>OY731405.1:19266560-20534081 GCA_963425845.1 Sphenostylis stenocarpa
ACCAATGAAATATCCACGATTGTTCTTGCATCCAGTTTCTTTCGCATTATAAATTCTTACTTCGTCCGACTACCCCAAACAAGCGTGTGTTTCAAACTAGGTTTCCTACTTTTCCATAACTCAAAATGAGTCTTTTGAACAACTTTACTAGGAATCCTGTTCGACAAATACATGATAGTCTTTAAAGCATACATTCACAATGATACAGTAAACATGAATTACTTAACATACTCCTAACCATATCAAATCATAGAAGTACGCTTAAACAAACCGAAACAACCATTCCCAAACTTAAAAGAGTATCCAACAACATCAAGCTTAGACAAAGAAACTAAATTTTTAATGATACTAGGTACATAAAAAGTATACATAAGATCTAAGTGATATCTAGTGTCAAGGATTAAACGATAAGTCTCGACGCCTTCCACTCGGAACCTTGACTTTATTCCCCATGAAGACGAACTTCTCATTTGGGTTTATGGTTCGGGTTGAAAGGAATCATTGCATTACATTAGAAACATGAGTCGTATATCCGAATTAATCCACCAAGTATTATGGGAAACTTTAGTTAAATTTGATTCAAAACATACGTAAGCACTATGTTCACCTTTCTTTTCGAACCAAGCTTTACGCTTTAAGCGATACTTTTGGAAATGTCCAGACTTCCCGCAGAAATGACATTTGTCATTTTTCTTCCGAATGCTAGTAGAGGACTCGTTAATCTTTAATGGTCTTTTATCCTTTCCATGTTTCTTTACAACTTTCTTTTTAGCTCCTTAATTTTTCACGTAATGAATAGAGTGGCTTCCTAGGTTCTTGAGTCCGGTCTCCTCCTGTACTAACATACTCGTGCAATTCATGCACATTCCATTTGTCTTTCATGGTGTTATAGTTCATCCGGAACGGACCATACTCGGACGGTAATGAGTTCAAAATGAATTGCACAAGAAAATTGTCTTCCACTTGTCATTCCAAGAGACTTGAGTCTTGTCTGCGATATTTGTCATTTCGATTACGTGTTCATGCATACTACGAGAACCATCAAACTTCATGGTGGTCAACGTACTCATCAATGTCCCAATGAGAGATTTGTCGCTAGTTTGAGAGCGCTCTTCCACAAATTTCATAAACTCTTTCGCATCTTCAGTTTTAGGAAGAACAGACTTAATATTGCTTGCTATACTCATTCGCATAAACATAAGGCTAAGTCTCGTTTGATCTTTTTCAAGCTCTATAATGAGTTTTTTCTTCATTACTACTAGCATTAGTGATAGCGACCAATTTTTCAACTTGGAAAGCCAAATCAAAATCCAACTCACCTAAGTGAAATTGGACTTTCTTACTCCAGATCAGGGAATTTAATCTATTAAATACTGGAATGCAGTCTAAGTAAGCGAATGTAGAAATACATAAACAAATACTTCAATTAACATATGTCTAACATTAACGCTTTGAGTCATAAAAACTAAACATAAATACATATTCAAACATAAATAACCATTCTATGCATATTAATGTTCTCCTTTGGGAGATCCACTAATACACAAACATAATTACGCTAATCTTTTTATAACATTAATGATAATTAAAATATGCATCAACTAGAATCACCTAACACCTTTAGGTATATAAATAAAACTAGTGACGCACACAAAATTATCTACTTTCATGTTCATTAATTATAATAACAACTAATCAACCTTTGGGTGATCCTCGAAATGCCTTATAATAATGAACTTCAATTAACCTATAAATCATTATTCATAATTTTAGCATTCATATTATATATGGGTAATTGAATAAAATCATTAATAATTTGAAATCAAAATAACCTTAAAATTTTGGCCACTTTGGTGACTAACAAAATTTATCATGCTTAATTTCAAATAAATAACATCTTCAATTGCTATTAACCATTCATAACATTTTTTTTATTAATTTTAATAAATATGTACATTATTCACATAATAAAATATTATGTGTCATAAATAAAATTGAAACTCATAATTTCAATTTTCATCCTAAGATTGATTTTCAATCCAAGACCTTTATTTGCATTTCACGTAAAAGTGAAATTGTCATCCATTTAAAACTTTTATGAGTAATTTAAACACAATGGAAACAATACAATTCAGTTTGCAAAACAAAATTCATTCATTTATCAATGTTTACATTATAGGTACATTAGTACCCTTAACAAAGTTTTACAAGTACCCTTAACAAAGCTTTACAAGCATTCTTTAACAAAGCTTTACAAAGCTTACGAGTACCCTTAAGAAAACTTTACAAAGCTTACAGTACCTATAAGCTTTACAAGTACTCTTAACAAAGCTTTACAAAGCTTACAAGCACTCTTAACAAAGCTTTACAAAGCTTACAAGACCCATAAGCTTTACAAGTACCTATAAGCTTTACAAGTACCTATAAGCTTTACGAGTACCTATAAGCTTACGATACTCTTAACAAAGCTTATAGTACCCATAACAAAGCTTACGAGTACCCATAACAAAGCTTACGAGTACCCATAACAAAGTTTTACAGTATGAGTATATTATACAACTCACCTTAACATGAAAATAACTCTTTAATTATCTTTCACCCACATAAAAAAATATGTACGTACAAAATAATGTACAAATAATATAGGGACAAAATAATATAGGGGAAAAATGGCTTCAGACAGTCACAAAATAATATTATAAATAATGAAATATAATATATGAAACTTGTATGTTTAACACGTCCTCTCTACGCGCAAAGTTTATCAACTTTACAGCTTTATCATTCTTCTATCGTAATTATAACATTTCATCATAATATCTCATCATAATTATAATATACAATAAAACTAATTTCATACATGATTCACCCTAACCCTATCACGTCATTTGTCTTTTCAATTAAAATCAATTACGGTTTCATTCACGCATAGTGGGCTATAAAATTGGTTTCAATTTGAACTTGAAAACATAATTAGGGTTTATTCCTTTATTTAATTTTGAGAAAAATAAATTTGGGAATAAATTAGGGTTCATACTAATCTGATAGAGAAATTCCTAAATTCATAATTAAGGTTTATCTTAATTTGGAAAAAACTTAATATTTGGGAAAACTTTCATACAAAGAAAATCATAAATCTAATAATCGGTGCTCCGATACCACATGTAAAACATTATGTAGTTTTCCTACGTTCTTAATTTATTATGGAAAACTATTCTACAAAATCTTTATATTATTGATTTTCACAACATAACATACATGAATCATAATAAGAAAACATCCATGAGAATATATTCTTTAATCTTCTCGGTCTCCAATCTCCTTTTCCCAATCTATCTCTTTATCTTTCTTTCTCTTTTCACGCTTTTTTGATGGTTTACCGTGAAAAACTTTTATGACCAGAGACGTAACCCTTATTCCATTTTATTAACCAACGTCCATCAAGTTAGTTACCGTAAATTAATATTTTATTTTATCTTTATTTTATTCTAAATTCACATAATAATCAATAGATCCTCATATTTTATTAAATCACATTTGAACTCATTATTATATTTCACATGAATCACGTAATGGAATGAATGAATTAAATTAATTCTAACATCTATATCAATTTTCGAGATATTATCCGTTTTAAAATTATTATCTCGTTAGGATTAGATAAGTTACTTAATGTCATTTTTAATAGTAATGATAAACCTAGTTTAATAACCAATCTATTGTTTAAAAATTTTCTTCACTAAAATTTGTTAACGGAAAGATAATTAACGAAAACTCCTTTTATGTTTTATAAGAAACTGATTAAAACGACTATTAATTTTACTTTTCAAATCTTATATTCTAAATTATTTCACCAATATAATAATTACAGTTACAAACTCACTTCAACTTCATGAGCAAATAGCAAATTGAAGATTGGATCTAAATACATCACATGCGCATGAGTTTAAATAATATAAAAGATTAAACAAATGCAAACTAAGTGTCATATTCAACTTTGAATTATTTCTAAAATTTAAATGTATTGTAATATTTAGTGTTTCGGTGACACTATATAAACAAATTCATTTACAATTATATAATACATTCTTTTAGTATTGTTATATACAAATATATTTATAAAGACAATAAAACGAATATGTTTGTTTTGTAAAAAAAAAACCGGAACTAATTCATTATAATCAACACATTTGATAGATTTTAATTCATCTCTAATAAATTAATTTATCAATATTTTTTTATATATAATTTTATATATATATATATATATTTTTAAAATAATTCATTAAATTATTATTATTTTAATTAAATAAATTAAGAAAATAATTATATTTATGTATTAAAATATTTAATTATAACCAATAATTTAAGATTAATTAATTAATATTTATAATTTAAATTATAATATATAATATTTTTAATTATAATAATTTTTATTTTTATTTTAATATATAAATATTTTTTTAAATGAATAAATGGGTTAAATGGGTCAAGATGTGATAAAGTCAAATAAATTAATGAACTAAAACTATTAATCTATTCCCTTAAATTGAGACCAATCAACCAATAAATCTAACTTATTCTATTCATCATGTAACATTATTTAAATTCAAATAACAAGCAACATGTCAATTTCACATATAAAAAATACAATTATTTATATTAAAACAAATCAAACTAACTTATAGATATTTTTGGTAAATAGAGAAGTTATTGTGTAGAGATTACAAAAATATCTCTAAATTAACATATAGTCCACCAATGCAAATATAATATCCAATGAAAGTAAATATAACTTCCATTTATTAAAATATTTTTGTAATGTAAATAAACTATATGCATAAAAAAATTAAAGTAGTTGTTTTTTAAATGAATAATTCTTGAACAATTGTCATGAAATGTGATTACTAATGAAAAAAGATTCTATTAAAAAAAATTATGAATTTTATCCTAGATAAGTCTTCTTAACATGTTGTGAAGATGTTCTCATATCACAATTTTTGGATAAGTAATTTTAAATTTCCTTTTTTTATATTCGTTAAACTTGTTAACTTCCTTCTCTTACCCATATTTTGGTCTCTTTGAGACTGTTATATTGTTGAATGCCCCTCATGGACAAAATGAAAAAGTTTAGAAAACACTAGTAACGACAACTAAGTATAGACTCATTATATCTTTTAAAAAATATATCATATTAAGAATATAACTAATAATATAAATGAGTTTAGGTTAAAGTACGATGATATTTAGATTTTTTTTAAATTGTTATAAGTTTAAGGATTGTTTAAATGATATTTACATATATTTTGTTATAAAACAAATACTTATTTTATTTGTTTTTATAAAATGGCACTTAAAAACATCTTTAATTTTTATATTTTAAAATTTTCATTAAAGTTTTAATGAATACAATATTATTAAATAAAATAAAAGAAGTGTCACTTTATTTAAAACGTGTAATTTAGTAAAATATAAAATAGATATTTGTCTATTTCAAAACAAGGTGTTTGAATGTTATTTTATTTAAAAAATATAATTGGTTAATTTTCCACTTATAATTTTTACATTTGTTTTTTTCAATTAGTCACAACTTAAAAATTTTATCATCTCATTTGAAACTTCTTTATTCATCACCAGTGTTTACCATCTTCATTTACTGGTTATGGGGGGTTCAAGGATTGTGAAAGCCATAAATGATATCACTAAGAAGAAAGTAGAGCATATAATTAATTCATCTTATGGCATAAGAAGGGTTCAAGTAATAGCATATGCAAATTAAGTAATCAAAAGTAGAAAATCATTGTATTAGGAGTTCCATGAAAGAGAGAATCGTTGAAGGTATTGATTGATTTGACATAATTAAAGGTGTAAAAGATTGCAAACTAGTGGGGATGAATATTGCTATGAATTGACTTCACTGACATGCAAAATGACCTTTTGTTGATTCACGTATAATTCCAAAAATATTCATTCCTTCTTCCACATATCCACATTTCAGGTGTATTCAGCATTGTAAGGTAACATACAAGATCAGGAGCTAAAGCAAAAGATGGTAGCTCCTCATAAATCCTCTTGGCTTCATCAATCAACCCAGGTTTTGTGAAGCCATGGAGTAAAACGTTAAAATGGACACAAGATGGTGAAATGCCTTTGCTCTGCATAGCATGTAAGGTTCCCCCAACTTTACAATAATTCCAGCTCTTTGTGTAAAGCTTGGACAAGGGAAAGATTTGTGAAAGATTCAGGCAAACAACCTTGGCTCTACCTGGCCTGGAAAAGTTTTTCTGTTTCATGAAGGTCTCCAGCATTAGAATATACATCGATCATGATATTGTCACTGACCTGCATTCCCAAGCAAAGACAAATAATTAGCACTAACCATTTTATAGACATTATTCAACACTAAATAACAATATGATGCCTGAAATGCAAAATATTGCTTGCTGTCCAATGCAGGAAATATGATAATGCAGAACCAAATGAACTACAAATAACCATTATCAGCATGTGACTACAATCCAGATATAAATTATATATAATTCTAAAATCGGAGTTTCTTTAGAGCAATATATAATTTAATGAGCAAAGTAGTCATAAACATGAGATAGGACAAGGATTAGAGATTTAGGGATGAAAATCTGGTTCAAAAAGTCATACCTCCAAAATAAAATAATTACGATTGCAAAACTCTAGGAAATACCAAACATGAGAAACTAAACAAACTAATAATCAAGCAGATTTGAGACTATCGAAGTGCTAATCTCATCATGTTTACACCCTCCATTTTATATTGAATCGTACAAGCATATCAGGTACTAATGAAGAAAAAATATGCGCATGAATTCCAGCCAGATACAATGTTGCATTCATATTTATCATAATTCATCTAGGTTAAGGTAAAAAGGACAATACTAGCTTTCGCACGATAGTCAATCATATTCATGTATGTTTTTTCATCCAGCGCGACACCACATGCGCTAGATTTGTTGAAAATCTTCACTGCTCTATCCAACTGTGTAAGGAAGAACAACAAAAAGGATATGCGAAAGCCAAACTAAGGAAGCAAACCCCTAAAGATCCTCCCAAAAATTTAGCATATGCATTGATCAGTTATACAACAGTTTACATATTCTACAAAGATATCTTCATCTTGTTTCTTTATTTGTTGTTTGCCATAGTCTAATTAGAGAAGCTATAGTGACTCCTTTCATTTTGCCACAATTGATGGTCAAGCAATCCAGCTTTACTGATTTCTCCTGGAAAAAGAAAACTTTATGTTGAAAATGGAAATTTCAGAAAAAAGATCAAAGAATGTTGATCAATTTAACATAGAGATATACCTTCTTTAGACAAGCTGATGAGCTGACCAATAACTTTTGATACCCCAGCAGCATAACCCAACAACAGTTTCAGTAATATTTTTGACTTGCTGAAGCATCAAATTTATCATTAGATTGTGCATCCCTCTTATGTTCGCACAGAATCCATTAAAATGTCATCAAGAATTTATCACTTCTAAAAGATTCATTCTTAACCATCTGATTTGTCAACTGCTCAGCTTCTGGCAGCATTCCCTCCACTTTGAAGTTTGAAATTTTTTAAAGAAAATATTTAATAACACTCTTTATCTTTTCTGTATTGTCATTTCTCGAATTTAGTCCCCTCATATTTTGAAGTGACAGTTTGGTTCTCACTATTTTAGTCTTGTATTTTTTTGTTTATCTGCTAACTTACATCCAATATTAATGGGCGAGTTGACGTGGCAGTAATGGTGAGGTGGATGTGTTGTATAGTGTCACATCACATTAGCGTTCCTTTAACTACGGAAGTCAAGCTAACATGGATTAAATTTACACTATTAAAACAATAGTTGACCAAATTCCGAAAACAAATAGGGAGACCAAGTTAGAGCAAAGGATACATCAGCAGCACCATTCAAGCCATTTCAAATCTTCTTCCAAAGAAATTCGAAAGCAATTCACAAAATTTGATACATTTAAGGTATACAATTGCATCTTCCTGCTCAAAATTGAAACAACTATATACCTGTGTTAAAGTGGAACACACCTGACCAATGTTCAGGCAATGTCTCCGACATTCATCTCAGAACCATCCACAAGTACAGGGTCCTCGTAATCCAAGGTACCATTTTGTTCAATCTGCACATGCAACTCCCCCATTTCAGAATCACACTGGTCCAAAAACAAACTACCATGACCCTCCACATCAGACCCCTCACTGCAAACCTCAAACTTCTTCTTCCTCCCTCTATAACCCACAAGCCCTAGAATATTCTCCTTCCACAGCACCAAGGGGCATTTCTCAATGAGCTCAGAACCATCATAAGCTTCAGTCAAAAACACACTAAACCTCTTCCCCCTCTCTGACACATAGAAGATCCCACAATGCTTGAGCAGAAGCCTCATCAGCTTCTGAGGCATCACAAGCTCCCAACGAAAGTGAGTAAGGTGATCAGTGACCAACCTCTTCTCAATAGTGAAACTAAGCAGTTCATGCATAACAGCAACAGCCCTTTTATCAAACTCCAAAGAACCAGCCTTAAGTCCATGTGCATCCGCATAAGGAGACAAATAAGACATCTCCTGAAAATGCTGAATCTTTTCAGCATAGTACCGATATACCCTCTTATAATTTGAAGGAAACTTCAAAGGAAATGGAAGTGAAAGCACACCAGGGAATTCACTTTGGCTTCCACTTTCAGTTACTTCTCTCACCACTTTCTTCTCCAACTCAGTAATTGCCCATTCAGGATTCCAAGACACAAGCTCCAAAAACTCAATCCCATCAAATGCTTTCACCACCTTAAAATGTTGTGGATACTTGTGCACCCAATGGACTCTAAAATCCAAGGACAACCCAAAATCTCTTCTGAAGTGAGCAATCTTCTCCAAGGGAAGGCGTTTCTCCACTGACATCATGAGAAACCTCGTAACATGTTCTGCAGCCTTATCAGAGTGATCCTCAATGACCCTCTGTTGCTGTTCCATCAAGTCCTCGGCTTTTGGCGTCATTCCGCACCATAGGACCCCCTTTTGGTCCTTGTAGAGTTCGAAGAGTTTGGGGGTTTTGCAAAGGAAATCCGAGATGCGGTGGGGCTTGGGGAGGTTGATCTGCCTGCGGTGTTGCTCGAGGGAGCGAACGGGAATCACCATCTCAGGTTCTTGCTTTAGAAGCTCCATTAAATAGATGATTTTAGAGACAATTTTCCATTTCTCGGTTGCTACTTCGAGATCGTGAACCCTCTTCTTCTTGCTCCTGTCTTGGACCCTCTTGCTGCTCGTCATCCATCGGATCAGAAACTCATTATGGTAACAGTAATGACCCCTTAATCTTCCTAACCACCACTTACCCATCATCATCACCATTACAAAAATAATGATAAAGAAAGTGCTTCCTTTAAAGCAAAAGAAGTAGATGAAGAAGGTGCTCCTAGAAAGACTATCGTCATTAAACACTGGCCTCTCCCTTCCTTCTCCTCTTCAATTAAAGCCTACAAAACTATAATCCGAAATGCATGATATTTAGCAGCTAACATCTACTACATTGACTTATAACAAAAACCAAGCATAACAACCTAAACAAAGCTTAGATATAAATTATTTACTAGCACACTTTGTTCAGATTCCTAGAATGTAATAATCACATGTGTTAAGCTCATTAGTGCAATAATCAACAATAAACAATCATTCTTCTATGAATTGCTTATAGAAAAAAGATGTATAGCATTTTAACTAAGTAAACAAATGAAGATGTATAGTGTTTTAACTAAGTAAACAAATGAGGTTATTTAGATGAACTTCTCTTAATACTCTTTTAATATCTAGTGAATAACCTACTACCATTTTAATCAAAAGAACCTACAAAATTGCGCATTGGTGCTAGTATGCAAAACCAACTAAAGAAATACACAAGATTTGTGCAAAGTCATATAACAAAGGCATCTTATCCCATGAATTATATTATAGTATGTCAACCATCTCCAAGAAAAAAAAAAGTGCTTCTATATTATTAAATTTTCTATAAGTTATTCTTGCGGTACTTTAAAAATAATAATGGTTCTAAGAGATAAGTAGCATAGCAATACAATTTATTCAGAAGATAAGTAGCAATGGAACTTTTAACGTTATACATACCTATAAAATGCTAATAAAGACATTACAAATCTAACGCATAATTTAAACAATCATATAACTTCATTCCATGCAAGAATACATTGATGTATTTCCTACGGCTATTTAATAGATACAGATATCTCCACACATCATAATAAAGCTGATATCACTACAGACGGTCCATATGCTAATTCCGATGACCTTAAGTACTAATGCTATTTGGTTCTTTAACAACAAACCAACTGTGAAAGTGAGACTATCATTGACTGAATATATGCTCTAATAAACATCTATATGAAATAAGCACGACTTTTCATTAAGAATTCAATATATTCGCTAAGATATTGTACAGTCCCTTTATATAAAAAATAGATGTTCCAAATCAATACGGAAATAGTGTGACATCCTATTAGAAGTTAAAAATGAAAGTACCTGCTTTTACCAGAAACAAATCTTTTATAAAGTATTTAATGCTGGCCATGTGGATTAGATCATAACTATAGGGGTATGTTGAAAATGGTTCACGCATGAGAACATAATTCATCCATTATGAATTGAAAAAACATATACAAATATATTAAATAAAAAAACTAGACTGCATATCAGGAGTAGGATCAAGATTGAAATTCAAAGTTAGAGAGCTTATGTGCATAGTTTTTTTTTTTTTTCTTAATTTTATAATGATATTTAGAAGACTCACCACAGTCAACTTAAGTTTCATAGCTGCATACTATTTATCAGTTTTCTTTTCTATATCATTTCTTAGTTTTTTCATTATTTCACTATTCTCTAAATTTATCTTTTTCTTCCATCTATCCCATTCATTCATTCATGGTGATGGAGCTTGCGCATGTTAGTGTTGTGAAAAGACTCACCATTTATATGGTTAATTTGTCATAAGAAAAAAGAAAAAAAAAATCACTCAAATTTAAAGCCATCATTTTCAAAAAGACTCCACATACATAGTGTACACAAAGTATACACTAACACGTGCTGAAACGTATACAGTATTAATTTTCCAATGTTTATATTTGTTTGGTTGACAGGAAGATGTTAAGGATCAAGATAGGAAGCATATTGTATCAATATGTAAAGTTTATCTGCCATACATAGAACATTCTTTTAACATTGAAAAAACAGAACTTTAAATTTATGCTAAACATGTACGCATAAACGGCACATAGTACAGAAACACAGATTAAAACAATCCTCGAGAACATGGTGTACAATGTAATGCATTGACAAAAAGGAAAAGTCACAAAAAATCATGAATAAACAGTTTAATTAACAATTTTAAAAACTGCGTATTGGCCAACAATGTTCTCTGTGACAGTATAATGTTTTTGCTTTCTACCCAACAAAGCAGAGGGCAGAGATTGAAATTAAAATAAAGCTCTTATTACTACTAATAGAATTCAAGTATGATTGGCTCATTTAATAGCACAGATTGTATTACCTGGAATGGAGGAATAGATTATCTGGGGCCAGCGCCTCCGCCACAAGCTGCGGCTCCGATATCAACCGAAAATATCCGCCGAAATCTCTCCTTAGCGGCTTAATCTGCCAAAACGCAAACCACCACACCTTCACTGCCAACCAACCATACTACACGCATGAAACTCAGAACATGATTAACCACCGTGACATCGAACTACCCTTAATCGAGACGCTGTTCCCGCAGTTTCAGATGGTGTGTTTTAAGGGTCTTATTAGGTAGGTGTCTTTTTTCTTTTTTTTTTTTGTATATATCAATTTAGTAATACCAAATTCTTTTAATACCAACTTATAAATACTTTGTTTACACTTAATACTAAAAAATTAAGAATTATTTTGATAAATTAAAAAATATATTTGAGTTGAATAATTTTATTAAGGGTAAAGTACTAATTTGAATTATAATACTACTAAATTTTCGAATAATCTCTATTTGATATATGTATGTTATTATTTGGAAACAGAATATTATTAGTTTAACAAATATACAAGTTATAATAATGAGAAATGTACTTTTGCATGATAATTTAACCTAATTTAGTTTAATTATTATGTTGAATTATTTATGAATATACAAAATTACTGTTATTTTTTTATTTTAAATATGGTTTAAATGTTAAGGGATACCTAGTTATATATATAAAAATTGTTTTTAGTCTTTATACCTTAATTTTCAGAAATACGTTATTTTAATATTTTTTATACTTAAACTTAATATTTTATTGTCATATATATAATAGTTTAAAAAAATATTAAGTTATAATTTTTTAAGTTTAAGAATTAATTAGTCAATTTTTAGATTAAAATAAATTTTACATGTAACAACCTATCACCATTGCATTAAAATTTATAAGATTTGAAAATATATAAGAGTATAAATATATTAAGTTATTTGCATATCACATGTATAAGTATTTAAAAAAAAAAACACTATCATATTACATTACAGAAGTTCCCTGGACATTATTTTTTTTAAACAAAACAACTAAAATGTAATACTTTCTCTCCACGGCTTCAACAACTCACTATTGAAACTGACCACCTAAAATATTATCTACTCGTGTTAACACGTTCATAACAGTTTAGATCAACACACCATATAAATTAGGGTAAGTAAGTGATAAATTTTTTAATTCATATGATTATCACAAATAATTAAATCACCACAATTATACAATAAATCAAGTATCTAATATCTCTGCATATAAGATACATCTCATTTCATCATACACTGTCACTCACAATCATAAACACTTGACTCTACTTCCGAAAAACTCTCATGCCTTGAATTTAGACTCAGATGTTTGCACTTGTCATACTATATTCCCCAAGTATATATCTTCAATATAGGTACATAATTAGAACACGTTCCCTCTTGTGACAAGTAAATCCCTATGACTTACCAAATACAATTCTTTTTCACATCACAAGCTAAGTCATAAATACCTCCTTCAACTTTACCACTTGATATTTTTCTCTACGTGAGTTTCAGTATCAGTAGAGTTAGGATATCTTTTTTCAGAATCCCAAATTTAATACATTACCTACATCCCAATATAGTATCTCCTGTTGTAAAATAAGGGGTATTGTAAAACTTAGAAAGTTATAGAGAACGTTACAGAAAATGTAGGTAGTTAGGATTTTGGGTCTAATCTACACCTATAAATAGATACCACTTCACACTCTTTCAGATATACCTCTCTCATTTTCTCTTCTCTATTTTCTTCCTGTTCTACTGTTATCCTGAGTTTATTTACTCTTTTAAGAGTTTCTTGCTAGTTTTAGAGACCCTCGGAAATTCTGAGAAGTTCATGTTGTATCCTAGGGGACTTGCGCAATATACCGCGGATAAGTCCTTAAGGGTAGTGATTATACACGCCTCAGGAATAAAGTTTGTTCGTGTCTATGTCAGCTTTTACAACAATCTTAAAGATTGATGGCAGACAATATGGATACCAACAACAACTCCACACTGGAAAAGACAAACAACATTTCTAGAACTCAAACTGCCTTTGCAAAACCGTTCCCAGACGTTTCAAAAATTGAAGTTTTCACTGGGAAAAACTTTCGTCTAGTGGCGGATATTCTTGGGAGCTGAGGGGGGTCGGCCCCCCCTCCCCCCCCCCCCCCAAAAGTTTTGTAACTCTCATGTAATTAATGATTTTGGCCCCCCAAACTTGTATATTTACTTGTATATTTACAATTTTATCCTCTCGAGTCCCTCCTCAATTTTGTAACTCTCATATAATTTATGATTTTGTCTCCCTTAAACTTAATTATCATTTAATATATTTAAGTATATATCTACAATTTTATCCTTTCACTCTTTATCTTCTTTCTTCCTTTTATATTTATTTATTATTTATTAATAATATATTATTTGTCCCCCCAAGATCAATGGTCAAGATCCGTCATTGCTTCCGTCGATGGTAAGAATTAAATTCTACTCTCTTAGACATGTATGGAATGGCTTATACTCTTACAACTACCAAACCTGACTCCAATTCTCCTGCTAAATAAACTGAAGATTGAGTTCATTCGAACAAGGTATGTTGACACACCTTTCTTAGTGCATTGTCTAATGATTTGTTCCTATAAGGAAGCCAAAGATATTTGAGATTCATTGATTCTCAAATACACTTCCGAAGATGTCGTGAGACAAAGGTTTATTATTGGAAATTAATACCGCTGGGAGATGCTAGAAGACAAGGATATCAAGATCCAGATCAACGAGTACCATAAACTATTAAAGCCAAAAACATAGTCTTACCCTGATGAGTTCGTTTTGGAACTTCTAATAAAAAAGTTTCTGAAATCCTGGACAAATTACAAACAACAACTGAAGCATAGATATAAATAGATGTCACTAGCAGATCTGAACACACGCACATTATCATCGAAGATACCAATCGGAAGGAGTGTGATGCTGCAAGGGCTAAGACATTATCAACTAAGGCAAATATGGTAAAAGACAAACCAACTCAAAAAAGGTACGAGAAAAAACCTGATTATAAGAAGAAAGTCATATCATCATGCACCTCAGTGTAGACGTAGAATGAGAAATGACAATCCTCCTAAGGCAAATATAGCCGAAGGAGAAGATACAATTATTACGGTCGTTTTTCAAATAAACCTTGTGACAAATGTGAGCAAATGGGTGGTAGACTCTGTTGATACCAGGCACATCTATGCAAACAAAAGTGTTTTTACCTCCTACAATAGTGTGAGAATGGAAAAGAACATGTTTATGTCGGTGATTCCAGGACAACTCCTGTCTTAGGAAAATGAAAAGTTCTTCTAAAGCTCAAACTCTGGCTAAGTGATGTGCTACATGTGCCATTAATCATACCTAATCTAATTTCTATAGCACTGCTGAGAAAAGTTGGGGTTAAAGTGTCATTTGAATATGATAAGATTGTTATGACAAAATATATTGTGTTTATAGGGAAAAGATATTGTGATCAAGGTCTTTTTATACTTACCATCTCTGAGGTTATTAATGAATCTTGTTCTTCTACTTATATTATTGATTCATATGATCGATGACAAGTTAGACTAGGACACGTGAATTCTTTGTATATTATGAAATTGCAACAATTAGGATTAGTTAATATTCATGATAAACAAAACAAGAAATGTGATATATGTGTAGAATCTAAAATAACTAAAAAAAGTTGTCAATCTGTAAAACGTCAAACTGAACTTTTAGGATTAATTCATACTGATCTAAAACAAACCATGTCAAGAGGTGGTAAAAAATTATTTTGTGACATTTACAGATGACTACTCTAAATACACAAAAGTATACTTAATCAAACATAAGGACGAAGAGTTTGACATGTTCTCAAACATAAGGACGAAGAGTTTGACATGTTCTTAACTTATAAAGCGGAAGTAGAAAATCAATTAAATAGGAAAATTAAAAGGATTAGGTCGCATAGAGGTGAAGAATATATAGCATTTAATGATTATTGTGTGAAAGAAGGTATTGTTCATGAAGTGACCCCACCTTATTCACCCGAGTCTAATGGAGTAGTTGAGAAAAAAAAAATAGAACTCTAAAAGAAACGATAAATGTCATGCTTATTAGCTCTAATGCACCTAATATCCTTTGGGGAGAAACTCTACTTACAACGTGTTTTTTACAAAATAGGATACCATATAAAAAAACTAGTAAAAATCCATACGAGTTATGAAGAGGTTATGAACCTAATCTTAAATATCTAAGAGTGTGGGTGTCTAGCTAAGGTAATGTTACCCAATCCTAAGAAATGGAAAATAGTTTTTAAACTTCTGATTGTATGTTCTTAGGCTATGCAGATCATAGTGCTGCTTATAGGTTTCTTGTCCTCAAAAGTGATGTAATTGAGTATAATACTATAGTGGAGACAAAAAATGTTGAGTTCTTGGAACATATTTTTCCTCTAAAGTTTAGTGAGATACCTAAACAATCTATAAATATTAATAGTGATAAAGTATATGAGGATTTGAGGAGAAGTAAAAGATAGAGGAAAAAAACCTCCTTTGGAGATGATTTCTACACTTATCTAGTTGAAAATGATCCAATGAGTTTTTTAGAGCTACTAGGGCTCTTGATGCAATATATTAGGATAAGGCCATTAAGACTGAAATTGATTCAATTAAGAAAAATAATACTTGGACTTTAGTATATTTACCTAAAGGAACAAAACCTATTGATTGTAAGTGGATTTTTAAGAAAAAGTATCATCCAGATGGATCCATAGATAAATATAAGGCAAGATTAGTAGCAAAGGGCTTTACTAAAAAATTCAACATTGATTATTTTGACACCTTTGCCCCTGTGACTAGGATTTCCTCTATTGTAGTTTTGTTAGCTCTAGCAGCTATCCATAAGCTGTTATACACCAAATGGATGTTAAGACAACTTTTTTGAACGGTGAATTAGAGGAAGAAATTTATATGACTCAACCTGAAGGGTGTGTTATTCCTGATCAAGAGAACAAAATGTGCAAACTTTTAAAATCTTTATATGGATTAAAACAAATACCAAAACAGTGGCATGAAAAACTTGATAGCGTTCTACTTTGTAATGGTTTTTCAACTAATGATACTGATAAATGTGTGTACTCTAAATTTGAGATTGGTGAATGTGTCATTATATATTTATATGTAAATGACATGTTAATATTTAGTACATGTATTGACATTGTCTCCAAAACTAAGTTATTTCGGGGATCTAAATTTGAAATGAAAGACATTGGTGAAGCCAATGTGATTTTGGAAGTTAAAATCATAAGGAAGACCGATAGTATTTTACTATCTCAAGAACAATATATTGAGAAACTTCTTAAGAAGATTGGGCATTATAACGTCAAACCAATGAATACGACTTATGATGCTAACTTTAAGTTAAAGAAAAATAGAGGAGACTTAATCTCTCAACCTCAGTATGTCCAGGTAATTGGGAGCTTACTGCATTTAATGTGCTTTTCTAGACCTGATATTGCTTATGCAGTAGGTAGATTAAGTATGTTCACTCAATGTCCTAATCAAGAACATTGGAATGCACTTGCAAGACTTATGAGATACTTAAGAGGTTCTATAGATTATGTCATTGAATATAGTGGATTTCCCGTTGTAGTAGAAGGGTACAATGATGCTAATTGGATCTCTGATTCAGATGAGACAAAATCCATTAGTGGTTATGTATTCATACTCGGGGTGGTGTGATTACATGAAAATCAGTAAGGCAAACAATTATTGCTAGATCAATAATGGAATCTGAATTTGTTGCTCTCGAAATGGCTGATAGTGAAGCTGAGTGGTTGAAAAACTTCTTAGCAAACATTCTATTAGGAATGAAACCGATCTCGTCTATATCAATTCACTATGATTGTCAATCAGCAATAACTATAGCTAAAAATAAGAACTATAATGGAAAAAACAGACATATACAATTGAGACATAATTTAGTGAAGCAACTGCTAAAAAATAGAACAAATTTCATTGACTATGTGAAGTCAGAACGAAATCTAGCAGATTCTCTGATAAAACCCTTAACGAGAAATATGATTTTAGAAACATCGAGGGGAATAAGACTTAAGCTCTTACAAACAAATAGGTGATGGTAACACAACCTTTGTGATTGGAGATCCCATGAATAAGATTCATATGGGTAAAAACAAGTCACTTGTTAGTTCTTCTAGTACTAAAATTGATTAAAATCAATTATGTCCATTCTTGTGGTATATATGTGAAAGTGCTAGATACTACATAATTGAGAGGTTAAACTTTATAATTAAATTTTATGTGGTGTGTGAATTTTAATCTAAACAAAGTTTTTAACGAATTTCATATCCCTTACGAGTGGTGTATAATTTGCAGCATACGCTTGATGAAATCACCTGTATGAGTGTCGAGTATGACTGCTTGTATGAGATCTTTGCAAGATTTCTAGAGTACTCATGAATACCGGGCACGCGCATAACCTAGTAAGCTTAACACAACGATAACAACAAAAATTGTGGGGGTGTATTGTGATTGTTAAACCACTAACACACACTAAGTGTTTTGGTTCATATAGCTTGTTACATCAACTACATTGTGTGTTAAGTTTTCAGTCTAAGACTAGTTTATATAGTTTTCTATTCTCAGTGGCGGATATTTTTGGGAACTGAGGGGGCCTTGCCTCCCCCCAAATTTTGTAACTCCCATATAATTTATGATTTTGGCTCCCCAAACTTAATGATAATTTAATATATTTGCTTATATATTTATAATTGTGTCCTCTCACCCTTTCATATTCTTTTACCCTTTTATATTTATTTATTATTTATTATTAATATATTATTTGCCCTCCCAAAATCAATGATCAAGATCCGTCACTTACTATACTAGCTCGATGCATCATATCTTATAAGAGACCCAGGATTTTCTTTTATTCTTTATTTCTTTTGTTTTGTAATATGTAGGGGATTGTTGTAAAATAAGGGGTACTGCAAAACTTATAACTTTACAGAGAACGTAGGTAATTAGGGTTTTGGATCCAATTTACACCTATAAATAGAGATCACTTCACGCTCTTCCAAATATAATTCTCTCATCTTCTCTTCTCTATTTTTTTCTTGTTCTACTATTATCCTGTGTTTATTTACTCCTTTAAGAATTTCTTGTTAGTTTCTGAGATCCTCAAAAATTCTGAGAAGTTCATGTGTATCTTGGGGTACTTGCGCAATATATCATGGATAAATCCTTAAGGATAGTGACTATACACGCCTCAGGAATAAAGTTTGTTCGTGTCTCTGTCAACTTTTACAACATCTTCTCCTTGAAAACTACTAACTTTCATCAATTCATCACACGCATAACATACATATATGGTATCACATGATATTTCTCACATTACAATAATATGTTTTTCTATACATATATTTGCACCAACACACATTATTTCATGTTCAAAATATTATTATATTATCCTAAGCCATGTATATACCATTTCTCACATTCCAGCAAGTTTGTGAGATTTGACTTATATCTATTCTTTTGAGCATAACTTTTTCTAAAAATATCATTTTTAACTAATTATTATTTCATTGGATTCATTATGCTAAACATGCTTTGATTTGCATATATGGAATGTTAGATTTGAAATTATGAGCTATTTTTTATGATTTTTAGAAGTTCAAATATAAATATTATAAGAGATTTCGTTTGGGCAAAAATATTTTCACTTGAGCGAAAATACACCCGAAAATCACCTTTTTGTTGGAAAACTAATAATAATTATTATCCTGATTTTGATTCTAACGATCAAACATAAACGTAATCCCATACTGATAAACATACTGTAAACTAAATGCGAAAGCATACCTGAATTAGTCATAATGATGATGTCTTTGTAGAACACTATATTGATCTTATGGTCTTCCACCTGAAGAGCACTTATATTTTTCTCTTGATTTTCTCTCTTGATGGGGATAGAAAGAAAGGAACGGGAACTGAGACTTACGTTCTGTGTGTGTGCTCCCAGAAGGGGATCATGACCCTTTAAATAACTAGAATTTGGTTAATTACTTAAGTTTTAGTATTTCCAATTTGGTCCCTCATCAAATTAGAAATTACTCTATGGTCTCTACACAATTTTATTTTTATGACATATGCCTTTAGCCAAAACTTTAATTTAGTCAGATCGCTTTATTATTTGGCTTGATAAATAATGGCCCTAACACATTTAAATTATGTATCATATATATACATGACCCAAATTTTGCCAACAATCTCCCACTGGTCACAAATATATATGTCCTTACAACCTTACAAATGTGTTAGACTTTATGAGCTCAAAATTGCCATTATATTCCTTTAACATACTTCAATGGTCATGTCCATTAATCATATTAGGATATAGAACCAAACCAGTTTTTCATTACATCATCGCAATTAAAACCAACAATGATTACTCATCCTGACATAACCAAATGACATGGATTCATTATAAAATGTGTAGCATGAAAAATTACGTGAAGATGATCTGTACACGTCTATTTTCAACTGATCCAAACTTTAACTTATCGAGATCGATATAATATCCTTAATGTACAAAGTGTAATGAATGAATGACAAAACTGCATATCTATAGATAACCAAATATGTCCAAAAAATCAATGTATACATATATGAAATTAAACATAGAACATAAAATATATGAAAGTGACTAACTCCCATTAAACCACAAATTCCTCAAATTGTAAAACACCCATGTGAGTAACATGCTCATGAAAGGCCTTGGGTGGAAGTCCTTTAGTTAGAGGATCTTCTATCATGGAGTTTGTCCTTAAGTGTTCTATGAAAATTTGTCCACTTTGTACTCTTTCCTTAACAATACAGCTGATTTGTTGTCACAATATAACTTAAGTGGTCTTTCAATACCTTTCACATTTTGCAGATCTCATCGTGACAAAATTTCTCAGACCATATTCCATGATTTGATGCCTCATAGACATGCTTCACAAATTCTTGACATCCCCTTTGGGCAATGATTGAGACTAAATTTGTCCCCTTTAAACTTGTGATACACACAATCATCAACAATATTCATCTCAAAGCTAAATGAGAGAATTACTTGATGAAATTTGTAGTACCATTAACGAGATGTTTGTTTTAGTCCATAAATGGATTTTGTTAGTTTGCAAACCATATTCTTTGAATCTCTCTGCACAAAATTTTCTGGTTGTACCATATAAATTGTCTCAACAATGTTGTCATTGAGAAACATCGTCTTGACATCTATTTGATGAAGCTCCAAATCATAATATGCTACAAGAGCCATGATTGTCTTAAAAGAGTCTTTTGATGAAACTAGAGAGAAAGAGACTTTAAAGTCAATCCCTTCCTTTATGATATAGCTCTTAGCTACCAGACGAGCCTTATACCTTTCCACATTACCTTTAGAATCTCGTTTGGTCTTAAACATCCACTTGCAACCAATGGGTTTCATACCTTCTGGTAATAGGACAAGTTCCCAAACCTTATTGTCTTGCATGGACTTATACTCCTCCTTCATTGCTTCAATCCATTTTTGAGAGTTAGAACCTTGCATAGCTTGACAGAAGTTAATTGGGCCATCTTCCATTATATCATTATTTTCCTCATGTTCCTGAAGAAATACCATGTAATAATCCGAGATAACACTTCTTCTTTCTCTAGTGGATCTTCGCAAAGTTATTGGCTCATGATGCACAGGTTCTTGAGGATCTTGAGTTTGTTCTTCATAAATAACCAAATCATCTTGAGTAAAGGGTAATGCCTTGTAGAGGATCCGAACTTACTTTATCAAAAGTAACTGTTTGAATCGATTATGGAATTGTTACCGATTCTTCCTCCAAGACAAAGTTCTTAATCTTATTCTTCCCCCCAAACTCAATATCTTCAAAGAACGTAGCAGTTCCCGTCTCAAAAAATTGTCTTTAATTTGGGATCATAAAATTTATATCCCCTGGATCTTTCAGCATAACCAATAAAATAACTACTTACTGTTCGAGAGTCCAATTTCTTTTCATTTGGCTTATAAGGCCTTGCCTCAGCTAGACAACCCCACACATGAAAATGCTTCAGACTAGGTTGTTGCCCAGTCCAAAGCTCATAAGATGTTTTGGTAGCTACTTTAATTGGTACTCTATTTAAAATATAAGTTATCGTTTTTAGTGTCTCTCCCCATAGTGATTCCAGTAAAGTGGAATGACAAATCATACTCATTATCATATCTATAAGAGTGTAACACAAGCTCAAGCGCCACGATTCAATTGTGACCTAAGCATTTGTGCCATAATGCACCTGAGTGAGTATTTCAATTTTATGTTTAGTACCACATGATTCTGTATTAAGGGTTTCATTATAGGTGGCCACAATATCAAATAAATATTGATTATCATAAGCCAAAAGTGAACCAGTTCCAACAATATCTGAATTAAAAGACAAACTGAAATTATTGTTTCCAAATGAACACAAATAATCTAATTTGTCCAAATGACGACACAACAAAAGTGTCTTTTAAATCTAAATAAAAATCAGTACTCAATAACAATTTAAAATTCCCTATAGCTTCCACCTCTACTGATTTGCCATCTCCAACATATATCCATTTTTTTTAAGAATCAATTGGCTTCTGGTAGCTTAGGCAACCCTTCATAGAAACACTGATGTTAGTAGTTGCACCTGAGTCTAACCACCAAGTGTTACTAGGTATTGACGCTAAATTGACTTCAGAACAAACCAAAGTAGGAAATATACTTTTGAGGATTGGAACAAAATTTAAATTGGTAGATACTGAAGCAATTGTAGCTGAATTTAGAACACGAGAAATAAATTAATTATACTCACATTATATAAAAAATAAATAATTATAAATATATATTCAAATAATGGTTTAAACCATCTCAAGACACCCAATGCACCATTATTATCAAGTCTTTGGACAGTAATATTAACTGCTAGAGGTATCTTGTTGTAATAATCAAACATTGACAATAAAACACGTTCAACAACAAACCAGTCTTTGGATTGATTTATCATCGACAAAACAAATCCTTATAATTATCACATGTTTATCATTACAAGTGTGTATGCAATTCGGCCAAATATTAATCTTCCTTTGGGTCGACTAATACTCGCATGAATATAAACAAACACTAACATTCAATATTTTTCATGAACTCGCCCAATTCAAGAGAGATTACTTTGGTGACTTCTTGACTCAATTTGCTCACAAAAAAATATTAAACTACTAAAAAATTAAATATTTTATTTATATAACAAAACCAAATATTTAATATTTGCAAACTAATTCAAAAGATAATCACCTCATTAGAATTCCACTAAGGATGAACACCTCCCTAGAATCTCATTAGGGATGAACACCTCCTTTGAACAAATCAAAGGATGAAAATCACCTCTTTTTTCACCAGTACATAAAAGATGAACATCTCCCTAAAATCACACTAGGGATGAAACAGAGATAGTTATGACCCTCTTTAACACACTGCTCTAAACCCTAAAAGGGGATTAAATAGTAATCACTCAAACCCTAAATAGGGAATTTAACATCAACTTTTCCTTAAATCCCTAGAGGATAAAGATAATAAAATAATAATAGTCACACATGTGGAAACATTCACCAGTTGCCTAAGATCCTCTATGTTGGGAATTCCCTAAACACCCCTCAATCCCAAACCCATCCATATCCACCATGAAAAGAAAACAAAAACAAAACCTAGAAAATTAAATAAAAACAAAAAAACAAAAGATTCAAAGAGAACAGAGAACCCAATATAAGAAAGATTGAAATTTGAAACATTATTTCTTTCTCAGTAAAACTTGAAACTTAAACTCGAAAACAAAAGGGAAAAAGCAGAAGAGAAGAATTCATAGCTTCCTCCACTGGCTCCATCAAGCAAGCAAAATCAGATTGGGGATGTTACCCCCAAATTTAAATTTTAGGGTTCACGAAAATTTGACATTATTCTCCACTTAGGATTCATAAAATTGGGTAATTTGAATTGTTTAAAACAAAATTAATCCTAATTTTCATAATTAGAGTTCTATAAATTAAGCAGACATGAATCAAATATGGGCGACTCTAATACCAATTGTCGGAAAACTAATAATAATTATTATCCTGATTTTGATTCTAACGATCAAACATAAACGTAATCCCATACTGATAAACATATTGTAAACTGAATACGAAAGCGTACCTGAATTAGTCATAATGATGATGTCTTTGTAGAACACTATATTGATCTTATGGTCTTCCACCTGAAGAGCACCTGTATTTCCCTCTTGATTTTCTCTCTTGATGGGGATAAAAAGAAATGAATGGGAACTGATACTTATGTTTTGTGTGTGTGCTCCCAGAAGGGGACCATGACCCTTTAAATAACCAGAATTAGGTTAATTACTTAAGTTTTAGTATTTCCAATTTGGCCCCTCATCAAATTAGAAATTACTCTATGGTCTCTACACAATTTTATTTTCATAACATATGCCTTTAGCCAAAACTTTAATTTAGTCAGATCACTTTATTATTTGGCTTAATAAATAATGGCCCTAACACATTTAAATTATGTATCATATATGTACATTACCCAAATTTTGCCAACACTTTTGCTTGGTGAAAATTTTCTAATTTAAGCGATATCCACTTTCGCTTGAATGAAAATTTCTTCGTTTGTACGAAAATATACTTGAGACAAGCCTCTTCCATTGGGAGATTTTTCACTTGAGCAAGATATTTTTGCTTGAGTGAAAATGCACCCAAGAAGAGTCATTTCCTCTTCTACAATCACGTTTGAGCGACCAATTATCGCTTGAGTAAAATATGCAAATAACAAACCTGTTAAATTCATGTTAAACTACACTCCAAACATAAACACTATCTTATGAGACTCTATTACTCAATTTTCTTTTAAAATGTCATATCTAGTCTAAATATAACTATCATATCCTAACAGGTCATATACATTATTACTCTAAACTTAACTCATTCAATCAGAATTAAGATACAATACAATAACTCAATTGCCTACAAATCAAACAATGTGACAAAGTCACTTTCCCAATCTAGATCTTCTAACATAGAATACCATGGAAATTAAAGAACAACTAGTTTCCTTTACCTTTCAATTTCAGTGCTCTCAGTCTTGAAAACTCAAAATCCCCAATTTCGTAGGGATTCAGATCCTACTTACAAAAAATCTCAATTAACAAATCAAATCTACTATAATATTCCTAAACTAGTCAAGATTCATCTTTACCCCACTATAAGGTTACATACAAGACTCGAATGTCCACATGCAAACCTTAGTCTTAAATTTGTAAAAATACTCTAAAATTAGAAAAAGAAAATCTTACTATATTTAAGATTATGATCAAATGAAAATGTTTCTTTTATCATTAGGAACCCAATAATAAACTTGAGTCTAGAAAAAAGATAAAAATTGAGTAAGAAAGTTTCGAGAGAAAAGTCAGATGATTTAGAGTATAAAGAGATGGTGATTATTTAGAAATGAAGTTTGAAATATAAAAATTTTCTATTTAAATTATTTTTGTCTCAAAATAAAAACTTCAAACTTTACTCCATTTAATCATTTTTTTAATTACTAAAATCTCGTTAGTTATTAAAACCAAAAACATATTGATGCCTATATTTTATATATGTTAATTTAAAAAGTTAAAACCTTTTTTCAAATAATAACATAAACACATAAATGAATAGAATATTTTTGAACGAAAATAGTATGAATTATCAAACAAAAATATGTCGCTTCTTGGTTATATATATTATATCTCATATATATAATATTTGTAGTAAAAATTTAATAAATATAGTATATATAATTAAGCTCATGACTTGTTTAACAATAAAGAAGATCAAGAATAAGATTTTCTATCACTTATTTCACATATATAGTCCTTTTTGTATAACTTAATTTTCCAAAATTAATTAATATTTTAAAAAATTAACTCTTCTAAAAGACCATTCACCTCATTTAGCAAAGAACAATAATATATGAACGACCAATTGAAAAAATACAATCATGTTATATTAATATAATAATAATAATAAGTATAATAAGTGAATTCATGATTAAAAATAAAAATAAATTATGATCAATTGGTTGTTTGTATTAGATATTTGCACCAGAAAACTCAAATATCGCAAAACGCTTAATGCGAAACCACATACTTGGTCATTACTACAACTAAAATAGAGCAAAACGTGCTTAACCATCCAAAACTTTCTCCAAATAGTTAGGAAGAGAGCGAGGTTGACGTTGGAAAGTTTACCAAATTGGGTTTTGAAAGCAAATGCAAACCATCAATTCCAATTCACAAGACATATATAAACTCCCTCGAGGCTAGACTTTTCTTCAAGCTTGGTTTTGGATACAAAAAGCTAAAAACATAAAAAGAAGAGGAAAATAAAACCTTAGAAGAGAAGAAGCTAATAGAAGGCTCCAAAAATGAGTTTCAAAAGCTCTTCTCTTCTGTGCATAGCACTTTTCCTTGCATGGTCTTCTGCTATTTCTGGCTTTAACATCAATGAACTGCTACAAAAAGAAGCAGATCTTTCCACATTCAATAAGTACATCACCGAAGCCAAGCTTGCAGATGAAATAAACAGCCGGAACACCATCACTGTCCTGGCTGTTAATAACGAGGCTATCGCTTCCATTGCTGGCAAGTCCCCAGAATTCATCAAGGCCGTGATTAGCACCCATGTCATCCTTGACTTTTTTGATGAGAAGAAGCTAATGGAAGCCCAGGCTACCAGCCAAAAACTGACTACCCTCTACCAGGCCTCAGGTCTTGCCTTGAAGGAACAAGGTTTCATCAGTGTTCAACTCATCGGTGAGGGCGCAATCGCCTTCAACTCCGTCGGATCTTCCGAGAACTCCGAGCTCGTCAGAACCGTCCTCTCTCAGCCCTACAACATCTCCATTCTCCAAGTCACCAAGCCCATCATACCCCTAGGCCTTGATTCTCAAACCCCAACTGCACAATCTCCTCAAGGATCTCAATCCTCCCCACAAACCGCCAAGGCCCCATCTGCCACAGACACTGCTCAGTCACCAGCCACCACAAAGACTGCTGATGCACCAGCTCCTGCACAGAGTGCCCAGGCACCAGCCACCACAAAGACTTCTGATGCACCAGCTCCTGCACAGAGTGCCCAGGCACCAGCTACCACAACCACTACTGATGCACCGGCTCCTACACAGACTGCCAAGGCACCAGCTTCCACAAAGACCGGTGATGCACCAGCTCCGGCAGAGAATGCCAAGGCACCAGCTTCCGCAAAGACTGGTGATGCACCAGCTCCGGCACAGAGTGCCAAGGCACCAGCTCCCGCAAAGACTGCTGACGCACCAGCTCCCGCAAAGACTGCTGACGCACCAGCTCCAGCAAAGACTGCTGACGCACCTGCTCCCACAAAGACTACTGACGCACCAACTCCTTCGGCTGCGTCTCCACCTGCCACTGCCACGTCTCCAGTGGCTGCCGATGCCCCAGCAGCTGCCGACGGTCCCGCGGCTGACGGTCCCGCCGCTGACGGTGGTGCAGCTAGCAGCTCTTCAACCATTAAGATGGGTTTGTTTGGAGCAGTGATGGCCTTCGCTTCTCTCTTCATCGTCCTCTAAACTTGTTCACCAAGCAAAGATGATATAAGTATATATATATATAATAGATATATACATACATATATACGCATTTTATTACACTTGTATTGTACGTAGAAGAGGAGCAAGAGAGAATGATAACGGGTTTCAGGAAAGAAACAACAGAATATTATTGGAAAGGGTATTGTAGAGTTTGTTCTCATTGAAAATACTTGTCAGTGACAATGAACTCAGATTTTAGTCGTTGCGACAAATAAATAAAAAGGTAATTAATACTTTTATGTTCGGTTTAAGAATGTTTGTATCATTTCCCTTTTTCAGATACATGTTTTGCTGATGCGGTTGTTTTTTTATGGTACATACAAGAAAAACAATAACATCTTAACATTCAAAACTTTTGTTACAAATGCATTTGAGAATGTTAAGAATGCCAATTTTCTACAAGATTTTAAAAGAGTGTACGTTAATTTTCCAATAGAAAAACAGTTTGACAAAGTATGTGTTTGATTAGAAGAATATTTGGGTTGTTGATTATATTAAGGAGTTTTTTTTTTTCTTTTTTTGTGGTATAATGACTACACTATATGAAATGAAAAATTCTCATATGAAGTTATTTTTAATGAAAAGGTATGTGTTTTTATTTATTTATTTAATGAGACATAAATTACACTTTTTTACAAGTAAATCCTTTTATTATATTTTTTAAAAAATAAAATAAGATTATGCATTATCTGTTATACATTTCTTTAGTTATAAATTTTTTATTTAAAAATGTTAATATTTGTTTACAATATTAAACGTATAGTGGAAATAATCAAGTTCAATGTCAACATGTACTCTCTTTGTTTATTTTTTATATTTTTAGAAAAATATCGTTTTTTATTAATATGTCAAGTTTAATATTATATTAATTATTTTTGTTATCGATTATATTGAATTATATTTATTAAAAAAGAATATAACAAGCTATAAGTTATTTTGGATAAAAAAAGTTAAGATGATTAAAATATTATGTTGGATAAATTTATTAAAAATAATAAAAATAAATATTTTCTTGTATAGTTAATCTTTATTAAAACTGAAAAACATAACATATAATTTTTTTTATATGAAGTATATTAAGAAAATATGAAGTATAAAATAGTTCTAATTGTATTAAATAATGATAATTTTATTTTAATATCCAAACTGAAAAACATAACATATAATTTTTATTATTATTGATCTTTATTAAATTATTTATTAATAAAAAAATTATAATATGCCTTAATTAACTTGGTTTGATTCTAATACTCAATATTAAAACTAAATTGGGTCCAAATCGGGCTCTCTCTTGTGGATGTGTGGAATTACCCAGGTCTAGAAGGACCTGCTTCACAGATTACGGGCCCAACCCAATAGAAGAAAAACTCATTATTGTTAATAATAATAATAATAATAATAATAATAACTTTTTTATAGGATATTATTATTATTATTATTATATTTGGGTTGTATTATAAAAGGATGTGAAAATATTATTTTTCAAATTAAAAATTGATCAATTATTAAGTTGTTGAGAAAATGAAAATGGGGGAGAATCATAGAAAACCCGTCTTGTGGATAATATTTTTAGTGTATTAGATAATATTTTACCCTAAAAATAATATTTTTGTTTTATTCATTTAGTGTATTAGAACATAAAATTTGATAAAGATAATACGAATAGTTGTTTTTGTTTGAGTTGAAATTTGATCATGATGATGTTTGGCGAATGAGGTTTGGATAGTTTTGGAATTTATACCTTCATCGTAAGCTTCACACTTTTTATTAAATTGGAATCTGAATAAATAGCCAAAAGTAATTCAATTGAAAACAGTGATCTCTTTCTCAAATTTTGGAACAAGTTCGTTTCTACCAAGGTCTTGCTTTCTCACGACATCCTAGACTACTTAATAAAATATGTAATTGTGGAGCATCATCCAATTATTTTCAGATATGTTGTCCAATAATGTTTCTATTCCTCCACACTATGCTTTTCATTACTCATTCCTCTCTATATTTTTATCTAAATCAAAATCATCTAATAACTTTCTGATAAAATACTCACAAGGTTATTTTTTACTTATTTTCATTTCTTTAATAAATGCATAAATATAAATTAATCAAGGATTAATTGAAAAGTGAAGATAAAATAGAAAAAAAATAGTTAATGTAATTTTTAATTTGGAAAAACATTAAAAAATAAATAAACAGAGCGTTTTTTGGTTCTCTTTCCGTTCATTTTTAATTATCATTTGAAAGAATTTCGTTTTTATTTATATGTTTTTTTCGAAGTTGAAGTAAATAATAACAAAAGTATATTTATATCTCTATTTCTTAATGTTTAATTAACTTATATATATTATACAAATAAAAAATATATAAAATCCTATAATTATTTTATTAAAATTAAAATATATTAATTTTTATATAAAATTTAATAAATAAAGATATAATAATATTATAATATATTGGTGAATAGAATCTTTATGTTATCTAACCAAAAATTTTCTTAAAAAAAGATTTTTCGTTACTTTCCTTATATTAAGAAATTTTTTACATCATACATCTCATTTTAGAACAAGTTATGTATTTAATTTAATTTTATAAAATCAATTCAATAAATTAATATTTATATTCACTTATATATTATCATAATGTTATTGAATATAACACAAAATTTCACTTGAAATTTTTTTTCTAACGTCGAATACACATAAAAATAAAGGAGAAAGTATTTTCACGATGTTGTTGCAATTATCTTTCCAATGTATTAATATAGTTTGACAACTAAGACTCTCATGTTGTATTTAGATAGATAAGAATATTTCTTGTTTATTACGATGCTTCTACGTGTCATTCTTGCTTAAAAATGTACAATAATAACTCTTCTGATGATTAACAAACAAAAAATTGAAAGCCATGTAAAATAATTACAACATTTGGACCAGTTTTTTCATCAAACTGTTTTGAAAAAAATAAGAAAAAATTTGAGATTAATTTAATCATTCTATTTTTTTTCCTGCAAATTTAACTTGTTCAAACAAATATATAAATTATTTTACATTATATAAGAGAATATAACATCATTCTTAACCTAAAACCTTAAAACAATGAGTTATGAGTCTTTCTCACTTATAACTTACTAAACTTTTTCATTTTTATCCAATGTGGACTTCAAACTCATACTTGAATTCTCAACATCTCTCCCTCATTCTTTTTCACATTAGTATACCTCATCCTTGAACGGAAGCATTTTTTAACCATATGTATTTAGTGATGATCTCACTTATACTCGTCGTTCAATTTAACTAGATTCGCTTGCTTAAAATCCTAAAATCATCATTATTTTTTTTTCTCAAAATTAACTTGTTCAAACAAATATTGTTATAATTGAAGCTATATATATTATCTTCAAATATATTAAATGCAAAACTTGAAGCATTACGCACACAACACAAGAATTTAGTAACATTTTCTATGATATCTTGCTGATGACAATTTGATAGATTCTGATTTGAAATGGGTTTCTTGTTCATCACATTCGTCTAGTGTCAACTCTTATGTGCTTATAAATCCACAACCCTACGTGATTCATATATATAATATATATATATATATATATATATATATATATCAAGAAAAAAGTGTGTTTGTTCATATACCAGATTTGGAATCACAAATTTCTTTGTAGAGTTTCAAATAAACAACACACGCATATACTGAAAACCCTTCTTAGAAAACTTGCATGGCCCCATCAAATAATAAGCATGAATACGCAATCAAATAAAGATTAAGAAAATGGTGGAATATGTGCTCATATTTACATGCTTCACCACTAATTAGTCCATGACCTCATTTTTTGTTATTGATGGAAAAAATATGTTATAAATTTTGAGGTATTAGATGCTTCTCTTCTCCACTTTCAGTCTTTCTATTTTATTAGCTCCTAAAAGGAATATGGTATCAACAAAATAGTCACATCCTCTTAATTATATCATAAACAAACCTAATAACTCACCTAATTTACAATATTCCTTATCTACACATTCTCCCTAAAGGTGTGTGTACATTGCATGTATCACTACCCAAATGCCATCTATTTTCGAAATTATTATTATTTTATACCTCTGACTTTCTAATCTTATCTTTGCTTTATGTCACTGAGAAATTAAAATTAAGTGGATGTATTAATTAATTTGCTTAAATTAACACATTGTGGCTTACTTATGGGGCACATATCCCTCAAAGAAAGGACGAACCACTATTGCCCTAAGGGGAGGGAAAGGTTCAGATTATAATGATTATATAATAGTAAATTAAACTTTTGAAACCTAATGGAATCAGAATCTAGGCTCACTTTAACTAAAAGTTTTCATGCGTAAATCTCAACATACCTCAATCAGTAACCTATCACAATGCAACCCTTACTCATCAAAGTTATATGAAAGGAAACTTTAAATACTAAAAAGGTTTTTAAAATCAAAAATTTATATTAATAAAATAATATTTTTATAATATAATAAATATATGATAAATTTATTAATAAATACTTTTTTACATAAAAAATAATAAAATTTATTATTATAATTTATAATAAATATTATAAATATAAAATATATTAGAAAATACAAAATGAATAAAGATTAAAATAAGATAAAAATATAATAAAATAACTATTATTTAAAATTCACTAAAGAACTAAAATATATTATGTTCTTTTTTAAAAATTATATTAAAAAATATTGATCATAAATTTTGTTTCTATAATTAAAACCGGTTCAATCCAAATATTCAGTCGGTTTTATTTTAATTAAATTAAAATTTGATTCTTTAAAAACAATGGATCTACTCCGGTTCTCTATTAAACCAATTGAACCAGATCCAGTTTTTAAAACAATATTAATATACCCATTTAAAAACTAAGTCATTTTAATTTTATAAAAAATATATAATCAAAATCAAATCGGTGCAAAGAAATATTCTAGCACCTAAAAATTGTTTGAGTATACGTAAAGCTCCACTTTAATCTCAATTAAAATTTGGCTAATTTTTTTATATATATCTGTGTTAATATTTTTCTAAATTTATGATATGTTAAGGAAATTTTTAAAATAAGTAAAAGTATGATTTTAATTTAATAATTTGTATAACTTTATTTTATCGCAAGATAATTTTCTTGATACATATGCGTAATAGTAAATAGAGTTATCAATATCAAAAACACCTCCAATCTTCTACTCAAACTACATCAGGTTCTCAATCTTCTACTCAAACTCTAGTACTTCATCAAATTGAACAAATGCGTGAAACTATTGAAAAGTTAAATGCTGAATTGGTGGCAAAGCATAATAAGGAGAAGACACTTGAAGAAGAGATGCAGGAGTTGAGGAACAACCAACGCCAACAAGATGAGCAGATGAAGCTTATTTTACAACATATTCAAATGAATAGTCATCCTACTACAAGTCAACATGACACTAGTCAACATGACACTGACAATATACCAGAGGACTAATTTTCAATTTTATGATATTAAGACTTTGAATCTTGAGTAGTTGTTAAGTTCTTAAGTTTCATTTGTGTTATGTTTGGATGAATTAAGCAGGTACAAATTTTGTAAAATTGGATATACAAAATTTGACTTTATATCTTAAGTTTTCATTTATGTTATGTTTGAATGAATTAAGCATGTACAAATTTTATGATTTGAATAATTTGACTTTAGTTCTTAAGTTTTTATTTGTGTTGTGTTTGGATGAATTAAACAGTGTACAAATTTTGTCAAATTGGATATACAAAATTTTAAATGAAAATTTTCAGATTTGGTTAGATTAGCGATCGAATTTTTGGTCGCTAAAAATTTAGTATAAATTCAAAATTAGCGACCGATTTAGCGACCGATTTTAATTAGTATTTAAATAATTATATTAATATATTAGCGACCGAATATATCGGTCGCTATTTTTAAAATTTTACCACGGATTTAGCGATCGATTTGGCTGACCGATTTATTATATTATTTTCGGTCGCTATTTTGGTATCCAATGAATAAGTGACCAAATTATTTAGCGACCACTTTAGCGACCACCAGATCGGTCGCTATTTAGCGACCGAAATGTAAATCGGTCGCTAACAACTTAGCGACTTGCCCTTTTGCGACCAACCATTTCGGTCGCTAACAGAATAGCGACCGAATTTTAGCCATTAGCGACCGATTTTTTCGGTCGCTAAAAGCGATTTTTCTTGTAGTGTATGTTAAGGAAATTTTTAAAATAAGTAAAAGTATGATTTTAATTTAATAATTTATATAACTTTATTTTATCGCAAGATAATTTTCTTGATACATATGCTTAATAGTAAATAGAGTAATCAATATCAAAAACACCTCCAAAAATTTAGCAAAGGATTCCCTAAATTTTTAACTTTTGTTTATTTTATGTTATTTTTTAGGAATAAATTACACTTATACTTTTTTTTTATGCACTATATCAACTATCCAACCGTTAACATTGACTTCTTTTAAGAACGAATTTTACTGAAGTAAATTTTACTTCTATCTTAATATTTTTCAACTAAACCCATGTTCAAGATTAATTACTTTAATTTACATTTTCTACTTATATTTTGAAGGAAAGATTGGGTTTTTAATTGACTCATTGAGTTCAATTTGTAAAGATTTACACTATTAAAAAAATATGTAAACATAGTTTTAAATAATTTATTATAAAACTAAATAGTTTAAAATTGTTAAAGTAAGGATTTTACACTGTGTTTAAAAGAAAATCTTGTAAATAGTACACGAAATGAGCATATTGTGAAATTAAAGCAAGGATTAAGGTGGATCCAGCTGGTGTTGATAATGATTGAAAGAGATGTGAATAAAAGGTTGAGAAGCCGAAATGTGTAGAGTTCTCACAAGTTTAAGGGCTGCGTATCTAAGCAAACTAGGTAGCTAGGCTTTCCTATATGATCGATGTAGGACACATAGTTTTCAAGCTTTTAATTTAGGGTTTGTGGGTTTGAAAAGAGAAACAAGCATATGCAACATTTTAGTGGGGGTTACTTTCTCTATGATTCTCATTTTATAAAGTTTGTGGGTGCCTCAAGGAATAGGGTTTGTCCCACCATGTTTTCTTCCTAATTAAATGAAAAGTTTCTTTCTTTGAAAGGGATTGGATTTTGGAACTTAAAAAACCTTGCTGAGTTGGATTGTCCTCCAAAATTCAGACAACTGGGCAAGCTCACATATGAAATCATGGATCCTAGTTGGACATAACATGATGAATATGCTGCCATCTAAGAAATCAAGCTACACCAATTCTTCATTTTATTATTTATACCTAGTCTAGTATAATCAACCACATGAAACTTATGCCTCTAATTTTTTATTTTTTATTTTTTGGCTTTTAATTTTAGGGTTTGTTATTACAGAAAAAAAATTTAAACACTTTTAAAAGAGGAAAATAAGTTTTTAGTAGAAACTCTTTTGTATAACCCTAATTCTAAAACCCTTTCTATTTTCTTCCTTTGACATATTCATAAAAAAAATGTTAAACCATGAAAGTCTTATGCATCACTCCAATAAAACTAAACCAATGTACATTAATTGTCTAACATATTTTTGTTTCACCTGTTTTCTTACTTGAATCCTTCCTACTCTCAAAAAAAAAAGAAAAAAAAACATTACAAAAAAAGTAAAACTTGTTCAATATCGAAAGACTTTGTCTCTGAGCAAGGGTATATTTAGATTAACTTATTGGTAAACACATTTAGAACAAGAAAATAAAAATAAAAAATGAAATTAAAATGAGTTCATTTTTTTTCTTTAAATCCTTAAAAACTATCACATATTGTATCCAAGTTCAGTGCTTGTAATTTTCGGCGAAAATTGATTCAAAATCCATGAACCTGTCAAAACATTGTAGCTTCCTTTTCTTTCTTAAACCCTCTCTCCTCCATATCCAAAGCACCATAGCTACTAGGGTTTAGGCGAAGGACCACCAAAGTCTTCTGCACCAAAAATTCTCACATGATACAATGGATGATGATGTTGTGCACGTGTTCCCGTGAGCACACTTGTGCCTTGTGTCTGGTGCATGCTGTAGGATAGTACTTAGGTTTGGCACCACACCAAGAATTTCCCTCCAAGGGTCTCTAACTGGTCCTTATCATAGGGCGTTACTGCATGCATAAAGAGGGGCACACACCTATGAACAATGACCCATTGGATGCCCAAAGTTCATCACCCTCCAAAGTTAGGACCACATTGGCTCACTCAACCCTAGCCATGATGTTGATCGAGCATATACATGCATGCAAATCATGTGGATAAACCCAACACTACCACCTGACACTGCCATTCCCAACTTTATCATATATTCAAACCCTTCATGACATAAGCCATGAGGTTTCATATTCCAAATGTGTTTCTGTATTTAGTTTATTTTGAAAGAGTGCATGCATGTAACTACCGACGATTGATATTAAGGGATCAAATAATATATTATTAATAAATAATAATAAAATATAAAAAGAAAAAAGAAGATAAAAAGGTGAAAGGATAAAATTATAGTATATATACTTAAATATACATAAATGATCATTAAGTTTGAGTGAGATACAATCATTAATTATATGAGAGTTAAAAAACTGAGGAGAGATCGAAAGCGATAAAATCAGTAAATATTCAATAAATATATTAAATATTTTGGAGGAACAAAAATCATAAATTACATAGATGCTATAAATTTTAGGGGTCCATGACCCCTCGGCTCCCATGGAACCATGCTTATTTTATTGCTATAGCAGTGTACACCTTTTTTTTTTCCTTTCTCTGATCAAAGCTTTTTCATATGCATGACCTTAGAACAAACCCTACCAATATGTTTAAGAAGTTCATCTGTTTACTAATTATAATGGATTTATTGATTGAAAAATAATCGAGATATACAATGTTTGGTCTTTTTTTTTCTTGAGAAAAAGAATTCAGTCACACATTTTTTTTTAATATCTCAAAAAATTAAATAGCTTTGATTTTATAAGAAAAATAGTTTCTTAAGAAAAGCTGAGTAAAAAGTTGAATTTCTTTCTTTCTGTTCAAAACATAAAAGAAGTTAAATAATTTTTATTTTCTTTTGAAAAAATAAATTGAATCTTAAAGTATTTGTAAGCTAACAAAATTAAAAACACTCTATGAATTAATTTTATACGTTTTTTTTCTTTCCTTTCCTCCTTTCTTAACTAAAAATTAATTAACAGAAAACATTTTCATTGATAAAAGAAATAACTATGATATTTTATTAATCATGCGTCATTATTAGTTAAAAAGTATTGATTGAGAGATTGAGAGAGAGAGTGAAAGTTTTTTTTCTTTCCATTTTGTTTCTTATAGTACAAACTGTTGTTACCCTAAAAAATGTATAAACAGTTGCCAAAAAAGAATATAAAATGTTGGTTTCATATTGTAGTTTATATCTTCATTACATGATCAACGAATTACACTTAAAAGAACTTTTTTTCTTCTTCTTTTTTCACTTTCAAAAATTAAAATTCCCATCATCTAAATCAGATATTCATTCATCCCACATGGAAACTGATTTTCTTTTCACACTACCCAAAGAAAAAAAAATCCTGTTGCACTGTTTTGGTAGTCTTGTGTGTTGATTACTGATTTGACAAGGTGGGTGTTTATAAGATTTTGAAATTTTGAAGCTTTAATGTGTGGAGGACCATGAACCCTACAAGGCCCATGTGATGCCATATGGGCAACTCAGAAAAATTAAGCAACAAGGGTGAATTGTGTTGCCTCTGGTAACAGAATAAGAGTATAAGTATGCGACAATGATAATGATAAGTGAGACCCTTGTGGTCCTCGCAATGTTGAGGGGCTTTTTAAAGACCAATCATTTCTGAAGTGACCTAAAATCAGAGGGCATGTTTTATCATGGGGTTAGAAGAACCCTAATGGATAATGCAATCATCTACTAATTATAACTGCTAACCAAATCATGGACCACACCAAGCCAAAAGAAGAAGTAATATCAAGGATTTAAAGAAAAGCAATGTATAAAGGTGCATGGAAAAGTTTGAAATGAAATCATGTTTATCCTCTTCAGTGTCGACAATGTACATAATTTTCACTTGTTCACACCATCTATGAATATTTGAAAATAATAATAATAATAATAATAATAATAATAATAATAATAAGACAGAAAATATTTCACTTTTAGATTAAATTTAATGAAGAACCAATTTAGTGACATTTTTTTTTAGAATTTAAGAACTAGTTTATCAATTTAAAAACACAGGAATCAAAATCAAATTTAATCAAATAAATAAATATGCATTCCTTAAAAATATATAAATGGGAATATGATTATAAAACTAATTAATTAATTGATTTTGACTTTATAATATATAGTTATTATATATACTCATGAATGGCTTTTGGCTTTTCTAGTGCTATAAAGATAAACTGTGGAAAATGTTGGAGAGTAGAAAAATGGTTTGGATGAAGAATCTGCATAGGGAATGTTAGGAAAGGAAACTCCAACATTTCAAAGAATAATAAAAACAAACACCAGAGGCATTGCTCACTGTTAGCTGTCATTCATAGATTCTTTGCTTCATACATCAAAAATCTTCATTAATATTGTATGTGGAAATATATAAATAAATGAAAAACGTTTATTGTGTAATCGTTTTTATTTTTAACAAATTACTTACAAATGTCAGTGCCATTTTCTTCTATTTTGTTTAATTTCTAAAGATTTGTATTAAAAAAAATGTTCTGTGTTTATTACTTTTGTAAATGTTTAACCATGAAAATTATGACATTTGTGTTATTATTGTCATTTAGACAAAAGGAAAAATAATGAAAAATAAGAGAAAGTAATAATCATTGTTTTTATTCCTTAATTGATTGAAGTTAAAAAAAATAATAATATGTTTTTCCATTTATATCACTTAAGACTTAAACAGAATAATAATTTATATACATCTTCTTATCTTAATTTATTAAGACGTTTTTTAAAAATAAAATTGTAACAGACTAAATCCTAAAATAAATAATACTTCGTACATAAAAATTAATTCTAATTATATTATTATATAAATAAACTCTATATTATATAATATTTATAGTTTCTAAACTAGTTTAAATCTACTTTTCGTCCTTTTTTTTCAAAATGTGTCAATTAATTTTTAATTGTAGCTCTTATCCTCTATTTTTCAAAATTAAATAATTTTGGTCCAATATTTATAAGTAAAATAATGTAAATTACTTATTTATATAAATAGGATCAAAATGACACATATGTAAAACTATAATAGAAAAAACAAGTCTTCTAACAAAATACCTATTTCTAATAGTTAAAAATAAATGATAAAAAGTAAATAACCCATTTCTAAATGTTAAAAACAAAATGATGATTAGTTATGTGTATATGAAGGGTTAATAAGTAGTGATTATATATATATATATATATATATATATATATATATATATATATATATATATATATATATATATATAATATTATTAATTGTATTCTTTGTTCATACGCATTCGTACAAACAAAAAGATACATTCTTAACGCATCAAATCGACTTTACGCTAAGTTTAGGAGATAACAGCTTCTACTTAACAGTTCACAACCGTACGTTTACTTTCATATTATTTTTACAACATGAAAACTTTATGATAAGAAAGAAAAATAGAAAGAAAGATTCATTCATTTTTTTCTAATTGATACTCTACAAACCCAGGGAATATAACAACTTCTAATATATGTAATGTGACCTAACATACATATTTATCCTCATAATCTATTCAGTCATATCATACAAGGTTGGTGTCAGAATCTTGTTCATAGTAATTGGTAAATGTTTTTCTAAGGGTTTTCTAAATATAGTGTCATGACTCATGATCTATCCTACCCAATTCACTATTTCTTTTCTTTAAAAAAATAACAATCTATTCATTTAATACCCGATTAATTCATTTAATAATTTTTTTTTCATTTTGTGTGAAAAGGAGTTTAATGATCATACTCTAACAATATAATAAGATAATCTTACACCATCATTTAATCACAAAGCATAATAATATATAAAACAATTTTATACAATCATTATAATATTAGTATAATTTTCCATCATAATTTTTTGAAAATAAAGCTCGCATTGACGAAATTAAAAGTATTTTTTTAATTAAATGAGTGTTTAAAATATAATTTAATTAGATTCTAGTAGGTAAAACATTAATATTTAAGATTAAATGTCAATTTAATTAAAATAATTTCTAATTTAGTTAATACATGACCAAATGTTTTTGTCTCTAAATTAGATATTATTTAATATTTTTTAATAAATATAATTTTGAAATAATTAAAATTTACTTATATTCAACTAAACTAAATAGTGAATTTTATAGTTATTTTGTTGGCTTAAATGATATGATAAGTGTGTGGTTAGAAAAATGATGTGATGTTTAATTAATAAATTTGTTTATTAGTTAATTATGAGATTATGATATGAAGAAAATGAGGTGTTGTGTGAGGAGAAAGAAAAACAGAAAAAGTAGTTTTAGGCAATAAGGTGTGCAATTATTCCCAATGATGAGAACCCAACATCACAAGAACAGCTCCTACTTTCATGTAACATCTAAAGCAACCCCACTATCTTCACGTGGACTCTCGTGATCAACGTCCTACCAAATCTTTCTTCCATTGACTTTCTATTTCTTCTCCATGCCCTCTCTATTCCTTAATAAATCCTAAATAAATAAATAAATAAAACAAATATAGTTGAATCAATTAATGTATTGATTAGTCATTTTACACTCACACGTTGTTAGGAGGAAAGGAAAAATGTTACTAAAAAAAATTAAACACCTTTTCAATTTTATAAAAAAAAATATTTTTTTTTGCTTTTATCTAAACTTAAAAAATAAAATTATGCATCAAATTAAACCAAAGAGATTCTCCCAAAAAAAAAAATAATTAAATGGCTAGTTCTTGTGCATTAGGGTCACTCATATGCAATCATATTTTATTATTGGAAGAGTGAGGTCCCACAAATCTAGATTCTATATGCCAAAGCCGAAAACATGCCCATACTTTTAACTCTTCCACTTCCAAGAGTATTTTCCTCTTGTTTTATTTAGCCTCATCCTCTTTTGACACATATATATACCCTCTGCCACCCTTGGCATTCCTCAACAAGAACCAAAACCAAAACCCCTTCTCTTGCTCCTTATTGTCAGAGCTCTAAACCCAAAAACCCTTTCTTTCTGAAAAAAACCCTTTTTTTCTGAAAAAACCCTTTTGCTCAAAATTGAACCACCCTTCACATACTTCACAAGGCAAAGCTAAAATCTAATTGGGGAAGACAAAAAAAAATGTCTGGGGTGTGGGTGTTCAAGAATGGTGTGTTTCGTTTGGTGGAAAACCCTCAAGCTGAGGGGTCAGATGGAAGGCAAGGGAAAGGAAGTAGCTCAAAGAGAAAGGTGTTGGTGCACTTGCCAAGTGGGGAAGTGGTTTCTTCCTATTCTTTTCTTGAGCAAATCTTAACCGGATTAGGTTGGGAGAGGTACTATGATGGAGACCCTGACCTCTACCAGTTCCACAAACACTCCTCAATCGACCTAATTTCCCTCCCAAAAGACTTCTCCAAGTTCAACTCCATCAATATGTACGATATAGTCATCAAGAACCCCAATGTCTTCCATGTCCGGGATAAGTGAGTCTTCATTTGTTGATGTTCCACACTCTAGTAGTGTTCTATTTTTTCTTTTAATATCAGTTTCTATTGGTCTAGTTCTTCATGTTGGCGTGTTCTTACATATTAGAGTTTGTTGGGGTTTTTCCTTTTTATTTTTCTTCTTTTGGGGTTTTTTTGTTCATAAGCTATAAGATGATAGATGGTGTGGAGTGCATGATAACTAGTATATATATGAATTTGGGGTGCTTATGTAACATATGGATATTGATTTCTAATAACATTTATGCATTCCATGAAGAATATTATACTTCCCTTTCTTAATTTCTCCCTCTTTCTGGTCTCTACACATGTACTTGGACAGTGGTGTGTGTGGAGTTTAATATTTTAATCTTAATTCATGGTGAGGCTTTGAGTGGATTCTACCATAAGTAATGAAAGTGAGATATATATATATATATATATATATATATATATATATATAGAGAGAGAGAGAGAGAGAGAGAGAGAGAGGAACCCCATGTTTGGTTTTTCACATTTTGTCACGTGTCAACAACCTTGGATAGTCTACACGTGTTCCAAAAATGTGGAGAGGGCAATTGAGTACAAAGGTTGAAGGTTTGATTGGTTAAGGAAAACAGAAAGAGGAGCTGGTTTTGATGATAACCACAGCTTGTCTGCTTGTTCCCAACTTCCATGGATTACCACATCTCAAAAGTTCAGGGAATTGATTGATCACGTGTCCATGTTTTCTCACCAATTAATTACTATCTAATACATACTCGATGTGGGACTTAAATTTACAATAAATAATCATTTTTATCAATTTATAAAATAAAGTCACATAAATTAATTATCTCTCTCTGTAAATAGTATTTTTTTTTTCTTGTCACACTATTTTTAGTGCAATATAAAACTTTTGAGACAAGTTCGTGTACCCAAATATCCATTTCATTTGTAAAAACTTTGAGCAAAGAATATCGTGACCAACTAAATGAGAATGTGAGAAGAAGAAAAAAAATATGCCATAAGAGAAGGTTGACCGAGTCAAAGAGAATCCCGCAGCCAATGAATATGCCAACAGTTGTTGTACTTTTTATACTCTTTTAGATGGCACTTATCTTCTCTTAAAAATTAATAAATACATTGAATATTTAAAATAACACAAGAAATGAAAAATAAAATAATTAAAAAATATATTAAAATGTTGTACATTAGCTTTTCCCTTTTAATACGGACATTGATTAGGGAGAAAATAGATCACTGAAGCCATTCGTTTTTTTCATTTAATTTGTTTGTACCAAAAAATTGCATCTAAAGATTATATTATTGATCTTTAAATTTAAAAAATTAGTTACTAAATTATTTAAAAAATAAAATTTAATTTGATCAATACTTTTTAAAGAGTGATTTAATGACTAATTTAGAAAATCACAATATGAGATAATCAATTTAAAGAGTAATAATTTTCAATTTTTAAAATAGTGTTTAAGGTATTAAGAAGTTTGACAAGAAAGTTTGTATAAAATTGTTGATAATTTTTTTTCTCATTTATTCAACCAAGTTGATGATATCAAACTACTAAAAGAAAATTAAAAATACAATTTACTGAACAAAAATATTTCATAACATATTAGATTGTGAATGTTATAGGTCATTATAATTAATGTTATTATTCGATAATAAAAACTAAAAGCATATAAAAAACAAAAGTCAAAAACGTTGACTGACCAAAATTTATTTCATCTTCTAAAAACTATTTAAAAATTGTTTTTGTTTTTTAATTTTAAAAAACATATGTAATATTTTTTTTCAATATTAAAAATATTTTTTAATTTTTGCCACGGTCTTTTATTATTATTTTTCGTCTTTAATAATCTTTAAAAATAAATTTGTTAAATAATTTTTTTAACTTATTTTTAAAAATGATTTTTTAAAATTATCTTAGAACTTTTTTAAAAAAACTAAAAAATAAAATTAAATCAAATAAACGCTTAATAAATGTAAAAAAAAATACTAAACCCCAAAAATTATATAACTATTGGTAATCCAACAAGCTTTCACATGTTATAAAATAGAATAGAAGTAAAATATTAAAATTCTCATTTTTTTAAGTAACCATATTAGTGATATAAATATATCACAATTATTGCTTTCTCTAGTTTTTTTCTTTTTTTCTAAAGCAATAAATAGAAGGTGGCATGAAACATAATTTTCTTTCTTCTATTTCTTTTGTTGTTATTTTTACTTTCAATGTTGAATTCAGTGTAGTTGCATGAACAATGCTACATATAGTTGTGTTGATATAATATAATTTGATGAAAATTCGTAATTTCATAATTAACAGAGAGAAATAATAAGCAGAAAAATGATTTCTCTTCTTGTGAGATTTTTAGACCTCGTTTGGTTTTTATTTGTAGTTGTTTTCTTAATTCACATACCATTTTTTCTTTCTGCTTTTTCATTTTCTCTCTCTGTTGAAACTTTGGTGCCAACTAATACATAGGAAATTAACTCTATTTTTTGCTAATATTTGCTACATCTGCTCGATTACAGTTTCGTTTTCCTTTCTGTTAACATGTGGATGGTCTGAGTGAAAGTTAATCTGAATTTCTTAAGCATGTCTCAGTTTAGGTTTGAGTGTTTAAGTGGAAAAAAGCACGGTTGAAGTAAGAGATTCTATACAAATTAATCAGTAGATCTCTTAATTTAAATATTAATCATTTTATAACATGATTTTTCAAGAAAAAAATTTCATGTAGTTTCAATGTTTGCACTTGCTGGCCTTTCTGTCAACTCTAGGTTGGTGTGTTTTTGAGTCGTCTTGGCTTCTGATGTATATGGCTATTCTGATGTGTATGGGACTAAGAAATAGAAGCAAGGATGATAGCTTGGATTTTATTTGTGACCAATGACATCAAAAGGAGCATTGGATCTATGAAATTATAAATGCCCCTACAGTGTTTGTAGAAATGATTGACTTGAGAGGTAGAGGAGTCTTTCGTTAATTGGTACCTGCAATATTCTGATTTATCAAAGGTGAATATTTACTTAACTTGGCAAATTATTTTGAAAAGTTTTTTTTTAGTGTAAAATGTAGAATTTTGAATTTACTCATCTTATTTTACTGACTAAACATTATTTTTTTTTCCTTTATATGTTTTGCTTTTTGGTCGTTCCTCTGTATATTTTTTCATCACATTCTTTGACTGTTTCATTTTTTGGTTCACCATTTACTCTTCCATTAATTTCCCATGGAGCCATCCGAAAATGCCACTGCTTAACCATTCCAGAGCAAAAATTATTCTTCAAAAATAACACTACTAGTCCAACATCTTCTTTGATACATATTTGTTTGACTTTAATATACATAAATAGGTTTATTTATATATGTTGGAACTTCACTTGGATGTTTTTACAATGCATTTAGGCTTCGGTAGAAGAGTGCAAGATTGAATATGAATGGTAAGAAAATATAAATGACTTCCCATTTCAGGTACATATTATTAATAGTTATCATAGGTGTTGCCCTTGCTGTTTTCATTACTATATTTACTGGATGATTCTTTACAATCTCGTTTTTCAGTAAAGGTTGTGAACAGCAGGGAGCAGTGTTTGTGCTTTTTATTTGTGTCTTAACTTTGTATTAACAGTAATGAATCCTGACGAAGCTATCTCCTCAGCATCAAACAATATTGGTACTATTAGCCATTGGATCTAACTCGAACATTTCAGACTGTCAAATGAGATGCTAAAGATTGATTGGGTAAGGGAATAAGTACTTAATTTAACTGTTTATGCATGCTTTAGGAATGCCAAACTAATAATGCTGGGACTTTTGGTTTTATTATGCATTAAACTTTTATATTACTGACACCCAGGACTCATATTTTGCAGATTTGTCTCATTTTATATTGGGCACTTAGTTTTTCCAATTGTTAATTGTACTTTGTGAAACCCGTAAAACTAAACCTACTTATGAGGCGGTAAAATGTAAGTATTTTGTTAATTGTGTAGAATCAAAAGATTGAGTTTCGAACAAAATATTTTTCTTAGACGTGCGATTTCCTGTCTTAAAGATTAATGTAGTATATCAAACAGATAACTATGGTAAATTACGAAGCTAAAAGAGTATAAAGTGAACTCAGGAAAAGAAAAAATAACACTAAACTTACAAGTTTGTCAGATTTGTACTTCTTCAAACCCAGGTAACTGAAACTCGTACACACAAGCCCATACCTCTTGCTAGCCATGTGAAAACTGAAGGTAACTGTTAGTGTATAAATATTTAAAAAAAGTTGAGTATTCACAATGTGAGACTTTACTTTTGGAATACTACATCAAACACAACAACTTGAATGTTTCACAAAACATTAGTTTTATGGGAGAATTATTGTCTGTTTGTTGCTATCTTTCATCTGCAAAATGATAGTTGTTAGAGATATAGAACGATTGTTGTCTGAAGCTCCTTGGTAGATACTATTTCTTTTGCTACAGGAAATATATTTTTTCTTGATAACTTTTTATTCATGATTTGCAGATACAATATTTTACATTACACTGTCATTTTCTAAGGAAGAGATATGAAGCCATCAACAAAAACAGTGTAATCTGATTAAACTGACATTTTAAAAAATATGGGCAAGTTTGAATACACTGCCATTTTTCAGCAGCATGATTAGTATGACATTTCCTCCATGGTTGGATAAAATAGTTCTTGAACCAATGTTTTTCCTTCTGCAAACTAGTTTCCTATTCCCATTAATCATACATTCTTGTGCTCTCGGGATAGTTCATTAACATGTATTCCATGTTCATCTGACCTGCAAATTAAACCAAATTTGGAATGGTTCAGGATCATAACTAAGGTGAATTTTGTGCGGTGAGAATCCAAAAGTTACATTTGTTGAAAATATTTAACATTAAATGAATAAGACTCAAGTACAAATAAAATTTTGAATTTATAACTTACATATCTGAATTCTGAATGCTGCTGCAGGTAGTCTATAACCAACTTATCGCAATCCTTAAGTCCATCCACGCTACATTGTGCATATGCCTGAGATGAGGGAAATAGTTACATCAATCCATTTAAACAACTGGAGCAAATAGCAACTGTGTCATATCGAATCTCATACTGGATTTGATGATGGTGCCTGAGATCCATTTGGTGCATTTTTTACAGGAGCGTTAAAAGATGAGACAGATGAAGGGTTTGCAGAAGCGATTCCTTCCATCAATGATCCAAACAAAAAGAAATATACATTAAGTAATCAGGGTGTTTCCAATTGAGCAAGGCACATAGCTGGGGCATGTCCACAGTCATCAGTTTGCTGAGTTCGTGGGAAGTTCATGCATTATCCACTGCCATCAATCATCATATCATGATCTAAAAGTATTCAGGTGGAATATGAAAATTGAGTGCACCTTCATTTTGGTGCGAAGATAGTTATGTATGCATTCAATAAAATGAAAAGGGATCTCATCAAAATTTGTCACGGGCCTGTGAAACACAGCACAAATATGAAATAAGCATATGATAAAACCAAAAGCATAGAAAAACTACATAATCATAATCTGGAAAATTACTTTTCCACAACTAGATATCAGCAACTAATTTAATCTGAAATAACGTTTAAAATGCCCCGAATATTTGTCCTGTTCCATCATCCAAAACAAAATTGACGTCGGTGTCAACTTTCTCAAACACCATCCCCACTAGTGGTTCCTGAACCAGAAATATGTAGTTATTTAGAAGACAATTAGGCAGTCAATGTATATATTATTCAATCGAAAGCAAGCATCAAAGTATGCTAAGTAAGAGTTTAATTTTCATGCATTGTCAATGTAAAGATTTCTCCACTTTCAAGTCCTCAACCAATTACAAACTGGAAATTAGAAATCATCCCAACTATAACTGTTAATTATAGCCATTGTGAGTGTAAAACTTTATTGCACATGCACCCAATAGAAATTTACGAAATGCATAAAAATTAAACTCTAAAATAAAAACCACAACAAGATATATTTATCTAAATATCAAACCAGAGTACCATGACAGTACTATTCTATGTCTTTTTTTTTTTGTTTTCTCTACACATGTATATAAACACAGAAGCATGGCATAAACCATTCTTCGTAAAAGCGAAAGAAAAATCATTCATTGATCACGAAAATCGACTTTTCGTCACCGGATTGAAGAGAGATTGCACACTCTGACCTCATGAACTTTCAAATTTTCGATATGTTCAGGAAATCTCTCCAACATTCATCTCAGAATCATCCCCAGGTAAAGGACCCTCGTAATCCAAGGTACCAGTTTGTTCAATCTGCACATGCAACTCCCCCATTTCAGAATCACACTGGTCCAAAACCAAACCATCATGACCCTCCATATCAGACCCCTCACTGCAAACCTCAAACTTCTTCTTCCTCCCTCTATAACCCACAAGCCCCAGAACATTCTCCTTCCACAGAACCAATGGGCATTTCTCAATGAGCTCAGAACCCTCATAAGCCTCAGTCAAAAACACACTAAACCTCTTCCCCCTCTCTGGCACATAGAAGATCCCACAATGCTTGAGCAGAAGCCTCATCAGCTTCTGAGGCATCACAAGCTCCCAACGAAAGTGAGTAAGGTGATCAGTGACCAACCTCTTCTCAATAGTGAAACTAAGCAGTTCATGCATAACAGCAACAGCCCTTTTATCAAACTCCAAAGAACCAGCCTTAAGTCCATGTGCATCCGCATAAGGAGACAAATAAGACATCTCCTGAAAATGCAGAATCTTTTCAGCATAGTACCGATATACCCTCTTATAATTTGAAGGAAACTTCAAAGGAAATGGAAGTGAAAGCACACCAGGGAATTCACTTTCACTTCCACTTCCACTTTCAGTTACTCCTCTCACCAATTTCTTCTCCACCTCAGTAATTGCCCATTCAGGATTCCAAGACACAAGCTCCAAATACTCAATCCCATCAAATGCTTTCACCACCTTAAAATGTTGTGGATACTTGTGCACCCAATTGACTCTAAAATCCAAGGACAACCCAAAATCTCTTCTGAAGTGAGCAATCTTTTCCAAGGGAAGCCGTTTCTCCACTGACATCATGAGAAACCTCGTAACGTGCTCCGCAGCCTTGTCAGAGTGGTCCTCGATGACCCTCTGTTGCTGTTCCATCAAGTCCTCGGCTTTTGGCGTCATTCCGCACCATAGGACCCCCTTTTGATCCTTGTAGAGTTCGAAGAGTTTGGGGGTTTTGTGGAGGAAATCGGAGATACGATGGGGCTTGGGGAGGTTGATCTTCCTTCGGTGTTGCTCGAGGGAGCGAACGGGAATCACCATTTCGGGCTCTTGCTTCAGAAGCTCCATTAAGTAGATGATTTTGGAGACAATTTTCCATTTCTCGGTTGCGACTTCGAGGTCGTGAACCCTCTTCTTCTTGCTCCTGTCTTGGACCCTCTTGCTGCTCGTCATCCATCGGATCAGAAACTCACTATGGTAATAGTAACGACCCCTTATTCTTCCTAACCACCACTTACCCATCATCATCACCATTACAAAATAACGACAAAGAAAGTGCTTCCTAGAAGCAGAAGAAGACGAAGAAGGTGCTCTCAGAACGACTGTCGTTGTTGAACACTGGTTCGTCCCTTTCTTCTCCTCCGTTTCTATTGAAGGGCAAAATAAAAAATTTCTTTTATTTTGTTGAATAAATGTTTCTTTTGTGGTTGTGCGCGCTTTTATTTATTTGAAATTTTTGAAATAACTTAATCAAAATTTTATTTGTTTGAAAAAAAAAAAAACTTCATAAGTAGTCTTTTGGGGTTCGATGAAAGAAAGATGAGGAAAATAAAAGTTGCGCGAAGTTGGTTTTTTCCATTATTTAAAGTCATGGATATATAATTTTGTTAAATGTTAGAGAAAACATTTTGTTGTTATGGTAGTTTTATTGGGTCCGAGAATGTTGTAATGATGTGTAGTTTTTTGTATTTTTTTCTACAATTTCATTTTATGTTTTTATTGTTGAACACTTGTGAATTGCCAACGAGTATTTGCCTTTTTTGGCGTTGTTACTTACTCATTTGCTGAGGTGAAAGGTCTTGCCTTTTGTGTGCGTTGGAGATGTTATCATTGACACTTTCTATCTTATACGTTGTCTGTGGTTATTTGTCTTCCTCAGTAAACAATGTACTATTATTTTGTGTGCACATATACTTCAGGGTCATTTTAAGTCTTTTGAGTAATATTTCTTGTCGAAGAAGTACTTTATAATATTTTGCATGACATTTAACAATTGTTAGGTCATTTGAACACTGCGAATGATTGTTGAGTTTAATATAATATTTTATGAGCTAGCTAAATTGTTAATTATCTGAGTTGAATTGAAGGTGAGTTATTAGAATATAAAACTGTTTGACTGAAGATATTTCTTCTGTTAGAATGGTCCATTTTAAAATGTACATAAGTTGGGTGATCAAATGTTTTTTTGTCAGTATGACTAAATCCAACTAGATCGGACCGTTTCACATCTCTAATTATGTATAGTATATAATCATCAACCCCAGTGTCTTCCATATCCGGGATAAGTGCGTCTTCATTTGTTGATGTGCGGCACTCTAGTTAAAAAATATTAACTAAATTTCAAAATATATAGCTTTGAAAACAAAAACACAGTATCCAAGAAACTAAAAAAAAGAAAATACAACTTTTTTCAAAGCGGCCTAACATCATTTCACAAGTGTTAACATGTGATTCTTTTGGTTTTGAGCATACAATAGATAAATTCATCCAGAAACATATCTACAAATTGAAACTAGAAATCAAAATATATCTCGGTTCATGTCCTAGTAGTATCCAGCTCGATCCTTCACCTATATTTATCGTTACATAAAATATCAAGCTTGTTTGTAATGGTAGTCATCTATGGTGGAGTATACTAAACCATCGTCTCCAAGAGTCTTCAGCGACAACCTGACATCATAAACAGTTGAGGTACATCATAAGCAAATGCTTCGCGCATTATTAAGACAAAGAGAAAGATACATATAAGAGAACTGACATGATCCTATCCATTGGAAGCTTGAGCTCCCGGGATAGTTCATTAACATGTATTCCACGTTCATCTGACCTGCAAATTAAACCAATTTTGAAATGATTCAGGATCATAACTGAGGTGAATTTTGTGCGGTGAGAATCTAAAAGTTACAGCTGTTGAAAATATTGAATAATAAATGAAAGGGAATTAAGCACAAAAAAAAATTTGAACTTTTAACTCACATATCTGAATGCTGCTGCAGGTAGTCAATAACTAATTTATCGCAATCCTTAAGTCCATCCACGCTATATTGAGCATATGCCTGAGATGAGGGAAATAGTATCATCAATCCAATTAAACAACTGGAGCAAATAGCAACTGTGTTATATGGAATCTCATACTGGATTTGATGATGGTGCCTGAGATCCAGTCGGTGCATGTTTTACAGGAGTGTTAAAAGATGAGACAGATGAAGGATTTGCAGAGGTGATTCCTTCCACCTATGATCCAAACAAAAAGAAATATACAAGTAATCAGGGTGTTTCCTATTGAACGAGGCACATAGCTGGGCATGTCCACAGTCATCACTTTTGATGGTCCAATAGATGGATTATGCACGATTTTGAATTTGCTATGTTCGTGGGAAGTTCATGCGTTATCCACTGTCGTCAATCATCATGCTATGATCTAAAAGTATTAAGGTGGAATATGATATGAAAACTGTGTGCACCTTCATTTTGGAGCGAAGATGGTTATGTATGCAATCAATGAAGTGAAAAGGGACCTCATCAAAATTTGTCACGGGCCTGTAAAACACCACAAATGAAATAATAAGCATATGATAAAACCAAAAGCATAGAAAAACTACATATATCATCTGGAAAATTACTTTTCCACAACTAGATATCAGTAAGGCTTTGTACTTCATGTTTAAATTTATCAATTCAAAAAAACCCTGAATCTTCAATAAAATATGCTACCCTACCCCTACAGAAAGGTCACTTGGGCACCCATCACCGACGATAATCAAAGATTGAAGTATAAATAATTATCATTCAAATTAAAATAAAATTGAATTAAATCTGTCAGAAAAAAGAACAAAGTTAAATATGACAATCTCTAACCATCAAAGATAAATAGGAAAAAGAAGTATCGTCAACAAATTATGTAGTTATTGATTTTAGTGTCAAGATTTGACATCAATTGTGCTAAAGGTTTTAAATGTTAGCTTAGTTAATTCCAAAGTTGGGTGAGCTTACAAATAAACATGTTTTGGGACTTCATTTGACATCATGTTAAATAATGCAAGCATCAATAATGAAAGTCTAACCACAAATTCCGTGAGGTTAACAAGTTGGACAACGCTCACACTAAACACTCTGAAAAACTTCAAATATCTTGATAAGTTTAACAATGACTAGAAGATACAGAAACAAACCAAGAGACACTCAGTAATCACCAACTTGCGGCACCTCCATAATAATGGCCCTGACAGCCACCCCATTCTTCAATATCAAACATCGTTAATATTAGACATGGTAAATCGTGTTTTGAGCATTTAACGTTCGAAATTATTAAGGAATATCTGTGTATGTAATGCATTCCATAACCTTCACTCCAAGTTACAAATAGATAGCTAAAGTGTTGATGACTAATACATGAACAGGGATTAACTTTTCTCCATAACTTACTTGAACCTGTGCTTATTTATTAATATGTGTATAACACATTCTATAAAATCACTCCAAGTTACAATTAGATATCTAAAGTAATGACTAATGACATAAACAAGGATTAACTCTTCTTCCTAACTTCACTAAAGACGGTGCTTATTAATGTATCTCAATGGAGACTCGAGGGAATCATATTTATTAGGCACCAAACTAACATACTAAATTAGAAAATAAATAGCCACTGCACAATTGATACAATATAACTTAAAATGGGTGTATAGAGCACATACCTGACAGAGAAGGCAACAAGTTGCCTAACACCTTGGAAGCTTTTCAAATGCCCAAAAACACGGACGTACATACCATTCCTATCAAATTAAAAAATTAAATTAAAGTTTAGAAATATAACAATCACATATTCATATCTTCCATATTTAAGAACTTACATTACTTCCTCCATCTCCTTTGTGTCAAAAGTCTCATTAACCCTAATAAAAAACACAAAAAAGCTTAAACATTTAAAAGTATTCAGAAAAAAGGTCCAAAATAGAGCAGGAAAGAAACACGCAAAATAATTGATAACTAATTTAATCTGAAATAACATTTAAAATGCTCAAAATACCATCTGCGGCATTTTATTCGTCCTGTTCCATCATCCAAAACAAAATTGACGTCGGTGTTTCTCTCAACTTTCTCAAACACCATCCCGACTAGTGTTACCTGAACAAGAAATGCGTATAGCAAAAGAGTTCAACAAGCAAGCATTGTCAATATAAAACATTTTTACATTTTCAACCAATAAAAAATCAGCATATACCTTTACTCTTAAAGTAGTTATTTAGATGAAAATTCCACAGTCAATGTGTATATTATTCAACCGAAAGCAAACATCAAAGCATGCAAAGTAAGAGTTTGATTTTCATGCATTGTCAATGTAAAGATTTCTCCACTTTCAGGTCTCAACCAATTAGAAACTGGAAGATATAAATTATCCTAGCTATACATTGTGAGTGTAAAACTTTATTGCACATGCATCCAATAGAAATTAAGAAGTGTTACGCAGACAATACATAAAAAAAAAAACTCTCAAACAGAAACTACAATATACATTTATCTAAATCTCAAACCAGAGTACCATGACAGTCCTATTCTATGCTTTATTTTTTTCTCTTCACATGTATGTATATAACGACATAACGATTCTTGATAAAACAAAAGAAAAATCATTCAAAAACTGACTAATAAAAGCTTAAGGCGTACATTGTTTAGATCTACACCGTTGATCACAAAATTCGACTTTTCGTCGCCGGATTGAGAAGCTTCACTTATTTGCTTCACCGTCACCGGCACCAAACCCTGAGTTTCGCGGCTCTTCAACGACCGAAACACATAATACAGTTAGTAGAGCACAGTGTGTCGCTTTCAAAACGAAAAATAAATAAATAACTACTTATAGTTTCCCTAATTAGGTTATCACCAACACGTTCGATTTATTTCTCACAAAAAAAATTATCCGAAGTGCGTGCATACTTTGCTTGACGGTTTTTTTGCAGAGAAATGGAAAATTAGAAATAAAGAGAGAGATAGCATACTTTTGACGGCGCGGGAGAGGAATCGTTGAAGTTAGACGGCTGAGAGGACATGAATCCGCCGCCGGAGAAGGCCGTGGTGGCATCGAATTGGGAGCTGGAGAACATCCTCGAAACCCTAGAGAGAGAAGTGACAGTAGATGCTCTCTGTGTTGTTGGTTATGCTAAGCAAAGAACGAATTAAACAAAAATGTGTCAGTTTTTTAGGTTGATTCCCGCCAAGGACGTTTCCTTTTTTCCCGCCGTATAGGGTTTCAACTTTTACCTTTCCCAAACCCTCCCTAAACGGTGTGTGTTTTATAAGAAACTACATTAATTAAATTTCAGAGTTCGATTTTTTTAAATATATCACTTTAATTAAAAAACTATCTAAATAACTTGTTTTCCAAAGTAACTCATTTTGTTTTTTCAAATTTTCTGTGAAACATCGTGGAAATCAATTTCACAACTACCTTTTCCTTTTCTTTTTCTTTTTATTATAAAGTAATAATTTATTTTAAATAAATTGTATTAGTTACTAAAATAATATTTTATATTTATGAAATGTTTTAATCTTTTACATTTAAAAAACATATTTAACTGTATTTTTGTTGAAAAGTATTAATTTGAAATAATTGGTCTAAAATAATTTATGACTTGTGTACATATGGTTACTTTTGAAACAATTTTAAATTGCTAATTTTTTATTAAAATAAAATAGAAATTTGTTTATATATTAATATTTATAATTACATTATTCTTAATTATTCCAAACAATTAATCTACTTTTTATTGAATGGGATTCATTTCTAAAAATACATAATAGTTGGACAAAATTAAAAATTGGATCGAAATAAAATTTATATAATTGAGTTCAATTTTCAGTGGAAAAATTTTAAATAATCACACAATGGGAAGACAATAATAATAAAATAGCGTGGCATTGAGACGTGTGGTTTTTTATTTTCTTTTATATTTAATTTTAATATTCAATTATGATTATCCATATTAATAAAGTTGATAAATGTTAAAAATGATTTTAATTTATCTTTGTAAAAAAATTTATATTTAGTCATATATTTTTATTGTTAAAAAATAGATTGAAAAACTGATTTAAAAAAAATAATTTGTTAAACTTTAAAATATAATTATTGGAACTATGATTTGAAAAAAATATATAAGAATGAAAATACATTTAATCTTTTAACAACAACTTCAAATTTAAAAAAATTATGATTCACTAACCTGAAACTTTAACGAATATTATTTTTATATATTTTAGATTATTTATTTCAAAATTAAAAAATACACATTCCAAATTTATCAATTTGAAGTTTTTTCCAAATTTACGAATCTATAATACTCTAAAATACCGAAATATATAGTAATATTTTTTCCTATAAAAATGGTGTCAAAGAGAAATTAATCGATTTTACATATTGTGTTTAGTCTCTGTGTTTGGATTGTGCCAAGGCGTAATTTCTCACTTCTTATTTTGAAATTTTATTTTGTCAAATTTTTATAAATTTAAATCTATTTCTAAACGTAACAAAAATTAATAATTAAAAAGTGTGTAATGAGAAAAGAAAAAGAAAAACTGTACAAAAATAAACTATTCCCAAAAAACCTGTTATACTGTAACATACTTCTGTCTTTTTAACCTCTTATATCTTTATTCCATTACCGCTCAATTTATTTTAATCATAATAAAATAAAATTTATGAAAAATAATAAGCATAACAGCTAGTAAAATATAATTACTGGATCACAATATTATCCTAATTAGCTTCATTTTATTTCTATTCACAAAATATAATAATATCCTAAACCCTAATAAACTAACTAAAATACAATTTGTAGCATTCATTGTGAGATTAAAAAGGCCAAATTTTATTCTAAAATTTCTTAAATATTTTTTCTAAAACTTCTATAGATAAGAATTTATTTATATTGTAAGATAAGTTGGCAACTCAGCACAAAAAGTGTCCACATAAAATTAAACTTTTTCGTCCCGAAAGAAATGTGGATGTGGTTTATGTTTGGTTCGGCCACGTGGACCACACGAAGCGTGAAGTGTTTTTGGTCTCTTCCCGCAACACCTCTTCTTACACGAGTATATTAAATGGAAAAACCAATATTTCAAAAGCCCAAGTTTGGTTCTTCGATTATTCTGAAATTTCAACTCTCCGCTCACTACCAAATGCTCCCAGTTTAGGGATTTTAGCTTCGGTTTCGCTCATCCATGGATTCCATCTATGCGTGCTCATCGTGCACGGTTCCTCAACTTCTTGGTCGCGACACTCCGCTGTCGCTGCCGCGAACCTGGAATTCGATTGCTACATCTTCACTTCGGCGATCAAAGAAGGCGCGGCGTGTGCGGGTTTTGAGCTCCGCCGCGACGAGCGGCGCTGTTTCGAGGGCGCTGCAAGGAGCGAGCAGCACTGCTCTGGAGCAGCTCGACATCGAGCGAGGCGTCTGCATCCCTTTCCGCAAATATTCGCCCGAGATCGTACGTACGCATTCAATTCTCCGCTCTCTCTCTCTCTCTCTGCTTTTCAATTGCCTCTTTGTCATTTAGTGTGTGGTTGGATATCAGTTAGGTTCAAGTAAACCCGGGCCATCACCCTCAGTGTAGGTGCATGTTTGGATTAAAGTTGGGAGATTGCAAAAGTATTTATTTACTCGCAAAGTAACAAGTTTCTCCTTCATTTGGTGGATTTGAATTTGTAAAAGTAGTTTCCGAACTTTAATCGAAACATAGCTTAAAGTCGTTTAACATGATAAAATGGGTCTCCAAACATGCCTTTAGATTTGAAGCATCGACGATACACATCGCTGATTCAGCCTGTTTTTTTTTTTTTTTCATTTGCAACTGGAGTTGTATCTGGCTTACACATTAATCTGGTCTTAGAATTTGGGTTTGACCTGATTCAGCTTCAAATCCTAGCTCATGAGTTGAACTAGTTAATGTGCGATTTGTTTGCTCAGTACCGGATATTATGATCGTGAAGTTTGCAAGACTAGATATGTGCGTGCGGTCTAATTATGAGTTAGTAACGATTGTTTTGATAGAACTAACACTAACTACACTATCTTAAAATTTGGATTTGAGTTGAACTCAATTCCAACAGTTGCTTCCAACTTACATACAATATTTTAGCCATTTTAATACTCAACATAGTCATTCAACTTATCAGCAGATGTTTAATTACTTACAAAATATAGCAGTAAAATTATAAAAAAATGAATCTTTACAGGTCATATTTTCATAATCTCATGGATTTAAACAGTTTGGTAAGGTCATGGGATAAAATACTATCATTTGGTTATTTCATAGGCACAAGAATTACTTTTGTAATTTCGGGATTTATATGAATGGGTTGTGAATGTATCACTCATCGCATGTGAAACTTAAATTAGTCTTTGGACTAGTGATCATCACAATTAGTTACAGTCCAGGAGTCTGGTGCAATTGGTTAAAAGCAACCTGGTTTTAGGAATCTTTATGCAATGTCATGATTCATAGGATTGAAGGTGATAACGTAGTTGAGATGTCCCTTACAATAGTGATGCTTCTGCATACCTATTGCTTTATATAAAAAAATTATAGTTTAGTTTTTGGTGCCAGTTAGAGTTGCTTTATTTTAGTGCTCTGAAGTCTTTGGATTCTTACTAATCCCTAATTAAAGGACTGAATTCTTACCATCTACGTTATCCATATTATTTTCAACTTTGCATTTGTTTTCCTTATGAATTACACCTTTTTCTCAATTTTGAAAAAAAAAAAAAAAGGTTTTAACATTATAACGGTGCCCTGTGACCTCTGCCTGCTATGGGGCTTCTGTCTCATAGTGGTTTAGTGTGGCGGCATTACATGTTGATTCCAAGAAATACCTCAGAATGGGGACAATAGGGCTTTTCTGGAAGGCTATATTTGGGATTTTAATTTCCAAAATTGAAATCTATAGATGTAATAACAGTGAAATTGATAAAGAAGACTTGAATTTAGAATATTATGAGTTATAATTCCAATCTAAGAAACTTGTATTTGACTATATTGTTGGTGTTTACTTGTATGTATGGTTTAAGGCAGCTATGACTGTTTATTGTTAATCATGGATGTTATTGAGTAATTTTTATCATTTTTGAGAATTTATATGCAAATAGTATACAATATATAAATTATAAAAAATTTCAAAATATTGGCTTAACACTTTGTTGGAGAATACAAATCCAAATGAAAGGGGTATTTGCCTAACAGATGCAGATGTTTAAGTGATTTATTTTAGTCTATACTGTATGGTATAAGATGTAAACTTCAGATTATTTGCATGACAACTGTCAAGTATGTTGCCAATGCTACTATAAGATGGACATAAGTGGGGTTCAGTGTCCCTGTTTGTAGAGGGATGTTAGCTTTTCGAAGTCAGAGAAAACAAAAACATGCCAATCGGCTGATGGTTATTTTAATTTAAAGCTACTTACTTGATGACATTTTTCTCTTGGTTATTAGGTGAGGAGTAAGGTATTAGAATCAAGAGGATCCACTTTGTCACTTATATTGCGAGGAGTGGAGATAGTGTGGAATCTGGGCTTGTACTGGTCTAACTTGGTGTATGATTTCCTGGTTGGAAGGGATGAAGAGGTTGTTCCATATCGTGCACGACAGCTGAGGAACCTCTTGTGTGATTTGGGGCCTTCCTTTATTAAAGCTGGTCAGGTGTGTTGTTCGGTTTTGTGCTCATTCAAGCAAGGGTTAGTTTAGGGTTTTCCAGCTGATAATAAGTTTTCATTCATTTGACAGGTCCTTGCAAACAGGCCAGATATCATTCGAGAAGATTATATGAATGAACTTTGCATCCTTCAAGATGATGTTCCTTCATTTCCCAATCAAGTAAAGCTTACCACTGTGCATCAACTGTAATTTTAATTGTATTTATGCTACACATTTATCATGGCATTGTCACCTGGACATTATAATTCTGATGTATGATCTTAAAAATGTCTTAGATTGCGTTCAGAATCATAGAGGAGGATCTGGGTCAACCTCTTGAAGCAGTTTTCAGCAAAATCTCATCAGAGACAATAGCAGCTGCAAGTTTAGGGCAAGTTTACCGAGCTACATTACGTGCCACTGGCGAAGATGTTGCTATCAAGGTTTTGTTTTCTTTCCTTGTGTTTTAACTCTGTTTTCATTTTACATTGCTTGATCAGCTAATAGGTTTTCAAATTATCTGCTAAATTAGCTTTCCTAATCTTTTTGCTGCATCTTCGCCACTGCTTTTATGTTCATAACAGTTTACTGTCCTGCTGTGACCTGAATTCTTTGCTAAAAGCTATGTGTTCATAACAGTTTAACATATTTATTTTGTTGGGTTGAGTCATTGTTATTGTCCATACTGTTCCAAATCAGTAGAGTTCATTTCCTTTTTCTTTTTTCCAATTGTTTTTTACTCTGTCTATATTTATTGATTATAGATTATGACTTTTTCCTTCTAATTACTGTTGTCAAATATGGCTTTAACTTATCCAAATATTTTTTGGTTTTATATGATTTAAGTGCTCCAAATTTATTGCGAAAATATAAATAAAGGGGACAGCGTAAGGTTTTAGATCAATATTAAATCCACTTCTGAAGACATACTTTGGTGTTCTTGCAGGTTCAGAGGCCTGGGATAGAGCCCATTATATATCGGGATCTTTTCCTATTCCGCACCCTAGCTTCATTCTTAAATGGCATTAGTATGCAGAAACTGGGATGTAATGCTGAGCTGATTGTTGATGAGTTTGGTGAAAAGCTTCTGGAAGAGCTTGATTATACCCTGGTAACTTTCAGTACTGCCTTGAGTTTGTCATGGAAGTTTAGTGGGTGCTTTGAACTTATCAAAGCACCAACTATATGCTTCTTGGCATTTTGAGTGTCTTTCACTGTAAATTTGTTGTAAATAAATTTACTGATTTCTCTATATATTTCAGGAAGCCCGTAATCTTGAAGACTTTCTTGAGAACTTTAAAAATGACCCTACTGTCAAAATTCCTAGGGTTTACAAACAATTTTCTGGTCCACGTGTGCTGGTAATGGAATGGATTGATGGTATCAGGTGCACCAACCCACAGGTTTGTTTATTTGGATTAGGGATGATAATACTATATGTTGTAGCTATTGTGAAGCAACATGGTTTGTTGTTTAGTGGATTAAGAATTCTCCTTGTGAATCAGGCTATCAAAGAAGCTGGTATTGATGTAGATGGATTTTTAACAATTGGAGTGAGTGCTGCACTACGACAATTGTTGGAATTTGGATTATTTCACGGAGACCCTCACCCTGGAAATATTTTTGCTATGCGTGATGGCCGAATTGCTTATGTGGACTTTGGCAATGTTGCTGTTCTCAGTCAGGTAATTTTCATATGGCAAGCATGTAGGGGGTGATGGCCATTACATTTTTGACTCTCTGGCAATCAATTATTGTTTTGGTTTGCTACAATACAATTGCATATGATGAGATGTTTAGTTGTGTTCATCCATCAGGTGAATGTGGATTTTAAGTTAAACAGATGTAGGTGGACTAACCAACCATGCCTTTATTTATCATTCATAGTTGATAATGTCATATGCCTAAACTTATCATACATGTTAGTTTAAACCCATGTGTTGCACTGTACATGTTATTTTCTTGTAATGAATTAGATCTCCCTTACCTTTCTTTGATGTGAGAGAAGAATATTGTTTCTCTTAATACACAACTGCTGTGAAAATCTAGTTAATATATTTTTTTTTCTCTTACCCCATTTCCCCATAGTGACCTCCAAAACATACCTTTTTTTTTTTTTTGAATAACAGCAAGTGCTATATTTATCTGATTTTGCAGCAGAGTAGAAAACCTTTAAGGTGAAGTAGTGAATGATGTAAGTGCCAGATGTTTTAAAAGATTTTCATACTGCCTGGGCCTTTTCATTTGATTTTATTCCGTTATATTATGGAGAGGATTAGGGCCCCTATACATAGTTATATGCTGCATAGTTTAAAGGACTAACTTGACTGTAGGACAAATAATGGATTTGTTATATATCTAAAATAGTTCTCAAGTTTATCCTGATTTATCTTTCTCATAAATTCGATAACTTTCCTTCAAGTAGAACAGATCAGATTGCACATTTAATGATCCACAAGGATTCACATTCTTTTGCATCTTTTTAATAAAATAAAAATGTATATTAGTGAAAGAGAAAGATGAAAGTCAAGGGATTATACGTTATTCTATGAAGGTAAAAAAAAAAAAATACAAAGAATGTCCAGTCACCAATGAAATATATCATTATATATATAAGAAATTCGATTGAATACATGACGGGCACTTTTTTGAAATGATCATAGATCAAAGTATCAGAGAATAAAAGAGGTAAAATATACTATTTTAATTAAATAAAAAATAAGCAATAATTTCAGCTCTAATATCTACTACTGTATTTTGTAAGAACAAGACTCGGTCAATTGAAAGATCCTTGTCTAGCAACATCCTAAAAATTAACCAAGTACAACTATAAACTATGTGCATTTACCCATTGTCTTTGACATGTCACATGTGTACTCCATAATTTCAGCTCTGTCATGCTTCAAACTCAGATGAATTAACCCCATGAGCACAAGTTGCAGTCAATTGAAGATCCTTGTCTTGTAACATCCTAAAAATTAACCAAATACAAGTACAACCATAAACTATGTGCATTTACCCATGGTCCTTGACATGTGTACTGCATAATATTCATAGATATACCTTTTATGAGGGTGTTTTTATATTTTTGACGAGTAATGCCTTCTGTTTTGGATAGATGAGAAGGGTATGAGTGGATATGTTTATGGGATCCAACTGAACTGGCACACATACCCTTATTGGGTACACATTTAAGGATCAATTATGTAGATGGGAAAATATTTTTAGGATGGCTTCCCTTGAGCATGGAATTTTTTGATTCATTCTTCATGCTCTTTTGTGGCTGACAACATGTTGATCTGCCTCCATTTTTTCAGCAAAATAAACAGATTTTAATTGATGCTGTTGTTCACGCTGTGAATGAGGACTATGCTGAAATGGCTAATGATTTCACTAGATTAGGTTTCCTGTCACCAGGAACTGATGTCACACCTATAATTCCTGCTTTGGAAGCAATTTGGCAGAATTCTGCTGGAAAAGGACTGTCGGATTTTAATTTTCGAAGTGTCACTGGTAGGCCCTTTCCTTTATTATTTAATATAACCTTACTGTAATGTGACCATTTGACTTAACCTCCAATGCTTGCTGAAATAAATTTTCCAATTTCAGATTGAATTTTCTTGTCTTGTTAAATGAGTAGTTGAAGTAACAACCGACCATGAATACTGTTGGAATCTGAAAGAGGAAGAAATCACAAGGACTCTTAGTTACAAGTTATTTGGCTATGTTGTCCCATCTTACTCTTACCTCTCAATGCCACATTTTCTCTCAGTGGCATTTATGGAGGGATTAAATCTGTTCTCTTATACAGGGAAAAAAAAAAACTAATTACTTTTTATTTATTCTGAGATAGTATAATTTAATGCCTGTTTGGTTTTTGGGTTAAGACTTTCAGATCGTTTTCTGGAAAAAATGGAAGCTACTCAAAGTAGTTTTAGTTTAGATATAGATCATCCATGTTTGGCTTGATCCAATGTCAAACCAAACCTGTACTTAGCTCGTGACATTGCTAGAGTGATTTAGTTTGGTGTCTAAAATTTCATGTAATCTAGTAATGATTGCAATTTATGTTTTAATTGCAATTAAACTTCAATATTTGCATGCCTTGATCAAATTTTAATTTTTAATGAAATATATTGCAGGGAAGTTTAATCAGTTGGTTTACAATTATCCCATTCGAATTCCTGAAAGGTTTTCACTTGTAATTCGTTCTTTATTGACCCAAGAAGGCATCTGTTTTACCCTGAAACCCGACTTCAAATTTCTTGAGGTAAAAGTTTCATTTTTCTGACATGTCCAGATTTCAAGTTGATTTGATGACACTTTCATAAGGTAATTTTTTTTAAGTTGCATTAGAAGAAAGAAAGCTGTATAATGATATCAGAAGTAGGAAAGTTCTAAATATTTTTTGTTGAGTAAATGCTTCATTATAGTAAATGAATCAGTTTGAGCAATTGTCAAAACTGTCCTGTCCCTTATCATACGTTATTTTTCACTCTAATATGAATACCAGTATTTCAAATAGGTTGCCTATCCTTATGTGGCTAAGCGACTACTGACTGACCCAAATCCAGCTCTACGTGAACGCCTCATACAGGTTAGTACTATGTTCAAAATGCGTAAGCTTTTATGCATATAAATTTTGTTCTGCATAATTTACAATCCTCAAGTTTATATAGGGTTACGACAAACTATAGATTTGGAAATAACGTCAAAGTATCGTATGTCAGGTAAGAACATTACCTAGTTAGAAAAACTGCAAGGGATTTGGGGATGAAAGATGGCATAGGGGTTCCATAGTGACATATTACCTTGCTGAAAAGCCATTTTACTTGCTATATTGGAATTCACATGATAAGTATATTTCTTTGTGACGGCCATTGGAAATAATGCTAGTTAGCCATGATGGGTTTAATTTGAAGCAGATAGCTAGATTTGTACACTGTGGCATTATGTCCTTTGGTTTCTTTCATCTGGTATCTTACGTCACCTGTGTTATAGTGTTGAAAGGTGATTCTGTTGTATTAACATATTGGAATTTGGAACGGAATCGATGAATCTTTCTTCTTTCACCCATTTCTTTAAATGTTAATGCAATTCAGTCAGCTATGCTAGAAGCTTGATTTGCTGCAAAGTTCTGTCTATTTTCTCTCTTCCCTCTGCTACCTGGGTCAAACAAAGCACAGTGGACCACTGTGTGAAATTCAGTACCACTATCCAAGAAATATCTTAGCAAGTATTAAGTAGCTACAAATACTTAATCCAAACTCCAATAGAAGTATTTTTGTGATTCTATCTTCCTCGAAACTCTGAATTCTAACTTAATTATACTCACTATGTAATTGTATACATATGTTGCTCCTCATTTGATATACTTTGTTGTTTCAGGTTCTATTCAAAGATGGTCTTTTCCAATGGAAACGGCTTGAAAACCTTATTGTTCTTGCGAAGGAAAATGTGGCCAAGATGAGTAGCAATCCGGCATTGAAAGTGAAAGACACGTTCGTATTTTGTGAAAACATTATCATTGATAAAAAAAATCCGCATTGCTTGTTTGTTTTACTTTCGAGTCATTCAGTAATATTCACTAGAGGCACGTCTATACAGGAAAATCCAGAGAGATTGGAAAGTTGAAAGAAAATTGGACCTCACTGACACAATCAAAGATGGAGCTCGCCTTTTCTTTGTTGATGAAGGAATACGTAGACAGCTTCTTCTTGCTTTGACTGAGGATTCAAAGCTTCATATTGAAGAGGTTTGTGTTAATTTTATGACCCTTTCCACTCCCTTCAAGGTCCACAATCTTGTGCTGGATTCTGACTCGTATTCTCTACAGCTTGTCGATGTGTATAGGTTGGTCGAAGATCAGATAGACATACCTTCTGTGGCTGTAGAAGTAGCTAGAGGTAAAGATCTAGTGAACCTTGAAATTGACTAGTTTCAGCTAGAATTAATTATCTTTGTCTCAAAATATCACGATTTTATCATTTGGTCCCTCATTAAGTTATTGAGATATCCAACTTCTTTGTTCCCATATACTCGCTATGTTAGATTTTTGTTTGGTTTATCCGTTGAGTGTCTGCATGGCTCTGAAAAATGAGGAAAGAAATATTTAAAGAGACGACATACATAAGTCGTGATATTTAAAGGGATTTGAGAATGAACAAACAAGATTAATTTCTTTGCCCCTTCATTGTTAAAATATTTCCCTCTAAAACAATCAGAAATTGTGGTAAATAATTTCAAAGATAGTCATTTTAAAGGTCAACAAACTTACCATGACTTATGTGATTAAAGATTTATATTGTAAACCTATAAAAAGTCACTGTACATGTAAATTTTAAGATAACTATTATAAAAGCTAACAATTAGTTTGTGATCAAATGACAGTGTGTATGTTTTGCTTGCTTTTTTTCCAGACAAAAAACAATAATACTCAATGTATGGACAAACTAACCAAAGACTAATAAAAAAATGATATGAAAAATTCTACGAGTACTACATTAAATTTTTTATCATAATTTATCTACCAATACTGTATGGCATGATGCACGCTTAATGTGATATCTTTTTGGTGCAGACTTACCAACAGTTGTCAGGGATCTCCTACTTTCATGGAGTGAGTCAATCTTGTCTGATAGATAGCAAAATCTTTGGACTAACTGCACATAGCTAATACAATACTACTGTTTTAGTCAGATGAGTATACTTTACACATCTATATTTTCTCTTGATTCTTTTTTCTTTTTTATAGTGCGAAGGTTTACTGTATAAAATTTTGAATGAATGTGTAGAAAATCAGGACTACATTTGTGTAGGCAACATTATTTTGTTCAGTAAATATCAAGTTGTAATTTCACGGGGAATATTCCAAAAGTTTGCTGTAATCGTTTAGCCTCCTTCAACGTTATTTATTGTATAAATCTAGCTTATGTTTGATTTTAGTACAGTTGGTGAAAGAAATTTCACGTCAACAAATAAAAATCATTTTAGATATGATATGACTTAAAGAAAAAGTTTAATGTTCATCATGCACTGTTAAGTCATTCAAATAGGAAGTAGTGGTGTAGGTATGGATATCAGTCAAATATTTTAATTGTTCAGATCATATCAAACCCAACTCAAGTGTTGGGTAAGGTATTGGATTATGGGATTGAACCCAGACTGGTCGTGTGAGTGAGTTTTCTAACCGTTGGATTTTTTTTATTTTTATTTGATGTTTCAAAAATTTCCTGATTTTTGTGGCTTTTTGTTGTTTTTTAACACACTTTCCTAAACTGTCCTTCCTCCCCGTTCTCTCCACTTTCCTCATCCACCGATGCATATTCAATGACCGGGTGGTTTGTTGAGTTGTGGGCTTAAGGCCCTTACATTCCTCAAATATTAGGTAATCATGGAGGTGGTTCGCGGTGTGGTTCACGGTGCAGATTGGGGATGTTTCGCCGAGGGGAGGTAGGTCTTTTTCTTCTCTTTTTTGTTTCCGTATGTTCATGGCTCTTTTTCAAATGCCCGTAGTATTTTTATTCTTTTTTTTTTTTTTAAGTTCGTTTTGAGTCACAATATTCATAGTTATTTATTTATATTTTTACTATTATCTTACGGAAGGCTTTTACTAGTATTTTAGCATGAACAATCTACATGACAGGTATTAGTTTTTATATAATTAAATTTATAATAATTATTTCATATAAAATTATACTGTAAGTAAATTTGTAATAATAAATACTTCCAACATGTAGATTTTGAATTTATGATTAACAATTTATATTGGACTACAATATTATTTTGTAATTTTAAAACTCTAAAATTTTATTTGGAAATACAAATGAAAATGGTAAATTTAATTTCAAACTCTGAGGAAACTCAAGTATGTGGGGAAATAAAAAGTGAGATCCATTTCAAACAATTGAAACATTTTTTGAACTAGTCCTATTAAATTTAAAATAAAAATAAAAATATATTAGAAAATTAATAAAAAGTTAATAGTTCAAAATGTAGGACTAGGATAAGATATATGGTTCAAAATGTAAGAATGATTTTATTTTATTTTATCTGAGAACAACTCTTAAAAGTGTTTTCATTCAAAATTGATGATTAAGTTGATTGCATGCCTCTAGCCACTTCAACAACACTTTACTACACAGCCTGCATATTCCTTAGTACATGAATAAAAAGATGTTCATATATGCATAGTAAGTGATGAATAAAAATCATGTTATTTTTAAAATAAAAAGACCAAATTTATGAAATTAGAAACGAGAATATCAAACTTTAAAATTAACTATACTGAGATACGGTAAATGTTTATCATGCTTAATTTAAATTTTAAACTCATATCTACACAAAAACAAACATATGTCCTGTGTAATTGTACAATAAAAATATTGTTTTTTAATAAAATAAAATGAAATGACATATTGAAGGGTGACTGCTTCTCCCTGTGCTGATTTGGTGCATAAAATCTTGAAATTCTCTCTCTCTCTCTCTCTCTCTCTCTCTCTCTATATATATATATATATATATATATATATATATATATATATATATATATATATATATATATATATATATATATAGGTATATATTGTATTTTTTAATAAACAATACAAAATAATATTTCATATGCAAAACTTTAATATTTCATTTTGTATAAAAAAGAATTAATTTTTCGTATTATCTGATTTTCCTTTATTTACACTAAATCATACCAAAAATAAAAGGTCAATACAAATTACTATAATAAAATTCCTTTTTTTTAAGCCACAACTACACACCTACAACTTGTCAAATTTCCAAGTTTAATTATATATAGTTAGATATAGAAATAGAGATAGAGACTGAGAAAGCTTTATTGTAGTAGAATTTTCATTTTTTTAAATTAAAATTTTCAAGTTTTTTAGTTTCACAGCAATAAATAATTTATAACATTTATTATCTATGAACTAAAATTCTTACAAGTATTTTTGATAAACAAATTATTAATATAATACAAGAAACAATAAAATAAGAGATCTAGGAAAAAAATTGAGAATACTTTAAAATAATATTTTATAATAGAAAACAGAAATATCACTTTATATATAAGACAGTGACTTACTAAACTCAATGTTTAAATAAGAGAGTTTGAAATTATAAATAAATTATAAAATGATTTTTACTTATTAGTTGATTTTCTGTATATAAGATTAAAAAATAAAAATAAACTAATAACATTATACTAAATAAAAATAATAAATTAAAAAGAATATATTGATAACAAAAATACTATCGGAATAGTTTAGATATACACAACTTTATTATTCCTTTTTGTATAAAAAAATATTTCATTCTATCTATTTCTCCAAAACACAATAAAAAACCTGTCACTCAAGAGACAAAGAAGTAACAGTGTCAGCATGAGTAAGAATACGAACATACGAAGAGATAATTTTTATTTTTATTTTCTTTCTCAGATTTTTATGTCTATTTTTATTTTTTCCAAAAAATTCTTTATGTTTTTAATTTTTTTTTTAGTTTTAAATGTATGATCTTTCAAGCAGTTTAAATGACCCTATTAAAAAAAATAGTTTAAACAACGCTTATTATAATAAAAATATTATAATTTAAAAAAATTAGAGGGAACAAATTGTCATTTCAAAAGGAATAAAAACTAATGATATTTAAGAGAAACTAAAAACATGTCACTGATAATGATTAAACAAGATTTCACATTTTATGGATAAAAAAAATACTGTATGATTAAGATGTAATATTTTATTAAAAATGGTCAGATATAATTTTTGATAAAGATTAATAACAAATAAATTAATAAGTATTCCGTATTAATGATAGTAGTGAGAATTGGAAGATATAATTAAAATAATCATTTTTTATTTTTATTTTAGAACATGTATATTGAAAATTTGTTTAAAATAATTTTTATAAATAAAATACATTCTTTTAATATAAATCTATAGTTATTGTTTCATAAGTAATTTTGTCCTATTTAAAATCATTTTAACTATAAAAATTATATTAAAATAATATAAACTCTATTAAATAGAGTATTTTCATATACCAAAAAAATAAGGAATTAATTTCTCATAACTCTCACACAAAATGAATAATATATATATATATATATATATATATAGATATAACTAAAGAGATAGAAAAGGTTTAATTTTAGTAAAATTTTAATTTTAAAAATTAAAATTTCCCAATTTTGTTATTTATAATATTTATTATTTATGATATAAAGTAATTAAGAGTATTTTTATAACACAAATGATGAATGCTATACAAAACAATATATTTTATAATAAAAAACAGGAAAAACATTTTACAAACTACTTATATACAATTTATCACTTCAAAGACTATTTTAGAGAGAAAAGATTACTTGAAAGGCTCCAAATTTAGTATCTACTCAGTTTATTTAACAGATAAAACAAAGTTTAAAAGGCTATTATCAACCATTGGATAATTTTGTAAAGTAAATTTGTCAAAAAATATTAATTAAAAAAACAGAGGCAGGTAAATTGTGAATAATCTACCGTTATACCAGTCAATAAAAACGGCTAGTTTTACACATATAATATTAATCTTAATCAAACAACATTGTTACAAAAAATATATTTTACAAATTAATATAATAAAACAACAACTATATGAAACTTTATTTTATAACTTAATATAATATTCATAAAAAATATTAAAGTTTTATTAATTTAGTGAATTTTTATAGGATATTATTAGTTCTGAAAAATTTATCAATTTTATATCATTTAAAAATTGAATTCAAAAGATAATTTGTATATACTTTTATTTAATTTACTTTACAAATAAAATCTTAACTAATTAATCCTCTGAATAATATCTAAAACATAAACACTTTCACCAGAAGATAAAGTATAATTTTCCAATTAGAAAAGGAAATAAGTTGAGTCTTGACTCGTTTCATGAGAATTTAATGCTTTGAGTGTTACAAATTTTGTTTAAATGGAAATGAAAACAAAACGTTATCAAGAAATTGACCACCACTATCCTCCAAAAGGCACATGAATTGAATGAACGAAGCTTTAATTCCGATAACTTCATTCCAAACCACATTCGTGGAACCTTATTTTTAAATAACAAAAACGTAGTTTGACTTTGACTTTTCCATTACCAAATAATTTCATTCAAATAAAATATTAATGCTTTCATTAGGTAAAAAATATGTTACAGGTATAATAAAAATGTGGCAATATATAATATTAATTATTTTTATTTTAAAATTTAGTCCATAACCATTTTGGTAATATATAAATATCATCTTTTCTGAATTTTACTGAAGTGTTTTCAAAATAAAAAACACGAACAACAAAAATTTCAATATGGTGATTAACTATATAAAGAATTTATAAGTGGAAACACTTATTTTTAACTCAATTAAAAAAAAAACGCATGCTCTTTGTGTCCAAACATTTTAGGTCTTATAATGTATACGTTTAAAGTTTACTTTAGTATAATTTATCCAATCTTATTTTTAAGTTAAATATACAATTATTAATAAAGTTCTATAATTTTTATTTTTATTTTATTTTTTAGCAATATATAAAATGACAAAATCATTCAATTTATCGTTTAATATAGTTATTATAAAACAAGAATTACATAATTTGGATTTTAAAAAATTACTTTTAGCTATAACAATAGTTATGATATTATCATTAATTATATTTTAGCAATGAAATTTGAGAGACAATGTATGTACTTGAAATCTTCAATTCTTTTAATATAAATAGTATACTTTCTTTTTCAGGAGAATCACACATGTCAATTTATTTATAAAATATCCAATATATTTTTATTCTAATAAAAATATTATATATATTTATTTATTTATTTATCTTAAGAATTTTCACATGTGAAGAATTTATAATAATTCACGAGTTCAATTTAACCAAACCTCTTGACAGACATTTGTTTATATAAACAATTATTTTAATTCAAACAATTCAAAATTATACGTAGCATACAGATAATATTTCATTAAAAACCAATATATTTAAAGAAGTTAAGTAACTCCCATTTATTTGCTCACAAATTTGAAAGATGTACTTTAAAAATATGTAATAGTAAAAAAGTCAACGATGAAAATAATATGAAATTAAAATTTTATTAAAAGTCTAATAATTAATTTTGTAACGAATAAAAATAGATGTAATTGATCTTTAAAATAAAAAGTACCTTATAATCAAATATGATATAATTGAAAAGTCAGTGGTTAACATAATATATAATTATAAAATCATTAAACTCTAATAGTTAATTTTGCAATGAATAAAAATAAATGTAATTGATTTTTAAAATTAAAAGTACTTTTTATGGTATGACTGAAAAAGGTAATGGCTAAAATAGTATATATAATTATTAAATTTATTAAATATTTTTTATATTTAAAATTATTTTTTGTAATCAGTATGGTATGTTTAGCTTTTAAAATTATTAAAATAGTCACACACGAATTGAAAATAGAAAAGTTTTCAAAATATTGTTTAATTAAAAGTCATATTAATTTTGTTGATTCTAAACGATATATTTGTTTTTTAAGGAATTACAGTGATATTAAGGATAATTTTTATTTATTTACAATGTAAAATTTTGAAAAATAATCTATACATTTTATCATTCAACTACAAAGTATTATATCTAATAAATAAAAATGCTAACTTTAATAATAGTTATATTAAAAATAATATAAACGTGACTTCTAATTAATTTTCATGAAAATATTACTCTATCAAAACCGAGTCATTGAATTATATTTTTTTACAGCTGATAAAAATTATAATTTAGACCAATAATAAAATTAAAAAATTGTGTTGATGGTTTAAAAAAGGTCGTAACATTTTATAATCCTAGGTTGTCTTTCCATTTTGTAAATAATTATTATAAAATAGAAGAAATTGAGGAATTGTACTTTGCGAAGGGAAAGAGAGAGAAACCGCGTACCTTTTCACACTAGTGTAGAAACTGGCACCCCCCATTTGCTCAAAGATCGCAGCAAGAGCAACAGCAACAACACTTGGAACTGAAGCACCAATCCATTCCCTTCGTACGAGGTTTCTCTGTTCTGTTATCAATTCTCGTGTTTAAGGTTTGGTGGCCTTGCCTTACCCCCTTGGACCCCTTTTTTTCAATGTACTTGATCACTTTTGTCTCAAAGTTTGTCACTTTTTTTGTTTCTTCTTTTATGGGTATTTGATTATTTGCTGGGTCCGCTTCAATTTATGTCTTCCTCAGGTTTGTGTCTTACCGTTTATTTTTCATCCCTTTGGAATACCCTTTATTTCGGATTGGTCAACTTGGTCATTTCTCTATAATAATAATGATAACAATGAAATTTGGTTGTCTATTTTATTTTTCTTCAGAAAAAGGAAAGTGGATGTTAGATGGTTTTTCTGAGTTCTTTAATTCGGTATATTTGTTAGGTGGATTTTTTTTATCCATTTGAATCACCTGTTTTGTTATCTGGTAATTAATTATGTGTGGTAGTATCAATAGTCTTTTTTTTTTTTTTTTTTTTTATTTTGCTGGTGGATTTTGGGCTATTTTATCTTTTGACAGGTGTTTTTTTTTGTTTTTTTTTTTTGTTCCCGCAAATTTCAGATTTGGATGAAATATTGATTATGGAATTTAACTGGTTATCTTAGAAGGACACTGTTCTGTATATCGGTTTATTGGTCAATCAGTTAGTATCCGGGCATTTGATCTCTTAATTTTGATTTTGTACTAATTTCTCTGAAGAACTTGGAGGAATATGTAATCATGTAATTATCTCTTTAGACGGAATAGGTCCAGGTTTTTGATAGGGCGTAGTTGAGAACAAGGAGTTTTGGAGAAAAATGAAGCTTGAGAGATCACTCTCAGCTGATCTATTAATATAAAAAATATGCAATCTGATATTCATAAGGTTGATAAGACATACTACACCCTAGGACCCTATATTCACCAAATTGTAATTCTTAGAGAAGTTGTTTGATCCACACAAGTTCACTTGTGATTTAAGTCATTGTCCATGCTCTATATTCAGCTTGAGCACTAGATTGAACAATTACATTCTATTTCTTGCTCTTCTAGGAAATAATATTGCCTCTAATAGATACATTACACCTAGTAGTGGAACGCCTATCTATATCATAATTAACAATAAATTTGGGTATTTTTTTTATCTCCACACAATAATCCTAGGGCCTTGTTGAAGTACTGTAGAAAGCAAATTACATCATTCCTGTGGTCAACATGAGGGATTTGTATGAATTGACTAACGACTCAAACCATAAAGATATGTTAGGAAAATGAGATTTCCAACAAGTCTTTTATATCTCTCCGGATTTGGAGAAAGTTCTCCTTGTTCTGTCCTTAATTTCTAATTAGCGTCTATAGGGCTACCAAGTCTTGCAATTAGTCTTGCTAGTGTCTTTCAAGATATCCAAAGCATACTTCCTTTGGAAAGTAAGAATACCTTATTTTGATTGAGCCACTTCAATTCCCAAAAAATATTTAAGACATCCAAGGTATTTCATAAGAAAATGGCTACTTAAATATACTGTCAGTTGGGAAATTTTGGTAACACATTCCTTTTAATAGCTATATTATCAATATACACAACTATGTAAACACATTTATTGAGAAAAGTGTGATCATAAAAAATTGAATGATCCGTCTCAATACAATTTAGTCCAAAAGTATGCACAATGTAACTAAATTTCCTAAATCAAGCTCATGGGAATTGTTTGAGCCCATAGAGAGATTGACATAATTTAAAGACTAACTCGCACTCTTTTTGAGCAACAAACCTAGGAGGTTCGTTCTATACAAATCTCCTCTTAGAAGTTACCATGAAAAGACATTTTTTAAAATTCGAATAATGGAGAGGCCAATGATGAATGATTGTCATAGCGACAAAGAGCCAAGGAGACGAAAGGATGCCATAATTAGGAAGAAACTACCAGTTGTATTCTTGACAACAAGGGAAATATCAACATTATCAAGTCCATATATTTAAATGTACCCTTGGCTACCAATCTGACCTTAAGGGTGTCAATTTCACTATTGAGCCCTACTTTAGTGGTATAGACCCATTGACATCCAACTTCCTTCTTTTGAGGTGGAAGATGACTCAACTCTCATATGCCACTAATTTTCAAGAGCTTGCATTTCAACAATGATGGCTTGTCACCATTTAGGATGAACAAGTGCTTTATTGAGGAGCATTGAGGATGTCCATCTCTACCATCATGACCTCCTCTATTGCTGCAACTTCCTTTTCTTCAAGTGGATACCATTACAAAAGATTCAATTGGAACATAGACATTTCCACTCTTAGGGGTTGGAATACAAATAAATTTTGTTGTCAAGCTCTCCGTTGATGGAACTTTTTGACTTGTTAGAATTTGATCACAAACTTTATCAAACATTTGGATTTATGGCATGAAGAATCATCACAAGATACAACTTGTCAAATTTCTTCTAATAAAGCTTTTGAGCTTTTGCAATAAAGGAGGTCATATCATGGTTTGTTTGTTTAAGAGATGCTAGCTTATTGGTAGAATCATAGAGGTAATGAATATAATTTGCAAAGATACTCTTCACCCTTTTTCCTTCCAAAAGGAATAGCATGTTTTAGAAGTTGTAGTAGACCCTAATATGTTTTGTTGGGGTCCATGGACAGCCAAAGCAAAGCACAAAGTTGACAATCAACTTCTTCCACTGCTCAATATTCTCTGATGAAATTTCGCTGCTGTCATTTTCAAGGTGATCATAAAATTCTTAGCCAAGAAACCATAGTTCAATTAATTTGTCCATAAAGTTTTTCCAAAGTTATTGTGGGAATTCTATAGAAGGAGAATACTGGTCTAGACGCCATGGTACATGGAAAACAAATGAAAGGATGTCCAAAAAGAGAAGAAAGGGGAGCTGAACACTTGGAATCTTTAAATGAGGGTTGAAATAGAAAGTAGAAGCACTGAGGAGATCGATGGAGGAGGTGTGAGGTTGTTCCAGTCACCAGATGGTCATGCGTGGACTTCATTCGCCTAACAGATAAGTGTAAAGCGGTGGCATGGGAGGCACATACAAAGGCTTATGCCTTGGCGACCACCAAGGTTGTGCATTGCTTAACAAGGCTCATCAGCTCTGATGGTTGCCATAGAAAAAGATGGTAAATGGCAGCCAAGTGTGACAGGAAGAGCGTTATTGAAGCTGCCTTGATACCAAGTTGAGAATAAGGAGTTTTGGAGAAAAATGAAGTTTGACAGATCCCTCTAAGTTGATCTATTAATATACAGAATATGCAATCTGCAATACAAAAGGTTGATAAGAAAACCTATACTGTAGGACCCTAAATGATTGACAGGTATGGCAAAAAACAACTCTACAAAATATTCTAGAAGAAAATAATAAACTTTTTCTAACAGGCACCTTCAACGTGTTTTTTTGTTGATATTCTGCATTAGTCTAGTAAGAGAAAATGCTGTCATGGAACTTCGTTCTGATTGGTTTTATGTGTTTGCAGTTTCACATTTAAATTCGTTGTTGCAGTTTCACATTTAAATGTTTAAAGTTCTTTAAATTCCGAAGTATCTTTGCTTTATGATTCTAAATTAGATTTTCTTTGTCTCTTTCCAGGATACAGTTTTCTTGATACATTTTCAAGTTTTCATCTCCATGTTTTGATTTTGACGAACAAGGAGAATGTAATTGACTAGCACAAATATGGTTTGTTTATAAGAGACCTGTATATGGTTTTGGGTCTTGTGTAAAAAGCATGGAGGATCTTGAATTAAATATCAACTGGGATGATGTAGTCTGTCCTATATGTTTGGATTTTCCTCATAATAGTGTTCTTCTCCAGTGTTCATCCTTTGATAATGGATGTCGTGCTTTTGTCTGTGACACAAATCAATTGCACTCTAACTGTTTGGATCGCTTCAGAAATTCCTGTGGCGTGCCATCCTCTCCTACATCTACTACTGTTTCTGCTGAAAACGCTGAAAATAGTGATTCTAAGGAGTCAAATGATCAATGCAATTTGACTTGTCCCTTGTGTAGAGGTGAGGTTTCTGGGTGGATTGTCATTGATAAAGCTCGCGGTCATCTTGATGAGAAGAAGCGCTGTTGTGATGAGGTGCAATGTACATTCATGGGAAGTTACCTGGAGCTACAAAAACATGTTCAGCTTGAACATCCTCATGCACGCCCCTCAAAAGTTGATCCTGCCCGCCAACTTGATTGGGAGAATTTTCAACAATCATCAGAGATCATAGATGTTTTGAGTACTATTCATTCAGAAATTCCTAGAGGGGTGGTTCTAGGAGATTATGTGATTGAATATGGGGATGACGATGCTAGAGATGAATTTGAGGACTTCCCTGGAGATGAGGGCAACTGGTGGACCTCTTGTATTCTGTACTTTGATAACTTCAGACGATCGAGAAATAGAAGAAGGGCAAGAGTCAGTCAGACAAGAAGGGGTAATCGCCGATTAAGTTATGATACTTCAAATTCTGATGAAGGTTCCGTAGCATCTATGGAGTATGCAGATTATAGAATAGAAGAGGCTGATGATGATTTTGTTAGTACTAGTGGCTCTGCGAGGGGTAGCAGTGGTGGTTATCGCAGGTGCATAGACTTTTCCTTCATTATTCACTTTTACATCTCATATCTTTATTTCTGGGTTGTTAAGCTTTGGTAATTTCAGTACAAGACTAGCATGCATAACTTTTTCACTCTTTCTTTTGGTTTCATGATAAATAGTGTTCTATTGCTAAAGATGAATTCAAAAGATGCTTAACATTCTAAACAAGTTACCATTTTCCACGTTTCCATTTTAATCTTGTTACTATCCTCCAATTCAATGATTTAACTTTCTATTTGAGCAAGTGGTGTTTCATTTGCATTATTGTAAAACGTGTAATTAGACACAAAATGTTCCTATTGAAAAAGAAACTTGATCTTATATGCATTGTTTGCAACCTAAGTTTTTGTGGTTCATTCAAATGTTACAGTTGTAAACTAGGTACTAATTAGCTATTTCAAGTTATTATTTGATAGTTTTTTACTTGCTATTTATGTAATAGAATGGTATGATACTCCTCTTTTCTTTTTCCAATGTTGGTCAGAGAATCTACTTTCTTTGACAGTTAATGATCAAGTTTCATCTGATTCGAGTGTTTGCACATGTTACCATTTTCCAATGATTCAATGTGACTGACTATCATCAATCTTAGGACTACCTTAGGTGTATTAGACTAAATGTTTTATTTTGATGTTTGAACTTTGAATTTATCGTTATGACAATTATGTTATTCACAGATCCCATAGACGCCGTTCCCGCTTTAATGACAATTAGGTATGTTTTGACTGCTCAAGAGTTCATCTTTCTGTTATTGTTAAAAGGTGCTGATGACTTAAACACACTGCTAATTGTAGAATTTTTTTTCTGTCTTGAAAGTGCACAGCCATGGTGCTGAGGGCTTTTGTTCCATTACCTTTATTTAGATTTCTTGTGAATTTTCTCAGTGTTTGCAGACAGTATGCGAATTGAAGGAAAGCAAAAGTTCAAGGGACATGAAAAAACCTGTGATGTGCCATGTAAAGATTACATTTAGCTCCTCTGTTGCTTTTACCCTGAGATTTGGTGATTGAGGACTTTGTAAATTTGACACTTCCATGTGGGGCACATACCCATTTTCATTTCTTTTAGAATTTGCCAATTAATTTCCTCATAGGCAACCACAATGATTTAGCTAGCATTCTACTGCATAACTATGGAACAATGAATTTTTTTGATCTTATTTTGGTTGTACATATAGGATATAGTGAATTGATTGTGATATGTTAGAACAACACAAAGATGGTAGCTTCTATGTCACTGAAAAAGTGTGATATAATTGCCCATGTGACTTCTTATGTCAGCACTTGCAAATTCATACATTTGTAACTGCATAATTTTACAGGTGGTTTCTGTTTGGATTCAATTTGGTTCCAGTTGAACTTTATGTTAAAATATCTAACACAATTTTTCAAGTTTTGGTGCAAAAATAAGAATTCTGTAATCTTTTCCTATAGCATGTATAGACTTGTAAAATCAATTCCTTTCAATGTCAAATCTATAATTGAGGTTAATTTAAACGTTTATATCTTTATCTCAATCATGTTTAATGGTTTAAAATTAATTTTATTAAAACAAATTCTAATCAACTTCAAAACAAATAGGCCAAGTAAGAGGATGTCTGGTTTAAGAGACCAGTTTTACATACTGATATGTTTAAATTAAAATATGGTTGGCATAATCAAATTATTTAGCAATAATAATCACATTTGACAGAGGATTTTAAATGTTGGAGGAATTAATATATTTTATGACGGTTGAATTTGATTTCTTCCCTAAAAGTTTTGAATAATTCTTTCAAGTACAATAAATAACAATTTTAATATAATCAATATGAATATTTTTATATTGTAAAACAATTTCAAATTATGTGCTAGTTAATATAAAAGAAGAATAAATCTATTATGCATGACTAATTTTGTTTATTACTTTAGAATGTAAAAACTCCTACACCTTCAGGACATGTATTATTTTGTTACCCTGACAATCATTTTTTTTTATATATATATAATATAGAAATGCTTTTATGTTCTACACATGTTCAATAACTTTATAAAAAGGATTTTGAACTAAATTATTTTTGACAATATAAATGTTTTTTAAAGTATCACTCAATGATAAATTATTATGTACACTAACATTATTGATTTTTATAATAATTATGAAATTTTTTAATTAACTGACAACAGAAAATTTATGCTACTGTTATATGAAAATTAAATTCATAAAAGAAAAACCTTGAGAGATGTGACTTAGCAATTTCTCAAATGTTGATGTGAAAATCATTACTAAGCATTTGGGTTGGAGTTTGACCTCCGTAGTTTAAAACTAAAACTTATTGGTTTCAAAGTATAAAATCACAGGTAAAACAATTTCGTTTTTTTTTTTTATTTGTTCTTTATGTTTAGGATTCTAATTTATGATTTTCAACCATATTCAATCTAGATTTATCTAAAAAGTAAATTTGATTTGATTTAAAGATTAAATCGGTCAGATCATGACTAAAGACTCAATCGATTGATTAAAAAATATGTATTTTGTTGTTCCAAAAAATATGTTTCTCTTAGTAAAATTGGTTTTTTAAAAGAAACCTATAATATTATTTATTATAAATAAAATGTATTATATTTATTTGTTTTTTATATATAACTTATTTTTATTATATGTTATGATAGTTTTAGTAAAACCTAAATTTAATTTTTTAATAAATTTGTATATATACACATTTTTTTCTTAATATTCTTTAATATATTTGTATTATTGAATTAAGAATTAAAATTATAATATTTTATTAAAATCCCGATTAAATTTTGAACCTAGGACTTATTATATCCTGTTATGAGAATTTTGCTAATTTCGTTGAAAAACAAACAAATCACAAGACAATATGACCTTCAAGGAGAAGGAACTAGTTTTTATGTTTAGAATCTACAAATTCGTTGAAAAGGTGAAAATTGGCAATCCTTGTGGATGGTGCATCAAACACTTTTTTCAACACAGGCCAATTTATAATCCTTCATGGTGCATGAAGATGACATGACTATCATATGTTACTATGAAATTATAATTTTCTAAAAAACCTTGAGTTTCTATTACTTCCCACTACCTGCAAAATTTAACTTTTACAACAAATTCTCGAAGACAAAAAAATCCCATGTCGCTGACAAAAACCATATACATACTTCATGCCACGGTATCATTGCCTATGGAACACGATCATAAAATTTATGAAACCAATAAAGACAAAATTAATCTTTCATGTGTATGGACCTGGACAATAAAATAAACTTTGTAGCTTTTGTAAAAGGACACCAAATACATGTGATTTCTGAAAATGAAATACTGTCTAAATTATTCAAAAAGCCTCAAACTTGAAATAGAGGATCAGAATTGAAAATAGTAACTCCTCCAGGATTAAAATTAAAATTTCCATTCAACATGGTCCCCACTGTTTTCAAGTCTATAAATGTCACCAATAAACTCCATGTGTTTCCGTGAAATGATATTGTAATTCACCCTCTAAAATATAGCACCAATCGAAGGTGTCCTTTATCATCCAGATGTTGATGAAACCACTAACGACAAAAAAAAAAGAGTATGTAGAGTACCTAACGCCTCTCATTAAAACATATCAAGTGATTCTCGTTCCTTTGCATTTCTTGTGGATGATTCATGAGATCAAGAAATATAAAATTGCTTCAGGAAGAAAACTTGTAGCAATGGCTACTACGCAGCACCACTTTAGTTATAAGAGACTAATATGGGACATTATTTGGCAGGTTTCGGATAACATTACTCTTCATTGCTATCTTGTTACGCATATTCTCCACACCTGACCTATTCATTTCCTTCAGGACTTTCATCCTCACAATTTTCTCCCTTGATTGGACAGTGGTTAAACCCATGCTCCTGTACCTGCAATTAAATAAAAAAAAAATCCCATCAGCATGTGACTATGATTTTCTTGAATCATCAAATGTCCTTCCGCATTACAAAGAAATAGAACACAATGTTTTGAAGGTGAACCTTGAAGCCAATGCAGCAGTAATGGACAAATTATTTGCTGGTGATGGCCGAGGTTTCTGACGATAATAACGCAAAAATTCACGGGAACCAAGTGTTCTGGTTGATATCCTATCACCAGATTTTCTGGTGATTATAAGTTCAGACCCACCAACAAGTTCTACATTGTTAGCTGTTTCACCAGATACAATGAGCTTGCCCTGATCATCCACGTAACTGAACAAAGAATATATACATTAGAGATTGGAAGTATGAATAGCCTTGTCATTTTTATAGAGATAGTTTATAAAGGGGAGAGATTGAAATCAAAGCAGTTGGAACTGTACTAACCTGCTGCTGTAGTCATAGAACTCTTCTAACTCTACCTCCTCCTCACCATCACCATCACCAAAATGCACTTTACAATGGCTTTTAGCTGCCATATGTTTCCTGACTGCTTCCAAGCTGCTGAACGGATAACATCTATCATTGCAGTACAAACACATGTAGTCCCTTTGGACCTGTAAAATGGAAAACAGAGAAATTACGACCAAACCAAACCTTTTTTTTTTTCGTTGGGGGGAGGGGGGAAGAACAGAAATTTACCTTTAGGCCAAGATAGGTGAGGAAGCCTTTTGGATCCTTCAAATACTCAACATCTGGAATGAAGAATCCATGGTGCTTGTGCATGTGAACCATGCAGTCTTCTATTGTTTTGTGCTTTTGATCACACATAAAGCAACTTGAGGGGTCCAACTCCTCAAAGTCATCCTCATCATTGTCATCTTCATCTTCATCTTCATCCATATCAACATTTTCACCATGCTCATTCACATTCAAATCAGTCAAGGACTTTGCAGTCCCATCTACTAAATCATCTTCAGGATCAACCTCCTCCCATTCATCCTCACTTTCTTCATTTTCAGAGCTATCTACCTCTCTTCTAGGAGGAGGTCTATTCACAACACGTTTTGGAAGTGGCTTAATTATTGCCTTCTCATCTGCATGACTAGTTCCTTCAGAGGCCCGGATCATATGACCACGTGATTTAAGGTGCTCAGCATGAGCTTTAGAACTTTTATAATCCTTTCCACAAAGAGCACAGCTATAGAGCATGGGGGTCTCATTCAATTTATTTTTCTCTTGAGCAATCACAGATTGCCTAGCCAGAAATAGTGCTTCTGTTACCCCAGGAACCCCAGCCACCTATATGTATTAAAAATTTGACATTAATTTAATATTTTCAAGGAAACAAACCAAGTTATTCCCAATTAATTGAATACTCACCAAAACCTCCCCCTCCCTTATCAGATGGTCATATATAGTGAAGGTACAAGAGGAGTATAGCTTAACCAAACAACAATCGCAGAACGTTGGTTAAAATTATTTTAATTTGTTTTAATCTTAATCACCATTCCAATTATATGGTTGAAAGTTGCTTCCCTTACTCATCTCTTTTTCAAGTGGTCATATGACCATTAAACAACTCATAATCCTAATCATCTAGATATTAATTTACTCCTCTCACTTGATATCTCATATATATGCACATATAAACGTGTGGGGGGAGGGGGCAAGCGCAAGCACACTATACCCTATCTGAAAATTATTTACAAGCTTGACAACCCTAATCATATAATCTCGTAAACTTTAAGTTAAAATGAACTGAACTTCTCCAGTAAACTAATTTGAATCATCTATCCACTTAACTTCTATAGAAGTGTTTTTCATCCAACTTCTACATAAACTCAGTTACATGAACTTCTCCAATGGCTTAAACTCGATCAGTCTATGCGCTTATTAACTAAACTCAAATCATTTTACTTTCTTATTTTCCTCTCGTGAGTGCTCCAGAAGATTATCTAAACAGAGTCTAAAACGTCATAAATATACCCCAACAATTATATATGAATTTGTTCTTAACACAACTGATTTGAAACACATTCCATGTTTCGACACAACCCACCCAAAACAAAATTTACGAAATAACAAAAGAAAATGAATAAATATCGCAAAACATATCTCCAAAGAATTCAGCTAGTAAAATAAGAACCCTAACAGAGAAAAACAAGTCAAAATACTAAAGGGGGACATAAAAACCCTATTTCATTACATATTCTCAACCTTTTAAATATTTCTGGATTGAACCATAAAAATAAAATAAAATTAGAGTTTAACAAAAATAAGTAAATAAATAAAGAAATCGATTGTGAAAATTGATAAGAGGAACAGAACCTTGCGCTTGAGGTTGTAGCGATGCCACTCGGACTTGTAATGGAGCTTCTGCTCTGTGTCATCCTTGAATTCCGCGTTGCAAGCGTTGCACGTTAACCCTGGCATGCTTCCAAGATATTCACAATGTTTTTATTTTATTTTTTCTGTTTCGATTTCTGATGAAAGTGAAAAGGCGAACGAAGGAACAGAGAGTGTATATATAGACACACACACACAAACACACACGTGAGAACGAGGATTGAAGAATCGTTGTCGGCGGCGAAACGGTGAAGAAGGTTTAGCTCTCAGCGCTTGCGTCATTCGTTTACGACCCGTTTAACATTCTTGTTGGGCCTTTTTCTTTTCGGCCTGTTCGTCTTACACCGAAAAATGTCCTCTACACCCCCCCCCCCCCCAAAAAAAAGGTTAATAGTTAATAGTATATCAAATTCTAGTACTATAATTATAACACAATTATTATTTAACAAACTTTAGGAGTATTTTTTTAATAATTTTCTTTTGAAGTTTTATATCGACAAGTATTTTTAAACACAATAATCTTTATTTTGATTGTATGAATTTCTTTTAACAATTAGTCACCCTTAATTTACACACAATAAATATACATTTAGAGTAGTATTTACAATACTTGAATTATTCTAGACTTTAAAACAGTAATTTTGTGCAAATATAAAAAAATTATCTTGCTAAGACTAAATAACTTTAAAGATATGTAATATTATTTTTATATATTAACCCAAATTTCTTATATTGTTTTTTTTTTCTTTTTTTATATATATGATTTCAAGAAGAGGATGGTTATCTTTATATTTTTTTTGAAATAGCTTGTATCTTTGTATTCTTTTTCTTTCTTAAATTTTATTCTTTGGTTTGTCTTAATTACTTGAATGAGAGGGTTGAAGATAGGTATGCCAACGGCCGGTTTAAAAATGTGTTTTGTCCTCCGGATCCGTCTACAAATTTTTTAACTGTTGATGTCAAAATTAGAAATTAGATCTTTATTTTGTTAAATTTTGGATATTTTTTCTTGCTCGATTTGTCTATATTTTATATTATTTAAAAAATAACAATTATACTTATGATAAATTAATTTTAATTTTTTATATATTTTTATATATAAATAAATATCTATAATTTTATAATTTTTAATTATTATTATTAATTAAATATATACTTTAATTTATTATATTTATATTAAAACATGTATATAAAAAATATTTAATTATTATTTTCTTTTATATACAGTATTTATAATATTATTATTATAATTATTATTATTATTATTGTAATTATTATTATAATATTATATTCAATCATTTGATTAGTTAATTATTTTTTAAGTTATTATTTTAAAATATTAATAAATATGAAATATATAATTTATAAAAAAATATTTAATAAATCAAATTTTATTTAATTAGGTCAAAATAATAATAACATTTTAATTTTTTTAATTATTTAAAATATAATTATTTTATTAGGATAACTTTTAAGATATGAAAAATAAAAATAATAAAATAAAAAATATGACATAATAAAACTTAATAAAGATAAAGTAAAAATAAAATAATATTAGTTATTATTAAGATTGATGTAAAATATTTTAAAAAAATAAAGAAGAAAAATTAATTTTATACTTGTTAACTTGATTGAAGAGATTGAAAAAACTAAATTAATTGAAAAATTAAGAAAATATGAAAATAAAAATATAGAAAAGAATGAATGATGATAAAAAAAAAAATGTAAATGAAAATACAGAACTAATTTTAAAATGATATAGAAAAGGATTTTAAAAAGTATGTTTGAAAAGTTTAGGTAGAAAAGACAAAATAAGATGGGACTAGAATTGCATTATCAATTCTTCGATAAACTCGATTCTTAAACAATAAACTGATTTTCCTAAATAAATATGAGTTTAATTGTGCTAAAAATAAGTTTTAAAAAACATGTATAAATGTTTGTTTGAGATAATATATAAAATCTTAAACTATAACTCAAAACATATTTTTCGAGTTCTTTCATATGTCATTCTCTATGTAAAACACGTATTTTCACATATTGACCTGAATTTTATTTTATTTATCATTGCACAATAAACACGAACTCTCGCATTGATAATCTTTCTAAATTTAAAACAACCTCAATAATATATATAATATACTTAAGTAATGAATTATAAAAATGCCATATATTAAATAGAGAAAGAAGTAAAAACATGAGGTAGTATTACTTATCGATGAATACATTAAAATGATAGTTGTAAAATATTGGAGATTGGGTATCTTAGAAGCCAATGAGAAGACAACAATTTTAGTTGTAGACCCGATGAAAAGTTGCCGTGCTGAGAGGAAAACTTGGAAGATTTGTTTTATGGCAGTTGCATGTCCAAAAGAATTTGTATGCACAATTAGTACATACCTATATTTGCTGTTTGTGATGTTTTGAACTTGTTTTGTATATTCAAATTGGTAACTTTCAGTTTATCTATGCCTTACTTACATAGCATAATACAACAGCTTGGTCATATCAGCTATGATAATAATGATTTGGTATTGGACTAAACAATGGCTTAATTAAAACAGTGATGTCTTGGTGTCACAGTGGGCTTGCGTTTTCTTGTTGATTGGTCGAGAATAGGCATATTCCATAGTCTTGGATGCAGAAAGGCTTAAAAGGTGAAATCTGTGAGGTGTTATGAGATTGTGAACAAAAAAACCGATGAGAGAAAATTTGACTCATGTGTTCAGTGGCAAACAAGTTGCATTTGAAGGAGCATGGTCAATCTCTACAAGTAGATGACCAGAATTAGAAAAAAGAAGGACACAAGAAAGTTATAGCCATCCACAAGTCTTACTGGAAAAGTGAACTCCATCTTAGCATATGTTTTACTGAGGGAGCGTTCTGTCAAGTGTTTTGGGAAGCCTATGCTGGTTTTCTTTTCTACTTTCTCTTTTGGTTGTAGGTTTCTTTTTGTATTTCCTTTCAGATTTATTTTTATCTTTTTTGGAGGATATCTTATTCTCTCCTACTCTCATGTATATTTCCTTCCATACTAATTAATGTTCCTTTCCTATCAGAAAAAGATAAGCACAACCATGAGAGATGTAACCTGTGACAAAATCAAGCCATGAAAGATGTCAACTCTTTTGAGACCATTTTGACATTTTAGAATTAGTGACCAAGTATACCATGTTGAGTAATACATTGTAGTAATAATAGTTATGTATGAACTGACTTCACATTTATGGATCAAATTGTAATACAATCAGTAGAAACTTCGACCATTAACATAAAGAGTATTTATGTTTCCATGAGTCACGATCATGACTCAATATATGAATTATTGGAATACGAATCGTGCTTATTATGATTGATTATTTAGAAGACAAAAGGCATTCTGCTTGCTGAATCTGCGGCATTGGTTTCCCATTCCTTTTTTACACTTTCTAGTAAATTCAAATGTCTACAACTATACATAATGTATATGGTTACATTCATCCCCTGCCAACTAAATAACCCTCAGTCATTGCATTGCATATCCTTTTTCTATTGGAAAAGTTTCATCCAATGAAATAAGTGCCTTTGCTCGTTTATCATGTTTTCATGCAAGTGCCCACAAAATAAAAGTTTTGTATTAATTTTGGTTAGTGTTTGCCCACCATGTATTTGAATAAAAAGCACTTTCAAATTTCCATGATGGATGTGTATAAATATGTTCACTGTTGGTTTGAGTTTTATGCAGAGTGCTTAAAATTTCAGCAACTCTTGTACAATCATGGATGCCATGTTTTCTACATGAAACCAATTTATAATTTTGCAGTCTACAAATACATAACAAGATAATTTGATGTTGTTCCGCATGAAACATGGTGGATGCCATGGTTTCCACATGAAACTGTTGGTCAAAGAAAGTGGGGCAACCAACTTTCTCATTTGCAACGTAGGATGAAAAGGGTGGCTGCCAATTTTTTATTCAAGCATGAGGTACCCACGAGACATATTTTATGGTAATGCACAGTACCAATTTTTGCTATAAATTGGTCTTCTTCCTACAAGCATAAGTATTCCATCCCACACAAAAATATTACTTCTCTTAGAAAAGAAAGAGGGGCACCAGTGAGAGGCAGAAAAACTAGAGAGTTTTAGTTTAGCTTCTGGGTGTAATTGGATTGTGAGTTGTGAGTGTTTTGTAAACACTTGTGTATTTTTCTTTTCTCCTAGTAAGAGATCTACAGTAGTCTGGAGACGTAGGCATTATTGGCCGAACTCCGTTATCAATTGGTGTGTACAATTATTCCGCTTTTATTTCACTTTCACAGATCTGACCATATGGGAAGATTCAGCATATTTTTCCCAACAATTGGTATCAGAGCTGGTTGTTAGTTCTGTAATTTTTGTGGTGTTACTATTCATATGAATAGTAAGTTACTATTCCGTGAATAGTGAAAACGTGAATAGTGCAAAATTTTGTCGGCGCTACAAATTTGCCCGCAATCGTGTTCTGAAACACGGTAGCTCATAGGAATTGTCAGAAACGATCCAGCAGATAAGTCAGATCAGAGTTGGAGTGATGGCTGCAGACGAAGGAAAAATGAAAATTGAAAGGTTCGACGGTACAGACTTTGGCTTCTGGAAGATGCAGATAGAGGATTATCTGTATTAGAAGAAGATGCATCAACCACTCACAGGGGAGAAGCCAGAAACCATGAAAGAGGAAGAATGGAGTCTCCTTGATAGACAGGCTCTTGGAGTTATTCGTCTAACATTATCCCGTAATGTTGCTTTTAACATTGCGAAAGAAAAGACGACCTCAGATCTCATGAAGGTTCTTTCCAACATGTACGAGAAACCATCAGCCTCAAACAAAGTTCACTTGATGAGGCGATTGTTCAACCTGCGGATGTCTGAAGGTGCTTCGGTGGCAAATAATCTCAATGAACTCAACACTGTAACAACCCAGTTGAGTTATATTGACATCAAATTCGATGATGAAGTACAGGCTTTAATACTTTTGTCTTCCCTACCAGAGAGTTGGAATGCTACGGTCACAGCTGTGAGTAGCTCATCGGGAAACAATAAGTTAAGATTTAATGATGTTCAAAATTTGGTTCTCAGCGAAGAGATCCGGCGGAGAGAGTCGGGTGAAGCATCAACCTCTTCATTATTGCATACAGAGTTAAGAGGAAGAAGTTCAACCAAAGAAATTCGACATGGAAAATCACAGGACAGGCGGTCCAAGTCCAGAAATCATCGTAGTTCCCACAACTCAAAGTCGATCGAATGTTGGAATTGTGGGAAGACCGGACACTTCAGAAACCAGTGCAAGAGTGCACGGAAGAATCAAGGAGCAAAGGACGAAGCAAACGTTGCCTCCACCTCAGGAAAAGATGAGGCGTTGATATGCTCTCTTGAAGGTAGGGAGGAGTCTTGGGTGTTAGACTCCGGAGCATCTTTTCATGCTACCTCACAGAAGGAACTGTTGGAGAATTATGTTCCCGGAAACCTTGGTAAGGTTTACCTTGGTAATAAACAGTCATGTGAGATTGTAGGCAAAGGTGCAGTAAGGATTAAGCTGAATGGGTCTCGTATGGGAATTGAAAAATGTCGACATATTCCCGACCCGACAAAGAGCTTAATCTCAATAGGTCGGTTAGCTAGTGAAGGCTATACGACAATCTTCCACGGTGATGAATGGAAGATCTCAAAAGGTGCGATGACGATTGCTCGAGGCAAAAAGAGTGGAACTCTCTACAAGACTCGCAGGAGCATGTCATTTGATTGCAGTTGCAAGCAAATGAAAATTCCAACATATGGCACCAAAGACTTGGACATATGAGTGAGAAAGGAATGAAGGTCATGCACTCGAGAGGAAAATTACCAGGTCTTCGATCAGTAGATATTGACATGTGTGAAGATCGCATACTTGGAAAGCGGAAGAGAGTCGACTTTCAGACAAGTAAAAGAACCCCAAAGAAAGAGAAGCTTGAGCTCATCCACTCGATGTTTGGGGTCCAACGACTGTCCCATCCGTTGGTGGGAAGCATTACTTCGTGACTTTCATTGATGATCATTCCGTAAAGGTATGGGTTTACTTTCCGAAATATAAGTCGGAAGTATTTGAAGCTTTCAAGATTTGGAAAGCTATGGTAGAAAATGAGACAGGATCGAAGATTAAGAAGCTCGGATCCGACAATGGTGGTGAATATGTAGACACCAGTATTCAAGAAGTTTTGCTATGAGCACGTAATCGGAATGGAGAGAACCGTGTCTGGTACGCCTCAACACAATGGTGTAGCTGAGCGTATGAATCGAATGTTGACTCGAAAGGGCCGAAGCATGCGTGTGCAGTCGAGCTTACCAAAGCAGCTTTGGGCGTAAGCGGTCAACACAACGAACTTACTTGATCAACCGAAGTCCATCGGTACCATTGGAGCACAAGATACCGGAAGAGGTATGGAGCGGAAAAGAGGTAAAACTCTCACATCTTAGATTTTTTGGCTGTGTAGCATATGCGCATATCAGTGATCAAGGCAGAAACAAACTTGATCCAAAATCAAAGAAATGTACTTTCCTTGGTTATGGTGAAGATGAGTTTGGCTACAGCATATGGGACGATGAAAACAAAAATATGATCTGCAGCAGAGACGTAATCTTCAATGAAAGAGTGATGTACAAGGATAGGCATAATACAGGTGCCAGCAACTCAGAAGCGAGTGGACCAGTTTATGCAGAAGTGGAAGATATCCCAGAAAGTCCTATAATGAGGAGTCCTCAGCCAGAGGAATCAGTTGAAGAACCTGATGTGCAAGCAGAACCTCCTACTCCAACTCCTGTATTGAGAAGGTTTTCTCGGCCTCATGTGCCTAACAGGAGATACATGAACTACATGTTGTTGACTAATGGAGGGGAGCCTGAAGATTATACGGAAGCTTGTCAAGCCACGGATGTTAGCAAGTAGGAGCTTGCCATGAAAGACGAGATGAAGTCTTTGATCTCAAATCAGACATGGGAACTAGTCAAGTTACCTATGGGAAAGAAAACACTTCACAACAAATGGGTGTATCGAGTGAAGGAAGACCATGATGGTTCTAAGAGATACAAAGGTCGACTGGTCGTCAAAGGATTTCAGCAGAAAGAAGGAGTCGACTACACTGAAATCTTTGCTCCAGTTGTAAAGTTCAATACTATCAGGACTGTGTTAAGTATTGTGGCTAGTGAGGAGCTCTATCTAGAGCAATTAGATGTGAAGACCGCATTTCTTCATGGAGATTTAGATGAGGAGATCTACATGCACCAGCCTAAAGGTTTTTCAGAAGGAAAGAAGAACTTGGTGTGCAGATTGAAGAAGAGCCTGTGTGGCCTGAAACAAGCTCCAAGACAGTGGTATAAGAAGTTCGAAAGCTTCATGCACAAGGAGAGTTTCCAGAAGTGCAACGCTGATCACTGTTGTTTCTTCAAGAGGTATAAGTCCAGTTATATCATTTTGCTACTTTATGTTGATGATATGCTAGTAGCGAGGTTCAGATATGAATGAGATCATAAACTTAAAGAAGCAGCTTGTCAAAAGAATTTGACATGAAGGACTTAGGCCCAAGCAAAGAAGATTCTTGGAATGCAAATCACAAGAGATAAGCAAAAAGGAGTTTTGCAGCTTATCTCAAGCGGAGTACATCAACCGTGTTTTGCGAGAGATTCAACATGGACAATGCCAAACCAGTCAATACACCTTTGGCTTGCCATTTTCGTCTATCCAAGGATCAGTCTCCTCAAACGAAGGAAGAAGAAGAGTTAATGGCTAAGATTCCGTATGCTTCAGCCATTGGAAGTTTGATGTACGCGATGGTCCGTACGAGGCCGGACATTGGCCATGCAAGTGGGAGTTGTAAGCGGATTCATGTCAAATCCAGGAAAAGCTCATTGGGAAGCGATCAAATGGATTCCGAGGTATCTACGAGGCACAATAGAAAAATGTCTCGTATTTTAGAAAAGGAGATCTAAAATTGCAGGGCTACGTAGATGCAGACTTTGGAGGTGAAGTTGATCACCAAAGAAGCACCACCGGGTATGTGTTCACTATTGGAACTACAGCTGTTAGTTGGATGTCGCGGATACAGAAGATTGTTGTTTTATCCACTACAGAGGTTGAGTATGTAGCAGTGACAAAAGCCAACAAAGAATTGATATGGCTTCAAGGATTGTTGGCAGATTTGGGATTCATTCAAGAAAGGAGTGTTTTGCACAGTGATAGTCAGAGTGCAATACATCTGGCAAAAAATTCAGCATTTCACTCCAGGACCAAACACATCGACATACGTTATCATTTCATTTCATCAGATCTCTACTTGAGGATGAGATGCTAACATTAAAGAAAATTGTGGGAAGCAAGAACCCAGCAGATATGCTAACAAAGGTGGTGACTATTGACAAACTGAAGTTGTGCTCAACTTCAGTTAGCTTACAAGAATAACAGACAAGAGAAGACTACTATTGATCAAGGTGTGAGGACAGATTGAAATCGGTCCTCAAGTGGGAGATTGTTGGTCAAAGAAAGTGGGCAACCAACTTTCTCATTTGCACCGAAAGCACGGAAGAAAAGGGTGGCTGCCAATTTTTTATTCAAGCATGAGGTACCCACGAGACATATTTTATGGTAATGCACAGTACCAATTTTTGCTATAAATTGGTCTTCTTCCTGCAAGCATAAGTATTCCATCCCACACAAAAATATTATTTCTCTTAGAGAAGAAAGAGTGGCACCAGCGAGAGACAGAAAAACTAGAGAGTTTTAGTTTAGCTTCTGGGTGTAATTGGGTTGTGAGTTGTGAGTGTTTTGTAAACACTTGTGTATTTTTCTTTTCTCCTAGTAAGAGATCTTCAGTAGTCCGGAGACGTAGGCATTATTGGCCGAACTCCGTTATCAATTGGTGTGTACAATTATTCCGCTTTTATTTCACTTTCACGGATCTGACCATATGAGAAATTCAACATATTTTTCCCACCAGAAACCACTAAATGCTGACTTTTACATTCTCCTTTTAAAATTTTCTGATTCCTGCACATCAGATATCAATATGAATTGCAAGAAGAATCTGCACTTGCTAAGATTATAAGGCACAGAGCAAAATTCTCAGGAGCTGCTGCATGTTCTGATGTCTCAGGTGACTTGCATTGGTGACCTTTTTTTGGTTTTTGGCTATTCATCTGAATGTTTATGGTCAATTTCTTGTGGATTGTGACCACATTTCCTTTGTCTAAGTAGGAGTCAAACACCCTTTTCAATTTACTATATCAAGCAAACATATCCAACACAGAAACATATGAACCTGAATCCATGATTGAAAACTGATTCAGGCTTCCACTAGAGATACCTTTATTTGTTTCTTTTTTGGGGCATTGCTGCATATTGGGTTACAAAAATTATAGACTGAAGGATTTGGGCTACTGGCCTGAATAACTTTCTTTTCTTTCTTAAGAACTATCTTAAGCCCGGTTTGGTTGATATAGAATTGTTTTTAAATGATTATAGAAACTAATAATGTTAAAAATGTAATTGATGTTCAGAATGATACTTTAAAAACTGACATTAGAAAAAAAAATTGTTTGAGTATTGAAGGTAATAAATACTTTTAAAATTTAAAGTTGAGAGTGTGTTGAATTTTGGTGGCTATATATGCTTAGGATAAATTTTATTTTTTAAATTAATTTTTTTGTACTTATCTTAAAATTTGCTTTACTTATTGTAAATATGATTTTATCTACCAAAAAATCATTCAGTTTTTTTAATGTTCAAAATCACTCTCATAATAATATAAATTTTATAGGTTATATATTTCCCATACCAACAAAATTGACACATTTAGTATTTTCCCAGTGGTTTTTTATGAAATACTAAAATAAAAATCTTGGAAGTAGTAATTTCAATCAAACCAATTTTGGTGGTATAAATTTTATTTAATAAATAATTTTTTATCTAAAATACGAAAAACTTTTTTTTTAATTCTAAAACTAAATGTTTTGCTTTGAGGTGATTAGGATATTATTAAAGTGATACTTTAAGAAAACAAGGCAGAAAAAGTGTCTTCATGATGTGGCAGTCGCAATCAACAACACGTGAAAATGACACTGACAAATTGGTTAAGTAGTAACAAGTATCATGTCACATAGTAAAATAAAAGAATAAAAGAAACTCAAAAAAAGAGTCCAAAAAAAAAACACCAAATATATATAAAAATGTAAAAGAAAAGATGCATAGAAGAAGAAGAAGAGGTTTAGCATTTGACGTTGTGGATGGCTATTGAAACCGTAGAATCAAACTCTCCCCACACATAAATGATGAATTCGGATACGTATCTAACGCTATGTGAGGTTGTGTGGTTCATAGAGAAACAAGAAAAAATAGAAGACTCAATTTCTGGTCTTCAACAACCCTTTGGTATGGTTTTCACATGCATATTTTTAGTACACTCACACACATATATATAAATCTCACTCTGTCATTATCTTTTGTATGATAATTCAGATTCTAATGATTTCTAGGGTTTGAGGAGACGTAGGCTACAAAATTTTCTTCACCATCACTTCCCACTAAGAGAGCAAAAGGCCAAGTGAAACAAGACTTACCAAATCATGAACGCACTTTTGTTATGGGCATAGTGGGATTGTAAGCTTTAGTGGGTTTTTTGTGGATTGTCATACAAATTATGACTCTCATGACTCGTTCACACACACACATTGACACCACCAAACCAACATGCCTAAGATTTTGATTCTTGTGTGATTTAAAAAGTGACACTTTCACAAGCCAAACGGTCCACGCCTTAATGGTGTTGGACCTGTTTGTGTGCAACCCTAATAGTGTGTATGTGACAACCTCACATGGCACTTAGACCACACGTATCCACCACACTCCTATCATTTCTCTTTCCAATATGTGTGCTTCATATGCATCATGGAGAGGCTATGTTCATCACACCTACTATAACGTAAAACAAAGAGAAATTATGTGTCCACAATTTCCATTTTCTCATTTGGATCACAAACTTTAAACACTATATATGTGTAATTTTATATAACATATAAAAAAGAAATATCTATAATTTAATATTTTAAAAAAATTTAATTAAAAATTTTATTAATGTAGATTTGACTCATATTTTATTGTCTCTCTTTAAATGAAAAACAAAGTCCCACCTTAAAGAGAAAAAAATGAGGGGCAACTTTCACATAATACCACACAACGTTGAAAAGTGTAGTAATTGAAAGCATGAAATGTTTTTCACTTTGTCAAAATTGTTACTTGTCTCGTGTTTAGTACTTTTCAGTCTTGTGACTACTCACTCACGAACTTCACCACCCATGGTGTACTTTTGGGCTTCCGTGACCACCCTTCTCGTGATCAATCTAACTCTCCTTGCCAAAATCTTCAATTCTCAGTTGTTCTTTTTCTTTTTCCTAATCAAGGGTATTGGCTAACTAACCTCACCATGTAAGTTTTTCAAAAAAAAAAAAAAATCCATTGAAGTGATGGGTAGTTATCAAAAGACCATGATCCATAAAATCATGGTGTAGCAAAATGGGAATTCCAAAAACAGTGTTTATGAAGTGCTTAAAACAGGGACATTTGCCTAAACCTAAGGTCGTTCTTGAACCTGACGCTTGTGCCAGAGAATTAGGGTCCTTTCACTATTACTTGCTTGGTCTAAATTATCTTTTAAATTATATATTTTTTAACATGAAAATTATAAAAAATATAATTTGAACTAAATTATATAAAAATATATTTATTTATATAATGTAATATTTTTAAATTATAATTAATATTTAAATATTTTTAAAATTATATAATTCAATTTTATGTGTGACAATAACTATATATATATATATATGTGTGTGTTAAATATGTTAAATAAAATATCATATATGCAATTATTACAGAAAATAATGTTAACAAATTACTTCTATTTTCTTACATATTTTATAATTAAAATAAAAATATAAATGTGAAAAATGAATATTATGATTTAAACTATTTTATTTAAAAATTAATTAAATAATATAAATTTGATTCTTGATAACCTTATTATTATTATTGTTATTATATTAAAATTGTTTTTCAATATTATACACAATGAGATAAATTGATTGGTAGGGATGATAATTAAACCCGTACTTCGTGACCGACCAAGCCCTCGTCCCGAAGTTGACTGAGAAAACCCGAATTGACCGGGTGGTCGGTTCGAGTTTTCCGCTTTAAAAGTCGGGCAGGCGTGGATGGGTAATGCAATCTCCACCTCGACTCCGCCTCAACTTTATATTTAAATTTAAATTTTAAAATATTAATATTTTAAAAGTATTTCATTTTCTTTTTCTATTACATATAAGGTTATTTTTTTATATTTCACCAATTTTTATTTTTCTTCTACCCACTTTTTAATTTTTTTATCTTTTTCAATCTTTTATATCAATTAATTTATTATATTATTCTCTCCCTTATCTTTCAATTTTTCACATTTTCTTAGTCTCTCCCATCAATTTGTTTTTTTTTTCAATCTTTTCAACCAATTTGATGAACACGAAGTTAATCTTTTTTCTTTATCTTTTTCTAAATATTTTACATCAATCTTAGTAGTAACTAATATTAGTTTATTTATAATTTATATTTATTATGTCATATTTTTTTTATCTTATTATGCTTATTTATCATATATCAAATTTTAACTTAATAAAATAATTGTATTTTAAAGGATTAAAAAAATTAATAATTTAAACTTTTATTACTTCAAACTAATTAAATAAGAATTAACTTATTAAATATTTTCTTATAAACTATATATTGACAACTTAAAAATGAATTAACTTATATGTATAATTAAATATTTGAATACAATATTATAATAATAATGTTATAAATATTCAAATATTTGAATACAGTGTTATAATAATAATAATAATAATAATAATAATAATAATAATAATAATAATAATGTTATAAATATTATATATATAAATAAAAAATAATTAAATATTTCTTTTACATATATATTTTAATATAAATATAATAAATTGAAATGTATATTTAATTAATAATAACTATAAATTATAAATATTTATTTATATATAAAAATATATAGTAAAATTAATTTATTATAAATATAATTATCTTTTTAAAAATAATATAAATCGGGACGTGGCGAGGCGAAAAACCGAAATCCAGTGGGACGAGGATGAGAACTTAATTCCTAACCCCGACGAGGACGGGATGGTTAAAAAGTCGGAGGCGGAGACGTGGGAGGCAAAACCCGCCCGTTGCCATTCCTATTGATTGGATGTTAAACCTAATTCATCTCCCTATAAAATAAGAAAAAAATATAACAATAAAATAGAACAAGTGAGAACATAAAACTACACATCACCTTGATGCAAGAAATAACACATTATAATATCATAAAATAGTTATTCTATCATATCTTCCAACAAGACAAATTTATTTCAGCTACGATTATGATGATAATTTACAAATATCTCATGATAATTTGGTAAATTTCGTATACATATGTTAGAGTGAAGTATCTTTTGAAAACTCAACCTGAATTTACAGCGAATATCAAAAGTAAAACAAAAAATTATAAGAAGATCAAGATAATTATTAAGACAATTATTAGAAGAAAGACCACAGAGTGTGTAGAGAATATTATAATTAGTTAGAAAATCCTACTTAATTAAATAGTAAAAATAAACTTTTTTTTTGGAATTCTTAAAAGTTAAAACCAACCATTTGTCTCTGGGCCATAATAAAAACTTACAATATTAATATAATTTATTTTATCTAAAATTTTGTTGCACTTTAAAATAACTAAAAATTGAGAAAGAGAATGAGTCCAAAGACTTAAGAAACCTTTACATTATTCTAAAGAGTCAAACCTAATTATCAAACTCACCAATAAACTCAGATCTACGAAATCCCTATTCCCTCGTCCGACCCTGAGAAGGAAAGGAGTGGAAGTTAATTTAAAAGGAACAACTTAAGAAGACCACACTTATTCAATACGTGTCCTGTAAAAAAAATCATAAATTTATAGATTCTTAACATTTAAAAAAAAAATTATATATATATATATATAAGTGTATTATATTTTAATTTAAAATAGAAATTTCAATAATATACGCCAATAAATATATATATTAATAAATTTATATGTAATAAAAAATAACTAATAAAAAATAAATATTTCCATGTTAGACTCTATCTATATGTTGGATTCTTTTACTTTACTATATGAATTTCCCTATAGTGTGTGTAGACGTTTGTGCTGCGCAATAACTTAATATTAATAGCCGATCCAGATCTAACTTAAGATAATGGATACATGTATTAATCACCTTAAAAACAATAAAATTAATTGATAATTTAAGTTATTTTTATTAAAATTGATAGATAATTTTAATTCATAAGTCTATCTTGATAAAAATAAGATAGAGTAAATTTATTTAAAAAATATTGATTTATTAAAATAAAAAATAATTATAATTAAAAATATTATATTTTTTATATTATATTAGAGATTAAATATGTTTTCATTATAAAAAAAATTTGATTTTAGTTTAATTTTAAAAATAAAAAATTCAGTAATGTTATCAATTTTATAATAATTAAAAGTGTTATTAAATTTAAATATGAAAAACTAAACTTATATTATTTTTATCAACTAAAGAAAATTTATTAAATATTGCATTTTTAAAAATGAAAAGAATTATAATAATATAATTTGTAAATTAAAAATTAATATATATTTTTTAAATATAAAAACCAAAATTAAATTAACAAAATTACAAGATCCTAAACATAAACATATTTAACCGAATCAGTAGTCATGTATATCATAAATTAACATCGCAGTAATTTTATATCAATAAATTTAACTCGTAACATTTAAAAAAAAAATTAATAGAGTTGACTAAAGATTATATAATCTTTTTATCACCGTTAAATAAAAAAGGTTGCCAATAATATATATGAGACGTATTTTTTATTTTGTTAAAATTATTATGAAATATTTCAATTTTTTTAATTTTACCCTTTAAAAGCGTAGAATTGTACCAATAATTAAATTGACCCACTGTCAGATCTTTTATCCGTGACTGCATGAACCGAATTGGGAAGTGGAATTCTGTGATGGTTGATGTAAATGCAACTGCAGAAGTCCAACGTTGACTTTATTACAACATCGTAACTTGTACAATTCGTGATGGTCCCCTTACGTTAGGGTATTTCAATTTTATAGTAATTAATTACGCAATTTTATGTGCTTATTTTAGAAAAAAATCATTAATTTATTATAAGTATTTGTGTCAATAATTATGAGATTTAAAAAAAAACAGTAATATTAAAAACTGATTTAATCAATTAGTATTTTTGTCAAAAAATTAATTTAAATAAATTAATAAAGATATTAATATTAATAAATAAAAATTAAAATATTTATAATTTTATTGAAGTAATTTTATATTTTTAAATAGAAAATTATAAGTGTTCATTGTCTAATACTATATTCCTTTATGATTAAAACGAATTCATTTTGATTAATATATTTTTATATGATCATATTGAGATAATTAATTTTCAACAAATTCACTGTTTTATTTATTATCAAACAATTTTAGTTAAAGAGGGTTTTTATGACTAAAAAACAAAAAAAATGTTTTTAAAACTCTTGTAAATCTAACATTAAAACACATTAAAAAAATTGGACAAAACATAGTCTAAGTAGTGACTTTATTGTTAGCAAGATTATTATTATAACCTATTTATTGAGGTTTAGGAATATTCTTACTAGTATTTTAAAATGACTGGAACTCGTACGAATATGACTTTTACATTGTGTTCACAATAACAAACGTTGATCACTGATAATCCATACAAGACAATAGTCAATAACTTAACTGTTTGCTAGTTTTAATTTTCTTTTGCGGTCAAATTTTGGATTTTATACATGTAGGTGCCTGTCCATTTGTCCCATATCGATTAAGAATTGAGATTGAAAGTAATTTATATATAATCATGTAAAATTGTAATATACTAGTGTTCCGAAACACTCACGTTTATACATAACTGAATGAATGTGCATTAAGTTGCATGAAATTGGAAACTCAAGCTTCCACATGTTGCGTTGCAATTGCATCATTATTCGATACCACACTGATTAACCTAACAACAGGGCAATGAATGAGAAAGGTACTTGTTGATAAGGATATATTTAGAAACTTGATGAATGTACCAGTCGTACCTAAACCCTAGACTTCAACAACGCTAGAAGAAGGTGCATGGAAAATACCTAATGATCCCGGGTAGGCAAGTTTGTGTCATCATCTGGTGGCAGTCGAAAAAAAAGATGTCTCCTTCTTAATTTAGATATTTTGTGACATTCACACATGTTATGGAACCAAGTGTGTTATGTTATATTGTTCAATTTAATTCGTCCAATCATAATTGGTTTGGAGATAGACTCTTTATTTTATTTTTTGAAATTAATATGTTATTATTGAATTAGTAAAAAAAAGAAGAAAAAATTAGAGTAAAATCATAAAACTGGGTTATCGGATTCAATAGGTTCAAACAAGTTTTTTATAAGATAGTTTTTTCAAAAACGACAAAATATTCTTAAATTTATTTATTCTTTTTGTCAAATATTCTTAAAATCATTCAATATATTTATATTTCAATATCGTGACATTAACTTTCGATTTTTTACTCTTTATTATGTTTTTTATGACTTCTATTATAATTTATAGTAATGGTATGACAACCTTTATTATGATTTTTTCTTTAAATTTGTAGTTATTAATGAACATATTATTTTATTATTATAAAAATATAAAATAATATTATTTTATTTAACTTAATTGAATTTCTGTTGAGCACTTAAACATTTTAAATCTTGAATACTAATTGAGTAACTAATCTGATTTTAAGAACATTAGTTTAATTTGTAAAATAAAATATTTTTAACTTGTAAAAATATCTCAATGTAGAAATAATTATTTTTAAGAGCAAGTTTGTAAAAATGATGAGATGAACGTAGGGGATGGTTTGATGTTGAGATATAATCAATCCAATTAACCACTCCGATAAATTGAAACTTGGTAAATGAGATTACACTTAAAATAGGTTTTTGATTATGGTTGTTAATGACGTAGTTATCATTAAAAAATTATAGCATTTAGCAATTATTATGAATTGTCACTAACATTCCACAAGTAATTGCCAATGTGTATTAAAAAAATTATTAAATGTGAGATAATTAATGTGTTAAGAACTTATATATACCATTCACAATCATACAATTGTTGAGTTCTGAATTATGCCATACAATTTCTAACATATGAAACATGTCTATATATTATTGCTCTTTTCAAAAATAATGATGACCTATTACACTTCATTATTGATTATGTTGTACTAAAATAATATAGAAAAAGTAATGTATTTGAAAAAAAAGGTAATGTAAGAAATATGTGAAAATAATAAATAAAAAGAACATATAATATATATAAAAGTAGAGAGATTAAATATATATATATATATATATTAAAAAATGAAAAATAACAGAAAAATAATTATTTTGAAAAATTAATAACAAAAAAATTGTGAACGTACACATATTTTTAAATACCTATATTTTCACTTGTAATAATAGATAAAATTGATATCACTTTTTTATTAACTTAAAAAAAAAACATTTTTACTATTATTTATGTTGTAACCGATTTAAAAATAAAATAACCATAATTTTGAATTCTTTATAAAATTATATATATAATAAAATAATCATAATTTTGAATTAAAAATATAATAAATTTTAAAGATAAATAATTTTTTTATATTTTTCATATTAAATATCTTAAATATACATAATATCATATTATTCTTAAATTAAATATATTAAATCTCTTATACATATTTCTAATTTATTAAAATTAATTTATAAAATCACAATATATGTTGATAATATCTATAATAAATTATATTAATATATATATATATATATAACCGAAAAATGTTTTTATTATTATTTTTTGAATTATTATAGTAATTTTCATATACTATTTTTTATATATTTTTCTTTTAAAAGATATATATGATAACATATATATAAAATATTAAAACAAAACATATAAATTTAAATTTAATAACTTAAAAAAAACATTTTTATATGTGGTTTTGCACGTTGAAGTTTGTAGCCATAACTTTTGCATCATAGATTCATTTGACGTAAATATATATGCATTAAGTGTATGCATGTAAGAGTAAGAGAAACCACTAATTGAAGGATTAAGAGTATAACATATCTAAATTTTATTTTTATAAAAAATTTTTATACTTTTAACTTAAGTTTAATACTTTAGCTTTTTATTATTATTTTTTTAAATATCACTCTAATATTGTCCTTCTAGTTCCATGCATGTTATATTACTAAAATAAAAAAACACACAAAATTAGTTAGATAGACTAGAAACCGATTTTCTAATTGATTTGTTACCTATAAAATCTAACTTATTTTTAATATGTTTTCAATTATTGTATTATTACTATTATTTTCTACAACAAATATAATATAATCATTCATAAACATGTTAATTTTTAATAAATTATATTTCTATTACTTTAAAATATTAAAAACATATAAGTTTAGTCTGTGTTGATTTGATAATTTTTACATTAAACAAATAAAAAAGAAAGTACTAGATAAGATAAGTAATGTCATAGAAATATATGTTAACAAATATTATAGAAAATGTGATTAACATAAAAAAACATTGAAACTTATTTAAAAGAAAAGGTTGTTATAATGGAGTTTGTGTAATTTGGTTTATGCGCAACACGCAACGCAAACGCAAGTTTTATTTTATTTCACTATACTATTCAACATTGATGATGAGTCACTTGCACAACAAGGAAAAAGTTAAATAATCGAGTTCATGGATATTGATTATTTTTTTCCAATAATCAATAATTTTATTTTTTAACAAAATCAATCTCAATGTATTTTAGAGAGAAACCATAATCATATCTGAAGTATAAATTACTTGAATTTTTAACTAGATTTGTTTAGGAATAAAATTAAATATTTTATTATAATGAGTCACTTGCTTAAAATATTGTCAAAACAACTTTTTTCTAATTTTAAATAACTTTTTTTATTTACTTTTTTTATTTTTAAGTAATTCAGATATAAAACTCACATTAAAATATTTATTTTTATTTTTATACAACTTAACTTTTATATAACTTTTATGGAAGATGCTCTTATTATATCGATATCATAATAATAAGATGATAAAAATTGATGAAAATTTTAAATATAAATAAGTTTTACGTCTTAATTATTTGATTTTATCATATATTTTTCTTTATTAATGACTAATTTCATTTATAATTGTGATAATTATTTATTTTATTAAGATGAATATTAATATGATAAATTAAGTTACACATAATAAAAATTATTTATTTTAAACAAATCATTTTTTTAATATGTAATCTATGTTAGTTTATAAGATAAAAAAAAAAAATTGTAGAAAGAAAATATAAAAAAAAATTGCTGACCTTAGTCTTCGTCACTCTGAACACGAGGATCAATGTTCAGGAAACATCCTTAAAAAAGGCTAAACTAGGTCACTGTATATATGTATTATTGACTTTAATAACTTGTACTCATTAGATTTTTTATATTTATTTCAAAATGTTCGTGTGTCTTCAATAGAGTTATTGGTCATCTACGAAGATTCAATGAACCTCGGATTAAATAGTTCACTGTGTGTAGTTAGTTTATTCACTTTAATTTGTTTTGTTCATCGTGATTGCTTTTAAATTATGTGCATGTCTAATTGAGTTTTATCATCATAATAATTGTTTTTATTTATAGGGTAATTATAAATTTATAAAACAAACAAATATTAATACAGAGAATATCATTTTGATTCCTTCTATTTCCTTTATTTTAATTATATGTTTAACTTTTTTTATTAAAAATAAGATAAAATATGTTTTTATATAATATATATTAAATTTTTATATTTAATATTAAAAAAAATTATACAATTTTCATATAATATTAATTATTTAGTTAAGTTTTTACTTATTATAATTAGTTTTATATCACGCACAGTATTAAGTGCTGTGTATATTAATAATAATAAAAAATAATTTTATAAAAAAATTATGATTAATCATAAATATATATTATCAAAGTTGTCTTATTTACGAAATTTTAATTTTACGTAAATTATTTCATGCTAGATGATATTTAAATTCTTATACATAAAAAATACATATCACTTAAACTAGTAACTTTTTTTTAATAATGATAATTAAATTTTAATAGAATAATTACTAATATATAAAAATTAAACAAAATATTTCAGTAGTAATAAACTTAAATAATTTTAATAATTATTATATATAACAAATTTTACGATTAAAATAAGACATTTATTTAGTCAATCACAACTTTTTTATATTTTTTAAGCAATCCTATCAAGTGATGGTGAATTTTAAGAATACTGTTCACATGTAAAAATCGAAATTTGTGTCGGTCACCAGATAGATAAAAGTATATATATATATATATATATATATATATATATATATATATATATATATATATATATATATATATATAAAATGTTGTTATTTTTTAGGGTTTCATAAAACATACTTTATAAAACGTAGCTCGCGTTCTTTCTCAATCAAGCAAAAAACACGTGCATAAAAGGTTAAAATTATCTGTGTAATTTATTCTAATAAAGAAAGTATAATATATTTTTCAAATATAGAAATAAAAAATATAAAATGGAGAGGATCTTTATCCATCTACTCTTGTTCTTAGGAGTTAGGTCAGAAAAAACTACTAACTTTGTAATAAATTTACACCTATTTCAACGAGGCTCTAAAAAAATTATGAAAAAAATATTTTATTAGTTAAAATCGACTTATACACAAGTTAAAAAAAAAAATCTATAAATTAACTCTTTCACACACACAAAAAATTAATTTAATTTTGTATATAATTATTCTCTACAAGTCTTTATATGGTCCAAACATGTTGTCTTTAAAACTAATACACTATTGATTGGATTGTTTTTTGAGGTCATAGCTTTGAATATTCAACCTTGTACTTATGAATATTGGATTGCATTTCAACCATGCTTGAAAACTCATAATGAAATTTAACACAAATTTAATGGTATAAGCCTCTTGATTTGGTGGTTTAAAGAATCAAACTATGTTTAAAGTTATCATTAATGTATTGACTGAATGCTAAGGCAAATCTACACAAACCCTATTGGACAAAATCACTAATATTTTGTTTTTTTCATCTTTTTTTTTTCTTTACAAATTAGGAAATATTTATTCTCATATGATAGTAGGCTATCAAATCTAAATTTTGGGTATTTTTCATGTTCATGAAATCTATATTCACATGTTTTGGGTTATTATAATCCCCATTATGAAGGGACAATAAAGTGTATGCCTACGATTTATTATTTCACTCCAAAACAATTCTAAAAAAAATTCTTGAGCTCATAAATGGAATATTATAAACAAACAATTTAATGATGTTAGAATCATTATAATACAATGAGATTTTTAAATTTTGGAGTTGTTTACTAAAATGACAATAAATGCTAAAATTATTATGTGAGTCTAACCATCATACTATTTCATTATAAAAAATAATAATTAATTTTGAACCATGGATTCTAAATTATTCAATTAATTTAATTATTAAAATAGAAAAGGCTTAATTATATATTTTTTCATGTTGTGGATTATAACCCCTAAAGTTTTTGTTTCACATACATTTATCCTAAGCTTACAAAATTTAATAATTTTTGTTCTAATGGACTCCATCATTAATGTGATGGAATATATATTATTTAGAAAATAGTAGAATATACGTTTTGTGTTTATACGTTTTTTGTATGTAAAATAGTGTTTCACTTGTTTAATTTATATGTAAAATATATTATATATACTATTTTTTTTAGTTAATACATTTTTTGCTTTTCTATGTATTTGATTATATTTTTGACCCCGTAAATTAGAGAAAATCTGAGAAAACCTAAAGGATAGGGAAAAAGGTACACTTTTTTTTTTCAATTTTGGAAATTAATTTGGTTGACTATATATTACAAATTACCCAACAAAGTTGCTTGATAATTTATAATTTCGAAGACTATTATGCAATTTTATTTGTTTCAGAAAACAATTTTTTCATTTTTTAAAAAATTTTAAGAATTATATTTATTTATAATATATTTATGAATCATTTTGTTATTTATTAATTTTAGGGGATAATTTATGCAATAGTTACAGTTTCAAAAAATAAACTAATGATTCACTCAAATTTAATAATATAAAAATAAGTATATATTTTGGCTATTATACTGAACTAATAGCTTTAAATTGAATTTAAATAATTATTTGTTTATTATTCTAGGCTATAAAAGGAGGGTGATGTCAAATGTGAGAAAAAAAAGAGATTGATCTCACCATTTATATTCTCTCTCTCTCTCTCTCTCTCTCTCTCTCTCTCTTTCTCTCTCTCTATATATATATATATTTTTTTTTTTTAAATTGATTAATTTTAGTAATTAGAATATTTTATTTTAATGATAGTATTCAAAGATGTAACATACTTTGCAAAATACTAAATTCTAATAATTTTTTATTCATATTCCTATGTTTGCTTAAAAAAATTGTGCCTTGTAAATCTATTATGGGGAAAAATTTTAAATCTATGTTATGTGGGACAAGTTAGCACAACATGTTTGAGAAATAATGTCAATAATTTGGCTCTATTGGAATAATGCAAAGGCCAATGTTACTAAATTATTGAATACTTGTGGATAAGAGTTAAAAATGTAAATAATTTATATGTTAAAAAAGTTTTTTAAAATATATTTTAATATGTACAAAAATTTTATATAATAATCTAAAAGTTGAGACAAATAATATCATAAATAATTCACTTGATAGTTTTTTTTTTTTTGGGATATTCATGTTTATGGGTAGGTGTAGATGAATATTTTAAGTCTTGGTATTTTTTATTTTATTTTATAATTGACTTAGGTATATCTAAGATTTAGACATATCATACTTAATCAATCATACTTATAAAATTATTTATCTTAAGTGTTTTAAATTGATTAAATTTAAGTGAACTTAAGGTCAAACATTTTTTTTAATAAGTTTGAATTTTTAGATAATACTTTTTTTATTAATTATTATTATTTTCTTTCTTTCCAAAGTAAGCGTGGTAAGGTTATTTATTTTCAATATATTGAATACATATATTTTTAATATTTTATTAATAAAATAGAAGAAATATTTGTGAAATAAATATTAAGTTATGCATCTATTTATCTTCAATAAACGCTTTTAAAATTAGTCTTTGAAATTTGAAGCACCAAAAAGCAGAGGAAAAAAAGAAATAAATAAAAAATTGAAAAATGAAAATAGTTTAATTTTAAAAGTAAATTTTTCAAATTTTTTTTTCATTTTATAGAACCATATGAAAGAAAGTACATAGTTATTTATGCTTGCTTGTTTATTTTCCATTCTCCCTGGAAATACCAAATATTGAGTTTCTACTTTAATTTTTTTGTCAAAAAAGAAAACAAAATTAAAATCTTTGAGAAATTTTTCTCATATGTGATTTATAATCTTTTTAAGCAATTTTATTGTAATATTTAAAAATGAATCAATTAAAATTAAAATATAAATTTATTACAGTTTCAAGTATAATTAATCAGTATTACTAAAGATTCTAATTTTTTTTCCGTCGTGTTATTTTTAAGATTTATTATGGTCTTTTATCTGTATAAGAAAAATATTTTAGTTTTTTTATCTCTTAAGTTTAAATCAAATAGTATAATTTAACCTATTATTATATATTGTTTTTAAAATAACTATCATTTCGTTATAATATTTTCATTATTCATTAAATTTTATACAATAAAATTTAACTAGTGATATTTTTTTAAATTATAGGTTTCTGATATAACTTTCAAATTTTAAAAAATAAAATTACAAAAAAGGTTATTTTTCTCATCAATTGTAGATATTAAGAAATAAAATTTTAATAATAAAGATAAATTCATAAAAAATAAAAACTAAATTTATAATTCAACCTTTATATTATATATACTATATACCATCAATAAAAGAATAATAATCATAATATTATTGACTAACAACAAAAGCACTTTTGAATATCCAACAAATTGCCAAATCATAACCCCTTTGTGTCAGAAGCTCAGAAAGAAATTGCCAAAAATATATATATTTTAATATTTTTATAAATTTGATTACAATTAAAATAATTTTTTATTAAATTAATTTTACATAAAAACAGTTTAATTTACTTTCTGCAAAATATAAATTACATATAAACATCATGGTAGTTAATGATTCAAAAATATTAGTTAATGTAATAAATACTTTCTGTAGTTTCAACCGATTGTGACTTTAATTTTTCATTTATATCTCTGAACTATCTGTTGACCCAATTTATTGACATTTTTTCTATTCATATTTTATTTTATGTTTCAAGTTTACTTAAAAAATTACCAACATTTATTAAAAAAAAACAAGAATAGAAGTTGACTATTGTTTTGTTTATTGTTTTAAAGCTAACAAAGGTTAGTAAAATAAATTATTTTTTTAAATTAATTACCTTCCTAAGAAATATCACATTCAAAAAATTAAATTAGCATGTTTTTAATGAACATATATTTAACTTAATAATATATATATATATATATATATATATATATATTTAAAGTTCTTGGTTTTGTTAAATTTAATCTATAAAAATAAGTTACTTATTTTTTTAAATAATTTATATGAAAAGTGTTTAACTTAACTTCTCATTGTAAGAATAATAATGAAAAGAAAAATCATTTTGTAATAATACTAATAAAAAGTATATTTAATCAAAAAGCACCACATTACAGTGTCTTACACTATTATTTATATTAATTACTTAAAAGATTAAGATAAGCTTTTTAATTTATTAAAATAAAAATAAAAATACATTCACCATATATGAAGTTTAAATTCTCGATAACTAGTATAACATTTATTTATTTTTTAAACTTTAAGAAAAGTGATTTCAGTTTAAGATAGAAATAACTATAAACTCAATAAACACATGGAATCTTCAACTTGTCTAATGTGAAATTTAGAAAGAAAAATACGATTTGTAACAAAAAAAAAAGACAACATATTCTTCTATGTTGGAATAAATTTTACAACTTTATAGATTAGTTTCTTAATTTAAAGAGTATCCGAACATTGTCATCAAACATTTTCCACACAACTTTTTCAACCATCTCACATTTTATTCTTATTTAAAAATTACACAAACAATTACTCAAACACACAAAACATGGAATCATATCTAACATTAAAAAAAAAAAAAATGTTACCCAAAAGACCAGTTAACACTAATTTCTTCTTAAAACATTCCTCAAAAGAAACAAAAAACCAGAAATGCTAATGGTGGAGTGTGGATCCCACCACCACAAACAGGAACCACCCATGCCTAACCTTTTTTTTTTTTTTTTTTCTTTGCCTTTTCCTTCTTCTTACATTGCATAATAATGTGAGTAATAAAATTGTATTCCACAGTGACACAAAACTTTTGTACTCTCTGTAGCCACACATGATGCTGATGATGATGCAGATGATGTATATATAAATCACAATTCACAAGACACCACACCCTTAAACTGAAGAAAAGGTGAAGGAAGGGAGCACCCAGAGGGGTTCACGGCTTCACTTTCACATCACCAAACAAACTCATCTCATCTCATCACAAAGTCTTGAGCTTCAATCTCTTTCCTTCTGCTTCCTTTTTCCCCTCTCTGCATTTATTTTCTTTTGGACTTTTCCACTCATGCACCCTCCAATCCCCTCTATTTAACCTCTCTATCTCCTACCCCTTCATCTCTCACATACTTCACACACTCATAAATACATAATTAACCTCTTCATTATTTCTTCTTCTTCTCCTTCTTCCAACATGGGTGGCATCAGCCTAGAAGAGATAAAAAACGAGAACGTCGATCTGGTACTTCTTCTGCTACTTCTTCTTTTCTGTGTACCCTTTTGTTTTTTCATGAAATTTCTATGTCCCTTTTGTTTCTTTTATGGAATTTCTATGTACCCTTTTGTTTGTTTATGAAATCTCTATCTACCCTTTTGTTTTTCTATCCTCTATGTATCATTTTCTTTCTCACAATTTCTGTGGGTGATTTTCTTCTTAATTTCATTTCCTCCTTTTTTTTCATTGAAAATATTTGAACTTTACTTTTATAAGCAATAATTCCTTAATCAATTAATCAAGTATGGAAAGAAAACACACAGTTGTATTTTCAAATTTGTTTTTTTTTTTCATAATTTTAACCGATTAAATTTTCTGACAAAAATGGGTTTTGGTCACTAATACTCATCTGACAGAAGTTTGAACATGTAATATTAACTTTTCTTGTGGCGTCAATTGTGTACTTTTAAAAGAATCCTTCTTTTTTGTCTGAAAATTCACGAGTTCTGAATGATACTTTAATTTGCAGTCACATATCCTTTCTGTTCCTCCTCCAAACTCGATGAAATAGAAAAAAAAAAAGCTTTTATGACAGTTATCTCTATGAGCTGGATATTCTAACAGTGTACTGGAAGAAGCTTTAGATTCTCAGAACAAAAAATTATTAATTAATTTTTTTAATTAATGATAATTTAATACATAAGATTGCATATGATTAATTATCTTTTCAATGATTCAGATAAATTCTCTGGTAGTTTACGTACTTTTGAACAAGTACTTTTGGGTATACGTGTTTTGTACGTATTTAAATGAATACATGAAAAATGTATGTGGAAATTTGTTAGGATATACGAAATTGGGTGAATACCTACTGTAGGGAAATTGCTAATTTGTGACTACCAAAATACGTCATTTGTAATTAGTGGTGTGACCTTCTTTGCATAGTCAACAAAAATCGTTTTCTTTTTTGAATTCTTATCATATCTTTCAATAACTTTTATTTTCCAACGTTGAAAATTTCTACAAGTTTTTAATTATTATTGGTTCACAATTAATTACACATGACTATCACTTGTTTGGTTTCAGTACAATTTCGTACTTATTATTGGTTACAAATAATTCAAAATAGTGAAAAAAATTAAATAATTTTTCAGTCTTTTAAAATGATGTTTCTAATTTTTTTTAATTAATTGTACATTCTTAAAACATTTTCTAGAAATTAAAGATACTATCTTGAAATAATATTACTAAATCGTATTTTTCATCTTCATGATCAAACGATTTCAGTATACCAAATTTAATATATTTTAAGTGAAAAAAAATTAAAATGGTATTACCTATTAATATGATTGAAATTGAAATATCAAAGTCTATATTTGTTTTACCAAAAAATCAATTAAATAAAATAAAATAATAGGAAATAGGGTTGTTGTGACGATGTTTTCGTCTACAGGGGAAAGAAAAATGATTTCTTAACTCTGAGAAATCGGCACCGTACGATGGTTAATGGCCGCAAATAACGACTAGAAATAGTTGTTGTTTCTTCATGCACGGCACGCTTCTATGTTTTCTGTTACAGTTGAAAATTCTATGAAATTTTCTTCTGCTGAGGTTGTTCGTTGTGGTATATAACACGTGTCGCTTTTTCAAGTGTGTAAAAATGATTCCTCCGAAACAAGAATATGTTAAATGAAATAAAGAAAAGGGAAACATTCGACTTTAATTCAAGTGAATGAAATTAGACACTTTAATTTAAATTCAGGGTACAAACATTTGCTTTATACATTTCTTTTATACTCTATTATTATATTTGATTTTTTCTTTATTATTTCGAAACACATATTCATTTGTTCATGTTTTTAATGAATATGACTCTAGTATCTTTTATGTTTTTGATGGAGTGGTATTGAAGTTTTTTATTTAATTTGTAATTTTTTGTTTATAATTTTTTTATTTAAATTTTAGCTAATATAATACTTTTAAATCAAATAAAAATAATAAATACACTTTCTTAAAATTGATACCTATATTTTGTTCTTATTATTATTTCACCCATATATATGAACTAAAATATAAAGCAAGATGAGAACATGAATAATATTTTATTTGATAATTTTTCATATTGTTTTATTTTACTTTTTGTGGCAAAAAGGAATCGAATACACTTTGAGTGTGAAACTCTGCATCTTGAATATGGTCATCACATGTTTTTTAATAGATTTTTAAATCTAACCCAATTAGAGTTCAATTTGTCATTGGATTCCAAGAATCTACGTTATAGATATAATTTAGTTTTAACCTCACAAAGATGTTTTAATTGTTTTTTGTTTTCGGTTGAATAATTTTGCAATTAAAATTAACCAGTCATTATCATCCCTAGAATTTTAATCAAATGCATATTAAAAAAATAATGGTATCAAGATTGGGTTAAATTTTATATTAACTTATATTCTTATTTTTCAAATTTTATTTTAAGGAAAATTTTAAAAATGAGTAATGTTACACAACTACATTCGGGTATGCAAGAACATTTTTTCCCAGTTAACACCAAATTATTTTTTAGAACTATATTTAATTTTTTTAGCAAAAAAATTCCATGATGAATATCATAACCATAACCATTGTTTTAAAATTATTAGTAGCAGTGAAGGTGGTTCAGTGAAAGAGCAAAATGAAATTCTACGTATGATTTGTAAAACATTTTTGTGCATGCTGGTAAGTGTTTTGAGGAAAAACAATGTTTGAAATTAACCTTGTTCCCAGGAACGCATTCCAATAGAGGAAGTGTTTGAGCAGCTGAAATGTTCAAGAGCAGGTCTAACATCAGACGAAGGGGCCAACCGGCTCCAAGTCTTTGGACCAAACAAATTGGAAGAGAAAAGAGTATGTTTTTCACAAACTCACAGATTGCAGTTTATGTTTTTTCTCCTTCATTAGATGCATGTGGGTGATGATGTCTTGATGTGTGATGAAACAGGAGAGCAAGTTTTTGAAATTCTTGGGCTTTATGTGGAACCCTTTGTCTTGGGTCATGGAAGCTGCTGCTATCATGGCCATTGCTTTGGCAAATGGAGGAGGAAGGCCACCAGATTGGCAAGATTTTGTGGGAATCATTGCTCTGCTAGTGATAAACTCCACAATCAGTTTTATTGAGGAAAACAATGCTGGCAATGCTGCTGCTGCTCTTATGGCTGGTTTAGCCCCCAAGACTAAGGTTTTCATCTGATCCTTAAACTTTTTAATAGAGCTAATGCTCAACTTGGTCCCTAAAAGTTGCAACTGTTATTATTTTTGGTCCTCAAAGTTTGACTGCTAATGAGTTAAAGACAAAACTTGGATACAGTTTCTTAGGTGTTTTTGGTGTTGCTATGTATAAAAATAGTTTCACCTCAGTGATTTGTGTAAGAAAGCTTTGCATTAATGTCTACATAGATTGCTGAGATGAAACTCCAATTCTGATTAAAGAACAGTATCAAAAGTACTTAAATAATTTTAAGTTTTGTACGTAAGTTTATCTGACTAAGCTGTCAACCTGTAAACGATTTCAGTGTTTTGAAGGACTAGTTTGTATATATGAAAACAATCAAGGCCAGAACAAAACTAGTTGCCATTTTTGGAGACCAAATTATATATTAACTCCTCATTGATTCATGTGCATGCATTATTTATGGTACCATTTTTTAAAACCAATGTTTGTTAGAACTTCTGTTGCCTCAAATTTTAGGTACTACGGGATGGCAGATGGAGTGAACAAGATGCTGCAATTTTAGTACCAGGAGACATAATCAGCATCAAGTTAGGAGATATCATTCCGGCTGATGCTCGTCTTCTTGAGGGTGATCCTTTGAGTGTTGATCAGTCTGCTTTGACTGGAGAATCTCTTCCCGTGACAAAGAATCCCTCAGATGAAGTATTTTCGGGATCAACGGTTAAGAAGGGAGAGATTGAAGCAGTTGTGATTGCTACTGGAGTGCACACCTTTTTTGGAAAAGCAGCACATCTGGTAGACAGCACCAACCAAGTTGGACACTTTCAGAAAGTGCTCACAGCAATTGGTAACTTCTGCATTTGCTCTATTGCTATTGGAATCATCATCGAGCTCATAGTCATGTACCCAATTCAAGGCCGCAAGTACAGGGATGGAATTGACAATCTGTTGGTGCTCTTGATTGGAGGAATCCCCATTGCCATGCCAACTGTGTTGTCTGTCACTATGGCTATTGGTTCTCACAGGCTTTCTCAGCAGGGTGCCATCACAAAAAGAATGACAGCTATTGAGGAAATGGCAGGGATGGATGTCCTATGCAGTGACAAAACTGGGACTCTAACTTTGAATAAGTTGAGTGTTGATAGAAACTTGATTGAGGTGTTTGCTAAGGGTGTTGAGAAAGAATATGTTATCCTTCTAGCAGCCAGGGCATCCAGGACTGAAAATCAAGATGCCATTGATGCTGCAATTGTTGGCATGCTTGCTGATCCAAAGGAGGTATATATACCAAAATCTAACTCTTTCGTGTAAGAAAAAGAAACTTGAGTTTGGGATATAAGTAAACTCTAATTTGATGTTCTGATTGATCAGGCACGTAGTGGTATTAGGGAGGTACATTTCCTTCCATTCAATCCTGTGGACAAGAGGACTGCACTTACCTATATTGATTCTGATGGAAATTGGCATAGAGCTAGCAAAGGGGCTCCTGAGCAGGTAAATATGAGTTTCGTTGGTACACTCTTTTGATGTATTTTGGAAGATGACAAAATAGTGTTTTTCTCCTGCTTCAGATAATAACCCTTTGCAACTGCAAAGAGGATGTCAGAAAAAGGGTTCATGCAGTAATTGATAAGTTTGCTGAGCGTGGACTTAGGTCTTTAGGTGTTGCAAGACAGGTAAGCAAAGCTGTCAACCCTGTGTCTTATTTTATGTTTGATTAGAAATGAATACCCTTCTTTCATTGACAGCTTATATGATCTGTGAAACAGGAAGTACCTGAAAAAACAAAAGATGGTCCAGGTGGACCATGGCAATTTGTTGGTCTGCTACCATTGTTTGATCCTCCCAGGCATGATAGTGCTGAAACCATTAGAAGAGCTCTTAACCTTGGTGTGAATGTTAAGATGATTACTGGTAGGATTTGAAGTCATGTTTTATTATAGCTGGAACTGTATAATGAAAGCCTGTAGCTCTGACTTGCTTTTGGCTCATTCGTTCTGTAGGGGATCAGCTTGCCATTGGAAAGGAAACGGGCCGAAGGCTCGGAATGGGGACAAACATGTACCCTTCATCTGCATTGCTTGGCCAAGACAAGGATGCCTCTATTTCAGCTCTTCCAGTTGATGAGTTGATTGAGAAGGCTGATGGATTTGCAGGAGTATTTCCTGGTAGGTCCTTTAAATTTAGATGTAAGCAGTGTATGACTTCAATGTTATGATGATAGTAGTAAGGATGACCAATCATCAACTTCTTGTCTCTTTCAACTATTTCAAACACCCTTTATTTTTCCATGATTTCTAAGTTCTCTGCTAGTATTGAAACTGCTATGTTTACCAACAATGTAATTATGTTTCAAATTGAGCACGCTACAAGTGTTTTAATCCTTTTTCTCTTTGTATGATATTGTAGAGCACAAATATGAAATTGTTAAGAGGCTGCAAGAGAGGAAGCATATATGTGGAATGACAGGTGATGGTGTAAACGATGCCCCTGCATTAAAGAAAGCAGATATTGGAATTGCTGTTGCTGATGCCACAGATGCTGCTAGAAGTGCTTCTGATATTGTCCTCACTGAACCTGGCCTCAGTGTCATTATTAGTGCAGTGCTCACCAGCAGGGCAATTTTCCAGAGGATGAAGAACTATACTGTTAGTTTCCTTGCATCCCGGATTAACTATTTGGCTTTGTTTTAGCCTTTTTAGTTGTGTAATATCTAAAAATTCGCGTGTGAAACAGATCTATGCTGTGTCAATCACCATCCGTATTGTGGTAAGTGCTGAAATTGGCTTGATATAAACAAATTGTCAATTTTTTTCTTCATACCTCTGTAATTGAATCATAAACTAACGTGGTTTATTTTTTATTTGGTAGTTTGGTTTCTTGTTTATTGCGTTGATCTGGAGGTTTGATTTCGCACCCTTCATGGTTTTGATTATTGCCATACTAAATGATGGTAAGATAACATTCTCTTGGTTTTCATGATGTTTTGCTTTTTTCTTTTCTGCTAAAATGTTTAAACTGATTTCATTATACTACCATGTGTTTAGGTACCATCATGACTATATCAAAGGATAGAGTGAAACCATCTCCACTTCCTGATAGCTGGAAACTGAGGGAGATATTCGCTACTGGCGTTGTGCTAGGCAGCTACTTGGCACTAATGACAGTGATATTTTTCTGGGCAATGAAAGATACCAACTTCTTCTCGGTAAATAATTTGTATTTTCTGTTTCCTCTTTACCTGTTTGATCTTCAACTTGTTGAAAATCAAGATCTATGAGCACAACTTTCACTCTTGCAGAACAAGTTTGGTGTGAGGTCGCTGAGAAATAGCCGTGAGGAAATGATGGCAGCTTTATACCTGCAAGTCAGTATAATAAGCCAGGCTCTAATCTTTGTCACAAGGTCCCGCAGTTGGTCTTTTGTTGAAAGACCAGGTCTTCTCCTACTAGGAGCTTTTCTGATTGCTCAGTTGGTAAGATTGAACCACCTATTCTCTCATCAGCAATGTTAAATGAACTTGTTTTTTAGTTGTCTGATTTTAGTATTTTTGTGTGATCTGAACCCACCTCACCTACTAAGATAAGACTTTGTTTTTGATCATGCTGTCGTCTAATCTTAGTCTTGTAGAAGCATCATTTTGTTGTGTTTAGAGATGTAGTATGCACATATTCCTCTCCAAAACAACCAAAAGGAAAAGAAAAAAGATCTTCCACTAAATGCAAATGATTGTTTAGTTTTCTTGGCTTTATTTGGTGGTAACAATAACTTGTTCTGTAATTGACAGGTGGCAACTTTTATAGCAGTATATGCCAACTGGGGCTTTGCAAGAATAAAGGGAATGGGATGGGGTTGGGCTGGTGTAATCTGGCTTTTCAGTGTGGTAACCTATATCCCTCTTGATTTTCTCAAATTTGCAATCCGCTATATTCTAAGTGGGAAGGCTTGGGACAATCTTTTGGAGAACAAGGTATGTTCTTTCCATTTTCTCCTGTTTAACATCTGTTGCATTCTTGATCTAGTCCAGAGGTATATTCATATCATATTCATGTTCCCTCATCACAGACTGCTTTCACCACAAAGAAAGACTATGGTAAAGAAGAGAGGGAAGCTCAATGGGCGGCTGCACAGAGGACACTTCACGGTCTTCAGCCACCAGAAACTTCCAACCTTTTCAACGACAAGAATAGCTACAGAGAGCTTTCAGAGATTGCAGAACAAGCCAAGAGACGAGCTGAAGTTGCAAGGTAAGCCATGAAGTTATATAATTATACTTCCTCTGGACGCATATATAAACAGAAGAGAATCATCAAATCATTTCCAATAAATATGACTAAGGCTAATTTAGAAAATGTACTATTTTTGCTATGAAACATTCATTTCTTAACTTTTGCTTATATATGAGTGCATAAGAAGTATATCAGATTCAGATAGTGCTTGAAAAGGTTTTACAATTTTCGTATAATGTGATCATTGAAAACTACTCTTTGCAATGTACTGCTAATAATAAATAGAGTGGAATCTTCTCAGCTGTGAGACCCATGTTCATTTATGGGATTCACATGAGGTTCACTGCATGATAAAAGTTGTGCTGAAAAGAGTGCCTGAGAGTAGGTGATGCTAGATTTTTTAATGTGTGATACTGAGGAATAATGAATGATATGTATGATGTGTTTCTAACAATAATTGGAATTGTATCACAGGCTTAGGGAGCTTCATACTCTAAAGGGACACGTTGAGTCAGTGGTGAAGCTGAAGGGGCTTGACATTGACACAATTCAGCAGCACTATACAGTTTAAGGAGCTTGGGCAAGCTTCAAAAAGAATCGGTTCAGTGCTTTTTTTGAGAACAAAAATCACATATAATGACGAAGAAAGACTCAAAGACCATGCTCAATCTGTGTTTTGAGTCACATAAGAAAATGAGTCTTGTGAAAATTTGAATGGTCTGTCTCCTTTTCTAGGATATACTATTCTCTTTACGTATCAAATAACATAATTGGTGGGGTTTACTATCATCTTTTTACCTGGTAGTATGCTAGTGTTATTGCTTACTAAGATCATAAACTAAAAGCTCAATACATTGGTATTGATATAGTTGCTCATTATCTCAATATGTGGTTGTTGCAGTATCAGATAAAAATGAAGTACATGCTTCACTAATTGAATTGAACAGAACTTAGAAGCGCTATGTTGGTATAAGTATGGATAATCTAAATATAAGTTAAGTTTCATATTATATAAAAATATATTAAACAATATATAAAAAAATATAACTCGTAATCAAATATCTTCAAATTTTAGATTTGAATCAAGAAATTCAACTTATGTTTTATTAATGTGTCTCTCTTATTAAAAAAAAAGTTAATAAGTATCCATTTTCATTTTTAGGTATTATATGAAGGTTTTGTACTTTAAGACTAGGAATAAAATGTTAAACATTATGAATTAACTTCACGAAAAAGTTAGAAAAATTTGAAAGAAGAAATTGAGAATTTTCTGAACATAAACATGGTTAGTGGCTATGTTGTTCAACTTATAATAATGTTATGGACATAGCTGACAACTATAAAGAATCACGGCGGAAATAAGAGGACGAGTTTGAAAATTTGGTAATAATGAAAATGAATAATTTTATAATAATGTAGTACAACGATTATTAAATTGTTGATGGAAATAGAAAATTAAAATCAGAAATATAATTTTTTTTCACCCATTATTTACTATATATTATGGAGATGAAATACATTATGAATTGATTTCTAACGATGAAATACATTACATGTATTATTTAAAACAGTATAAATTGAGTTAAATTCATTGTTTCATGATTAGAATTTGATAAGACCGAACATACTTATCTTTTCATATGTTATTAAATAAATATCTTAAATCACATTTTTAAATCGATTTTTATATGAAGATGATAAAACTTAAATACCTAATTAGACTCACATCACCTTAATTACACGTTGGGAATTTAATTATGTTCATTTTGTTTTTTTTCTTTAAATGTTACATATATATTTTAATAAAAAATAATTATTTGAATATTTTCAAATAATATTTTCCTTAACAAACTATTTATGGAAATATGAGTATCATTGTTTTTAATCCCTGCAAAAGCATTTTGTCAAATTTAGCTTCCACATCTTTGAATATTTGACTATAGTTAGTTTAACATTAAAAACAAAGAATATTAATCAGCAAAATCAATATAATATATAATATTTAAATTAGGATAATTATATTTTTTTCAGGTACGTAATTAAATTAACTAATATATTAATTATTCGGCATAAAAGGTAATTATACGTATTAATTTTATTATTTTATTCAATTATTTATTTTTCACATTATATTTTTATTAAAAATAATTTTGATATTATAATATTGAATCATCATAAAATATTTTTAATATATCATAAACAAGTATATTATCTCTAAAATTATGAAATATATTTTATATTCTTAGAATTATCAATTATGATAAATTTAAATTATATATATCCTAAACAATTTAAAATTAATATGAAATAATTTACTTAACTTTCTCCAACTATTTTCCTGTCTTATTTTAGTCTTTGTAATTTTTTAAAATATAATTTTAATATATTATAATTTGAAATTATAATATTACGAAACATATTTATAATTTGTTTAAAGATAAAATCTTGTTATGATATATTTGTCAGAAAAGAAATTATTATATATCAAAATTAATATATAGAAAATTAATTATAAGCATATAAGTAAATTACAATTATTTTAATTAAGAATACGATGTTAACAAATAAATTATTGAAAAAAAAGTATATATATATATATATATATTATAATTTGTATATTAAATAATAAATAATTAGATTATGTGTGTAAAAATTTAATTATCTGAATTTTAAATATTTTTTATTATCATAATTATATTAATATTTTTTATTTCTTGCACCAAGGCAAGATGAAAATTATTTTTAGCCGAACTAAGGAGATTTTTAGTTAAAAAAAAAAAATTGACGTCTAAAGATAAATTTTATTTTATTTTTTAAAATTTCTTTCCTCTTAATTAATAATTCATTATTTTATTTCAAATTCCCACTCAATTTTCATTATATAACACAAACTACTTTTGTTCAGAACACACGTTACGTTTTTCAAGCTCAGAAGATTCCAGGTTCATAGGGTTTACACTCCAACCTTGTCGGTGAGTATCAAATTTTTTTTTTTTCATTGTTTCATCGATTGTTTGAATTTTTGGGAAATTGTTCAAATTGTTACCACCGTTTATCAAACTTATTTTATTTTTCTTATGAATACATCAAATGTACGCACTTAGGTCTTCCAAATAACCGCAGATTCAGGTTAATCCATGGCCACTGAACCAAAAACAGCCACCGAGGATGTCAAGATCGACCTCTTCGAAGACGATGATGAGTTTGAAGAGTTTGAGATCAACGAAGGTAAATCATTCTTAGTAACTCTCTCTGTATCTGGATTTTCCATGCAAATCCAGGTTACACTGTTTCAATTTCAATTTTGTTCCTTGCATGTTTTACATTTAGAATCGCCTATATGACGTCGTTTTGATCCATAATAAAGCATCAAATTTAATGCCTCACTGGTGACATTCGTTAGTTTACTGAATCGAAAGACAGGCGATGGAATGGAATGATATATGGACGACTAAATCTATTATGAATTTTGAGATGTTTCTTTATTTAATTAATCAATTTAGGAGATTCCACATTTGAAGGGTGTAGAGTAATCAGCCATTTTACTTTTTATTTCTGCCTTGAGTGAGAATTGGATAAATAATTAAGAAAAATCAATAAGAAAAAAATAAACTTTCTATAAAATGTTGATAGGTATTAATTGAGAACCTAAGGAAAGAGTAAACCTTTCCTATTTTAGATTAGAGAAGTGAAAAACCCTTTGTTTGTTCTTTGATTTAGTGGTCGGTTAACATTGTACGGATTTCATTGCATGTCGTTGCACAATTTAGGGATTTTTAACAAATTTTCATTAAGGTACAATTTGTGTTATCTACTGTTTGATTTGTATTTGTGTTCTCTAATCTTACATGCACTTTTCTTTTTTATTTAATTTTCTTTCCTAACACTTCTCCAGGAGGTTTTTCTTATGCACCAAGGCTTTATTGATGAATAACCAAATGGACATTTATGCATTTACTTTTTGAGCTTAATAGATTTGCATGATTATTTGTTTTGCTTTTCATGGATCTATACCAATTTTGTGTATACCATGCTAAAGATCGCATGATCACATGATTTTGCAATTTCTAAACCAAATCTTGTGCAAGATCGAGCACAAAGACCCTTGCAAATTGTATTATTATTCATCACGATCTGTGCCATTTCACGTGTGATGCACACACTCTTCCATTCCATTCACTGCAGCCATCCTCGAGACAACTTCGTCCCATGCCTTGTTTTCTACTCCTGCAGTTATCCCTTGCATTCTCAGCAGCAAGAACCAATAATCTCTAGCTTGCTTCCACCATTGTGCTTCATCTCTATAGCTTGGGTTCAACCTTGCTTGTCTGTTCTGTTGTTTGCCTGTCTGTTCGGTTTTTGTACTTCTCCTTGTTTGCTTATCTGTTCTGTTGTTGTGGTGCCTCTTCTACTCTATGCAATATGAAACTCCTCTTTTTTTTTCCCTCTACTTTGATTTATTGTGATTCTAAGTTAGACTTTCTGACTTTGATTTGTTTACACTTTTAGAACCTATCTTTGTTATTTTATGTCTTTTTTTATTTCTTCCTAATTCTCCTAATTCTCCTATTTTAATGATTTTTTATTTTGATTTTGATTTTTTGACTTCTTTTGCAGGGTGTTAGGTTACATGAATATGAATTTTTGGTTGAATTTAGTTTAGTGTATCATTAACAAGATTTTTTTCTTACCTTTGTCATTTTTATGACATACTTTTGTGTCTTTTGGGAGGATGTTACAATCTGTATTACGAACTTTCATCCCCTCCTAGTCATGTGTAGGATCTTGATTTTCACAACATAAATGTGTACCAAGTGTGTGTTTTGGTATTGTGGTCGCAGTAGACTGATTATATTTCAAAAAGTGGGCTCTATATGATAAAAACCTATAAATTTAGGCTGCTTTCCTCTTTTAATATAACTATGATATATTTTAAAAAATTGTCTCCATCCTCTAAATTCAGGCAGTTTGCCTCTTGTATACAACAACTATAGGTTTGTTTGCAGTTGATTATTTAAAGAATTGGTTATTTAAAGAACCATCTGCAATACTTGGTTATTTCACACAAAAAAATAAACCACATAATTGGAATGCATTGAGGGCCACTTAGGGCAGGCTATTAAACCTTGTAATAACAGAAGCAATGCTGCGGGATAGATGGATTGGGTAAAAGTACTTCATTGCAATTTAACAATTAAAATGTAATAATTATAACATTGCAATCTGTAACTTCCCACGCTCTACAATTGCAGGTAAAATTTCAAGATGTACGTGTACAGCACACTCTAGCATAGAAGCAACACACACTATGTTCTTTTTGTTTTCTTAATTGCACCTAACATGAACTAGAGAACTCATGTTATGCATATTCCGTTCTGCTTTAACATGTTCACCTAACTCTACCATATTACATCGAGTTTGAGATGATGCTTTGGTCTGTGATGAGTAAGCTCTTCATGCTGTTGATCTTGTTTCTAGTTAGCAATTGTGCAGATTTTAAGATTTATGTAATTGCTTCAATTATTTTAATTTATTTTCTCTCTATTTCCGGTGATGTTATTTGGATTAGAAACTGCTTATTCAACTTGATTTGTCGGGGCCTTGGTGTCATTCTAATGTTTCTTCTTATTTCTGTTGCACTTTATTGTTTTACAACTGTCAGAGTGGGATGACAAGGAGGAAGGAAAAGAAGTTACTCAACAGTGGGAGGATGATTGGGATGATGATGATGTCAGTGATGATTTCTCTCTGCAGTTGAGAAGGGAACTGGAGAGCAACACTGATAAAAGTTAAACCCTGTTATAACTGAAAACTATGTCTTGGTAGGAAGGAAATGTAAGGCAACTGAACAGTTAATTTTTCTGTTCTTGAATATCTGTGTAGAAGTTATTGAGTGTTTGTACTTAAATTGTTTGGTGGCGTCTGGCTTTTAAGATTTTATTTACAACAGCAAATTAATAGCTTTTATTTTCATTTTGGGGTTGAGAGGGTGTGCTTGTTTATGAACAATTCTTTCTGCCCACTGGTTCCAAATACGAATTTACTAACAGAAGAATCAACATGAACAGAAAAGGCTGAAAAAAATTATCTAAGACATCATTATGTAAATAACTTCATGTACGTTCTACTAAAAGAATTTTAAAGAAGGCTATAATTCTTTCAATAAGCATAAATAACTTATGTTCAAACGCTCCAAGGTTTGACATTTTTTTGTGATAAAAATTTATCTGTGATTCAGTTTTAGTTTTCATCCATGAAACTGAACCAATTACAAGGAATTTGTATCATTTTGTATTATGCTTTACACAGACTACCTTTACATGATTTGATTTGAGATTGTAGTTTTTAAGAAAATTTTGAAGATTTGTTATTCATATCTATTGATGAAGTTTTATGAAATATTATTAGGCTAACTTGTCGTGGACAGAGTAAAAAAAGAGAAATTAAATTTGAGTTTAAAAAGATAGTGTTGGATAGAAGTGGACTGTGTAACCAAACTGATGTGGATAAAAATAGCAGATAAAAGTGAAATAAATGTTTCACTGCTCGAGTTGAACTGAAAGCGCCCAAATTCATGACTAATCTCTTTTGAAACTAGTGTAGAATCAGAATAATTTTCATCGTAATTGTATCAGTATCACCATTCTTCACTGGTATTAAACATTATTTATTAAATTCCAAAAAACAAACAAACAGATAGAAGAAATTGATAGAATTATTAGACAATGATCTGAACGTAGTCATGATTAGTGGCTCAGTTAACCATTGTGCAATCACGCCGGATTTCACCCTGGTTTCCTGTTTTAATCCCGATCCGTCCTAATTTTATCATAGCACTTACAAAATACGTTTCGAAGGCTGTGTTGTTGGATGCAAACAAGTTCACTATGCCTCTTGTTCTTTTATGAGTAAACAAAGCTTGATCAGAAGCGAGGAGTCCTTTTCCTTGCTGAAGATTCTTGTAGTATTGGTTATCAAATGTCCTTGGTGTAATTGGGTCCAAATCAACGGCTAATCTGGGGTCCACATTTTTTGGACACTTTTGTTGGAGATATTTTGCATACGCAGAATTAAGTGTATGATCAATGTTTTTCTTTCCGTTGAAGTTGTAAATCCGTTTGGAGAACTGACTGCAGTGGCAGAACCCAATAGTATGTGCTCCTGCAACACTCACTTCAATCTGGATTAGAATTTTGGGGATCAGGAAGCAAAATGGTATGCTCCGCCAATACTATGTCTCAGCGTTGTGCGTGTTCAGAAAGGCAGTTGCAGACTAACATCATATGATACTGTTGCCAGATAACTATACATTTCTTAAGTACATCATCAGATATTAGTTTCTGACTTTCGATTGATTTTGGCGAAACGAATGTTAAGAGAAGTAATTATGTTTGGAAACTGTTATCTTAAAAAGTAAGATTGTGATAAAGCTTGGTATAATTTTTTAATGCCAACATAAAACCAAACTAGTTGAATATTGATCAAAAGTACCATCTTAATTGCAAAACATATGTTTAAGCCATCCCAATGTATGGCTTAAACTCATGGATATAAAGCATGTAACATGTTCGTTATGAATGAGATACCTGATAGAGCAACTAGATCCGTAAGAGTGAGTCCATGTGAAGCAAACATACGGTTCAGTTGTTCTAGTTTGAAATCAGGATGAGGTATTTGGTGTTCAACACTGGCTTTTGTTGAGATTCTCCCATCTAGCCTTCCCAATTCTACTGCATAAGATGGTCCTCCTGCCTGAAACCAAGTGAATGTTAAACATAATTTCCACATAAAATATTATAAAGACAAATCAAAAGAAATAGGATACTCTATATATGGGATTCTAATCATAGCATAAAATACTTATCTTAATTACATGAATCGCATGACATCATTTGCCTACTGAAAGACGAAATCTTGAAAAATGTCCTCTATGATCTCCCTTTTCTTTCATTACATGAGGATAAAAACTACGTAATCTACTCTTCTTACTTGTGTCTCTAGTGTCCTTCTTTGTACGTGTCAACCTCATTAATTTTCTGCCATTCTTTTCTTAACGATGCTAATTCTTAGTAAAATATCTTTAATTCTAGTGCTGTTAATTATTATATTTACAACTGGTATACTAGGATTGAACTTACTTTAAGTTTATGAATTTTGATTAGAAGCTGTATTGCAAAAGCTATTGCTTATTTTACCAATGCTACAACATCCCTAGTTGCCATTGCCAATATGTCAGCACATGAAACCTTATTCTGGCAGCCAGGTACACTGTCCACTGCAGCCTTGGCTTTGATCACAGTGTCAAACCCATCACCAGCTAGTGAAAGATTTATAGGATTATCCTTCTCAGATGTTTGGTTTCTTGAAGCCAGTATCACAGAAGCATCACACCCCTGTCAACATGCACAAAAATAGTAACACCTATTGCCAAAGAGGTGCATGCAAAGGAAAACAAAAGAGAGAGATTAAGTTATAGTAATTCTGACCATAACAAAACAATCATGGAAGAAAAGCCTAAGTGTAGCAGGAGCTGTCGCAAGTGTTTGCTGAAGTTTCATTTCAACTGCTCTTCGAACAATTGATTCAACATTTGGACATGTGTTTTTGTAGTAATCAACTCGAAGTTCAGCATGACAACCAGCTATTAGCAGAAGAAGAAACAAGTTAGCAGGCAAAATGAGGCTCTGGGAACTCATTTTCCCTTTGTGGTGGTTCTAGTGTCTGGCACATTACATTTGGTTTAGTGCTTCCATCCTTAAATAGTCAAAGGAGAAACAAATCTCTCTCTCTCTCTCTCTCTCTGTGTTTTGAAGAATCCAATGTGTTAAATTTGAAAGAAACAAACAAGAGTACACACCAAGAAGAAATACTTTTGGAAAAGTTTTCTGTATTTTTACAATATCTGACTAAGCACTCACTGTAATGTTCATATTATAACGTGTTGAAGAGGATGCATGAAAACTGTAGGAATGGGTAAACAACTTGTTTATTAAAAGTGCGCCTAGTTTATACAAAAAGTTAGTTGGTCCCTCACATAGTGTATTGATGCTTTTCTATATTTTACTTCTGAAGTTGGATCCCTGCAAGAAGTGAGATGGTGGCTGTATACACACAAATCTCAAATGTTGCAATTTGGACAATGATTTACGTAAGTACTTTTATATTGTTCTTTTCTCATGTATAGAGCATATGATATCCACTTTGAGTATTTACTTTATTTGGTTATTTACAGCACCAAGTCCTATCCATTGCTCCATACAAAGCTGACTCAAATGAATGGAAGAATATCACGCTGTACTTAGCCATGTGTTCCCCACCATGTCCTTATTCTTTTTGTTTCGGTCACACATTCTAGTCTGCAGTTTTCTTCACATGCTCGAGAAGAAATGCGCGCAAGTTTTGCTCCTACAAAATAAGCTTTTTACACAAAATTGAAACTTTGTTGATTTTATGTTATCGACGTAAAAATTGCTTTTTATTTTCTCCCTTATGTCGATGAGGATCATTTTTGCAAACATCGACAAAAGTGATTTCAGGAACATGTTTGAGAGCATTTTCCAATCTTGCGACAGCGTTGTGATTCATTTATGGTGATGAATATTTCTCTTTAGTTGAAAAATTTGGACATTTATTTTACTAATGAGATTAATGTTCTATGTTTGTATTTTTTTTTTAAAATTAAATCTGTGATTACGTTTTGACATTCTAATGAATGTCTTTATTATTATTAAAATTGAAACCGTGCTTGTATTTGTTAGTTTTTAATTTACTCATTGCTTTTTTGTTTTTAATTTTAAAATTTATTTATATATGAATATTAACGTGTATTTTAGTATTTGATTATATATATAAAAGAGGTAGTTATGTGCTTAAAACAAGTGAGTGGTCTTTGCGCATTGTAATAATATATATTAGAAGCTATTAAAAATAAATAATTTTGTAATTAGCTGGAAGTTAGAAGTATAAATAGACCTATTGTATATTTTGGAAGGTAGAAATGAAATCCAGTCAGTTGAGTTTTCCTTTATTCTTTTTATATGAATTGTGACTGAGTTCCCTCTATACTCTGTTTGAGTTGTGAGTGAGTAAGAGTTTTGAATCTTGACATTGGTATCAAAAAGCTGGGTACGTTGGGACAATGGTGATAGTTAAGGAACTTGAAGCGCGTATGGAATCCTTTGAGAAATCATTCATCATGGCTCAAGATTCAACGAAAGAAACGCTAGATTCTTTCCAGAAATCTATCGACACTATCGTATCTTCACTTGCGACATGGAATGGTGGGCAAAAGATCATAATTCAAGATGACCTGGAAGGTGCGTCTTCCAAATCTGTGATTGAAAGAGCACAAATCCAATTTCCTTCATTTGATGGTACAAATTTCCGTGAATGGCGAGCAAAGGTAGAACAATTTTTTGAGTTGGAATCCACACCAGTTCATCAACGTGGCAGATTGCTTTTATTATCAATGGATGGAAAAGTTTTTTCGTGGCAACGCCATTACATGCAGCAAACGTCTTTCAAGAACAAGTCTTGGGAACAAATTCTTCAAGATGTGACATACCGATTTGATGATAGTTGTTTTGATGATCCAGTAGCTGAGATTTCAAGATTGAAACAAGAAGGTGAATTGATCGAATATCTGGAAGCATTTGATTCCTTATTGTCGAACCAACCCAACTTCCAATCACGAGGAACTGTGATCACAAAATTCAATTGACAACTAACACTCCTGTATTTTCAAAGCCCTATAGATATCCTCATGTACAGAAAGAGGAAATTGAGAAACAAGTACAACAGTTACTTTCAACTGGTTTATCAGAGAAAACAATAGTTCTTATGCATCTCCTCTAGTGTTGGTCAAAAAGAAGGATGACTTGTGGAGATGTTGTACTGACTTTAGGAAGTTAAATGCTATCACCATCAAGAATAAATTTCCTATACCACTTGTCGAAGATCTTCTAGATGAGTTAAATGGAGCTTGTTATTTTTCAAAGTTGGATCTCAAAAGTGGATATCATCAAATTAGAATGGCTGAAGAAGATATTTGCAAGACTGCATTTAGAACACATAATGGGCATTATGAATGGGTTGTACTTCCTTTTGGTTTATGCAATGCTCTAGCAACCTTTCAGTCCCTCATGAATGATATATTCAGGAAGTATTTAGGAAGTTTATATTGGTGTTTTTTGATGATATATTAGTTTATACAAGGACTTGGCCAGATCATTTAAAGTGTTTAACAATTACATTGCAGATTTTGGAGGAGAATAATTTGGCCGTGAATTTTAAGAAATGTAGCTTTGGGAGGAAGACAATTGAATACTTGGGACATGTGATAACTATGAATGGAGTTCAACCGGACCAAGAAAAAGTCTCTGCAATTCAACAATGGCCTAGCCCAACTAATGTCAAGGAACTCAGAGGGTTTTTAGGTCTTTCGGGATATTATAGGAGATTTATCTTGAATTATGGGAAAATTACAGCACCTTTAACAGAGTTGTTGAAGAAAGACTCGAAATTCAACTGGACTCCACATACTGAAACATCATTTCAATAGCTCAAGAATTCATTAGTTTCTAAGCCAGTCTTGAGGTTACCTGACTTTCAAAAATCATTTACAATTGAGACAGATGCATCTGGGGGAGGTATTGGTGCAGTTCTCCTCCAAGAGGGTCATCCGATTGCTTATATAAGTAAGGCTATGGGACCAAAGTACAAGTTGTTATTCGCTTATGAAAAGGAATTTTATGTAGTTCTATTTGCAATAAAAAAATGGCAACACTATTTGTGGGGAAAACATTTCATTATTAAAACTGATCAGAAAGCGCTACAACAATTATTATTACAACCACCTACAACTTTGATGCAAAATTGGGGATTACAGAAGTTAATGGGTCTTAATTTCAGTATTGAATACAAAAAGGGAAAAGATAATCAAGTAGCTGATGCATTGTCTAGAGTGGAGATGCAAGGAAGTCTAGCTGCTATATTGCACTTATCTACGTAGTTAATGACAGAAGCTATTCACTCTTGGAAATATGATACAAAATTACAAAAGTTAGTTGATAAATTGAGGTTAGTTCAACATCCTTTAAAGCACTATACTTTTAAAAAGGACATATTGAGAAGAAAGGGAAAAGTGGTGGTTGTATGTCAGCCAAACCTCAAAACGAGGATTCTCAGTTTTTTTCATAATTCAGCAATAGGAGGTCACTCAGGTTTTGATTTAACATATAAAAGAATTAAGGAGCATTTTTACTGGAAGGGTTTACAGCGAGAAGTTAAGAATTGGATTAAGGAGTGTGAGACATGTCAAAGGTTCAAGCCAATAAATCAATTACCAGCAGGACTTTTACAACCATTACCTATTCCTCTTAGGGCATGGAAGTCAATTTCTATGGACTTTATTACCGGCTTGCCTAAGTCTAATGGGATGAGTATTATATTAGTAGTCATTGATAGGCTAACTAAATATGCTCATTTCATGCCTTTAGGTCATCCTTTTACAGCATCTAAAGTTGCCAATTTATTCATGAATAATGTGGTGAGGTATCATGGGTGGCCAGAGGAAATAATTTCTGATAGGGACCTAATATTTATGAGTAATTTTTGGGCTACGTTGATGAAAGCACACGGGTGCAGCTCGCTGAAGTCCACAACTTTCCATCCACAAACTGATGGACAGACTGAAAATCTCAATAAAACTTTGGAAGCTTACTTAAGGTGTGCTACTGGTGACATGCCTAAACAATGGATCAACCACTTAACAATGGCAGAACTTTGGTACAATACTAAGTTTCATACTGCAACTCAGATGACACCTTTTGAGGCACTATATGGTTATAAACCTATATTACCTAATTTAGTGAACAATAGCGAAAATGTGGTGGAAGCTGTTAACTATGTGGTGAAGACCAGAGAACAAATTGGCAAATTATTACAGGAGAATCTCCGCAAGGCACAAGAGAGAATGAAGTTGTATGCAGATAAAGGGAGGCTTGATAGAGAATTTAACTGTGGAGACATGGTCTATTTGAAAATACAACCATACAAGCAGCATTCGTTGGCAAACTCATCTTTTCACAAGTTATCGGCTAGATATTATGGGCCTTACAAGGTGATTGAAAGAATTGGAAAGGTGGCATATAAATTGGAACTTCCAGCTGACTCTAAGATTCATAATGTCTTGCATGTGTCACTATTAAAGAGACATCATGGAAATCACACAGTTACTGTTCAGCTTCCACAGTTTGATGAAGATGGAGATTTGCAACCTAAACCGTTGGCTATATTGGATAGAAGAATGAAACAGAAGCACAATCAAGCTATTACTGAAGTACTTGTGCAATGGGAGGAAACAAATCCTGAAGATGCAACTTTGAGAGAGTTACATGATTTACAAATGCAGTTCCCTGATTTTGAGTGGAGAGTAATTGAAAGGACTTAGGTCAAGTCCTTGTTTTAAGGGGGGGAAATTGTAATAATACATATTAGAAGCTATTAAAAATAAATAATTTTGTAATTAGCTGGAAGTTAGAAGTATAAATAGACCTATTGTATATTTTGGAAGCTAGAAATGAAATACAGTCAGTTGAACTTTCCTCTATATTCTTTCTATATGAATTGTGAGTGAGTTCCCTCTATACTCTGTTTGAGTTGTGAGTGAGTAAGAGTTTTGAATCTTGACAGGCATAGAATAAACCATTGAAGGAGGGAAATATCATTATTAGCCGTTGTATATAATATCCATACCAATACCATATTTACTAAGAGAAAAAAATTAAATTAGATTAATACTAACCCAACTCATAATTTGACCTTGAGATTATATGTGTTATGGACAAATTGATAAACTATGTCCTTATAATCATTTAAATATTGTTCTTCCTTTTTTTTTTCCTCAAAATCATCAGTAATTCTTTCATAATAAAGAATTTTTTTCAAAAATATTTTCACTATAAATTGAAGGAAAGTTATCTGATCAATTTTGTGACTAGATATTATCCTATAAATTAAGGAAACAACTAAATGTCTTCAAATAACTCAGTACCATAAACCTTTATTTTGATTCAATTGTTACGTCTCTAACGAGTTTTAATTCTTCAAATAAAATTTCCCAAGAATGACCAAAATTTTAAATAAATTTTGAGACGTTTGCAATGCAATTTCAAGTCTTTTAATATTGAACCAATTGTTGATAAATACTCTAGCAGATTCAAGATTAAAGGGTGTGAGTTCAAGAATATTTTTATTGTAGTTTTTTTTTTTTGTATGGATTTGAATAAATTTATATTCAACATCTATTTTATTTACAATACATTTGTTTACTAATAAGCAGATTCTTCATATTTTTTAAATACTTAATTCAATATAGTAAGTTTGATTGTTCAAATTACAACTATGTTAGCGTATGTAAGTGTTTGGATTATATTTACATAAAAGACAATTTTTTTTTCATAAATCATTTTTAGGGGTTCAATGAGGTCGAAAATTGTTAAAATATTCTTAAAAGAAGTACAATAATAAATTCCATTGGAAAACAATTTTACATTCAAAACATTTACAAAATGAAATTTTAATTTTAAATATATAGTAGTAAATTAGATGCAAGACTACTGATGCAGGCCACCAGCACAATTTTGTATTTTTTATTTATTTTGGGATAAATTGCTAAATATAGTTACAATATATGTTTTTGTCTGGACTTAGAGATTCCAATAAGAGTAAAAAATGAATTATATAAAAGTGCTTTGAAAGTACTTTATTCTCTGAGGGTGTGAAGAGGGTAACCTAAATAAATATAATGATGGATCATACTTTACTTGTATATTTTACTGCCTCATTCCTATGTAGGGTCCAGATTTTTTAAAAAGAAAACTATCATGCATTTAGTATACAATTGAAATGAAGACAAGTTATACAAATATTTTACATGTAAAGGTCCAATATTCAACAAGCATAATAGATTAATGACTATAACACAACTCATGTGATAAAATAATATTAACATATATGGATAATGTTTTAGTCCAATAAGATTTTTATATAAAAAGTTAAAATTTGAAATAAAATTTGTTATTTTTATTTTAACATTTACTGTTATTATTATAGTAATCTTGTCAACTTGAATAATCACTACTACAAAATATGCTTTCAATGTCATTTAAAGTTGAGCTGACGTTAAATACACTTTCAACGTCGGTTGGTTAAAAAACGACGTTGAAAATTGAATGTTGGACACATTCTACGTCGGTTCCAGATGAACCGACGTTGAAAGTCTTTTCACCAAAAATTCTCTTAAGTTAAAGAATTGCCACCGACAAGTGATTTGAATCCAGTCTTTTAGAGTTGAAAGTTGATACTCCAACCACTAAACTACTGTAATTTTCTCGATAATAACTTACAAATAAATTATATTTATATACAAATAAATATATATCCGTGTAAATATATATTTATTTATATATATTTTCCTGGAAAGTGTTTTTATTTTTTTCAATCAAAAATTAAGTTAGAGAATTGTCATCGACAGGATTCAAATCCAGATATTTTAGAGTTGAAAATTGACACTCCAATCACTAAACTACTATAATTTTATGATAATAATTTACAAATAAATTATATTTATATACAAATAAATATATATCTGTGTAAATATATAAATATAGAATATATAAATACAAATATATTTATATATTTTGATATATTTATATATATATATATATATATATATTTATATAGTTATATATTTATATATTTATATGTTTGATGTGAGGGCGCGTTCGAGGGTGAAAGTGAGATTGACTCTCGCTTGAGTGAAAATATGTTAAAGCTCACGGAAATTGACTCGCTTGAGCGGAAATTGGTATTTTTCGCTTGAGCGAATGATGCGTTTCCCAAATTTATTTTATATCATTATATAAATAAATTATAAATATTATATTCTGTTATTAAATTACAAACCCATATAAAGAGATCTGCTTACAAATTTGGCATCAAATTTTGAAAACTCACTCGACACACACTTTCACCTTCGAGCGTGCCCTCACATCCAACATATAAATATATAATTATATAAATATATCAAAATATATAAATATATTTGTATTTATATATTTATATATTTACACGGATATATATTTATTTGTATATAAATATAATTTATTTGTAAGTTACTATAAAAAAATTCGAGTAGTTTAGTGGTTGGAGTATCAATCTCCAACACTAAGATACTGAGTTTGAATCTTGTCAATGACAAAAAACTAATTTGGTAACGTATTGAATATTATTAACATTTCAAGAGATAAAAGATATTGAAATTTTACATTTTATACAACCATAAATCTTTTAAATTGGTTTTTATAAAATTGAATTAGACTCGGATTTATTTTTTTAATATAATATCAAAGTTTGTTTTTATTAATATTGAAACAACTGTAACACCCATTATTAAGTTATAAATATTGGATTATCAATATTTTTTATTTTTTATGTGCAATCTTAAGGCTTTGAGTTGAGAGTGATATTAATATTTATGTGGGGTTAGACTCATGTTTCATCTGGCGTTGTTCTCCCAATAAATCTTTCTTGAAATATCTAACAAGTAGTATCCAAAAGTTGATCGACAGTGGGTCAGACACTACTAGAAAACTAGTTTTTTTTTCTGCCAATTTTCTTGCAAAAAATTGTTTAAATTTATAGAAAACTTATTTCTTGCAATTTTTACAAAAAATTTGCAAAAATATTCCCATGAAAAATGAGAATTTTTAGTAGTGAGAGTGGTCTTTGTATAAAAAATCTTCCTGATAAGTGAGCCAGGTAAGCGTGTCTTGTTAGAGTGAACGACGATACATGGAAGATTTACTTATAAGTTTGAGAGAATGTACCAATGTGGAGGAATTCACACTTGATGGGACGATTGTTGGGTAATCCAAGTGTAATTCTAAGTCACACATTGAGTAAGAATGAGAAAGTTGAACAATATATAAGAAATATGACCCATAACCTAATGCCTTAAGGTTTTGGGTTGAGAGCGGTATCAATCCTTATTTGGGTTGGACTCATATCCCATTGTTGTTATTTTCCCCAGTAAATTACCTTTAAAAGACCCAACAAAATGTGTGTAGGAAATTAAGTTATGTTGGTAAGCATCTAGACTTTAATAGTTTAAAGAGAAATAGTTAAATATAATAAAATTTGAAGTTTTTATTTTGGAGATAAAAATAGTCTAAATAAAAATCCTTATTTTGAGATTAAGTATATTATTGTGCTCCTAATGGCGAAAGAAATATTTTCATTTGATTAGAATTTTAAATAGAGTAAATTTTTCTTTCCCTAGTTTTAAAGTAATTTTACAAATTTAGGGCTAAGATTTTGCATGTGGGTCTATGAATCTTGCATGTAACCTTGGTGGGGTACAAATGAATTTAACTAGTTTAGGAACATTGTGATAGGTTAGATTTGTTAATTGAGATTTTTTATGAGCAATCTTAAGAATTTTTCTTTTATCAGCAAGTGTACTAGGTGGTTGTAGTATAAACAAGTGTCATATTCTCATGGACTTGAGAAGTATTCAATAATATTTATAGATTCAAGTTTAAATTGCAATTAAATAAGAAATTTGGACATTTTTGATAAATTAATTTTGAAAATTTTAGTCAAAGCAGAAAACTACTTGGTGAAACTACAATATCAAATAGATGTATTGAGAATGAATTTCGCTTATCTCCTTCTTCTTACTCACATATTTAATTTTCCAGCCCAGTGCTATTGAGTCCTAAAATTCCCTCTAAGCAATCCCTTGCTTTAGAGTTTCTAAAAATCCTATTGTAACAATCAATTCCTTGAATCATTTAAAAAAGATTTTTGCAATAAGCCTATGATTATATCAACTAATAATATCACATATATTCCTAACATACAATATTATTATATGATTTGATTTAAAGATATCCAAGTTCAGTTTTCCAACATAAACCAAAATCAGAAATCAAAAGATGGTTGATCAAGTCACCTTAGCTTTAAGCATAAAATCAAATCATTAACCCTGAATAGCAAGATTTCATATATATGTAAGTCAAGAGAAGTATAGAAGAAGTTAATAAGTTACATTCAATCTCAATACAAGATAAACCTAGCTACTCATGCTGGGAATAGATACAAACTAGAGTTAGAAGCCCAGGGGTAGATCTTGAGCCTTCTTCCTCTCCTTTTCAATCTCTTAAACTCTATTCTCCAATGTCTCCCACATAATCACCACTCAAAACATTCTTCTGCTATTTATACGTTTTCTATTTTAATGATTTCTCGCTCAAGCGAGAAAGAAAATTTAACCTAGTCTCGCTCAAGTGAGTAATGTCTCGCTTTAGTGACATTGAGCCCGAGAGACACCAAACGTTACAACATGTTTCGTTTAAGCGAGGTATGTCTCGCTTGAGCGAAATTCAACCCGAGAACCAGCATGAGTTGCAGCTTTTCTAGCTCAAGCGAGGTATGTCTAGCTTGAGCGAGAGTTCCCATGCCATGTTACCCTGTTTTGTTGCCCAATCAACTTTTTTTACTCTTCTAATCTCTTTTTCAGTAGTTGATTAGTTTCTTTTTTCTTCTTCTTCTTCTTCTTTTCAATTTCTGCACCTAATCCTACTAAAAAAGAATATAAGAAATTTATTCTAAATTCGGGAAATTCCTAACAAAAACTAAGGTCAAAATGTTGTTAAGTGTTTCTTAAAAACTCATATTATAAGTAAATTTCGTCACTTAAAATTTTTTCCCAACCTAGAATCTTGCTTGTCCTCAAGTAAAATAGTGTATTTCTTGCATAAAAAAAGTATGAGTACGTCTAAAGCTATATACAGCTAAATGTTATCAGGATGATTTGAAAGAAAATCACTGCAAGTTTTGTATCTAGAACAATTCATCCATCAAAACAGTTTTCTTGAGAATTCCTTTGCAAAAAGGTATACCGTTTACATCTCCAAGTGAAAATAGGATATATGTATGCAGTTCAGTCACAAAAACTAATAGGAGGAATAATCCATTAACTTTTCTCAAGGAAACAAATCTCTCAAGCATAAATGGAATGCAATTTCATCTCTCAAAGGAAAGTGTTTCCCTCATTCAATCATTTCAGTCAAATGATCCAACATTGATTCATCTTCAAACAATCACACTTGTTGAGCAAGACTTAAATCAGAGGTCTTTAAAGGCTTGTAACGAGTCTAGGCTTTAAAAAAAATGGTTTTTCTTGGATAACAAAGTATTTGAGAGATTAAAGACCTTTGAATGATTATTGTCTCATAATTTCCTCAAATTAGAGCCTTTAAATCCATCATTCCCTTCCAACTTTTCTTTCATTCCAATTTTTTTTTTCAACTCCATGTTTTGAGTTTAGACAACATCCCTCACACAATTGAGTGTTTCTTGAATTTTCACATGTGAGACTCTATCATTCTAATTGGCTTTAATAAAAATCTCCCTTTTTTTTATTTTCTTCCCTAAACTAACTCCAACTTCTCTTTCATTTATTGTTCTTCAATCTCTCAAATAGAGGGAGGGTTGGATAGTTAGATAACTAACTTTTACAATTGGCTCAGGGACAATATATTCATTTTTGGCTCAAATAAGAGGAGTATTTTATACTTAATTCAAGGTTGACTATTTGGCCCTGAGATTCATTTCACAACAAAAAAATTGCTTTCATCATTTTCAAGTCTGCTAACAAGGGATAAGATTGAGGACTCAAGCAATATCAGTTATCCTCATGAAATATTGACATTCTCTACAACTGTTTGGGTGCATTACTCACTTGGTTTTCATTTGGGTTTTCCCACTCAAGTTAACTATTAGTTCCACATATTAGTTTCTTTTCATGCTCATGCACCAACATCCTAGAGTCACTTGTTGTTGAAAACCGTTATATTTCCTTTCTGTTCAAAATCTCATTCAAAAATTTATTTGGACACATCTGCAATGATTTCCTTCTACTTTCTAGACTTAATATTTTCACTGAAGCCTTCTAAATGAAACCACCACTAATAATTAAATTAGTACAAAGTTCAGATAAATTCAAAAGTAAGCATGACAAGTTCTACAATCAAATAATTAACACACAACCTAAAAACAAAACATACAAATTTCAAACATAAACAACAACAAAGTGAAGCTTAAAGTACTAAAATCGGTCTTGTAGTCAAATTTTTGCTTTCAAGCTTTTCAATTGTCTTCATTTCCTCCGTAATCTAGCATGTTCTCTTCATCATCTTCTGAAGAGGTTTTTGCATCTTCTCCTTCATCCGTTGCTTCAGATGCACCTCCCTTTGAGAAAACAGGACTGTCCCCAGGCCATTGGACCAATGCAGCAAACTGATCTAGGTTGGGCCAAGCTACCGAGCTCTACGTGCTAAGAGAATATCTGTTAAAACTTTCATTCAGACTCACTTGACCTCTATGGTTTGCAGCTTGTTGGCTTTCTACATGAGTCATGTGCAGCTCCAAGCGTGGCATGTAGTCAATTAGCTCAGAATCTGCTTGTGGGTGGGAGGAAGAGGCTCCCCTTGGTTGCCTTGCTGGAGGTGGTTGGGGCTGTGGTGCTTGCATTTCCTGCTCAAGGGGATTTAAGCAATATTTATCAATGAATTTCTTATCAATTGGGGGCCTGATTTTGACTAATGGGTTGACTTCTACCCCATTTGTTATACAAAGGGTTGTAATCAAAGCAGGGAACCCAAAGCCTTTGCTTGCTCTGTACCTCGTCCGCTCTCCTGGATGACAAATTGATGGATTTCCTCAGAAATTAAAGTGGCCACATCCAGGGTATAGCCACTCAAAATGCTAAAAATGATGTGACATCTGGACATATTCAAATCAGAGTTGTGTCTAAGAGGTACAATATTAGCCAGTAAGAAGGAAGTCCAAATCTGGATAATTGTTCTCATGTTGCCCCGAAGGTTCTCATATTCAAATCAAAGCTTTCTAGCATGATTTGTTTCGTAGGTTCGCCTCGGGATGCACCAAAGTTGGGTTGTTTCATCATCGCTGAATTTTCGTTGTGTTAAGCCTTTGCTCCTTCGCATTCTTTAATATGTACATAACTGACCTTCTTCCAATTGCATTGGACTCCCTAGAAATTCATTAATTGTATCCCGGTCATAGGCTATCCACCTTCCCCTAACCTTGGATCGCTTTTCATGGCGTCCTTCTTCAGTCTGCCAAGCATTGACATAGAATTTCTTCACTACCTCAGGATCAAACTTGGACCATGGCTCTGCAAGTTGTCTCCAATTTTTCGAGTGATTTCCTCATTGAGTTCAGTGTATTCACCCTCTTTTAATTCCACTCGTCATTCTAAATTGAAGTTCCAACCTTGCATTAACTCATACCTCTGATGCCTCTGTTCATCTCTAAAGAGGCTACTGTCAAAAGATGCAGATGATTGACCTACTCTAGGTCATTTGCCAGCAGCTCTAGAAGAGGTAGCAACTTGTTTATCCTTTCTTGGTCCCATCTACAAAATAAACAATTTGAAGTGTGCCCATAATATGAAGTAGTAAAGAATGTGCATAGAATAAGCTATCATGACTATAAGATTAGGACAAAGTGTCCGATCTCTCATTTTCACATAATAACAAATCCCATACCTAAGACTAAAATTCAGAGAATAAGGTGGCCATGTAGCAAAAAAATTGAACTCTTTTTGCATTGTGACATTTTATCAAACACATGGTGGGCATCCTTCAAAACTTGTTAAACAAGTATACTCCATATCAAGTAAAAGCACTTTGATGACAACAAATGTAACTATCAGGCAGACAAACAAGCAATAATTCATCAAAAAGAGCAATGAAAAACAATTGGAGTGATATCAAGATATAGTATTTTTGCATGCACAGTATGTACGACAATGGGAGAGGAATGCACTTACTTAAATGGTGCAAATGCAAGTGAAGAAGAAGATTTGAGGAAGATAGTGAGATTGATGGTGAGAGAAAGGTGAAAAAACGAGAAATTTTGGTGAATATGGGTGTTAGGGTTCGTGAGAGCAAAAGGAGAAAGTTTGGGGTAAAATTGAATTGTTCCCTTATTTAAAAGAACCCAACTGATATCAACACTTTTTGCTCGAGCGAGACATGTCTCGCTTGAGCGAAGACTGACCTGAGAGAAGGTTTTCGAACCCAGGGATCCTCGCTTGAGCGAATCTATGGTCACTCGAGCTAGAAACTTATCGCTTGAGCAAGGTATGACTCGCCCGAGCGAGCACACAGTTGAGAGTAGTGCTCAAATTTGTTGCTGAACTCGCTCGAGTGATATAGGATCACTCAAGAAAGGTATGTTGATCATGCTTACCTCAAAACTTGATTTTTCTCCCTAAAACACTAAATCATGTCAAATAAGACCTTTTCCTAGACTACACAACATGTAAAAGAAAAAAAAAATTAAACATTAATAAGAAATTCAAAATATTGGGTTGTCTCCCAAAAGCGTTTGTTTAACATCTTTAGCTTGACGCCTGTATGATTCAAAGATCATTAAGATGGATGACAGTGGTGAGTCTTTCAACTTCACCTCCAACATAAGCTTTTAACCTTTGACCGTTCACTGTCCAACTTCTTTTGGTTATTTGATCTTCCACCTCCATTGCTCCATAAAGGGTGACACTCTTCATAATAAATGGTCCAAACCATTTGGATTTAAGCTTTCCTGGGAAAAGTCTCAACCTAGAATTAAACAACAAAACTGATTGGCCTGACTTGAACTGTTTCTTGACGATTTTCTTGTCATGGTAAGCCTTACTTTGCTTTTGTAGATTCTGGAGGATTCGTAAGCCTGCAGTCTCATCTCCTCCAGCTCATGCAGTTGCAGTTTTCTTTTCTCGCTTGCCTCCTTGAAATCATAATTAAGTGCTTTTAAGGTCCATAGTGCCTTGTGTTCCAATTCTACTGGCGGATGACAAGCCTTGCCATAAATCAGTTGAAATGGAGACAATCCTATTGTTGTTTTGAAAGCTATTCTATATGCCCATAAGGTATCATCTAACTTCAACACCTAATCTTTTCTAGAACTTGTCACCGTCTTTTCTAGAATCCTCTTTAATTCTCTATTGGAAACCTCTGCTTGGCCATTTGTTTGAGGGTGGTAAGGGGTTGCAACTTTATATTTCACACTATAATGCTCAAATACCTTTTTCAGTTGTGTATTGCAAAAGTGTGCACTACCATCATTGATGAGAAGTCTAAGTGTTCCAAACCTGCAAAAGATATTCCTTTTCAAGAACTTAATTACTGTTTTAGCATCAATCTTTTGAGTTGCAATGGCCTCCACCCATTTAGATACATAATCCACAATCACAAGAATGTATTCATTGGAGTAGGAAGTGAAAGTGATGAAGATCTCATTGAAATACTTTGGCAAAGATCTCATTGATTTGATGAAGTCAAAGATGAAGTCAAAAGCAATTTTGCAGTGAACAAAAGTCACTAAGATAAAAGAGTAGAAGAATTAGTGTGTCTTCAGCTATGCTTAGGTATAATCATTTTATCTTTTCTACTGCATGAGGTTTCTTCACTTAAAAGAATTTTGCAAAATGCCTCTAAAAATGTTTTTAACAATTAAAAACAAAGTATTTTGACAAAAGCTTTCTTAAACAAGTTTTTAACTGATACAACTTTGATAGAACCAATTAAAATTACTTAGAATGTTCAGAGAAGTGTTTTTACAGTATTTTAATCGATACAACTTGATTTTAATCGGTTAAAACCACTTGGAGTTCAGTGATGATCGATCGAATACAATTATGACCGATCAGAATCAGATATGATCGATCAAAATTGAATTATGACCGATCGGAATCAGTTATGATCAATCAAAATTTAGTTATGACCGATCAGAACTCTTTTAATCGATTAAATCTCGTTTCAATCGATTAAAACAACTTAGAAAATTTCTACACAGTGTTTTAATCGATTAAAACTTATTTTTATCAGTTAAAATAACTTGAAAAGTTTTACAAGAAAGTTTTGCAGTATTTCAATCGATTGAATCGCGGAACAATCGATTAAATAAACTTAGAAGATTTTTTGTAAAGTGTTTTAATTGATACAAACGTTGTCGTATCAGCTTAAAACAAATCGTTAAAGAATCAAGAACGTATTAATGGATTAAAAGAAGTTTTAACAGATTAAAACCGCACTTTTAACAGATTAAAAGAATCTTTTAACAGATTAATTAATACAAATTGTTTTGAAAATCTTCTATAAAAATAGTTTGGCTTAAACTTTTTAAACATACATTGAACATCAGCTTTTACACATCCTTGAGCAATCAATCAAGCAAACTTTAGCACTCTTTTCAAGAAAGATTCGCATCAGTTTTTGAGAAGTTCTTTGAAAATCTTTCTTGAGGCAACTTGATTTCTTTTGAAGAAGAAACACTTACAGCAGAATTGCATAAACTGGTTTGAGCATTCTAGTTTCTTCTTTTTCATTTCTTTACATTCTTTTTTGTATTGTTTGGTGCCTGGAATTTGGGCACTGGTTTCTCTGCAGCTGGAATTTGGTTGTAGAGGTTATCAAGAACTAGAATTTGGTTCTTGGTGAGAGGTTGTTTGCAGGAACTGGAATTTGGTTCTTGTGGTAGATTAAGTGTAAGATTGTAAATCTATAAAACATTTGATCTAGTGGAACCCAGCTGGAATTTGGCTGGAGACTGGACGTAGCCCTGGTATTGGGTGAACCAGTATAAAACATCGGTGATATCTTTCTTAACCTTTCTCTATTTTAATTCTGTCGCTGCATTTATATTGATTGATTGCTTTGTAATTCAAGAACAGATCTGGAATCTTAATTTTTGAATTAGATAATCTGTTATTTGCAAAAAACTTTTAAAGATCAATTCACCCCCCCTCTTTATCTCAACCTACTTTTCTAACAATTGGCATCGGAGCGAGGTGCTTGAAAGTTATTCAAGTTCTTCGATCCATGGTCGGAAACAAATTTTCCGAGGGTGCTTGTATTGATAGACCTCCACTGTTTTGTGGAACAGATTATCCTTTTTGGAAAATTAGGATGAAGATCTTTATTGAATCTGTTAGTATAAATGTTTGGAATATAATTGAACAAGAAACTGATATCGTTAACAAAGATTGGTCTAGCTTAAATGACTATGAAAAGAAATTAATCCAGGATGATTGTATTGCCAAAAATATTATCATTTCGCACTTAACGTAAATGATTTTTTCAGGATAGCACACTCGTCGATCGCTACACAAATGTGGAAGATTCTTGAAATGACCTATGAAGAAACAACAGAGACATGCCTAATGGTCAACTCGGATTCACCAAAAACTAGTGTAAGTTCTGACTCTATGAATTATAACTCATTACAAGATGCTTTTTATGAAATACATGCAGTAGCAAAAAAATTAGAAACTGAAAACAAAAGATTAAAAAGCATGAATAGGTTATTAGAAAACAAGATCACTATTCTTGAAAAGAAAATAGTTGATGAAGAAACCAAGAATGAAAATCTGGAATTAGATAATAATTCTGATTGCATGTGTAATATTAGAGATTGCAAAAACTGTCCTGAGTTACAAAAACAAGTATCATACTTAGTAAAAACTGCAGCTAAACTAGCACAAGGAAAGACTAGTCTTGATATGATACTTAATTCTCAGAAATTAGTTGTAGACCGTGGTGGCATAGGTTTTATACCGTCTATTGGAAAGAAAACCAGAGCATTTAAAAATTATTTTGTATATAGTAAATCTGTTTCGTCTCCGTTTGTCAAATGTTTTTACCGTATGAAAAAAGGGCATTCTGTTAAATATTGTAGAATTAAGAAATATGCCATACCTAAAGGTAGAATGAAGTGGATTCCCAAAAATTCACTTTATATAACATAATTGGACCCAAGAATTAAAAAGGGGTACCGTAAATATGCCTAATCTGCTTTGCAGAACAAAATCTGAAGCCCCCGTGTATCAAATTAGCGAATTCCGTCTCTGGATTCTCGGATCGAGTATTTTAATTGATACAAAACTATTTTAATCGGTTAAAATCACTTACAGAGAATACCGTAAGAACTATCCGTACAATTTTAATCGGTTAAAATATGAATTAATCAATTAAAATGTTCTTTGGAATATAGTTTAACTGTTTTAATCGATTAAAATGGTTTCATATCAGTTAAAATCATTAACAGAATAAAATTAATCGATTATTCCTCGTTTAAATCGATTATTATTCTGATACATTCTCTCCATAACTTGATTAATCGATTGACTATCAAATAAATCGATTAAAATTATTCTTCTAGTGCAGAATTAATTGTTTATTTCAACACTGTATCATTTTGTACTCGCAACTATACAAATTTCATTTCAAGCAAGACAAAATGAAGATCTCTGGTACCTTGACAATGGGTCGCTCCAAACACATGACAGGTGATATTACAAAATTTTGCAATCTAAAACTAAAGAATGGCGGGACTCGTTGTCTATGGTGATAATAATAAAGGAAGAATTCTTGGAATAGGTGACATCAAATGTGCAGTAATCAGGTATGATTAACAATGTTTTATATGTTGAAGGTTTAAAACATAATTTGATTAGTATTAGCCAGCTGTGTGATAAAGGACACAAAGTTATCTTTGGGCAAAATGAATGTCAAATTATCAAATCGGACTCGAACATGTAATGATTACTGGTAAGAGGATCAACAATATTTACATGTTAGATACTAATTCTCGCTAAGAACTGTTGCTTAATTTCTAAAGAGAATGATTCCTGGTTATGGCATAGGAGGTTAGCTCATATTCATATGAATCATCTAAACAAATTGATTTCTAGAGATCTTGTAATTGGCTTACCTAAACTCAAATTTGTGAAAGACAAAGTATGTGATGCATATCAAAAGGGGAAACAGGTCAAAAACTCTTTTTCACAGAAAAATATTGTTTCAACATCTAGACCTCTTGAACTTTTGCACATGAATCTCTTTGGTCCTTCTAGAACTATGAGCTTAGGAGGAAATCTATATGCACTGGTTATTGTGGATGATAACTCAAGATTTACCTGGACATTGTTTTTGAAATTAAAATCTAATACTTTCCATTTGTTTAAGAAATTTGCAAAACAAATTCAAAATGAAAAAGGTTATTTTATCTCTTGTATTCAAAGTGATCATGGGGGAGAATTTTCTAACGAAAATTTTGATAAATTTTGTGATAAACATGGTATCAAACATAATTTTTCTGCTCCTAGAACTCCTCAACAGAATGATGTAGTTGAAAGGAAAAACTATTCCCTTGAAGAGCTTGCTAGGAGAATGCTTAATGAGAAAGCACTACCAAAATATTTTTGGGCAGATGCTGTTAGCACTGCTTGCCATGTATTAAACCGTGTTTTAATTAGACCTTTTCTTAAGAAAACCCCTTATGAATTTTTCAAAGGTAAAAAGCCAAACATTAACTATTTTAGAGTATTTGGAAGTAAAGTTTTCATCTTAAACAATGGAAAAGAAAATCTTGGAAAGTTTGATTCCAAATCTGATGAAGGTATATTCTTGGGGTACTCATTAAATAACCATGCTTATAGAATCTTTAATAAAAGGCTAAATACTGTAGAAGAATCTGTCCATGTTATATTTGATGAGACTAACCCGAATATGCAGAAAATTTCTGAATATAGTACAGAGGAAGACATTTTAACTGATAAAATGTATCAGTTAAAATTGCCAGAACCAACAGTTTCTCAAAAACAGATTGAAGAAATTGAAGAAACTGAAGAGGAACTGCCCAAGGAATGGAAAACTCCAAGAAACCTTTCAATTGACAACATCATTGGTGAAATAAATCAGGGAGTTTCCACTAGAAGATCTCTAAATAAGTTTTGCAATCACATGACATTTGTATCTCAAATTGAACCTAAAAACATATCTGATGCTTTAAAGGATAATAACTGGATTAATGCTATGCATGATGAATTAAATCAATTTACAAGAAATGAGGTATGGGAATTAATTCCAAAACCAGATAATGCCAATATTGTAGGAACAAAATGGGTTTTTAGGAATAAAATGGATGAAAACGGTATAATAACTAGAAACAAGGCCAAATTAGTTGCTAAAGGGTATAATCAGCAAGAAGGAATTGATTTTGATGAAACATATGCTCCAGTTGCTAGATTAGAAGCTGTTAGACTATTACTTGCCTATGCTTCAATTAAAAATTTCAGGTTATTTCAAATGGATGTCAAAAGCGCTTTCTTGAATGGCTACTTGAATGAAGAAGTTTTTGTTACCCAACCACCTGGGTTTGAAGATCATATTCATCCAGAATATGTTTATAGATTGAAGAAAGCTCTGTATGGTCTCAAACAAGCCCCAAGACAATCGTATGAAAGGTTAAGTAACATTCTTATTTCAAAGGGCTATCAAAGAGGTTTGGTTGACAAAACTTTATTTCTAAAGAAACTGAATAATGATGTAATTCTGGTTCAAGTATACGTTGATGACATCATATTTGGAGCTACTAATGAGTCTTTATGTAAAGATTTCATCAAAGATATGCAGGGGAAGTTTGAGATGTCTATGATGGGGGAACTTAACTACTTTCTTGGATTACAAGTTAAACAACTTCAAGAAGGAAGCTTTCTTCATCAATCCAAATACTGCACAGAACTCTTAAAGAAATTTGAGATGGAACACAAGGAGGCATCAACACCTATGTCCACAAATTGTTATCTTGACTCTGATGAAAAAGAAAAATTTGTTGATGAAACTAAATATAGAGGGCTTATTGGTTCTTTGCTATATTTAACAGTAAGCAGACCTGACATTATGTTCAGTGTTTGTATGTGTGCCAGGTTCCAATCTGCACCAAAAGAGTCTCATCTTACTACTGCAAAAAAGATCCTCAAATATCTCAAAGGAACATTAAATGTTGGGTTATGGTATCCAGGTGAGTCAAAACTAAATCTAGTTGGATACTCTGACTCAGATTTTGCAGGTTGTAAGCTTGACAAGAAAAGCACCAGTGACACCTGTCATCTCCTTGGAAGCAGTCTAATTTCATGGCACAGTAAAAAACAGTCATGTGTTGCTCTTTCTACAGCTAAAGCAGAATACATTGCAGCTGGGAGTTGTTGTGCTCAATCTCTTTGGATCAAACAACAGCTTGAGGATTATGGTTTAATTCTCAGAAAAATTCCTCTCTTGTGTGATAATACTAGTGCTATTATGTTAACAAAAAATCCAATCCAACATTCTAGGACAAAGCATATAGAAATAAGACATCATTTCATTAGAGATCATGTTTTGAAAGGTGATTGCGAAATCTTCTTTATAGAAACTGAAAAACAACTAGCAGATATTTTTACAAAACCTCTTGCTCGTGATCGGTTTTTCAAAATTCGCACTGAATTAGGCATTTTAGATGCATCAAACATTAATTAGATTTCAAAAACTGGTTGTTTTAATCAATAAAAAAATCTTTTAAATTGATTAAAAGAATTTATATAACATTTTTCCTTACTTGTTTTAATCGATTAAATGTCGAAATAATCGATTAAATGCACTTATGTTTTATATTTCAAAGTCCTTCACTGTTCTAATCGATTAAACCTTTATTTCAATCGATAAAAATCATTAAACATGAACTTTTTAATCGATTTTATCCTATTTTTAATCGATTTTTATTCTGGAAAGAAAAATTAAAGGCTTTAGTTAATGGTTGTTCTTGTAACATGCTACTAAAGCGTGATTCCCTTATCTTTACACGTGTTAATTGTATTCATTACAAACGTGTTAATAAAGATAAGTTTGAATCAACTTTGATTGATCTTTACATGAGTAAGATATCGTATTTTTTTCTATTTTCAAAATCTTTTCAATACATACCTATGCATTGTTTCTCTTCTATTCCCTATTATATTGATGAAGTCAAAAGGGGGAGAAATAATTGCTTTTACTTTTGATCAATTTAAAGGGAGAAATAACTCTAAATCTAGGGGGAGCAACAATTTAGGGGGAGAAATAGGAAGATAATTCATTTTTTATTACTCACTAATTTGTATTATCAAGTGACTTCTTTTGCAGAATTATTTTTTCAAAAGTGGTGTTTGTCTTCATCAAATAGGGGGAGACTGAAAGTGATGAAGATCTCATTGAAATACTTTGGCAAAGATCTCATTGATTTGATGAAGTCAAAGATGAAGTCAAAAGCAACTTTGCAGTGGACAAAAGTCACTAAGATAAAAGAGTAGAAGAATTAGTGTGTCTTCAGCTATGCTTAGGTATAATCATTTTATCTTTTCTGCTGCATGAGGTTTCTTCACTTAAAAGAATTTTGCAAAATGCCTCTAAAAATATTTTTAACAATTAAAAACAAAGTATTTTGACAAAAACTTTCTTAAACAAGTTTTTAACTGATACATCTTTGATAGAACCGATTAAAATTACTTAGAATGTTCAGAGAAGTGTTTTTACAGTATTTTAATCGATACAAATTGATTTTAATCGGTTAAAACCACTTGGAGTTTAGGGTGATCGATCAGAATACAATTATGACCGATCAGAATCAGATATGATCGATCATAATTGAATTATGACCGATCAGAATCAGTTATGATCAATCAGAATTTAGTTATGACCGATCAGAACTCTTTTAATCGATTAAATCTCGTTTCAATCGATTAAAACAACTTAGAAAATTTCTACATAGCGTTTTAATCGATTAGAACTTATTTTTATCAGTTAAAATAACTTGAAAAGTTTTACAAGAAAGTTTTGCAGTATTTCAATCGATTGAATCGTGGAACAATCGATTAAATAAACTTAGAAGATTTTTTGTAAAGTATTTTAATTGATACAAACATTGTTGTATCAGTTAAAAAAAATTTGTTAAAGAATCAAGAACGTATTAATGGATTAAAAGAAGTTTTAACAGATTAAAACTGCACTTTTAAAAGATTAATTAATACAGCTGTTTTGAAAATCTTCTATAAAAATAGTTTGGCTTAAACTTTTTAAACATACATTGAACATTAGTTTTTACACATCCTTGAGCAATCAATCAAGCAAACTTTAGCACTCTTTTCAAGAAAGATTCGCATCAGTTTTTGAGAAGTTCTTTGAAAATCTTTCTTGAGGCAACTTGATTTCTTTTGAAGAAGAAACACTTACAGCAGAATTGCATAAACTGGTTTGAGCATTCTAGTTTCTTCTTTTTCATTTCTTTACATTCTTTTTGTATTGTTTGGTGCCTGGAATTTGGGCACTGGTTTCTCTGTAGCTGGAATTTGGTTGTAGAGGTTATCAAGAACTGGAATTTGGTTCTTGGTGAGAGGTTGTTTGCAGGAACTGGAATTTGGTTCTTGTGGTAGATTAAGTGTAAGATTGTAAATCTGTAAAACATTTGATCTAGTGGAACCCAGCTGGAATTTGGCTGGAGACTGGACGTAGCCCTGGTATTGGGTGAACCAGTATAAAACATCGGTGATATCTTTCTTAACCTTTCTCTATTTTAATTATGTCGCTGCATTTATATTGATTGATTGCTTTGTAATTCAAGAACAGATCTGGAATCTTAATTTTTGAATTAGATAATCTGTTATTTGCGAAAAACTTTTAAAGATCAATTCACCCCCCCTCTTGATCTCAGCCTACTTTTCTAACAGGAAGATGGTAGAGGACAAACAAAGTTAATGCCCTAATAGTAAAAAACCCCCCACTTCGCTAATATTTTGCAAAGGAAGTTCATGTCTTCTTGATATGCCTCCACATCTTTGACACTTGTCACAACTTTAACAATGTTCATGAGCATCTTTAAAGATAGTGGGCTAATAGAAACTTGATTGAAGAACTTTTGTTGCAGTGCACTCTCCATTGTAGTGGCCTCCATAAGGTGAGTTATGACAATGCCAGAGAATGTCTTTAATCTCCTCACCTGAAACGCATCTTCTCAATAATCCATCTACACCTATTTTGAATAAATGTGGATCGCCCCAAACATAGTGACTTGCATAATTTAGGAACTTCTTTTTCTGATGCCAATTGTAATCCTCTGGGATAAGACCAACAACCTTAAAATTTTCCATGGTAGCAAATCATGGTCTTTCTTGGATGGAGAATAGTTGTTCATCAGGAAATTCTTCTAGGATTTCACTCTCTAGAATGGTCACCTCTTCATTTACTAACCTTGACAAGTGATCTGCTACATGATTTTCACAACCTTTCATATCTCAGATTTCCAGATTAAATTCCTACAACAACAACACCCAGCGAATCAATCTTGGCTTAGAATCTGATCTTATCAAAAGATATTTAATGGAACCATGATCAGTATAAAGAATGATCTTTGATCCTATTAAATAAGAATGAAAATTTTCCAAACCATACACTATTGCAAGAAACTCCTTTTCAGTGGTTGCGTAATTGATTTGATTTTCATTCAAAACCTTTCTTGCATAGTGTATGACATGGAAATTTTTTTCTTCCTTTGACCTAGTACAACTCCCACTGCATACTCACTTGCATCACACATTAATTCAAAATTGTATTTCCAATCTGGAGCAGTGATTATATGAGTTGAACTCAATTTTTGTTTCAGACAAGAAAAAGCATTGATGCACTCATTATCAAAACTAAATTTAGAGTCTTTAAAGAGGAGATTGCTAAGTGGTTTTGCAATCTTAGAAAAATCCTTTATGAAGTGCGTGTAAAATCCAACATGTCCTAAGAAACTTATGACTCCCTTGACATTTGCAGGAGGTGGTAGCTTTGCTATAATCTAAACTTTGGCTAGATCCACTTCAATGTCTTTCTCAGAAATTTTGTGGCCAAGTACAATCCCTTCCTTCATCATGAAGTGACATTTCTCTCAGTTGAGTACTAGTTTTGTTTCCACACACCTTTTCAGCACTGTGTCTAGATTCTTTAAACAAGAGTCAAATGATTCACCAAACACTGAGAAGTCATCCATGAAAACCTCTATGCTCTTTTCTACCAAGTCTGAGAAGATGGAAAGCATGCATCGTTGAAAGGTGGCTGACACATTGCATAATCCAAATGACATCTTCCTATATGCAAAAACATCAAATGGACATGTGAAAGCAATTTTTCTTGATCCTTAGGGTCTACTGCAATCTGATTGTACCTCGAATAACCGTCAAGAAAACAATATAAGCTTGACCAGCTAGCCTTTACAACATCTGATCCATGAAGGGGAGTGGAAAATGATCTTTTCTTGTTGCCTGGTTTAACTTTCTATAATATATACACATTCTCCAACCTATGACAGTTATGGTAGGAATCAACTCATTCTTCTCATTGCATATCATTGTCATCCCCCCTTTTTTTAGGAACAACTTGCATCGAGCTAACCCAAGCACCGTCAGATATTAGGTATATCATGCCAGCTTCAAGTAGCTTCATTACCTCCTTTCTTACCACCTCTTTCATTGTAGGATTGAGACACCTCTGAGGTTGGGTTATTGGTTTGTAGTCTTCCTCCATTAGAATTCTATGCATACGATATGAAGGACTGATTCCTTTCAAATATGATAACGTCCATCTTATGGCTCCTTCATTGGCCCTTAGCACCTCAACTAATCTATGTTCTTCCTCTGTTAACAATGAATTGCTTAGTATAACCGACTTGCCTCCATTGTCTTCAAGAAAAACATATTTCAAGTGTGATTGCAGTTATTTCAATTCTAATTTTGGAGATTGAAGGACTTCTTCTATATTTAGTTCTTATTTTTATGTTGTAGGAGAAGAAACTTCCTTAACTTTATCCAAATATGATAGATACCTTTTTACTTCCTCCTCCTCATTGAAAGATTCAATGTAATTCAACAATGCTTTCATCAAAGGTTCAACAGTAGGGGATTTTTCTTGGGCTTCTAAACAACATTCATCAATTGCATCAATTCTAAAACACTCCTTCTTATCACTTGGATGCCTCATTGCTTCAAAAACATCAAAATTAACTTCGTCATCCTACACTTGCACCTTCAGTTTTCCTTTTCAACATCAATGATTACCTTAGCCGTTTTCATAAAGGGTCTCCCAAGAATAAGAGAAACTTCCACATCTTCCTCTATATCCATCACCACAAAGTCGATAGGAAAAGAAATTTATCAACTTTAACTAAGAGATCCTCAACTATCCCATGTGGATATTTCACTAATCTATCAGCAAGTTGCAATGTCATTCTTGTGGGCATCATTTCTACCTCTCCTATCCTTTTCAGCATTGATAGGGGCATCAAATTGATGCTGGCTCCAAGATCTAATAATGTCTTTCCAACTATAAGATTTCCAATTGTCACGGGCAAAGTGAAACTTCCTGGATCTCTAGATTGCTTAGGTAGAGATTTTTGGATAATGGCACTGCATCCAACTTCAAGTGTAATTGTCTCTTGTTCATTAAATTTTCTTTTCCTTGTCAACAACTCTTTCATGAACCTGACATAAGTTGACATTTGTTCCATGGCTTCTGTAAAAGGAATGTTTATCTGTAGCCTCTTGAGAATAACAAGGAATCTAGCAAACTGTCTTTTCTTATCTTTCTTTGATGGAGCATGTGGATAAGGCAAATTCTTCATTGGAGGAATATTCTCATCTATATTTCTCTTCTTAATTTTCTCATTCTCCTCACTATCATCCTCATTCTTTCTTATTTCATTCCCTTGTTTCTCATGTTCTTTTTCTGCAGTATTCCTCTCCACTTCATTCTCCCTCTCATTTTCAGTTGCAACATTTTTTTCTTCAACTACATCAGTCTTTCGCTTCAAATTCTCACCAATTCCTCTTCCTATAACAATGCCTCTCCTGGTTGTGATAGACTTACAATGCTCCTTATGATTGGCTTGGGTATTAGCTGAAAACTTATTGTCCTGTTGCTTAGCCAATTGCTTAGCTAGTTGTCCCACCTGCATCTCCAAATTTCGGATTGAAGCTTCAATGTTTTTCTGGTTTGATGTAGAAACTTGCATGAATTGTGTAAAAGCTTCCTCCATCATTGTTAACCTATCTGGCTGATAATTTTGCTGAACTTGGTAAGGTCTTTGAGGGGGTTGCCTTTGAGATGTCCCTGCATCTTGATTCCAGCCATAATATTGATTTGGATTGCTTCTCCATCCTGGGTTCTGATTAAAGTTTCGAGGGTAATTATCATGCCTTCTTGCATTATTCATGTAGCTCACTTCTTCCTCCTGTTGTGGGTCAGCAATGGTACAATGACCATTTGGATGATCTTCTGCGCAAAAATCACATCTCATTACGTGTTGAGATCTAAATTGTGAGGATGATCCCATGTGCATTTTTGACATTTGTTTCTTTAAATCTTCCATTTGCTGAGAAAGAATTTTGTTTTGGGCAAGGATTGCATTTTGAGTGTCTAACTCCAGAATTCCTCTCGTGGCAGGTGTTGGTTGGCTTCTATCATGATGTGCTTGGTAGTCACTAGCTACTAATGCATCAATTATTGTTATAGCATCTTCTGAGTCCTTCATCATCATAGATCCCCTTGCAGAGGCATCTAGTAACATTTTAGTATGTAGCCTCAATCCATTACAAAACATGTTGAGTTGTGTTACATCATCAAAACCATGGTTTGGGCATTTCCTCAACAAAGATTTGTATCTCTCCCATGAAAGAATTAATGGTTGAGTTCAAGAGGGGGGGTGAATTGAACTTTTAAAACTTTTTCGCAAAACTTACTTTCTTTTGGAAGAATGAGTTATCTTTATTCAATCTTTGCAAAGGTAATTTGGTTTAAACACAACAAGTTTATAGACAGAAAATAAAAGAGATGAAAGAAGAATTTTAACACACAAATTTATACTGGTTCACTCTAATCCAGAGCTACATCCAGTTCTTGACCAACCAGTCAAGTTCCACTAATACCAAGTGAAAATTACAACCAGTAGATACTCGCCAATCTACCCCAAGAACTATCTTGCAACCCCACAAGATAGAATCTTGAAAACCACCCAGTAACCAAATCCAAGTTACTGTACCAAGTGCAGATCACAATCCAACCTGCACAATCACACTTTTACAAAAGAGTATGAAAAGAAAAAACCTGGACTTGAAGTTCTAATTGTCCAGAACAAATTCTAACAAGCACTTTCTCTCTTTGATTGACCACAATTCTGATCACAGCACCTTATGATATGAAAAGATTCTTGTATGCAGAGAAAGTCACGTATATGAAAGTTTCACAGATTGATTTCACAAGTTTTCTCAAGTAGTGTATTGTGTTCACTTTCAAAAGATAGATCAATTCTGTATATATAGAGTAAAACATAGAATCAGAATGTTTCAACTATCAAAAACTGTTTCAGAGAGTCAAAAGATCGATTAGTTTGAGAGTATAACAGCTTAGAAGAGACTCGATCGATTAGAACCGAAGTATGATCGATCAGATCGAGTTATGATCAATCAGAATGAAACTATGATCGATCGAATACATTTCAATCGATTAAAACATCGATTCAATCGATTGATTTCATTTAAAGCTCCATTCAATCGATTGATTCGAGTTTTTAATGGATTGAAACAGACTTTATGAAAAATGACAGTTCTCTGTTTCAATCGATTGAAAATTATTTCAACAGATTGAAATCCTGCAAACACTTAGTTAATAAAATAGCCTCTCTGTTTTAACAGATTAAAAATTATTTCAACAGATTGATTTTCCGAAAAACTCTTAGACTCGAAAAAATAGTCTTTCTGTTTCAACAGATTAAAATTCATTTCAACAGATTGATTTTCTCGAAAAACTCTTAGACTCGAAAAATAGTCTTTCTGTTTCAACAGATTAAAAATCATTTCAACAGATTGAAAATGCGAAACTTTGATATTGAAAAATTCATTGAGTTATTTTAACTTGTTGATTCCGCGAATCAATCAATTGAAAATACAACTATGTATGACCACTTATTATGTTGAGTGATTTTAACAGATTGAAAATCCTTTTCAACATGATTGAAAAACTTAGTTTGTTCTTTTAATACTTAGATGTTAGTTTTTCATGCGTAAAAATGATTTTCAATGGGATGCAACATTATAAGGCGCTTATCACAAAATATAATGGACTATCAAGAGATTAAGTGCTTAAACTAAAAACCTAATCATCTACACACCCACAACCTAAGTTATATCTATGTCTTCATCAAATCCATCAAGTGCTTCAATCTCCCCCTATTTGATGGAGACAAATAACCACCGCACCCGCATAAAAAATAACTGCACTGCAGACATATATTTTGTGGTGTGTGTAGTGACGCTTTAAGCAAAATACTTCTCCCCTATTTGATCGCATCAAATAGATTGTTTTAGTTACAAATTCAATGGGGCCACGTGGGTACCCCGAATATAAAACAGAACATTAAAAACTAAGAAAAGAAAACAGTAATAACGTAAACATAGAAAGTCTTCATTCGTCCCTCGGGCCTTGATTGAATTGCAGTTCCACAATCCCGTTGTAAATGTCTTCTAGTTGATTATCAATATGCCGGAACCTTGCAATGAAATTTTCATCCAAATAATGCCGCCGAGCCCTCGAGCAGCGAGTCATCTCCATATGCCTCCTTTGGTCCGATTGCAGCTCGCTCATTTGATGTAACATTGTTCTTTCGAACCGAGACAGAGGCGTGCCACTGGCCAGCGGTGGATTGTATGGAATCATTTCCAGTGGGGACACCTCTTCCATTGGATCGATGGACGTGCTCGCAGAAGTTCCAGGAATATCGGTGTTGATTCCTTCCTCTTGCTCTTCTTCTTCACTTTCTTCACTTCTCCCAAGATCTTCTTTCGAGATCCATTCACCATCAATTTTAATGAATCCCATTTTGTGAAGCACAGAATTATTTATTTCATTCGTTGGTCTGATCGGTTTCAACAAGTTCTCCTTCTACATTGACACCAAAATGTGTTAAAAACTTAGAAATCGAATAGCATAAGGATACCCGAAATCACTAAGTCTCTTGGCTTTGATCATGTGGTCCTTGATGACAAAGACCCAGCTTCACCCGTATCCTGTGGTGAATGCAAGACATCAAGTACTAAATCTCCTTCATTTAGCACCGCATGATTGCTCCCCCTGGGTGTGAGCCGCCAGGACACAATGAAGGCGAGAATCCTTTCTTCCAGCTTCAGCCTTCCCAGGATTGAAAGAACTGACAGTAATCACGAGTATTCTTCATGCATGACCGAAAGTACTCGGACCTTATTAAATTCCTCCACATCTAAAGTGAATCCTTTGGTGACTTTTACACCAACATCCTTTATTCCAAGCAACCTCCTTCCGGATGTTGGGTGTAATTTCAATGTCTACACCTTTAACTTGGGTTTTCAAAGTGGAACCTTCAAAGGATAAATTTGTGAAGAAAACTTTAATCAAATCAGGATAAATCCTACCACTTAACTCCGTAAACTTCGAAGCTTTTGGTGTTGTAGTAGCTTTCGAATGCCTCTGAATCCTTCTAGCATCAAACCAGGAAAACTTTAACATCTTCTGAATGTTGACTTGCTTCCCGCTCAATTCATGGATAAACAAATCCATTTTCTCTTGGTCCCCATTGAACCAAGTTTCAATCCTTCCTTCAACATTCTGTTCTTGCCTTGCAAGAGAAGACTCGCCTCTGCTGGACTTCTTCCTACCAGACTTTGTGCGCTTGAGCATACTTGATTTTTGGGATGAGCAGAACAGAGAAGAACCGAGAAAAGAGAAAGTTCAAAGAAGGAAATAATACTACAGGAATAAGAATACACAAACCTTTCAGCTTCAAAAATTTTTGTCTTTACTGTTTTATTGTTTCTGCGCAGTGATGATAAAGGTGGAGAGAGAAGAAATTGCTACTGAACCATTTAATTACCCTCTCAGTAGATATCCAATCAGGGTCAATCGGTATTAAAGGAAGTAGTTGAAATTTTATCTCATTGTAAATGTATTCAACCTAATCTGCAGTAGATGTTTGGATGCAATCCTAATACACTTATCGCTAATTAATCAGTTGATTTTTCGTGACACCAATTTATTTTGTAATTGCAGATACTTATAAGTGAAATAAACCGATTGAATCGAGAATTAAATCGATTGTTTTGTGAAAGAAAATCATTCAGAGTATCATAAGTGAATTCAATCGATTGAATCGAAGAATTAAATCGATTGATTTATAGAAGAAAATATGCAGAGCTACAAGGTTAATGAAATAAACCGATTAAAAGTTTATCTAATCGATTGAACTAATAACATATCAATACCAGAGAGTAAGGATCAGGAAATCAACAGATTATTTCGCAATTTCAATCGATTGAAACAAATAATATCAAGTTATTCCTGCAATTTATTAATCGATTGAACTTGTTATCTACCTGTTAAAAAGCATACAATCACTGTAAAGAATCAGTTATGCAATACTAGATATATCTAGAATTCCTAATTCAGTCCTAAGCATATTAAGTCTGTCTCTAGGAAGTGGTTTAGTGAATAAATCGACCTAACCTGTTTTTCAGATTCAACGAATAAAATCTCACAAGTCACCCCTAGATACGTGTTCTCTAATAAAGTGATGTCTAATTTCAATATGCTTAGTTCTAGAGTGTTGAATAGGATTCTTAGTTAAGTTTATTGCACTAGTATTGTCACAAACCAGAGGTACCTTGTTTAGAGTCACTCCATAATCTGTTAGTTGTTGCTTGAGGTAAATGCTTTGAGCACAAAAGCTCCCACCTGCAATGTATTCAGCTTCTGCAGCTTGATAGAGCGACACACGCTTGCTTTTTGCCGTGCCACGATATAAGATCGCTCCCAAGAAATGACAAGTACCGGAGGTACTTTTTCTCGTCCAATCTACATCCCGCAAAGTCGAATCAAAAAATCCAACAAGTTTAAGGGATGCACCTTCAGGATACCATAGTCCAACATTAACTGTTCCCTTAAGGTACTTCAGGATCCTTTTGGCAGCTGATAAGATGTGATTCCTTTGGATTTGCTCGAAATCTTGCACAAAGGCATACAATAAACATAATGTCGGTCTACTAGCAGCTAGATATAGTAGTGAACCAATCAAACCTCTATATTTAGTTTGATCAACAGGTTTTCCTTTTTCATCTAAGTCTAGACAAGCAGCTAGTAGACATGGGTGTAGAGGATTCCTTGCAATTGTGCATATCAAATTTCTTTAACAATTCATTGCAGTATTTAGATTGGCTAAGAAAAATGCCATTTCTTAATTGTTTAACCTGGAGACCAAGGAAGAAATTCAATTCTCCCATCATAGACATTTCAAATTCACTTTGCATTTCTTTTACAAACTTATTACACATGGAATTATTAGTGGAACCGAAAATGATATCATCCACATACACCTGCACCGTAATAATGTCGGTCCAGCATTTCTTAATGAAAAGAGTTTTATCAACCTCACCTCGCTTGTACCCTTGATCAATTAGGAAGTTACTTAACCTCTCATACCATTGTCTAGGTGCTTGCTTTAAACCATAAAGGGCCTTTTTCAATTTGTAGACATGATCAGGATGCTTGTGATCTTCAAACCTAGGAGGTTGAGAAACATATACTTCTTCATTGATGAGTCCATTAAGAAAGTCACTCTTTACATCCATCTCGTAGTAATCCGAAACCACTTATACAGCATAAGCTAATAATAATCTGACAGACTTCAAGTCTAGCTACAGTGCAAAGGTTTCATCAAAATCGATACCCTCTTGTTGGTTATACCCTTTGGCTACCAACCTAGCTTTATTTCTAGTAATAATGTCGTGTTCATCTAGCTTGTTTTTGAATACCCACTTAGTACCAATTATGTTGATATCTTTGATTTTAGGAACTAATTCCCACACGTTATTTCTTTCAAATTGATTAAGCTCATCATGCATGACACTAACCCAAGATTCATCATTTAATGCTTCTTTAACTGTCTTAGGCTCTATTTGTGAAATGAATGCCATATGATTACGGAATTGGTTAAGAGAATGTCTAGTAGATACTCCCTTATTGATTTGCCCGATGACATTGTCTAGAGAGAGATCTCTTGGGACAATCCACTCTTTAGGAAGCTCTTCCGTAACATCTTCTTCCCGTTCTTCAGCGAATGTTGGTGAGTCAGCCTTTGCAGTGGTCCACCGATGGATCATCTTCTTCAACAAGTACATCGATCCGTGTTTTTGGCATGTTTCAACCGATAAGAATTATCGCTAAATCTTCTTCATCTCGCAGCACTCGTTGTTCTATTCTCGCACCACTCGAGGAGACTCATTAAACACAACATGTACCGATTCTTCAACCGATCTCAATCTTAAATTGTAAACTCTATATGCATGGCCGTGAGTTGAGTAACCAAGAAAAATTCCTTTATCGATTTTTCATCAAACTTGCCAATATTTTCTTTCCCATTGTTTAAAACAAAACATGTACATCCAAAAACCCCGAAATAGTTTATGTTGGGTTTTCTTCCTTTGTACAGCTTCATATGGGGTTTTCTTGAGCATGGGTCTAATCAAGACTCTATTCAAAACATGACAAGCAAGTGTTGATCGCATCTCGCCCAAAAGTATTTTGGTAAAGAATTTTCACACAAGCATTGTTCTAGCAAGTTCCACAATGGATCTGTTCTTTCTTTCCACAACACCATTCTGTTGAGGAGTTCTTGGAGCAGAAAAATTGTGTTTTATGCCAAACTTTTCACAAAATGATTCAAACTTTTCGTTTACAAATTCTCCACCATTGTCACTTTGAATAGATGTAATGAAATACCCTTTTTCATTATGTAAAACCTTGGCAAGCTTTTTGAAAGATTTATAAGAATCAGATTTGGTTTTAAGAAAAATGGTCCAGGTAAATCTGGAGAAATCATCAACAATTACCATGATATAAAGATTACCACCTAGGCTTTTGTTCCTTGAAGGACCAACCAAATCCATGTGAATCAGTTCCAAAGGTTTAGAAGTTGAAACAATGTTTTTGTTTGAAAAAGATTTTCTAGTTTGTTTGCCTTTCAAACAAGCTTCACAAATTTTGTCTTTCAAGATTTGAAGCTTAGGCAGCCCAGAAACTAATTCTTTTGAAATCAGTTTGTCAAGATGGTTAAGGTGTATATGAGTAAGCCTTCTATGCCACAACCAAGATTCTTCTTCTTTAGTAAGAAGACAACTTTGAGATGATATAGATTGCTTGATATCTAACATGTATATGTTGTTTAACCTCTTACCTACCAACATTACCGAGTTAGATTCTGGCTCACAGATAAGGCACTTTTCTGGTTTGAAAATGACTTTGTGACCAAGATCACATAACCGACTTATGCTTATCAGATTGTGCTTGAGACCTTCAACAAGAAGAACATTGTGAATGATTACCGATTCACCATCACCAATATCACCGTAACCTAGAATTCTTCCCTTGTTGTTGTCTCCATAAGTCACATGACCTCCATTCTTCAATTTCAAACTTTCTGGAATTTTGAAATGTCACCTGTCATGTGCCTTGAGCATCCGCTGTCTAGGTACCAAAGGGACTCTTGTTGCTGTTCCTGAAAGATCAAACATCAAGTATTTGGTACCCTTACGTATTTTGGGTCCTTAGGAGTCAAATTTTCTCGTTAACATGTTTTGGAACCCATCTCTTCCTACCTTGCAAGCACAAAATATTTTCTAGCATGACGTAATTTTATAGTATGTCCTTTCTTCATGCAGTAATGACAAGATGAGAAAGGGGATGCCGTTGTTTTTCTGTATGAAAAGAAGTTCAAATATTTTTTTATTTTTACCCCATTCTTAGGTTTGTACCCGATACCGTGAATGTTCAAACACACAGCTTTGAGACCCAAGAAGTGCATCTAAATTCTCTTTACCTTGAGTAAATTTTGTCAAGGTTTTAGTCAAGTAATCAACCTTATTTTGTAAAACAATACATTTTTCACAATTCTTATTAACAAGAACACTATCCGCAGATGAATAGATAATATCTAGATGTTCTAAATCTGTTTTGCTTTCTAATAGTTCTTTTTCCAGAACTTTAACTCTATTTTCTAACCAGTTATTTAAACCTTTCAACCGATTATTTGTATGAGATAAATTTCTGGCTTCACTATGCATTTCATTGAAAGCATTTAGTAATGTGTCTGTAATTCATTTCATTCTCTCGTAGGAGTTGAACTTACATGTGATGAAGAGGATTCACGACTGACCATCAAACACAGGTTCACCTCTTCACTTTCGGATTCGTGAGTCGGAAGATGAATCATTGTCTTGCCAGGCTATATAGGCCTTTTTCCCTTTGTATCTTGATTCTTTCTTGTTCTGATTCTTGGTCTTTTCCGGACAATCACTCTTTATGTGACCCCGTTTACCACAAGAATAACAAGTAATAGTATTTTGAACAGATTCAGTCTTTTTATCATTGTACCTTTTTACTTGGCCAGCTTCTGTTCTTTCTTCTAAGAAATTTCCCAAATTTCTTAACCAACAAAGTCAGGTTCTCTCGATTCATCTTCTTCAGATCCACTGTTTTCTTCAATCGTCTTGAGAACAATATTTCTACTTTTCTTTTCTCGCATTCTCTTGTTCTTTGAACCGATTGATTTCCAACTCATGTTCCCTTAACTTACCAAAAAGTGAAGCGGTAGTCATTTCAGATCAAGTCTCTTGATTCCGATATAGCCGTCACCTTTGGTTGCCACATTCTGTCCAAACACTTTAAGATTTTGATGTTCAACTCTTCTTTGTCAAAAATCTTTCCTAACCCAATTAGATGATTGACTATGTGCGTGAACCTTTTCTCGCACATCCGCAATCTGTTTCTCCTTGCTGCATTTTAAACAACTCATAGTCCCCGATTAACTCATGCTTTCTTGCCCTTTTCACATCAGATGTTCCTTCATGTGTGACTTCTAAAATTTCCCACATCTCTTTGGCAGAGGCACACTCGAGACACCCCGAAAAACTCATCAAGATTTAAAGCAGAGGTAATAATATTTTTTGCAGTATAATCATATTGGACTCTCCTATTTTCTACATCAGTTAATTTAGTCCAATCTTTTTCAACTACTTTACCATCTACTGTATGAGTTGGTTTGTAAGGACCATTAACAATTGTATCCCAAATGCCTCTATCAAGAGATTCAATAAAGATTTTCATTCTAACCTTCCGGAAAGAATAATTCACACCGTAAAAAAGTGGAGGCCTCGTTTATGGAGGCTCCTTCGAAAAAGTCATCTTTCCCTCAGCCATTGGACCGATTTCTTGAGTAACTTACAAGAACCAGCTCTGGTACCAATTGAAAGAATTAATGGTTGAGTTCAAGAGGGGGGGTGAATTGAACTTTTAAAACTTTTTCGCAAAACTTACTTTCTTTTGGAAGAATGGGTTATCTTTATTCAATCTTTGCAAAGGTAATTTGGTTTAAACACAACAAGTTTATAGACAGAAAATAAAAGAGATGAAAGAAGAATTTTAACACACAAATTTATACTGGTTCACTCTAATCCAGAGCTACATCCAGTTCTTGACCAACCAGTCAAGTTCCACATATACATGATCGATCAGACCGAGTTATGATCGATCAGAATGAAACTATGATCGATCAGAATACATTTCAATCGATTAAAACATCGATTCAATCGATTGATTTCATTTAAAGCTCCATTCAATCGATTGATTCGAGTTTTTAATGGATTGAAACAACTTTATGAAAAATGACAGCTCTCTGTTTCAATCGATTGAAAATTATTTCAACAGATTGAAATCCTGCAAACACTTAGTTAATAAAATAGCCTCTCTGTTTTAACAGATTAAAAATTATTTCAACAGATTGATTTTCTGAAAAACTCTTAGACTGAAAAAATAGTCTTTCTGTTTCAACAGATTAAAAATCATTTCAATAGATTGAAAATGCGAAACTTTGATATTGAAAAATTCATTGAGTTATTTTAACTTGTTGATTCCGCGAATCAATCAATTGAAAATACGACTATGTATGACCACTTATTATGTTGAGTGATTTTAACAGATTGAAAATCCTTTTCAACAGATTGAAAAACTTAGTTTGTTCTTTTAATACTTAGATGTTAGTTTTTCATGCAGAAAAATGATTTTCAATGGGATGCAACATTATAAGGCGCTTATCACAAAATATAATGGACTATCAAGAGATTAAGTGCTTAAACTAAAAACCTAATCATCTACACACCCACAACCTAAGCTATATCTATGTCTTCATCAAATCCACCAAGTGCTTCATCCCATGCTTCACATAGGGGTTCATCAATAGCTTGAGAAAAGGTTATAATAGCTGACTTTGCACTAATGTATCTAAAAGGGAGGAAGAATCTGGTCAAGAATTTCCTCTCTACATCCTCCCACCTAGTTAGGCTTTGATTTGGGTGGGACTGCAACCATGTTCTAGCCTTTCCAGTCAAAGAAAAGGGAAATAATCTGAGGTAGACTGCTTCTTCATCCTCTCCTGGCACTCCCATGGTACCACATAGCTCATAAAAGGTGGATTAGTGATTATATGGATCTTCATGCTCCATCCCTGCAAATTGATTGGAGGTTATGAGTGAAAGTAGAGCAGGCTTCATTTTAACTCCTTTTGTTGGCTTGACTATGCTGGAGAAGTGTCTTGGTCCCAATTGATGCACATACTATCCCAAAAGTCTTCTTTGATTGTTGTAGTTGTGTCCTTCACCTCCGATATCTCCATTCGTAACAACACCTCCAGGATCAACCATCTGCTCTAGTTGTTCCCGCAGAATTGGAATATATGTGTCTTCTTGTTGCTGCCTTTCTTTGTTCAACTCCTTTTGTTTCCTAATTCTACTGTTATTTCTCCTGGCTGTTTTCTCAATCTTAGGGTCAAAAAGTAAATCCTTTGTTTGACCTCCACCTCGCATACAAGAAGAAAGCTAAAAAAAATAAAAAGGTTAGCGTAAAAAGAATTAATTAACTATCAAAACTAAAGCTGAAATATATACACTTTTTTACATGCAATTTTAAGATAAATCAATAAGATTACTAAATATCTTGACACAAGTCCCCGATAACGACGCCAGAAACTTGTTAATAATTTTTCTTTTACCAGCAAGCATACTGGGTGGTTGTAGTATAAAAAAGTGTCGTATTCTCAGAGACTTGTGATGTATTCAATAATATTTATAAATTCAAGTTTAACTTGCAATTAAATAAGAAATTTGGACATGTTTGATAAATTAATTGTGAAAGTTTTAGTCAAAGCAGAAAACTACTTGGTGAAACTACAATATCAAATACATGTATTGAGAATGACTTTCACTTATCTCCTTCTTTTGTCTTCTTCTTACTCACATATTTAATTTTCCAGCCCAGTGCTATTGAGTCCTAAAATTTCCTTTAAGTAATCCTTTGCTTTAGAGTTTCTAAAAATCCTATTGTAACAATCAATCCCTTGAATCATTTAAATAAGATTTTTGCATTAAGCCCATGATTATATCAACTAATAATATCATATATATTCCTAGCATATAACATTATTAGATGATTTTATTTAAGATATCCAAGTTCAATTTTCCAACATAAACCCAAATCAAAAATCAAAAGATGGTTGATCAAGTCACCTTAGCTTTAAGCATAAAATCAAATCATTAACCTTGAATAGCAAAATTTCATATATATGTAAGTCAAGAGAAGTACAGAAGAAGTTAATAAGTTACATTCAATCTCAATACAGGATAAACTTAACTACTCATGCTGGAAATAGATACAAACTAGAGTTAGAAGCCTAGGGGTAGATCTTGAGCCTTCTTCCTCTCCTTTTTAGTCTCTTAAACCCTATTCTCCAATCTCTCCCACACAGTCGCCACTCAAAACATTATTATGCTATTTATATGTTTTATGTTTTAATGATTTCTCGCTCAAGCTACCACTCCTCGCTCAAACGAGAAAGAAACTTTAACCTAGTTTCACTCAAGCTAGAGTCCCCTCGCTTGAGCGATATTCAGCCTGAGAGCCACTGAGAGTTGCAGCATGTCTCGCTCAAGCGAGTAATGTCTCACTTTAGCGACATTGAGCCCGAGAGACACCAAATGTTACAGCATGTCTTGCTCAAGTGAGGTATGTCTCGTTTGAGCAAAATTCAACCCAAGAACGAGCATGAGTTGTAACTTTTCTAGCTCAAGCGAGGTATGTCTAGCTTGAGCGAGAGTTCCCCTGCCATGTTGTCCTGTTTCGTTGCTTAGTCAAATTTTTCTACTCTTCTAATATCTTTTCCAGTAGTTGATTGGTTTCCTTTTTCTTCATCTTCTTCTTTTCAATTTCTGTACCTAATCCTACACAAAAAGATTATAAGTAATTTATTCTAAATTGGGGAAATTCCTAACAAAAATTAAGGTCAAAATGTTGTTAAGTGTTTCTTAAAAACTCGTATTATAAGTAAATTTCATCACTTAACAAGCAGGATCTGACTCACTAAGAAATTGGGGATTTGAGGCTTTCAAGCTTGAGAACACTGAAATTTGAAAGGTAAGGAAACTAGTTATTATTTGATTTTCATGGTACTGTATATTAAAAGATCTGGATTGTAAAAATTACTTGATTACATTGTTTGATTTGTAGGAATTTGATTTGTTTGTGTGGTATTTTAAATTGTGATTGGATGAGTTGACTTAGAATAATGATATATGTAAAATGTTAGGATATGATAGCTATATTTAGACTAAATATGACATATTTTAAAAAAAGTTGAGCAATAGAGTAAGAGTTATGCAGGTTTATTATCTGCATATTTCGTTCAAGCGATAACTGGTCGCTCAAGTGAAATATATAGAAAAAGAAATGATTTCTCTCAGGTGTATTTTCGCTCAAGTGAAAAACTCCTAATAATAAGGCTTGTCTCGGGTGAGTCTCGCTCAAGCGAAAATTTTCTAGAGAAGAAGATGATTCTCGAGGGGATTTTCATTTAAGCAAAATTCTTAGAATTTTTCTGTATGTACTTAAATATATATATATATATATAGACACACACACACACGCTCCGACCTTCAAATTTAATGTTCTATATATGCAAATTGAAATCCTAGAAATAAGGAATCTAATGAAACAAAAATTAGTCAAAAGTTATATTTGTAGAAAAAGTTATGATAAAAATAATATACGAGAGGTCAAATCCGAAAAATTTATTCTTTGTTGTAATGCGAGAAATGATATGTACCTGATTTAGGATATTATAATACATGTATTGAACATGAAATAAAATACGTTGGGTGCTAATATATGCATAAAAAAATATATTGTTGTAATGTGAGAAATATCATGTGATACCCTTATATGTATGTTATATATATGATAAATAGATGAAGTTAACATAATGGTTTCCAAGGAGAAAATACTATGTTGAGATGTAGGTAATGTATTGAATTTGAGATTCTAAAGGAGGCATCTTAACTCTACTCATGTTGGATTCACATAGAGAAAAGTATCAGGTAGTGAGAGTTGAAGGAAATATCTATGACTTAGTTTGTGGTGTAAAAAAGAACATTATTTAGCAAGTTGTAGGGATTTACCTTATCACATGAGGGAACATGTTCCAATTATGTACCTATGTTGTAGATATCCACTTAGGAAAAGTAGTGTGACAGGTGTTAATCTCTGAGTTTAAATTCAATGCATGTGAGTCTTTCAGAAATAGAGTCAAATATCTATGATTTTGAATGTTAGTATATGATGACATGAGATATAACTTATAGACTAAAAGATTAAACACCTGATTTATTATATAGTTGTAGTACTTGATTTATTTATTCATATATGAATATTGAAATTATTTTGTGAAAATTATATGAATGAAAAATTTTATCACTAGCTTACCCTAGTTTGTGTGGTGTGTTGATCTGAACTGTGATGAACAAATTGTTAGACGTGAACAAATGATATTTCAGGTGGTCAATCTCAGGATTGAATTATTGAAGAAGCTTTATATTTCAATTATTTTGTTTAAAAATATGTATAGAAAACCTTATGTAATATGATAGTGTTTCTCTCAAAATACTTAAACATGTGATGTAAATAACTGAATATATTTATGTCCGAGCATTTTATTCTTATGTTTCAATGTAATTGTCGTGAGAGCATTACAATATTTATCCTTAATAAGAAATATGTCGAAATTTCATATTAATCATATATATGATTAAATTAAAGAATATAAATAGACTACAAATTTTATTGTTTAAATTGGTTTTAAAAGGATTGAGTTACACTCTTCAATATATATATATATATATATATATATATATATATATATATATATATATATATATATATATAACATTACAATATAATATTAAAAAATAAAAAATAAAATCCCATAATTATTTCACTAAAATAAAATAAATTATTATATTTTTATTTTAATATAAAAAAACTTAAAATATGAATACAAAATAAGTAGAGATAATAATTCATATATTACTTGTTTCTCGCCTTTTATTATTTTATTTTAGAAATTATTTGACGCTTTTTTTAATTTATCATTAAGTTACAAATATAATTTATTTGTGGTATAACTTTGTTTTTAATTATTGTTTTTGCATTCACTAATTTTAATTTTTGAATTATTATGGTTTAAAAGTTATTCTTTTATTAAACTAATAACTTTTTAAATAACCTTTTGATTTATTTTCAAATTGTATTTAGTAGTGTATGTCTATTAATAGAGATGACAAAATGAGTCAATCTGCCCCATTTTTTGCTTGTCCCTGCCTTTACCTCGTAAAAAATGGAACGAGACGGATCGACTCGCCATAATCGGGACTGGTTATAGACACCAGCTTATGCCCGCTAAAGGACGGGTTGACAAGCCAACTGACCAAGCATGTCAACATTATTTTTTTATATGTATTTTTTAAAATATATATTTAATTATATGAATAATTTTTAAATTTTTATTTATTAAGTAGTATTTTTATTAGAGGAACTAAAACATTATTATATTATGTGTTAAAAGAACTAATTATAATCAATCATTTTACTTAATTGATTAATTTTTATAAATTAAATTATAATATTATAGTATATTTCCATATTTCAATAACATAATACAAAAATATAATATTTTTAATTATAATCCTTTTTATTTTTATTTTAATATATAAATATATTTTTTTAAAGTGGTTTAATTCATTTTGTCTCACCCTTGGCCTGCCAATTTGGTGGGCTAGGCAAGGTGGACCAACACGAGTTACTAAGCTAAAACTACTAATCTCGTCATTTTTCGAGTCGACGTGACATAACTTGATTTATCTGCACTATCTATTAGTATTTATAAGTGAGTTTAGATTTTTAATAAATTAATTTTTGAGATTATGTTAGCTACTATCTCAACCAATATTAAATAAATTTAAATGATATGTCAATTTGAACAATTTCAATATATTGACTAAACTGAAGTTAAAATATATTAACTTCAGTAACTTAATAATTGATTTTGGAATCAAATAATATATTATTAGTAAATAATAAATAAATATGAAAAGGTAAAAGAAGATGGAAATGTGCAAGGATATATTTAATGATCATTAAGTTTGAGGGGAATAAAATCATAAATACATAAGTAAGTTGAAAAACTTTAAAGAGGGGGGCATGACTTAATTACTAATGATAAACTAATTATTTGATCATTGATTACTCACTAAAAGCACATAAATGGTCCATGTAAAGATTCCAAGAAAAAAGTTAAAATGTATATATATATATATATATATAATAGTTTAAGAAGAAACAACTAACCATAAATGTTTTGTCAAGGGCCTTGAGATCTAACTTAGAGACTATGGCTTAAACATTTTGTAACTCATCCTTAGATAGATAGAATTGTTCCTACACCTAAAAGGTTATGAAGAGAAAAATACAAGGGGACAGAGGATCTAGAAATGCGATATCACATGAGGACAAAGATAATGCTTCCTACACTCTAACAAATCATGTGGACTATGAATTATTTATAGTAACAAAATGAAGAAGGGACACAAAGGGTTGATAATGTCTAATGAGTTCAAGCAACACTGAGGGGAGATTTAAGACAGAGTATAAAAGACGTTGTAAATGTACTATAACTCGAATAAAAGAATGAAGAATTACAACAACAAACTTTGAAGAAGTATATCACCATTTTCATAAGAAAAGGAGTTAAAACCTAGCAAAATAGCAATGTATTCAACCTTTTTCCAATGAAAGTTATGAATTACTCAATGTTCATTATATGGTGCCAAAAATTATTTTTTCAATTATTATCAAGATTCGATATGTCATCTAAAGATGTTTCATGATCAAGCTTATTAGTGGTGCCTTAGATGGTATTTGATGTGAAGTTTTTTGTAGGAATAATTGGTGGAACTACCTTAGATTGAATTTAACGGCCTAACATTTCTTCTTTTGAAGCTTCTCAATAATGTTTACTACTTTATTCATAGTTAACAAACTTAAAACTTCAAAATAGAAGAGATTATTTGCATAAGACAACATGCCGAAGAACCTCTAAAAGAGTATCTTAGATGTTTTTGTAGTGTCAAAGAGAAAATATCGCAACCAAATGAAGTGATATTTGTTAACACATTCATTAAAGGACTTCATGCTAGTCCATTCGAGAGCCATTGAAACAATAAGACTCGAGCTACATCACATATTGAGTATGAATAAGTTATGATTAAGAAGTTAATTGAAGAAAAAGAAGGAAGGTCTCATTCTTCATGAAGAATCTTTATCCTAATGATTCAAAGAACATCTAATTTAGAAGGAATGATGTCCTTAAAAATAAGAATCATGATTGATGTTATAGACCATATTATAATTAGTGTGATGATTGGAGAAGCAACTAAGGCACTAATAATGATAGTATGAGTTTCATCATGCATACGAACATAATACAAAAAAAAAAGTATTTCAATTTGATGTGGTAAATTGAGAAACTCATAAAAGGGTAAAATTTAACAACATATAAGAGACATAAAACTAAGGGTGATAAGAGATGAAAGGATAAACCCTCTCCTATGGACTATCAACAAGCTACTAATGACACATAAAATCTCTATTTTAGATGATGTCAATATAATTATTGGTGGTTTCATAGGAAAATGATTTACAAATTTTATAAGAAATTGATATTCTCATTCAATTATAAGCTTTTGATAGAGTACCATCCTAGTAGAATGTGTTCAATCATCTCACTTTTGGGATGTTTTCAATCATGTCACTTTTTTTTATGATGAACTAGAAGGATTTATTTCTCATGAAAATTTATCTTCCATCATATTAGTAAAGATGATGAGCTAAAACATACATTGGGTCCTAGTTAAGTAAGGAAGCTCAATGAATGTATTACTTTGGACATATTTCTTGGCCTCCATGTCCCACTTGATTCCCTCAAACTATTACATGGAATTTTGGTGGTTTCTACGTGAATAGGTTAAGGTGTGAGGTTATGTTATATTAAGGATAAGAGATGGGTCAATATATTTATACAAAAGATTATCATTTTCAATCTCATAGAAATCAATTAGACATTCACATTTAATACAATCGTCACAAATCAACACATATTACACAATCCAATTTCCTGAAATTCAATCAATGTGACCAAGTCACCTTCATAGTTCAGGTCTTTTAACTTAGAATACCATAAAAATTGAAGAATGACTAACTTCCATTACCTCAAATACAGTACTCAAAGTCAGAAAACTTAAAAAACTTCTAAATTTTTAGAAAGATGAATCATGCTAACAGAAAATCCCAATTAACAAATTGAGCATACTACAATATTCCTAAACTAGTCAAAATTAATCTTTTCACAACAAAATCTACATGCAAGTCTCTTAGGACCCACATGCAAACCTAAACTTAAAATGTTCAAAAAATGGTCTAAAATTTGAAAAGGAGAAACTTACTCTACTTGAAATTCTGATCTGGTAGAAATTATTTACTCTCTTCCAAAAGTACTCGAGGTCCGTTTGGATCTAGAAAAAAAATTGAAAGATGGAGTGAAAAATAAAGCGAAAGAGCGATTGAAAAATGTAAAGAGAAAACGAGAGAAAAATGAGTTATAGAGAAATGATAATTTTATGAGAATAAAATTTGAATAGTTAAACTTTTATATACAAAATTCTTTTTAGCATGTAAAACTTTAAAATTATTCTGATTATATCATTTTTTTTATTGACTCACTTAAACTAATTATTTATATATACTACTTTTCTTTCTTAATTGCTTTCATTTATTCTTTATAACCTAGGTAAGAAAAAAAGACTTTCAAACAAGTTTTAATTAAGTTGAATCACATGTTGATAAATAATATATTAAATATTTTATTTTAATGGTGATTATAAAAAAAATACCGGTTGTTATAATAGAAAATAGTTGAGACATAAAAGATAAATTTAAAATTATTTTAATGATATTTTAAAAATCAAAATAATAATAAAAATAAGATATGTTTCTTTATGACTTACACAAAATTTATATAGTTTAGTTGAACTTAATGATACTAATAATAAAAAATATATTTTCTTACGAAATTATATTAACTTATCAATTATATAAATACTAGTTATATTTTTAAATAAAATTCATTAGCACTATAAATGACTAAATTCATAATTTAAACAAATTATATAAAAAAATTTGAAATTAAATACTTATGTAAGTTTCTATTTCTATAATTATTAAAAAGTTTTAAATTTAAATACTTAAATAAGTTTCTATTTCTATAACTATTAAAAAGTTCATTAATATCTTCCTTTTTCATATTAGCTTTTATTATATTAAAAAAAATTAAATTATTAAAAATTGGAGAAAAATAATATATTGTAATAATTATCATTATTAAAAAAAATTATATTTCTAAAGATTACATAATAAGCTTTGACTCAAACATGCTATAAAATGAAGGAAAAAAAGAACAGTAATAAAAAAAAAATTGTCACTATCTAGAAAACAATTTTCAAATGCATATATTTTATGCAACTTTATAATTGATTTATTTTTCTAAAAATTACATAATATTTAATTTACAAATAATTAATTATACATCCATATATTTTATATCATTAAATAGTTTAATTCTAAAAGCGTGGTTATAATTCTTTCCAAAAATAATTTTTTTCTAATATCCTTTTATTGATATTATTATCATATGTTTTATATCAATGTTGTACATATTTTTTTATCAATCCTACACATAGTATTAGTAAATAATGTGCTATTATGCGTGTTTTAAATTACTTTATTTAACAAAACTTTAAATTATCACACATAGCATTGATTAATTTGAATCTAACAAAAGAAAGAAAACTGCTTATGCTAAAATATTATTTTGATAGTGATATGCAAATATATTTGTGTTTAATATTAATTGAAAAAACATCTTTTACTCATGATCAATTTATAAAGAAGATCTAAAGTTTGGGGGAAAAGATGACATTTTTTTTTCAAATGAAAAATCAAGCATAGGCTAGAAACCATTAAAGATAAACAAAACAAAATAAAATTATTAGAATAATACCCTAAGAAATGACCAAATTTGACAAGAAAAAAAAAAGACATTTTTTTATTCCGTCAAATAAAAGTTTTATTTTAAAAATGAATTTTGTAATCAGGCTTATATTCAATTAAAATGAATTAGATAATTTTTATATTAAATCCTAAATTTGACTACTATTGAAAAAGAAAAAAACTTAACCATTAAATAAATATTTTGAAATCAATTCTCACTAATATGCGAGGTCGAAACCGAATTCTTTACACCAAAGCATTTATTGAATTTAAATATATATAGAATAAAAAAACAAAAAGAAAATGTAAGAAAGAAATATTAGCTAATTTTATATCATGTAATTCATTACACATAAAAATGGGATTAATATATTTGGATTTGTATATTTTCAGTTTATTTATCTTTATTAAATGTATATAGTAAACACAAAATATATTATGAAAAATAAAATGTAGCCTAATTGTAATTTATTATCAGATTTTTTTGTTATATAATCATATCATTAAATAGTTTAATTATAAAAATATTACTATAATTCTTTAAAAAGAGAAAACATCATTATAATTATATAATCTTAATTAAACACAAATCAAATCTTATATTTTAATTCACTCACAGAATAATGTCAAACGTATTTTATTTCTTCCCCAAATTATTAAAAGTAAATCCTATCAATCACAAGTAAAAAACATCTCCTTTCCACAACACATAACAAAAATAGAAACAAATTTTCAGAGATCTCAAAACAAAAAATCATTATAATGGAATCCATAATAACTAAATTAGAAACAGAGAAAAAAAAAGTTTTAAAAAATAGTGAAAGAGAGAAAAGAAAAGTGAAAAAATTAAATAAAAAGAAAAACAACAAGCAAAAGAGATGAAGAAGAGAAACACTGCTACCAGGATCGAGCTTTAACACACACAGAGAGCAAAGTTTAATATATTCAATATATAAATCACCAAAAAAGAAGCAAGAAAAGGAAAAAGGAGACATAGCAATAACCAAGTTTCCAAGATTCAAAAGTAGCAATAAGGTTCCAGATTTCCATGCAAATTCGCCACCTATGTTGAGGTCAGAGCTTAATCAATGCTTTAAACCCCACTTTTTTTTTCTTGAATAAACCTCCAAACCTTAACTTTTTGCACTTCTTGTTCATCTTTTTTTCCATTGCAATTTAAAAAATTTGACCCAACTTTTTGTTATTTATTAGTTTATTAGTATTACTTTTTATTTTTCTTTCTCTAATTTTGTTCAATTCAGTGATCTCTTGGGGACTCCAACTTCGTGCGGTGTTGCCAATTTCGGGATGCAATGAGGATTTTCCAGATTGGTGCAAGTGGGGTGGTATGGTAAGGTTCGCTACACGGTGGTTCAAACTTAGGGTTTTGATTTGCCATTCAATTTCTTGAATTGAGTTTGGTTTTAGTGTGTTTCGTTACTGTTTGATCTCTAGGGTTTTGAGTGTTGGGGAGTTGAGATTTGCCTGTATGTGCATTGTGTGGTTTTGTAGTTTGTGGAATTTGGACAAAAGGTAAAGGTAATTGGGTTTAAAAGTGTTGCTTTCGCTGGGTTAATGTTGTTAGGATGGTTTGTGCTGAGTTTGGTTGTTGTAATTTGAAGAGTTTGTGATAGTTGATTTGGGGTTGAATGATATGGGGGAGGGGAAGTTTGGGGTTCTTTGGAAGCGGAAGTGGCTGCTGTGATTTGGGTCAAATTGAGGCTGGGCATTGTATTTTAATTTGGTGGGCAGTGTATGATTCTGTTGATTGAGAAATGCAACCCCAGCTGAGCTCAAGAATCAATTTGGTCCAATTAAAAGCGCAGATTGTGAAGAGGATTGGGGCAGAGAAGTCGAAGCAGTACTTTTATTACTTGAACAGGTTTCTGAGTCAGAAGCTGAGCAAGACTGAATTTGATAGGTCATGTTATCGGGTACTTGGCAGAGAGAATCTTCCGTTACACAATCACTTTATAAAGTCAATTTTGAAGAATGCCTGCCAAGCCAAGACCCCACCGCCAGTCCAGCAAGTGACAGATCCTCATTCAAAATCAGGAACACTTGTCAATCATGCATCTCCTGGTAGAGAGGATGGGCACGAACAGAGTGTTGCTAACTTCCAAAATCAGAATGCTTCCATTTGGTCCAATGGGGTTTTACCGATTTCGCCACGTAAATTAAGGTCTGGAGTGCGTGATAGAAGGCTTAAAGATAGGCCGAGCCCTCTTGGACCAAATGGAAAAGTTGATTCTGTTGCTCACCAATCCACAGCTACAGAAGACAGCGGTAGTAAGGTTGATATGGAGAATGGAATTCTTACTCCATGCGATTATCAAAGACCAACGCAGCATCTTCAGGCAGTCGATGAGCTACCTGAGAATGGGATCGGGGATGCTATTCGGAGACCTTCCCAGAAACCAAGAATACATGGCAAAGGACCAAGAGATGTTTCAATTGTTGAAGATGGAGAAGAGGTGGAGCAGTTAAACCGCCTCAATTTCTCTAGAAGTCCCTTGGTAGCACCACTTGGGATTCCCTACGGCATCACCAGTGTTAGTGTGGCCCGGAAAACATTGCCAGTGAATAGCACTAGTAATGTTGCTAGTTGTTGTGACAGTGGTAGGTTATCTGATACAGATTCTTTGAGAAGGCGCATGGAGCAGATTGCCACAGTACAGGGTCTTGGGAGTGTTTCTGTGGAATGTGCAAATACGTTGAATAGTATGTTAGATGTTTACTTGAAAAGGATGATCAGATCTTGTGTTGATTTAGGGGGAGGTAGGTCCGCAAATGAGCAGAGCAAGCTCCCTGTCTCGAAACAGCAGATTCAGGGGAAGGTCATCAACGGTTTCTGGCCAAATAACCATTTACAGGTGCAGAGTGCCAGTGGGTTGGTGGAACCTGAGCTTGGATGCAGACCACCGCACCCGGTATCTTTACATGATTTTAAAGTTGCTATGGAGCTAAATCCACAGCTACTTGGAAAAGATTGGCCAGTACAATTGGAGAAAATTTCTATGCAATCATTTGAGGAATAACATATCTTTGACAATGTTTTAAGCAAAGGTTGGACTTGCTTCTTCTGGTTCAGATGGCTAAGTCATGGTTGGTGATCATCGACACACTAGCTCTGTTCCTATTGCCAGGATGAACCAGACGAACCCCCAAATGGAGAACATTTAGTTCTTCCAGGATCAAATACTGATTTTGGGCTTCAAAATGTCTTATCTCTGCGATTATGCAGGGCTAGGATGGTTCACAGATTCATTTATCTGCAACCAAGGGCAATATCAAATGAAGCCCAGGATTGGTTGCACTGTTGTATGATTAGCATTGGTGTTGGCTGTGTTTGTCATTGATAGAGATCTCAAAGCTTTTGCTTGCTTTGCAGCCAATGACAAAGAAGACTGAGAAAGTTTTGCAGGGACACTGTTGCGTAGCTGGGATCAAGGAACTAATACATGTATAAGAACCGAAGGGTTGCTCTGTATGTATTTTTAGAATATGAGGATTGATTGAAATTCAATATTAATAACAAGTCAATTAAAATTTCCTTTTATTTCAAGTTTACGTATGAACTCCATGACTCCAAATTTTATCATTTCTTGTAGTAATTTTTGTTTTTCTATTTTATTCATCATATGGATCTATAGCTCGCATCACCTTTAGTTCTAATTAATTTTGGTGACAATAAATGAATTTCTAATCATATGTTAGACTTTCAAATTTGGACATCCATTTAATATCTTCAGAGTCTTTTATATGGATTATATTGAGATTTTTTTTCTGTTTGAGATTTGAGTAGTTTTATGACTTCTGGTATGTCCTAGTTTCAGAATTAAAAGCCTGAAGTGAATTAAATTTTGATAGAACAACTTGGGGGAACCTTGGATGCCTATATACATATACTCAATTCCCTGGGCTTATTGGAAAATTCTGTACTCACATGTAGCCCCTGCTCAGTGACAACTATCACAACTGAATATATTTTAAACAGTTTTTCAGAGAACATGGTGAATTTGCTTAGTTAGCAAGTTACTTGTTAAATGTCAGACAGATCGAAACAGGTTACCTGCAAAAAGCTTGTTGTGTATTCTACTAATGGATGGACTGGGGGTACAGGAAGATTGTTAATATTTTGAATCTCAACCATTTTCTTTTGTAAATTATGCAAAGAAATGATCTGGTAACCAACCATCAGGTTCTTTCAGACAAAATGTCTGTTTGTTACGATGTTTTGATTTTTAAATCATGATTTTCCCGTTTGTCCTTGGTTTTCTACAATTATTTCAGCAAGCAACTGTGAGAAATGCAGAGAAAATAAAGTTGTAATATATGTTCAGGTTTACAGGCTGGTGAAAGATCAACATGTTTGAGATGTAGAATGCAAAAGCCTTTGTGGAGTTAAACGTATTTTCTTGTGAATGTTGAGTGGATTCAACACTGCTTATCTGTATTTGATCACTGAAAACAATATGCTTTTGGCAAGCATTTTGTGCTTCCAGTAAGATCACATATTGAAAATTATCTGAATCTCTAAGACACTGTTTGGTTTATTTTCATGCCAATTTGTTTTCATGGTAACATTTTCAACATATAATAGCAAAATTTTGAAAGAAGAAAATTGATTAAGTAAGGTGGTTTTCTTTTCTAATTATATGGACAAAAAACATATGTAATTAAAAAACGCCCTTCAATTTTGTTGGTCTTACATCAGGTTTTGATCCTTGCTAGTTAACTTTTAACTGGTGTTCTGTTCTGATTGTTGTTCCATCAAATTTCCTGTGTATTGTCAATAAGAGAAGTCCAAAGGAAATATTAAATTGTTGTCTGTTCTTGTATTGCATGGTGAGAACTGCTATGTACAATGCTTGTAGGCAACAGAGTGCCATATGAACCAAATATTAAAGATTTGTGTTTATTTTATATATGGATACTAATTAATTTCATGCTTATTACTAAGAATATTAAGATTGCATTTTGTCAGTATTGCTTGATGTAACTTCCTAAAGCCATGTGAGTAGCTTTTGTGCTTTCCATCATCGTGGCATTCTTCTGCAAGCACATCAAAGTTTTGGAGGTTCTAAGTAGCCAGGGGAATCTTTGAAGGCATATTCATGATGAATTAATTATTAGTTCATGTCAAAGATCACCAAATAGAATTTCTCAACAAATGATTTTCATATACATGAAAAAATCTTCTTATTTACTAATTGTGCTCAACCTAGAGGTCCTATGTGTAGGCTAGAAAAATCTATAAAACTTAGACTAAAATGATTGTAACTTAAATATTGAATCGAACTATCTTTTGTTCAGGCCAAATGAGTTTATGCTAGATTTTGAATTTATGAGATGACTGATTTTTAAAAGTAATAATTATGTATAATTTTTTAAATAAATTAATATCTAAATTATTGAGATATATGAAACCATACTTTATATATTAAATCACTATCTCTAGAATTTTTTTTTGTCATTAATATGCTTTAATTTTTATAACTATACACATTTTAATTTTTAATTTTAAATTACTATTTTTCATTTTCTTTTTAAGCAGACTAAATAAAGACCCGGTAGAATTAGGTCTATGAATTTAACTTTGAAATATAAATTGAGTCAATCATTTTACTATTTTGCTTGTTAGGCTGAACCAAGTTGATCATTTGACACTTCTTGCTTAACCTAGTAAATTGTAAACACCATTTTAGGTTGGAAAACATACAATAAATGTTTTAATGAATAGTTAATTCATTCATAAATTACAAACTAGTGTTTCATAAATAAATTATTTAGTGAATATCTAATTAATTTGTAAATATGTAAAAATAGTGTTTCATAAATAGTTATGTTAGGACAAGTTACTACACAAACCTTATTTTACTGACATTTTTGTTTCAATGTAAAATGAAAAAAAAAAAGGAATAAAGTCATTATATTGTTTAAATATTAATGACATAAAAAAAACATATATAAAGAGAGAAATAATTAAATACTTATCCTTCATTTTTACCATCCGTTATTATTTTAGAATAGATTATTAAAAAAATAAAGATTGAGGTGAAAAATAATTTTTTATTTTTAAAAAGGATGGACTGTGACTAATAGATGTTTTAACTTACACGAATAGATATTTTGTAATTTATATTAATATTTATAATTTTGATTTTTAAAATTAATGAGTATTAAATATATTTATTTGTATATTTATAAATTTAATTTTTTATATTTTATATTTTTTATATTTATTTATTATTTATTAATAATATATTATTTAACTTCTTTTAATTTAAGAATGAACTTGAGATGACCTGGACTCTGACTGGAGACATGGATGGATAATATTCCATGATGGGCGAAAGACTTGCTGCTAATTAACTTCTTTTCCAGGAATAAACAATGATAGTTTCCAGAGAAATAAGCACATACTTTGTGTCAACAACTGTGATAAGATAAAAAATGCAATTTATCATAAAATCAGTAACAGTTTTGAAATGAAGATTTCCTAGCATAGTTTACTTTGTCAAAACAATTTTCCGAATCAAAATATCTAAATTATGTTCCCAATCATTCATCCAAACAAATTATTGATTACTTCCCCAACCTAACAAAACCAGTGATCGTGATACAAGATAATATCTTGGTATGAATGCTTGTTCATTCAATCCTTTTTCATCCTTTTAGTTTATTTTGAAATGAACACTAAAGACAAAAATATCAATAATTTCAAATTGAGGACAAAAATTCAGGAACTAAAAAATTTACCCAATTTCCAAAACCGAAGAAAAAGAAACCCAGCACTTAACATGAGACTAAAAAACATGATGAAGTAGTTATTTTAACAAGGAGGAAGGAAAAGATAGTTAAGAAGGGAGAATTTTCATCCGCAAGAAGTTCGAAAGTCCATGAATCTGGGCTTAGGTTATTAGTTTACGGATGGCTACGTAAATATGATAAATGAGAAGAGTTGAAGAAATCTGTAGCTGTATTTTTGTACAAAATGAAAAGTAAAAGGAAGAATCCAATCAATGAGGTGAAGATGAATTATTCGACAGTGCCGCAGATAATTTACAAACAGGGCACCAGTTCTTCAGCCCCAGCCACTGCTGTATGCAAGTCACATGAAATCTATGCTTGCACGGCAGATCCCCAATTTCATCTCCAATAACATATTCCTCCTGCATACAATGTATCCAAATCAATAAAATATGTATATATATGAAAATGATAAAAAGGTAAGATATTAGATAATTGTTATTTTACATTCAAGTAACGGATTTGATTTGCAGGAATGACATTTGTGATAATTTGAAGGTTTATTACGAGTCTAAAAGCATTAGTGTCAAGTCTTAGATTCCATCTATTTGTGGAAATGTTGGAGACTTCTCATAACTAGGATAGTTCAAATATTTTTAGAAAACTCTTAGTTTGATACTAAACATGACAGTCCCTCCATCAACAGACAATTTAGTTCCGCTAGAAACTATATATGCGGATATCAATTACAATTTGTCAAGTTGCATCCTAGTAACACAAGCCTGGATTTAGACCATGATGATGCATAATGACAGCCATTTTCCATGTAAGCATCATCCTCCTTGCTAAAGTTAAGATACATGTTATAAGAAAATACCTGGCAAATGCAGCATTTGATGTCATCCGTAACCTCAACTGTATCATTTGTAGGTTCAGACTGATATATACTTCTTTGAAGAGATTCTGCAAGTGCTTCCTCCGATAGAGCTGTGCTCACAGTTCCCATCCTCTCTTCAAGAGCTAAGAGTTCCTGTCAACAATCAGAAACTTTGGGAGCTAAGAATTGATAATTGATAAAATATAAAAAGAAAAATTATACATTTTTAATCCCAAGGGTGGGTGGTGCTACATCCTTAAGGATAGCATCTCTTCTCAAAGCCATCTCCCTCGATACAGTTACATTTCCAACCTCCCCCTTAACATTCTTACCTATAAACATCAATTAGACCAAGGTTTTAAGCACCAATATTACGTTTAGGAACATGCATTCTTAAGAACATTTTTATCCAAAACTGTTGCACCATACAGCCCACAAAGCACAAACCATTCTGAATTTGATGCAAAGACAAGAAATAAGAAACTGATATGAAGAGCCCATGACATTAAAATACCTCATAGGACATGTCATCAATATCCAACCGCATGTCTCTGTGATGATCATAAAAATTCAATCCATTATTGAAAATGTCAGTCTCGAACAAAAGAATTTGCTGCAAAGACACAAGATGAAACTTGTTAGATAACTACCCAGCTAAGTTGAGTTAACTTTTAGTCAGAATTACCTCATGGGTTAGATCTGCATCTTGTTCAAACCTCTCAAGTGCCAATAATACCTACATACAATAAAATATAGTACTTTATTTTCAAGAGCTCTCGTCAAAATATTAAAATATGTGCTCTCATGTTCAAACCAAAAAATTACCTCTTCAATACTGCCCATATTTATATGTCGAAAGCTATACCGATTTATTGGAGAATGAGTAATGTCCTCTTCTGCAGGAGAGAGAGGTGTGACACCAGATAACTGCTCACTGCTATTGCCTGATGTATCATAAGAGCTTGAGCAACTTAAAGGAGTGTCCACTGATGTCCGATATGAAATGCCATCACCACTGGTTGCCAAAGGGTTATCCTTTCCTTGGCTAGAAAACCTTCCCCTGACATGACCACTAACTGATCTTTGAGTTCTTACTGGTGCCATACTGGTATTCCGGTGAGGTGTATTTCTTGATCTTCTTGAATCAGATATAGATATGCCATTTCTGGAGGCAGAATTCCGTCCTTCCAGTGAAGACCCAATGGTAATTTTCCCTCGAACAGTGGAACTACTTTCCCCTTCACAGTTTCTCTTTTTCGATGTATCCTTCCTTCTATTAAGGCTTGAATCTTTTGATGCAGCCGGGATGACATCAGATATACTGTTGCATCTGATGTTCCTCACTCCATACTTGCTTGCAACAGCATGTCTCACTGAACCAGTGCTTTTAGTTTCTTGTCCACGCAATCCAGGTCTTTGGTTCAAATTACTTTGAGATCTTGTATTTGATAATGCACTGGAGCTTCCTACTTCCATCAGCCTCACATTACTAGACTCTGAACTCCCCCCTCTGGATTTAGGCCCTCTCAGAATTGCTACTGAAGAAGAGATAAGCTCGGGCAATTCTGGTTCATCCTGTACACTACTAGTTTCAGATGAATCTATCTCAAACTGAGAGGATAATTTTTTCCGAGGTTCCATTATTCGTTTTGCTGGGTTACTAGTAGATCTAGGGAAACTTCCAATTGTTTCCTTTCTACTTGAAGAGGACTGGAATGAAGGCCTCAAAGATTTACCTTTTTCAGAAGATCTGACTTGGGCAACTTCGGGAATATTAGCTCTACTACTGCAACCCAATTTGCTGCAAATTTGACCTGTTCGTTCTCTAGTATTAGCGGTATCTCTAAATGCATGGCTCATCCTCTTTCTAGGGACTACCACCCCATTCACACCTCTACTACCAGAATACTCACCCATCAATTGCTTATTACCACCAAATCTGCAACAAATGACATGACATAGTAGTAATTAGATAATCAAAAACTAAATAGGGCCATCAGATTAAAGAAAATCATGAGAATGGGGATAACAATATATAAGCTTAAATAACATACAATTTTTCAAGATTGTCACAAGCAGAATATAGATTCTATGTGAAAATAGTTTTACATGTTTCTCAATGAAAGCAATTTATTAGCATAATGATAGGAACTGTATAGATGATTTGAGAAGGAACACTGGATGTGGAGGGCAGGCCAAAATTTGGCATGTCTATTATAGGAAATGAACTAAGACTAGTTCCTAATCTATCACATAAAATGTCCATTATCTTCAATACAGATAACAGTATATTTCAGAATTTTCTTTTGTCCCTAATCTGTCACATAAGTTGCAACATAATAGATTGCCAAGACTAGCAGCCCCACTTCCAGAACTTCCAAGTTTTATGCTTTTGAATAATCTTTATAAATTAAATTGCACATCTAGATATCATTTCAAACTTGTCTGTCATGTATAAAACCATATTTTTCATATTCCTTCTTTATAATCTTCATTATTTGCATCAGAAAAGAGCTCTCACATCATGCATACAAAATGATCGGAACTCAACTTACAGGGGATAAAAAAAAATTGGAAAGATGAATTGGATTGTCCAAGAAAGGAAATAATCAGTGTCCATAACAACAAAAGAAATATCATTTTTTAAATACTCATGTAATGGATAAGGAACAGTTCCTTCCTGGTAAATTGTAATAAACTATACAAACGAGGTAATAACAACCCATCACAGATAGCATGTAAAAATCCTTTGACTAACAATTTCAAGCAAAATGCTACTTGTTGAATTATTCTATTCAATTATAAGTAGATACAAAAATCCACTGCCTGTTTTTTTTACCCTAACGGGATTCATTGATAAAATATATAGCAAGAATGAGATAAGCCAGTTATATAAGATTTTGCATGCTCAGTCAGACACATACTTTGGGAATTTGAGCTACCAAATCACATTTAATAAGTTATTCTTATAGAAAGGTTAGAAAACAGTCAAATTAGAAAAATTTTAGGGTGTAAAAAAATGAGAAAAGTACAAGAGAATACATGCAGTTAATTGTAAATGATTAGTAAAACACTCTAAACTCAAATGATAAAAACTTTAAGAAAATCAGCAACAAGAATTAAAAGATCAATACTTCTAGCAAGAAGCTAAATTGAGTTATTGAATCTTCCAAGCAGCCTGGTACAAACCATGAAAACATGTTCTAGGGCTTCTACCACAAATCTACAATGATATGTATAGTTTGGCTACTGGAAGAGTCACTTCAATGGCTTTGTATGTACTAGTATATACAACCAAGATAGTGTGCTTGTGTATCAACACAGTTTCTCTAATCTCCAAGGAAAAACTACCAATACTCTGTTCTATATATAATACAAAAAGACAGGGAGCTCCTTGTCTAACTTCTCTGAACCAACAGGATACGATTCAATCTCAAATTGATAATGTTAGATAAACACCTTAGAACGAAACAAATTCAACATAATAGGTTTTATTTCATGTTTGGGTATTTTAGAAAATTAACAAAACAGGATATAAGGTTAAAAACATGGTCAGTTTTGGTTTTACTAAAGGGTGAACTAAGAACATAAAAGACCGTTCCATTCCCTTTTGTTCATGTGACAAACTCTACCAATAAGTACACACAGATTGATTGCACAATCAAACCATACCCATATTAACGCACGTTATCATCATTATAATCTGATTACACCATTCAATTGGGGTGCCAGTACTCTCAAGGAACCCCAAAACCTCAATCATTAAAAATAATATTCAGCTAAAACAATTCAAAACAGGGAAAAAAACGAAAAGAAGAAGAAATACATATTAGAAGATGATCAACAGAAGACAACACGAAGCAAACTGCAAAGTAACTTCATTTATCAATTGATCATAGAAGAATGAACTAACAAACTAAGTCCTGAGATGAAAGTCCTCAACAACAACAAAAAAAGTTAGCTGTTTTTTTGTCTTTAATTGTAACTAGATGGCCCATAATTTCATCCCGGAAAAGAGGGTCTCTCACCGCACAACAATCACCAAAAAAATAAATTTAAGTTAAATTAAATTAAATAAAAAATAAAATACCCTCTTTCCCGTTATTTCAGCGCTCAAAATCAGCTCAACACAACAACCAAACCGTGAACCAAAAGAAATAGTTAATTTCTTTTTAATATAAAACAAAACAAGCAAAACCTTTTCAATAAAAATTCTTAGCTCGAAACAAAGATAAATAAAAAATCACATTAATTTGTTGAACAACAACAATCTAAAGAACACAAGCAAAAAATTAAAATCGAATCGAAATGTCAATAACCCATGTTTTTAACTTCTGGGTATAAAGACGATCACCTCAATGATAAAAAAAAAAAAAAATCAATATATTATATATAGTTTCAATTCGATAATGATTACCCGAATTCCTTTATCTAGAAAGAAGAAAGGAGTAAGGGAAAGGGAAGATGGGGTTGAAAAAGAGAAAGAGAGAATTGTCAAGTGAATTCAATAGGTGCACCTTGTTCTGCTGTTGTTGCTGTTATTGATGGTGTTGTTCTTCTCTAGTCTTAAAAAAAAAAAAGAGTTTCAGAGTCTGAGAGAGAAAGAAAGTATATAGGGAGAGGGAAGAGTGCAAAACGTGTGTGAATGATCCAATGCTGAGGCAGACAAAATTTCTTTAATCACTATCTTTTACAAAGTTAACAAAAAAAGGCAGCAACTAAATATTTATTAATTAAAACTTAAATTTGTTAAGAGTAAATAACAAAAAAGGCAGTAACTAAATATTTATTAATTAAAATTAAATTTGTTAAGAGTAAATAATAAATAAATGATAAATGTATTTATTTAGAAAGTTTTTAACCACAAATATACATTGTTTTAAGTTTTTATTAACAACTGCCTTGAAATCAGGCTAGTTTTTTTATTAATTGATAATTTTACAATTATATTAACTGTGGCTTAAAAATATTATATAATAAATGCTCTTTTATTTAATTAAATATTGAAAACAGACAGAGAAAACAGAAAAGTTAGTTGGCGAATCAGAATGGGTTTTATTTATTTTTATAGTGAATTTTATCGCGATATTATGTCTGTCTATTTTTTATATAAATATTGATAATTTTTTATAATATTTTTTTTACTCATTCTATCAGATTGAATGATAAGGAAGATAAAGTTATCTCTGGTGAATATTTCACATATTTAAGTTTTTTTTTTCATTATCATCTTATCATTAATTATTATTTTAATTGTTACATATATATAATTATTTTATAATATAAAAAATTTATACAAATATATCGTATTATTACCTGCACATTATTATTAAGTATTGACTTTTATAATAACTAATTTAAAATTCATCTATTGAGTATATCAATAAAATAAATATAAAAAACATAGATTATAATAAAATATAAGATATGTACACTGTAATTTGATTATAAGCTACCCATAAAAATGTGTTATTTCTATAATAATTACATTAAAATCATATCAACAATAGTAAAAGAAACTTATGAAGGTAAATATTATTGAATAACTTCATGAAGTGTGTGAAGAAAGAATATAAGAAGTTTTCACAGGAATTAAACAAGAATGATGAAGCACTTAATAACAATTCATGGTTAAACTAATTAAATTAGATTTTATTAGTGTATATGCATGTGTAATGTAAGCTTATGTAAATGGAGTTTATGAGATTATATATATTAATTGAAATGGTAGATAAAAAATAATAAAACCTTATCATTGAATTGGGAGGGTGAGAATGATGGTTCCTCGTGGATTAATTTCCTTTGTGTAAGCAATAAATGTTAAGTTACTTCAATTTTAAGTCAAAATGCATTAGTTTCTAACTCTTTATATAATGTAAAATAATATTTTATATTTATAACTGGTACAAAAAATTATTTTAATCAAATAGTTTAAATATACGTATGATACTAAGTTATATATATATATATATATATATATATATATATATATATATATATATATATATATATATGTTTGATTATCTATTGAAAAATCAGTTTAACTAAGCCTAAAATAAATGAGAATCTATGTGCTTGTAATTGTTGAAGTGCTAAGAAGCACTAGTACGTCAAAACAATTGTCCTATTCGAATTGGATATACATTAATTACACTTCAGATGTATCTAGATAACCCTAACTTTTTAAATAATAATTATATATATATATATATATATATATATATATATATATATATATATGAATAGAGTTATAATTTTATAAGTTAAGTGAAAGAAATTAATTACTTAATCAAACTAATAACTAAAAATAAAAAATATTAATGTGACCATAATAAAGTAATTAATCTAAAAAATATTTAAATAAAATAAAAATAATAAATATATTTTTAAAATTAAAATTATATTAATAAAAAGTTTTAAATATAATAATTTAATATATAAATTATCACTACTAGAAAACTAGTTTTTTTCTGCAAATTTTCTTGCAAAAAATTGTTTAAATTTATAGAAAACTTATTTCTTGCAATTTTTATCAAAATTTTGCAAAAATATTCCCATGAAAAATGAGAATTTTTAGTAGTGTATAATATATATATATATACATATTATAAAAATAAAATTATAATTTTGTAAATATTTAACGATTATTTTTTTTAAATTGTTTTAAAAATAATATTAATAAGTTTTAAATTTATTAAAATTATTATTTTAAAAATCAAATCAGACTTGTTAGTTTAATCAGTTTAATTGAAAATTAATTTAAACATCATTTCGTTATTTTGTATATAATGAAAATTTAATTGAAATAAAAAATTAATATAAAAACAATAAAATTGGATAAATAAACTAATTTTTTTTAATAGAATTGATTTTGCTAAAATAAAAATGTAAATATTAATTTTAAATTTTTTTAAAAATATAACTTTTATTTTATAAAACGATATAATATTTTTAATTTTTTATAATTATATCAAATTTAAATAATATTTCTTTTTGTTATATTTTCTTATGGTTATTGGTATTTCATTGTTTAGTATATTTTATTTTTTTTACCTTATTTATTAATCATGATAACAATTTTCATAATTATTGTAATTTTTATAAAAAAATTATTATTATTAATTAATTTACTATATATTTATTATATTTTTATATAATCAAAATAATTATTTTATTAAATCTTAAATTTAACTTTTAATATTCAACTCATGTCTTATCGGATTTTAAAAATATTGGTTAAGATATTTTTAAGTATTTACTAAATAAATTATTTTAAAAATAAACACAAAATATATAATATATTAACAAATCTCAGTTTATAATTATGTATTATTTAAAATTTATTTAAATCTTTTTATTTATACTTTTCTCTAACTTCGAATTCAAAGAGGCAAATGTTTATTAATATTATATAGATAGCATAGGCAACACTAATTTAACTAAGTAATGCCATTTAAGGTTTGATATATATTTAATAAAGTATTTTGAGAATGAAATATATAATTATAAGGGAATCATCACATAATTTAATTTTATTATTATCATCAATCATATTTTAGTAAGAAGAGAAGTCGAAAGGAATTAATTTTAGTCTTTATTTTTATGTTATATAAAAACACATTATTTTTCGAGTAAAACACACTAAAATCCTTTTTTGTTTGAGTACTTGAAAGAAAATTAAGAAAAATATTAATTTCTCCTCTAAAGTTCTCGTCATAGTTAATTTTTTTCTTAGTTTCAAGAGATGGTGTTATTGTTAGGGTATTATTACTTTCTCTTTGCGAGTGAACAATACATCTTTTATTTATTTTAGTTGTAAGTTTTCTGCTATTACTCTAATATCCAAGAGGGTTATGCTATGTCTAGGAAAGTTCTAACTAGAAAAGACTTGGTATTTAAGTATATCCATCAATGGTTAACCTCTTTTTCCTGATAACTTATCTAGTATACTAAAAGTTGGTTTACAATTCATTGTTCCAATAGACAGTATTATTCGTAGTGTAAGTGTATAAATCAATTTTAAATTCATAACAAAAACAAAATATGAGATAGAGAAGTTCAATTGGAATAATTTTTTATTATGAAAACTAAAGATGAAGACAATTTTGAGAAAACATAATTGTGTAGATGCAATTGGAAAAAGACCTGTGGACATCCCGAATCAAAAGTGAAAAGAAATGAATGATAATGTTATTGCAAATTTGTATTTGACAATGACAAATGCAATTTTATCTAACATTATGGAGAAGACTACAACGAATGAGATTTGAAACTCTCTCATCAAATTATACTAGGTGAAATCACTTCAGACAAGAATATTTTTATAGAGAAAAATCTATACTCTTCGAATGAGTAAGTTCACATTAGTGACTGGCCACATCAATAATCTGAATATGTTGTTTGGTCAACTTTTAATGGAAAATTTCAATATAGTTGAAAATGAACATGCGAAACTTCTACTTCAGAGTTTACTTGATTCATATGATCGACTCATCATCAACATAACAAATAACAATATTGATGGATGTCTACATTTTGATGATATTGTTAGAGTTATTCTCGAATAAAAATCCAAGCGAAAAAGCAAGGTAGAAAGGGTGGAAAGTTCAAAGCAAGCAGAGCCCTTGGCGATGATGAGAGGTAGATAAACAAAACGTGTATCTAGTGGGAATCAAACTCATGGTAGATCAAAGTCTCAAAGTAAGAAACATTTCAAATGTTACCATTGTGGCAAGAAAGGACGTGTAAATAAAGATTGGTGGCACAGGAAGACTGGAGGAAAGAATTAGGTTGTGTTGCAAGTACTTCAGAAGATGAAGATATTTTGGTGAAAGAAACATAAATTAGCTCCAATGGTGAAAGACAAATACATATGATAGATAGATAGTAGATTCAGGTGCAACATGACACATGACTTCACATCGAGATTGATTTTACACTTATGAACCTATCTCAAATGGATTTGTATTCATGGGAAATGATAATGCCTTAGAGATTATTGGAGTTGGTATTATCAAAATAAAAATATATGATGGTATTGCTTGCACCGTTCAAGGGGTATAATATATGAAAGACTTGAAGAAAAATCTATTATCTATTGGGCAATTAGATGAATTTGAGTGTAAGATTCATACTAAAGGTGGAATCTTAAAGGTGGTGAGAGAAAATCTAGTAGCGATAAAAGAAGAGAAGATCATGACAAATTTATATGTGTTTTGAAGAAATACATTGTAAGAAGTAAATATAACAATTGCATTAGCAAGTCAAGAAGAAGCAGCGATGATGTGACATCATAGATTTAGTCATATATCAGAGCAAGGTTTGCAACTTCTTACAAAACGTAATCTCTTACCTGGGCTCAAAGAGGTTGTTTTACTTTCTACAAGCACTATGTGATAAACAAGTAACATATATTGAAGTTTGTTAAAGTGACTACCAGAAGGAAGCATATATTAGACTTTATTCATTCTTATATGTGGGAATCACCGATATTAACCCCCCGGAGGAGCAAAATATTATGTATTAGTGATGATGGTTACTTAAGGAGATTATAGGTGTACCACATTAAGAGGAAATATGTGTTTTCAAGGGTAAATTTTTTTACTATGTTAACAATATGAAGGGGTATTTCCTACACGATCCCACTACCCACAATGTTATTATTAGTGAGGATACAAATATTATTTTTCTTCAAAGTGAACTTAGAGAGATGATTGACATGCTCCAACTAGAAGACTTTAAAGAAAAAAGAAACTTGGTTTGCAAGTTAACCAAATCTCTATATGGTTTAAACTAGGTGTCCAGGTGTTAGTACAAGAAATTTGATTCTTCATGATTAGTCTTGGTTATAATAGACTTAGTTCAAAATTGTACCTATTACAATATATTTGATGAGAAAGATTTTATCATATTATCGTTGTATATGAATGACATGTTGACGGTAGGCCCCAACAAAGTTCAAAGTTTTGAAGGCACAATTGGTTAATAAGTTAATATGAAGGACTAGAGACCAGCAAACAAGATTTTAGGGATGCAAATTCACTGAGACATAAAAGATAAGAAAGTTTGACTTTATCAGAAGAATTACTTATTGAAGGTCTTGCGGTGCTTCAACATACAAGGATGTAAGTCAGTTTCTACCAGACTTTCTATCAAAATTTCCTCAAGTATGAGTCTTAATAATGAAGTGGAGAGGATGAAACCGTTTTGAGTACTATATGCATCAACGGTAGGTGTAACACCTAAAAAAAATTATCATGTAAAATCTCACAATGTATTAAATTATAATATTTTTGAATAATTTAAATAGGTTATAAAAAAACTAATTTATTAATATATATATATATATATATATATTATTTAAATTGTTATAAAATAAATAAATACTAAATATAAATTATTATTTATTACTATTTTTTTATTAATTAAAATAATAATGGTAAATATTATTATTTAATATATATTTATTATTGATAATATATATATATTATTAAAATTATTAGAAATTTATATATATATATATATATTAAAAAATTATTAAATTATTATTAAAATACTTATTAAACATAAATTAATAATACTTAATAGTAATAATTATTATTATTTAAATAGATATATTAAAAAAAAGAATAGTAAAAAAAGAAAAAAAAAGATGGATAAGATACTTATCTCTTCGTTGAAAGAGATAAGCTTGACATTAAATAGGGAAAAAAAGTAAAAATAAAAATAAAAGAGTGATTTGGCATCTATAAACAGGGGTGGGGTGAAAAGATGGGGAAGCACTAAAGAATAAAAAGAGGGAGAGAGAAAAAAAAAAAGAGCAGGGAAGAAAGAAACTCGGAGGAGAAAGATAATGAAAAGAAGTTATCTATATCAATCTATAATTATTAAAGAAGGGAAGAAGAGTTTTATTATTTTATCTATTTTATTTTTAATTATATTTGTTGAGGTATCTCTAATCTAATTCTATTTATTATGTTATATTTTATTTATTTTCAGTTATACATTCGTTTTTATTTATATTTATTTATCTTCAGTTATGCACTAGTCTTGTTTTATATTTATTTATTTATCTCTAGTACGTCCTGTATTTATATTTATTCTATTTATCTTCAGTTACACACTATATTTATTTATTTATCTCTAATATGCATTGGTCTTGTTTTATATTTACTCTATTTATTTTCAGTTACACACTAGTCATGTTTAATCATTATTTATTTATATACGGTTATGCATTAGTCCTATTTATTTATCTCTAATTATGGATTAGTTCTTATTTATTAAATTATTTATATTATTTTAAAATAATAATATTTATTTATGAAGATTTGATGATATTATAGATGAGAGGTTGAATATTAGGGATTGAAATGGGTGGATATCACTTAGAGAGTGATTAAAATTTGGGTTCATTTATCATGACTAATCACTACAAATTTAATTCAAATCTTCGTACTATAAAATAAATGGAGTATGTGATGAAGTTGAAAAGTAGATTTTATAGTTTATTTTAAGATTATATTATTTTACATGATAATTATTTTCACTCCCTATTATGATCTCTTGTGCATGTTATACTTAAATACCAAAGTAGATGGAGGCATCAAACATTCTAATTTCCTTTTCTGCAAACATCACTTTGCCTTCTTTTTAGGAACTGAACACAAACATTATTGACAATTCAATCACTTTTAGAGGGACAAAATTATCAATCTTGACATTTGCAACTAACATGAGAACCTTCTTCATGTTAGACGGACCAATAGTAGTCACTTTTTGTATGCCCCTTGTCATTCATCAAAATCCTTTAATCAATTTGTTTTCACCATTAATATAGATACTTGTAAAATAGTAGTAAGAATAAAAGGAATAAAAAATAAATACATTTTTATTTTATTTTATATACCATGTATAAAAAAATAATAATATAAATTACACTTATATATGTAAAATATTTTTATCTCACATGTCATCCTGTCAAAATTTAGTGTGAAAAATAAAATTGTTACATTATATATATATATATATAATTCTTTTTTATTTTATAGACCATGTATAAAAAAAATTAATGTAAATTACACTTATATATGTAAAATATTTTTATCTCACATGTCATCTTTCAAAATTTAATATGAAAATAAAAATGTTACATTATATATGTGTGTATATATATAGTCTTATGGATATCATGATCGGTAAGATCAAACATTGCACAAGTAGTGAGAACAGTTAGTAAATTTATGATAAATCATGGTGGAGAGCATGAGTCTTATTAAGAGAATCCTTATCAAAGGAACTTTCGATGTTGCATAATATTTCGGAGGATCAGAACTAGTTGTCATAAATTATGTTTGTTCGGGTTTTGTAGGAGGGGTTATAAGTTGGTTATCCAAGCTACAAGATGTTGTAGCCCTATCTACTAAATAAGCTAAGTACGTGGCAGCTATTGAAGTTTGCAAAGAATCTATCTAGATTCAAAGGTTAATGGAGGAATTCGGGCACAAACAACAAAAGTGTGTTATATAATATGATCGTTAGAGTGTTTTGCATATTATAAGGAATCCTGTTTTTCATTCTAGGATGAAACACATAGGTATACACTACCACTTTGTTTGAGAAGTAGTAGAGGAATGAAGTGTGAATATGTAAAAAATTCACTCCTCTAAAAACCTAACAGATGTTACGACAAAGCCGATTAGTATTGACAAATTTACGTGGATTCAATCTTATTATGACCTATAGGAAAACTAAGCAACATGATGAAAAAGAATAAAGAATGGTTTGAAGATTTGATTAATTTCATCAAAATTGTAAGTGGGAGAATGTGAGAAGTGAAGAGAAGAGAAGTCTCACATCTTACTTTGGTGTTTATTTTTCATGTTATAAATGGAGCATAGTAAATATCTTCCTTTATCTTTTCTATTGCATTAGTGCTTTAGAGAAAATTAAGAGAGAAATTAATTTCTCCTTTTAGTTAAATTTTTTTAGTTTTAACTGAAGATGTTATTATTTTCTAATTAGGTTAAAGAGAATGTATGATATTTTATTTCTTTTAATAAAATTACATTATTACTTATTGTATGTTTTGTTTCTATATTTTTGTTTTTTATTTTAGTTGTGATTTATTACGGTAATACTTTGATAGGTAACATATTTTTGGTATAAAAAAACATGAACATTATTTTTTACCCCGATCCTCGCTCCCGATTTTTTCAATTACTACCCTCGTCCCCAATCTCGTCTGGGTTAGAAATTAAGTTTTCATCATTGTTTTTATTGGATTTCGGATTTTCTCGTTCCTGATCTACATTATTTTTAAAAAATATTTATATTTATAATAAATTAATTTTACTAATTTTATATATTTTGTATACATAAATAAATTTTATAATTTTATAATTTGTAATTATTATTAATGAAATATATATATATATATATATATATATATATTTTTTAATTTATTATATTTATATCAAAATATATATGTAAAAGGAAAATTTAATTATTTTTTTCTTTATATAAATATAAAATACTTATATTATTATTATTATTATTATTGTTATTATTATTATACTATATTCAAATATTTAATTACATATAAGTTAATTCCTTTTTAAGTTGTCATTTAAAAATATGAAATATATAGTTTATAAGAAAATATTTAATAAGTTAATTCTTATTTAATTAGTTCATAGTAATGAAAGTTTAAATTATCAATTCTTTTTAATCCTTTAAAATATAATTATTTTATTAAGATAAAATTTGATATATGACAAATAAGAATAATAAAATCTAAAAAATATGACATAATAAAACTTAATAAAGATAAATTATAAATAAAATAATATTAGTTATTACTAAAATTTATGTAAATTATTTAGAAAAAGATAAAGAAGAAGAAAAATTAACTGTATTCATCAAATTGGTTGAAAATATTGAAAAATGTTAGATATTGTTTAGATATTATTTAATATTGTTAAGATATTGTTAGATATTAACCATAATATCAAATAATATCTTCTGTTTATTTTGTTACTTTTAGTTACTCTTTTAGTTATATCTCTCTACTATAAATAGACTACCCTATGTGTGATTTATACAAAAGGGAGATTAATCCCAAACTCTATTTCTTCTATATTCAACATGGTATCTAGAGCTTAAGGTTATTTTGAATTTTTTTTTTCGCCTTTGACCACTATTGAAGCCGCCACCACCGCCGCTATCGTTGTCGGTTATTTGGTAGTGTGAAAGTGCATGTCTAGGAAAGTTCTGACAAGGAAAGACTTGGTATTTAAGTGTGTCCATTAGTAACCCACCTCTCTTTCCTGAGAACTTACCTGGTGTACTGGTTCACGCCGTTGTCACTATCGCCTCCGCCCTTTATGAGTTCTTCCGCTCCTTTTAGTACTTCCAATTCTGTCAGTACTGCGTCTGATCCTTCCATCTACACTAACTATGTTAATGTGCACTTATCCATTGACAAGTTAACTGACCCTAATTATGCCACATGGTCATCAGACGTCAGATTATGGCTTAAGAGTCAGAAATATCTTGATCATCTTGCCCCGAAAGCACCTACTCTCACTCCTGGTGAGGAAGACCGTTGGGACACCATTGATGCTCAATTATGCGTGGTTCTTAAGGGTACTCTTGATCCTTCGTTAAAACAAATTTTTCGTTCCTACGAAACATGTGCCAAAATCTGGGAACATGCCAAGTTATTATACACCAATGATACTCAACGTCTCTATGATATCTGTTCTAAATTTGTAGATGTTATTGCCTCTAAACATCAAGATTCTATGACTGATTATATGGGCAAAATTCATGCTCTTTTTCATGAGTTCAATGAGTTATTGCCTCCTTCCCCCGACCCTGCCACCGAGATAGGACAACGATCAAAGTTCTTCATGCTAGGGGCATTACACGGACTTGCTGATCAATATTCACATATTCGTGATTAGATTTTAGGTTCTCCCATTGTCCCCACCTTGACATCGACCTGCTCCACTCTTTTGCGTATACCAACAAAACCCAACCCTGACACACCTGCTTCTATTAATAATTCTTCTGCATTGGTATATCACCGTGATGATCGAACTCGCTCTCGCAAACAGGGAAAAGGGCGTCCTAAGTGTGAACATTGTGGCAAGCTAGGTCACAAGATTGACCAGTGTTATGCATTACATGAGTGTGAACATTGTGGCAAACTAGGTCACAAGATTGACAAGTGTTATGCATTACATGGTCGTCCTACTCGATCTACTCGCAGTTGCTCGGATCGATTTTTCCCCACCTTTATCTGCTAAGGATCCTCCTTCTTCTATTTCATCGGACACACCTGCTATGTTCAACAAATTTCTCAAATGGTATAAGGATCAACGAGTCTTCTAGTTCCATTGTGTACTGTCGCACACACGGTACATCTTTTGCTTGGTCCGACCCAATCTTCTTCCGGTCCTTGGGTTTTTTATTCGAGAGCCACTGATCATATTACTGGTAACAAATCTTTGTTCTCCTCTTTATCCTCTCCCGATCCTTTACCTTTTGTTACACTAGTTGATGGCTCTAGAGTATCATCTCATGGTGTTGGAACTGTTAAACTTTTCCCTTCTTTAACCATTGATAATGTTCTTTATGTCCCTGGGTCTCCTTTTAATCTGTTATCCATCAGTCGTCTAACTCGTTCTCTTGATTATGTTGTTTCTTTTACCAATAATTCTGTGTGTTTACAGGACCGGAGTTCGAAACAGGTGATTGGCACAGGATGTGAGTCTCATGGTCTTTATCATCTTCGTCCCTTTACACATGTTGGTGCAGTTATAGAGTCTCCCTCTCTTTTCCATGCTCAGTTAGGTCATCCAAGTCTTGCCAAGTTACAACAACTTGTCCCTGCCTTATCTAAATTGTCTAGTTTGGCATGTGAGTCATGTCAATTAGGCAAGCATAGTCGTACTTCCTTTCCTCGTAGTGTCACACGTGGTGCTTCGTCCCCTTTTGTCGTGGTTCACTCTGACATTTGGGGACCTAGCCGCGTTAAGTCTACTTTAGGTTTTCAATACTTTGTTATTTTCATTGATGATTATTCCAGATGCACTTAGTTATTTTTGATGAAAAATCGTTCTGAATTATTTCATATCTTTCAAACTTTTTTCAATGAAATTCAAACTCAGTTCGGTGTTTCTATTAGAATTTTGCGCAGTGATAATGGTCATGAATATCTTTGTCATTCTTTTAAACAATTCATGGCTTCTCATGGTATTTTGCATCAAACTTCTTGTGCTTATACACCTCAACAAAATGGTGTAGCTTAACGTAAAAATAGGTATCTTATTGAAACAACTCACACTCTTTTAATTCATGGAGAGGTTCCTCAATATTTTTGGGGTGATGCTCTTCTTACTGCATGTTATCTTGTTAATTGCATGCCATCTTCGGTTCTAGATAATAAAATACCTCATTCCATTTTATTCCCTCATGAACCACTTCATCCCTTACCTCTAAAAGTTTTCGGGTCTACATGTTTTGTTCATAATTTTAGTTCTAGTCTTGACAAGCTTTCTCCTAGATCACATAAATGTGTTTTCTTAGGGTTTACAAGATCACAAAAAGGATACAAATGTTTTTCTTCTTCTCTTAACCATTATTTTGTGTATGCAGATGTCACCTTTGATGAGTTCTCTTTTTATTTTAAAAGTCAATCTTCACCTCTGTCTCCATCCAATCTTGTCAACACTCCTAGTACATTTAATGTTCCTGTTGTTTGTGACCCTCTAACTGTGTCTTCTTCACCATTAGATTATACTCCACAGTCAGCTTCTTCTTCACTGCCTCTTCAGGTTTATAGTTGCCGAAACCAATCACAATCACCACCATGTGACTCTACTCAAGTACCAACTACTCTGTCTCCTCCGGATGTGACACCTGAGTCTGACCTTCCCATTGCCCTCCGAAAAGGTATCCGTTCTACACGTAATCCCTCTCCTCATTATATTGGTTTGAGTTATCATCGACTGTCATTACCTTTTTATACATATTTTTCCTCTCTTTCTTCTGTGACCATTCCAAAAACTGTCCGTGAAGCTTTAGCCCATCCTAGTTGGCGTCAGGCCATGTTAGATGAACTAAGTGTTCTTCATAATAGTGGAACTTGGGAATTGGTCTTGTTACCGTCTGGGAAATCTGTTGTTGGTTACAGGTGGGTGTTTGCTATCAAAGTATGACCTAATGGTACTATTGATCGCCTTAAAACTCGTCTTGTGGCCAAAGGTTATACTCAAAGTTTTGGGTTGGATTATGGAGATACCTTTTTCCCTGTGGCAAAGATGACTTATGTTTGTTTATTTATCGCCATGGTCGCTCTTCAACAATGGCCTCTTTATCAACTAGATGTTATAAATGCTTTCCTCAATGGTGATTTGCAAGAAGAAATCTATATGGAGCAACCTCCTGGGTTTGTTGCTCAGGGGGAGTCTTCTGGGATGGTATGTCGTCTTCGAAAATCCCTATATGGCCTAAAACAGTCTCCTAGGGCCTGGTTTGGAAAGTTTAGCAAGGTTGTTCAACAATTTGGTATGACTCGGTGTGAAGCAGATCACTCTGTCTTTTATCGACACTCAAGTGCTGGATGTGTTTACTTGATAGTATATGTTGATGACATCGTTCTTACAGGTAGTGACAACCATGACATCTCTCAGTTGAAACAACGTCTCTGTCACCATATCAGACCAAAGATCTTGGCAAACTTAGATATTTCTTGGGTATTAAGGTGGCACAGTCCAATAATGGTATTGTTATATCTCAGAGGAAGTATGCCATGGATATTTTAGAGGAAACTGGGTTGATGAATTCAAAGTCTGTTGATACGCCCATGGATCCCAATACTAAACTTTTACCAAATCAGGAGGAGCTTATACCTGATCCTGAGCAGTATAGAAGATTGGTTGAAAAATTGAATTATCTTACAGTTACTCGTCCTGACATTTCCTTTGCAGTCAGTGTGGTAAGCCAATTTCTTAATTCCCCATGTGAAGATCATTGGAATGCAGCCATTCGTATCTTAAAGTATATTAAAGGATCTCCTAGAAAAGGATTGTTATATGATTCTAATAACCATACAAGAGTTGTTTGTTACTCAGATGCTGATTGGGCAGGATCTCCTTCGGATAGAAGATCTACATCTGGATATTGTGTCTCCATTGGTGGTAACTTGGTCTCATGGAAAAGTAAGAAACAAAGTGTTGTGGCTAGATCTAGTGCAGAAGCAGAATATAGAGTTATGGCCTCAGCTGCTTGTGAACTTATTTGGCTCAAGCAATTGCTTAGAGAGTTACAATTTGGAGATGTCACTCAAATGTCACTTGTGTGTGACAATCAGGCTGCTCTTCATATTAGTTCTAATCTTGTCTTTCATGAGAGGACCAAACACATTGAGATTGACTGTCATTTCATTCGAGAAAAGATTATGTCTGGAGACATCAAGACTGAGTTTGTTAACTCAAGTGATCAGTTAGCAGATATTTTTACTAAATCTTTACGGAGTCTTAGAATTGATTATATTTGTAACAAGTTTGGCACATACGATTTGTATGCTCCAGCTTGAGGGGGAGTGTTAGATATTGTTTAGATATTATTTAATATTGTTAAGATATTGTTAGATATTAATCATAATATCAAACAATATCTTCTGTTTATTCTGTTACTTTCAGTTACTCTTTTAGTTGTATCTCTCTATTATAAATAGACTACCCTATGTGTGATTTATACAAAAGGGAGATTAATCCCAAACTCTATTTCTTTTATATTCAACAAAAAAAGTATTAAAGAGATTAAAGGAATGTGAAAAATTGAAAGATAAGAGAAAAAGAATAATGTAATAATTAATTGATATAAAAGATTAAAAATGGATAGAAGAAAAGTAAAAATGGTGAAATATAAAAAATGACCTTATTTGTAATGAAAAAAAGGAAATACTTTTAAAATATTAATATTTTAAAATTTAAATTTAAATATAAAGTCGGGGGAATGAGCCCGGAATGGGGATTGCAGTACTCATCCCCGACTTTTCAAAGCAAGGAAAACTCGAACTTATCCTAGTCAACTCGATTTTTTACCGTCAAACTTGGGCTCGGGACGGATCGGTCCCTGCATGTACAAGTTTAATTGTCATCCTAGACGTACTGTATAAATTACTTTGTTGTACTGTTTAAAGGAATTTCTAAATTGCTTAAAAAGACAAAAATAAAAAAATAAAGAAGATAAAATAGTTATATATATATATATATATATATATATATATATTATTAAGACTAAACAATACGAACAATACGAATGACTTATTTAATTACTGTTTTTAACACAAATTTTAGTTTTTATAAGTTAGAGATTTTATAACATTTTTGTTGAAATAACTTAATTTTTTTTTCAACTTTTAATTACTAAAAAAATCAAAACTAAACATAAAAATATCCATCCGTGTAATGTACTTGTTTGGTTTTGAAACAAAGGCCCTACATGAGGGTAGTAAGATGTCACATTGCTTATGCAGTGAGAAAACATTGTGTGAGTCATCTAAGTTGAAATTAAGAAGATGTTATTAAGATGGACACGTGAAATAAGTATCACTGTCTATTTAATGTGTCACACCTTTAATAAATAAATAATTTAGTATATATTTAATTTAATTTAAATTAAATTTAAGAATAATGTCTTATAAATATATTGATGTTATATGTCTTAAATTGGGAATGAAATCTAATATAACATTTTAAATAGGACATCTATCAATATGGATTAAAGTTTCGATAATTAAGTTAAATTAAACTAAAATTTTATTATCTAAATTGAGTCATGTTTATTTTAATTTGGTTCATTTATATTAAATTAGTTTGTAGATTTATATATTTGACTGTTTTAAAAATAATATTATTTTATTAATATATATATATATATATTAAAGTAATTTAATAAATAATTTATTTATTTTAAAAATAAATATAATAGTAGGTTTCTAATATTATTTATTCAATAATTTAATAATTAAAATAAATTATTATTTTAAATTATTATATTACTAAAAAACTAAGTAGTGACAATGAATAATAAATTTTTAATTCTTATTTAAAAAAAATGAAATCTTAAATTTATATATTAAATTATTATATATAAAATAAATTTTATTTTATTAATATAATTTAAATTTTTATTTAAACATTTTTTAATCAATTATTTTGATGTAAATACATTATTTTTTTATTTTTAATTAAGTTAAAATTATCTTGTTAATCCATTAACTTAAAATAAGATTATGCTAACCCAACATTTATAATTAATTTAAAAAAAATAATTAAATGTGTGTGTGATATATATATATATATATATAAATTTAAACCATCAATATTTTTTTTATCTGTAGATTAAATCTACCGGTTTAAATTTTAATAAAACATAATATTTTAATAATTAAATTATTTTTTATCTTGTAAAAAGTTGAAGTTCAAATTAAAATTATATAAAAGTGAGTTCTTATATTTTCAGAAAATGAATTTGTAAAAAATAATGCGAATAAAAGATTGTGACAGAGAAAACCATTTAAAGGAGAAGACTCATGAAATATATATTCTTATCATAACCTTGTAGTACAAATGCTTTATATATTTCATTTTACTCCTTATAAAATAATTTTAATTTAATCTCATGAAATATTTTTTTATCATATAATTTTCTTTTATTTTTAGTTTTATCAAATATTAAAAAAAAAGAACAATTTAAAATGGACAAAATTTTATAAAACTAACCAAATTCACATATTAAAAGGAATAAAACAAATTAGCATAGACAAAGTCAAATTATTTTATAAGAGTTAAAATAAATTTTAGAAAAAAAAATAAAGAGGTCCTTTTTATTACGTAAAAAAATTACTATTTTTCTAGAATTCTATATTTTCTCACTTCTTACTTTGTTTAACCTTTTTTAACATTTTCAAAGAAACTCCCTCCTTCTTCCTCTTTTGGACTTATAGTAAGGAGATAGTTGAATTTAGATAAATCTTACTCCACAATATTTTTATTAAGAAAAACTTTTCTTTTATCCCCAAATCAAAGATGTTCTTTGTTTGTCTAATTTATTTAAAATTGAATTTTATACATTTGTTTTTACATTGATTTTTGAAATTAAAGTTATCTTTAAAGAGATTAATTTTATTTAAACATATATTTTTAATAAGATTCATCTGAATTTGTTTTTGAAAAAAATAATAATTTTATTTATACTAATATTTTATTATGTAGTTTTATTTAAGCTTATATTTTAAGATAATTTTTTATTTAAGCTTATATTTTAAATAAACTTATTATTTAAAAAAAAACTATAAGCATTATAGATATTCACAACTATAAAATAAGTCAATGATAAATAGTTACTATCTATATCATTACAATAGAAACTAAATAAAATGTGATAATATTTTAAAGATAAAAATGTAATAAATTATTTACTTTAAAAAATAAGAGATGGAAATAAAAAAAATGGCCGAAAAAGAGAGGAGAGAGATTGTATTATTTATTCAATTAATGAATTTTTATTTTGTATTTAATGTAAACTAATAAGTTTTAAAAATAGTTGGTAGTTCATTAATTGTTTAAAAATTATTAAATAGATGGATTAAACCCTGTCTTATAATAAATAACTTTAATGGATTGCAGATGATACATGTACATATTTTAAAATTATGTATATATTTCTTACACAAACTTCTCTACAAATTTTTTTAAAAGAAAGAAAATAATAAAAAAATAATTTTACACAAGGTAACAAGATTAATTCATGTAGAAATTAAAATTAAAAAATTAGAAAAATTATATTAGACAGCTTTTATAAATTAATTTATGCATAATTATAACCAAATTGAGCCTAAGCACTTGAGCATGCTACATGTCTAATTATGTACCCCACCAATGAGTGTTAGTATAATTAATATGTATTTTGAAATTTGAAAATGGATCAATCAACTTGAAATCTGATTATATATTTGTTTAGTAGTTAATTATATTTGAAAAGTAAGATGTATTATGTTAGTGTACAAGAGGCCTCAAAAATAATCTCATCTCAAAAAAATGTAATAATTAACATACCAAATTTTCAATTTATCTAATTAAAAAAATTATATTTAATTGAACGGTGGAAGAAGAAACATGATGCATAGAAAATGACTAAAGCACTTAAAATACCTCATTAAGACCACGACATAAAGCTAATCCTTCCATTTGGGATCAAATTGGAAATAATTTCGTTACATTAATTCCAATCTTCTTCATATTATTACCACATCGAAAAGTTTAAGCTATCAAATCAAATATATAATGATAATTGGGTCCACTTCGTAAATGAAGAACAATTCAATTGTTATACTTCTCTTTTTTTTAATTATCATGCATTAATACAAGTCTCATTCACAAATAGTTTCAATAATTTATTTTTTAATCAATTTTTTGTTCAGGATAAAATAAAATATTCAAAAATATGCACATAAAATTATATTAGAGTATCTAAAATAAAAATTGACTTAAAAATTATTATCAATACATGCTAAAACATAAGTAAAAAAATATTTACGTATACAATTTTTACCTGTTTTATTCGTAAATAATTATGTTAAAAAAAATCATGAATATTATTTTAAGTAGTTCAAATGTTCTTAATACTCTAAACATTCTATTCTAATAGAATTGAACGTTGATCACCAATTAAGTCATACCTAAAATTTTGTATTCGTGGGTATTGTAAAACTTTTTTTCATTGTTAATACATTAAATTAAACGTAATTTATAATATAAAGTTTATGATAATTATAAAAAAAAAAATATATATATATATATATATATAATAAATTCGGATCATATTATAATTAAAGATATATTTGATAAACTTCTCTGTAGATAAATAAATAAAAATCTCTATAAACTAAAACTAAATTATGTAAATTGATTTGTAAAATTTCTATCTTTCAATATCTCTAAAATCGTATTTTTAACTTATAAAATAATATGTTTTACTTTTTTTTTTAAAAAGGATTTACTAAAAATTTTATAACACAAAGTATATATTTTACTCTCTTAATCTCTTACACACTATTTTAATATAGAATTTATCATAAGAAAGAGGATATTTTGAATTATTTTTAAAATGTTACAATTAAACCTAATCAAGAGATTAATTTAATTAATACATCAGTTTCTGAAAAACTTACAATATCAAAATCCATAAGAATACAGCTTCATAAGTTTTTATTATTATTCTTATGGTGAGTGGAGCAACACACATTAAATTTACACCAAATATGAATAAATCAAACATGAAAGTAATTAATGGACAAATTGTCTATGCCCCACTATGTTAGTGCTGTTCACAATTAATGAACACATCTTTGCACGTATTTTTAGTTCAAAATTATTTTAAAAATATTTTCCGATTTCTTTTAATTTAAAATAGATAAAAATATGATTTTTTTAAGTAAACATATAAACATCTAACTAATTAGTTACCACCTTAAAACTTCCTTTACAGAGCAGAATAATTGCTTCAATATTCTAGTTGGTGTGTCAATTGTATCAACTGACATGTTTTTCCGACCATCTAAAACTTTGGTACCTTTTTATATTTTTTTAACGCTATTTGAATCATTGATCGCTCGAATTAATAATTAATATCAATTTTTATAAAAATAATTATTAAAATGTTGTGAGTAAAGATAAAATTATATAAAAGAATTTGTCCGTAAAAAAATTGAATAATAATATCTATCACTATAAATTATCAGTGTTACTTATTAATATTATTTATCTAATTTTGATGAAAATATAATAAAGTATTTAACTTTCTGTATGATGTATTATTTATTTTAAAATTATATAGTCTTTTTATTAAAAAATATATTAACACGTTAGGAGATGAAACTGTATATAAATTAATATTAATTTTGATTCTACGACTCGTAATTTTCTTTAAATTTCAGACTTTTTATATTTTACTTAATTAATTTTTTTTTAAAAACTCGTCCAATAATTTTCTTTAAATAGTTCGAATCAACCATAAAAAACATTTTTTTTAATTTCTCATTAGACTACTTTAGAACACATTCAATGTCAGGATATAAGACCTTCTCAGTCCCACCACATCATTTTTTAAGTATCTTGTTAAAAGCTATGTTCCAATAGTGTGGTAATATAAGATTTAAATTTTTATAATTTTTTATTTGCACTTAAAATTATTTACAACTTAACAAATTAATTTTATTATATAATTATTTATTTTTTGTTCTATTTTCTTACAACTTATACGTGTCTTTAATTTACGACTCTCGTATTATGATAAATCAGCATGTTTCAATGCGATTTCTTAAAAAACCTATCTCTTGAATTTAATTCACTAGATACGATGTTAGTGTAAACACATTCAGTTCGAAAACAAATTTAGTTCAATAATAATAATAAAAAAAAAGAGTCAAAATCATGTCTAAAATAGAAAACAATATTTGTTTTAAAAGGAATAATTGATCTAAATTTAAAAAATAATTCAATAAAAAGTTTTGTTTTTTTTTTATCGTGCAGAAGGGAACAGGAAAAGGTCAACCGTGTGTCTCGTTCGTTCACAGCAAGTTTGATAAAAATAAAAAAACCAAATTTTTGTTTTGATTCGATGGCCTGCAATACAGCAGGTTCTTTGAGTTATGCGTAATTTTCGCTTCTTTTATCATCTTATTAAACCCCTTTTTTTATTATTTTTTATTTTTCTCTTCCAATCAACTTTTTTTCTTTTTTCCTCTTTTTCTTCTTCATCTTCTTTCTCATATTTTTCTCCTTTCAAGGCAATTTTTCTTTGCTTTTGTGCCCACAAATTCACTCTTCCATGAACTTTCTTTCATCAAGGTACGTTATCTAAACGTGATCCCTTATCTGCTTTTGCTTTTGTAAATTTACGCCTCTTTTTTGTGTTACATCTTTCAATTTTTATGAGTTTGATTTGTATTAAGTTTTGGAATCGCTTTCTCTACAACCTTTAGAAGAAGTGGAAGTACTTATCATTGTGTCGCATATGCTTTTCTCCTTCTATTCATCTTTGCATCACAAAAGGGACACTAGTTTTTGGTTTTTCAAAGAGTTTTTGGGTGATGATCACAATCATTTGTCTACTACTTTACCTCATTTTAATGCTTCTTTTTTGTTCTATGTTTTCTTTAGGTATTCACCTTTTTTCCTTACACGTCATTCAAACAAAATTCTCATGAATTTGGATGTTTTCTTAAAATTTAATGGGACTTTATGCTAATGATGCCCTTTTTCACTTTTTTTGCTCTACCAAATAATTAAATATTCAATTTTTTTCGCTTATCTTTTCTCGATTTATTTCTTCTATTTCCATTTTTCCTATTTCTGTTTTCATACCCTAACAGTTACTAAACCTTCTTGCTTTCATTTTTGAGATTGTAGGTTCATTCAAGAATTTCTTGGGTGAGAAGATATATATACATGGCAACAAAAGCAAAAGAAAATTCAGTTGTTGGAAAGGAGAAGAAGGTCACATCTTCAAATTCTCACATCACAACCACCAAAAGGACCACCAAACCCTCCACAGCAACAACTACAACCTCCACAACAACAACAACTAGCTCCATTAAGAAGCCTAACTCAACCTCTTTAGCAGAGAAAAACACCCCCAACTATCTCAAGCCCACTTTAACTTCACGCCATGAAGTGCCCTCTTCCAAACAACCCAAAACTAACTCTCCCAACAACAAGCCTTCTGAAATCAGAAGAAGATCTATGGACAAACCACGTACCTCTTCAAACTTGACAAGAACTGCCTCACGTAGGTCTTCCATTGGCCCACTTGCTAAAACTACTATCCCTTCCAAACCCATTTCAGATAGGACCTCAAAGGCCCCTAGTGATGGAAAAACTAGGCCACCACTTCTCACAAAGGTTCCAAAGAAAACCACCCCTACTACTTCCACTGCTACCTCTACAAGCACCAGGAAGGTAGTAGCCAATAGGGATCATGGTTCTGTTAAGTCAACAAAGTGCATTCTTAGGAAAACTGCAAAACCTGTAAGTGTTGAAACTGAGCAAGTTATTAAGGAAGTTACAAGCCAAGAAAGTGAAGTGATAAAGGTGGAGAACGAAGCACGCAAAGTACATGAGGTTGAACATGTGGTTGATATCTCACCTGATGTTGAATCCGCACATGAGATTGAAAATGTTCACGGCCTTCAGAACTCTGGTCCATCTCATTATCTAGTTGATGATGATGAGAGGGTAATTTCTACAGTGCCGGAAGCAGAAAAAGAGTCACTTGAAGAGAAAGCAAAAGATGCGGAACATGAAGTAGAGGAAGATAAAGAAAACCAGGATGAAGGAGGCAATAAGGAAAATGAGAGTGAAGGTGAAGTTGTTGTTAGTGATGCAGGTAAAAGTGAAAGTGAAGGTGAAGGTGAAGGTGAAGGTGAAAGTAGGATTATTGTAATGGAAGATCATAGAAGTGAGAACAACAACAACAATGAAGGAGAGGCAGTGGAGGAAGGAAAAGTAGTTGAAAAGGTAGAAGAGGCCAAGGGTGAGGCAACACCATCAAAGCAATCATTAGAAGAAAGGAAAAATGGGAAAAAGGAGGCTCAGATATTCAATGATGTGATTGAAGAAACTACAAGCAAGCTTATGGAGGCAAGGAAGAACAAAGTGAGGGCTATGGCTGGGGCATTTCAAACTGTAATTGATCATCAAGCCACATCAATATGAAGCAAGTAATAATTACATGTATTCCATGTGAGAAACTTCTTTGTTAACAAACTAAATGCATCTAAAGGAACAACAAAAGATGTAGAAAAAGAAACCAAAATCAGTTCAGGAGAGGTAAAAGAGGTTATATATTCTGATATGTAGATGTCTTTCTCATGCAAAAGTTGAATGGAAGTATTGCCTTCAAACTTTGTGTTAAGTTTTATGATAGTTGATTTCTTAAGTGGATTTCATGTTCATTAACATCTGTAATTAATATCTTTGTTAAATGCATATATTATTATGCTTCGGTCAATTTTCCTTTTCTTTTTTGTCTCTGTAGGAACTGAAAGCTTGTGTTTCTTTGATTCAGGAAATTTGGAAATTGTGGCAGATATTGGTGGTTATGAACATGTTTTTGCATTAAATTTCTATGTAAGATTATGTATTTTAGAAATACAGTAACTGTTAAAGGAAATAATAGAGGAAGGAACTTTACACTTGAACGTTATAAATAACAAGAACAATGATAAACTCACAACCAGTTGAAAAAATAACTCCTAAACAGTGATGTAATATCAATATAATAATAATAATAATAATAATAATAGTATATAATAAGTAATTTCAGATTAAAAATTAAAGGAAATGATTATATAGTTTGGCTATTAATTGTTTAAAAAGTAGGTTGTCAATTATTCTTTATTTATATAATAAACTCGCATGGTTTTATTGGTTAAAGATTCTTGTATAGAAAAACAAAATTGCATTTAGACACTTTTTAAAACAAATTATAAACAACGATATGTAAAATAAATGTAAAAATATTTTTTTAAAATATAATTAACGAGACACCATATAACCTATGTTTTTTTTTTTCTTTTACTTAGTAATTAAGATTAAATACATGGATTTCATTATTTTCAATTTGTTTTTATTGCATATATGATAGATTTAATATAGTCTTGTTGCAATTCTTCCCTTAATTGATGAAACATTTCTCATGAAAGTTATGTCTCTTTGTGAAAAGTTACGTATCTCTTCATAAAGAGTCACGTCTTCATGAATGAAAGATTTTTCCATCCAATAGGGAGAGTATATCGTTCCATTATTCAATCTAGTTAAGAATCAGCTTTCAAGGAAGAAGAAAACAGAAGATAATCATTGAAAATGAGATTCTCTTGAGAAAGAGAGACTTAGATAACCCATGAATTTCTTGTAGTCTTTTCCTTGTTCACATTGTGAATTTGTGATGATTTTTCACATTAAAATTGTTGGTATTATTCTTCTTCTTCACTCTTATGTTTGCTTCCATAGTGCTTAGTTTAAGTTCATAGGATGAATTTTGTTTTGTTAATTTCAAATAGTGCTACCAAAGCTCGCATATATAGTTAGGAGAAAACTTAGGTTGTGTGTTAGTAGTGGCTTTGGGACTTTATGGTTGTTAGGGAATTAATAGAGGATTAGTATTTTGTTATGTCTTATAACAGAATAATTGTTTGTAATGCCTTTATAAGGTTTGTAATAATTCAATGAGAGATAACTTTTACTCCCACAATTGTCTTTTTGTATTAATCATTCTTTGGTGGGTTCAATAGAGTTTTGCAGAAATCTATTTTTTATAACAGATTGGTATCAAGAGCAAGGTCGGATATTCTGGGAGGTTAAGATGAGTTCTGCGAAATTTGATATTGAGAAATTCACGGGCAAGAATGATTTCACCCTTTGGAGGATAAAGATGAGAGCTCTTCTAGTTCAACAAGGAATTGAAGAAGCGCTGCTTGGTGAAGGAAAAATGACAGCCACATTATCTGATAAGGAGAAGAAGGAAATGCTTAATAAGGCCCATAGTGCCTTGATTCTCTCTTTGGGTGACAAGGTTCTAAGAGAAGTCTCGAAAGAGAAGACGGCTGCTGCGATTTGGCTCAAATTGGAAAACCTGTACATGACCAACTCTTTGGCAAATAGGCTGTATTTGAAGCAAAAATTGTATACATTCAAGATGCAAGCAGGAAAAGGGTTGGAAGATCATTTAGATGACTTCAATAAGATCGTTCTTGATCTTGATAATATTGAAATCAAGATTGATGATGAAGACCAAGCCTTGTTGTTACTGAGATCGTTACCTAGTGAGTTTGATACTCTTGCAGACACGCTCATTTATGGCAGAGACACGTTGTCATTGGAGGAGGTCCAATCTGCCTTATTCTCAAAGGAACTGAAGAGGAAGTCTGAGGTTGGAAGAGATCAAGATGCTGAAAGTTTGTATACAAGAGGCAGGTCAGAAAAGAAAGATTTTAGAACCAAGAAGGATCCAAGATCAAAGTCAAAAGAGGGAAAGAAGAGAAAGTGTTTCATCTGTGGGAGTGAGGAGCACTTGAAGAAAGAGTGCCCAGAAAACAAGAAGAAAAAGAAGCACGGAGATCAAAAGGGTAATTGTGGTGATGCTGATATAGTTTCAGAGGGATACGAAAGTGCTGAAGTCATGTGCATTACAGAAGAAAAGGGCAAATCAGAGTGGGTTCTTGATTCAGGATGCACATTCCATATGTGTCCTAACAAGGACTGGTTCATTTCCTATGATGACAACCATGAAGGAAGGGTTTTGTTGGGCAATAACAAGGCCTGCAAGGTGATCGGAATTGGTGCCATTAAACTGAAACTTGCTGATGGAGCCATAAGGATCTTGAAAGGAGTAAGGCATGTACCGGAACTAAAGAGGAATCTGATTTCTCTTGGCATGCTTGATACACAAGGATATGTCTGCAAGGTTGAAGGTGGAGTTCTGAAGATCACAAAAGGTTCTATGGTGCTGATGAAGGGAAAGTTAGATCATGGTTTGTATTTTCTTCAAGGAAGTACCCTGGTTGGAACTGCTGCCACTGCAGTTTCTGAGGAAGTTCAGTCTCAAGCAAGTCTTTGGCATAAAAGGCTTGGTCATATCAGTGAAGGGGGATTGAAGGAGTTAACCAAGCAGAGACTGTTGGGCAAAGACAACATTGATGCATTAGAATTCTGTGAACATTGCATTTTTGGGAAGGCAAAGAGATTAAAATTTTCCACTGCTGTTCATCATACAAAAGGTACTCTTGACTACATTCACAGTGATTTGTGGGGGCCATCAAGTGCTCCTTCTCACAAAGGAGCAAGATATTTTCTATCCATCATTGATGATTTTTCAAGAAAGGTATGGGTTTACATTTTGAAGAACAAGAGTGAATCTTTTGAAAAATTTAAAGAATGGAAAGTGTTAGTTGAAACTCAAACCGGTAGAAAGATCAAAAGGTTTAGAACTGATAATGGCTTGGAGTTTTGTTCTGGAGAATTTGATAAATATTGTAAAGGGAATGGTATTGTTAGGCATAAGACAGTTAGAGGAACCCCTCAACAAAATGGGCTTGCTGAAAGAATGAACAGGACAGTCATGGAGAGGGTTAGGTGCTTACTGTCTAATGCAAATTGTTCTGCACAATTCTGGGCTGAAGCTGTGATGACAGTAGCTTATTTGATAAATAGATGTCCATCTACTGCTATTGGCATGAAGACACCAGAGGAAATGTGGTCTGGTCATTCTCCAAACCTTGAAAACTTGAGAGTATTTGGGTGTGTGGCGTATGCTCATATCAGCCAAGGCAAGTTGGATCCAAGGGCTCTGAAATGCATGTTTCTGGGATACCCTCAAGGTGTTAAAGGGTACAGATTGTGGTGCATGGAGAAGGGGCAGCCAAGGGTATTAATTAGCAGAGATGTTGTGTTCAGAGAATCTGAAATGTATCACTCTGAGAAGGTTTCAAGTCAGGAACAGCAGAAGGGTGATGAGAAAATTCAGCTGGAAATGGATACATTAAAGGGGCAATCTTCTGTTGACTTTCAGCAATGTTATTCAGAATTTAATCAAGAAAGTAACACAGAAGCTGAGACAAACACTAAAGTGCAGAATAATGATGATCTACAAGAGTATCAACTAGCCAGGGATAGAGAAAGAAGAGAAATCAGACCTCCAGTTAGGTTTGGACATGCAGATATGGTTGCTTTTGCACTCACCGCAGCAGAGGAAGTTGAAGGAGATGAGCCTAAGAGTTATAGTGATGCTGTGAATGGTAAGCAATCTCAAGAGTGGATTGCTGCCATAAATGAAGAATTAAGCTCTTTACATAAGAATGGCACTTGGATGCTGGTAGACAAGCCAAAAGGGAAGAAACTTGTCAGTTGCAAGTGGATTTTTAAGCTGAAAGAAGGGATTCCAGGAGTGGATAAGGCTAGATTCAAAGCAAGATTAGTGGCCAAAGAGTTTACACAAAGAGAAGGCATTGATTACAATGAGGTCTTCTCTCCGGTGGTAAAACACTCTTCAATCAGAATTGTCCTAGCCTTGGTAGCACAAGAAGACATGGAATTGGAACAACTTGATGTGAGAACAACTTTCTTACATGGAGAGCTTGAGGAGCAGATTCACATGACTCAGCCCGAAGGTTTCATCAAGAAAGGTGAAGAAGATAAAGTTTGCTTGTTGAAAAGATCCCTCTATGGTCTTAAGCAATCTCCTCGGCAATGGTACAAAAGGTTTGATACATTCATTATGAAGAATGGTTTTAAAAGGTGTGAGTATGATGGTTGTGTCTACTTGAAGAACACTGAGATTGGAGCTATCATCTACCTTCTTCTCTATGTAGATGACATGCTCATTGCTTGTAAAAGCAAGGTTGAAATTGAGAAGGTGAAGTTGATGCTTGAGAGTGAGTTCGAAATGAAGAATATGGGGGCTGCTAGTAAGATTCTGGGTATGCAAATTATGAGGGATAGATCCAAGGGAACCTTATTCATTAACCAGAAGGGCTACATAGCTAAAGTTTTGAAGAAGTTCAATATGGATCAATCTAAAGCAGTGATGACTCCTATGGCGCAACATTTCAAACTTTCTCAACAGGATTCACCCAAGACAGAGGAAGAAAAATCCTATATGAAGAAGGTTCCATATGCAAATGCAGTAGGCAGTGTCATGTATGCTATGATTTGTACTAGGCCAGATTTGGCTTATGCCATGAGCTTGGTAAGTAGATACATGGGGAAGCCAGGAAAACAGCACTGGGAGGCTATGAAATGGATCTTCAGATATTTGAAAGGAACATCTAAAGTTGGTTTACTGTATTCAAGGCATGACGACAGTGTTGTTAATGTTACTGATTTTGTTGATTCAGATTATGCTGGCTGTTTGGATTCCAGAAGGTCTTTGACAGGTTATGTTTTCACATTCTGTGGTAACACTGTTAGTTGGAAGTGCAATCTGCAAAATGTAGTCTCTCTATCCACCACTGAAGCAGAATTTATTGCTGTTACTGAAGCAATAAAAGAAGCAATCTGGATGAAGGGAATGACAGCATGTTTGAAGGCAGAAAGAGCAGTTCCCAAGGTGTTTTGTGATAGTCAAAGTGGGATGTTATGTCTTATAACAAAATAACTGTTTGTAATGCCTTTATAAGGTTTGTAATAATTCAATGAGAGATAACTTTTACTCCCACAATTGTCTTTTTGTATTAATCATTCTTTGGTGGGTTCAATAGAGTTTTGCAGAAATCTATTTTTTATAACATTGTGTAATTAAAGTTGGAGGGAACTATCAATTTATGTTCAAACTTACTGCATACAATTATTCCTTTTGCAAGTTGATGATGGAAGGTCATATATCGTACAAGAATTTGTATGAGTCAATTACAAATGAGAACAAAGTGGTGGAAAAGATTGATGATAAAGATTGAGAACTTCTAAATCACAAAGTAGTTGCTATGATTTGAAAATGTTTGTGAGAATTTACCAGCTTATACCAATGTGTATCAGTTATATGATTCAAAAGAAGAATGTTTGGAACAAAGTTCATCTTGTCAAAAGGTGAGAATAAGATGGAGTCCTTGAACACCTTCAAATGATTTGTGAAAGAATTGATGAAGGTAGAGATAAAAATTAAGGATGATTTTAAAACTTGTCTACACCTTGGTTCTCTTTTAGAGAGATGATGAGATACTTGGTTACCAGACTCTTGAATTCTGTCCTAGATGGAAAACTTACATAGATGCTGTTGAAAATTGTTTGCTCAAAGAGAAAATGCTCAAAATAGCTATTCTATAGCAAACATTGATGAAAATAGAGGGAAGAGTGAGCAAAGAGGAGAAGGAGGAAGATCCTAGTTTAAGTCTTTTTATGGTAGCAAAGATGGTCAAAAAAATCTGAGTGCTTTTTCATGAAGAGAGATCATAAAGCTAGAAGAACAATTTATCATGATCAAATACAACCTAAGGAGGAAGTAAGACATGTACCTAATATGTGTTTAATCTTATCTCAATAGGGAAGCAGATAAAGCTGGATAAACTAGTTTTTTTTTTTTTTTTTTTTTAACAGGTCTTTTGAAACCATTTTTCAATCATTTTAAAAATCGAATACTGTAAAGTGAATCTAATCATAACTTATAAAATGTAATTTTATTCATAAATTTTCATGTATTATTGTAAAGAATAGCATAAAAAAGGAGCGTATGTGTTGAGGGTTGTCATAACAACGGGATTGGTCCGGTCTATTCTTAAAGAATTAATAATCCAATTTCACCTATATTTTAAAACTAACCATAACCTTTTATCTAATTTTTAAATCAACGGACTAATAATTTTTTTTTAACATGATTATAAATTAAAAAAATATATTAATATATCTATTTCAAAATAATTATTTTAAAAAATAAATAAATAATATATTTTATAAATTTAAATTATATTAATAATATCTCTTTTTATTTTAAATATAATAATTTAATTTATAAATTATAAAATAAGACATTAAATATTAAAATAAATATTAAAAATTTAATATATATTATTATTTTTTATTTATTTAATAATCTAATTACTTAAAATAATAATTTATCTTAATTATTAAATTTTAAGATAAGTAAATATTAAAAAGTTATGTTTATAGTTATGTTTAAAATAAACGAATCTCTTATTAAATTATTTATAATATATATATATATATATATATATATATATATATATATTAATAAAATAATTATATTTTAAATTTTATATTTAAAATATAATTATTATTTTATAAAATAAATTAATTCACAAATCTATTAACTAGCATGACCTCACTTAGGTTATAATTTAAACAAATCATATCAAATAAGTCTAATTTTTTAGCTTAATTTAATTTATTCTTTTAAATATTTAAGATTTATCCATCCATTAAATCTATTTAAACAATTTTATTATTTAAATGTTTTTATTTTATTAATGAGATTTAATAAAAAAGGAAAAAAATTAAATCTATTTAAACAATTGTATTATTTGAATGTCTTTAGTTTATTAATGAGATTTAATAAAAAGGAAAAAAAAAAAACAGGATAGAGTTTGAACTTGTGAAAGATGGAGAAAAGGAGGAATAAAAATATGATATGAAGTTTTTAAAGTTCAACACAAATTATGGGATTAAATCTGGTGACTGTCAGTTTGTGAAAAGAATAGTAGTTATTTTATAATTGTTTATATTTTGTACTTTTATTTTATATATATATATATATATATATATATATATATATATATATATATAATTTAAGGACAAAGACGTTAAAAAATAAATATGTTGACGAAAGGTGAATATAATCATTTTTATATACTTGTATATATGTTTATAAAAAGAAAAAAAAAGTAAAGATTTTACCAACGGAAATAGAATTTATAAATTTGGGGGTGTAAAATTTTGTGGAAAAACTACATATTACTATTATATCACGTCGAATCGTTTGGAGAATGTTTTCGCTTTTATTAAATTTTTTCTTGTTCAAATTCAAATTTATATTCTAAAAAAATGGTAAAAAAGAAGAGTTTTTGTAATGATGAGCTAACCCAACTCATCATGAATTCGAGTTAGATTTGATTTTGTTTATTTTTATCGATAATGAGTTAAAAATAAACCTAACTTACTTAATTCACACCGACTCAAACCGGGTTACAATGAGTTAACCCACAACCTACCCTTCATTTAAAATTTTAAAAATAATTATAATAATTTAACAATCTTCGTTAATGTTATTTTTATCTCTTTACCTTTATTCCATGTCATCACAAGTTAAACTTTTACTTAAACTTATCATCAATTATTCACCAAACTTATCATCAATTGTTCATCACATTGTTCATCACATGATTACCTTCATTGTTACACTTAGACCATTTATCATTCTTTCGTCACATCACTATATCACCATATTCGTTGTGTTTATCGTACTAATACGTTTCCATTGTGTTACATTTCAATTGTGTCATAACATTTATTACACCAACACAACAATATTTCAGTCTTACATTTCAATTGTTCCACAACATTTGTCAGACCACCCATATTTCAATTGTACCATAACATTTTCCGCATTTCAATTACATTACAACGTTGATTATGTTACATCATCATTGTATTTCAGAATCATGAATTAGTCACATTTATTATAAAAAAAAAAACAAAAAAATAAATACAGGTTAATAAGTCACCATACATCCCATGTTAAGTCAGATTGTGAAATATCTGATTGGCGTCAGATTGTCATAAAATGAACCAGATTAAACTTACTTATTTTTAACTAAACTCCTAATAAACCCGATTAATTCACTTTACGCCCCTAACAAAAAAAAATCAATTAAAACAGCAACTGAACGAAATAATTTATTTTAAAATAAATCATGCGAATTTTAAATTCTAGAGTCTGGTCCAATATATATAGCTCAATTTCTCGAGAGGGAACATTTTTCTCTTAGTTGGGTATTCTGAAACGCTGATGTAATTGTTAATTGTACTAAAAAAAAAAACTTATTTTGAACACCGTAAACTGTGCATAAAAAAACACCCAAATCGACACTCTTGTAAAAAGCTAAGCATGTTATAGTTACCTTTGGTACAGGTCTGTCAATTTTACTGGAGATAGCGGTGTGATAAACCTACTTAACTGTTCTGGTGTAAAAACTCCAACTGCTCTAGAGCTATACGGTGGAGTGGCATACGAGTTTGTGTAATTTACAATGATAACCATTGGGTATCGCTTCTCTAAAATTAAATCAACTACATGACGAAAAGATGTTGAACTCGTAACGCTGGGAGGAGGGCTTCTCATCATTGTTGAAACTGCAGCATCCAACTGCACCGTAAAATCATCCAATAATCAATATAACCAGAGACAAACTCAAATGTAATGAACAAGTATCATTCAATTTGTGATGTCGATGTACATGTCTGTACAACAGAACCACACAAAAAAGGGAGACCAAAATGTAAAATGATTCGAGTTATGTAGTCAAGAGTGAGTTTTGAATTTTGGGTAACAATATAATAATTACCGTGACATACACAGCAATAATTATTCTTTTCTTTTGTTTGTCTTGATCTCTACATGTTTATGTTTTTCTGTTAATTTCACTTCACTAATTCTTATTTCATTGCTACTATATTCTCGTTGCTACTAAATTGATTAATTCGATTAATTCTACGTTTCTGTTTTGTTTTGGAGTATTATGTGTAGTATATGCTATATAGTTTGCCTTATAATATTTAAAATAAGAGTTTGGATTCCCTCTAACTCCACAACCATCATATTGCTCCATGCGAAATTCTTTATCTAGGTTTCCGTGTAGAACGGTTGTATTGGCATCAGTTGATCAGCTTCTAAGTCTAACCATGTGTCTAAACCAATGACAACTCAGCTGTTACTATTTCCTAGACAAATAGATGTATAGATTCAAAGATTTTTATTTTAGATTTCATTGAGTTGTCATTCTGTTGGCACCATTTCTGTTATTCCATCCCATGTTTTGAAGAGAGCAAATAGTGGTATTAGAGTCTCGAATATAAAATAATAGAATAAAAGGCAGAGAAGCATTTCATAAATTTGATCTTTCTTTGAAGAGGTTCTTTGTCCTCGAATTCAAGGGATTTACCAGTGTTCCTATCATAATCCTTACCATTACTGCTTTGGTCGGTTAACCCTAGACCTAGCCGCTAGCTTTGTCCAATCAATTCGGTGCTGTCATTCCAACCACTATGCATCCCTAAAACACTTCCTTAGTTCCTTCCGGAACGAACTCTTCAAGTTATAAGGCATCAAACTACAACTTAGCACCACGTACCATCCTGAGAAGGATGGTCAAACCAAGGTAGTAACAGAGGTTTGGCAACTTATGAGTTTCAAGCCCACACTCTGACTATTCTGCAGGGTCCACCGACCACACAAGCCTCGACGCTTCTCTCAACCTCCGCCAGCACATCATCCATGCCAGAGCAACGTCAGCTTCGCACAAGTGGATTATGTGTGACTCTGTCTTCTTTCCTATTAATGTCAACCATCGCATCACACCTCCCAAAAGTTGGTGAAACGATATTACAAGCATTTTAGAATACTCAAACGAGTGGGTCATGTAGTTTACAACTTCCCTTCAGTTCCCAAAGCCACCAGGTGGTCCACATCGCCACCCTCCGTCGTTATCGCGAACCACACCCACCTCACAGATACAAAGCAGTTCCCCCCACCACAACGTAAATGACCCTATCTCCCTCCCACACATACCAAATACTTTCTCAATCTGACACCCAAACCCCACTCCCAACGACATCATTAACCACTTTAACACCCTTTCCCTCGCCCCAAGACCAACGCACTCCTAAACCCCGAGCGTATTTGCTATCCATGCATCCACCAATATGTCTTCCACCGTTCGATGTGCCAAATGTTTCCAACAAGTCATTTGAAATCTCCACCAAAAGCGCAATCTGAAACATATCATAAGCCCGACTAAGATTGCCATGCTAGCGCCAACCTTGAGGACAAGGTTCCATCTCAAAAATGAGGCAATGTTGGACCAACAATCCAATCCTTCACGAGCCCCAAACGTGTGATCTTAAAACCTTACTGGGCTCATGTAAATGAAACAGTTGTTTGTGTAGGTTCTTTTCCATGCTTCCCTAAATGGACCAGCTACAAAGCCCAAACGTTAGTGGATGCCATCTATACAATGTAGTATCTCTGAATGAATGAAAGAAGAAAAACACATGCCCATCAAATTATCCTTTCCATTACTACTTTGTGGAGTCACCCTTGACCTAGGTATAGTCACTAGTTTCATCTGATCATTGTGCAACAAAAGTTTCCTCTTAAATTTTCACGCATGCAACCTAATCCTTCCAATTCACATTAACCCAAAGAATTAAGTAATATTGTCAAAGTACCCCCCCAAATCATGGGAAAAGGCCAATAAAAACTATGTCCTTCAATATACAATGATAGTACTTCAGTGATACGTGCAATTTTTAGGAGCATAATCAACGGCCCCAGACAAAAGGTTGACAGCCTTTACACAAATTGATTAACTTGTCTCCATTTAAAATGACTTGAGTAATAAGTTCATTTCAAATAAAGGTTGTAAAATTTTGCACGTACGTCATAATATAACTCAATTAAATGAAATAGCAATCTCACTAATAAGATATTCCAAGCTAACCAAAGATACCTGGTTGCAGTCTTCACGGTGTAATAGCCCTATACAACTACCCCACTCATCCGCAATAGGAACAACTGCTTCGTCAAAGAAACGCTTAACCACCTTCCTCAGCTTTATGGTACCTTGTATTGGGCGTGTTGCTTCAAATCGTATCATATAATTCTCAATCGGTTCAGAAGGTGAAACCTAAACCGTGAGGGTCCATAATTAGACAGAATACAAATTCTTTGTGCATAAATAACCAAAAATAAAATGCAATGTAGATCAAACAGTCAAGCCAAAGACATGATGACAAACATACGATGTTATGAACATACATCCGCAGATATAAATGCATAAAAACCATCATATGATGTCAATGCAACATATGGTAAGTACCTCAGGAAGTAAGTGAGGACTGAATAAAGACTTTGAGAATCCCAACATGGCCTCAATACGATTAGCTACCTATATTACAAAAGCATGGCCATATGGTTAAGAAACTGAACTACTAAGAGCATTAAAATTGAAGAAAAAAAAAATCATGCAAATGAACATCCTCCTATTTAGAAAAATTATCTTCCTAACAACATTTGACAATTGTATTACATGTGATCCATAGTAATATTAGACAGATTACAAAAGCTTGCAATGAGCTACTGCTTTGCTGAAGGAAATTTAGTTGCATTCTAAAAAGGACATCAATGTTCCAATTGAAGATTTAGTCCAGAAATATACTACAATCAGAAAACACTATAAATACAAAACAAGGTTAAGATTAACATCTAATGATGGGATCTACTCAAAAAGGCATTTATTGTAGACTACTACATTACATACCATGCCCCCACGACTTGTCCAAGATATGCCCTTCCATCTTGAAATTATCTCAGTAAGAGATTTAATGGCAACAATAATCTGGCAAAGAAACACGGATGCAGATAACATAACAAGGCTAAGAATTATTAACTTCCCAAAGCAAATCAAAATATTGAAAATTAAACAACAGGAAAGTAAGTGAAAGAAAAGTGAAGTAACAAATGAAGACTAATGTTAGAAACCAACTTCAACAGTATGTAATCAAATGTTCAAATCATTATACCACTTGAGAAAACTTATATTTAGGGTTTGATACAGTGATCAAAGGCACTGTTACATTGTATTTATAGAAAAGGAGATACAATAGAGATGATATGAACCTCAACCCAAACCTTTAACCCTAATCTAAGAAACATACAAAAAGATAGATGAACAACAGATCTCAACACTCCCCCTCAAGCTGGAGCATATAGATTGTATGCACCAAACTTGGAACAAATGAATTGAATCATAGGTCCTCACAAGGATTTAGTTAAAATATCCTCCAGTTGCTCATTGGAGCTTACAAATTCAGTTTCAAGTTCCTTAGACAACAACTTCTCTCTAACAAAATGACAATCAATTTCAAGATGTTTTGTTTGTTCATGAAAGACTAGATTGGAGACAATATGGAGAGCTTTCTGATTATCACAAAACAACTTCATCTACCCATTATCACAAAATTTTAAAATTTTAAATCTTAAAGGAGTTGTTTGATCCACAAGTTCACATGTAGCAAGTATCATAGATCTATACCTAACTTCTGTACTAGATCGAACAACAACACTTTGTTTTTTACTCTTCCAACAAATCAAATTTCCTCCAATAAAGATACAATACTCAGTAGTAGATCTTCTATTAATGGGACAATCAACTTTTGTATCACAATAACCTAGAATTTGAGTATTACCTTTATCTTCATATAACAATCTTTGTCCTAGGACCCCTTTAACATATCTTAGAATACGAATCAAGGCATCCCAGTGATCAACACAAGAATTTTGCATGAATTGACTAACTACTTTAACTGCATAAGAAAGATTCAATATGGTAATAGTAAGATAAATGAGTTTATCAACCAATCTCCTATATCTTTCTAGATCTGACAACTTTTCTCATTTATCCTTCATTCATTTTTGGTTAGGGTCCATTGGGGTATTTGTTAGACTAGTCTTCTTTAGAATATCAAGACAAGAGCGTACTTCCTTTGAGAAATGATCACATCTTCCTTTGACTAGGTCACTTCAACACCAAAAAAATACTTCAATTGACCAAGATCTTTAGTTTGGAAATAAGCACACAAATGATTCTTCAGTTGGTTGATCTTAGTATAATCATTGCTTTTAATACTTGTTAAGGTTCCAACATAAAACCAATTGGCAATATGTGGAGTAGCCTAACATGTATTTAAACCATACCAAATGATATGAGGTAGGCAATGTGGGACTTTCAACACACCCCCTCCAACGAAGCCTGCCGGACCAGGCAAAGGGTACTTTTGACCCAACTAAAGGGCAACTTTTGGCCCATGACAATAACCGGAAAGATGTTAGGCTTTGGCTCTGATACCATATTAAGGTTCTAACATAAAACCAATTGGCAATATGTGGAGTAGCCTAACATGTATTTAAACCATACCAAATGATATGAGGTAGGCAATGTGGGACTTTCAACAATACTAATTGTTGAATATAGGAAAAAAACTGTATAGGGTTAATTTCCCTTGTTTATTTACCACACATAGGGCAGTGTATTTATAATAAAGAAAGGTACTCCTCAAAAGAGTAACAGAATACAAATAGGGTAAATAAAAGATATTATTTGATATTGTGATTAACAATATCTAACAATATCTCAACAATATCAAACAATATCAACTAATATCTAATCATATCTAACACTCCCCCTCAAGCTGGAGCATACAAATCGTATGTGCCTAGCTTGGTACAAAGATAATCCATCCTAGGTCCCCGTAAAGACTTAGTGAAAATATCTGCTAATTGATCACATGAGTTGACGAACTCGAGTCTTGATGTCTCCAGACATAATCTTTTCCGAATAAAATGGCGGTCAATCTCAATGTGTTTAGTCCTCTCATGAAAGACGGGATTAGAGCTTATATGGAGAGCAGCCTGATTGTCACACACTAGTGTCATTTGAGTGACATCTCCAAATTGTAGCTCTTTAAGCAATTGCTTGAGCCAAATAAGTTCACAGGTAGCTGAGGCCATAGCTCTATACTCTGCTTATGCACTGGATCTTGCCACAACACTTTGTTTCTTACTTTTCCATGAGATCAAGTTACCACCAATGGAAACACAATACCCGAGATGTAGATCTTCTATCGAGGGAGATCCTGCTCAATCGACATTCGAATAGCAGACAACTCTTGTATGATTATGGGAGTCATACACCAAACCTTTTCCAGGAAACTTTTTGATGTACTTCAATATACGGATGACTCGCATTCCAATGATCTTGACAAGGAGAATTGAGGAATTGACTCACCACACTGATCGCAAAGGAAATGTCGGGCGAGTAACTGTAAGATAATTTAATTTTCCAACTAATCTTCTATACCTGTTCAGGATCCGACATTGGCTCCCCCGATTTGGCAAGAGTTTGGTATTAGGATCCATGGGTGTGTCAACAGGCTTTGAATTCATCAACCCAGTTTCTTCCAAAATATCCAATGCATACTTTCTTTGAGATATAACAATGCCATCGGTAGATTGTGCTACCTCAATACCCAAGAAATATCTGAGTTTGCCAAGATCTTTGGTTTGAAAATGGTGGCAAAGGTGTTGTTTCATCTCGAGAGATGCCATGATGGTCACTACCTGTAAGAACAATGTCATCGACATACACTATCAAATAGATACATCCAAGCATTCGAGTGACGGTAAAAGACCGAGTGGTCTCGCCTCACTTCTAGTCATGCCAAATTGTTGAACAACGTCGCTAAATTTGCCAAACCAGGCCCTAGGAGACTGTTTTAGGCCATATAAAGATTTACGAAGACGACATACCAATCCGAAGACTCCCCTGAGCAACAAATCCGGAGGTTGCTCCATATAAATCTCTTCTTGCAAATCGTCATTCAAGAAAGCATTTTTGACATCCGAGTTGATAAAGAGGCCATTGTTGAATAGCAGCCATGGCAATGAATAAACGAACAGAAGCCATCTTTGCCACTGGAGAGAAAGTATCACCATAATCCAACCCAAAAATTTGGGTATAGCCTTTGGCTACAAGGCGAGCTTTGAGGCGATCAATAGTACCATCAGGACCAACCTTGATAGCGAAGACCCACCTGCAACCAACAACAGATTTTCCAGATGGTAATGGGACAAGCGTCCAGGTTCCACTAGTCTGAAGAGCACCGAGTTCATCTAGCATGGCCTGACGCCAACCAGGGTGGGCTAAGGCTTCAGAGACAGATTTAGGAATAGACATAGAAGAAATAGACGAGACATGTATAAAATGGTGAAGAAATTCGATGATAACTTAAAGCAGTATAATGTGGAGAAGGATTACGAGTAGAACGCGTACCTTTACGAAGGGCAATAGGAAGGTCAGACTCTGTGGACGGAACCGGAGGAGGCAGAGTATTTGGCACTGGGAGTGAGTCATGTGGCGTCTGTTGTGGGCGAGGTCTGCGACTATAAACCTGAAGGGGTGGTGGAGGAGGAGGGGCTAATGGTGGATGGTCCTCAACATAAGGATCAATGAGAACAGGAATGGGAACTGTAGCAGATGGAGACTCAGCAGGTAGGGAAGGGTCCTTAAAGTAAAAGGAAAACTCATTGAAGGTGACATCGGCAGACACAAAATAGCGATTAAGAGAAGGAGAAAAACACTTGTATCCTTTTTGGGATCGAGTAAATCCTAAGAAAACACATTTGTGTGATCGAGGAGATAACTTATCATGACCAGGATCAAAATTGTGGACAAAACAGGTAGACCCAAAAACCTTCAGAGGTAAAGGATGGAGAGTGTCATGAGGAAATAAAATAGAATGGGGAATTTTGTTATCTAAAACCGAAGAGGGCATACGATTAATAAGATAACAGGCAGTAAGAACAGCATCACCCCAAAAATGTTGAGGAACCGCACCATGAATTAAAAGAGTACGGGTTGTTTCAATAAGGTGTCTATTCTTGCGCTCAGCCACCCCATTTTGTTGAGGGGTATAAGCACAGGAAGTTTGATGAAGAATGTCATGAGAAGCCATAAATTGTTTAAACGAGTTTGAAAGATACTCACGGCCATTATCACTTCGAAAAGTTTGAATAGAGACACCAAATTGATTTTTAATTTCATGATAAAAGTTTTGGAATATAGAAAACTCAGAACGATTTTTCATTAAAAATAACCAAGTGCAACGAGAGAAATCATCAATAAAAGTAACAAAATATTGAAAACCTAAATTAGACTTAACACGACTGGGTCCCCAAATGTCAGAGTGAACTAAGGCAAAGGGGGATGAAGCACGCTGGGAAACACTACGAGAAAAGGAAGTACGACTATGTTTGCCTAACTGACAGGGACTCACACACCAAAGCTGGACAAGCTGGGATAAGCTGGGAACAAGTTGCCTGTAATTTGCGCAGATCTGGGGTGACCAAGCCGAGCATGAAGGAGAGAAGGAGACTCCATAAGCTGTGCCAACATGTGGAGAAGGTTGAAGATAATAAAGTCCATGTGACTCACATCCGGTGCCAATCACTCTTTGCGAGCTCCGGTCCTGTAAGGAAACAGAAGTTTTGGTAAAAGAGATAACACAATCAAGAGATCGAGTTAGACGGCTAATGGATAATAAGTTAAAGGGGGACCCGGGTACATACAAAACATTATCAATGGACAACGAGGGAAAAAGAGTAACCGTTCCAACACCATGAGCTAAAGTTGTAGACCCATTAGCCATTGTAACAGAGGGTAAATTATGAGAATGAGTGAAAGAGGAAAATAAGGATTTGTTACCAGTGATGTGATCGGTGGCGCCTGAGTCAAGAACCCAAGAGCCAATAGAAGAAGAGTGAGTCAGACCAGCAAAAGATATACCTGTGTGGGCAACAGAAGTAGTGGAACTGGAGGGCTTTCGATCCTCATACCATTGAAGAAAATCATTGAAGATAGCAGATTTGTCTGAAGGTACAGACGAAGGAGGATCCACAGCAGAGAATTGTGCGGAAGAATCAGTCTGAGCAACTGCAGCAGATCGGCGAGGATAACACTAATATCATCAACATAAACCATAAGATACACACCTGCCTGATACACACCTGCCTTAAGAGTGGTTGATCTTAATATAATCATTGTCTATAATAACAATATCATCAACATACACCATAAGATACACATTTGTCTGAAGAGGAATGACAATAAAACACTAAGTGACATGCTTCACTCCTTTTCAAACCAAACAACTGCACAACATGATTGAATTTCCCAAACTAAGCTCGGGGTGACTACTTCAAGCCATAAAGAGACATTTATAGCTTACACACTAAACCAGACTCCCCCTGAGCAACAAAATCAAGAGGTTGCTTCATATATATCTCTTCCTGGAGATCACCATGAAGAAATGCATTTTTAATGTCCAGTTGGTGAAGGGGCCAATAACGAATAGCAGTCATAACAGGGAAAAGACGAATAGTGAAAATCTTAGCTACTGAAGAGAAGGTATCATAATAGTCAATGCCATAAATTTGAGTGAATTCTTTAGCTACTAAACGAGTTTTGAGACGATCCACTTTAACATTATTATCAACTTTAACTGCATAGACTCATCTACAACCTATAGTCTTTTTGCCATTTTGCCAAGAGGAAGAGGAACAAACTCCCAAGTGTCATTGTACTCAAGAGCTTGTATTTCATCAATCATGGTCTGTCGCTATCCAAGGTGATCAAGTGTCTCATGGACATTATTAGGAATAGAAGTATCAGCCAAAGAGACAACAAATGAAGAATATGAAGGAGACAGACGATGATAACTTAAAAAAATTATAAATGGGAAAGGGATTCCGAGTGGAACAAGTATCTTTTCTAAGTGCAATAGGCCAGCCAGAATCAAACGTGGGAGATAAGGTTGAAGGATCCATGGTATGAGTAGCTGATGGAGACGGATCTGAATCACGATTATTTATAGGAACTGGTAAAGGTGTAGGAGGTGTGAAAAGAGGAGGATAATCATTATGACCTATTGGCTGAATTGGGAAATTATAAGGTATTATAAGTGGATCACATGAAGGTATAGGCAGAACTTGTTGAATGGATGAACCATCCTCCATGGGAGAAGAAAAGAAGGGTGTTTCCTCAGACATATAATACCTTTTGAAGGATGGAGAATAACATTTATACCCTTTCTGAAGGAGAGAGTGTCCCAAGAAAACACATTTAATGACCTTAGCACTTAGTTTATCAACCAAATACAGGTACAACCAAATACACGAGGAAATACATAATAAAGAGGATCATCTTGGAAGATAAGAGTATGTGGGATTTGATTTTTAAGAGAGCAAGATAGTATCCGATTAATAAAAAAACAAGCAGTGAGAATTGCATCTCTCCAATGATAAACAAGGACATTAGCATTCAATATTAAAGAACGTACAATCTCAATAAGGTATCTATTTTTCCTTCCTGTAATGTCATTTTGTTGTGGGGTGTAAGGACAAGTTAATTGATGTAAAATTCCTTGTTGAGGATAAAAAAAGAAGAGAAGGCAGAGAAATATTCTTTGGGATTATCACTTCTGAGAACTTTAATTATCTTCCCGAATTGATTTTTAATTTCATTGAAAAAAGACACAAAAATGGATAAAAGTTCATATCTGTCTTTCATTAAATAAACTCAAGTACATATGGAAAATTCATCAATAAAGGTCACAAAATACCGAAAGCCAAAAGAGGAAATATGACTCAGTTCCCAAACACCAGAATGAATATTTGAAAAAGGAAAATTACATCAAGTTTCAGACTATTTAGGAAAAGTATACCTAACATGTTTTTCTAATTGACAAGATTCACACTCTAAAACCCGAAGATATTAAAGATTAGGAGTCATCACTTTCAACTCAAATAGACTTGGGTGGCCCAAATGATCATGCAAAAGTTTAGGGACAGGAGTAACCAGACAAGACACCGAAGTACAGACTATGTGATTCATGTCCTTCTCCAATCAGACGACTCGTACCATATTCCTAAATAAAAAAAGAATTGGAAGTAAAAGTTACATAACAATTCAAAGAACGAGTCAGTTGACTTAGAGAGATCAAGGTATAAGGGTAACTAGGAATGAAAAGAACAAAATTTCAATTTAGAGATGAGGTTAAAGGAACTTGGCCAACTCCTTGAGATTTCACTTTGGATTCATTAGTTACAGTGATTAAGTGAGGAATTTTAGGATAGAACATAAAGGAAAACGAGGAACTATTACCAAATATATGATCAGAGGCACTTAAATCAAGAATCCATGGGTTATGACCTTCCACAGATTGAGAAATGAATGTTGTTGAAACACTTGGCATTAAAGAAGATTGATCCTATCTACTAAACTTTCTAGATTTGAACTTCATTCCTCCTCATCATAAATCTTCATATCTGGGTTCTCAGATTTAGAGGCATGGGCAGTGATATTCTTGTCAGAAAAATCGTGCAAGGAATAATAGTTTTTTTCCATGTGCCCCATCCTCTTACAATAGGAGCATTAAGGACAAACTTTCGTACTACCACATCCTTCTCGACTTTTGCATCCTCCACTCGACCACGAGGAGCAACCATAACAGAAATTTCAACAGTTTCCACCTGACCAAATCAACCAAGAGACAAGATTATCCATTGACGGAACCTGATCACCAGTTAGAATTTGATCATGCACATGATCAAAATCAAAAAGCAAACTTCTCGAAATTAGAACCATATACATCTTATCGAGTTTGGAGTTAACTCATCTAAGGTATTTGCTATAAAAAAACCTTTTCAATTCTTCCATAGCAGTCCTAGCTTTTGCAATGTGAGTCATCATGTTGTGATTGGTATGCTTGAGTGACGTCATTCATTGAGTTGCAACAAAGAGGCGTTGAATATCATTAGCAAAAATGTCTTGAGTCTTTATCCAAAAAGAATAACAGGTTTTGAATGACCAGAGAAGCTCAAGAACTTCTGAATCCACAAACTGCCATAAAATTGCACAAAGTTTGAAGTCTATTTTCTCCCACTGAGACCTTTCTACAGTAGAAATAGAGTCTACATCTTTCCTCAGATGGTCATGATGCTCCTAACCAAGAAACCACAACTCAACTGATGCAGACCAGGATAAATAATTTCTCCAGTTGAACATGCCTCCAGTACCAACTGGAGAAAACTTATTTAGGGTTTGATATAGTGACAAAAGGCACTGTTACAATGTATTTATAGAAAAGAAGATACAATAGAGGATATGGGCCTCAACCCAAACCCTTAACCCTAGCCTAAGGAACATACAAAAAGATAGATGAACAACAGATCTCAACAATACCAATAAAAATTAACTTCACATACAAGAAAAAGCCAATGTGAGGTATGTGCCCAAAATCCGCAAGAATTTAATTTCTTTGAGCACTTTATACTTTCTTTGTTGTTCATATCAAATTAAAGGTAGAGTCTTAAGAGTTTCTATAGATGCCTTAATAATTAAGAAAGGAAAGTTGAAGCATTTACTATTGTGAATGCTGATGAAAACACAAACAAAACTAGTAATAAACTCTTTAAAAGTAATAACTCAGGATATAAGAGAAGAAGAAAAAGAGAGAGGAGAGCAAATGAGTTGTAAGTGAGAGAGATGTGTGTTTGATGATTTCGGAGGGGGCACAAGCATCTATTTATAGGTGTAGATGGGTTCAAAAAACCCAACCTCCCACGCCAAATATCCATTTAAAGTTCTAGAGGTGACAAGATATGTGGAAGGAGAGTCATGGCAATTTTCGTGGATCAAGGAACAAAAGTAATATGAAGTTCCAGATCTGCAATAGTTGGGGCCAACATTTGTGAAGAATTGTGCAACACTCATGAGTCTCGCATTAGGTTTTGCAATACTCTGTTTTTATAACATTTACTACTAATCTTGCAAGGCAAGACAGTGGTAGGTGCAATTGTAGTTTCTTCTATGTAAGATCTTAATCAAACTTGGTTGTGACAAGAGGTTGGGCCATATGGTTGAGAATGAAATTAACGAGAGGCTTACTTAGAGAACATTGGACTTGAAAGCTAGACTTTTGTGAGCATTGTTTTTATCAAAAATAATGTAGAGTAAAATCTAGCACCATAGTTCACAAGACTTGTGGGACTCCATCAAGTGTTCCTTCTCTTAGTGGAGCAAGATACATGTTAACTTTGATTGATGACTATTCATGGAATGTTTGGATTTATGTCTTGACACATAAGAGTGGTGTATTCCAAGTTCAAGCAATAGAAATCTCAAGTGGATAGACAAACATGATCAAACAACCACCCATAAATATCTAATCTCACGTTTAAAATATCAATTCCTTAACATAAGGAAATGTGGTGAAAATTTTACATTGGCTAGAAATATGAACAAATTATAATATATAAGGGGGTGTAAACCTTCCCTTACACGTCAGTTTTGTGAAGTTGTATTGAGCTTAAAATCCACTCTCTAAGAAATACAAAACTCAGTAGCTAAAGGGTTTCACCAAGTTCCTCGATTTGCCTTCAATTAAATGTTTTCTCTTATTATCGCTACTTTTAGTAAAATGCTCAATCCATAGGATTTACTGTAGCAAATTGTTTTACACTTAGCCTTTTGTGTTTTTTTTATCCTCAATTTCGAATAGTTTTGGAGAATTTTATTCCCTAGAAGATTTTTGTATAACAATATTGTTCTTGATATGAGTTATTAGTCCTTTTTTATCTTCAGCAGATTATTTTAGCATTTTTTATTTTAATACATTTTATGTTTTTTAAGTAACCGCCATTCAACGCCTGGCATCAACATTGATCAAGCAAAATGCAGATTTTGAGCGTCTAACCTTGCATATGTGCGTGGAAGATGTGAAACTTCTAAAGCTATGCGTACTATCTTCAACTTTAAACGTCGAAATGATATGATTTTAAAGAAAACATGACGGATTTCCAAACACATTACACACTATTTACTAGACATGGCTTTATTAATTGTACACATGTACACATATTATGACTTGTACTACAAGTTGGATTAATCAAGTCCAGCTCCAAAAGTTCTCTCTCTAGATCATTTCTCTTTATATATTAAAAAAAATAATAAATAACGGACAAAAAAAAAAAAAAACTTTCCACATCAATGTCAGTGGCCACTAGTATCAGGGAAATACCTGACCAGCATTCAGAGCTGCTTCCATGAGGAGGTGATCAGCTTCTTCTTGAGCAACTAATAATATGGTTCCTGATGAATCGGGCCAAATCCGTTTATGTAAATTTTTAACTATATCATAATCTCCTAGAAAAGCAAAGGCACGCATCATGGAAAGATAGAGGTGAGGCTTTGGCCTCAACTCTGGATTCAGACCAGCTTGTTTCAATATTTCTCCAAAAATACACAGAGCCCCTAAATGCCAAAAGATGATTTAATTAGATGAAGAATAAAATGCTAAGTTATCATTTATTTAATAAAACAAAAGTATGGGTAATAGAATCCACTAGTATAGGAGAAAGATAAAAATGATAAAATTGGGCAAAATTGACCCAAAAACTGTTATTAAGAACAAAAGCTGGGACAGCCAACAAATTCAAGTACATGCGGTGATATCCCAGAGGCACCCCAAAACCCTTATAGTTACTATCTCGCCTTAAACAGACCATCTTAACTAATGGACACATTATAAATGGGCACAAGCACAGAGTACCTTCTTGTTTGAATGGAGGGAATAAAACAGAGAAATATGGTGAGAATATGTATTATTTAGATGGATAGAAATCAGAAATTTCTCTAGGCTTTGTTTGAATGAGTGGAAGAGTGAATAGAAAGAAGACGAGGATACTCACATACATGTAAATGGATGATAAAAATGTATAGTGTTGTATGCAAATACAAAAGAAATGAAATGAGAAATCTCTCTTGGGGAGGAGAATAAATTTGGCCAGCCCCATACTAAAATATTTCTCTCTTATAGGCACCCTAAGTCACGAAGTCCAATACCAGCCCCAAACGCAAATTCCTAGGCATTTTGTTCTTTCATGTATCTTCTGTTTTACACGGTGCCAGTTTGTAATGAAGGAATTTTGGAAGCTTCCTAGCATATGGGCTCTAGACACCTATACTATTGGCAGGAACCCATGACTCCTTTCCCATTTCTGTCTCATCCAAAACAATAGAAAAATCATATTTCCACCGTGTCCTTTACCACTCTATTCCTCTCTTCTCTCCTTCACCCGATCCAAGTAATTGGTATCTATTTTATGAGGGAGAAGAAGATAAGGAATCTACTGGGACAGAACAGCACAAAACCAGCAGTTGAAATTCATTCAGCAAGCAGCGCTAACAGACATTTCAAATATGAAGAAAACTGCAGCTTTTTCTTTTTCATTTTTTTTTTTGGACAATTTAGTTGTTCTTTCTTTGTGCCAGAAATAGCTTTGTGTTCAAGTTTCCTAAGAGTTTGACTTATCCTGATAAAAACTATGACACCAGTAGAAACGAATATTAGTTAAAACTTTTGCTAACAATTTAACCCAGAAGAACACTGCACTAGAATAATATTTGACACTTCAATTCAAGAGACAAGAAGAACCAATTAATTAAATGAGCATAATTTCAATTATTAGCACACTTTAGGATTAAGAATATCTTACTCCACCTGTCAATAGAAAAGGAGCTACCATAAACATTTAATTGTTTACTCATTCTTGAAAACTATCACTATACCACTAAAGAAACACTTCACTAATGAAAGCATACCCTTAACTGAGCCACATGTTAGAAAAGCATCAATTATTGCAGTGTAAGCAGTTCTATCAATGTATAATTCACAACGAGATTTCATTTCCAGAACTATTTTCAGAACTGAAGCAAGATCCTTTGCCTTTCCAAAACCCTGCATTAAAGAGAGAGATAAACTGAGAGAGATGCTGGAGAGCCCTTCCACACCCAAAACCAATTGTAGGATTTATAATGGGCCAAAACAAAAACAAGTAGTCAATGCGTATTAGGTATAAGACTACCTATAAGTGAACATTAACATCAATTAAAATAAGATACATGGAAGTAACTGAAAACAACTGTGGACACACTACCCATCAAAAACATCTTCAGAATAAAGCATATTTGAACTGATCAACGTACAGTTGTATGTCATAACAAATAGCGAGTGAACAAATTACAAAAATCTCACCTTAAGCAATGTCGTATACGTAACAATATCTGGAAACATATCATCATCAAGAAATTTATGAGACCTGCCCTATAAATATCAAAGATTACAAATTCAAAACATTTTCATATTTCTTGACCAAAGGAACAATGCAGTTAAATTTCAAATCATCACATTACCTTCATTTCCTCAAAAAATTGCATTGCCGTATCCAACTTTTCACTCTCAACACAGGCTAAAATTAGCGTGTTATATGTGAGCCTGTCCGGCATTATGTCTTGACGTAAAATTTCATTAAGCATGTTTATCGCAGTGTGTGGATAGCCTGAGTTTATGTAGCCCTAAATTTTGGAAAAAGGAAGCATTCTAGATTAAATTTCATTACAACTACTTGCATACCGAACATGCTATTCTTAATGATGCTTTTTTGCGTTCAAGATTACAGCTCAGAGCAAAACCTTCATTAGTATGTTGTATACAGAGACCGAAAATTTGCCACCTTCTCGAAACACAAAACCATAACGAGCAAGGAGACCATGTGCACGACGCAAGTCTCCTGCACTATAGCATTGCAAGTAAAACATCACCAGTCAACATGAAGTTTTTAAAATATCTTGATAGACTCAAACCAAGAACAAACAAGTAGCACTTAAAAATTGAAAGTCAGCAAAATTTCAATCAAGTGTGCCATCATATATAGTTGGCTATTACATACAATTGCACAAGTATGATGCAAAACCAAGTGCAAAGTAAAAACACCAAAAGCAAAATTCTCATAAACAAAAAGATCAGAAACAAAAATGCATGCCAAACCTGACTATCTGACTAACCAGTTTTGATTAAGGCATTTAGCAGACCAAATATCAAAGGAGCTGATAAGTTTGGACTTCCCATGGCAGCGCCATTTTCCACAGTTTCAAGCATTTCAAAAGCCTCATCAACTCTTCGTGACTCGCCTAACCCCTTTATGTTGCATTTAAAGTAAAATTCCAATCAAGCTCAGAAAGAACAGATAATTAAAGAGCATGCAGCATTGAATTGTTAGATTGCAAAACAGAGAATATCAGTGAGAAAATAAGGGTACATTTGGAGGGGTTTAGACGAAATAGGCAGCAAACTTTTCATCTTCAAAATGAATAATAGAAAAAGGGATAAATGATAGAATCCTTTCATTCCAAAAACTCCTCATGAGAGAGAATATTTAATTAAAGGGTTCTACTATGTGTCGATGAACATGTTATGTGAATTCGGTAAATATACTGCATTAAATACAACAAAATGAACCAAACCAAATTGCATGTGTGATTTCAAAATGCTTAGCCTTTTCATCTATGTTTCTCTTTCAGAGTGATTGCACCCACTGCCAATTGTGCTCTAGACCTCATGTCAAGGTTCGACCTCATCACTCTTGCACTTGGACACAAACTCACATCTTGCTTTTTTGTCATTTATATGGAATTCCTGTCTCAATTTTTTAATTCAGTGTATTTTTCTCGATCTTGGAGAGATGTACTTTAGTGGGCTTTATGGGTTGATAGAGATTTGTTATGATTTGGTCTTGATTTGTTGTGATCCTGAACTTGTTAATTAGCAGAAAATTTTCAAGGATGATATTTATTTTTGTTGAAAGTCCCACACCGCCTACCTCATGTCATTTGGTATGGTTTAAATACATGTTAGGCTACTCCACATATTACCAATTGGTTTTATGTTGGAATCTTAACATGGTATCAGAGCCAAAGCTTAACAACTTTCCGGTTATTGTCATGGGCCAAAAGTTGCCCTTTAGTTGGGTCAAAAGTACCTTTTGCCTGGTCCGGCAGGTTTCGTTGGAGGGGGCGTGTTGAAAGTCCCACATCGCCTACCTCATGTCATTTGGTATGGTTTAAATACATGTTAGGCTACTCCACATATTGCCAATTGGTTTTATGTTGGAATCTTAACAATTTTATCATCTCTGGGTTTTTCAATTATTGTAGAGTGACTGAGTTCTGGTTTTTGTTCTGGATATGGCTCATTGAAGGACTAGGGAGAATCTATTTCTCAATAATTTTTGAGTAAAACTCTGAGGTTAGGGTTCTTTAAGGCTTTTGTTTTGGTTGCATCAAATTAGTGAAATTCTGGGTTAAATCATGTAATGTGTATAGGTCACACAAAGCCTGTCTCCTCGAAGTTATTTCAGATTTGATTCATAGTTTGGGAGAAATCAACTAAACTTTTCTTTTAGCCTATTTTGAAAGCTTTGCTACATGCTCTTTCCAGTTCTTGAGAAGATGTGGGTATGCCTAGATAGTTCACGCAGAGTAGTTCATTTAGGTTTAGTATAATGCAGTTCAATTCGGTTCCTCTGAACAATTATACAACTCCGTTCAGTATTATCAAGCCACTTTTAGAGTTTAATTCAATTTTACATTAGTTCAGATCATGCATTTTGCCCACCCATAAATGTCAAGTAACATTTCCGGCGCTTGGGAGCCACTTGACTGTCACGGTGTTTCTAAAGTCAAGGGTGGCATATAGGGCGCAGTGGGTACATGGTCGCGGCATAGAGATGGGAATCAAAAGCAAATAGCCAATGAAAAATAAATAAATAAATAAATAAACAAGTTTTCTAAAACTTGACAAGTTGAAAAATAAAACTAGACTTAATTATGTTTTTGGTCCCATAATTTATTTACTATAGTCAATTTTGTTCTACTACTAATAAATGGTTAAATTTTATCCCTTAATTTCAAATCGATATAACTTAGACTCTTAATTTTTTTTTAAATCAATGTCATTTTGTACCTTAAATTTTAATTGTCTAGGTTAGTGACAATGTCACTAAAAAACCTATAATATAGTTTAAGATTGTAGGTGCTAATTAGCATTATCATTTTAACTCAATTTGATTAAAAGGAAACAAATTGATTCAATCTAAAAAATAAGGGACCAAATTAAACCATTTATTAATAGTGGGACGAAATAGTAGGACCAAATAAATAATTAAGCCTAAAAACTATTTTCAGAAAACGAAAAAAAATAAATAGAAAATGTTTTCTCAAACCAAATACTTTGAGATACCTTTATTTCATCTGAACACAAACCTAGTCTTCCGGTATACCATTAAAATACTTGATCATTTATAGTTTTCTACAACCAGAATACTTAATTAAAACTCACATCATTCCTAACAAAAAAATATATGAAGCAAAGCAAATTTCGAAAAGAAAAAAGGAAATGCAAAAAGTATGAAATTAATAAAATACCTTCAAAAGCGTGGCATAGGTGACGGTATCCACACCACAACCATCGCGCTTCTTCATCTCTTCGAATATCCTAATCGCCGAATCGACATCACCGCAATGAACACAAGCCTCCACCACCGCGTTCATCACAATCGTGTTCAGTTTCCCAAACCGCCTCTTCGAAACCTCAACCTCATCCAAAATCTGAGCCAAAGCATTTCACAAAAAAAAAAAAATTAAAAAGAAAAAAATAGCAGAGCACATTATTCTTTGTCGAATCGGTTTTCAATTAACCTGGCGAAGCTGTTTCCGGCGAGTGAGTTGGACAATGCGCGAAGTGAGGTGCCGGAGATTGGCCTCGCGAGGACTGGCGGTGGTCGCCAGACGACGCCGTGTCGGAGCGGAAGAGGAACGGACGCGCGAGGAATTGAGTGGCTTAGAGTGGAGTGAAGCAGTGAAGGGTGTGAAAACGTCTATGTGAGCTCGAAGCATTTTCGACGGTTATTACTATGGCTAAGGCTTCGCCATGGAATTCGAACGCGGAAATGGAACGAATCTCTCGTGCAATCTAATCTGTAATCTGTAATAGTGAGCTCACGGAGTAGCGTTGGAAGGGCGTGTGGTGGATATTGGGTTAGGTCCATAATTATTTTGGGCTTTCTAATGTTGTGGGCCATATAACGATCTGGCCCAATGAGTAGTGACAATACTATCGGTGGACCCTATCTCCTCCACCTTACACTCTTATACTTTGCCCCCATAACCACATGTCCAAGCACAAATCTAATCTTTCTCGGGTTTTAACAAACACCTGAGAATTGTTTTATCAAAGTGTTAAAAACAAATTATATTTCATAATCTTATTATTAATTACTACACATGCACATAAAATTCTCCATACGGTAAAGAGCGCAAAAATATAGGGAGTGGAAGAGAAAATAAATAAAGAAAAAATAAAAGAAATGAATGGAAAAAAATCTCCAACCAAACAAATTTAACCTATTCTTGTATGTGTGCTATTGTTTTTAGATTAACCTATAATCCAAAAACGCAATTATTTATTTAAACACCGCGTAGATTTTTTAACATTTACTTGTGAATACAAATTCAACAATGACAATTATTCAATAATTATGATATAATGTATTTCAATTAAAAATTTCTCACATATTATTTGGATTTTTAATATTATTAATAATAAAATTATGATAAAAATAAATTGTAAAAAAATAAATATGCAGTTAAAGATAATTGTGTGAAAAAAATAAATTGTATAAAAAATAAATTTAACATAAGATTATAAAGAAAATCAATCAAAATGACTATCTAAATTAAAAAAAAAAATATATTTAAAAACTCTTATCTTTGCATCTTTGTTTGTAATAATTTTTAAAAAATACAAGTAGTATAATGTGATAATCCTCTATTTTACATTTATTTTATCTTATTTATATTTTTTTTACATGCAAGACAAAAAATAAAATACATAAATTTATGAATAAAAATTCATAAACAATTATTTTATTATAACCGTCTTCCTTTTGTTCGACTCATGTTATTATATAGCACTCGTTAATATATATATCTCACAATAAAATAATAATTATCTCCCTATTTTTTTAAATTATGTAACTTTATCTTGATATCTTATATATAATAATTTCCACTTTAGATTTGATTTCTTCAACTATTCAATCTTCGATATTAAATTAATCACACAGTACTAATTTATTTTTTCAATTTCCACGTTATAACTTATCTTTTATTTTTAATTCCTTTTGATTAATATTAATTCTGAACTCTCAGTGACTCCGATTATGCTTTTAAATCTCTCCTTTCAATTCATTCGTATTTGTAGTTTTACAAATAGTAGCTATTAAACACAATTTTTTGCTGTCTCGGAATTATTATTCACAAAGGTTGAGATGATTGTACTTTATTCTGCATTAATAAAGTGGATTGGTGTCAATAATAGCCCACAATAATTCATTTGACATTGCAACTATCGCAAAATGAATAATAACCACTCATTCCAACCCTCGTAATATTCAAACACTATGTTTTAGTCCCAGTGCTAAGAATTACATACCAACGTAAGGGGCGGGTTTTGTCTCGTTAGTATTAGAAATTCTTAATTTTATTTTTATTAAGTTTTGAGTTTCTTCACTTTTGATCCATATCTGATTTATATTATTTTTAAAAATAATTATACTTATAATAAATTAATTTTAATATATTTTATGTATTCTTTTTTATATATGAATAAATATTTATAAATTTTTAATTATAATTAATTAAATATATATTTTAATTTATTATATTTATATTAAAAATATATATAATTATTTTTAATATAGATATAAAATATTTATAATAATATTATTATTATTATTATTATTATAATATTATATTCAAATATTTGATTATATATTAAAAAATAAATAATTATTATATTATCATTATTTAATATTTTTTATTAGACTAAGATGTCAAGTTCAACATATAAAAAATATTATTTTCAAAATTTAATCAAATCATATTGAATTGAATTTGATCAGATAAAAAAAATTATAACTATTTCAATCTGTTTGATTCTGATATTGAAATTAACACCTTGTAACGACGAACTAAAATTGTTTAAGCTTAAAAAAATAAAAATCCAATCTCTAAATTTTATGACAATGAAAGTTGTATATTGTGAATTTACGTTTTAAGAAAAATAAATATATTATACCGTAAAGATGAGGACAAAGTTTGACTTAAAAGTAAGCATGATTTAATAAGGCGATATTTTTTTAATTAAAAAACTTATAAATAAATAAATTAATTATTTTATTTCTCTTTTTAAATCTAGAACACATCGTTGTAAAGTTGGCTGATAATAAAATATTTTTTTAATCTAATAATATAAAATAATAATTTTTCATAATTTTTATTAATTTATATTTATTATATTTAATAAAAAATTATTATTAACTCTTTTAAATATATATTATGATAATAATACGTAATTAATATATTTGATTATTTAATTATATAATTATATAATATTTTTTAATAAAATAATAATTAATATTAAATAATTATTCAAAATAATTTTTATAAGAATTCTATAAATAAAGCAACTTGATCTATACGTTGATATTTATTTTCATTTTCGGAATATATTTGGCTGAAATAATACAAAATCATTTATAATTTTTATTCTTGTAACATCTGAATTTTGTTAACCTTTATTATATTTTAGAATTTTTTTTCTGTTCGGACAAATTTTTTAAGGAAAAAAATGTCTGATATATTGACTTAAAAAATTTCTAATTTATTAACGTAGAAAAAAATAGTAAACTCTATGCCACCACGAACACGAAACAATTAACATCACACTTGTAGAAGCTGAAAAAGAATTTTCTAGACACACACTTCATTCTTGACCATAAGTTTCTTATCACTTCCAACCTCGTCCTTTGTCTTCTAGAACATTCTCCATTCTTCCACACTTCTCTCGTTCTCTTCCCCAATGTTCTTTCCCCATTCTATATAAGCACTCCATAATCCAAAACCACAGTCAATTCAAAACATTTTCTCACTCATAAGACCCACAAACAAAACCACAACATAGTATTATTCTCTTGTAGTTTGAACATAGTGTGATGTGTTTGGTTTTTGTATGTGACAAGGAGGAAAAGGTGTTGGGGAGACATACAGCACCAGGGGCATGCCCTTATTGTGGAGGGATGGTTCAGGTTATTGATGTGGAGAGTCAATGGAGGTTCTGTTTTCTACCCTTGTGCTTTAAGACCAAGCGAAAATACTATTGTGTCGTGTGCACAAGGCAATTAGAGACGTTTTAATAAGTGGTTGTTAAATCATGAAATTCTCTTTGTGTTTTTTTGTTTTTTATTATTTCTTCACACACATGTAACAATATTAGTAAAGAAAACAAATGTTTTTATATTTCTTTAGTTTCTTTTTTTTTTCTTGTGTTTGTACACGTGGACTGATCAAGGGCTTTGAAAACATGTCGTTGTAAGTTTGACGTTACGAAATTTGATGAAAAATAGTTACTTACACACAAAGGGAACCCACAATTGCAGAATATGCTTTGAGGAACTCCTCGGTTTTGTAGAATATGCTTTATATAAACTGTTAGAAATATACTCAATAACATGTGTTCTTACATATTTTTTCTCTTTATTTTTATTTAAATTACTGAAAAGTGTTTGTTTTTATTGACTTTTTTTTTAATAATGTTTGATTATAATTTTTATTATTTAATTAGTATTATTTCAAAAAATTATTTGCTTAAGTGTTTTTCTTGAATTGAACTATTATAATTTTATTTTATTTACAGCTTGAGGTATCTGAAAAAAAAATTAATAGATAAGTATATATTTTTGCAAATTTTTTTATATTTATTACATTCAAATTAATGTTATATTGAGAAATATAATCACGTGTCACGTATTTCTTATTAGATAATAATTTTAATTTACTTTAAAAAATAAAGTAATAATAAAATAATAACAAATAAATTTAAAAATAATAAGAAAAACTATTTAACTTTATGTAATTATATCATAAAATATTTGATACAATAATTAAAAATTAAAATTATCATTAATTTAATTCGAATTTATTAAATTTATCTATATCATTATATAAAATACATTTTTTATAATGATTTAGATGTCTAATTTTATGAGATTATTTAATAATAATCCAAATTAGATAGTTGTACCTCTTTTCTATCAAATTTAATCATTAAATTTTCATTCAAAATAAATCATGCTACCTCATCTTTCAAAAAGTAATTAAAAAAATAAATAATTCCTACTTTTTTTCACACTTCATTTTTTTTGTTCTATCCACGCGTAATTTCTTTCAAAATCATTCTTATAAAGTTATATATTTTTAATTCGTTTAAAAGTATAATAAAAAGACATTCTTCATCTCTATTTATAATAGATGTAATGGTGAGATTGAGTATAAGTGATTAAGAATATAAGTGATATAATTAAAATGAAGATTATTTTTTTGTCTTTTCTTTAGATTTCTCATTCTTTCATATTTTTTAGATTTAAATACATTTTAGTGTTTTTGAAAGAAAATATAATTTTACTTCATTAAAATTTTAAACAAAGTTAGTTTTTTTTTTAGTTTTAGATTATTTTTACATATTTAAGTTTAGGCTGGTTTCAAGAGATTTACATGAACATTTTATTATTAAAAGATTAATTTTTATTAGTTTAGGAGTATTGTTGTATGTTCAATTTGTTAATTGAAATTTTTGTTAGTAATATTTATATTTCTGAAGATTTAAGAGTTTTTGGGATTATTTGATTTGAAGGTACTGAATTTGAGGTAAATGAAGATAGTTATTTTTTAATTTCTTTATTACTTTGAAAGGTTTGGATGGTAAAAGTGATTTTGTTACATTTATTATGTTTTAGGAAGTTTGATTGTGATTGGGTATGTGTTGATTTGTGATAATTATATTGATTGTGAATGTTAATTGATTTTTATAAGATTAAAAATAATAATTTTTTCTTTAAATGTATTGTTCTTAAATTAATCTGCTTAGTGAATCTAAATTCGCTTTGCAAATTTAAGGCAATATTAAAAATATTAAAATTTTGTTTAACACTTTCATATTCACTTAACGAATTTTTGATACGATTGGAAGTTTTATTTTATCAAAATTTCGTTCAATAATTTTCAAAAAATCATCAAAAAAATAGTTTTATAACTTTAAATTAAATATTATATATATGTAAATTGAAATCCTAAAAATAGGAAATCTAATCAAATAAGAATTAGTTAAAAATGATGTCTACTATGGTCAAAAAGAGTAGGCACAACTTAAATAAAAATTATATTTTATTATAATGTGAGAAATTATATATATATATATATATATATATGTGTGTGTGTGTGTGTTTTAAGATATTAAAATACATGTTATGAATATAAAATGAGCTGTGTATTAAATATTATTATGTGTATTGAAAAATGTTGTGTTGTAATATGAGAATTATTAAGGAGTATTTTATGTGTAGTGTCATATGTATAAATATTGATTTAGAATTCAAGAAGATATTTTGACTCTACTAATTACTTGGAATCACATAGATCAAATAATCAAGAGATAAAAGTCAAAGGAGATTTCTAATAATTTAACTTGTAGTGTGAAAAAGAACGATGTTTAGATGTGAGTGTAAATACCAAACTGGGGATCTTTATGTTATGTATTTGAAAAGTTGTGATATAATAGGTGTAAATATTTGAAGTATATTTTAATATTTAATTTTTCGAAAATTATTTAGTGTTGTATTACATGAATATAAATTTATATAGATGTGATATAATATATAAAAACTTAAAATTTAATTAGGTTGTTTTATCTCATATTTTAAATTATATATATTTAAATTAAATTATCTTGTGTATTTTATATATTTTTTGGAACGATGATGGGTTTAACAGAATATATATTATATGTAATAAATTGGATAAGAATAAATATAGAATTAAAAATAATATAGATTTATTTTTACTTTATATATATATATATATATATATATATATAATATGTATATGTTTGAGTTGTTACAATAACTATAGTTAATTTAAAAGGGTATTTTCCAAAAAAACCGGGTGTTCGTGTAAACTTTTGTATTTTGGATGCTTATTGGAAAAGTAACAATGTGATAAGATATTATTGTGAATTAAATTCTTATTAAAATATATTATCATTATTATATTAATTTATAGGTTATCCACTTTACATTGATTGTCTGTAAATCATGTTCCAAAAAAAATAATGATATTTAAACATCAAGAGACATATATCCTACAATTTATATTTAATAATATATTTAAATCTAGAGTATTTGGATATATGTATTTTTTAAAGGAGAGTTGTCCAAAGATATTTTCCAATGAGAAAAAGAAAGGACTAGTTTTGGCATTTTATTCATGGTAGGAAGCTTGTAGACACTCCAAATTTGGTTCAGATACGATAGTTTAATGATGAGCAGAATGTTTTTTTGTTTTTCTAAGAAATTGATTTCCTTATGGAATGTGTTGGGAAGATATATATATTTTTATTATCATCATCATCTAAAAAAATTTGAGGTTACAAATTTTTTGTTCAATTTGAGGAATATGAAAATCATTATATCTTTATTAAAATATTTTAACTGATAATCTTTAATCAAATATATTCTTCTAATCACATTTATCTTTAATTTTTTTAAAATTTAAATACGAGACTTTTCTTAAAAGCTAAAAATAATGTTATTCTTATCTAAATTTTATTGGTATATTAAAATCTTTTAAAGAAACTAACACAAACTACAATTAAAAAGGAAAAAGAAATAACTTATATTTATTATAAATACTTGTTGAGTCTCTATTTATTTCTTTAGTTTTATTAACTTTTATAATTATTTAGTAAAATTTGTTATATTTTTTCTTTTTTTATAAATAATTTGGGTCTTATTTCATGTAATATTAAGTATGTATAACGTGAAAGTTAAAACTTTCATAATAATTACCTAATAATAAAAATAATGAAATAAAATATACAAAATAACGAAAAATAAATAAATAAATAAATTTCTGATCAGTGCCCCTGATCTGTCTTAATGAACGTGTCAATCCAGGTTCTTCCGTGCCATTTCTCTGCCGGCGAACATTATCCCCTTTTTCTTCCTCTCTCTCTCTCTCTCTTCTTTTTCTTTTTCTTTTTCTCACTCTCTCTTCAATTCTCTTCTTCCTCCCTTTCATTCCTTTCTCGAATTCTTCATTCCGTACCCCCAAATCACGAGTTTCCGCGTTTCCACTCTCAACACCAAAACACAACAACCTTATACTTTCTCCACCTCGTAATCCTCTTTTCCTATTTTTTTTTTCTTTCGTTCGCGAAAATGGACGTTATGGTGGGTCCAACTTTCACCATCGACGTTCCCTCCTCTCCGCCGCCGCCGTACGCCTCCTCCGCAGTCGACCGCCCGTACGGTCTCTTCTCCGGCGACTCCTCTGAAAGCTCTTCCTCGATCGGAACCCCGGACGAGAGCGACGAAGAAAATGATGTCGTTTCGTCAAAAAGAAACCAAAACGACGCAGAAGAAGAAGTTCACAACACGCTGAAGAGTTTCGCCTCTCTCGATTCATTAGAAGACTCTCTTCCCATCAAGTTTGTGTCTCAATTCAACCCTTTCTACTCTCTCTGTCTTTTAATTTTAAAAAGAAATGTAAACTTTTTTTTTTTCATTTCACACACTCAAAGTATCATGATTCTGTTCAATTGCATGATGCAATTTTCTCAATAGAAATCTAATTTTCCGATTAATTTGTCTGGGTGTTTATCCCATTTGATTCTGACATGGGCATGTGACAACTTTTAAGGAGGGGGTTATCGAATCATTTCATGGGAAAATCGAAGTCATTCACAGATCTATCACAAGTGAACACAGTGAAGGAACTGCAGAAGCAAGAGAACCCTTTCAACAAGAGAAGAAGGGTTCAAATAGCGTCAAAGTGGTCGAGAAGATCCTCCTTCTACACTTGGTCTAACCCAAAATCGATGCCCCTTTTACCCCTTATTGAAGATGAAGATTTCTACGAAGAAAACCCCAAAAAAGTGTCACCATCATCTTCTTCTTCATCTTCATCAGAGGAAAAGAAACACGAAGATCAAGTTTTGAAGACACAGCAAAGAGAACCTAAGTCCTATGTTGATCACATGAAAGTTAGATTTGGAAACTTTAAGTCTAGGAGTCTCTCGGATCTGAAAGAACACTGTGAGGAAGAAGATGATGAAGAAGAAGATAACGATGATTAGTGATTTTTGGATTAATAATATGTTTTCGGTGTAAATATATTTTTAATTTAGCATAATGGTTATGGTATAAAAAATAATGTTTAAGTCTTCACATACATAATATATTTCAACTTGGATTAATAATAATTACTAACTTTGGGAGATAGAGTAATTGATTATAACGTGTGGAATTCAAATTACAAGAGATAATTACGTGTAAAGATTAAAATATGATGTTAGTGTCTGACGGCTATTTTTAATTCCATGATGTGGGGACAATAACCGATGATCTCAGCAACTAAAATAAAAGAATTTGATGAGCATTGATTTTTAGGGGTAAAGATATTGTTTGTCATAGATTCATGTCACAATTTTTTTAATAATTATTTTCCAATTTAAATATATTTTTTATTTTGATAATTTTTTATTTTAGTTTTTTTTTGTAAAAATATAAATTGTTTTTATTTCTCTACTTTTAAATTATTATTTTTAGTTTTTAAAATAAATAGATAATTTTATATTTATTAACAAAATATATGTTACATTATGTGTGGCTTTGAATTGTGAATTGACCTTTAAGTAGTTAACTAATTTTTATCATACTCTCTATTTCTAGTTAACTGTTGATTTTTGAGAGACTTTTTATTTCTATTTATTTGTTATTTAGAAGGTTTGAAACTAATATTAATCATTATTTTATATTATATATATATATTTACTTAATTATTAATTAATTTATATATTTAATTATGATATAAAAAAGTAAACTAGATAATATTATACATGCTTTATTAAAGTAAAAAAATGTTATATTTATTGGTTTCTTCAAAAAATAAAATTTTTAAAAGATACTAAGAAAAGATGGAAAAAGTAATAATGATAAAATGTAAGTATTTTAAAATTTAGAAGGATAAAAAAATATTAAATGATCAAAATCAAAATTCATTCACTTTATCCTAACTTAAAATTATATTTAAGCTTTATTATTAAAATTTATGATTATAAAAATAATAATATTTTTTTTGCGAGAATATGTGAAATTGAATTAAAAATAATTTTATTTTCATATACCACTAATGTTAAATTTGTTTATATTTTTTAATAATACACAATATTATTAATACTATTTTTCAAAGTAATTATTATATTTTTATAAATTGATTATAGGCTAAAATCCACTTTTAATAATCATAGCTTCATCAATATACAATTTTGATCTCTATAAAAATTTAATAACATATTAAACAATTTGAGTCAACTATGATATATCATCTAATTATTAATAATAAAAAAGAGCGTATTTTTATTACGGCAATGCTCAAACTTATAAATCAAATATTGTTATAATTATTTTAAAAATTATTAAAATACTATTGTTAGTTAAAAAATTATTTTATTTATTAAATTGTATGAATTTTTTTAATTTAATTTAATTAAAATAAAATGTAAAAAAAATATTTTTCATAATTATTTATTATTTTAAATAAGTTTTTATATGAATTTGTTTTTTATTTTTTATAATATAATATAAATAAGTTAAACTAATATTAATATAAAAAATGTAAAAGATAAAAATTAACGTATTTGTATTATTTTATTTAAAATAATAGTTTTATAATTTATATTTTGACAGTTTGTTTCTAAAATAGAGATGATTTTTGACATTATAAAATTGTATATTGTATTCAAATACAAATTATTGTGAATAAGAATAATAATAAAAAAATCACTATGATAATTTTTTAAACTTTTACAATAATTATTTTAAGATAATGTTGGCTATAAGATTTTTTATATATATAATTGTATGAATTTTTAGAGTTATGAATTTCTTTGTCAGACAAGAAAAGCTGTTTACGGAAAAACTGCAATATAATTTTCTTGAATTAAAAAAAAATATAAAACACAAACACTATATTACTCTTCTTAAACGGATAATGTGATAAATAATTAAATTTTCTAGAAATGAAATATTAGTTTCCAGAAAAATGGTATAAATATATTAAAAAGTATTTATAAATTCTTATAATAATAATTAAAATATTTTTCAATTTTAAATAATAACGATTTTCAAATATGTAATAGCTTTTTTAAAACACTTATAATAATATTTTTTTCTATCGATGGGTAGGAATTAGAATTGGAAAAGGATGGTGCATGGAATTAAAGTAGTGAAATGTTGACATAATAATAACATGAGAGAGCATTCCCCATCCGAACTACTTTTTTGTCATAAATAATATTATTTTAAAAAATATTTCCCAAAATAGTATTTATGTAACATTATTTACCCATTTAACATCATTTATTATTCACGTTTTAAAATAATCGATTATTTTAGATTATGATTGATTATTTTGCGCAAGATAAACTCTTGTGAGAAATTAATCACTTGAGCAAGGAGACCTGCAACTAATGGATATTGTCGAGTTCTATTTCGTTCAAACGACGAAATTCTCATTCAAGCGAAAAGGGATTGAAATATGTGGTAACTCAAGTTACATTATGCGGCTAACTGCGTTGGACCTTTAATATGTGGTAAACTCTCGTTTAAGCAAGAAATTAATCGTTTGAGTGAGGAGACCTGCAACTAATGGGTATTGTCGAGTTCTATTTCGCTCAAGCGATAAAATTCTTGCTCGAGCGAGAAGTAATTGAAATATGTGGTGACCCAATTTACATTATGTGACTAACTACGTTAGACCTTTAGTCTGTGGTCAACTCTCGCTCAAGTGAGAAATTCATCGCTTGAGCGAGGCGACCTGCAACTATTTATAATAGACTATAAGTTAAACTAATCGATTATAATTTTAAAATAATCAATTATTTTAAATTATGATTAATTATTTTGCATCTTTTTTACATAATTAATATTTTTTTAAATTTTTTTCCCAAAACAGACACCTCCAAATATAATTTCTAATGCTCACAAGTCAATAATCCAATGGTAAGTCACCCACCAAGTCAGGATTCCCATACCTTTCTGATGCACACAAGTCAGGAATCCAATACTGAGTCACCCACCTAAGTCAGGATTCCAATCTTGGATTCCCTGCATTGGGTTAGGCAAAAGCAGAAGAATCCAAGTACATTGAAAGAGATGCTGACCCACCCACTTTACTTGGGTTTTGTGTGCGCCAGAAGTCATGTAAGGGAGCCTTGAATTCAAACAATTGGACTTCATTATAAATAGACCACTTTCATTCTTTGAAGTTTTCACATTACAAACTCCTAAATCTCTGAAGCTCTTTGCATTCTTTCTTCTTCTTACCTTTAGTCTTCTTTTGTTCCACACTTCTAAAATAGGTGTAGTGTCTACTATTGTCCACTATAATGGTTCCATGAACCCATATTACATGGAGGGAGTTACTTTCAATACCGGGAATACAAAACTTGTTCCTTTGAAGAGAGGAATTTCTCTATAAAGGTTGAAGAAGTTGATCCACAGGAAATTGGAGAAAGAACCCCATAAAAATGTAGCAATCATCCACTTTCGCTGCCCAACTAGACTCGAATTTGGGATCAACAACTTCATTGCTATTGAGTTGAAAGATGATGATGCCTAGGGGTGTCAAAGTGACCTAACACGGCTCACACAGGTTGGCTCACCACGGGTTGAGTTGAAAATAGGCGAGCTCAACTTGGCTCACTTTATGGCGAGTCAATAATTTCACAACCCGACTCAACCCACTACGGGTTGGTGGGTTGTCTCACTAACCCACATTTTTTTTTGTTTTTTTTTTCTAATAAGCATGACTGAATAACAGGACTAAACGTAATGACGTGGTGACACAACAAACTCTGTAATGCAACTGAAATGCGGCAAACGCTATGATACAATTGAAACAGGTAACGTGGTGATGTGACGAATGCACTGGTGCGACGAATGCGGTTGAAAGCAATGAGGGGGAGATTGATGGAAATGTCCCTACATTCCCAAGAGATGATTTTGATGATGATTCAAGTAAACACCATTCAAGATGAATTAAGGACAAGCTGAATTTATGACGTTGGTGAAAATGTGAAACATTCTCCTACATGCCCAAGATATGTTTTTGATAAAGATGATGATTCAAGCAAGCCCAAGATAATTCCTGGAGACTAGATAGAATCTTAGAATACTGGATATGGAGGTACAAGTTGATGAAGTAATATTATGCATAAGCCTCCAAAGCACAAGTGTGATAAAATTCATAACATGATATTTTTCACTGTCATAATCAATTATGATGCATCAGAAATGGAAAAATGATTTTCTCTGTTATAATTGATTATATTGGTAACATAATCAATTATGGCAATTCAAATTTGAAAAATATATCTGTTTCGAAGAATAAATATTTTTGAATATATCCTGATTTTTATTCACACAAATATTAATGTCCAACGACCATTTTCCGATGCTATTTTTCTATTTAATTAAGTTTTGATGAAAAATAAAAAACACACAATTACAGAATTCGAAAATACAATTTACATTCAATCAGCTTTGAGAAAAGAATTTTGAGCAAGGCAACAGAGATATTTTACACCTTTTAAGAAAACTCTCTTCTCTACTGCCTTATGTGCTTTCATTGTTAATCACACTTGTTCTTGGAGATTGACATTCTACAGACTTCTACAATTTGTTGTCTCCATTACCCAGGTGTGTTTGTTCTTATTTTTATTACTTTCATCCTTTGTGTATTGGTGGCAAAGGAGGTGTTTTCATCCTTTGATTTGTTCAAAGGAGGTTTTCATCCCTAGTGTGATTCTAGGGAGGTGTTCATCCTTAGTGGAATTCTAAGGAGGTGTTTTTTCATCCTTTGATTTGTTCAGAGGAGGTGTTCATCCCTAGTGGGATTTTAGAGAGGTGTTCATCCTTAGTGGGTTTCTAAGGAAGTGATTGTCTTTTTAATTAGTTTACTTTTTACTGGTTCTTCTACTGAGTTGATTGTAATTTGTAAACTGAATTTGAAAGATAGTGAATGGGGAGTCACTCTTGTGTTAAGAGTTGACTGGGAACTAGATGTAGGGTTGACTATACCCGAACCAGTATAAATCTCTGTGTGCTCTTCTCCTTCCCTTATCTCTTTCTCTTTTCTTGATTATATTATTGCTTCCGCTTTATCTGTGTTCAAACAAATTCTTGACTCATAAATAAATTTTTAATTTGACATCTATTTTAATTTGTACATCTATTCACCCCCCTCTAGATGTCATTTGTCTAACAAGTGGTATCAGAGCTTGGTTAGATAAGATATTTCTAAATGATCTGTCAAGATGTCTATGCAGAATCAGGTTTACAGGGAAGGAGCCTCAATAAACAGACCACCACTATTTGAAGGAGAAGACTATCAGTTTTGGAAGGCGAGAATGAAAATATTTTAACAAACATTAGATTACGGTGTTTGGGATGCTGTACTCAATGGTCCTTACATTCTGATGAGAACAACGAAGTTTGGAGCTGTTCCAAAGACTTTTGATCAATGGACGCCGGATGAAAACAAACGTGCCCAATATGATGTAAGAGCCTGAAACGCTATTGTTTATGCCTTAACTTGTAATGAACTTTTCAGTGTCTCACAATGCAAGATGGCAAAAGAAATATGGGACACTCTTGAAGTAACACATGAAGGAACAAATGAAGTAAAGCAAGCACGTAAGAACACACTCATCCAGGAGTATGAATTATTTCAAATGCAGCAAAATGAAAACATCACGGATTTTCAAACATGCTTCACACATATAGTAAATCACTTGAAAACATTAGGAAAGAGTTTTTACAATGAGGAGTTAAACACAAAGATCTTGAAATCCTTAGACAGGAATTGACAACCAAAGGTCACTACTATTACGGAATCAAAGGATCTCACAAAAATGAATATTGCTACTCTATTTGGAAAGTTGCAAGAACATGAGATGGAGCTACAAAGGTTAAAGAACGGTGAACAGAATCAAACCAAGACGATAGCTCTAAAAGTAGAAAAATCTTCACAAGACGAAAGCGAAAATGAAGGTAAGTTTTCGGACTCCGATATGTCTCTTTTTGTTAAACAATTTTCTCGCTTTATGAAGAACAGGAAAAAGAAACAACAAAGAAAGGAGAAAACAAATAAATTCCATTGCTATGAATGTGGAAAACCTGGTCATATCAAACCAGACTGTCTGAAACTTAAGAAAGAGAAGAAATATGTGAAAGAGAAGAAGAAAGAGAAGAACGGTACCTATAAGAGCAAACACAAAGCTTATATTGCTTGGGAGGATAATGATTCTTCCATAACACAAGAGATTTCTTCCGAAAGCAGTGATGGAGAATAAGAAGTAAATATTTGCTTGATGACAAAAAGTGATGATGAAGCCTCATCACAGGTAAGTAGTACAAATTCCTTAAATGAATATGATGAGTTATTTAAAGAATATCAAGATATGTATGACGATTTTACCAAATTATCTAAGAAATACATTGCACTTAGGCAAAAGTTTAATGCATTAGAAAATACTGTTGGTATTCTTGAAAAAGAAAATAAGTGCTTAAAGAAAGATGTTGTAAAATCTAAAACTTTGTCTAAAATAAAGAAATTGTTAAACCTTGTGAAAATTGTAATCTTTTGAAAAATGAGATTTTCAAGTTAGAGAAAATAATAAGCAATTTTTCAAAATCTTCTGAAAATCTTGATTCAATATTAGGTTATCAAAGAGGAAATTCTAGCAAAGCTGGACTTGGTTACAAACCCAAAGAAAGTCTAGAATCTCATAAAACTATTTTTGTGAAAGAGTCAAGGAAAACAGATGTGAAACCAATTTAAAAAACTTTAAGAAACTCATTTAGACCTTTTCAAAGAAAACCAACATGTTTTTATTGCATGAAAATATGTCATACATCAAATAAATGTTACATAAAACGTTTTGGCATATCTAATGATAAATATGAATGGGTGCCTAAAGGAACAAAACATTTATACATGTCTAGATGATAGTTTGAGAATCTAATTGATTATCAGAATCAGGAATTTTTTCTTGTTGTCAATCAATTATGTTGAAAGTTTGAATTTTGAAAGTTTGAATTTATGAAAATTTGAAATTATTAAAGTTTGAAATTTTGTAGTTTGAGATTCTAGAAATTTGAAATTTTTCAATTTGAAATTTTTGAAATTTGAAATTTTGTAGTTTGAGAATTTGAAATTTGAAATTTTTGGAGTTTGAGATTTTTGAAATTTAATTTGAATTGGAATTTGAAATTTGAAATTTGAATTTGAGATTTGGGATTATAAATTTGAATTTGAAATTTGAAATTTGTTGCAATTTGAATTTGAAATTTGAAATTTGAAATATGAGTGCATTTAAATTTGAAAGCTGCCTTAATAAGAAGACTGCAATTGAGGGAAACTACTGCATTTCATTCCATTATCTCTATAATAATTTTATTCCCCTATTTTTCTCTCTCTTCATTTGTCTTGGTATCCTAGATATTGCCTCCTTAATATGATGTTCTTCTCTATGACACTTTGTAATGCATTATCTTCTCTACCTTGATTTATGTACTAATGTGTACAAATTTGTTCTCAGTTTCTATTGCAATATTTTTCATAATTATCAATGAAACATGGAGATATTTTGATGATATTAATCTGTGTGAAACAGGGGGATATTTTTTTTCTCTTATAATATTTTTTATGATTATCAATGAAATAGGGGGAGATTTTTTGATGAATTAAAATCTGTGTGAAATTCTTTCCTATCTCTAAATTAAACAAGGGGAGTTAAGAGAAGTCTTTGCTCATATGAGTTAGGGGGAGTCTTGTTATTAATATATCCAGGGGGAGATTAAGAGACTTTGACACTTGATACAAATCTGTGCTAATGTTGAGATGACTATATAGAGTCAAGCATTTTAATTCATTTCAGGTGTTTCCTTGATCATCATCAAAAAGGGGGAGATTGAAAGCAATGAGGGGGAGATTGATGGAAATGTCCCTACATTCCCAAGAGATGATTTTGATGATGATTCAAGTCAACTACATTCAAGTCAACACCATTTAAGATGAATTAAGGACAAACTGAATTTATGACATTGGTGAAAATGTGAAACATTTTCCTACATTTCCAAGATATGTTTTTGATAAAGATGATGATTCAAGCAAGCTCAAGATGATTCCTGAAGACTAGATAGAGTCTTAGAATACTGGATATGGAGGTACAAGTTGATGAAGTAATATTATGCATAAGCCTCCAAAGCACAAGTGTGATAAAATTCATAACATGATATTTTTCACTGTCATAATCAATTATGATTCATTAGAAATGGAATAAAGATTTTCTCTGTCATAATTGATTATATTGGTAACATAATCAATTATGACAATTCAAATTTGAAAAATATATCTGTTTTGAAGAATAAATATTTTTGAGCTGATTTTTATTCACACAAATATTAATGTCCAACGACCATTTTCTGATACTATTTTTCTATTTAATTAAGTTTTGATGAAAAATAAAAAACACACAATTACAAAATTTGAAAATACAATTTACATTCAATCAGTTTTGAGAAAATAATTTTGAGCAAGGCAACAAAGATATTTTACACCTTTTGAGAAAACTCTCTTCTCCACTGCCTTTTGTGCTTTCATTGTTAATCACACTTGTTTTCTTGGAGATTGACATTCTACAGGCTTTTACAATTTGTTGTCTCCATTACCCAGGTGTGTCTGTTCTTATTTTTATTACCTTCATCCTTTGTGTATTAGTGGCAAAGGAGGTTTTTTCATCATTTGATTTGTTCAAAGGAGGTTTTCATCCCTAGTGTGATTCTAGGGAGGTGTTCATCCTTAGTGGGATTCTAAGGAGGTGTTTTTTCATCCTTTGATTTGTTCAGAGGAGGTGTTCATCCCTAGTAGGATTTTAGGGAGGTGTTCATCCTTAGTGGGTTTCTAAGGAAGTGATTGTCTTTTTAATTAGTTTACTTTTTACTGATTCTTCTGCTGAGTTGATTTTAATTTGTAAACTGAATTTGAAAGATAGTGAATGGGGAGTCACTCTTGTGTTAAGAGTTGACTGGGAACTGGATGTAGGGTTGGCTATACCTGAACCAGTATAAATTTCTATGTGTTCTTCTCTTTCCCTTATCTCTTTCTCTTTTCCTGATTATATTATTGCTTTCGCTTTATCTGTGTTCAAACAAATTATTGACTCAAATAAATTTTTAATTTGACATCTATTTTAATTTGTGCATCTGTTTACCCCCTCTAGATGTCATTTGTCTAACAGCGGTGACGTGACAAATGTTGTAATGCGATTGAAATGTGAGACTGAAACACTATGACGTTGGCATGACAAAAGTTATGATGCAATTGAAACCTGAAACTAAAACGCGACAAACATTATAATGTAATTGATAATAACCTTGAGTAAGAGTTTGACTTGTAGTGACAACACGGAATAGAGGTGAAAAAAAAACATGAATTAAAATTACTAAATTATTATTAATTATTTTTAAAATTTAAAATAAATAGTGGGTTGCGGGTCAACCCACCATAACCTAGCTCGAACCCGCTTAACCCGTGGGTTAAGTGAGCTGAGTTTATTTTTAACTCATTATCGGCAGAAATGAAAAAAATCGAACTCAACCCGGCTCAAACCTGTGGTGAGCCGGGTTGGCTCACGGGTTAGAACCCATATTGACACCTCTAATGACGACGTGAAGGTCATGTTTGATGTTCATGACTCAAACTCAAGTCTATGAGGTATTGAAATTTTTGTTACATTTGAAACTTCTTCTTCTTCATACTTCAACCCACACTCACCTGAAATCTCACCCTCATCCTACCAAGTTTTCCCAAATACTCATCCAGAAATACCCACACATAATGACTACATCCCTTTTACCCAACTTCTAACTGGGCCTTCCACCAATATCAACGAAAAACTACCCACACAAGAGAACAAAATTGTTGGCCTCCCAATTGAAGTCGTTGATCCTTTTAGTGAGGAAGAACACAAAGATGAAATTCTCAGCCAACAACAAGATGATTCAGAGGATGAACAACCACATATCCCTACACATGCACCAAACTTCATGGAACCATACAACTTACCATAACATTTTTTTAACTTTGAAAGTCACATTCAACAACAAGACCTAGAGTATGACCATGCATTGGACAGTGAGTCTTTTATTTATCCGGTAGGAATTCTATTTCTTAGACAATGTTTCATAACAAAAGAACAAGTTCAAGATGCCATCAACCGCTTTCACATTGTCAATCACTGCACATATAAGGTGAAAATTTCAAACTAAAGTAGATATGTTGTTGAATGTGTTGATAATCAATGCAATTGGAGATGTCGAGCAATATTGCGCACAAGAGAGCAATATTGGGAGATTATGAAGCTTGAAGGGCACCATACATGTGTTTCGCCATTAATCAGCCAAGACCACAACAAGTTGGGATATAAAATGATTTCCCAAACAATTGGTCAAATAATTGATGTTGATTCGTCAACACCAATCTCCACAATCATACACTACATCTAATTAACAACGGGTTACACTATAACGTACAAGAAGGTCTAGCTGACCAAACAAAAGGCAGTGGAGACCATCTACGACAATTGGGAGGATTCGTATAAGAAGTTGCCTTGTTTCTTACAAGCCATGCAACAATTTGTTCCCGAATTCATCTTCAAACTGCAGTTACAACCAGCTTACCAAGGTGAGGTCCTTCAATAAAATTAAAATATTTTTAAGCGTGTGTTTTAGAAGCTTAGGCCATGCATAGATGGATTTGTTCACTGCAAATCCATTGTTCAAGTGGATGAACTTTTTTGTACGGAAAGTATAGAGGTACCTTGTTGGTTGCAATAACACAAGATGGCCGCAACAACATCCTCCCCATTGCGTTTGTAGTGGTCGAAGGTGAAACAAGTGATGCCTGATTTTTTTTTCTTAAAAACTCTCCAAAGATATGTCACACCCCAACAAGGATTATGCCTCATATCAGACCGACATAAATCCATTAGAAGTGCATACATGAGAAATGGAAGCGGATGGACATAAAATAATTCAGTGCATGTCTACTACATTAGACACATTGCACAAAATTTTATGTGACGTTTTAAAAACACCGCACTAAGGAAAGATGTTGTAAATATGGGTAATTCCTTTGCTTCAAATTTGTTACAATTTATTCATTATTTAACTGTTGCTAATAAATGTTTATATTAACAATATTTTTTTAATATTGGTGTAGCATATGGGATGACTGAACCACGATTTTACTATTATTACAACATCTTGAGGCAATGTGACATAAAAACAACTAATTGGTTGGATGAGATACCTAGAGAAAATGGGCACTTGCATGGGACAATGGACGACGTTGGGGCCATATGACGACCAACATAGCAGAGTCTATCAACTCTATTTTGAAAAAAAAACAAGAAAACTACCCATCTTTTAGATGGTCAACACAACGTACACCCGCTGCAACAAATTTTTCATTGAAAGAGGGAGGCAGATAGATGCTATGATCAATGCTAGTCATATATACTCTGAAATAAAGGTCACAAATTTAGAGGAGGTACAAACACAGGCGAACATGCACAGGGTCATAACTTTTGACAGATCTACTACAAAATTTGTAGTAGAAGAAACACAAAACCCGCGTCAAGTTCAATCAGCAGGGAGGTTTGCAATTCGCCTTGATGAGTTGTGGTGTGACTGTGGGAAGTTCTAGAAATTTCACATGCCCTGTTCTCATGTTCTTACTGCATGCAAGCATGCACACCATGACTTCAACAACTACATCCATCCAGTGTATACCTTACAACAAGTTTCAAAGGTATACGAAACACAATTTGATTTGCTGCGAAATGAACAATATTGACCAACATACACAGGACCTACTTTGTGTGCAAATCCAGAAATTAAAAGAACTTCAAAGGGCCGACCAAAATCAAGCCCTATAAGAACTGAGATGGATATTACAGAAAATCAAAGTAGGATGAAAAAATGTTCATATTGTCATACCCTTGGTCATAGCAAAAGAACATGTCTCAATGTTGCATGCACATCTACTTCGCATAATTAGATTGTGTTAGTTAAGAAATGCCTTGATATATAAAACTTAAGAGTTTTTCAATTAATAAAATTTCTTCTTTACTTGATTAGTTTTGAGTAATTATTTTTTATTTACAGAAATAAAATTATAAAGTATTATATATAAACATATAAATAAATTACTTTAAATATACATTAAATAATTACAAATAATAATAAATATATATATATATATATATATCAAATTAAAATAAATAAAAAAACTATTTATAGATTATATAAATTATAATTATAAAGTTAAAAAAATTATATTTAGAATTATAACCTTAAAATAATTATAATTATAAAGTTAAAAAAATTATATTTAGAATTATAACCTTAAAAAAATTATAATTATAAAATTAATAAAAATATAATTATTTTTAATGTTAAATAAATTATATATATATATAGGTCCGATTATAAATAGTTGCAGGTCTTCTTGTTAAAGCGATGAATTTTTCGCTTGAGCGAAAGTTGACTACGAGACTAAAGGTCCAACGCTGTTAGCTACATAATGTAATTTGAGTCACTACATATTTTAATTACTTCTCGCTCGAGCAAGAATTTTATAGCTTGAACAAAATATAACTCAACAATACCCATTAGTTGCAGGTCTCCTCGCTCAAGCAATGGATTTCTCGCTTGAGCGAGAGTTGATCTTGCACGAAATAATCGATCATAATAAAAAATAATTGATTATTTTAAAACGTGAATAATAAATTATGTTAGATGGGTAAATAATGTTACAAAGATGCTTTTTTGAGAAATATCTTTTAAAATAATATTATTTATGAAAAAAAAGTCTCTTAGATCATGTTGGAACTTAAATTTTCACAATAGAAATGTGGTGAGCAAGTTTACAATGGTTATGGAATCGTCATATTTTCTACAATGATCTTGATGTGGATTATTTATAGAATTTTGTTATTATTATTATTTAGAAAATATAACTAATTATTTTTATTGAAAAAAATTATCGTTCATTATGTTTTTTATTCATAAAATTTAAATTTGATAAGTTATTTAAATTGACTAAATTTAGTAACACGTGAAAAATTAAATGTTATTGATCTTTTGACTTTATAAACATGTAATAAGAAATTACAAATTTTTTAAAATATATTATTTATTATATTAATAGTGCAAGGTCATTCAACTATTACTTTTTAAAAGTATCTCTCTTTTCTTTGTATACTTACAAAAGAAACACATTTACATATATACTTATCTATTAATTTAAAAGTTTAAGATACTTATTTTGTTTAGTTTCAAAATATCTTATACAGTTATTGTGAATAAAATGTGGTATATGTCATGTGGCAAAATTAAACATGATAGTGTTTATTAAATTTGTATTTATGATACTTTAACAAATAAATAATTTCAAGTTTAATAAAATATAATTAATACTTTCTTACATTATGTATTCAATTATTTGCACATAATGAAAAAATATCATCAAAATTTATAATAAAAAATACTTAACTTTTGAATATTAGTATGATAAATATAGTTAAAAATATTTTAAATAATAATAATAATAATAATAATATTATTATTATTATTATTATTATTATTATTATTATTCCGCCTAAGAGCAAGAGTGTTCCGATTTCATGTCTATTATAAAAATATCGTTAAATTTTTATGTTTGACGTATTTTCTATTTTGGGGGCTCTTATTGGTCATGGTTTTGTTCTTAAAAGGTGTCTCGGTAAGTTAAGTGAGGAAGATGTATATAAATTATCCTTGGTTTCGATTCTTAACCGTACCGAAATATAACTCTTAATTGAGAAATAAGGGGTATGAACGGAGCGACACTATGCTCTCAGTCCCACGGTAGACGCTAATTAATGTTCTTACAGGGTCGAACACTAACCTTCCCTTTGACTCACCTGTGCAGGGTCTTCCCTGAAGTGTCTGCTCGGATGTCTTGGAGGCAGGTTCTCAAGTTTGAACAACTAGTGATTGGGGTACCTGCAAAGACACTATGATATTAGACAAATGACATCTAGAGGGGGTGAATAGATGCACAAATTAAAATAGATGCCAAATTAAAAATTTATTTAAAGATGTCCAATATTTATTAATTCGATTTTAATTATCAAATTGAACAAAGATAAAGCGGAAGCGATATAATTAAAGAGATAAAATATCAACAAGATAGAAAAAGATAGAGATAAAAATAAAGGGTGTAAGGAGAGTAATGCAGTGAAAATGGATAAGCAAAAGAGAAGAGCACACAATGATTTATACTGGTTCGGGTATATCCAACCCTACATCAAGTTCCCAGTCAACTTTTAACACAAGAGTGACCCCAATTCACTATCTTTTAAATTCAGTTCACAAATTAGAATCAACTCAGCAAAAAGTAAACTAATTCAAAAGACAATCACCTCCTTAGAAACTCACTAAGGATGAACACCTCCCTAGAATCCCACTAGGGATGAACACCTCCTCTGAACAAATCAAAGGATGAACACACCTCCTTAGAATCCCTCTAAGGATGAACACCTCCCTAGAATCCCATTAGGGATGAACACCTCCTCTGAACAAATCAAAGGATGAAAACACTGTTGAATTATTGGCAAGCGTACCAAAATTATCAATCGCAGTATAGTATTTCAATTAAATAAAAGTCAATCCCACGAGGAACAATTTCAATGGAAATTCCCAATTATGCTTACTAAGTAGATTAAACAGATTGAGTTTTGCAAATAAGAATTGAATTGAAATTAAATGACAAAGAACTGAAAATTGTTGAGAAAATATCAATTAAAGGTACTTAGGATTGACTTCCTTCCTTATCCCTCTTTTGTAATGACTAAATCAATTAAGAACGTCAATTAACCTAACAATGTTGATGCCACCTACTCAAATCATCCATATTGATTCCTCACACATGAAATTCATAAGAAAACCTAATAAATGTTGATTCCTCACACAATTAACATATTTTCCAGCATTAGGGTTAGGGTGTTAAGCAATTGATACATTCATTCCATTCCTGGAAATTAACGTAAAAAATATTCTTACCGTGATCTAAGGTTCAAGATATACTTTCCAATCATACCTCAAACATCAAGAATAAATCATTCCAAAGCATAAAAGATAAGAATAACATCAAAACATAGATTAATATCTCAAAATATCACCATAATACAAAAGAGTTCAAAGGAAGTGCACCGAATCCTAAGAGAATGAAGTTAGCCACTCATGTTGGCCATTATAATGCTCCAATTGATGAAGAAGTGAAGAATTGATGAAGATTAGACAAAACCCTAACAGTAGTCGTGTCTCCTCTCCTCCAAGACTGCTTGCTTTTCTCAAAACACAACTTATCTTTTTATAAGAGAATTTGGGTCGGGCCTCGCATCATTCATTCACTTAAGCGCTCTTCTTTCTTTCAATTTTACTCCAATTATGCTGACAATTATGCTCCTTACTCTTGTATCAAGATATTCTCGAATTTATCCTATATTGGGAGAAAAATATATTAGAATTAACATAAGTTAAGTGGTTTTATAACAATTCAAGGCATAATTGTATCAACTTTTTACCACTTAACAAACACCTCCCTGAACAAATAAAAAGGATGAACAGTTTTCACACAAGAAACAAAAAAACACAACAGAATGACAGTGACTACTTAAATCCTAAACAGGGAATTTAACTGGAGACAACAAATTGTAGAAACCTGTAGAATGTCAACTTCCAAGAACAAGTGTGATTAACAATGAAATCATAGTAGGTAATGTAGAATAGGGTTTTGGTAAAATATCTATGTGGCAATGGAGAAGAGGGTTTTCTCAAAACATATAAAATATCTTTGTTGCCTTGCTCAGAATTCTTTTCTCAAAACTGATTGAATGTAAATTGTATTTTTGAATTCTGTAATTGTGTGTTTTTTATTTTCCATCAAAACATAATTTAAATAGAAAAATAGCATTAGAAAATGGTCGTTGGACATTAATATTTTCATGGATAAAAATAAGGAAATATTCAAAAATATTTATTCTTCAAAACAAATATATTTTGAATTTTGAACTACCATAATCGATTATCTCCTCAGCATAATCGATTATGTCGGGGTAAAAATCAATTTCTCAATTCTGATACATCATAATCAATTATGACAGTGAAAAATTTCATGTTACAAAATTTTATCACACTTGTGCTTTGAATTCTAAGACTCAATTTAGTCTTCAGAAATCATCTTGGGCTTGCTTGAATGTTGAATAGAATCTTTATCAAAATCATATATTAGGTTTGTTTGAGTCTTGAATGTTGTTGACTTGAATCATCATCAAAATCATCTCTTAGGAATGTAGGGTCATGTTTCACATTTCCATCAATCTCCCCTTCAATGTTTTCATATAACGCTCAAGTCAGTGACGATGTTAATACTTTGCAGGGTTTGGTGGGAGATAGAATAACATTACCTTTTTCATCAAGCTTATTGGTATTTATAGAAGCGTGACTAGGTGACATGACTCAGAATTTCCCAAGGTGAGACTATGTTGAGAGCCACTATGGGCGGCCACGAGAATAAAGGCATCTCTTATCCTAGTCATTAGATCTCGCTTGAATCAACGACCCAAATCTAATAGGTACCTTTCCCACATTAACGCGGGAATTTTCAAAATTCCTGTCTTCCTCTAACACCCTTCGCATCACCGAAAATCAGATACTTATTGGACGATGTATACAATTCCTCGTCTCTCACACCGAAAACCAAATACTTGTCAGACTACGTATAAAGGTCCTCGTCTCGTACACTAAAAACTAGATGCTTAGTGAACATACCACAACGTTTTTTATGTCATTAACCTCGAACTTTGGGGGGCATATGTACCATAGTGGCTCTCAACATAGTCCACCTTGGGAAACTCTGAGCCATGCCACCTGGTGACGCTTCTATAAATACCATTACGCTTGATGAAAAAGATAATGTTGTTTTGTCCCCACAAAACCCTGCAAAGTATTTATCTTGTCGCTGATTTGAACCTCTAAATGTCTTTTGCAGGTACCCCAACCACTAGTTGTTTGGACCCAAGCACTTGTCTTTCAAGACATTTTAGGAAAATCCTACACGGGTGAGCAAAAGGAAAATTAGTGCTTAGTCCTATAAGAACATTAATTATTAAGTTCTTAATCAAACTAATTTATGACTTTAGATTTTTTTAATAAGGTTTTAGTTTGAATTTTATTCTAGAAAACTATCATTCATTTATCAAAAGTCATGGATTGAATTGATTGAACGGGAATAAAGAAAGTCTTATATTGAATAGTACAAACAAAGAAAAAGTGAACAAATACTCAAATATTGATTTGAGTGTTTTTCACCATGATTTAAAAATTTTATTGATTATATATTTTTATTGGGAGTTGATTATTGAGATGTTTAAATAAAGTATTAGTTCTTTGAAACAACTTCTCATTGGAGGAATCCTATATAACATGATAAGGGCATTACCACTCATATAAGTCGCTTCTTACCTTTAAAAATGTAAAATAGGGATTTATGATGTCATTATTTTTAAGCAATTCACTCTTGATTTTATTCAATTAGATTTTTTTTTAAATTAACAAGCTCATTCTCTTTATATTCTCTATCCTCATTTACTTTGATTTGTGTAAGAGCGTCTCCAATGGAGAATGCGTCAAAACTTTTCTAATTTGCTTGAAGAAACTATCCTATTGGAGAAGATAACACGACATACAAAATTGCTTCAAATTAACAAAAATTTTTTTCGTGAAGCACATATTCCTTTAAATAAAAATTAATATTTTAATATCAAACATAACAAAATCATTGTTCATCAATCCAAAACATCTTCAACCAAAAATTATGAAATTATCAACCACCAATAATAATAATCATCAATTAACAATAACCAGTTTCAAAATCAAAATGAAAATATATAAAATTGGAGACAAAAATCACACCACTAGCAAGTCGCAGATGCAATAGTGACAACAACCGCGACCGCAGATGCAATCATAGTAGTCGCGAATGCAACAACAACGAATGTGAATAGTGGATACAGAAAAGGAAAGGGATGCAGAGGCGGATGTAGAGGGAGACAGTCAACAAAGACAAACGTAGATACAGACAATAGAGGTGGAGGAGGAGGCAAACAATAAAGACGGAGGCAAAAGCAGAGGCGAACACAAGGGGAAAAGACGGAGCGAAAGGGGTAAGGGAGATTTGAGTGAGGAGAATTGAAATGGAAAAAAAAAGAGGTGAGGGAAGAGAAAGGAGATGGAGAACATGGAAATGGAGAACGCGATTAAGTGAGAGCTAAAAATAAAATTGGACTGTTAGGCTGGGAAGAGAAAATTTTGACCGTTAGATGTATCCGTTATTAGTCGTTGAGTAGCCGTTTGCCTGCAATTTTTTTAAGCTATAAAACATCGATCAATGCTAGAAAAATTTCACATATCTTTCATTTCACCATTTTTCTTCTTCTCTAATTATGAGTCCCAATCAATTTAATTACTAATATTATTATAATTATTACAAAATCATTCATCTCTTACAAGTGGAAATTCTCAAAATTTGCAAAATTATATTTATCCACTACAATTTTTTATGTTTCCACCACCTCCAATGACATCAAATATGAATAACATTTGTCATTCATCCAACACATAGCCTCATTCGCCAATTAAACTCGATAATATCCAACTTGATGGAAGCAGTGAAAATATGTCTGAGAGGAAACCTTGTGTAGCATTCTCAATACTAGAGGGTATGATTCTAGTTCAATCATGGTTGAATGTGTGAAAGGATCCAATTGTTAGAGTTGATTAGTCATTAACCCAATATCGAGAGCGAATTAAATAAGCATACAACAATGACAACGAATATAATGCTTTTGATAAAAAGGTCACTGAGTTAATTAAAATCTAGATGGAGTAAACTTCACCCTGCATTTAAAAAATTTAATACATGTTACAAACAACTTACCAATCAAAGTAAAAATGGTTGGATCGAGAAAGATGTCATGTCATTCGCACATAAAATTTTCATAGAAGATTCAAAAGAGAAAAAATTTGAATATGAACATGCTTGGTTGTTAAGAGATGAACCAAAATGACAATCGGTATTTATGGATGATTCTTTAAAAAGATGCAATATTTTTACTTCAAGCACATACTCATCATCTTCTAACCCATAAACATCACACAAAGTTTAAGAATGTGACACAACATCACCAATATCTTACCCCATTGGACAAAAGACAACCAAACGAAAATGCAAAGGAAAAGTGAAAAGCTAATGCAAGGTTACTCTCCATATTGATTTCTCTAGTCGTTTTGAATCTATATATAGTTATGGAATGTTATTCAATGTGTAACATCTTATAGTACTACAATATTATTCTCTGTTTTCAAACACTTTAATTATTTATACAATGGATTTTGAAAACATTGTTTTAGATGCATTGTTGGATCAAGTCAGATGGAGAATTCAAAGATAAGAACGATGAAGAAATCATGAGATTACTACTTGAGTACCAACAACAAGTCGACAATAATGGTGGTGATAGATAAATAAGAAAGATAGTTCATCGAAATCATGAAGAAGGTCATTATCGATTATTCAATGACTATTTTGCTGAAAATTCTATATATACAAAATCTCAATTTCAAAGAAGGTTCTGTATGCGAATAGAGGTTTTTGTCGGAATTGTGGAAACCTTTGGTAATCACGATAATTACTTTATACTAAGGTTAGATGCAACACGAAGAAGAGTTCTATCACCTTTGCAAAAGTGTATTGTTATTGTTCGCATATTGGCACATGGTTCACCTGTTGATAGTGTGGATAAATATATTCAAATTAGTGAAAGCATTGCAATAGAATGCTTACAACGATTTGTATCGAGCATTTGTGCAATCTTTAGAAATGAGTATTTAAGGAGGCATAACAATGAAGATATTTATCAACTACTACAAATGGGAATGACACGTGATTTTTCTAGTATGCTAAGATTAATTGATTGCATGTATTTAGAAAAATTGTCTAGTTGCATGGACAAGTCAATTTTGTCGAGATGATCATACTAACCGAACAATAATTTTCGAAGCTATGACATCACAATACTTGTGGATTTGACATGCATTTTATGTTACTGTGTTAGATGCATCTTATGTGTTTAGTGAAATTATGTTAGGTTTTGCACTTGCTGTGTTAGATGCATCTTATGTGTTTAGTGAAATTATGTTAGGTTTTGCACTTGCAATGCACTATACTGTGAATGAAACACAATATGATATGAGATATTACTTAATAGATAGTATTTATCCAGATTTTGTTACATTTGTGAAAATTATTTTAATGTCACAAGGACAAAAAAGAAAATTATTTGTTTAACGACAAGAGTCGGTAATAAAGGCTATTGAATATGCATTTAGAATCTTTCAATCTTAATTTGCAATTATACGTGATTTAACACGTTTTTTGAATGTACATATATTGAAGAACATAATGCATGTATCATATTACACAATATGATTGTTAAGGATGAACAACACACTTATCAAAAAATCAGGTTAATCATGAAATTAAGAAAAATGACATGTAGACAATTAATATATTTTCAAATCCTCATGTTAGTTTTAGATTTACATACTTTTAAAGGAGAACAACGGTTTAAGATAGAAATACTCATCATCAACTTCAAACAAATTTGGTATAACATGTTTGACAAAAATTTAGAGGAGAGAATGATAAAAATTAATTTTATGTAATATATTTTCTAGTGTTATTTGATTTTTATTATAAATTATTTAAATATTATTAGTTCATATTATTTTTATATTAAAATATGATTATCTTATTAAGTAAAGTAATTCATTATTTAATGAATATATTTATTTAATTTTTATATAAATATTAAAATGATATATAAAATAATAAATTATTTAGAATTCTTCGTGTTGAAATAAAATTAAATGAAAGTTAATTAAGGATAATGTAATGTAACAGTGTGGGATTCCTATTTCACTTTTTTCATGAGTGAAACAATTCATTGGAGATGTTTGTATTCGAAATGTTTAAGTTACTTGATGAAGTAATTACCAAAAAAATTTAAACACTTATCTCTAATAAAAAGTTACTTAAAACCGCTAATACTTTATTTAAGTATTTTAATAAGCAACTTCCATTAAATATATTCAATCAAAATAACCTACCTAAAGTACTTCTTATTTTAACAAATAAAAAATAAAAATTTATAATATCACATCAATTTTAATTAACTCAATAATAATTGTAATTCATAGGGGACGTTTTTTAATAAATTCTAAAAATCCATTCTCAAACAATTATTAAAAAAAAACACCAACTTAAGAACTCTGGTAATTATATATACTGATAAAATTTGTAATTAAAAAAAAAATTATGTTGGTAGAGAATTTGTAATTTTTTTATTAAGTGGTAACGGATGTAAGCCTTGAGTTGCCGAACTAGGTTAATTTTCTTGTGTACTTTTTATTTGTTTTTCATGCGGTGTGTTTTCGTTATGAGATATTATTTTATGTTATTTGATAAAAAAAATATTAAAAATGTTAAATAAATTAAATATTATATTTGCATAATTTTCTTTTCATTAGTTTATTTATTAATATTTCTATTAACACAGAAGTTATTACAACATGTATATTTTTTTTAAATAAAAGTATTCTCGTTAATGTTTTTATTTGGTATCAAATCCAATCTTAAATTTTTTTATAATATATAAATTATAAATATGTTTTGGCTTCTTTGATATTTCTAAAATGGTTTCTAATAAAATTTTTAAAACCTATTGTTTACGGTGGAATTTTGATCGATTTCGATCCTAAGGGTGTTTTGGTCCTAATCGAAATTCTACCATGTAAGTTCTTTTTACTGAGGCTAGCAATTTGATTTTCAATCGAAAACGTGTATGAGAATCGAAAACTATAAGTGTCAAGAAATCCTATTTTTGGTATTTTATGTTTAAAATGCTCGATTTCAACAAAGCAGTAAAGTATCGAATCGAGAAGAGAGAATATTAAATTGCAAGAAAGTGCGAAAACCCCAAAGGGGCATTAACTTTAAATGACTAAGAATCGGAAACAGTGAAAATGTAAATGACAAGAAATTAAATTTGCAAGAGAAATAAATGACAAGAAATCGAAATGCGCGAGAAATGTAAATTGCTAAAACCCATTAAGATTGCATAAAGTTAAATAACAGGAAATCGAAATATGCGGAAATCGAAATATGCGGAAATCGAAATGACATTGAATGAAATATACAAGAATATGAAATTGCTGAATTGGAATGGCTTGAAAGTAAATTACCAAGGAAAATAAAGAAAGCGACAAATGTACTCAGTGAGCAAGGAAATCCAGATTGCCAGAAGCTTCATGGTGTTCGTCGTTTCTCCGGTAGACTTTTCACTACTGATTCTGTTCTCTGCCAATTTCTGCTCCCCCTGTTTCTTCCTTCTTTCTTCTATTTATAGGGTGTAATTCAAGCCTTCCAGGAGCGGTTAACAAGAATGATACCACGTTTTACGTGCACATGACAGTTCCTTTTTACGATTTTCCCACGTTCTCACGATCCTCTTCCATGATTGAGAAACTGCTTCCTCTGCGTGCGTTTGACTAATTCCCTTCAAGGTTTAGTAAGGGTTTCGATATCTACGTAAATGAGCCTTCCCTTTGATCTCGATTTTATCGAGCACTTTGCATACCTGACATCGATTTATTTTAACCTTAACGTTATGCACTTCAAATTTCTTGGTTTGCTCTATGTTAAGTTTTTTAACTATTCTTCCCACTCTTCACATTCTGCCTTTCGATTATATGTATCATGCCTTTTATAATTTAGACATCGAAAAAGTTTCCTATATATTTGTTTCTCTCGCATACTTCTCGATTCCACATTAACAAAATTCTTCTTGATTCCACACTAACAAAAATGCCCCCTTGGAAGAATATGAATAATCTGTTTATATTCTTTCAACATTCCCGCCTTAATGTTTGAAAGCCCACAGAACTTAGGGTTTAGGTTTTCTGGGGTTCTAGGGTTAAAAGGGTTTTAGGTTTTCCTTTCCGTTTTATGTCGCTGTCATATCAGTTTGTTGCTTTTCACAGTACGCTGCATTTATTACCTTTCACCTCTGTCGTTCCATCTCCCTATACGATTTCCCTTTAACCTCTCAACCTATCTTCACTCTGGCTTTACGCGAACTTTTATCCTCTACTGCAAACTTGTCTTCTTCCCTAAGCTTCTGCCTTCGTTTCTGTTACCTTACCTGTTAACTTTATTATTTCCCTAATCTTGCTATAATGGCCTCTTCGTCCAAGTCATCTGATTTTTCGGTACCTCCTCTTACCTCATCCGCTTCTACCTTGCTGGAGATTAACAACCAGCGATTTGCTCCCTTGCCTCTGATGGAGGAGGCCTCCAAAAGGATTGCTGAAACTCAGGTACTAGTTCCTTATACTGTTGGTGGGGTTGGTTTTGGTTTTGGGGGTCCCATTCTTTCTGGAAGTGGAACCGTTTCTCCCCTCACCCTCTCAAACAGCCCAGCTCTCGTTCATCAGCCCGAAGTTAGGATCGATTTTTTGAACTTTGTTTCCAAGGTGTATAGGACAGGTCCTCCTTCCAAAAAATCCTTGTTCACTCGATGGTTTGATAGGGTCAAGGCCAAATTCGGGGACCATTGGAAGAATGTGGGGGTTTATGATTTTCTACATTTATCTCAATGTGACTTATCCTACCTCGATATGGCTATGTTCCTGGCCGCCGTGCACCTATGGAATAAAGAGATACATGCATTGGAATTGCCTTGTGGCCCCCTCTCACCTACTCTCCTCGATGTCGCAGCCATCACTGGGTTGAAACCTATAGGGGAGAGATATTTTCAGGGTGCATGTCCCTCGGATAATTCGTTGAAGTCAAAAATCGATTGGGAATCGAAGGCCTACGGGCATTTCATTGAGAAGCATTTCGTTGATGATTCCTCGATAGATGTTACTGATGAAGAACATGTAGCGTTTTTGGTGTATTGGCTGTGCACCCATGTGTTTTGCCCCCGATCGATCCAAATTTCCCCCCATCTCTTCAATCTTGCTTATCTCCTTCACTTAGGTCAACCCCGCCTATGTTTGGCCAAGCTTTTGCTAGCACATGTATATACTGCTTTCGACGAGGCTGTCGAAATCTTAAGTACTCCTAAGGCATCGGGGAATTTTTCTGGCCCTGTTTGGTTCATACAGCTATGGTTAACATCCGTTTTTGAGAGCATCCTTCCTCGGTATTCTACTGTTCCCCTGAGTGTAAATATAGAAGGGGCTCGATTGTCTTCCCGTCACCCTCGCTATAAATCTGACGAAGCCACATATTGTAAATACCTCCAATTTTTGTTAACCAGATTTGTTTTCGATTCAACCCTGGCCCCTTTTACTGTAAATTTTGAGCGAGTAAGTGACCAACTTAGGGGACCGATCTAGTTCAAGTCAAGATTTCCGCCTCAACCCCGGGTTACAATTAGAACCGGTCGATATATGGAGTGGCTACTTGACCCATGATGTACTAGTATCGGGTTTCCACCCCAGGGATTTCAAGTTCGTTACTTACTACCCCCAGCTTTTTTCCAGACAGTTTGGCCTGAGCCAGTCTTTACCCTTTTTCCCTTTAAGTTCCTTCCCTAAATCCAAATTGACTGAATCGAACATCGGCCGAGAGCTTGCTAAATTTTTGCCAAGACCCTCGATGCATCTTTATCCATATGTGTTTGAATCGAATTATTTATCGACTGTGGAATTTTCTCAATGGTGGACCAATTGGTTTTCGAGTAATCGTGCTGTTTTTGATGAGGTTCGACAGAGACTGACTGCTCATCCTTCTCTTGTGTTGCAGGACAAGTCAAAAGGGAAGAAAGGTACACCCTTCCACTGTCTCCAAATATCTCGATTCGAGAATTTTTATCAGATATGTTATACTCCACTAAAACTAGAATCGACCTTTTATGATGCTGTCATTTCTTTGTCCCGAAAAACAGATACCAATAGATCGAACCGCAAAATAATTAATCCCTTAGGAAAAACCCCTTTCGAGATGTATTGTCCTGCTCACCTTCCCACTTTTCCTACAGCACCTTTTGGACTTGCAAAACCTTTAACTCACCCCAAATGGGTTCGAGAATTGAGAACCCTTAGGGAAACACGTCACCCAAAACCCAAAAACAAAGACATTTCGATATCAAAATTGTTTTACTTTCCTTACCTTAACCTCCCTGAAGCTCTACTGCCTCCTTGGCTAGTGCATATCGATCGAGTCAAAATTTTGACTCCATCACCTTTTGGTGAGGTTTTACTGTTTTTTCTTGATTTTCGATTCTATGTCTTGAAAATTAACTATCTTCATTCCTCGACAGTTACAAAATCTACCAAAGCAGTTGCCTTCGATAAGGCGCAAGAGAAGGAGAAGGAAACAAGCTGGGAGTCCCCAGACGAGTCGGACCCTCTGGCCTTTACTCGGAAGCGAAAACAATCGGCCACCACCACTATTTCGTCTTCGAAAAAATCGAAGGTACTTTTTGATTTCTTTTGTCTTATTCATTTTTCTGTTTATAACATGTTTCTTTATGGATACTTATACCCTTTTTCGATTTCTATCCCACAGAAAAAATCAAAGAGCCCCCGACCAGTCCAACCACCTACGATAGATCCATTGTCGATGGGTTCGAACACCGTTCCCTCTACGGGTCAAACAACACCCGTCACCCATTCCAGTCACGTGAGTTTCCTTTTTCTTTCTGACTTTTGTCTTATCTTTTAATGAGACTCGTATCGTGATTTACGTCTTTGAAAATTTTTTTTTTTTTTTTTTTTTTGGATAATCCATCAGTGACCGTTTCGACTAATTTCGAAACTCAGCTTCAGCCTTCAACTCCAATCCCCGAGGTATAATTCTATTTTACTTGGGTATCGCTTTTGACTTTGCTTATGTTTCCTTTTCTGATTTTCTGTTTCGATTTACAGCAATCCGAGGCTGTACAGAGTCCTCCTCCTGCCTCGACGCCGCTTGCTCTTCCTCCACCTGGTATTTCCTTTTTCTTTCACTATTCCATTTCACTATTCGCTTTGTTTTCACTATTCGATTCACATCTCATTTTCCTACTTGTTTTCTTTTTCAGTAATTATTCCTACGGTCCAAATCCCTGACTCCCCCTCTCCTACTACCACGGAGCAAATGGGTTCTCACCCATTTTCGATGCCAGTGATCGAGCCGGTCTCGCCCACGTTGCCTATGCTGATTGGGCCCACTTCAAGCGACGTGCCAGAGTATCGAGCTGCTATCGAGGAAGATCCATTCGCGATCCTCGATATTCTGGTATCGAGAGGCGCCACCTCCTCAAGCCAGTCTTCTCAACCACCTGTTGCTTCGATTGAAGGAGCTTATCAGCTCAAGCAACGCTTCCGGGCCTTCTTCTACTCTTCTCCTTTGGAGGTCCTCGTGGAGTCCCTTGAACGAAAACGACTCTTCAAGGAGATCCTGACCTCCATAGAGTCTTTCCCTGAGGGAATGCTTCCTAAGGGTTTCGATGCAGAGGTTGCAGCAGCCACAGATCTGTTCAACCAGGCTTATGCTGCAAGGAAGAGGAGACGATCAATAACGTCTAAGTCGGCTGAGATCTCTGCGTTCCAGGCTGAGAAGTCCGATTTGTTGAAGACTCAGAGACTTAGTCGGGGAGAAGTCCTGGATGCGCTGTCTTCGGTCGAAACTGAAATCGAAACGTTGAAGAAGAAATTGCAACAACTGGATTCGCAGAAAGATTTCCTTACATCAGAGTTGGACAAGATTAACTCTTCTGCGAAAGAGGTGGCGCTAGCCTTAGGTCAAAGCATGGAGCAACAACACAAGCTGGTCCTCGAAGAAACATCGATTTCATCCTCTTGGGCCCAATTGTTAATCGATTTTGAGAGTCTGAAAACTCAATACTTGTAAACATTATTCTTTTAATTAATGTTAAATATTTATTTCTCTTATTCGAGGTTTATATGTCTTTAAGTATTTTCCGTTTATCGATAACACTTTATCTTTGTTATACCAATCGACAATCGAATAAGCATTACTCGATAATACTTTAATAACCTCGAATGGACCTTCCCAATTCGGTGACCATTTCCCATAACTCTTACATCTCTTGTCCATTGGTAAAATTGTTTTCCACACTAAGTCACCTTCGTTAAACTTTTTCTTTCGAACTCTTTTATTATAAATTCGAGCAATTTGATTTTTCTGCAACATCATACTATTCAACGCCTGCACCCTTATTTCATCGAGCTCGTTTAATTCATCAAACATCAAACTCCAATAATCACAACTGGGTAAATCATTCTGCCTTTGTATTCGATTCGATTCGATATTTATTTCGATAGGCAAAACCGCATCGTGTCCGTATACCAACTTATATGGGGTATTCTGTAAAGAATCTTTAGGTGAATTTCGATAAGCCCACAAGATTTGCAACAATGTTTCGTGCCATGTTTTTGGTTTATTACCAACATGTTTTTTGATTAACCCGATAATCACCTTGTTAATTGCTTCGACTTGTCCATTAGCCTGAGCATAATATGGAGTTGATGTTAATAATTGAATATTTCTCGATTCAGCGTATTTGGCTATCTTTCTACCAGTAAACACAGTCCCTCTATCTGTGGTAATAGACTGTGGGATCCCAAATCGATAAACAATGTATTCTTCAATAAAATCAATTACATCCTGCTGATCAACATCCTTTAATGGTATTGCTTCCACCCACTTTGAAAAGTAATCGACAGCCACAATTATATACCTATGTCCTTTCGATGATTGTGGGAAAATTTGTCCGATTAAGTCTATGACCCAACCTCTAAAGGGCCAAGGTTTAATGATCGAGTGTAATTCACTCGCAGGCACCTGTTGTATCGGACTGAACTTTTGACATTCTTCACAGGCTTTAGCATATTCGATACAATCTTTTAAAATCGAGGGCCAATAATAACCTTGCCGAGTTAATGTCCATTTCATTTTTTGACCTACCGTATGGGCCCCACATATTCCATTATGTACTTCAGCCATTGCTAAGTAAGCATCCTCATTTCCTAAACACCTAAGTAATACTCCATCGATTCCCCTTTTATATAACTCATCATTTAGCAAAACGTATTTCACCGCTCGATATTTAATCTTCTTATCAATTTTCCCATTGGGATTTTGCAAATAATTTATAATCGATTTTCTCCAATCTTGGTCATCTAGATCATTAATATGCAGAATCTCATTTTCTTGAGGTAATTTTCCTTTGATTTGAATTATTTCTTGTAACCTTTCCGGGGATATCTTGTACTTTGATGCAATTTGTGCTAAGTCATTTGCTTCTTGATTGAATTCTCGAGGAATATATTCGAAGATTATGTCATCGAACATTCTACTTAAAGTCATCACTCTTTCCAAATATCTGATCAAGTTGATATTGATGCATTTATACTCTTTTCGCACTTGTTTGATCACTAATTGCGAATCACCTCTTATAACCACATGTCGAGCTTTTAATTTGATTAAAGTCTCGAGACCCGCTATCAAAGCTTCATATTCAGCTTCGTTGTTCGAACACATAGGTTGAACCTCAAATAATAACTTAGTCGGAATATTGTTTGGAGAAATAATCGAACTCCTATTCCAGATTTATTCGATGTACTTGAACCATCGAAATACATTATCCATTTACTTATTTCGATAAACAAATTCTCGATGGAGTCAATTGTATGCTCAGCCATAAAATCGGCAATTACTTGACCTTTTATCGATTTTAAAGATTCGAAGGATAATGAGAACTCGTCAAGGCTAACACCCATTTTCCTATTCTATTATGCATAATTGGTTTCGATAAAAGAAACTTCAAAATATTATTTCTAGAATAAACCATTACATCATGAGGCTTCATTACGTACTTGAGTTTTGTACAAGAGAAATACAAGCATAACCCTAATTTCTCGATATCACTATATCGAGTTTCAGCATCATTTAAGATTCTACTTAGATAATACACAGCACACTCCACACCATTCTCATCTTCTTGTGCTAATAAACTCGCTATCGCTTGATCCGATGCTGATACATATAGCTTCAGTGCCTTGTTTCTCTTTACTGGAATCATAATCGGAGGATTGGTCAGCATCTTTTTGATTTGCTCGAAGGCTTCTTGATGTTCCTCTCTCCACTTAAACTCTGTTTCTTTTTTCAACTTTAACAAAGACGAAAAAACATAAGTTTTGCCGGCCAGATTAGAAATAAATCGTCTCAAATAATTTATTTTTCCCAAAAAAGATTGTAACTCTTTCTTGGTTTTTGGAGCAGAGGTATTTATTATTGCTTTGGCTTTATTTTTCTCGATCTCAATACCTTTCCCATGCACTATAAATCCTAAAAATTCACCAGCAGATACACCAAAGGCACATTTCAAGGGATTCATTTTTAATCCATATTTTCTCATTCTCTCGAAAGATTTTCTCAAATTGCTTAAGTGTTGATGTTTCTCTTTCGATACGACTACAATATCATCTATGTAAACTTGCATGTAATCATTGATCAAGTCATGAAAAATTAAATTCATTGCTCTCTCGATATGTAGCTCCAAGATTTTTTAATCCAAATGGCATCACTACCCATTCGTAAGTACCTAATGCCCCGGGCATCGAAAAGTCGCTTTAGCTATATCATTTTCAGACACAAATATTTGATTATATCCCGAATAACCATCTAAAAGACTTAACATTTCATTACCAACTATCGCATCTATTAGCATGTCGGCTATTGGCATAGGATATTCATCTTTAGGAGTGGCTAAATTCAAGTCTCGATAATCGATACACACTCTTATTTTACCATTCTTTTTTATCACAGGTACAATATTAGAAATCCAATCAACATACCTGGCAGTTCTGATGAATTTTGCCTTCAGGAGTCTCTCGATTTCTTCCTTGATCTTGTTCATCACTTCAGGTGCAAATCTTCTCGGTGCTTGTTTTACTGGTTTTCTTCCTTCGATGATGGGTAATCTATGCTCGACAAGATTTCTATCCAATCCAGGCATTTCTTCATATTCCCAAGCGAAGCAGTCTTTATATTCTCTTAACAAAGAAATCATATCCTTCTTTAACTGTTTCTCGAGATACTTACTGATATACGTGGGCTTTTGTTCTTCTTCACTTCCTAAGTTAACCTCTTCCAATGGATCCTGAGCCTCGACTTTTTTATAATTTGATGTAATAGATTTTTCGAAACCTAAAGGCGAATAATCGTAAATACAATCAAGTATAACTTGATCGCTATTATTTGCAACTACTGGTCGAATAAATCGACTTACTACTTTCTTGGCTCTTCTTCCCATCTTCATATTTTCCCAATCGAGCCAAGAATTCTTCATAATTTCTATTCATCTTCACCGGCCACTTCGAGGTTGGCCCCTCCTTGATCATAACAAAACCTTTTTCCTCATTCATCTTAAGGAAACGATCTTCATGTAACTTTGAGTTGAAATCTTCGACAGTTTCAAAGGTGAATGGTCGAACGAGTGCTAAGTTCTGTGTAGCGCGACCAGCCTGGGATAGGAAAGTTACAAACTCGTGCTGGTCCCCTGGGATAATTTCGAGATGTCCATCTCGATTCCACATAAATAGTTTCGATGAGCCGTCGAAGGTACAACTCCCACTCCATGGATCCATTCTCTACCAAGTAGTGCATTAAAGTTGGCGTGCGATTGGACCACAACAAATACAAGAGGCCTTGAGTAAGTACCTACCTTCACGTCTAAAGCGATCATACCCTCTCGATCCCGATGTTTTTCCGCCGAAATCGGAAATCATAATGTTGTGTTTGACTAGATCTTTAAGCTCGATGCCAAACCTCTTCAGCATGGAGATTGGCAATATGTTTATCAGCTGCGCCACCATCGATAAGAACCTTGTTCACCATTTGTCCTTGGATCTCGATGTTTAATAGTAAAGGCTTCAAGTGGAACCTCATTTCTTCGGATGGAGGGTCGATGAAGGCAGCGATCTCTATGAGGTATTTCGCACGATGCCCGAGTTACCCATGTCACCTTTGGCCTTATGTTTTCTCGAATAGAAGTCATCTTCTCGATTAACATCACTGCTTCTTGATATTCCTTGTATTCGTTGACATATTCCGCGGTAATATCGATATCACTCCGATTTGATGTTCGTTCCAGCTTGCCTTCATTCTTATCATCGAAGAATTCCCTTGAATATTGGCTTTCCATAGGTACAATATTCTCTTCAAAGTTTCTATAATTACTCCAAGTAAGGGATCCTTCCTCCTCTTCTCCAAGGCCTTCCTCGAATCTTCTTGGGAATGTTGGGAATCCAAGTGTTTGATCCTTCATCATATGATAGTCTCTCAAAGACATCACTACTTTGAAGTCTTCCTCTTCCTCCTCTAGAAGGATACATCTCTCTTCTAACCCATTGCCTTTGATTCCCGCTAACACCAGAACCAACAGACTTCTGTTGACTTTCTTCGATAGTTGGTCGGGCCGTTTGCTCCACTTTATCATTTTTCCTTTTGTTTTGACTCTCGATCTTCTTTGTTTGTTCAATTTTGAAAGCTTTAGCAGCCGATTTATCGAAAACCGCACTGCAACGTGGGCATAGCGACACGTCTTCGTCTTTCTCTTTCTTTCTATTCAAAAATTCAACGAGAGAGTCTCCTGCTCGAGGATATATCTCTTTCTCAAATTCTTTTTCGAATTCGCTCAAGTCGAACTCCATATCTTCCTCTGATACGTCCATTCTGATATGCTTGGGATCGATGTCTTCAGTAACATCGACCATGCCTATGAAGGTGGCATTCATCAGTCTAACGTCATCCTTCATCTCAGCTTGGGATTCAATATATCCCACTTGGACTTCGAACGGACTCGTGTCCACTTTCATCGATGTCTCTCCAAACTTCAGCCTTCCTTGGTCGATTGCATCTTGAATCGTGTTCCCGAAATGTATACAATTGTTAGTCCAAGTTGTCCATAAATATTATGAAATTTACAATATTTTCGACCACCCCTTTGTTCTCGTAGTAGGCGCTTGTGATCTTCGCTAACTTAATCTGTTTATCTTTTAGTAGAATGTCGAAGATCTTATCTCGCTTTTGTTACATCGAAAGTATAGGTTCTGGTTTGCCATTTTATCTTTCACTTCATTCTTTTGCAACAATTTACAAATATATGGAGCTCCTACTTTGAGCTCGCTATATTCACTTTCTCATCATTTTCCTCGATATCAGCTTCGTCGAGGGATCTACTTCATACACATCATTTATATAGGCTATTCTTTCTTTTTTCATAGGTTTCTCAAATTTCTTGTGCCTTTGTTTCTCATATTCGATTTGTTCTACTCTCCTCACTTTATCAGCTAACTGAGCCATGTCATTTAATGGCAAATTTACTAACTTTTTCCTAATCGAGAATTCTAAACCTGCGTAAGCCATCCCGACTAATTCGTATTCAGGAATTTGAGTAAAACATCTTGATTTCATTTGTCTAAATCGATTCGTATAATCATCTATGTTTTCATGATTATATCGTTTTATGTTCATCAAGTCAATAAGACTTACTTGAGTTTCTCCTCTAAAGAATTGTTCATGGAAATTTCTTTCTAACCGCAACCAATTATATATCGAATTGGGCGGCAATGAAGTAAACCAAGTGAAAGCATTCTTAGTCAAGGAACTAGGGAAATACTTCATTTTTAACTCTTCACTCATTGCTAAATCCCCACACTCTATCTCGATATCGAGCTACATGCTCGATAGTTGATTCACCAACCTCTCCAAAGAAATTTAGTGAATTTGGGTACTTTGTATCCTCGAGGCAATTCTCGTCTCGAGAATCGCATTTGGGAAAGGAGACACAAAATATGTCCGATTGGGTGGTCTTACATCCGTCCCTTGGAAATTCATCCTTTGTCCTAACATGTGATTATATTGCATATTATTCTGATTATGAATATTTTGAAATCCCTCATTCAGATTTCCGTAAATATCATTCCTCACATGTTGATATTCGTTCCCCATTTGCTGATATTGATCATTGTTCCGATTCCTTCTTAATAAATAAGGGGGATTAATATTCTGATTGGCATGATTCTCAATCCTCGTTTGTCGAGGTACAGCCAATGCATCTCCAATTCGAGACATTTGATCCGCTAATATCTCTAAACTAGCAGTAGTATTTTGAACTAATGGGTTTAAGACCGTAGTCAACTGCTGTGATAACATATTCACCATTTCAAAATTACTCTCATCCATCTGTTGTCTAAGTATTCCTAGGGAGTTGCTGGAAATCCCAGTATTAGTATTTTCAAGATTCTCGAAATTAGATCGATGATAGTCCCTATCAAATGCATATCTCCCATGATCGAGATTCCCCCTAGGATCTAGATTTGGAGGTGTCTGTTGTATCCCCAAGTTTGGTCCATTCCCTGAATTTTGTGATGTCGCTGAATTTTGAGATGCTCCTAAATGTGTAGATACTCCAAAGTTTTGTGGCATGCCTAGGGTTTGAAATGTACCTACGTTTGGAGGCATTCCTAAGCTGAATCGTGAATTTCTATGTATCGATGAAGTGCCAGCTCCATTCATGTTATTGGGTAAAAAACCAGGTGGTCTTACACTAGTATATGGCCCTGCATATGTGGTTATGGGGTTTCCCATAGTTTGCATATTATTTGATATTGCTATACTAGACCCTACATGGGTGTTTGCCAATGGACCTGGATTTTGTTCATTACTTGCTGGTATCGACGTGTTCACAGTTGTCGACCCTACAGGCATACTCACATTATGCCCTTGCCCCCCAGTATTTAGTGGGAGCACACCACTTAGACCCTCATTATTATTCTGACTACTTGATGAATTCTGACTCATTCTTATAACTCTCCCACTTCTTAATCTCATACACTCTCGAACTAACCTCTTTTGTGTTTTTTCAACACAAGCTCCCCTACCTGGCGCGCCAATTTGTTTCTGGTGGAATTTTGATCGATTTCGATCCTAAGGGTGTTTTGGTCCTAATCGAAATTCTACCATGTAAGTTCTTTTTACTGAGGCTAGCAATTTGATTTTCAATCGAAAACGTGTATGAGAATCGAAAACTATAAGTGTCAAGAAATCCTATTTTTGGTATTTTATGTTTAAAATGCTCGATTTCAACAAAGCAGTAAAGTATCGAATCGAGAAGAGAGAATATTAAATTGCAAGAAAGTGCGAAAACCCCAAAGGGGCATTAACTTTAAATGACTAAGAATCGGAAACAGTGAAAACGTAAATGACAAGAAATTAAATTTGCAAGAGAAATAAAGGACAAGAAATCGAAATGCGCGAGAAATGTAAATTGCTAAAACCCATTAAGATTGCATAAAGTTAAATAACAGGAAATCGAAATATGCGGAAATCGAAATATGCGGAAATCGAAATGACATTGAATGAAATATACAAGAATATGAAATTGCTGAATTGGAATGACTTGAAAGTAAATTACCAAGGAAAATAAAGAAAGCGACAAATGTACTCAGTGAGCAAGGAAATCCAGATTGCCAGAAGCTTCATGGTGTTCGTCGTTTCTCCGGTAGACTTTTCACTACTGATTCTGTTCTCTGCCAATTTCTGCTCCCCCTGTTTCTTCCTTCTTTCTTCTATTTATAGGGTGTAATTCAAGCCTTCCAGGAGCGGTTAACAAGAATGATACCACGTTTTACGTGCACATGACAGTTCCTTTTTACGATTTTCCCACGTTCTCACGATCCTCTTCCATGATTGAGAAACTGCTTCCTCTGCGTGCGTTTGACTAATTCCCTTCAAGGTTTAGTAAGGGTTTCGATATCTACGTAAATGAGTCTTCCCTTTGATCTCGATTTTATCGAGCACCTTAACGTTATGCACTTCAAATTTCTTGGTTTGCTCTATGTTAAGTTTTTTAACTATTCTTCCCACTCTTCACATTCTGCCTTTCGATTATATGTATCATGCCTTTTATAATTTAGACATCGAAAAAGTTTCCTATATATTTGTTTCTCTCGCATACTTCTCGATTCCACATTAACAAAATTCTTCTTGATTCCACACTAACACCTATTATTGGATTATTGTTGAGGTCAGGTTGTTTAATGATGTTTTTATATCTTTGTATTGTTATTTATATTTATAATGGAGATTGTAATTTTGTATAGGCAGTATTGATCATGAAACTTATGTATATTCAAATATGATAACTAGAAATTTTGTTATTTTATATATTTTGTGACTGTAAAAAATCATAATCAATATATTAAAAATATTTTTTTTAAATTGTCTCTTTCCTGTTTTAAATGAAATTTGTGGTTTTTTAAAAATAGTTACCATATAAATTTTACCACATATTTAATTGATTTAAAGGCTTAAAATGGAGTAATTGTGGAGAAATTTAAATAGAAGATTGATGCATGGTAGTACATGTGACACCAAACAAATACTATAAATAAGAAAATGTTAGGTGTCCATGCCATCATCTAACTCCTATAAACAACAACTTATCTCATCAAACCACTACAACTTACCCATCCACTTCACACCAATGACCCTAAGATATCGAATTCAATACCTAAAAATTAGAATGTTTCGATTTTATGCACGTGTGTTAGTAGAAAAAAAATATAAAATATTTTTCACCTTCGTACTTAAATCACGTAACATTTATAAAAATATCGAAATAGGATTTAAATTGAAAAAAAAGTTAATGAAATATTTAAAACCCTAATTAGTAAAACAGATTGATGAGTTTAATTTTAAAAGAATAATATTTTTTCATTATTTAAGTAAAAAAATAATTAAAATATTTGTTATTAAAACTTCAATATTAATTTTTATTATTATTAGAACATCTTTAACAAGAATTTGTAATATTTAAGTAAAATATTAATCATTTTAAAATAAAACTTTTAAAACCTATTAATCAGCTTAATCAATATATTATTAGTATTATCGAGTTTGAATATTCCATAATAACCTTACAAACTTTAATTAAATTTCTCCCGTTAAAAGTACATGCATATACTTTACCTTTTCATTTTTTCATTTTATAACTCACTTTTCTCTACTCTTTTACTGTCTCGTGATACTAATATTTTAAGCTTTTAAATAAAGTTTAAAGAAAATCAAACTGAAGAAATTTTTAGTATTATAATTTTGATCACATAATCTGGAAAAGTGATTTCAGTGTTCTTATTATTTTATCACCTTGTTCTTATCTTGAAATTCATAATGAAGAGATGAAAATATCTTTTTTTTTATTGATTTTATGATATTTGAAGAAAAAAAAATGAAAAGTGGTGTAGTGTACCAGGCATACAAAAGAGGAATTTGCCAAGTCTTTGATGAGTAGATTATCCAATATCATGCTCGAAAGCTTAATTCAAATAATTTTATCCGATGAAAAGTTTTTTTTTTTTTTTTACTTTTTACTTTTAGACTCAACTAAATTTTTATATATATTTTTTGTCATCCATAAATAATAAATACTTATTAAAATGAACAACAAATTGGACAAAGATTAAAAAAAACATAAACCTAATTGTTTTATTAAAAACTTACAACCAAACAAACCAGTATAGTGTTAACTATGAAGCTAAAATCAAAGAAAGTAGGCCTTGTAAGTGAAGTGCTTTTCAAAAAGTATAGTTTTGATTAAATGAAGAGACCCTTTTAAGCATAGGCAAGTTTTGTTTTTGGCAAGGAAAATATGCATGTAGAACTTTTACTCAATAAATTTGGCCAAAACATGTAAATAAAAGTACTTAGTTACGTGCTTTGTATGGCCCCATTATTTCCTATTTTGTTAGTTCCATCTAAGAAAAAACCTAACTTTTAGAAGAAAAAGGAGAGAATTTGTGGGATTGTGGCATCACAAAGTGCATGTTAGGTCAGATTCAAATAAGTTAGCAGAGTGCTACCTAAAGTTGCAATGACCAATTTATGATTATTGTGCCCTTTTTAATCTGTTACTTACTGCATTATAGCTAAAGTTTTTCAGTGGACATCAATCATAATCAAATACTATTATTATGAAAATTATATACGTTGATTAAACATTATCATTTCTTTACTTTTCTTCTTTTAAAGAATATTCATTCCTAAATGATACCAAATTTATGAGTAGAGACTCCAATTTTTTAATTTAAACTTGATCATTATCTAACTCTAGCTTCATTAATATGGATTAGTTATTAATTGATGTTTAAATTTTTTATCATGTATAATATATTTCTAAAAGAATATATAGTTGTTAATTATTATGGATTGGAGATAGATTCAATATATGAGTCTCCTCTTAGTTAAACTATTGGGTATTATTAGTAGTAAAAGTCTTAATATACACTCGTTCACATGCTAGTCTTAAAATGTAGTAAAAAATAATTGATATAATGTAGGCTTGAATATATTTTTTTTTCCAAAAGATGTAAATTAATATAAAACTATAAACTTGGATCTTTATATGAAAAAAAAGTCAATCCAATCCTGTTTATTAGTCAAGTTACTCTTAACAGTTTTGACAACTTCAAATAAATATAAACATGATGGGATTGAATAGGTTAGGAATGGAAAGAGTTTGGATTGTCCTCATTATTAGTTTTGGTTTATGTTTGGATATTTTGCATTATTAGAAAAATTATTTAAAAAGCGGGACAGTTTTAGCTTATTAATTTGTTGTTTCACAATACCTAATCTACCTCTTATAGGTTAATGAGGAGACACTAAGAACTTATCCGTTTTAAAAATATTTATATATTAAAATAAAAATAAAAAGAATTATAGTTAAAAATATTATATTTTTTATATTATATTATTAAAATATATAAATATATTATAATATTATAATTTAAATTATAAAAATTAATTAATTAAATTTAAATTATTAATTATAATAAATTATTTTAATATATAAATATAGTAAATTTTGAATTTATCTATGTAACAACCAAGCAAATTCTACTTAAAATTTCTACTAAATGAAGGAAGAAAATAACTTTTTCACGTGAGAGGTATAATAGTTCAGCTTTACATATCCAGAATAGTTGAAAAGAAAAAAAAAAAAGGAAAAGAAAACATCACACATCAAAAGTCTTAATTACACAAATGTTTTACACATAATTACATAACACAAAATAACTCCAAATTTATGAGGTCTCTACTCCATTTCTCAAATCACTGGGTCTCACTAACACCTGTAGAAGATTTGGAATCTGCTCACGTGTATAACACGATCATAGCAGGATCCCAAAAGATCAAGTATACAACAAAAGCAAAGGTAAGCTACTATTTGATTAAATATGTAGAACAGTGTAATATTACAAACAACACTTATTCATTCACAAACATTCTAAAACTAGACTCACCGGAGAGTCTAGCATTTTACAATCACAACACACAACAAGACTGACGCTTTCCGGAAAACTATATGGAATTCAGACCAGTAAGGTAGACACCTGATGAGGAATATTTGGGGTCCCAGACCCTTAAAATTTCATGGCCCCAGGCCTAAAATATCATTTTTTCAACTTCTCATCAGAGCAACACATGCATAAGATCAACACTATGTTGTGTCTCCATTGACTTCCCACCACAGATGTCTTCGTCTATATGACTAGGAACATCTTGGAAGTTTGGATACCCTATTACGCCTATCCATAATTCCATACACATTATTCTACACAGTACATCAAATCTATCATTCAACAACTATTCCATACACACTATTCTACTCAGGGTTTCTAGAATCAAACCAACATCATGCAGTTCACAATGTCCAGTCCAACATCTAAAATTCTCAACTACTATGCAATCATAATTCACTTAAAAACGGTACATCATTTCTCCTTCAAACCACACAAACCAACCATACACTTTAGAAATTCAATGATACAAAGATATCTATTTCAACCAATCTATTTCAAAATAGTTTACACTGCAAGGTTTTCATAAGTGCTCACAATATCATATCACATATAGTACGTATATATATCACAAGTATACTCTCATATCACATATATCATGTATATATGTCACAAGCATACTCTCATATCACATATAGCACGTATATATGTCACAAGCATATTCTCATATCACATATAGCAAATATATATATCACAATCATACTCTCATATCACATATAACACGTATATATATCACAAGCATACTCTCATATCACATATAGCACGTATATATATCACAAGCATACTCTCATATCACATATAGCACGTATATATATATATATATATATATATATATATATATATATATATATATATATACACAAACATACTCTCAAATTTTTGATCGGGAAGAAGAAAGCCTTGATCTGTAGGAGAGAAAGTAGAACCGAGTTATGGAGATGGGAGATTTGTTTGTACCAAGAAGATGAAAACCATTTGAATATGTTAGGAATGGAAAGAGTTTTGGATTGTACTCAGTGTTAGTTTTGGTTTATGTTTGGATATTTTGCATCTCATATACACGTGATAACAAAATGATTAGAAAAATTGTTTAAAAAGCGGACAGTTTTAGCTTATTAATTTGTTGTTTCACAATGCCTAATCTATCTATCTTATAGGTTAATGATAAGACGCTAAGGACTTATCCGTTTTAAAAATATTTATATATTAAAATAAAAATAAAAAGAATTATAATTAAAAATATTATATTTTTTATATTATATTATTGAAATATATAAATATATTATAATTTAAATTATAAAAATTAATTAATTAAATTTAAATTATTAATTATAATAAGTTATTTTAATATATAAATATAGTAAATTTTGAATTTATCTAATAAAAATATTAATTAATAAATAAAAAATATTTACATATTTTAAAATAATACATATAAAAAAAATTTATATAAAATATTTTATTGACAGAATGACCTATACTGGACGAGGTTTATAATTCTTTCTGATTATTACAGGTGAACTTGTTTCATTTTATTTTTAGTAGGCTAAAAACAAAATGAAATAAAATACTGTTTTGCTACCTCTATATGTACACATCTATATGAAATTGAAGCCTGTTTTTGCTCTTGAGATATTATTGTTAATAACTTGGGCCTCTTTGCACCGTATTTCTTCATTATATGACCCAATCTTTTGCCTATTTGTAACCCCTTTTTTCCATCGTATACACCGTAATCTCATCTACCACAGTGCCTATTATTGGCTTGCCTCTAGCAATAACATTACACTATTCAAGGCCTCACTCATATTAACTAAAATTGGTAAAGATATTAGGCTTAATCAAATTTTTAATTCCAATAATAAAAACTATTGATTTTACTCCTTCCTTATATTATTAATTTTTTTTCATTTAGTCTACATCATTAATTTTATGACATGACACCTCAACTAAATTCTAATAAAAAACTGTAACGCTCATAAAAAATTAGAAAAAAAAGTGACATATTCATAAGAATTAAATAAAGATGTATATTATTTATAAAGACTAAGCCCAGTTTGCATTCATAAATATATTGATATTAAAGAAATGAGGGAGGGAATTTAAGAGTATTTACTTCTCTTTGCATATACTGATTTGAATATATTTAAGAGGAAATGAAAGGGGAAAAGTTTTTATTGTATGAAGAAATACATAGAACCGAGGTGAAATGATTATATTATCTTTTCTTTGTCTGATGCTTTTGCAAAGCTGCACATACACCCTATGGAACTCTGCAAGTATAATGAGCTGAGATCATGAGACACGCTGAAAAACAATTTCAGTTTACAACATAATATATATATATATATATATATATATATATATATATATATATATTATAATATTTTATTTAAAATTTAAAATTATAATTTTAAAAAGATTTATATATTTCTTAAATTAATAATATATTTAGATTTATTGATGAAAGTAGTAAAATAATATTTTTAAAATATATTATTAAATATTATATTTATATTTTATTTTGTATGGTTAATATTTTTTTAATTCTTTGATTTATTTAATATTGTAATATATTTTTTAGAAATTAATAATAAATTAGGAGGATAATAAAATTATATGTATATAAGATGAAATAATATTTTGATGTAAAATTATATTTTTAAAATGTACTTTTTTTTGTTTTATAATATTTTGGAAGATATATATATATATATATTTTATATTATAGAAATAAAAATAAGTTATATTTTGGAATATATATATATATATATTAAATATAATTTATTTTTAATTTGATAATTATTATTTTAATTTATACAATATATATATATATATAAATAATTAATTTGAAATTCATATAATTTTAATTTATGTAATATATATATATATATAATTTATTTAACATTAAAAATAGTTATATTTTTATTAATTTTATAATTATAATTTTTTTAAAAGTTATAATTCTAAATATAATTTTTTTAACTTTATAATTATAATTTATAAATATATTTTTTTATTTTATTTTGATATATATATTTATGTGTAATTATTTAATATATATTTGAAAAACTAATCGATTATAATCAATTATTTGAAAAAATAATCTATTATAATCGATTATTTGAAAAATTAATAGATTATAATAAATTATTTGAAAAAAGTAATTGATTGTTTAAAAAACTAATCGATCATAATCGAGTAATTTGAAACTAATTGAATAGTTTTTTAAATATACATTAAGTAATATATATATATATATATAATATTATAATGTTTTATTTAAAATTTATTGTTTTAAATATAGTTTTAAAAATATTTATGTATTTATTAGATTAATAATATATTTAGATTTATTGTTGTCAAATAATATTTTTAAAATATATTATTGAATATTATATTTAAATTTTATTTATATGATTAAATTTTTTTAATTATTGTAATATTTTTTATAAATTAATAATAAATTAGGAGCATAATAAAAATCTTAAAAATTATATATATATATATATATATATATATATATATTTTATATTATAGAAATGAAAATAAGTTATATTTTAGAATATATATATATTAAATATAATTTATTTTTAAGTTGATAATTATTATTTTAATTTATGTAATAAATATATATATATATATATATATATATATAATTTGAAGTTTAAATTTATGTAATATATATATATATATAATTATAATTTATATAATATATATAATTATTTAACATTGAAGGTAGTTATATTTTATTAATTTTATAATTATAATTTTTATAATATATATTATTTATAAATAATTATTTTTTAATTTTAATTTAATATATATTTTTATTTATAATTATTTAACGTATATTTGAAAAATTAATTAATTATATTTAATTATTTGAAAAACTAATCCATTATAATCCATTATTTGAAAAAGTAATCGATTATAATAAAACTAATCGATTATAATATATTATTTAAAATATAATCAATTATTTAAAAAATTAATTGATCATAATCGAATAATTGAAAAACTAATCGATTAGTATTTAAAATAATCTATTATTTTTTTAAATATACATTAAGTAAATATATATATATATATAATATTATAATATTTTATTTTAAATTTAAAGTTTTAAATTATAATTTTAGAAAGATTTATATATTTATTAGATTAATAATATATTTAGATTTATTGTTGAAAGTAGTAAAATAATATTTTTAAAATATATTATTAAATATTATATTTATATTTTATTTGTATAATTATTATTTTTTAATTCTTTGATATTGTAATATTTTTTTAGAAATTAATAATAAATTAGTAAAATAATAAAAATCTTTTAAAATTATATGTATATAAGATGAAATATGTTTTATGTAAAATTATCTTTTGAAATGTATTTTTGTTTTTGTGTTTTGTAATATTTTGGAAGATATATATATGATTTATTTTCATTTTTCAAATAATATACATATATATATATATATATATATATATATATATATATATATATATATATATCTATGAAAGCAATGAGGGGGAGATTGATGGAAATGTCCCTACATGTCAAGATATGATTTTGATGATGATTCAAGTTAACTACATTCAAGGCAACATCACTCAAGATGAATTAAGGAAAAGCTGAATTTAAGACGTTGGTGATAATGTGAAACATTTCCCTACATGCCCAAGATATGTTTTTTATAAAGATGATGATTCAAGCAAGCTCAAGATGATTCCTGAATACTAGATAGAGTCTTAGAATACTGGATATGGAGGTACAAGTTGATGAAGTAATATTATGCATAAACCTCCAAAACACAAGTGTGATAAAATTCATAACATAATAGTTTTTACTGTCATAATCAATTATGATGCATCAAAAATCGAAAAATGATTTTCTCTATCATAATTGATTATACTAGTAACATAATCAATTATGACAATTCAAATTTGAAAAATATATCTGTTTTGAAGAATAAAGGTTTTTGAATATATCCTGATTTTTATTCACAAAAATATTAATGTTCAATAGCCATTTTCTGATGCTATTTTTCTATTTAATTAAGTTTGATGAAAAATAAAAAACACACAATTACAGAATTCGAAAATACAATTTATATTCAATCAGTTTTAAGAAAAGAATTCTGAGCAAGGTAACAGAGATATTTTACACCTTCTGAGAAAACCCTCTTCTCTACTGTCTTCTGTGCTTTCATTGTTAATCACACTTGTTCTTGGAGATTGACATTCTACAGGCTTCTACAATTTTTTGTCTCCATTACCCAGGTGTGACTGTTCTTATCTTACTCCTTCATCCTTTGTGGGTTTAGGAGGTGTTTTCATCCCTTTGATTTGTTCAGGGAGATGTTCATCCCTAATGTGATTCTAGGGAGGTGTTCATCCTTAGTGGGATTCTCAGGAGGTGTTTTTCATCCTTTGATTTGTTCAGAGGAGGTGTTCATCCCTAGTGTGATTCTAGGGAGGTGTTCATCCTTAGTGGAATTCTAAGGAGGTGTTTTTTCATCCTTTGATTTGTTCAGAGGAGGTGTTCATCCCTAGTGGGATTCTAGAGATATGTTCATCCTTAGTGGGTTTCTAAGGAAGTAATTGTCTTTTTAATTAGTTTACTTTTTACTGGTTCTTCTACTGAGTTGATTGTAATTTGTAAACTGAATTTGAAAGATAGTGAATGGGGAGTCACTCTTGTGTTAAGAGTTGACTGGGAACTGGATGTAGGGTTGACTATACCCGAACCAGTATAAATCTCTGTGTGCTCTTCTCCTTCCCTTATCTCTTTCTCTTTTCTTGATTATATTATTGCTTCCGTTTTATCTGTGTTCAAACAAATTATTGACTAACAAATAAATTTTTAATTTGACATCTATTTTAATTTGTGCATCTATTCACCCCCCTCTAGATGCCATTTGTCTAACAAGTGGTATCAGAGTTTGGTTAGATAAGATATTTCTAAACGATCTGTCAAGATGTCTATGCAGAATTAGGTTTACAGGGAAGGAGCCTCAATAAACAGACCACCACTATTTGTAGGAGAAGACTATCAGTTTTGGAAAGCGAGAATGGAAATATTTTTACAAACACTAGATTATGGTGTTTGGGATGTTGTACTCAATGGTCCCTACATTCCAATGAGAACAACGGAATCTGGAGTTGTTCCAAAGACTTTTGACAAATGGACGTCGAATGAAAATAAGCGTGTCCATTATGATGTAAGAGCCCGAAATGTTATTATTTCTGCCTTAATTCGTAATGAATTTTTCAGGGTCTCACAATGCAAGACGACAAAAGAAGTATAGGACACTCTTAAAGTAACACATGAAGGAACAAATGAAGTAAAACAAGCACGTAAGAACACACTCATCCAGGAGTATGAATTATTTCAAATGCAGCAAAATGAAAGCATCACGGATTTTCAGGCACGCTTCACACATATAGTAAATCACTTGAAAGCATTAGGAAAGAGTTTTGACAATAAGGATCTCACAGAAATGACAACCAAAGGTCACTGCTATTACAGAATTAAAGTATCTCACAGAAATAAATATTTCTACTCTATTTGGAAAGTTGCGAGAACATGAGATGGAGCTACAAAGGTTAAAGAATGGAGAACATAATCAAACCAAGACAATAACTCTAAAAGTAGAAAAATCTTCACAAGACGAAAGCGAAAATGAAGGTAAGTTTTCGGATTCTTATATGTCTCTTTTTGTTAAACAATTTTATCGCTTTGTGAAGAACAGGAAAAAGAGACAACAAAGAAAGGAGAAAACAAATAAATATCATTGCTATGAATGTGGAAAACCTGGCCATATCAAACCAGAATGTTCGGAACTTAAGAAAGATGTGAAGAAAGGGAAGAACGATATCTATAAGAACAAACGCAAAGCTTATATTGCTTGGGAGGATAATGATTCTTCCACAACACAAGATAGTTCTTTTGAAAGCAGTGATGGAGAAGAAGAAGCAAATCTTTGCTTGATGACAAAAAGTGATGATGAAGTCTCATCAGAGGTAAGCAGTACAAAATCCTTAAATGAATATGATGAGTTGTTTAAAGAATATCAAGATATGTATGAAAGTTTTACCAAATTATCTAAGAAATACAATGCACTTAGACAAAAGTTTGATGCATTAGAAAATATTGTTGGTATTCTTGAAAAAGAAAATGAGTGCTTAAACAAAGATGTTGAGAAATTTAAAACTTTGTTTAAAAATAAAGAAGTTGCTAAACCTTGTGAAAATTGTAATCATTTGGAAAATGATATTTTCAAGTTAGAGAAAATAATAAGCAAGTTTTCAAAATCTTCTGAAAATATTGATTCTATATTAGGTTATCAAAGAGGGAATTCTAACAAAGCTGGACTTGGTTACAAACTCAAAAAAAGTCTAGAACCTCATAAAACTATTTTTGTGAAAGAGTCAAGGAAAACAGATGTGAAACCAGTTTCAAAAAATTTAAGAAACTCATTTATACATTTTCAAAGAAAATCAACATGTTTTTATTGCATGAAAATAGGTCATACATCAAATAGATGTTACATAAAACATTATGGCATTATCTAATGGCAAATATGAATGGGTGCCTAAAGGAACAAATTATTTATACATGTCTATATGATAGTTTGAGCATCTAATTGATTATCAGATTCGGAAATTTTTTTTCTTGTTGTCATAATCAATTATGTTGATTTTGAAGGTGTTGTGATAATCGATTATTATATCATGGTTATATTCTTTTAATCCTTAGTCCTTTGGCAGAGATTTGTGATTCTACTAACCTTTTTAAGGACCCAAAAATAATTAAAAGATACCTAGATTTGTATGTTGATGTTGCAGGTAATTATCAAGGATAATAAATTAATGCAGGTTATTGAAGCTAAATGGGTGTACAGGAACAAGCTAGATGAACAGGGAAATATGACAAAGATAAGTTTATGATTGTCTCTCAAGCCTCTATATTGAATATCTGCACTTATCTGTCACATAAATTTGATTGTTGACCAACTTTAAAATTTGAAAGTTTGAATTTTGAAAATTTGAATTTATGAAAATTTGAAATTATTAAAGTTTGAGATTTTTGAAATTTGAAATTTTACAGTTTGAGATTTTTTTTTAAATTTGCAGTATGAGATTTTGAAATTTGAAAATTTTCAATTTTCAATTTTTGAAATTTGAAATTTTGTAGTTTGAGATTTTGAAATTTGAAATTTGTGCAGTTTGAGATTTTTGAAATTGAATTTGAATTGAAATTTTAAATTTAAATTTGAAATTTGGGATTCGAAATTTGAAATTTTGAATTTGTTGGAATTTGAATTTGAAATTTGTTGCAATTTGAATTTGAAATTTGAAATCTGGAATATGAGTGCATTTGAATTTGAAAGCTGCCTAAATAAGAAGACTACAATTGGGAAAAACTACTGCATTTCATTCCATTATCTCTACAATCATTCTATTCCCCTATCTTTCTCTCTTCATTTGTCTTGGGTATCCTAGACATTGCCTTCTTAATATGATGTTCTTCTCTATGACACTTTGTAATGCATTATCTTCTCTATCTTGATTTATGTACTAATATGTGCAAATTTTTTCTTAATTTTTATTGCAATATTTTTCATTATTATCAATGAAACAGGAAGATATTTTGATGATATTAATCTACGTGAAAGAGGAGATATTTTTTTATGAATTAAAATTTGTGTGAAATTCATTCCTATCTCTAAATTAAACAAGGGGAGTTAAGAGAAGTCTTTGCTCATATGAGTTAGGGGGAGTCTTGTTATTAATATATCCAGGGGGAGATTAAGATACTCTAACACTTGATACAAATCTGTGTTATACTATACTGTGCTAATCTTGAGCTGGCTATATAGAGTCAAACATTTTAATTCATTTTAGGTGTTTCCTTGATCATCATAAAAAAGGGGGAGATTGAAAGCAATGAGGGGGATATTGATGGAAATGTCCCAACATTCCCAAGAGATGATTTTGATGATGATTCAAGGCAACTACATTGAAGTCAACACCATTCAAGATGAATTAAGTACAAACTGAATTTAAGACGTTGGTGACAATGTGAAACATTTCCTTACATGCCCAAGATATGTTTTTGATAAAGATGATGATTCAAGCAAGCCCAAGATGATTCCTGAAGAGTAGATAAAGTCTTAGAATACTGGATATAGAGGTACAAGTTGATGAAGTAATATTATGCATAAGTCTTCAAAGCACAAGTGTAATAAAATTCATAACATGATATTTTTCACTGTCATAATCAATTATGATGCATCAGAAATGGAAAAATGATTTTCTCTGTCATAATTGATTATACTCGGTAACAATCAATTATGGCAATTTAAATTTGAAAAATATATATAATTTAAAGAATAAATGTTTTTGAATATATCCTGTTTTTTATTCACGAAAATATTAATGTCCAACGACCATTTTCTGATGTTATTTTTCTATTTAATTAAGTTTTGATGAAAAAACAAAAATACACAATTACAGAATTCGAAAATACAATTTACATTCAATCAGTTTTGAGAAAAGAATTTTGAGCAAGACAACAGAGATATTTTACACCTTCTGAGAAAACCCTCTTCTCTACTGCCTTCTTTGCTTTCATTGTTAATCACACTTGTTCTTGGAGATTGAAATTCTACAGGCTTCTACAATTTGTTGTCTTCATTACCAAGGTGTGACTGTTCTTATCTTACTCCTTCATCCTTTGTGGGTTTAGGAGGTGTTTTCATCCCTTTGATTTGTTCAAGGAGATGTTCATCCCTAGTGTGATTCTAGGGATGTGATCATCCTTAGTGGGATTCTAAGGAGGTGTTTTTCATCTTTTGATTTGTTCAGAGGAGGTGTTCATCCCTAGTGGGATTCTAGGGAGGTGTTCATCCTTATTGAGATTCTAAGGAGGTGTTTCTTCATCCTTTGATTTGTTCAGAGGAGGTGTTCATCCCTAGTGGGATTCTAGGGAGGTGTGCATCCTTAGTGGGTTTCTAAGGAGGTGATTGTCTTTTTAATTAGTTTACTTTTTACTGGTTCTTCTGCTGAGTTGATTGTAATTTGTAAACTGAATTTGAAAGATAGTGAATTGAGAGTCACTCTTGTGTTAAGAGTTGACTGGGAACTGGATGTAGGGTTGGCTATACCCGAACCAGTATAAATCACTGTGTGCTCTTCTCTTTCCCTTATCTCTTTCTCTTTTCCTGATTATATTATCGTTTCCGCTTTATCTGTGTTCAAACAAATTATTAACTCACAAATAAATTTTTAATTTGACATCTATTAAAATTTGTGCATCTATTCACCCCCTCTAGATGTCATTTGTCTAACATTCTAAATATAATTTATTTTTAAGTAAATAATTATTATTTTAATTTATGTAATATATATATATATATGAATATAATTTTTATAATATATATAATTTATTTAATATTAAAAATAGTTATATTTGTAATAATTTTATAATTATAATTTTTTTTGAGGTTATAATTTTAAATATTATTTTTTTAACTTTATAATTATAATTTATATAATATATAATTTATAAATAATTTTTTTAATTTTAATTTGATATATATTTTTATTTGTAATTATTTAATGTATATTTAAAAACTAATAATCGATTATTTGAAAAAGTAATTGATTATAATTAATTATTTGAAAAAATAATTGATTGTTTGAAAAATTAATCGATCATAATCGAGTAATTGAAAAACTAATCGAATAATTTTTGAAATAATTGATTCATTTTTCAAAATATACATTAAAAAATACAATATATATATATATATATAATATTTTATTTAAAATTATAGTTTAAAAAAATTTATTATTGAAAGTAGTAAAATAATATGTTTAAAATATATTATTAAATATTATATTTATATTTTATTTGTATGATTTTTTTTAATTCTTTAATTTATTTGATATTGTAATAATTTTTTTTAGAAATTAATAATAAATTAGGAGGATAATAAAAATCTTAAAAATTATATGTATATAAGATGAAATAATATTTTTATGTAAAATTATGTTTTTGAAATATATTTTTTTTTGTGTATTTTGTAATATTTTGGAATATATATATATATATATATAATATTTTAGAAATTAAAATAAGTTATATTTGAATATATATATATATATATATTATAATTCTAAATATAATTTATTTTAAGTTGATAATTATTATTTTAATTTATGAAAAATATATATATATATATATATATAATTAATTAATTTAAAGTTCATATATGTAATTGTAGTTTATGTAATATATATATATATATATATAATTTATATAATATATATAATTTTTAAATATTTTTTAAATTTTAATTTAATATATATTTTTATTTATAATGATTTAATATAGATTTGAAAAACTAATTGATTAATAGTCGGTTGTTTAAAAATTATTCAATTATAATAGAATAATTGAAAAACTAATCGATTAATTTTTCAAATATACATTAAATAAATTATAATATATATATATATATATAATATTATAATGTTTTATTTAAAATTTATAGTTTTAAATTATAGTTTTAAAAAGATTTATATATTTATTAGATTAATAATATATTGAGATTTATTATTGAAATGAGTAAAATAACATTTTTTTAAATATTTTATTAAATATTATATTTATAGTTTATTTGTATGATTAATTTTTTTTAATTCTTTGATTTATTTGATATTGTAATATTTTTTATAATTAATAATAAACTAGGAAGATAATAAAAATCTTAAAAATTATATGTATATAAGATTAAATAATATTTTTATATAAAATTATATTTTTGAATTGTATTTTTTTTGTGTTTTGTAATATTTTGGAATATATATATATATATATATATTATATTTATATTTTAGAAATGAAAATAAGTTATAGATAAGAAAAATAATGTATTAATATTTTTGAAATCCTTAGTACATTACATAAAAAATTTGTGAATAAAAAAGATATGTAAATTATAACTTTTTATTTAAAAATTTTGCAGTTTGAAATTATAGTTTTAAAAAGAGTTATATGTTTATTATATTATCAATATATTTATATTTATTTTTAAATGGTGTAAAATAGTATTTTTTTTAAATGTATTATTAAATTTATTAGAAATATTAAATAATAGGAGATGGAGAATAAATTAATTAAGAAGTACAAAACGTTGAAGTGTTTTTGTATTTTTTAATAGTGTTATTAAGTTTAATTGTACTAAGTTTAACCATAATTGGTGACATATATTAGTCTTTTTGATGTTGTGTAATATTGTTAGTCTCACTATTTTTTTGTGTTGTAATATTTTCGAAAATAAAATTGTGTTATTGTTAAGATTTTTATAATTTGTTAAATTCATATTAATGTCTTAAAAAATTCAGTCCATTGTCTTTATTGCTTGAAATATTACAAGAAAACATGATTATCTTATTTTTATCACACTCACAACCCCACTCATAAGTTCTAAAAAGTCACACTCCTATTATAGATTTTAGCTTTCTTAAGTTACTATTATATGGTTAAAGAATAATTTATAGTAAAAATATGTTTAGACTAAATGAAATATATATTTAAATGTAAAAGAAAAAAAATTAAGATGCAAGTGAATAGAACTTTTATTGAATGGATGAAAGATAGTACAAAAGTTTAATACAATTAATGATGGGATATGAATCATCTAATGTCAGGGTTGTGAGGATTTTTTGTGTGTCCTGGTGTTTTACAGTATGAGCACTTTCGTGGGTGTCCTCCTTCCTTGATGTCCATCTCATTCCTGATTTTAGTTGATTTGGGTCGACCTTTTGAGCTCTTTCTCGTGGTTGGATTTGGCGAAACTTGTGGGCCTTCATATAGTAACCAATATTGTTCATGTATTAGCTTCCCAAACATATGGTCATACACTTTCATGACGACATCCAACCTATAGTGGAGATTAATGCACATGTTGAAGTCATGATGGGCATGTTTGCAAGCTGCTAACACATGAGAACACGATATATGAATTTTTTGAAACTTCCCACAATCACACCATTGTTCATCCAACCTAACAACAAATATACCCAGATGACGTATTTCTCTTGGGTTGACCATTTCCTCCACCCTGAATCTTGTTGTATTTCTATCAAATTCAACCACCCTGTGAGTATTTGATTTTGAATCACCATCTTGTAGGACCTTGGTGGTATTTTCAAAATAGACATGACCAACATTTATCATTTCACTTACGTGTTTCCCTCTTTCTATGAAGAAGGTGTTGCATCTGGTATATGTGGTCAATATTATAGAGGAGATTGGTATATTTCTTGTTTTCTTCAAGACTAAGTTGATAGCTTCAGCCAGATTAGTTGTGAGGTGACCCCATCTTCTGCCTTCATCATACGCAAGTGCCCATTGATATCTTGGAATTTGGTCAATTCAAGTTACTGCTTCTGGGTTCTCTTTCCTTATGATATTGTAGTAAAAGTTACATCTTGGCTCAGTCATTACGTATGCTGCAAATATAATTATAAAGTAATACTCATTAAATATAACAAAAAATAATGGAAGATCACACATAATTGAATAAAATTTTGGAATTTTAAGTACTTACCCATGTTTATAAGGTACTTCTTCATATTTGTATTTTTGAATCTTCGAGTGAAATTTTGTGCAATGTGTCGAATGCAAAACACATGCACACAATTTCCTTGAGTTCATCCACTTCCCGATCTATTAAATGTTGCATTGATGGAGTTATGACGATCCGAAATTAAGCATAGGTTTTCTTGAGGTGTAATGTGCCTCCTAAGGTTTTAGAGGAAAAATAAAACCAAGCTTCTGTCGTTTCACGTTCAACAATAGCAAAACCAATAGGGAGTATGTTGTTCCTCCCATCTTGTTTTACAACAACTAGAAGAGTGTTCCTATATCTCCCGTAGAGAAATGTTTCGTCCACTTGCTAACGGTTTGCAATAGGAAATCCATCAACACATGGTTTGAAGGTCCAAAATACTCTTTTGAAATATTTTTCTTTTTGCAGGACCTCCTCGCCATCAGTTATGACCTGTGTTGTAAGTCGTGCAAATTTCCAAGGATCTCAAAGTTGGGTTGGCCTCTGTGATGTCCATGGCTCCATCCAAGTCATTGTCATCTTCAATCTTTGTTGTTATGTAAGTCGCATGTCTACCACAAATTTGTGTTGGAAATCTGAAATGGAGGACAGGAGGTGGATTGGTTGGATCTCTCTGAGCCCGTTGCAATACTATCTCTATTAATTGTGAAAATGTGAAATCTCTATGAAGATGAACCATGATACAGGTGTCAGACTTAAACAAAACACCATTTTCTGGGTTAGGAATCATGTCACCATTATCATAAATGCATGCAAACATCTTTGGTGCCATTTGAGGAGGAATAAGATTCTGATGAGTGGTAACAAAGAAAAGTTTTGAATAACTATGATTTCATATTTGTGATAAGGTCCCTCTTTTATAGCCAAAAGTTAGGTGATCATGTGACTTGCACATTAACCAACATGATCATGTGACCCACACCACACCTTATGTCATCATGTGACTTGGATATTTCCTTGTGTAATCATTTGACTTACACATAACTTTACGTCATCATGTTAATACGATTTTTTTTATACAATGATAAACATAAATAAGATTAATCGACTTAACATAAATGATAATATTGGATTGATTGAAATACTTGTTACACATGACAATAAGAGTGATAACATAAGGTTCATGGAATTTTCAGAAATCAAGGTACATGATCATCAATCTAAGTTTAGTGACTGGTTGAAGTTATTAGCTAAATCATAATAAACTTCGGACGGGGTTGCACTTTGGTACATTTTTGTAATAAATTCCATGATCTCAACATGAACTTCTGTAGCCTGTTATGTTGCCATTATAAACAATACCTCGACGTCGTCATCTACAAATATCTTACATGATCTATAATGTGCAGTGGTGGCAGATATGAAAATTGGTAACCTGTATTGTAAGTTGACTTCATATTATTTTACTGTTGACATGTTGAAGTGGTTGAGAATAGTTTGCTTCACTTCGACCATAGTCATTGTGTTTGTTATGGTCACCCAAGCCATTTGAGAACTAATGTATGTTTCAGAGTAGTTTTCTTCCGTTAAGATGATGTCGTTGAAGTACACCAATACTGTGAAAGCTGTAGATGTCATTGTTGGTTGCAGTACCTTGTCATTGAGTTGATTGGTCGAACAACCTATAAGTTGCTCTATTTATAGGACAATTGTTCACTTGGGCCAACAATAATGATAATTCCATATACGAAATCTAATGGCTAAGAATGAATATGTGGAGATGAACACATATGATTTAGATCCACATTGCACGAGGTTTGACCACCATGAATGACGCGTGAAAGCTTTCCTCTTCATCCCTTTTAGCATTAGCATTCTTTTGCTCTAATGTATTCTTATCTTCTAATGCTAATGTAAGGGTCTTCTTTCGTGATTCTACTCTCTGCTGGGCTATTCTACCTCTTTCCTGTTCTCTTTCCTGTTCCAGCTGAACTAATTTCAGAGAAAGAGCACGATTTTCTTTTTCTAAAATAGCATATTTCTTTTTCAAATTCTTTAATAGTTTTGTACTAATGTGATTTAGACATGACAAGTCATTAATATCAAGTGGATTTGTACCTACACATTTACCAGATTCATCCAATAAGGACTTCCTCTTGATGTCTCGTCGGCCTAACCTAGGAGTGATCTTTCCCAAAAAGAGAATAGTGGCGCTCTCTTCGCATCCTTTTACTTTCCATGCTTCGTGAAGGGCTCACTTTCGATCAAGGTCATTTATGCCTGCTCTGGTTCCTGGCCTTATACTCCTCGCCTTCTGGCTTCACTACTTCTACTTCTCTTCATGGTTGGTGGAAAACTTTCCATAGTCAGTCAAGAGAAAAAGTTTGTTTTCTGTGCGACTGATTGATCCCTTTGTTTTATCTATTTCACTTTCCATTTCCAATAAAGTATGAAAGGAATAACGCGACAATCTTTGTTTGAAGATTAACCTACCCCCTCTTCCGCTTAACGCACCAAAGATGGTAACTGTTGGGACTTTGAAAACTATTGCATCCTTTGCCCTAACGAGTATCTCCTCTAGATGGAACCCAATCAGGATGTGAACAAAGGCCACTGCTCAAACTCTTCAATATGCGCTAGCTAGGCAATCATTTACTGGTCTGAAGGACTCAGGATCTCCTCGATGCCTTCTCGTATATGGTCGTTGTTCCTGGATGGAGATTGAAAAGGGGGAGCATGCTTTCGTAGTCAAGGAAAGTTGTTGAGGTAAGACCCACTCTTATAGCTAGCTAAAAGTAGCTCTTAGCCAGTCTTGTTCCCAGCATCGATGAACCCATCCACGATCAGGCAGCACTCCGAATATCTACCCTTCCTCGCTTCGAAGGAGCAGCTCTTAGAACGAGGGAGAACTCTCAGGTAGAGGCAAGAAGAAATAAGGAAAGAATGCGAAGTAAGCATCCAACCCTAGTACTAGCAAACGATGACTGAAGAAAGGAAGTGAAGGATGAGGGAAGGGATTAGTGGGCGGACAGTGTAGTTCCTCTTTTGTAGTTCTCGGTACTAAGGCCGATCCCATCCAGTCAGCCTAAAAGTCAGTCCTTACTTTCGACTCAGAAATCGTATCAGCTTCCCTAAGCAGTTAAGCCGGTTGTAGTTAGAGCGATCCATGGTTTCACAGCAGTTCCCGGTAGTATACCAGGGCACCATCCCAGCTAACAGCTAACTGAGAATGTAAATCTTAGCTTAGCAAAGTAAATCAAATCTGGATAAATAAAGGAAAGACGAACCGGGACTATCATACTAGATATTTGACTTTCTTTATTAGCCAAGATAGTGTAAAGGTAACAGGCGCTTCTATCGTAGATCGGGACCCACGACGAATGTCAAAGAGCTTTGACAAAGCCTCACTTCCAAGAAGCGAACTTTTGACTTTGCAGAACTTGTCATTAGCACTGGCCAATATATATTATATTATATTAAGAATCCAGAACATGGGGAGAGCCACTTCTGTGAAGAGGAAACTGCCCACCGAAGTTGGCTGCAGAAGCGTTAGCCCTCATGAAAGAAAGTAAATGCAAGCGACCTCTTCCTATGCTCCTGCCCCTAGCCCTATAGTTTCAGTGACTGCTTTGGGGCAAAGTCTTCTTTTGGTGGCTGCTCATGAAGATAAGACAAAGCTTGCTGTCTACTTCCCTCGCCTAAACCTAAACTAGTCCTACTCCTATAGCTTGCGCCGAAGATTCACTACCAGCTCTTTTACCGCCCGTAATTGACTGATTGGAGTCAGGAACTACTTTTTGGAATCTTGCCCTTTCTTTTGACTTTACTTGCCCAAAATGAATTATATTCCTTGACACTATAGTTGGCTGAAACCGGAAAGGCCCTCAAACAATCCCGTACTTCTGGCTCTAGCCCGCTTCACTGCATGAAACAAACGGATAGGTTAGACCTCTTGCATTTCTTCCCTAGAGACCTGTCCCCCCATAATTAACTTTTGGTCTAAAGAGAAACACTTGGCTCTCTTATCTTTCAATATGGACTTGCATGTGTTCCGCATATGACTATTTCGAGTGATTGCTGCTATCTGGCTTGAGTTAGACAAGCAGAGAAGGATCTTATGCCACTGGTGATCGGCTTATCTATCTAGTATCTAATACTAGGACTAGTAGAGTAGAGGCACTACTGGGCGGGGCTTCCTCGATCACAACTTCTCGCTTAGCGAACTGCCAGACAAGGATGCAAATCAACTCCTTATCTTATATCTTATCTTATATCTTCTATAGTATAGCTCGAACAACTTCTTCAAATGCAGAACAACCTATTTGCGAGATGAGTTCGTTGTTAGGGTCAAAACAATACCTCGTCCAAGGAAACCACAACGCGCCTAACCAATTAGCTTGTTAACGCCCACGGAACTGATTCTGAGACTCAGCAAGTTGAAACCAAGAATGGATTTCAAAGGGGAAGGCTCGGAAGACAGATTGAACTCCTTTCTTACGACGAGAGCCCTTCAATCAATCGGCAATCAGATAGGCTTCATCTTAGATGGTGTGGCCTTCCAGGTCAGATCGCAAGTAATTCCTTGTAGCAAAGGAATACTAGAGATAGAGAGGAATACTAGAAATAGACGGAACATACCAATGCATGCAGTATTTCTTTGAATTAATCAAAAGAATTTGCTGCATCGGTAGCCAAGGCCTTCACATTAGAAGGGTGAGTAGAAGAAGAGTGCATAAAGCATGTTGATGCTTGTTTACAGTGAAGTGCAACATACAGCCACCCTGATCGACGACCTCACTTTACTACCTGTTTAACCAGGTGATGAACACCAAGATAGATTTCATTTGTTAACCCACCGGTGACCACCTAAGGAATCTTCAAAAGAAGACCCCTTAGTTAAGTTTAGTAGTAGGGTCTTTTCCAAAATGCCCTTGCTTTTCAGTAACGCTCGACATCAGTGATTTCAATCAGAGTAGCTTACGGACTTGGAACTTCTGGCTGAAATGAATTACTTCAAAGGGAGGGGTTTATCGGTGAATTCCAGGTATTCAATCTCTTTTTTCGGACTTTGCCGGGCTCTTCCCTTTCCTTTGATCCATTTCCTTCAACAAGCTCTTGAAAGTCTTTGACTAAGCCTTCTTCCCGCTCTACTGGAAACTTTCCAATATGCTTCGAGTGTCTAAAATATAAATATAAGAAAAGAGGCAGAGGAAATCTAGATTTCGATGGAAGCCAATTCAACCGCTTTGCCCCTATTCTTTATCTCTCTAAAGTAAAGGTATCGACAGAAAGAAGTCCCTAACTTCAGAAGTGGTAGCAGTGCTCTCGATAATATAAGAGAAAGGCTTCTTTTAGGAGTGATCCTTCCCTCTAATAACTCGAAATAAAATAAGCTAAGAGAGATGTGGCAAAGAAGGAATTTCATTTCAAGAGGTGCGTCGAGAAGTTCCATACCTTCTTGATAGAGTCCATTGCCTTGCTTGTACTTACTTAAGTCAAGATTGGCTTGGTGTTCAGTGTCAAAAAAATACAGGATTTCAAATCATCCCTGCTCCTCGAAGTATTTCTTCGACGTCAGAGAGTTTGATCGAGAAAGCAAGGACCAAAGGTGCCTAATATAATATAATATAATAGCGTAGGGAGACTAATTGGGTAGCGAATCCGGTTTCGAAATGAGGTTGTCTTAGCAATGAAAAAAGATCCCGCTGCTTAAAAATGAATCGTCCTTTCTGTTTTGTTCTTTCCATTAAAGCAATTATGTTCGAGTGGGTCTAGGTCTAGTTGAGACTGAGTCAATGCCCCTATTGTAATGTAGGTAAAAAGGCGAAATTCATATTCTAATTATAGAAGTCGTGTTCCTGATTGTCTTACTGCGGGTAAGAAGATCCTTTTCTGCCCAGTCTTCCTAGTTGATCCTTTTTCAGTCCGGGATGTCAGCCTTTAAAGAAAGTCAAGAAAGTCACTGGTTTGGTTCAGTTCCTCGGCTTCGGCATCTTAAGATGCAGTGTCCGTCATTCCCATCAGTACGGGGGAGGAGTCGAGATCCGTTATTAATGAATCTCTGGCCTTCTCCCTTTGTTAGAGATGCCTCTTCAGTCTATTGCTCAAGGACCTATGGCTTCTAGAGTAGAGAGAATTCCTAGAGCCTTTCCAGAGAAAGTCCTTCTATTCGGGTTTAAGCTATGGCTTCGATTAAGAAATGATCTTCCCGACTAGAAAGAAAGTCTTAGGCCCTCCCCTTACTCTAAGGTCAAAGTCTTTACCGGTACAGAGAAGAGATAAGAACTATTTTTCGCTCATACTTATCAGTCTAATATTCTTTTTATCCCTAATCATGTTCCAAAAGGTCCCAGTACCTACTTTCTTTAGTCATCTATCCTTCTTCTTCCTTTCTTGTTATACGCAATTTCTTTTTTAGTAAGCCACTAATGGTAGGAATTCATTCAAACAAAAACCGTCTCTAAGGATAAAGTCTTTTATCTGCAGGGTAGGCACTGTGATATACGGGAAAAAGTCCTTACTTTATTCCGGAGGATATAATGTGAAAGGCTTCACATATGATATAACTCTTTCTTAAAGGGAGAGCGTCATAACTTTTAAGAAAGATTTTGAGAGGTCAAGTCTCTTGGAGAGATGAAATTGAATTTCTTTACTCTTGTGAGTTGAGTAAGGGCATTGAGCTTATTACTCTCATTTTAGCAGAGTTATGAGACTGTCTCCTACCGAATTCTTTGGATGGAAAATCCTCTCTTATCTTAAGGATCAGTTTCAAGCATAGACGTCTTCTCCACCCACAATTGGACTCAACAATCTCTTTTATCATAAGAAAGGGAACAGGGGACTTAGGGTTTCAGCGTGCCAAATCCAATCCCTTCTCCCGTAGAGTACCTGTATCCTATCTTTCTGGCATATCTCTCTTTTTGTGCCTAGACATCTGATAATGGATGCCCATTCCCGGGATTGCTGCCATGATATGGAATAGAATAGTGGACTTTATTTCTGAGGTGTGGTCTATCCGAATAGATAGAAGCAGAGCGATAAGAAGAAGACCGGTGGGTTTCCAAGAACCGGAGATGGTTTTATCTATATACGGAACAGCACAAACAATCCTTGACCTTTCGATTGAGGGTCTTAAGCAGTGGGCTTTCCATAAGGTAGGAGGTGATTGAAAAAGGGGAAGCCCAAAAACAAAAAGAGCTTATTAGCTTTCTATTAACAATCTCCTCTTTCCTCGTGCATACAAAAATCTCGCTTCTCTTACCCCCTCCCATCACCCCGGCATCGGATTCTCAAAGCGGCTCCCTGTGCCAACCTCGGTGAATGTCGTAGTTTCGCTTTAAAAATAAAGAAAAAAGAACTTTAAGATTGGGAGCAACCTTCCTTCGTGGTTGTTAGACATCTTCCGATTCGTAAGATAAAACTTTCATATCATCTCTATAGTTCCGCTTCTTGCTCTAAAGAAAGAAAGGGAAGGAGAAAGGAATAAGTGGAATAAAGGGTAAACCAGATAGCACAATGATCCATTTCCATTTCCATTCTTCCTTTCACTGTCTTCCTGTTCTGATTGCAGTATCTTTAGCAAGGACTATTGGATCTAACGGAAGAACCGCGCGTATGATAACAGGTCATAATCTGGTCCTTGTAGGAAAACCTTTTTTTTTATGTTTGAACCGTTTTTGTTATGATGGTTTAGAAAGACGGTGTCTTTCTTGTGTTTCTCTCCCTTCTATTTTGTTTTGCATCTCCTTTTTTTATTTCCTGCGCATCTATCTACTTAATCGCTTGGGTATTCATTCTTTTTGGAGATCTTGTTTTCCCCTTTCTAATTGTGGGTGTATCGGGGACTTCCGGGGAATCAAGCTCATCAAAACCTTGCCTTCGGTGGGACATTGACTTAAATCGTCCTCCAGCGGCTGAGCTGGAGCCTTCTTCCTCCACATCGGACCACCCGAAGGAGGTAGTGGATCAAGCTCTCTCGGAAGCGGAGGATAGGATTCTGTATCGATTACGCCCATTCCCTCAAGCAAATGCGGACAAGCTGCTTATGGAGGAAGCGCGAGCGATCGCTCAACTAGAAGAAAGGGCAGATTGTCGATCGAATGGCACAATTGGATTCCGCCTTGGCCCTATGCCTTTTGGCGAGAAAAAAAATGCAATTCATTTCATTATTGGGGAGTCAATCCTTACGAATAAGCAAACTGAGTATCCTTCTCATAAACTGTCTGAGGAATTGTGTCGTGCGGATGCCCACACACCTTGTATCTACTTTTAAAAAAAGATTTCTACTATATATATAATATATAAAAAACAACTCTTTGAAATTGGGCACATTGAAATTGGAGTCCTTCAGCTTTCTATATTCCCACCAATGTGATTCCCATGACTGATGGACAAATCTGTCACTTTTTTCTTCTTCGTATTCCCACAGAAGAAGGTGTAGTCTCCCTCTCTTTTCATACAAGAAAAAAGGGGAAGAGGCCTTTAAGGACCTAGCGTTGGGGGAGGGAAGTGATGGAGGACCAGTCCCAGTCAAAGATTTTAGATTTAGACAAACTTCTTTTTTTTCGTAAAAGTCGAAATGAAATTAATTAAGGCAATTACATTCTATTTGGGATTTTGCTTTTGGTTTTGATTAGGGAATGATGAAAATTTTACTCGCTCAAGCTAAATGAGTTCTTTTGCGAAGGATTCAATTGCTTGCTTTATTGTACTAGTAAGCTTTGCCTATCAATGCAATAGCTTCTGAGCAAGTTATGTGGTTCTACACAAACAAAATGGATACTAAAGTGAAGCAGCTACTAGAAAGAAACTCTAGCTATGTGTGATTCGATGTTAAGGCCCCTACAGCAAGTTCATTTTTCCTAACCAAATAAGAGATATAGATTACGTTCATCTCATAAAGATGTTCCTTTTTTTTCACTCCTAAATGCGGCCTTTCTCTTATATAAGATACCATTCGCCATGGATGATATGATTCAAAGAGACAAGAACCTATTCTTGTTCCAATCGTTTGAGGAAAGCCCATTTTTTTGTCATCAATGAAATAGGATATATGACTTATGAAACCTCATCTCGTTCAGTCTAGGAGATAGTGGAATTTTATCTTTCAACCCGTACATACACATTTTTTTTAAATGAAAGGTATTCTAATATAATAAAGGTATTAGTAATAGTCACATCCTCTCTTCATTCTATGCTTCCTTTCTTTCATCTGTGAGAGATACTGGATCTAAGTCAGCATCTGCTTTCAATGGTTTGATACCCTCCCATCCCGAGCTAACTTGAAAGCTGGGATACTCTGGTTGAATTGCTTCGCTCCGTCGATGCTCTCAAGAAGTTGCTAGAATGACACTGACTCTTCTTGCATCGAAAAAGAGTGAAAAGATCTACCCTCAAGAACTTGTGACAAAGATTCCATGTGACAAAGTGCTCCAACTTTAATCTGAGGGTTGAAATTAAATCTATGGAGATGAACACACATCATTTAAATCCACATTGCACAAGGTCTGACAGGGTTTTATTAAAGCATGGTCGTGTCATTATGGCTGAGCAGTATGCCTTATGTAGTGGATCTGAATCTTGTGCGTTCAATTTTTGTGTTTTTAATCGCAGTTGTTAACTAAAAAAACGTAAACTACCCATTATGACATTATAAATAATGGTATTGTGTCATACCATAACTCCCCAAAGTTGATGACTATTACCATGCATTGACTCAGTCACTCTCTCAATCAATACTCTCACATGCACCCTGCTCTCATGGACAACCATCAAAGATAGCCGACATTGCATGAGGTTTAACCACCATCAATAACGCGTGCAAACTTTAGTCCTTGTCACAAAGTACATCAACTTTAATTGAAGGGTTCAAATTGAATATGTGGAGATTAACGCACAGGATTTAGATCCACATTGCACGTGGTCCGACAAGCTTTTATTAAGCGTGCAGGTTTTTACTCTATATATTTTGAAAGGTGAAGTCCAATAACCAAACTTATGGTCATCATAATCATATACTACAATTTTTGCAAGAGTGTTAGTCAAGATTGAAGAAAGAAGGTTAACAAAATGTTATTGTAGAGACAACAAGAACACAGAGCTACCTACACTGCTTTGATAGTATGTTAGTTCTATTGTTATTATTGTTAAAGTTATTTATTTCTCAATAAACAATGTTATTTTTTGGCTATATAGGACACAGAACAAAGTATTGTGTTGTTGTATTGTCATTCCATGTCGGAACCATATCCTCTTCTTCTTCCTATAATAGAAGAAGTTGGATTTAGCAGTGTTGCTAAATTAAGACATTTAAAGGTAGATAATGTTTTAGTTACAACTTTAGTGGAGAGGTGGAGGCCTGAGACACATACTTTTCATCTGCCAACAGCAGAATGCACAATAACATTGCAAGATGTTTCACTTCAATTAGGGCTTAAAATTGATCATCCACTTATGATTGGACCAACGATGTTTGATTGGGAGAACATGTGTCATACGTTATTAGGTATTATCCCTACAAAGGGGGAGTCCCTCATAGGGTCTATGGTGAAGTTAAAGTGGCTTAAGGAAAATATGGTCTCACTGAGGAAATACATGTCCATGCAAGGGCATATATATTAGGATTGATTGGAGGGATTTTAGTGTCTGATAAAACTGGTAATAAGGTACACTTAATGTACTTGAAGTTTTTAAGTAATCTTTGCAGAACTCGACGATATAGTTGGGGTTCTGCTTGTTTAGCTGTATTGTACAGGGAAATTTGTAGAGCAACAAATCGGTGTGCGAAGACCATGGGTGGATGTGCGTCGTTATTGTAGTCCTGGGCATGGTTTCGTATGCCCTTTATTGCACCAATTTCACGGACTCAATTGATGTTCCCCCTTGTATGCCGATGGAGTGGGGGTCATGTACTGAATTATCAAAATGTTCCCCATAATGATTTACTTGGCTACCGATCAAGGATAGACCACATTGAACCTAACCAGGTTCACTTCTATTTTTAACTTCACTTTCTAATGTTCAAAATTTACTAAGTTTCTCACTTTAGTATTGGTGACATAGTTTATATGGGTTCCGTATGAGGGATTGGAGTCAATCATTTCTGCGGAAGCATACAGGGACCAAGCATGACCTCTTGCACAAGTTTACTTTGTTTTTCAATTGTTGAATGACACCAGTCAGACAGGGTGAAGTTACAATTTTGTCTGGTACAAGATGTTCCTGATGTGAACATGACGTATGATAAGGGCTAGAGCAAGGGAAATAAAGGAAGCTCTTCAACAAATATTGTTGGTTGACCAAATTATGTTTTGAATTAATCAATTAATGGGTTTTAATTTGATTTTGTTTTAAGTTGTAATAAGGGCCCAATTGAAAATTTAGTCATCAGTCTTTGGGAGATCAAGGGGTGCACAACTGATTGACTTTTGGTTGCCACAGTTTCAGATACATTCAGTCATTAAGTAGTTTCAATTTCTAGGTTAATGGATCATTATTAGCCTTTATTTGTTTTCATTAAATAGTTTTCAATTCCTAGATTAATGGATTATTATTAGTATTTATTTTCTTTTATTGAGTCTTTTGTAATTCTAATGGCAACGCTTCTATATTAGCTAAACCATTTTTATCAAGAAATAACAAGTGGAATTTTATTCAGAAATATTAGAGTTTATCTCTTTTATCTTAGTGAGAGTGATTCTCCTAAATTCTTGAGTGATTCAAGAATCCTTGGCTGTATCAAAGGACTTTCACATCCTTTGTGTTTTGCCTCACTTGGGAAGAGTGATTCTTTCATGCCACCTTCTTTCTAATTCCTAAATTTCTTACAAGGTTCTAACCCTAAATATCCTAAATTACCCTTTGTGATTCATACCATTTGGTATTCAGAGCTCCGGTTTAAGGGTTTAAACATCAAATTGATGGCAGAAGAGGAAAATTACAATCAAGAAGCATGAATTAATCCATTTCAAATGAGAGTATTGGTACAACATTTGGAAGGATTAATGATACGACATAACAATGAGCTCCATGAAAGATTGAACCGTTGGAGAATAAAAATCCTGAAGACGAAGAAGAAAGGAGAAATAGGAGAATGAATGATAGAGTAGCAAGACTAAGTAGGCTTGAAGGAGTCAAGCTTAACATTCCTCTATTTAAAGGAAAAAGTGATCCGGAGGCATACTTGGAGTGGGAGATGAAAATAGAGCATGTTTTCTCATACAACAATTATGAGGAGACCCAAAAGGTGAGGCTTGCAACAACGGAATTTTCTGACTATGCTCTTGTTGGTGGAACAAGCTAAAAAGGAGAGAGATAGAAATGAAGAGTCAATGGTTGATACATGGACTGAGATGAAAAGGATCATGAGGAAGTGGTATGTGCCGGCTAGTTATGCAAGGGACTTGAAATTTAAAATCCAAAAACTTACTCAAGGCAACAAGGGGGTTGAGGAGTATTTTAAAGAAATGGACATGCTCATGATTTAAGCAAAGATTGAAGAAGATGAAGAGGTAACTATGGCTCGATTTATTAGTGGTTTGAATATTGATATATGTGATATTGTTGAGTTGCAGGAGTTTGTTGATATGAAGGATTTACTTAATAAATCAATTCGAGTGGAGCAACAACTCAAAAGAAAAGAAATGACTAAGAAGAGTTCTACCAACTTTGGATTTTCAAGTTGGAAGGACAAAGGCAAGAAAGATGAGACTGTTACTTCTAGTAGTTCCACACCTATTCCTACAAAGACTCATTCAAAATATGAAGAACAACCCTCTAAAAAAAGTAGAGATGTGAAGTGTTTCAAGTGTCAAGACCTAGGACACTATGCTTATGAGTGCCCTAACACAAAGACCATGGTTCTTAGAGAGGGAGAATATATAAGTGAATCTGAGGTTGAAGAGGGAGAAAAGAGTGAAGACATTAAGGAGGAGGATATTCCAAAGGGAGATTTATTGATGATTAGGCGATTACTTAATAGTCAATTGAAACCTATGGAAGAAAGCCAAAGAAAAAATATTTTTCACACTAGATGTTTAATCAATGACAAGGTGTGCATGATGATCATATATGGAGGTAGTTGCACCAATGTGGCTAGTGCTAGATTAGTATCAAAACTAAATTTAGCTACCAAACCACATCCTAGGCCATATAAACTTCAATGGCTTAGTAAGGATGGAGAGGTGCAAGTGAGACAACAAGTTGAAGTGGACATTTCCATTGGAAAATACAATGATAAGGTGCTTTGTGATATTATTCCTATGGAAGTCAGTCACTTACTTTTGGGAAAACCATGACAATTTGATAAAAGAGTTAATCATAGCGGTTTCACCAACAAGATCTCTTTCATGCACCAAGACAAGAAGACTGTGCTCAAACCTTTGAGTCCACAAGAAATGTGTGAGGATAAAATGAAAATGAGAGAAAAACTTATTCAAGAAAAGAGAAAGAAAGAAAGTGTTAGTCAAACACTTGAGAGGAAAAAGAGTGATCAAAAGAAAAGTGAAACACTTGAAGTGAGGAAGAACTATTTAGCCATAAAAAGTAAGTATAATGTTAATTTTACATTCAATTTGTCAGACTTATCTCTTTTTTATGTAGATGGCGAATCCGATTTGAGGACAAATCTTTTTCAAGAGGGAGAGAATAATGTGAACATGACGTATGATAAGGGCTAGAGCAAGGGAAATAAAGGAAGCTCTTCAACAAATATTGTTGGTTGGTCAAATTATGTTTTGAATTAATCAATTAATGGGCTTTAGTTTGATTTTGTTTTAAGTTGTAATAAGGGCCCAATTGAAAATTTAGTCATCAGTCTTTGGGAGACCAAGGGGTGCACAACTGATTGACTTTTGGTTGCCACAGTTTCAAATACATTCAGTCATTAAGTAGTTTCAATTCCTAGGTTAATGGATCATTATTAGCCTTTATTTGTTTTCATTAAATAGTTTTCAATTCCTAGATTAATGGGTTATTATTAGTATTTTTTTTTTATTGAGTCTTTTGTAATTCTGATGGTAACGTTTCTATGTCAGCTGAACCATTTTTATCAAGAAATAATAAGTGGAATTTTATTCAGAAATATTAGAGTTTATCTCTTTTATCTTAGTGAGAGTGATTCTCCTAAATTCTTGAGTGATTCAAGAACCATTGCCTATATCAAAGGACTTTCACATTCTTTTTGTGTTGCCTCCCTTGGGAAGAGTGATTCTTTCCTTCCACCTTCTTTCTAATTCCTAAATTTCTTACAAGGTTCTAACCCTAAAGATCCTAAATTACCCCTTGTGATTCATATTAGTTCCTGACTCACCCAACAACTTTATGATCTACATAAAGTAGACATGAGGGGGAGACAAGATGAGAATTGGGCTACTAGACATGCAGTATGGGTAGACGTATGGAAGAACAAGTGTGATCTGACATTGACTGGATTACCACTTTTAGGGTCATTTTTCCATAGTAGTGAGTATATGTCGTGGTTTGTGGCAAACTCATTTTTTATTTTGTCTATTCCACAAATATTTTATGACCTGAGGATGCATCGGGCATCGACTTCAACACATGCATAACCTCCTCAACATGATGACATTGAGCACAATTACAATACTCCAGAAGCAGAACGAACTATGGATGAAAGAAGGCATTCAATTTCTTCCTTCTCTGATTTAGGAATGCCAAGCATTTTTGGAGCGTATACCCCAATTCCACCTTCAGCACAGGGTTTTGAAAGGCCTTAACAACAATCCCCTTATAATGTCCAATATCATATTGAAACGGTGTCATCCTCTGATGCATATAAAGGTCATAAAGACGCAAAGCATCATGAAGCCCAACATTTAGAGGAAGAAGCACCTAGACTACCCCAGGGAAGGAGGAACCCAACTAGGAACAGAAGGCGACCCCGATGTGGAACTAGACACCATTATGGGGATTAAATAACAAACATTTAGTTTTAGTGTTTGAACTGTTGTTATTTAGCTACCTTATGTTGGGTTTGTAATATAAAATTTGCAAATGACGAATAAAAAACCTACAAATTAAAAAAATTTGTATCTTAATAACTTACAAATACAATAAATTATTATCTTAATAACTTACACATTCAATAAACTATTACTATGCATTGACTCATTCACTCTCTCAATCAATGCTCTCACATGCACCAAGCCACTAAGACAATACCTATCAACATTATTGGGTAGTCGTGCCAAGGGAGATATGAATTATTCCTACTACAAAAGCTGATGACTATTACTATGCATTGACTCATTTACTCTCTTAATCAATGCCTTCACATACACCATGCCACTAAGACAAGACATATCAACTTTATTTGGTAAGTGTGCCTATGAGAGAGATATGAACTATTCCTACTGCAAAAGCTGATGACTATTAGTATGCATTGACTCATTCACTCTCTCAATCAATGCCCTCACATGTACTTTGCCACTAACATAAGACCTATCACCTCTATTTGGTAAGCGTGTCTAGGGATATATAAACTTGTACCACACTTAAAGCTAATGGATGGAGTCCTCCTAATTTCAATCCATGCGAACACCTATATTTACTATTCCTATAAATACCAATGGTCCATATTCTTAAATTCTTACAAGAATTTAAATTCATATTAGTAAATTACATTACACTTATATATTTCTTATTTCTTAAACATACAACTTTTTTTAAAACTATAATTTAAAACATATTACAATTAATCTAATAAACATATAACTCATTTAAAAGTATAATTTCAAACTCCATAAATTTTAAATAAAGGGTATAGTTTTACATATATTTTTTGTTCACAAATTTTTTATTTAATGTAGAAAGGATTTCAAAAATATTAACTCATTATTTTTTTCTATCTATAACTTATTTTCATTTCTAAAATATAAAACATATATATATATATATATATATATTCCAAAATATTACAAAACACAAAAAAATACATTTCAAAAATATAATTTTACATAAAAATATTATTTCATCTTATAAACATATAATTTTAAAAATTTTATTATCCTCCTAATTTATTACTAATTTCTAAAAAAATATTACAATATCAAATAAATCAAAAAATTAAAAAATAATCATATAAATAAAATATAAATATAATATTTAATAATATATTTTAAAAGTATTATTTTACTACTTTCAACAATAAATCTAAATATATTATTAATCTAATAAATATATAAATTTTTTTAAAACTATAATCTAAAACTATAAAATTTAAATAAAACATTATAATATTATATTTATATATATATATATATATATATATATATATATATATATATTTGTTTCACTTAGTTTTTCTTACTTAACAAAAATAATTAATCGATTAATTTTGTAAATAACTTATTACTTTTTCAAATAATCAATTATAATCTATTAGTTTTTCAAATATACATTAAATAATTACATATAAAAAATATATATCAAATTAAAATTAAATAATTAATTATTTATAGATTATATATATTATATAAATTATAATTATAAAGTTAAAAAAATTATATTTAGAATTATAACCTTAAAAAAATTATAATTATAAAATTAATAAAAATATAACTATTTTTAATGTTAAATAAATTATATATATTATATAAATTATAATTATATATATATATTACATAAATTAAAATTATATATGAACTTCAAATTAATTTTATATATATATATATATATATATATATATTTCAAAATATAACTTATTTTCATTTCTAAAATATATATATATATATATATATATATATATATATCTTCCAAAATATTACAAAACACAAAAAAAATACATTTCAAAAATATAATTTTACATACAAATATTATTTCATCTTATATACATAAAATTTTTAAGATTTTTATTATGAAAGCAATGAGAGGGAGATTGATCGAAATGTCCCTACATTCTCAAGAGATGATTTTGATGATGATTCAAGTCAACTACATTCAAGTCAGCATCATTCAAAAGGAATTGAATTAAGGACATCAAGATGAATTAAGGACAAGCTAAATTAAAGACGTTGGTGATAATAGGAAACATTTTTCTTCATACCCAAGATATGATTTTCATAAAGACGATGATTCAAGCAAGCCCAAGATGATTTTTGAAGACTAGATAGAGTCTTAGAATATTGGATATGGAGGTACAAGTTGATGAAGTGGTATTATGCATAAGCCTCCAAAGCACAAGTGTGATAAAATTTTGTAACATGATATTTTTTCACTTCATAATCAATTATGATGCATCAGAAATGAAAAAATAATTTTCTCTGTCATAATTGATTATACTGGTAACATAATCAATTATGGCAATTCAAATTTAAAAAATATATCCGTTTTGAAGAATAAATTTTTTTTGATACATCCTGATTTTCTCTATGATATTATTAATAACCAACGACTATTTTCTGATTCTTTTTTTTTATTTAATTAAGTTTTGATGGAAAATCAAAACAAACACAAAATTACAGAATTCGAAAACATAACTCACAATCAACTCAGCAAAAAGCAAATTAATACAAAAGACAATCATCTCCTTAGAAACTCACTAAGGATGAACACTCCCTATAATCCCACTAGGGATGAACACCTCCTCTGAACAAATCAAAGGATGAAAACACCTCCTTAGAATCCCACTAAGGATGAACACCTCCCTAGAATCACACTAGGGATGAACACCTCCCTGAACAAATCAAAGGGATGAACAGTTCCCACAGAGGAAACCCTAAAATAATATTGATTAACTTAAACCTTCTAAACCCACCACAAAAGGATAAAGGTAATAAAATAAGAACAGTCATACATGGGTAATGGAGACAATAAATTGTAGAAGTCTACAGAATTTCAACCTTCAAGAACAAGTGTGATTAATAATGAAAGCACAGTAGGCAATGGAGAAGAGGGTTTTCTCAAAACATGTAAAATATTTTTGTTGCCTTGCTCAGAATTCTTTTCTCAAAATTGATTGAATGTAAATTGTATATTCGAATTCTGTAATTGTGTGTGTGTTTTGATTTTCCATCAAAACTTAATTAAATAAAAAATAACATTAAAAAATAGTCGTTGGTTATTAATAATATCATAGAGAAAATCAGGATGTATCCGAAAATATTTATTCTTCAAAACAGATATATTTTTCAAAATTGAATTGTCATAATTGATTATATTACCAATATAATCAATTATGACAGAGAAAATCATTTTTCCATTTCTGATGCATCATAATTGATTATGACAGTGAAAAAATATTATGTTACGAAATTTTATCACATTTGTGCTTTGGAGGCTTATGCACAATATCACTTCATCAACTTGTATCTCCATATCCAGTATTCTAAGACTCTATCTAATCTTCAGGAATCATCTTGGGCTTGTTTGAATCATCGTCTTTATCAAAATCATATCTTGGGCATGTAGGGAAATATTTTACATTGTCACCAACATCTTTAATTCAGCTTGTCCTTAATTCATCTTGATGTCCTTAATTCAATTCATCTTGAATGGTGTTGACTTGAATGTAGTTGACTTGAATTATCATCAAAATCATCTCTTGGGAATGTAGGGACATTTCCATCAATCTCCCCCTCATTGCTTTCAATCTCCCCCTTTTTTATGATGATCAAGGAAACACCTGAAATGAATTAAAATGTTTATATAGTCAACTCAAGATTAGCAGAGATTTGCACAGTATAGTGTAGCTGAGATAAACACAGTATATTTAAACTCCCCCTAGATATGTTAATAACAAAACTCCCCCTAACTCATTTCAGTAGAACTTCTCCTAACTCCCCTGTTTAATTCAGAATTAGGAATGAATTTCAAACAAATTTAATTCATCAAAAAATCTCCTCCTATTTCACACATATTAATATCATCAAAATTTCTCCCTATTTCATTGATAATTATGAAAAATATTGCAATAAAAATTGATCACAACTTTGCACAAATTGGTACATAAATCAAGATAGAGAGGATAATGCATTACAAAATGTCATAGAGAAGAACATCATATTAAGGAGGTAATGTCTAGGATACCCAATGCCTGTCTTAGCTCATAAAACCTATCTCTAGGTAATGGTTTGGTAAAGATATCATCTAACTGATGGGTGGTATCTATGTATTCTATTACGCAATCTCCTTTTTGAATATGATCTCTAATAAAATGATGTCTGATCTCTATATGCTTAGTCCTAGAATGCATGATAGGGTTCCTAGTAAGATTTATTGCACTAGTACTATCACATTTTAAAGGAATATGATCTAGAAAAATGTTGTAATCATCTAACTGCTGCTTCATCCACAAAACTTGGGCACAACAACTATCTGCAATTATATACTCATCTTCAGTTGTGGATAGAGCAACACAAGCCTATTTCTTAGAATGCCAAGAAACAAGTGAACAACTAAGTAGATGACATGTCCCACTTGTACTTTTCCTGTTCAATTTACATCCTCCATAATCTGAATCTGAATATCCTATAATGCTAGGTGATGCTCTTGAGGGATACCAAAGGCCAAATGATCTAGTTCCTTTTAAGTATTTAAAAATTATCTTAACATTAAATAATTGTGATTCCTTAGGATTAGCCTGAAATCTAGCACAGACACACACACTATGCATAATATCAGGTATACTTGCTGTAAGATAAAGTAGGGAACCAATCATACCTCTATATTTCGATTGGTCAACTGCCTTACCTTTTTCATCTTGATCTAGATAGCAAGATGTTACCATTGGAGTAGCTGCTTCCTTTGAATGTTCTAATTCAAATTTCTTGATTAATTCAGTGTAGTACTTTGATTGTGAAATGAAGATGCCATCAATCTTCTGTTTGATTTGCAGTCCTAGAAAGAATGTTAGTTCACCCATCATCGACATTATCTTGGCAAACTCTTGACAAAGATCATTGTTAGTTGAGCCAAAGATTATATCATCAACATAAATTTGAACTATATTAATATTTTTCTTATGCTCTTTTATGAATAAAGTTTGATCTATTTTACCTCTCTTGTAGTTGTGACTCACCAAAAAATTGCTTAGACGTTCATACCATGACCTAGGTGCTTATTTGAGTTCGTACAGAGCTTTCTTCAATTTATAAACATGATTAGGATGTTGATAATCTTCAAAGCCAGGAGGTTGACACACATACACCTCCTCTTTGATGTATCCATTTAATAACGCACTCTTTACATCCATTTGATATAATTTGAATTTCATGATAGATGCATAGGCTAGTAGAATCCAGATAGCTTCCAATCTTGCTACTTGTGCATATGTCTCATCATAATCAATTCCTTCTTCTTGACTATATCCTTTTGCAATCAGTCTTGCCTTTATCTTTGTGATATTTCTCTGCTCATCCAGCTTATTCATGTACACCCATTTAACTCCAATAACCTGCATTGACTTCTTTCTTGGTACTAGATCCCAAACTTCATTTCTCTTGAACTAATTTAATTCCTCTTGCATAGCTTGAATCCAGTATTCATCTTGTAAGGCTTCATCAATACTTTTAGGCTCCACTTGTGAAACAAAAGCTACATTCATACATAATTTATTCATTCTACTTCTTGTTGTAACTCCATCTCATGTCCTCGCAACTTTCCAAATAGAGTAGCAATATTCATTTCTATGAGATCCTTTAATTCTGTAATAACAGTGACCTTTGGTTGTCAATTCCTGTCTAAGGATTTCAAGATCTTTGTGTTCAACTCCTCATTATCAAAACTCTTTCCTAATGCTTTCAAGTTATTTACTATATGTGTGAAGCATGTCTGGAAATCCATAATGTTTTCATTCTGCTGCATTTGAAATAATTCATACTCCTGGATGAGTGTGTTCTTATGTGCTCGTTTTACTTCATTTGTTCCTTCATGTGTTACTTCAAGAGTGTCCCATATTTTTTTTGTCGTCTTGCATTGTGAGACCCTGAAAAATTTATTACGAGTTAAGGCAGAAACAATAACGTTTCGGGCTCTTACATCATATTGGGCACGCTTGTTTTCATCCAGCGTCCATTGGTCAAACGTCTTTGGAACAGCTCCAGACTCCGTTGTTCTCATTGGAATGTAGGGATCGTTGAGTATAGCATCCCAAACACCATAATCTAGTGTTTGTAAAAATATTTCTATTCTCGTTTTCCAAAATTGATAGTCTTCTCCTTCAAACAGTGGTGGTCTATTTATTGAGGTTTCTTCCCTGTAAATCAGATTCTACATAGACATCTTGACAGATCGTTTAGAAATATCTTATCTAACCAAGTTCTGATACCACTTGTTAGGCAAATGACATCTAGAGAGTAGGTGAATAGATGTGCAAATTAAAATAGATGTCAAATTAAAAATTTATTTTAAGATGTTCAATATTTATTAATTTAATTTTAATTATCAAATTGAACAGATATAGCGGAAGCGATATAATCAGAGAGATAAGGAGAAGGAAATAAGTTAATGTTATCATAGAGGTATAAGAAAGAGAAAAACACACAGTAATTTATATTAGTTCGGGTATAGTCAACCCTATATTCAGTTCTTAGTCAACTATTAACAAAAGAGTGAATTGGGGTCACTCTTGTGTTGAGAGTTGACTAGGAACCGGATGTAGGGTTAGCTATACCCGAACCAAGTATAAATTACTGTGTGCTTTTCTCTTCCTTATACCTCTATGATAACATCAACTTATTTCTTTCCTCTTATCTCTCCGATTATATCGCTTCCGTTATATCTGTTCAATTTGATAATTAAAATTAAATTAATAAATATTGGACATCTTAAAATAAATTTTTAATTTGACATCTATTTTAATTTGTACATCTATTCACCCTCTCTAGATGTCATTTGTCTAACATACTATTATCTTAATTTATTATTAATTTCTAAAAAAAATTATTACAATATCAAATAAAGCAAAAAATAAAAAAAATTAATCATATAAATAAAATATAAATATTAAATTTAATCATATAAATAAAATATAAATATAATATTTAATAATATATTTTAAAAATATTATTTTACTACTTTCAACTATAAATCTAAATATATTATTAATTTAATAAATATATAAATCTTTTTAAAACTATAATTTAAAACTATAAATTTTAAATAAAATATTATAATATTATATATATATATATATATATATATTTAATGTATATTTGAAAAACTAATCGATTATTTGAAAAACTAATCGATTAATTTTTCAATTATTAGTTTTTCAAACAATCAATTACTTTTTTAAATAATCGATTAATTTTTTAAATAATCAATTATAATCGATTAATTTTTCAAATATAAATTAAATAATTACAAATGAAAATATATATCAAATTAAAATTAAAAAAATAATTATTTATAAATTATATAAATTATAATTATAAAATTTACAAAATTTATATTTAAAATTATAACCTTAAAAAAATAATTATAAAATTAATAAAAATATAATTGTTTTTAATGTTAAATAAATTATATATATTATATAAATTATATATATATATATATGTGACATAAATTATAATTATATATATGAACTTCAAATTAATTATATATATATATTACATAAAATAATTATCTGTTAGACAAATGACATCTAGAGGGGTGAATAGATGCACAAATTAAAATAGATGTCAAATTAAAAATTTATTTTAAGATGTCCAATAATTTATTAATTCAATTTTAATTATAAGATAAAATATAGATAAAGTGGAAGCGATATAATCAGATAGATAAAGGGAAAGATTCAAGCGTGGAGATGCGGGATGCGGTCTTGTTAAAGAAATAAACGCAAGAGAAGAGCACACAGTAATTTATACTGGTTTAGGTATAGTCAACCCTACATCCAGTTTCCAGTCAACTCTAATCACAAGAGTGACTCCCAATTCACTATCTTTAAAATTCAGTTTACAAATTACAATCATTTCAGCAGAGGAACCAGAAAAAGTAAACTAATTAAAAAGATAATTACCTCCTTAGAAATCCATTAAGGATGAACACCTCCCTAAAATCCCATTAGGGATGAGCACCTCCTTTGAACAAATCAAAGGATGAAAAACACCTTATTTGCCACCAACACACAAAGGATGAACACTTCTCTAAAATCACACTAGGGATGAACATCTCCCTTAACAAATCAAAGGGATGAACAGTTTCCACACAGGAAACCTTAAAATAACACAATTGATTACTTAAACCTCCTAAACCCACAAAATATGAAAGAGTAAGATAAGAACAGTCACCCACAAATGATGAAGGTAATAAAAATAAGAACAGTCACACCTGGATAATGGAGAACGCAAATTTTATAAGCATCTAGAATGATAACCTCCAAAAACACAGTGTGATTAACAATAAAAGCGCAGAAGGCAATATAGAAAAATTTTCTTACACTACTAGAAAAATGGTTAATAATGACCGAAATTAGTAACCGAAAAATTCAGTCACTGATAGTAACTGAATCAGTGACTGATTTTCGTTTTATATTTAGTGACTGATTTAGTGACTAAAATTTCAGTCACGGAAATCGGTCACTGATTCGGTCACAAAATCAGTCACTGATTCGGTCACTACTAGAAAAATGGTTAATAGTGATTGAAATTAGTGATTGAAAAATTCGATTACTAATAAGTAATCGAATCAGTGATCGATTTCTCTTTTTATATATAGTGACTGATTTAGTGACTAAAATTTCAGTCACTAAACAAATAATATATAAATTAGTGACTATTTTTTATTTATATAAATAATTTTTAAAAATATTTTAATAATATATTAAATATAAATCTACTTAATAATTTAAAATAATTAATAAAAATTTTAATAACATTATAAAAAATTTTAAAAATAGTTTATTAACTTATTAAATAATTTAGTAATATAGTATGTCAATAAAAAAATTAAAATTAATTATTAAATTAATTACCGATTCAATCATTAAAATAATTATTAATTTAATCTCTTTTATATATATAATCAATGATTAAATTAATTATTAGTTTAGTCTCTTTTTGATATATATATATATATATATATATATATATATATATTACTTTTATGTTAATAAAAATGTATTTCAATGTATTTATAAAAAAATTAAAATTATTTTAATTATTTAATTGATATTTCAAATTTATATTAATATTTTAAATAATTTAGTAATTGGATAAATATTTTAAGTTTATATTAGTATTTTTATAAAAGTGTAAAGATTAAGTGAACTTATTTTAAAATTTAATTAAACATAATAATATAATATACTATTAACCATAAATATGTGAAGATTTAGTTAGAAATTAATTTTAAGTTTTATCATTTTTATTTAAAAAAAATTGTTAAAAAAATTAAAATAAATAATTTTAATTTAATAAATGTGTTAATATTATTAGTTATTGGAGAATTAAATTTATAATAATAATTATATAAAATTATAGAATTAATAAAATTTAAATTATTGGTATTTTTTTAATCATGAAGCTAAAATTTGATAATATTAATAAATTAAAATTAAAAAAATAAAAAAATTATATATATATCACTTTAATTATTTTAATTAAAATAATTTCATAAAAAACTAATATTTGAAAATAAAAATGCAAAAGTATATAGTTTTTTTTTATTTAATTATATTTTTTATTTTTTACTTTTTGGGTTTTAGTGCATAACAACAATTTAATTGCTCTAATTTCCACAAAAATATATAATTTCTCTTATTAACAATTTTTTTTAATCAGATTAAGAAAATTATTACTAATAAGATTCAAAACTAGTACCTTAGAGTTAGATATTAATACTCCAACCACTAAACTGTTAGAATTTTTTAATAAAAATTTACAAATAAATTATATTTATATACAAATAAATATATATCCGTGTAAATATAAAATATATAAATATAAATATATTTATATTTTTTGATATATTTATATATTTATATGTTCGATGTGAGTATCACGCTAGAGGGTGAAAGTGTGTGTTGAGTGAGTTTTCAAAATTTGATGTCAAATTTGTGAGCGAGTCTCTTTATATGGATTTGTAATTTAATGATAGAATATAATCTTTATAATTTATTTATATAATGATATAAAATAATTGTTTTCTTTATTTTTTTTATTTTTTTTAATTTATTCTTTTTATCTTTTTTTTTCTTCTATTATTTAATTAAAATTCTTATATTAAAATAATTTTTCATTATTAAAAATAATTAAATATTTATTTTTAAAATTATTTTTTAAAATTATTTAATTTAACAAATTATTATGAATTAATCTATGTCTGGAAAAAATAATTATTAAAAGATGATTTTGATTAATTTATAATAATATATGTTAGGAAAAAATTGTTCTATTAATAATCATAATTAGATTACTTTATAATAATTTGTTAAATTAAATAATTTTAAAAATAAATATTTAATTATTTTTAATATTGAAAAAATTATTTTAATATAAGAATTTTAATTAAATAATAGAAGAAAAAAATATAAGAAGAATAAATTAAAATAAAATAAAAATAAATAAAGAAAAATATTATTTTATATCATTATATAAATAAATTATAAAGATTATATTGTGTCATTAAATTATAAACTCATATAAAGAGATCCGCTCACAAATTTGACATCAAATTTTAAAACTCTACTCTCACAAATTTGACATCAAATTTTAAAACTCTACTCGGCACACTTTCACCCTCGAGCGTGCCCTCACATCACATATATATATATATATATATATATATTTGTATTTATATTTTATATTTATATATTTACATCTGATATATATTTTTATTTGTATATAAATATAATTTATTTATAAACTATTATCAAAAATTCCTAGTAGCTAAGTGGTTAAAGCATCGGTTTCTAATTCTAAGGTACTGAGTTCGAATCGTGCCAGTAATAATTCTTTCAATCTAATAATAATTCAAATTTCTAAAAATTATAATAAATAATAAAAATATATTATTAAAGAATATAAAAGGGAGATTAGAGTTATAAAAAAATATTTTTAATTTTTTAATGTTTTTGTTAATGTGTTTTTGTTAGTGACCGATATAGTGGCTCGACTCAATCGGTCACTAATTCGATTAGTGACCGATTTTGATCATTTAGTGACCGAAAATTCGGTCACTATTTGATGTTTTTGTTGTAGTGTTAGAAAACCTAAAAGTGTTCTGTTGTCTTGCTCAGAATTCTTTTCTCAATACTGATTGAATGTAAATTGTATCTTTGAATTATGTATTTATGTCTTTTTTATTTTCCATCAAAACTTAATTAAATAGAAAAATAGCATCAGAAAATAGTCATTGGACATTAATATTTTTGTGGATAAAAATCAGGATATATTCAAAAACATTTATTTTTCAAAATAGATATATTTTTGAATTTGAACTGCCATAATTGATTATGTTACCAGTATAATCAAATATGACAGAGAAAATCGTTTTTCCATTTCTGATGCATCATAATTGATGATGACAGTGAAAAATATCATGTTACAAAATTTTATCACACTTATGCTTTGGAGGCTTATGCATAATATTACTTCATCAACTTGTACCTCCATATCCACTATTCTAATACTCTATCTAGTCTTCGGGAATCATCTTGGGCTTGCTTGAATGTTGAAAATTGTTGACTTGAATCATTATCAAAATCAACTCTTGGGAATGTAGAAACATGTTTCACATTGTCATCAATCTCCCCCTCATTGCTTTCATTATCAACTTAGAAATAAATTATATTTAATTTATATATATATATATATCTTCCAAAATATTACAAAACACAAAAAAAAATTCAAAAATATAATTTTACATCAAAATATTATTTCATCTTATATACATATAATTTTTAAGATTTTTATTATCTCCTAATTTAGTATTAATTTTAAAAAAATATATATTACAATATTAAATAAATCAAACAATTAAAAAATTAACCATAAAAATTAAATATAAATATAATATTTAATAATATATTTTAAAAGTATTATTTTACTACTTTCAACAATAAATCTAAATATATTATTAATTTAAAATATATATAAAACTTTTTAAAATTATAATTTAAAACTATAAATTTTAAATAAAATATTATAATATTATATATATATATATATATTAGTTAGTTTTTCTTTCTTAATAAAATAAACAAAAATGAAAAAAAAACTATTCAAAATTCGGTTACCAGAAAACCAAATTCTAAATGGTTTGAAAAAAAAAAAAATGCAATCATGTTCAGCAAAGAATCGAATTCTCAACTTATGAAAAATTGTGCTATGTAGATAAATAAAACCTACAATATATTATTTGAATAATTAAAAAATAAATCTATTAATAGTCTAATTTGCGTTATAGTTTTTTTTTCTCTTTTTCTAACTATACTTGTGTTACGATTTTTTTTTAACTATTTCATCAAACTATTTTCATGCTTCAATTTATAACAACTAAAACTTAATATTGGTAATTACAAATAATTTTTCAAGTAGAAGAAAAATTATATTTAATTGGCTAGCGTCATTTTTCTATAATAATTATTGCAATTGAATGAGATGAAAACATTTATGAATTTATATTAATGTCAAAGTAAGTTATTCAGTATTTTTTTCACATAAATTAATCAAATACAAATATATCTAAAATATCCAATAATGATCAATTTCAATGAACCTTAAATATGTTTTATAATGTCATTTTCTATTTCACTCATAAATTTTTTTTTTTTGTTTTCAATTTCTATAAATATATTATTTTTATTATAAATATGTTATTTATAATTTTAGCATATATATATATATATATATATATATATATATATATATATTATTTTATCCTCACAAATAAAATATATTTTACTTTAATCTCTATTGTTCCATTTAGGAGCGAATATATCCTGGTTTCATGTATGTTATAATAACATCATTAAAGTCAATTCTTATGTCCAATACTAGAAATTCTTATATTTTATGGGAATATTTTTGCAAATTTTTTATAAAAATTGTAAGAGATAAGTTTTCTACAAATTTAAATTATTTTTTACAAGAAAATTTGCAAGAAATAACTAACTTTTTAGTAGTTGTATTGTCTGCTTTGGAACTCCCCATATTGGAGCTCTTGTGCATAACGATTTTGTCCTTATTTTTTAAAGAAAATTTGTAAGAAATAACTAACTTTTTAGTAGTTGTATTGTCCGCTTTGGAACTCCTCATATTGGAGCTCTTATCACGTAACGATTTTGTCCTTAAAATGCATATAAGTAGATTAAGAAAGGAACTTTTGGTTTCGACCGTAACAATTTTGTCTTTAAAATGTGTCTAAGTGAATTAAGAGAAAATGGTGTATTTAAACTACTCTTGGTCTCGACTCGTAAGCGATGTGAAACTCATGAGCATACAGAAATATAAACCCCTTAACCTCACGATAGGCGCCAATATTCAATTTAAAGAATGAGAGACTCATAAACGTATTGAAACATAAGTCTCTCAACCACACAATAGACGCCAATGTCCCATTTAAAGAACGAGGATGTCCTAACATCATGTCCGTTGTGATAATATTGTTATGGTCAATTCTCAAGTATTGTACTTTAGAATTCTCATCCATCACAATTTTATTTTTAAAAATATCTAAATAGGTTAAAAAAAAATTATGTATATAAACTATTCTTAGTTTCACTCCAAAGCAATGTAAATCTCGTTAATATAACATAACACCTCTAAATATATTACTTTTAATTTTAATCCCTCTTAACATTAAACATTGACACGACATTTTTTAATGATGCAACTATGTTTAATTGAGCATTATACTAATATGTTGGTACGACCATGAGAAAGACTAATGTTTTTTTGGGATTATCAATAAAAATAAAAAAGGAAGTGAAACAAAAATATAATAAATAAAATTATTTGAATTAAATAAAAGATAATAAAATAGTGAAATATAAAATTTATTTATTTATTTATTATTAATTATATGAATTAGTCTTATATTATTTTTAATTACTATTATTTTAACAGAGAATAAAAAAATTACTAATATATACTTTCTATGATTATTATATTATACTTTCTATGTTTTTATTTTCATTCTCATGCGGAAAGAATGCTTTTGTCGTTCTTTTCTGTATGTCACTTCATCTGAACGACGAACAAAATCTCGCACCTTCATTTTCATCTGCCCGTGCCCGTGCCTGTAGTAGATCTATTGAATCAAACAATGCGTAAAAACCAAAGAACAAAAATCTACAAAAAATATATTAAGAACAAAAACCGAAAACAAAAGAGACTAAAGCAAAACACTCGTATATAATAAGGGCCAAAAATCAATTAAACAAAGAAGTTTATCTAAACACTCGTATGAAGCAAATTCACATGTTTAGATAAACTATTCACAAACATTTACAAAATGAGAAAATTCATAGAAGTTTGTGTGAATATAGCTGCCGTAAAGCCACTTTTGTGGAAGTCAAAATAAGAGAACTATTTGTGAGTTATTTATTGACTATTGAAAGAAAATAGTCATAGTTTTATAATGGCATTAAATGTCAAGCCAAAAAGAGAAGTCTCTTCTTCTCTGTAAATATTGACTTCCTCCTATGTTTTAAATCATCATCTTAGTAAGAGTGATTAAATCGGATAGAATATAAAGTTTATCTTGTGAAGTTCTTCTAGTAAGTGATTTCTCCTATTTTAAGAAGAGAGAGAAAGTGTTATTTCCTTCTAATTTAGAGAGAAGTTGTAATCATTCTTCCACATAGTGGAAATCTTTATTTGGTCTTGCCCGTAGTTATTTCTTTATTTGTTGAGAGTTTTTCACATAAAATATTGAGTGTCAATTCCTAATTTTCTCATATATATATTTTAGCTGAAAAATATTATTTCGCTACTCTGAAACCCAACAGTGGTATCAGAGCCACTAGGTTGTGATATTATTCCACTGCTATAGTTACTAGAATAGTATTGGAGAAAATTCTTAATATGTTATGTAGTTGCAGTTAATCTGATATTTCACATCAGAAAAGAGTTATTCTTGTTACTGGATATAAAAGTTGTTCCAGTAGGCAATACTATTTATAATAACAGGTGCATAAGTCAGTGTAAACCATGACGGCAAAATTTGAGATAGAGAAATTCAGTGGGAGTAATTTCTCCCTGTGGAAATTGAAAATAAAGGCATACTTGAGAAAAGAAAATTGCTTAGCAGCAATTGAAGGTAAGCCTGATGGTATTACCCGATGAAAAATGGAAGGAGATGGATAACATTGTTGTTGCTAATTTGCACTTGACATTGGCCGATTTTGTCTTGTCTAGTGTTGCAGAAAAGCAAACAACAAAGGAGATCAAGGATACACTCGTAAAATTATACGAGGTTATGTCTCTTCACAACAAAATTTTCTTAAAGAGACTCTACACTCTTCGAATGAGTGAAACCACATCAGTCACGGATCACATCAACAATCTCAACACACTATTTGCTCAGCTGACAGCCTCAGATGTCAAAATAGTAGAAAGTGAACGTGCGGAACTTCTACTTCAAAGTTTACCAGACTCGTATGATCAACTCATCATAAATATCACAAATAATATGATTTCTGACTATCTAAACTTTGATAACGTTGCCCGAGTTATTCTTGAAGAAGAATCTAAGCGCAAGAATAAGGAAGATAGATTGAAAAATTCCAAGCAAGCAGAGACTTTGACAGTGGTGTGAGGAAGATCAACAGAGCGTAACTCCAGTGGGAGTCAAAATCATGGTAGATTGAAATCTCGAGGAAGGAAGAATTTCAATTGCTACTACTGTGGCATGAGAGGACACTTGAAGAAAGATTGTTGGAAGAAGAAAAATGCTGAGAAGTCTCTTGAAGCAACTGCATCTCAAGGATGTGTTGCTAGTACCTCCGATGATGGAGAAATCTTGTATAGCAAAGCAGCAGTTGGTTCCAAAGGTGAAAAACAGCACACTGATGTTTGGATAATAGATTCGAGAGCAACATGGCACATGACTCCACGAAGAGATTGATTTTGCACCTATAAACCTATCTCAGAGGATTTGTGTTCATGGGTAATGATCACGCCTTGGAAATTGTTGGAATCAGTACTGTCAAATTGAAAATGTACAATGGTACTATTCGTACAATCAAGGGGTACGACATGTGAAGGGCTTGAAAAAGAATTTATTGTCTATTGGACAATTGGATGACCTCGGTTGCAAGACCCATATTGAAGGTGGGATCTTGAAAGTGGTGAAAGTGCTCTAATAGTGATGAAAGCAGAGAAGTTTGCTGCAAACCTATACATGCTTCTGGGAGATACGTTGCAAGAGGCAGATGTATCAGTTGCATCAGCTAGTCAAGAAGAATCAACGACAATGTGGCATCGTAGATTAGGCCATATGTCAAAACGAGGCTTGAAGGTCCTTGCGGAACGTAAACTCTTACCTGGCCTCACATCGGTAAGCTTACCTTTTTGTGAGTACTGTGTGACAAGCAAACAACATAGATTGAAGTTTGAGAAGACAACTACTAGAAGCAAACACATACTTGACTTGATACATTCTGATGTGTGAGAGTCACCGAAAATGTCTTTAGGAGGAGCTAAATATTTTGTATCATTCATTGATGATTACTCTAGAAAATTGTGGGTTTACCCAATCAAGAAGAAGTCAGATGTGTTTCCAGTTTTCAAGAAATTCAAAGCACAAGTGGAGCTTGAAACTGGGAAAAAGATTAAGTGCTTAAGGACAGACAATGGAGGAAAATATACAGATGGTAAGTTTCTAGCATTTTGCAAGCAGGAAGGTATAAGGAGGCAGTTCACGGTTGTCCATACACCTTAACATAATGGTGTAGCAGAGTGGATGAATAGAACCCTCTTAGAAAGGACTAGAGCTATCTTGCGAACAGAAAGATTAGCCAAATCTTTCTAAGCAAAAGCAGTAAAGACAGCTTGTTACGTAATAAATCGATCACCATCAATTGTGATTGGTTTAAAGACACCTATGGAGATGTGGAAAGAAAAGCCAACAGAGTATTTTTCTCTACATGTGTTTGGATGTCCTGTGTACGTGATGTACAACTACCAAGAAAGAACAAAGTTGGATCCAAAATCCAGAAAATGCATATTCTTGGGCTATGCTGATGGATTTAAGGGGTATTGTCTGTGGGATCCCACTGCTCGCAAGGTTATTGTCAGTAGAGACGTAATCTTTGCAGAGAATGAACTGCAAAATGAACAGGTAAATGACAGCACTTCTAAAGATGTTACTACTGTATAAATAGATGGAAAGTCTGGAGAAGAAGATTCTTTAGAAGCAGAACCAGAGCATGAGGAACAAGAACCAGAAGAGGCCAATGATACAGAAGTTCAACGAATAACACATCAGATAAGGAGATCATCTTAGCACTCAGACTATGTAATGGCAAGTCATGATGCATACTGTCTTCTAACAGCAGAGGGAGAGTCGTCAACCTTTCAAGAGGCTGTGAGTAGTTCAGATGCTTCTCTGTGGATGACAGCAATGCAAGAAGAAATAGAAGTCTTACACAGAAACAAGACATGGGAACTTGTTGCACTTCCACAAGGTCGGCCATCAGCAACAAATGGGTCTATAAGATCAAACGTGATGACAATGATCAAGTGGAATGATATCGTGGTGATCAAAGGGTATGCTCAAAAGGAAGACATTGATTTCAATGAGATATTCTCTCCAGTGGTTAGACTTACCACTATCAGAGTAGTGTTGGCTATATGTGCTGCATTTGACTTACATCTTGAACAATTGGATGTAAAGACTGTTTTTCTTCATGGAAAACTTGAAAAACTTCTTTTCATAAATAATACTATTTTTAAAAATATTTTTCAAAATAGCACATCCGAAACATTATTTACACAACTAACATTCTTTACTCGTTCACGTATTAAAATAATCGATTATTTTATATTATGATCGATTATTTCACGCAAGATCAACTCTCGCTCAAACGAAGAAACCCTTCGCTTGAGCGAGGAGATCTGTAACAAAGGGATAATCTCGGGTCAATTCTCGCTCAAGCGATGGGTACTTTTGCTTGAGCGAGAAGTGATTAAAATGTGGTGACCCAAGTTGCGTTATGTGGCTAACTGCGTTGGACGTTTAGCCTATGGTCAATTCTCGCTCAAGCGATGGGTTACTTCGCTTGAGCGAGAATTGATTGCGTAACTACGTTGGACCGTGGTCTATTCTCGTTCAAGCGAGACGTTCATCGCTTGAGCGAAGAAATTTATAATCAATTATAATTTGAACTAATCGATCATAATTTTAAAATAATCAAATATACAAAATTATGATCGATTATTTCTCTCTCGCTCAAGTGAAGAAACCCTTCGCTTGAACGAGGAGACATGTAACAAATGGGTAATCTCGGGTCAATTCTTGCTCAAGCGACGGATACTTTCGCTTGAGCGAGAAGTGATTGAAATATGTGGTGACCCAAGTTGCATTATGTGGCTAACTGCGTTGGACGTTTAGCCTGTGGTCAATTCTCGCTCATGTGAGAAACTCATCGCTTGAGTGAGGAAACCTACAACTATTTGTCACCCACCCAAGTCAGGATTCCCATGTCTTTCTGATGCACACAAGTAAGGAATCCAATGCTGATAACCAATGCAATTGGAGATGTCGAGCAATATTGCGCATAAGAGAGCAATATTGGGAGATTATGAAGCTTGAAGGGCACCATACATGCGTTTCGCCATTAATCAGCCAAGACCACAACAAGTTGGGATATAAAATGATTTTTCAAACAATTGGTCAAATAATTGATGATGATTCGTCAACACCAATCTCCACAATCATAGCTCACATCTAATTAACAACGGATTACACTATAACATACAGGAAAGCCTAGTTGGCCAAACAAAAAACAGTTGAGATCATCTACGGCAATTGGGAGATCATCTACGACAATCTGATGAAGTCAAAGGTTACTTAAGGAACTTTTTGCTAACTGTTTTGATCGATTAAAACTTGTTGTTATCAGTTAAAATAACTTAGAAAGTTTTGTGAAAAGTTTTGAAGAAACTCACTTTACAGGAGCTGCATAATCCGGGTTTGATTGTTCTAGTTTTTTTTCTTTGTTTCTTTACATTTCTTTACTATATTATGGGTGTCTGGAAGCTTGAGCGAGAATTGACCACAGGCTAAACGTCCAACGCAGTTAGCCACATAATGCAACTTGGGTCACCACATATTTCAATCACTTCTCGCTCAAGCGAAAGTACCCGTCGCTTGAGCGAGAATTGACCCGAGATTACCCATTTGTTACAGGTCTTCTCGCTCAAGCGAAGGGTTTCTTCGCTTGAGCGAGAGAGAAATAATCGATCATAATTTTGTATATTCGATTAGTTCAAATTATAATCGATTATAAATTTCTTCGATCAAGCGATAGATGTCTCGCTTGAGCGAGAATTGACCACGGTCCAACGTAGTTACCCAATCAATTCTCGCTCGAGCGAAGTAACCCATCGCTTGAGCGAGAATTGACCACAGGTTAAATGTCCAACGCAGTTAGCCACATAACGCAACTTGGGTCACCACATATTTTAATCACTTCTCGCTCAAGCAAAAGTACCCGTTGTTTGAGCGAGAATTGACCCGAGATTACCCCTTTGTTACAGATCTCCTCGCTCAAGCGAAGGGTTTCTTCGCTTGAGCGAGAGTTGATCTTGTGCGAAATAATCGATTATTTTAATACGTGAACAGTAAAGAATGCTAGTTGTGTAAATAATATTTCAGATGTCCTATTTTGGGAAATATTTTTAAAAATAGTATTATTTATGAAAAAAAGTCAAAATTTATATGCTCCAACCAGAAGGCTTTGAAGAACAAGGAAAAGAAAATTTGGTTTGTAGGTTGACCAGATCTTTGTACGGCTTAAAGCAGGCGCCAAGGTGTTGGTACAAGAGATTTGATTCCTTCATTATTAGTCTCAGATACAACAGATTGAATTTAGACCATTGTACGTATTACAAGAGGTTTGATGATAATGATTTTATCATTTTGTTGTTGTATGTGGATGACATGTTGGTGGTAGGCTCCAACAAAGATCGAGTCCAAGAATTGAAGGCACAGTTGGCTAGGGAATTTGATATGAAGAACTTGGGACTCGCAAACAAGATTTTAGGGATGCAAACAAGATTTTAGGGATGCAAATTCACCGTTATAAAAAGGATAGGAAGATTTGACTTTCTCAAAAGAATTATCTTAAGAAAGTCTTGCGACGCTTCAACATTCAAGATTGTAAGCCAATCTCTATCCCATTGCCTATCAATTATAAATTATCCTCATATATGTCTCCTAGCAGTGAAGCAGAGAGGATGATAATGTCTCGAGTACCGTATGCATCGACAGTGGGAAGTCTTATGTATGCTAAGATTTGTACGAGACTAGATATTGCACAAGCAGTTGGGACGGTCAGTCGATTTATGGCAAATCCTGGTAGAGAGCACTGGAATGCTGTGAAGAGGATCCTAAGATACATTAAAGGAACCTCAGATGTTACATTATGTTTTGGAGGATCAGAGTTTATTGTTAGAGGATATGTTGATTCAAATTTTGCAGGTGATCTTGATAAAAGAAAATCTACTACAGGATATGTGTTCTCCCTTGCAAACGGAGCGGTAAGTTGGTTATCTAAACTGCAGACTGTTGTAACTTTATCTACTACAAAGGCGGAGTATATGACAGCTACCCAGGCATGCAAGGAAGCAATTTGGATTCAAAGGTTATTGGGAGAACTCGGACACAAGCAACAGAATATCACTATGTATTGTGACAGTCAAAGTGTCTTGCACATTACTAGGAATAGAGAAAGGGAGTATGGATATGCAGAAGATTCATACCAAAGATAACCTAGCAGATGCTATGACAAAACCAATCAACTCTGATAAGTTTATCTAGTGCAAATCCTCCTATGGTTTATTAGAAGCATAAGCAACATGGAACAAGCAAGTAGAGAAAAATTTTGAAACTCACAAAAGTGACTTTAAGTGGGAGATTGTGAATACAGCTATCATAGAGCCACTTTTGTGGAAGTCAAAATAAGGGAACTATTTGTGAGCTATATGTTGACTATTAAAAGAAAATAGTCATAGTTTTACGGTGGCATTAAATGCCAAGCAAAAAAGAGAAGTCGCTTCTTCTCTATAAATATTGGCTTCCTCCTATGCTTTAAATCATCATCCCAACAAGAGTGATTAAATCAGCGAGAATATAAAGTTTCTCCTATAAGATTCTTCTAATAAGTGATTTATCCTATTTTAAGAAGAAAGAGAGAAATTGTTCTTTCCTTCTAATTTAGAGAGAAGTTGTAATCATTCTTCCACATAGTGAAAATCTTTCTCTGGTCTTGCCCGTAACTATTTCTTTATCTATTGAGAGTTTTCCACGTAAAATATTAAGTGTCAATTCCTAATTTTCTCATATATATATTTTAGCTGAAAAATATTATTTCGCTACTCTGAAACCCAACAGTTTTCCATTACATTAAGTCAAAGAATATGCATATTTTAAAATTAAACCCTCTGAAAAACTAATATGAAACAATCTCTACAAATAGATCCTACCGTATCATCATTCACAAATTGATTAAACGTGCTCTACCATGTCTCCCAACAAGGAGGGAAGAAAACCATCTACCGTTGTTAAATAAGATGGAGCATCAAAGGCAATGGCAAAACGCCAATACAAGAAAATGAGAACTTTCTGTTGAACAGAGACAAGTAAAACAACATAGACAACATGACATTTTGAGTTTCTGCAATGTTGTATCGGCAAATTAAGGTGAAAGACAAGGATATATAGAGAACATGGCCAAATTCTGAGACTTGGCTGTGATTGAAGAAGGAGTCCCAATCAAATCCTCAGTCCAACTTGCCATTGTTCTATTCTGAGGTTGAAATAATGTTCACAGGTGTGGCAATCCTTCATATTGCAGAAAATTATAGTTGATGCGGCCCCATTTCCAATCTTAGAAATCCCAAAATCCTTAACATTGAAGCTATAATCACAAGAACATTTTGTACAATCATGGTTCTAGCTAGTCCTAGAGTACCAATTACATCAAAGACATCGACAGATGATTTAAAATTTGGATCATATGACAAATTTTCATAATATTGACAAATAAAAGAAATTTTAGTGGTCTAAAACAAGCTTAAAAACAATCTATTATAGCAAGTCACATGAAGTCCATCATGATACTGCTTTCTACCTCAATCCATCCTATAATTCACAATCATTTTACGTTTAACATAGAACAAAAAATTAGGAAGAGAAAAAAAAAATCATGTGGGCAAATAAAACAACAGTTTAACACTGTTGCAGAGTAAAGATTAGTTTGTACTTAAACTAAGAGTGATTAAACCTTCTTCACATATAAAATCAACCTTATTTGCAGAGGATTAGGACAACTATAGATAAGTGTTATAATCCTGTCATATCTGCAACTCAAAACCAAAAGATATCAGCTAGGTTTCTTGAGTTGTTCATTACTAGTCAGCAGCAGCAACAATGGCCTCTGGTTTACACAATTAAATAGCTCCCAAAACCTTAACGAAAATCATAGACGGAACTAGTATATTAATTTATAGAGGAAAAGAACTTAATAGTCAAAATCAAATAATGCAGAAATATTATCTTTGGCTTTCCAACGAATTCGTTGCTAAAATACGTTTTATTATGGAGCCATCCTTGAAAAAGTAAATGAAACAGGCAACTGACATGGGTTTCTGCATTTACAATTAAAAACTTCACACACCCCCCCCCCCCTTTCCGTTTTTCAATGCTGATGACTAAATATGACTAATATTCTGTTCATCTAAACTTCTAACTCCGTGTATACTAAAAATTGTACATGAAATTTTCCAAATAAAATGATCCTGATGCTACAAACATCTGTATGAAGATGAAGACTGAAAAAAATTACTTCAGATGGCAGTATGACCAAAAAACCTCATAAGCAAGGTCCATACTTATTAATTTAAGCTCATAACTTACTGTTTTACAGATGGCATAGCTTTTGCAGAAACCTCTGTGCAAGGGAGATAGTAACCAGTTTTTGCATCTCAGAAGAGAAACTAAACTTCAATTTCATGAAATACATCAGACACTCAAAGGGCAGTGCTCAGCAACTTCCTTCTCAGAAACTAAGCATAGCCTACATTATGCACTGCAGTGCCCAGAGGAAAATTATATACAGTAGCCATCCATCTGATGAGGGGGAAAGATTATCGTTGTTGTTCGTCTATAGAAACACAAGACTAGCAAATTACACAACTGCAGATGCGGTTCTGCGAAGATCAGGTACTCCATTGCCATATTTTGCACTAAATGTTGGACTTCTCAAGCTGCCATGTCTTACAGGCCTTGGCCGATAAAGACACAAGAGCATTTCCTCAAGCTTCTGCACAGTGTACTTCGCATATTTTGTAGAGCTAGCATCTTGCTCAACCAAAGGACCATAATTCTGCATGTAACTGCGGTACACAGGCACCACAGCTTGCACTATAAGCTGACATGTCTTCTCCCTCAGATCCCGTTCCGGCATGATCCAACTTGACTGCTTAGTATACATCTCATCAAAAACTTCATTGAACTTCTTCAACCTCTTCTTGACCAGGTCCCGGGCTGTGGCACGCCCTCCAGAGAAAAGAATCAAACCTTCCCTACTCAAATGTCCAGGAAGCTTTCCCCAGCTGTCCCTCAAGAAGATTGTGGAGTAATAGTCCTTATACTGTTCGTGCTCCCTTAGCCAGGAATCCCCCAAGAGCTCCCCAAGCTTTGTCCCTTTCAAATGCTTGCATAGATGCCAGTGATTGTTCATAGCAAAAAAGTGGGACAGTATAGGATCGTCATAAGCCTTGATCCAAGTCTCCACATTCTGCTCAACAGCCTTCACAATGTTCAAAATCTCAGTAACAAGGACTCTCTCCTGAAAGCTTTGGCGCTTCCAACTTCTGTGAATGATCAGGACCTGAGTCAATATCGGCTTATAATCCTCCCCAAGGAGCTTGTTACAGTAATCGGTGATAAAGCTCACCAATCTCGGCACATTGCCATCCACAGGTGGTGGATTCGGCCTCTGCAACTCCACCTGAACAAAAAGCTCCCAGAAAATCTCCGCAGCCCCATCAATCACCCTTTTAATAAGATCCCTAGTCAAATTCTGTATCTCAACACATGGCGCACCCCCAAAAAGCCGGTTGAAATCCAACCTCAACTTGCTGAGCGACGCGAAAATATCCAACAACTTCAAAAGCTTAATGGGGTCCTTCTTACTCTCAGTAACCGTCTTCCCAAACTGAAGAAACGCCAGTATACCAGCCTGCGCGGCTATCTGCGAAAAGCAACCCATCCACACATCCAATCCAATCCTCTCGAACACATCATTGCAAAGCTTATACTCAGCCTCAAACAAATGCTTCACCGCAAACTCCAAATGCTTCCCCCACTGAGCAATATACCCCTCAATGCTCTGCACATCATTGAACTCCGACACAGAAATCTCAAGGTAATCCAAATTCAGCGCCTGCAAACTTGCCCTAACATTGGAACTCCTCACCTCAACATAAATCCCCACACACCTATCCAGCCTGTCATTGGCAATCAACCGCCCCAGAATCGCCTGCAACTTGTGCACAACCGACACCGGCAACGGCGACGGCGCAATACACGCCAAATCATCACCTGCGGCCGCCACCGACATCGGCAATGGCACGCTATTCTCAGTCAACAGCAACCTGAACTCATCCTCCAACTTGCACAATGCAGCATCCAACAACCCACCATCGAGTTCCCCGTGCTGCGATTCGCGAAGATTCTTAAGTTCCTTCTTCAAATTTGCGAGATAAACCTGATCAGCAACGGAATTGTCTTCCAAATACTCAACTATGTCCTCCAACCACTGTATGGCCAACCCGCAATTGTCCCCCAAAAACCTCAGCGCCTCCTGGAGGCGCTTCAGCACCGACAAGTACCCAGCGATATCGCTCCGGGGATCCGACAACAGAGACTTTTCGAGGCCGTGGACGGCGTCAAAAACCTTGAGCACCGCCGCGGCGGGGCCCACAGCACGGTTGATGTGGCCGCCGACGGCCGCAAGGGCATCCCTCTCGGCGCGAATAGGCCGCACCGCCGATCCCAGCGACGGCAGCCGCTGCCTGATTTCGGCTAACCTCGGCCCCGCTCTCTCCAACGCTAACCCTACCGACTTCGATTTCTCTAAGCTGAGCCTCAGCGATTTCTCAGCTCTGATTAAATTCTCTATTCTAGAACCTTCCATTGCCGTGTGGTAACTATTCCAGATCGCTACTGAATCTTCTTTTTTTCTCTCTCTCTCTCGTTTACCTCGGAATCATCGAAAAGCTATGTTTGGACGAAGATGGAAAATATTGCGTTTGGAAACGGCGTGGAAAGTGAGCGAAGTAGAAGAGGAGATAAAAATCGGAGGGAGTGAAAGAGAGAAAGGGTTTTGCAGTGAAGGAAGACTCGGTCGAGGAAAATAAGGACAGAGTTAAGGTTGTCGGAGAAGGCGAACGAGTTGACTCAACAACGAGTTTGGAGTGAAAAAGGGCAAATGAAAATGGAGGTGAGAATCTGAATCTGTGGTTTGAATATGAGAGAGAAGAGAAACCCTAAGGAAGAAGAAATTAGAAAAGAGTGTGAGAAGAGAACTCTGAAAAGTGTGTGTGAGAAAGAGAGAGAGAGGAAGGAATGTGGCACTTTTTGGGGGTGTGTGGCACAGAGTGCATGACAGAATGCAAAAATGCTTGTTCCTGTTACTTTTACTGTTTCTTTGTGTGTATCATAGTTTAATTATTCTTCTCTCTTATTTTTTGATCTTTCTTTTCTCTTCTCACCACAGTCTTTTCTGCTACTTTCCCTCTATTACACCTTTTTGTTAAGAAGATACAACTTCATTAATTAATTGACTCAAAATTCAATTTAAATCAAACTACTCAAATTTAATGAATTAGAATTATATCAATAATATTATTTTCTTGAAATATTTTTACGGATTTATATTACTAATTTAAATTGAATCAACTTGTTTTATCTGAGATGGATATTTGCCAAGTTCATATAATTGTAGTACTCATATTCTTCATAATCATCTGCCATAATAATCACGGTAATAGTCAATCAAAATTATGATTGTTCAATCCAACTTCCATAATGAAATTGGAATATTTAATTTTAGATTTTAAATTTCCAACTTTTTTTTTATTTACTAGAATAAAACCTACCATATTAAAACTAATCAATTCAAATCTATCAAATTAAATATATTTTTTAGTTGGTAATTTATGTTGCTTCTATGTCTAAAATACCATCGTTTAAAGTTTGCATGTTGCCACTTGAATATACATGTTAAGCATGGATTTAACGTATAAATTTAGTATAATTATCGTTGTTGATACCTAAATTTCATAAGAACGTCCCAGTTTTTTTTTTTTATAAGCCGAGCTTATATTGATAAAATATGAAAAATATTCGTATAAGACTTTTAATTCTTTTAATTGTGAATAAGAATGAGAAAATAAAATATTAATAATTGAAATAAATAGTATATTAAACATGAATTATTATAACGGTTGATATGTATAAAATATTTTATTTTTATTTATTAGCAGATATTTTAAATAATTTTTTTCAAGTATTTTAGATGAGTTAATATTTAAATATTTTAGATACTGTTGAGATATTTTAATACTGAGATATTTAAAAAAATCTATTAATATAAAATCCATATATTTAATAAATAGGTTTACAAAACTTACTCTAACATTCAATAAATAATTTTTTTATTATTAATATTTTTTTTAATTAATAAACATATGAAAATAATTAATAGCAAAATTATATTAAAACTAATTCAATATTAATTATGACTAAGTGATACTGTTAGTTTTATTATTTTTCTATGTCTACATTTGGATCACGGACAAAAAGAGATGAAATGGAGAAAAAAATGCAATGAAAGTTTATTTTTTCATGCAATGTTTTTTATTTTGTAAAAGAAAAAAATAATCTACCCAATTATGCGAAGAAAACCGCGAAAAACATTATACAAAAATTAAAATTATATGTATACCATCGTTTTTAATTAATCTCAATACCAATACGTGATATAACTCTCTTTCGTCTATCCAATTATATCATCTATCCATAATAGTTTTCAATGATTTTTATTTTTTTTTAATGTTTCCATCATCATCCTAATGATTATCATATCTCTTTTGTTGAACCTAAAGTCTCCTTTGTCTACTAAGGGTGGAGTTGAATCACTAATTAGACTCAACAGCAACCAATTTGGTGGGTTAAGTGAAAAATTGTCTCTAAGGAAACCTTAGGCATTTTTAGTGTTAGGTGGTAAAATTCTAATTCTACCGTTGATGATGCGTAAAATACCCACATATTAGTGTTGATTATATAAAATTGGAGAGAACGGTGAATCAAATTGAAATCTTGATGGAACGAATTTCAATTGGCATGGAAGGATGTCAATCATTTTCACATAGAATTTGTTGAATATTTGAAATAAAAGCAAAATTAATTGTTTGATTATTACTGAAATTAAGATCAACTAAAATGACAATATTAATAATTCTTAAAAAAAATCATTTAAGAGTATTAGTATCATCTTTTAATTAGAATGGTAGATATGCGACCTTAAAAAAATTAATGAGATAAATAGATAGTTTTAATCTGTTTTGCTTTGTTTATTTTAATTAGGATAAAAAAGATATATTATTCTGTTTTAAAATAATATTTATATATATTAAAATTAAATAAAAAATATTATATTTTTTATGTTATATATTATTAAAATACAATATAATAATATAATTTAAATTATAAATATTAATAAATTGAAATAAATTATTGATTACAATAAATTAGTTTAATATATAAATATAATAATTTTATAATTTATCTAATAAAAATATTAATTAATAAAAAAATTATAAATTATTTATATAATTAAAAATATATTATATTTATTTATTTATATAGAAAATAATATTAACAAGTTCATCTATTGTTTTGGCGGGATGAACTAAAATTTGTAATTTGTTCTTATTATAATATGTTAACCTCGTGCCATTTTTTCAAGCTTTTTTTATAAATTAGAGATAGAACATAATAAAACCTAACCGTTGACCTATTTTATTATTTTACTTTTATCCTTTAAATACCAATTCAAGATGAATATGAAATAATATTTATTTGTCTTATATGATAAAAATAGATTAGAGGTTAAATTCAATGAGAGTTTGTTAGTGTAATTCAAATTTACAAAATGGATTAATAATTTTAACGTAACCTACCTTTGTTTGTCCTGCGCAATTTGTTAATCTGGTGGGTCTAGGATAAAATGAATTGATTAGTTTATAAAAAAATATTTATATAATAAATTAAAATAAAAAAATTATAATTTAAAATATTTTTTTATATTATTAGAATATGAAAAATATTTTATAATATTATAATTTAAATAATTATATTAATCAATTAAGTTTAAATTGTAACGACCTTAAAAATCGTTACTATAATGATGTCTTCGCAAAGTAGTAAATAACAACATCTATTTTACATTATATTATCGTAATTATAACATATATTGAAATTCCAGTTCACTAACGAACTTCAAAATATAGTAACATAATTTATTTATATATTATACATGTAAAAGTAGCTTCCTCAAGCTTATCTCACCTGAACTATCCCTCGCTGTCTAGTAGTCACATCACCATCTCTCAACTCCCGATCTGCTCCCACATAAAAGTGATCATCGCAGATCCCATCCACATGGAAAAATAGGGGTAAGTATTAAATCATTTGATATAATAAAATAGATATAGAAGTAATAATTATATATTATGATCAATTACGAAATTATCAACACACTAAGACACCTTCCGAAGTATACCCTAACTATGCCCGAACTCGGAGGCTATCATCTGTGGGCACATTGTGATCGGTACCCGCAGTACCATTCTGACCACCCTCCACACAGAGTAGGATTACTGGCGCCCTTCATCACTCATACTGGAGTACCCCTCCGAGCGCGCCACCAGTCATCCCCCATCGACTTCTCAGTCTAGCCAATATATAACGTCTCAGGACTGATTCTGAGCATCAACCCTCAAGCTTAGTCCGACCCACACACATCACAACACTCTACTTTCATTCTCTCTCTATATATATATATATATATATATATATATATATTTCCTAAAATCATTTCCGAAATCATTTCCGAAACTATTTCCGAAACTATTTTCAAAATCATTAAATTACTATTTTGCCCTTAATCTTTTCTTAAAATTCCATGTATGTCCCTAAATGACTATTTTACCCTTGGACATTTTTGAAAATTCCATTTATGTCCCTATGATGTAAAATGACTAGTTTACCCTTGATCTTTTTAAAAAATCTCCACCATATCCCTTTCTTCTTCCTTCTCTCGCTCAAGCGAGTACACCAGTCGCTTGAGCGATACAAAACCCGAGAGTCCCCTTTGTTTGAAGGATTCGTCGCTCAAGCGAGTACACCGGTCGCTTGAGCGAGACATGACCCGAGAGTCCCCTTTGTTTGAAGGCTTCATCGCTCAAGCGAGTACACCGGTCGCTTGAGCGAGACATGACCCGAGAGTCCCCTTTGTTTGAAGGTTTCGTCGCTCAAGCGAGTACACCGGTCGCTTGAGCGAGACAGGACCCGAGAGTCCCAAATTTTCCAGGTGTCCTCGCTCAAGCGATGTATTTTTCGCTTGAGCGACTTTTGCAGATTTTCTAGTTCGCCATTTTCGAAATCCAGATTTCAAATTTCTCAGTTTCAATCACCCAAATTAGTTCCAAATCAAAATTTAACCATAAACATGTTCAATTTAAGTTAAAAACAACAATTTTAGTATATAATTCATCCTTAATTTCAATAATTAAAAAAAAAACTTTCAAATGATGAACTGTTCATCAAACTCATAAATTCTTCAAAATTAGACATTCTTCAAAATTAGACATTCCAATACTTCATATCTCTACTCCTATTCCTTATTCACAGAGTACCCAACAATTCAATTTCATATATTGAATGAATTAAACTTCCCTTACTTGGTATGGTATTTCTACCGAAGCTTTCTCATTTAATTCAAGTTCTCTCCGTTTCACTGGATCCCGCACGAGTAGAGTCTCGTTGCTTGAAATTTAGACAATAGAAGAAGAAGGATGAGAGGAAAATTTTTGATTTCCCTCCTCCCCGCTTCAGATATTCATATATAAGAAAATTTTTATCGTGCATGAGGAAAACTTCGTTACGAAGTTTTCTTGCACGAGTAATATTAATATAATATTAAAATAAGGCATACGTCACATAAATTGTTAATTATAATTAAATATTTAAATACATATAATTTTCTTAATTTATTTAATAAAAAATATTAATTAATAAATAAATATTTTTTAAAATTATATAATTAAGGATATATTTTAAAAATATATTAAAATGTTATGATTTACCCAACCACCAACTTGCCCTTTAATGAATAAATTATGATTTGTAATTATTTTGACTATGATAAATTATTCCATATCTCTGTTTATAATAGATGAATCAAAATGGAACATATAAAAAACAACAAAAAGAAAAAAAATATAAAAACAAAAAAAATACTAATTATCATATTAATTTGACTCACATAAAAAAATACAAATTTGGTGAATTCATTCAATTAAAAGAATAAAAAAATATTTAAATATGTAAAATTCACGAAAAATATATGAAAAACATGGAAAAAATTTAAAAAAATTATATAATTAAAACATATTTTAAATATATTAGCAATTATAAAAATAATCGTTAATTTTTTAACATGTTATATATATTATCATTATGTATTTATGTAAATGTTATGCAATATATATTATTTTAAAACTAAAATACTATTAATTAATTAATTTTTTCATAAAAATGTTAATTAATTTTTCGAAAAAATTAATAAATTTTTTTATTAATTCATTTAACAAATATTACTACATAAAGTGAAAAAAAAACTTATTTAAAAATTTTAAATTTCATTATTAGAAGAAACTGAAACATAGATTGATGAAGGATAATGTAACATGATGGGATCATACTCTACGTTTTAAAATATAAAAGATAATAATTAGAGATAACAATTAAACCCGTATATGTGGGTACCGACGCGTTTCTGTTTCGAGTTTGATGGGAAAAACCTGAGTTGACCAAGGCGGGTTCGGGTTTTTCTAGCCTTAAAAAGTCGAGGGCGGGGATGGGTAATGCAATCCCTAACCCGACCCCATCCCCGTCCCGACTTTATATTTAAATTTAAAATTTAAAATATTAATACTTTAAATGTATTTTCTTTTCTTTTTCTATTTCACATAAGGTTATTTTTTTAATATTTCACCAAATTTTTTTTCTTTTACCCACTTTTAATTTTTTTTGTCTTTTTTAATCTTTTATATCAATTAATTTATTACATTATTCTCTCTCTTATCTTTCTATTTTTTACATTTTCTTAATTTCTCCCATCAATTTTTTTTTTAATATTTTCAATCAATTTGATGAACACAAGTAATTTTTTTTCTTTATCTTTTTTCTAAATATTTTACATAAAACCTAGTAGTAACTAATATTATTTTATTTATAATTTATATATATTAGGTTTTATTATGTCATATTTTTTATCTTATTATTCTTATTTATCATATATCAAATTTTATCTTAATAAAATAATTGTATTTTAAAGGATTAAAAGAAATTGATAATTTAAACTTTTATTACTTCGAACTAATTAAATAAGAATTAACTTATTAAATATTTTCTTATAAACTATATATTTTATATTTTTAAATGAAAATTTAAAAATGAATTAACTTATGTATATAATTAAATATTTGAATATAATATTATAATAATAATATTATTATAAGTATTTAAATATTTGAATATAATAATAATAATATTATTATTATTATAAATATTCTATATATATATATATATAAATAAAAAATAATTAAATATTTTTTTACATACATATTTTAATATAAATATAATAAATTAAAATATATATTTAATTAATAATTATTATAAATTATAAAATTATAAATATTTATTTATATATATATAATATATAATAAAATTAATTTATTATAAATATAATTATTTTTTTAAAATTAATATAAATTGAAAATAAAATAAAAATGAGAATAAATACTTAATTTTTAACGCTGATAAAAATAAAAAACGAGAAGGAAATAATAAAAAATATCGAGAATAAAAATGGGAGAAACAAAACTCGTTCCGCGCCCCCGCCCCCGCCCCTCCCTCCATGCCTAATAATAATAATAATAATACATGTCACTTACTCTCACTAAACTTATGAGTAAAAATAGAGTATTAATAATGTGGAGTAAATATTTTTCCAGCATCAGTCATCATCACAAAAGTTAAACTTTAAATATTGTGATTGTGACAGGGAAACTTTTTCATAATTGGACTACATGCAACGGAAATGATAATGTAATTTGTTCACAAGTACGATTAAAAATCAATAAATTAATTGACAAACTTTTGATGACATGTACTAAAAAAATCATTAGACAGATTCTAATGATGAACGAATATACCATTAGAATGTAAAAAAGAAGAAAAATAAAGTTTAAGTGTGAAGTTTATTTAAAATATAAAAAATACACATGGTTTTAAAATTTTGTTGAAAAAAAAGGTGATACTAAAACAGGCCTGAAAAGGTCCAAGATACTTTATCTGTGCTTCTGAATCCACGTCAACGATCTCTCTACACGTGAATACGTTATATAGGCATATATTTGTATAGGAAAATGATTAATTTTCAAGAGATTATTTCTCATTCATAACTTATTATATAATATAATACTGACTATAACACTATATTAAACATTATAATTATTATTATATTTGTACCACCTTAAAACTATAATTATTATTATATTTATGATACCTCAAAATATATAATTAAAACATGTTAAGTAATTCAAAATAAAAATAATCATATATATATATATATATATATATATATATATATATATATATATAAAGTTCAGAAGTAAAATAAAACATAAATTTAAACTATTTCAAGTTGCGTAATAATAATTTAATTTAAGTATACATAATTAAAATATGAAATAGAATAATATGATTTAACTTCAAATTTTCATATATATTATATGATGTTCATATTCATATTCACGTCACACAAATATTAGACGATTTCTAGAAAACTAAATATTAAATTAGAAATCAAATATATGTTATATACACTTATTTGTGAATAGGGTAAAATTCTCAATGACTTATCAAGACATACTTATTTTTCACACATAGCGAGGTTAAGTCATTAGAAACTTCCTTTCACTCTCACCACTCGATTCTTTTATTTATGTGATTCTAATGATTGGTATCTGAAATCCATCTTTCTTTCTCTCTCTCTCTCTCTCTCTCTCTCATATATATATATATATATATATATATATATATATATATATATATATATATATAATATATATGATACTATACACATGAAGATACCACTTGGTAATTCTCATATAACAACACAATATTTTTCAAAGCACCTAATAACATTCATACATATTATTTTATGTTTATAACATATATTTTAATTTCTTAAGACATATACATATTATTTATCACATTATAACAAATTTTTTTTATTTTGACCTCTATCTCCTGTTTTGACCATAACTTTTTTCTATGGGCATCATTTTTAACTAAATTTTATTTTATTTTATTCCTTATTTTTGGAACTTTGATTTTCATACATGAAACGTTTAATTTGAATTTTGGAACTATTTTTTATGATTTTTCAAAGACAACTAAGCGAATTTCAAATTCGCTGAGCCAAATTTTGACAAAATAAAACCTCCAACGATACCATAAATCCGCTTGGTGAATCCGAAAACACCGAGCAAAATTTAAGCACTTTTAAAACTGCCTGAAATCTGTTATGTGAATTTAGATCTGTTTGGCGATTCTTGATTCTATTTCTAATTTTGCAAACATAGTCTAAAATTGTGAAAGAATAAACTTTCTCTACTCAAAATTTTTATCATGCCTCCAAAAGCATTAAGACGTGTTTGGATAAAAAAAATAAGAGAAAAAGCAAAAAAAGGATTAATTACCATAGTTTTATGTAAATGAAATTTGAATAATTAAATTTTTCTACTTATAATTAATTTTAACTATACTCTTAAAATATTATATAAGGAGTTGCGAAAACATATTATATAAGTTAATATATATATATATATATATATATATATATATATATATATATATATATTTTTAAATTAAGTAATTTATTTTATTTTATTATTTTTCATATTTATTTTTAATTTATACATTATTATCTTATAATGACATTAAACGTTTTAATAGAATATTAAAATTTATATATATATATATATATATATATATATATATATATATATATATATATATATATATGATCGAATAAAATAAGGTTAAATTAAATTAAATCTTTATTAGAATCAACTTAAATGTAAATTTTATATGAATGACTTTAAGTTAAATTTAAGTCGATATTATATTGGAGTAGAATAATGATTAAATTAGATTAGATAAATTTAAACCAAACTTAAATTCAATAAAGTTATATTAAAATCATTTGAACTCAAATTAAATCGGACTAAACTTTGATATTGATTAATCTAAATTGTGCTGGATTCGGTTGAAGTAGATTGAAGATGTTGATTCAATCTAAATTGAATTATTAAAAAAATATAAATAATCTAATTTAAATCAAAATTTAACCTAGATTGAAAAATTTTAAATTAATTTGATTTAAATTATATCATTATATTAGATTAGATCTTGATAGAGTATGAATTGAACTTCTAAACAAGTTCTATAGGTATAATCTTAAAAACAATTATTTTAAGTGTTACAAAATTGAAGTATTTATCTAATTTAGAAAAAAAAGTAATTAATATATACTTTAGCGTGAAATTTTAATGCATGTTTCAGAGGATGGGCGTAAAAGAGATGATAAAAAATAATTACAAAACGATTATAAATTTTCATTTAATTTTTTCGATATTTTCTTTAAAACTCTAAATCAAATTTGAGATTAAAATCAATAATCAAATTATTTTTACTTTTTAAATGATTTGTTGTTCGATTAAATAATTTATATTTACGTATGTGATGAATTATTTATTAATCACGTGGACTTTTTATTTTATTTTATTAATAAATACAAACATTTTTCAAATTTTCAATAGAAGAGGATTTATATGAAATCAATGTCAATTTCAATAATTAAAATAAGATTATATTTGTGATGTATGATTTTTATATATTATAATAATATTACTGTGCAAGAAAACTTCGTAACAAAGTTTTCCTCATGCATAGTAAAATTCTTTTTTATATATGTGCATATAGAAAGGGGGAGGAGGCATCGACAAGTAGTTCTCCCTCTCATCCTTTTTCTTCTTTTGTCTAAATTTCAAGCAATGAGACTCTACTCGTGCAGGATCTGGTGAAACGAGAGAGAACTTGAATTAAGTGGGAAAACTTCGGTAGAAATACCACACCAAGTAAGGTAAGGGAAAGTTTAATTCATTCAATATATGAAATTGAATTGTTGGTTACTCTGTGAATAAGGAATAGGAGTAGAGATATGAATTATTTGAATGTCTAATTTTGAAGAATTTCTAATTCTGATGAACTGTTCACCGTTTGAAAGTTTTTGAAATTCTTAAAATTAAGGATGAATTATATGGTAAAGTTGTTGTTTTCAACTTAAATTAGATATAATTCATGTTTAATTTGAATTTGGGACTAGTTTGATTGTCTAAAATTGAGTAATTTGAAATCTGCTAAAATTTGTAAAATTTGATACGATTACTGTGCGAAGGAAGAAGAAAGGGATATGGTGGGGATTTTTTAAAAAGGTTAAGGGTAAACTAGTCATTTTACATCCTATGGACATAAATGCAATTTTTGAAAATGTTCAAGGGTAAAATAGTCATTTTACATCCTAGGGACATAAATGGAATTTTTGAAAATGTTCAAGGGTAAAATAGTCATTTTACGTCCTAAGGACATAAATGGAATTTTTGAAAATGTCCAAGGGTAAAATAGTCATTTAGGGACATACATGGAATTTAAAGAAAAGATTAAGGGTAAAATAGTAATTTAATGAATTTGGAAATGATTTCCAAAATGATTTTGGAAATGATTTCAGAAATAATTTTGGAAATATATATATATATATATATATATATATATATATATATATATATATATATATAAATATAGAATGAAAGTATCAGCTTTAAAGAATCAGCAGTGTGTTCGACGTGTATGGGTCAGATTGAACCTAAGGACTGATGCCCAGAATCAGTCATGAGACGTTATATATTGGCTAGACTGAGCCGGAGGGTTGGTGTCCAGAATCAGTCAAATACTATTATTTATTGACCCAAATGAGCCGTGAGGACAAGTGGTCCAGAATTCGGCATATGTGAATGATTTTTGTTGTGTTTGAATGGTACCCGGGGTGGTACAGAGTACATTAGTGTAATAACTATGTCGGAGGATTCTGAATGAGGTCCCAGACTTCACTGATTGGTCGGGTCAGATAGACTACGAGATCAGGTGGTGAGAAGTCGATGGGGGAATGGCTGGTGGCGCGCTCGGAGGGGTACTCCAGTATGAGTGATGAAGGGAATCAGTAATCCTACTTTGTGTAGAGGGTGGTCAGAATGGTACTGCGGGTGCCGATCACAATGTGCCCACAAATGATAGCCTCTGAGTTCGGGCATAGTTAGGGTATACTTCCGGAAGGTGTCTTAGTGTGTTGATGATTTTGTAATTGATCATAATATAATTATTATTTCTATATCTGTTTTATTATATCGAATGATTTAATACTTACCCCTATTTTTCCATGTGGATGGGACTACGATGATCACTTTTATGTGGGAGCAGATCAGGAGTTGAGAGATGGAGATGTGACTACCGAACAACAAGGATAATTCATTAGGATAACTTCGAGGAGCTACTTTTACATGTTTAATATATAATATAAATTATGTTACTATATTTTGAGGTTCCGTTAGTGAACCGGAATTTCAATCTATGTTACAATTATAGTAATATAATGTAAGATAGATGTTGTTATTTACTTGTTTACTATTTTCCGAAGACATTTTTATAATAGCGATTTCTAGGGTCGTTACAATATTTCATTCAATTATTATTTGTGTCTAATTTGAATTTTTAAATTGCAAGAATAATAAAAGTAGAAATAAAAATGAATTGTTTGAAAGTAAATGTGGAACAAAAAATAAATATGTGAAGATATTAAATTGCATAAAAATAAATTAATCCATTACAAGAATAAAATATGAATTGACAAAAGAAATTTATAAAGATGACGATCCAAATTGTAAAGAACTCTATTAAAAATATTTATTCAACATTCGTAATGTTTTTTTAGGATGCAAGTTTTTTTATATAATTTGACAATCACCCTATTTACATTTATTTTACCCTATTTATATTTTCGTCGTATAACTACTAAGACACTTTAAAATAATAATAAAAAAATAAAATAAAGTAAAATCAAATAAAATACACATAATGGAAAATAAAATCCACAAATGGTTATTTTCCTATAACTGTTTTCTCCCTTTTTTTCGAGTCATTTTGTTGTCACCTAATACTCACAAGCGCATATGTCACGTAATTGGACCATAATTGTTTCCACATATCTCTCAATTGCATAACTTTCTCTCAATATCTTATTTCTATTGATTAGCAACCTGAACTTGACATTCACAATTCTTCGATTTTGAACATTTGATTGATCATACGATACTTTCGGTTGACTTCTCATTTGTTCAACTCAATATCTCTTGTTGATAATGCGTATTTTCAAGCATTTCCTAACCATAAGCATTCAAAGCTTATACCTTTGTTCAATCTAAAAGTTACTAAAATATGGAAAGAATGGATCGAGCCTAGAAATTGAGAAAGACATATCGAAGCATAAAAGTAGTTAGTGTTGAATTTTTTGGAAAAAGACAGAATATCAATAAATTGAGAATCGAGAAATTAAAAGTGAAGAGCATCGACAAAATTAGGAATGAAAGACTTAAATGGTGGACAACATCGACACGGATATATCGAGAGGAAGTTATATGAAAGGATCTTCCAATGATATATCAAAAGATTGATGAAGGCGGTTAAGAAAATAAGTTCCTTGAAATGTGTAAGTTACAAGTAAATATCTGTCAACTAGGTGAAACAATTGTTGGGTTGATGAAAATATTACATTTTGAAAAGTCTCACATCACATTGGATAAGTAATAAAGTGGGTGATAGTAGTTATATAATGAGCTTAAGGTCCATGAGGTTTCTCACCCCAGTCAAAGACCCTTTAAGCTTGTATTTGACTTTTCTTATACTCTTGTAGTAGAGTGTTGTGAGGTTTAATTTAAATTCTTGCTTTGGAGAGTGTGGATGTACTTGTGGTCAAGGACATAAGAGAGTTGTCTATGTCTTGTAAAAAAATTTCACATGGTGTTGTTCTTGGGTTATTATTAGATAACGATCGTGATTTTTCTCCAGTTTTTGTAGTTTTCAAATTATATTTGTATGTTGATTGTTTTTCTCTTATTTCTCTATTAGTAGGGTAATTCTCGGGGATAAATGGTAATGTTCTTTATGACGCTTTTTTCATCAACAATTATAAGAATATAATTGTTTAAAAAATTTTATTTGTAATTTTTATTTTATTATTTTTATGATTGTTTTAGCGATTACAAAAAATTATATATATATATATATATATATATATATATATATATATATATATATATATATATAAGATAAAATAAAGGTAATTAAGGGTGATTATCAAATTGTATAACTTAATTCTAAAAAGCACTCGTAAATTGGGAACAAGTATAAGTTCTTTGTAATTTGGATCGTCATTTTCATTTATTTTCTTATCAATTTCTTTTTTATCTTTGATAGTAAGTTAGAATTATCTTTATGTTATTTAATTTCTTGCACATTTACTTTTCATTAATTCATTTTTACTATTCTTTATTATTCTTACGAATTATCTTAAATATTTCATATTGTATTAAATATAAAAATTTAATACGAATAATTTTTAATTGAAATCCAATGTGTATTAAATATTGAGTGGGATTAAAAGAACCCACCTAATGTTTAAATAATTCAATGTGTAAATTGTATTAATTTCATGGAACAACCATTATTTACACTAAAAACAACCTTCCATCTAACCATTTCAATTCATTACTTAAATCAATTTCTTACTATAACCCTTTTAGTCTCAATATTCAATCCTTAATAACTCCAATTTTCTTTATTCATTACCATTATTTATTTGAAACCTTCCATATTTCTTGTTTGTTTCTTTCAATATATTTGCAAAGTTATGAATAACATAAACTACACTTAAGCATTCATTATATTGAAAGATAAATTATATATTTTAAATTAATTATTAATTAATAAACATTAATGATTATGTTAGTTAAATGATTAGTTTTATAAATTGATTATATTCATTGAAACACAATATAAATTTTGTATTGTAATTTTTTAATTATGAAACTATAAAATTTATTTATAAATATAAGAATAAAATATAAAAAAATTCACAATATATTTCATGATAAAAAGATTTTTTTTTTTAAGAAAATATTTTTAACCATGGATTTTTTATTAGTTGAAGGTACAAGGGTCCAATGATTAGGTGTGTCCAATTAACCATCGACTTTTGAATTCGTCCAATACATGAAGTAATGATTGATAACGACGTCTTGAAACATTGACAACGTAAAAATGTTGACAGTGGAGAAGTGTGTGGGGGTTAAGGACAGTTCGATTCAAACAAAGTATGATGAATTGAAACAAAACCAAATGTAGGGTTATGTTTGGATGCATACATTGACCAAACTCAATTTTCTAACTTGTTAGTCAAGAATTTCTGGTACAACTAAGTTGGATGCATGTGAACAAAAAGTTTAGGGTTATTGATTCATCCTCCTCCAATTTTCTCACATGTGAACTTCGTCAACACCATTTTGTTTTTGAATTTTCTAAGTTTCTTTTTGTCAAACTAGTTTATTATTTTATTGCTGCAAATGCCTCTGCTCAAAGTGTTATTGTTTAATGTACAAGCTTCTGATGGAGAACCAACAAAGTCAAAGTGTGGAAAAGAAGAAAATAGAAAATAGAAAATTAAAATACTGGATCCTTTTCTTCTGACTAAGTCTCCAACCTTAGGCCCATTTAAGAAAATTTGGGCTGCTTTTGCGTTTGCAGCATACATTATTGCTTTTTGTAATTTCATTATTTCTTCATATTTCATTTGGTTATAATGGAATAACAAAATTCACCTTTTGAAATTCTAGCATTTTTTTAATATTATTTATAATATATAAACTAAAACTTCATCTCTAAAATTTACAAATAATCATATATGTGCTCATATTCATTGAATAGATAATTAATTATAAGACACTTCTAATTTGGGTACTATTTGAAAAAATTGTGTTGTTTAATTCACTTTATCCATTAATGGAGAGTCTTTATTGGAGTTTTCAAGCTTTCTCCAATCAGTAACAATATTTTTTTTATTCACAATATTTAATCATGAATGAAATTGAATTCAGGTTGATTCATATTTATGACGTATTCATAATTTGTGTTTATTTGAATATATAAAAAATAAATATAAGCTAGATTTTTTTTTACTAAATTTTAAGAGAAGAAATAGAAAGCAAAAATGTGTGTGTGTGTATATATATATATATATATATATATATATATATATATATTTAAAAATAGATATAATAAAGTGATTGAATATTCCAGTTAAATTTATTTTTAAATACAATTTGTTTATGTGTTTATATTCATTGTTTCATTAATTAAAACAAGTAAAAATGTGGAATGGGTTGCTATGAAGATAATTTGTTTGAAATGGTTTATATTAAGTGATATTAGGGTTGTTATGGATGCATTATGCAAATGTTCCACATATTCAAATAAAACAAATTGACCAAACAAATTTGAAATTCTGACAGGCACCTAGGTCAACAATTTCAGGTCTAATACGTTGTAGGCACGTTAAAAAGTTTAATGTTATATGATCTCATGTGAAATTATGAGGTAACAAGCTTTGTCAACCACTTTTGACTTTGAAATAAAATATCTATTAGCTGCCTTATTTTCTTGGGAGCTTCAACATTCAAAGAAAAACAAATTGTTTTATCTCACATTTTAACAAATTTCACAATCAATTTTTAAAATAATAACTTATGTTTAAATGTTTTATCAAATAAATATATAATAAGTTCTTAACTTTATTTATATGAACTAACAACAAATATTAAGAAATAATATATAAAAAGAGTCTTAACTTTAAATTATTCGGTATTTTGTTTTTGTTACATGTATTTTTTATTTATTTCTTAATTATCTTTAGAACAATACAAGAGTGCGTGTTTGTTTTTCATTTTAAACCTTTTTTTTCACATTTAATTAACTAAACGTTTATTTTGAAAGGTTAGTCTATCTTTAATATCATTAATTCCTACGTGAAAATACAACCATCATATATAATAAATTATTATATTCTAATTCAATTTTAATTTACATCCATAGAATAAAAATATATATATATATATATATATATATAATATTTGATAATTTTTAAAATATAAGTTTTTAGATCGAACTCTGAGATTAAAAATAAATAGTAACTTTTAAAACATTCATTAATTTATTTTGTTTAGAATTTCGTGGATAATATCAACCATGAATTATTAATTTATTTTAGTAAAATTTTATACTCTTATTATATAGGATTTGTGATATCTTTTTATCAACTTATCAATTTGATGGTAATTTTTTATTAAATCAATGATTGGCTTCCATCTAGGTTATTATTTTTAGGTATATCATTCACATAAAATATAAAAGTGAGAAAAATATAATGAAATTCATACTATCTCAAAATAATATATAAATTCAAATTTTTAATGTATTTCATTTATTTTATATTATAAAATTTAAATTAATTTTTTAATAACTAAAATAAATAAAACTAAAATTAATCACTATTTACTAATATTTATTTATTTCAATCCCAGTATCCAACTTTTAACTATAATATCATCCATTCTTCCTACATGATTTATTATTAAAGCATTTTCTCTTTATTACTTTATAGTTTATAATTACTTATAAGATTTGAAAAAAAATGTTAAAGTATTATTTTTATTTTTTTTCACTTTCTATTAATATACTTTATATCATAAAATATGTGTATTTAATATTTATTTATATAAATTAATAAAAATATTAATTTTTATAATAGCTTTTATTTTTTAATAATATCTTTATTATTATTATATTTTTTATCAAAATTACTCATAATAATTTATATTAAAAAAGAGAAACAAGATAATTTAAAACATTTACTCATCTCACTGAAAATAAATTTCCCTTCATGACTTCTATAATTTTCCAAATTTTACCACTAGAATTTTTTGGTTTGAAAAATTATATTATGAATCTTAACTTAAAAAAAAAATCATTATTCTACAATATATAGATAAGTTTTCATTACATGACGTAGAATAAATGCTTAAGCCATGAATCTAGAAAATGAAAATAAATAAATTTTACTTATTTTTTAAAAGAATTTTACACTCATATGTTAAACTTAAGTATTGGTGTAGGAAAAACTTTTCCTCTCATAGCTTAGTCTCAAGAAATAAGTTTTTTTTTACTAATTAATGTAAGATTAGATGAAAAGATAAAAAATAATAAATTGTTTATCGTATTATTGATTGATCCAATTTATATTCCACATACATAATTTATCAATGCAGTAGTGTAGAATTTATAAATAATACTTAAAAATAATGATATATTTAGAAAAAATAATTAATCTAACGGTAAATTTTACAAAAATAAAAACAATTTATTCTAAAAAATCAATAGTTATTTAGAAAATAAAAATGGAGAGTATATTTGTAATTTTAAAAAATGTTGTATATTACTGTTTGTTTTGTTAAGAAAAATAGTGAATTTTTTGTTGAATAAAAAGCATTTTTGTGGAATGATACAGTGGCATAACAGGATCCAAACATTAATACCAAAACTTTTGAATAATAGGTTAAATTTGTATGATTTCCTATATCCACAAAGTGTCAGTGTTTTGGCTCTGCTCTCTCTGCTTCAAACTCAACCGTCAGCGCAATGCACTGCTTGTTTCCAAATATCTGGTGGGAGCAGGTATCTCCCTGTGCTGTGCCATCAAAGTTTCTGTCATTGTTTATCACCTTCAGCCAACAAAATATCATTTAACTTTAAATTCATCAACTATTAAATAAAGATGGGAAGTATCATTTAATACTTAAATGAATTTAAGCTATAAATTATTATAGTTTAAAATTTACCATTTTGAAAAGAAAAATGGGAAGAATCTTTAGTCTTTCAATATAACCATAACTTTTTTAATCAGCAAAACTTGTTTAATTACTTTAAAAATTTGAACTTGGAAACGATAATAATTTATTGGAAAAGTGAGTTCAATCATAAAGAACGGCATAATAGTAACTGACAAAAGCTCATGATTTTTTTTCAAAGTAATAATTTATTACCAGACAGACAGGTACAAAGGCAACAACGATTAAAGAAGAACTTTGAATTCCATGTTCAACCCTTGAAGGTACGAATTGTTATCAAGAACGGTGAAAGAAAAAGTAAAAGTAACACTTTATATCTATTCTATTCATACGAAAACCAAAAGGAAAAATATTTACATTTTAGTTGCCATCATAAAATTAGTAAAAAATGAATGGGTTTCCACAGAAAATAATGACATGTGTCATCATTTCTTGGCATTTAATTTGAGTGAGTTGATAAGTTAACCAAAGTCAGAGTAATAAAATAAAAATAACGATTACTTGATTTTATGAGTATAAATAAAAATAAGAACGGAGTGAAGCTGCCTCGGATACCACCTCCTCCCAATACGAAATCATAAAGAATCATTACTATCGAGACTTTTGGCAAAGGATAGAAATAAATAACTTTGAGATTCCAATTTTCACCTATCTATCACACTAAATATTATAATACTAATAATAATAAATAAAAGAAATTTACAAAAGCAACCATGGTTCCAACTACACTTTCCAAAAATTATACTAATTTTAAAAAAAGTCCTCCACTTCCCTTTTTTTTTTTAATATTTCTATTTATTCCACTTTCTGCGTTGACTCGAATACCAAACCCACCACTCCGGCTGCGTTCTCCTGCATCGCGCCCTGAACCGCGTGCCTGTGCTCCCCCTCGTACGTCACTATCAGCATCGACGGATCATCTGGTGCACGCTCCACGTGTTTCCTCGCGGGACACCCTCTCACCGTGCTGCACTTGTAATAGCCCCTGATTACAAAAAAATAAACGTCTGAGAACAACTCAAATCAGAAAAGTCAACAAAATCAATGGTCAGAATTCAGTATCACTCACCTAGGGTATGGTGAACCCTTGATCGGTTTTTGACCGTACTTCCTCCACGAGTATTCGTCCGGCGGAATATCGGCGATCTTCGAACTTATCGCCGGCACTCTCACAGTCTTCTTCACCCTATTTTTCCTGAACACAAAAAATAAATAAAATTAATTATTTAATACATTTCACTCTATGCTCATGGTAAAAATATATATGGACTTTCAATAGATCCCTTATTATTGCATCATAATTATTAAAAAAAAATCATATATATATATATATATATATATATATATATATTATATTTTTCCGGTAGAACAAATATATTGGAATAGTTTAATTAAACATAAAATAAATAATATTTAAAATAATCACCACTTGAAGAAACAGATAAAAGATACTTTTTTTTTAAATACAATTAAAAAAAAAAACAATCAAAGTCACACATTCTATATCATTCATATTTTAACTATAATATCATATAAATTCACTAACTTTTAATAAAATTATATTAAAATTAGAGTTTAATTCATTGGTTATGAGTATATAGTACATGAATAATTTTCTATTATAGTTAAAAACGATCGAAAGTGGAAGAATGAAATGGGGGAGCTAGGAAGGGTGCAAAAAATAAGATGGAAGGTCAACAGTCAAAGGGACTAACAGGAGAGAAGGAAAAAACGACAAGGGATTGAAAAGAAGGTTCAGTTTGGGAAGGTTGAAATTGTCTGAGTTGTTTGTGGGACAGGAATTTCTAAAAACTGGCTTCTTGACAAGGGAGGCACCAGACAGAGGCACAGCACAGGAACCCTATGTTGTCGTGTCACTATCACGCGTGGTGTACCTATTAATGCATTTAACTGCACCACTACCGAAATCGTTGACTCCCAAACGCTGCCTTGCCCCACCCACGCGACCCACTCACGTGATTAGTTACAAAAGAAAAACACTTCAACGCCCCCTTTACACCCAGATAACATTACTCTCTAATCAAACCGTCCATCTCACTTTTCTAATATCATCTTTCATCATTAATTACTAATATTAATTTCAATAAACTAAATATAAATAACCATAATCACAGATAAAAAGTTAAATGCTGTGCTGGTACTTATTAAAACTTAATGTTTATCATTTTAATATTAACTATTCATTTAATCAACAGTTAAAATTTATAACTTCTCAGCCAACTAATTTTTTTTATTACAGTTTAATTTTATATATTTTTAAGACAAATATTACAATAAAATTTTAAATATTATTTTTTCTTAAACTATGTGTAAATCCATTATATTAGTTTTTAATACTTTTTACCGTAATTTTTATTTTATTAAAAGTTTGACAGACATAGATTAACAGATCCAATTATTAGCTAGTCAAAATTATTTTGGACGATTAAATAAATAAACTGGGAAAATTTCATTTCTCAAACAAATTAAACTTTTAAAATGGGAAGAGGTTTCATTTTTCATAGTCAGGTCAAATACTTTGAGTAGATATGACACACATCTTTTTAGTATATCATCAATGCTCTTATTTATGAGTTAAATTTAAGCGATGAATATTATATTATTTAATTAATCTAACAGTTCTAGTCAAACAGCTGTGAGAGGAGTTACGATCGGGTGAAACGCGGTGTACCTTCGCTTGACGCAGTGGCACTTGCCGGATCCGGAGACGTCATCGGAGTGTTCGCGGTGTTCTAGGCAGCGTTTCTTGAACGCCGGCGGCTTACCGCCTGAGGTTGCAGGGGGCGGCGGCGGGAGGAAAAGCTTGCCGTTGGAGACGCTGCCGTCGCCGGTGATGGCTGAGGACATGAAAGAGGAGTTGGAGGAAACGCTGAATGTCTCCTTCGAGAACTCGAGCTCCAAGGACTTCGCCTTCGAGCTCCTGAGCGCGTTGTGCGGCTTGGTGAAGTCGAGCGTGACGCTCCCCGGCGCGTGGTGAACAGGCGCAGGCGACGCGAAGAGCGCCGGCAGAGAGAGGTTCGCGTTTTGCGGAGGAGGAAGATGGACCGGTGCGGATGCGGAATTGTGAAGCGGTGCGAGGGTTTGAAGAGGCGCGGGGGATTGAACCGGTTCAGAGGCGTGAACCGGAGCGCGTCTGAACCGGGCGTGGCCAGTTCGGTTGAGGAGGGAGATGAGTTTCTTGAACTTGGAGACGGTAACGTCGGTGAGGTCGGTGTTCAAGTGAGAGGGTTGGTGGGAGAGGACTCGGATCAGGTGCTCCATCCCCTTGAGGCCTTCCGATGCAGCCTCTTGGATGGCCTTTTGATCGTCGATTTGGGGGAACCCCATGAGTTCCACAGCCATTTGATGGAACAGAGATTTGGGTCTGGAAAAATTGGAGCCTCAATTCACAGTGCCATGGAATCCTGAGGAGAGATGGTGGGTTTGGAAGGGTAGAAGAACGAGGAGAGAGGGGATATATATATGAAAGGGGAGGAGGGTGACTTGGTAAGAGAGATAAAGTTAGAAGGTGTTTGGGTATGAACTGAAGAGATTTAATAATATTTAATTTGAGTGAGTTGTAGATATAATTTTATTTTTCATGAGTAACGAAATTATTTTTATGTTTGATAATAAAAAAATATTTTTTTTTACAAATATAATTATTTTTGTAGGTTTTTTTTTAACGAATAATTATGATTTTCATTATTTTTTATGTTTGATACTAAACAATAATATTTATTTACTAATATTTTTTAAATAATTATTTTTTAGGTCACCTTTAACAAATTAATATAGTTTTATTCTTTTTTTTTTTTTTTACACTTTTTACTTACAATCTAGTATAATTTTAAGTATTCTTAAATTGTATCATGTGGTTAGAGATCAGTAAAACTTGATCAATAATTTTCATATCAATGATTATAAGATATATAAATTGAATGGGCTTCTAAGTAATTGAATTAAAGTTCGAAGATAATATAAATATAAATAGTGAGTTTAATTTTTTTTTATTAATACATTTAAATAAGAGAATTATTTATTTTAAGAATAAATTAAAAAGATTTACTTTTTATTATACAGTTATTTTACTTATTTATTTATAATAAAGTTATTCATTGATTTGTTTTTTGTCGTTTTATAAAAAATTCTTTTTTCAATACATTTTATCCACCGACTGGCTTTTTCTTTTTTACGTTTTAGAGATTTCTCTTTCTTCAATAATATCTACTTAGTGAAGGTTTGTCTGTCTGATAAGTATGTGAGTTAAGAATAATTTCTTTTTAAAAAATATCTACTATGTTTAAAATAAATATTAATGAAATAGAATATTCAGGATAGTGTATATTAATTTAGATGATTAAAATTTGTGATATCAAAGTAAGTTTAATATTTATTATATAAATAATTGTAAGACGTACGTATACACTGTAAATTAAAAATAATAAGTTAATATATGGAGATTTTATAGATGTTTGTAATATATAAATATAAAATAATCCTAATTAACTTAAATATCTCAGGTTATTCTTATTGGGTTTCTTCTCTTACTTTAACTCATGGTATAGACTCTCTTTCTACAATAAATATTTATTACCATTATTTTTATTTAATAGGTGTTTGGGTTTAAACTGAAGATATTTAATAATATTAAACTTGACATAAGTTAGAAATATAATTTTTTTAGTATAAAATGGAACAAATAACTGAGTAAAAAATTGTTATTATATAACTATTTAATATTAATTAATTAAATTTTTTTATTATTTATTTTTATTAAAAAATTTATATCGTCCATCTCATATTATTTTATATAGTTTAAATATATTAGGTTATTCCACCTAATCCAATAACTCTCACGTAATCTATCTTGTATTATTTAATATAATTTAAATACATATTAAATTACTTTGTATATAATGAAATGATTTTATGTTCAAACCTTATTAATTTCATTTTATTCCTCACCCTTCTCTTACCACCAATTAGGTATTCTTACACTGTGTCACGTGATTTAATTTAAAAATAAATAAAATTTAACCATTAATAATTTAATAGATTAAATTCGAGCAATGCTTACAAATTTTGTCTATCAATTTGTACATATAAGTACTTGTGTTCAACTTTTCTATCATGTTTAATTATTTTAGATGGTATACAAGACAACCATTTGTATAATATGCTATTAAATAAAATGTAAAAGATTAATATATTACACATAAATGCTTATCATTTTTATATATATAATTTAAATAAGTATATAAAAGGTAAATTTAATAGAGTTAAAATTGGGAGATTATACAGACATAATTGGAAAATTTAAAATCATTTTAATTAATATATTTAGAAAAATATTTTACTTGAATAATAAATGTAGCAAATTTAGTTCTATTTTTATTTTTTTAATTTAATAGTTATGTTATTACAATGAAAAATAATGAAAATTATGTTTGCAATTAGAAGAAAAAAAATAGGGAGAGGAAGCATTTGTAAAGAAAGTGTAAAAACGAGACACTATCAAACTATTTTTTAATAAAAATACCTTTTTTCTCTAATTGTGAAGATTTACAAAGAAAACAAACCTTCCAAGAACATGGATTATGTCTCAAAGGACATAATCAAACATGTATCAATTTTTTTTTAAATTATTTTTGTTGTCTTTAAAAATATTATAATAATGTATGATTTAATAAAAAGTATTTAAATTATAAATAATTTATTAAAATATAAATATATTTATTTTACCTTTTCACATTATTTCACTTTCTTTCTATAAAATTAAATAACTTCATTTTTTTATTATACTCTTGAAATAACTGTATCATTTCTCATTTTATTTATCTTTTAACGGTACTTTTTTTTTTTTTGTCATTTTTCTCCACATTCCAACCCATTTTTTTAGACATTTTATCTCTTCAATAATAAAAGTTTTTTTTTATCAAGTATGTTAATAATAAGCTTTTTATTCATTGTGTAGATTAGAGAATGAATTAATGAAAATAAAAAAGGAATAAAATAAAAAAATTATATTATTTAAATTAAGAAAAAAAAGAATCAAAGTAAATAAAATGGATAAAAATAAAATAAAATTATGTATTATAAATAATTTGATTTTTTTTAAATTATTCTTATTGTTCTTTTAAAAGTTTATCCATACTTATAATAAAATAATTTTAATATTTATATATGTAAATAAATATTTATAATTTTTAATTATTAATTAAATATATATTTTAACTTATTATCTTTATATTATAATATATATATATATAACATTTTATATTTTTATATAAATATAAAATACTTATATTATTATTTTTATTATATTATATTACACGTTAATAAAATATATAATTTATAAGAAAAAATTTAATAAGTTAATTTTTATTTAATTAATTTAAAATAATAAAAAAATGTAATTATTAATTATTTAAAATAAAATTTGATATAGGATAAATAAAAATAATAAAGTTATTTTAGGCATGAAAACGAGAGGACGGGTAGGTTTTTCCTTACTCTTCATTTTTTTAATTATCTTTATTTTTGTTCTTAATTTCTATTAGATTCTTTATTTTTTTTAACCTATATTTGTTTTACATAGTTTTTTTAAATAATTATATTTATAATAAAATAAATTTATATTTATATATATTTTTTATATATAAATAAATATTTATAATTTTTAATTATTAATTAAATATATATTTTAATTTATTATATTTATATTTAAATATATATGTAAAAAAGTATTTAATTTTTTATATTAATATAAAATACTTTTAATAATAATAATATTATTATTATTATTATTTAAGTTATTATTTTAAAATATTAATAAATATAAAATATATAATTTATAAGAAAATATATAATAATTTAATTCTTATTTAATTAGTTTAAAATAATAAAATATTTAATTTTTTATTATTTTTAATTTTTTAAATATAATTTTTTTATTTAAATAAAATTTAATATATAACAAATAAAAATAATAAAATTAAAAAAATATTACATATAAATTAAAAATAAAATAATATAAATTAGTATTACGTTTTTGCTTGTTAAATTGATTAAAAGGATAAAAAAATAAAATTAATTAAAAAATGTAAAAAAAAATTGAGACATAAGTGAAATAAAATAATATAATGAAAGGAATGAGAGAGATTGATCACAATCTAAAACATGTCCCTACATTCCAAAAAGATGATTTTGATGATGATTTTATTAAACATTTAAGGAAGTCCAAGATGATTCATGAAGGCTAGATAGAGTCTTAGAATACTAAATATAGAGGTACAAGTTGATGAAGTAATATTATGCATTAGTCTCTAAAGCACAAGTATGATAAAATTTTATAACATAACATTTCTTACTCGTCATAATTGATTATGATGCATCGAATTGAGAAATTGATTTTTACCCCATAATCAATTATGCCTGAGGAGATAATCGATTATAGTAGTTCGAAATTAAAAAATATATATGTTTTGAAGAATAAATATTTTTTAATATATCCTGATTTTTATCCACAAAAATATTAATGTCCAACAACCATTTTCTAATGTTATTTTTCTATTTAATTAAGTTTTGATGGAAAATAAAAAATACACAATTACATAACTTGAAATACAATTTACATTCAATTAGTTTTGAGAAAATAATTATGAGCAAGACAACAGATGATATTTTATACCTTTTGAGAAAATCATTTTCTCTATTGCCTTATGTGTTTTCATTGTTAATCATGTTGTGTTCTTGGAGGTTATCATTCTACAAACTTCTACAATTTGTTGTCTCTATTTCTCAGGTGTAACTGTTCTTATTTGTATTACATTCATCATTTGTGGATGACTGTTCTTATCTTACTCTTTCATCCTTTGTGGGTTTAAGAGATTTAAGTTAATTAATTGTGTTATTCATCCTTTGATTTATTAAGAGAAGATGTTTATCCCTATTGTGATTCTAGGGAGATGTTCATCCTTTGTGTATTGGTGGCAAATGAGGTGTTTTTCATCTCTAGTGGGATTCTAGAAAGTTATTCATCCTTAGTGGGATTCTAAGGAGGTGTGTTCATCCTTTGATTTGTTCAGAGGAGGTGTTCATCTCTAGTAGGATTCTAGGGAGGTGTTCATCCTTAGTGGGTTTCTAAGGAGGTGATTGTCTTTTAAATTAATTTATTTTTTGCTGAGTTGATTGTAATTTGTGAACTGAATTAAAAAAAAAAGTGAATTGGGGTCACTCTTGTATTAAGAGTTGACTGAGAACTGGATGTAGAATTGGTTATACCCGAACCAGTATAAATAACTGTGTGCTCTTATTTTTCCCTTGTATCTTTTTCACTCGCATTACTCTCTTACGCCCCTTATTTTTATCTCAATCTTATTAATATTTTATCTCTTTGATTATATCGTTTCCGCTTTATTTTTGTTCAATTTGATAATTAAAATTGAATTAATAAATATTGAACATTTTTAAATAAATTTTTAATTTAACATCTATTTTAATTTGTGCATGTATTCACCTCTCTAAATGTCATTTGTCTAACATATATTAAATTAATTGATTTAAGAAAAAATAAAATGATAAAATATAAAAAAATATATATAAAAAATGAAAGGAAAATTATATTTTAAAATTTAATATTTTAATATTTAAATATAAAATCGAGAGAAAAAAATGTAAAAATTATATTGATTTATCTTTGCTTTTATCTTTGACATCTTAAAGCGAACAAAAAAAAATCAAATTCCATCTCCAATTAAACTTTATATTTTTTCTAATAAAAGTCATGATAAGAATGGATTGGTTCTACAAATATAAGTTTAATTATTATTTTATAATTTTTATTAAATATATATTTTATTAAATAATAATTTTAAAATAATTATAGTTAAAATAAAAATATTCTATATATATATATATATATATATATATATATAAAGAAATCCCAAAAAATATTTACTTTTTTATAAATAATCAATAACAAGAGAAGTAACGGACAATTTTCTTTGTCAGGTCTAAGTGATATTTGTGTCGGTCCATATACTTGTCGTTCCTACCCACGTATCTCACTTTCATCCGTTATCTTTCCGCAATAAAAAAATATTCATTGATTATTATTATTATTTTACTAGTATTAGATTTCTCTTTTTACAGTGCAGCTCAAAATTTTTTTTTTTCATTTTATAGAATTATATTTCTTTAATAAACTTTACTCATATATAATTTATCTGTATGATTAAGTATGTGATTTAAGATTTTTTTTAAACTATTTATTTTGTTTTATAAAAGAAATATAAATTTAATTTAATATGTTTAATATAAATAGTTTTCTTTTTTACATTAAACTTTATTTATTGAAATAATTTTTTTATGTTAGTGAATTTCCTCCTTAAAAAAAAAGTAGAAATTTTATCAAGTCAGACATGTTCTTATATATGTCAACTAAAAAAATAGCTAACCTAATATTTGATTTATATTTTAAATTCATCATAGTTTTTTTTTGTTTAATTTAATCGTATGTTAGTTTAATTGAGTCTTTTTAAAAAATTATTATATATAATAACAAATTATCCAAAACATTAATCCAAAAAAATAATTAAATAACAATTAACAAATATATTTTTACAATTTTAATTATATTAGAAATATTTTTTTCTATTTTATATATAATATTTTACATATAAATTATAAGAGAGAAAAACTATTTAATTAAAAAAAGAATTATTTATTTCAATGACTTATTCTTTTAGTAATCTAATGATGTAATTTTATAATTAATCTTTGTAACGCTTAAAAAATTATTATGTAAATTTTTTCAAACATAATATTTTTTGGTGATTTAAATATTCTTACACTAAAAAAAACTCATTTATTTTTTTTATATATATAATTTTATTATGGTAAAATGTTTATAAAATAAATAAATTATTATTATAAAAAATTATTAATTATAATAATAATAATAATAAATTAATTCATTATAATTAATTTTTAAAAATAATAAAAAGAGGCTGATCACTTTTGTACAAAAGATAAGTCTTGTATTAAATGCTTAATAAAAAAATTCAAAAGTTAATATAAAAAGAATTAAAAGGTGAATGAATATAAAAAGACGCAAAAGATATAAGAGAAAAGAGAGATCATAGAGAAGAGGAGAAGAGAGGGAGAGATGAAGAGAGAAAAAAAAGGAGAAGAAGTATATAACGATTTTTGATTATTTTTAAAATAGTGGAATACGATATTTATTATTATATTTATTTATTTTATTTATATAGTTGTTAAGTGAAGTATAATCTTATTTTATTAATTATTTTATATTTATTTTATTTTTAATTATGTAGTGATTTTTTTATATTTATCTAATGTATATCTAATTACGTAATAATTTTTTTATATTTATTTATTTATAATTCCGTATTATGTATTTTTTATATTTATTTATCTAAAGTTATTTAGTGATTTTATTGTATATTAAGTTATGTATGAATTTTCTTTTATATTTATATTTATATTTATTTATTTATCTTCAGTTATAGATTTATCCTCTTTTATAATATCTTGAATATATTAAGATGTCAAGTTGAAAGACAAATATCATTAATAAATCAATTATTTTTAGAAAAAGAAAAATGTTTGTTTACATTGATAATTATTTTTGATATAGAAATAATATAAACTTATAAATCTCATATATTTATACATCTAAATGATAAATAATTATCTCATGTCCCACTTTTGTATGTGAGAATGTAAGAAGAAAGTCCTATATTAAAAAGAAAAATTATATAGGTTGATGCTTACTTTTTTTGTTATAAGAGGAGTATAGTATATTGCATAATAGTTGAACTCTATTATTTCTTAGAGAGAATATTATTATTGTTTTTTACTTATATTTAAAAAGTGTATTATAATTTCTTTTAGTAGTAAAATTGTACTATTGTTTATTATCGATTTTATTTTTTCTTTCTTATCTTTTATTTTAATTATAAGTTATTATGCAGTTATTTTGACTCCTAACATTGTTAAGATTTAATAGAAAATAATTACCCAAATTAATAATTTGATAAAAAGGGACATCACATTTCATGGTATCGGAGCAATATTTTATGTGTAACCTATGAAATAAGTCCATCATGAGATTTTATAAACACTAGCTCTTATAATTGAAGATGACAAATAGTTGACAGATGCAATACAAGCTATGAGAGACACAACTTTTGCATTATTATGAAATCAAAGACATGAAAGAATCAATGAATCACAATGTTTAATTGAATTTAAGACAAACAAACCTCTATAATTCTTTGGAGGATATAACAAAAAAAAGTTGAATTATGGATTAAAGAATTGCATAAAATATTTATTCTAACAACATAAAAGTAAATTATGTTGTGTTTATGTTAATAAGAGACTAAATATTATTGGGATAGTACCAAAAGATTTACTATAAGAGGAAGAATAATCATTACTTGGGAAGTGTTTAAAACAAAATTTAAAAAAAAATATTTTTCCAATGATATGAGGAGAGAAAAAAATAGAATTTTTGCAATTGAAAAAAGGGAGTATGATAGGAGGAAAATATGGTTCTAAGTTTGAAGTGTTGAGAAAAATACTTTGCGTTCTTTTATAACTCAAAAAAGAGAATCAAGTGTATAAAATTTGAAAATAGACTTAGGTCTGAATTGAGAAATACTATGGGAATATTAGAATTTTTTTTATTTTCCTATTTTATTCACAAGTGTAAGCTTTTGGAAGATTTTGAAAATTATTAAAATAATAAAACTAAAATATTTTGGACCTCAGTATAAAATGAGAGAAAATAAAGGAAAATCCTACAACTACCCTTAGTAGAGACCTTAACCTATCTAACTTTCTTTAAGAAATCCTAATAAACTTTTATATAATCAACTTAATGTTTTAAGTATGGACAAGATCATTATATTAAATATTGTCATCTTAAAGGAACTATATGTTTTAAGTGTGAAAAACCTGATCATGTATTTTCCGAATGTTGACAACAAAAATCACATTCTAATCCATTTACATCCAAGGCGGGACCTATAATAACATATATACCATGACCTGAGTTGAAGTCCTGCAAAATAATGATTTGATCTAAGGTATGTGTTTAATTAAAGGTAAAACATTAAATGTACTATATGATTAAGACACAACTTATTCATTCATTTTCAATGGTTGTGTTCAAAGCTTTGAATTGCCAACTTCTTTCATAAATACTAGTTTGATTGTTTTAACTCTCATAAGTAAGTTTGTAATTACCAATAAAATTTATCTAGATTGTTCCCCTGTTCATTGAAAATAAAAAATTCTTTATAAATTTAATTTATCTACCTATATTTCAATAAAATGTAATCGTTCTTATGGACTGGATTATGTTCCAATCAAGTCCTTTTGAATTGTGCAAAAAAATTTGTAATATTTTTTTTATCTACCAAATCAGTAAATGATCCTTTAAAGAATGAAGTTCAAAGATATTTGTTATTATCCTTTATGGAAGTAAAAGAGGAAATCAATTTGAAAAATATAACAGTTCAAAAATTTTCTGAAGTTTTTCTCAATGATATTTCTGGTTTGCCACCCAAAAGAGTGATTAAATTTTTAATAGATTTAATGCCTGGAACTAAATCAATTTTTATAACACCATATAGGATGTCACTTTCTGAACCATCAGAATTGAAGAAAAAATTGGAAGAGTTACTTGAAAAATAATTCATTTGTCCTAGTGTATGGATGACAACTCATTTGTTAGTAATTTTCCTAGTTAATAGAATAAAATTATATTCTTTTAGGTTCTTATTCTATTCTATTATATTAGATTTGAATTTTTAAGAAAAAATATACAAAATTTCTTTGACATAGTTTTCACGTATTACTTCGATTTCTTCATCGACCAGCTTTTAACCTTTGCCTCTTCTTTGATTTATATCTTTTTATACAAAACTCTTATTGAGCTGATTCTTTTTTCGTTGGCAACTAGACATCTTAAGCTTAAATTTGAGCACAAATTTGACTATTTATGAAGCCATGAGTTATCTTTAATAAATCAGACAAAATGGTGATGCGAAACTGAAGATCCTATTATAGAAGTGATACAAAAGTTAACTATAGTTAGATTTAGGACACACTTGTAATTAGTTTTAATCATGGTTTAGTTAGTTTTAACTCTACTTAACTCACATTTGAACCTATGAATAAGGAATTTTCGTGTCATTGTAAGACACACCGAATTTTATTCTTCAATTGATGTGAAGCTAGTTCAAGTCATCTCAATTCTGGTCTTTTCTCTTACTCTCTCTTTAGTTTTTAGTTTAATTTTCTTTTTGTCTCTTTAGTTTCCATTCTTTCTACTTTTTTTAGTGTTCTTCTTGCTTTATTTTAGTTATTCTTTCAATTCAATTCACTTTTACATTTCTTTTACATGAATTTCGACTTCAATTCATCACATAATCATAGATCGTTCATAATGTTGTTTTCATCTTTGTTTTTCTTCATTATTTTCGGTTTTTACATTGTTTTGGTAGTGATTTAAGCGTGATTCTTGTTGTTTTTCAAGCCTTAATAAATTCCTTTTTCATTAAGGAGAAGAATCACATCTCATTAGTCAATTTTATAAAGTTTTCATATGTTGTTTCATTGTTCTTGTTGTTTTGACGTTGTTTTACCATTTCAATTTTATTTTTGTTATTTTGACTTAATTTCTTCAATTTTATTGGTTAGAATGTTGTTCTTAGATATTGTTTCAAGTTCTTTTACTTTGTTTTAGAATTCAATCGGTCAAGAATCATTTTTGGAGTATTTTCTGTTTGGTTTGTTCATAGCAATTTAGGAGTAGTTTTCAATTTAGGAATAACTTTTACATTTGATTGAATTTTTGTGTTTGATTTTGTATAACTTGTTTTTCATAATTCTTTGCTATTTTTGCACAATTTAGAAGTTCTAAACATTAGTTAAATAGGTTTTTAAGTTTTTCAAACAATTAAAAGTTTGTCTCCAATTAATTTTTGCATTTGGTCATGAGTAGTTTCAAGTTTTTATCCATTTGAATTTGTCAATTGTTCCAATGTGTTCTTACCGTATTTTCTGTCCAGATTTAATTCCAAGCATGATTTTATTTTATTTTTGTTAATTCCAAACTGTTTTAGTTGTTTTAGAAACTAATTCCAAGTATTCATGAATATATATAAATAGGATTTTCGTCAATTTTTAAATCATTTTGTTATTATTTTTATAAATAAAATTCTTATTTATTCTAAAACTCTTGAGGATCATGGGGAACACCTTTTGATTATTGTTCAAACTTTGAAAGACAAAAAATTATATGTTAAACTGTCTAAGTGTGAATTTTGGTTAAAAAAGGTAAAATTTTTAGGACATGTAATTTTCAAAGGAGTGTTAGTGGATCTAACTAAAGTAAAAACAATTTTACAATGACATCCACTAAAAATAATGATTGAGATTCATAGTTTTTTGGGTTTGACAGGGTATTATAGGAGATTCATTGAATGATTTTCTAAAATACTTGTACTTTTAACTCAACTCATCAAGAAATGTTAGACTTTTGAATGGACAAAAAATTATGAGAATACTCTTCAAGAACTTAAAAAAAGATTAATCACTTCCCTTGTGTTATTACTCACTTCTACTATACACTTTGTGATATTTTGTAATGCTTTCAAAATGGGATTATGATGTATTCTTATTCAACATAGAAGGGTAGTAGAATATGCCCCTAGACAATTAAGAGTGCATGAAAAAAATTACTCAACCCATGATCTATAACTAGTGTTATTATTTTTACACTCAAAATATATAGACGTTATATGTATGATGGTAAGTTTGGGGGTTTTTAGTGAGTATAAAATTTTTAACTATTTCTTTGATAAGAAAGAGTTAAATATGAGACAGAGAAGATAAATGAAATTTTTGTAAGATAATAATTTTAAATTACATTACCACCAAAGAAAGACAAATGCAGAGTCAAATGCTTTAAGTAGAAAATCTTTACATGTCCCTTTATTGATGATTATGAGATAAGTCTACTAAAAAAATTATGAGATATGAATTTATCAATAACAGTGAGCCTTGATAGAATGAAATTAAACTCAATCTAGATTATTAGTGATTTACAAAGACAAATCCATGAGACTCAGGTAAGTTAATAGGACAAAAGAGTAGAGATTTTTTAAGCATAAATAGGGCATGGATTTCGAGATTTAATGTAGGATATGTGTCCCTATTGATGTAAAGATAAAGAAGTTAATTTTAGAAGAAACATATAAGAGCAAATTGAGCATATATCCAAACAGAACAAAAATGTATCAAGATCTTAAGAAAATGTTCTGGTGGTCCAAGATGAAGAAAGAAGTGACGCAATATACAACAACATGCTTAGTTTGTCAGAAATCTAAGAAAAAAAATACCAAAAGACAGTTGAAATATTACAATATTTAAATATATCTAAATGGAAATGAGATAATATAGCGATAAATTTTGTAGTTGGCTTACCACGAATAATTCAAAATTTTGATTTCATATGGTTTATCGTGGATAGGTTGACAAAGTCTACTCACTTTTTACCTATCAACAATAAGTATTCATTAGAGAAACTGGCTGAATTTTACATAAGAGAAATTATGAGGTTACATGGAGTTTCATCTAGTGTTATATCTGATAGGAATCTTACGTTTACTTCTAAATTCTATGGGAGTTTATATAAAGCCTTAGGATTAAATTTCATCTTAGCTCAATCTATCATCCCCAAACTAATGGATAGTAAGAAAGGATCATCTAGTCCTTGAAAGATTTATTGAGAGCATATGTACTAGAAGATTTTGGTACTTGGGATCATTATTTATCATTGATTGAATTCACTTACAACAATAATTTCCATTCTAACATATTTATGACATCCTATAAGGCGTTGTATGAGAGAAAATGTAGAACACCTTTATGTTGGTTTGAAACTGGAGAAAATTTAATCTTAGATCCTGATATGATTCAACAAACCATGGAGAAAATTAAGATGATTAAGGAAAAATTGAGAACAACTCATAGTAGACAGAAACATTATGCTAATAAAAAAAAACGATCACTTGAATTCCAAGAAGTCAATCATATATTCTTAAAAGTCACATTAGCAACTAAAATTAGTAGAGTGATAAAATCAAAGAAACTCACTCCCCGATTTATTGGACCATATCAAATTCCTATAAAAATAAATTGCTTATTAAATTACCTCTTTTTCTTTCTAATCTTCACAATGTCTTTCATGTGTCTTAATTAAGAAAATATATTTTTGATCATTCTCATATAATAATGTATGAAATAGTATAATTAAAGGATAACCTTATATTTGAAACAATGTCTCGTATAGATTACATATACAAAGATCAGATAATTGATGGGAAGAAAAATTCTACTAGTGAAGGTCATTGGGAATGAAATCACTGGAGATGTTATGTGGGGATTGGAAAAAAAATTTAGAGAAAATTATTTGATCTGTTTTAGTAAATAAAAATTTCAATGACAATTTTTACAAGGAGGAAATGTAACACTTCAAAATCTATCATGTAAATTTTTTAAAATATAATGTATTAAATTATAATATTTTTGAGTAATTTAAATATTTTTGCAATAAAAGACCTATTTATTAAATAAAAACAAAATTGTTCTTATGGTGAAATATTTACAAAATAAAATATTATTATAAAAAATATAACAAAATTATTAATTATTAAAATAATAATAAACAATTAATTAATTATTAATTAATTTCAAAAATTAAGATAAGAGACTTATCTCTTTTGCACAAAAGATAAGTATTGTATTTAATGCTTAATAAAAATAAATTAAAAAGTAAAAAGTTAGTATGAAAGGAGTCGAAGAATGAAGGAGGATAAAAAAGACTTAAAAAAAGATAAGGAGAAATGAGAGAAAAGAGGGAAAGAGAGAAAGACCCAAAAAAAAAAAAAAAACGAATGGGAGAGAGGGAAGAGAGAGAGAAACGAATAAGAATTTTTCGTTATTTTTACATTAATTAAGGAATATTTATTATTCTATTTGTATTATTTATTTATATGATTACTCAATATTTTTAATTTTATTCTATTTATTTTTTTATATTTATTTTATCTTCAATTATTTATTGTTTCTCTTTATTTTTATCTAATCTATTTTCAGTTATTTATTATCTTTTTTATATTTCTAATTATTTATTATTTCTCTTTTATATTTATCTAATCTATTTTCAGTTACTTACTATCCTTTCTTATATTTCTAATTATGTATTGATTTTCTGTTTTTATTTTACATATTTATTTATCTCTAATTATATATTGAATTTTTTTATATATTTATTTATCTTACTAATTTTATTTTATATTTATTCTTAGTTATACATGAGTTATCGTTTATTTATTTATGTTTATATTATAGAAAGATTTTAAATTTTTCTTAAAAAATAATATTTTATTTATAAATATTTGATGATATTATAATTCATTGTTGGACCTTTGAATTGAAACGAATAAATATTACATTTTAAATTTATTTATCTTGATTAGTTCTAAAAAATTAATTTACATTTTTATAATATAAAATAAATAAAAAACGATGATGAAATTAAAAATTTGTTTTCCTATATAATATTATTTTATATAATATTTGTTTTTACTTTCATATTTTATTTTTTACTGTGATTAAAAAAATATATTAACTTAAATAAATTATGACATCAAATTGAAAAATAAATATCATCGATAAATAATTATTTTTAATAAAAAAATGTTTATCAATTTTAATATTTATGAAAGTCCTCTAAATTTGTAAATCTCATATATTTATATACATAAGTGATAAATATTTATCTCATGTTTTATTTTTATCAAAATTAAATTAATAACTTGATAAAAAATAATATCATAATCTTAACTTTCAAATAAAAAATATTAAAATGAAAGGATAAATCAATAACTTGTATTAAAATTTATCTTAAATTAATTTATAATAAATATACATTTTAATTAAATAGTATAATTTCTATTTTAAAATTATTCTTATTTTAAAAAAAATTCACTCATAAATCTTTACTTAATTTTTTAAAACTTTAACTTTATTTTTTTTTAATTTTCAAATCAACCTACCGCAGTGTAGATCCCGAAAAGAAAACTCACTTGTTGATTTCTCTTTTCTATTTTATGAAATTTTCTTTCGCCAAAGAAAGAAAGTCCACACATCTTTTACTCTTAATGTTTTAGATTTCCCTCTCTCACGTGAATTATCTCATATTTTCTATTTGGTCAAATTTCATCATTCAATAATGTTAATTTTTGGTTTAACCAACACACTTAAAAAATTGATTTTTTTTATCTGCAATTTTTAATCATGAAATTTGAATATTCAATAATTGTTCAATTAATTTAAGTGGCGTAGATGATTAAAACTTATGATACTATATTATAAAAGAATTATCAAAGTAAGATACAAATATTTTATGTAAATTATTATAAGATATAATTTTAATAGGCTTGTATATATAAAAGTTAAATTGAGTTAAGGTTTGAATATTTTATATATACATTATATTGTGAATATAATGTTGCTTATTATATTGAGTCAAGGCTTGTATATCGTGAATATAAAATAACTTTGATAAAAAAAAAATGTTGCTTATTTTCTATAGGTTTTCTTTCTCGATATAGCTCATTAAAGCCTTTATCTTTTTCCAATGAAGTTAAATTTGATGATTATTTTTTTGTTCATTTAACCCTTGTTTGAATTCAGTCAGGGAAAATATATAATATAGGAAAAAAAAAGAAAAAGCTGAAATAACAATATTTTTTGTTATTATTCTTTTATATATAAAAAAATGAAACATTCAACACAAAAAAATTAATTTGAAAAAATTGCCTACAACAATCAAGCCTCAATAGACAATTTCAATCAATAACCCCAAACCAAGAGCTCCAAATATTAAAACTGAATAATGGATAACTCTGTATTTTATTTATGCATTCAATATCTCAGGATTCAACAGTTCAAATGTCAATCAACAATACAAGAAACTCAAATATCTTGGCATCCGTAAATATTAGAATCTGCTCCTCTTCAATGTCATACCTGCAATGGAGCATATGAGTTTTGTGACTAAGACGATACAGTAAAACAGAGACAAAAATGGAATTGTCCAGAGAATGTTCAGAGAGAGTATTATCAGAGGGAAGGATTTTCATACCGCATAAAAACTCCCCTCCTTTACACGTAGTCCTTCCATTTAATATTCTCTTTCCTGGTTCTACCACTTTTGCGCACGTCCTTCACCTTTTCATCTGTTGACACGTGGTCATTACTAACAACTTCACTCACCTCATTGTTTGTTACATTACTCCCCCCTATAAAAGCAACCTTGTCCTCAAGGTTGAAAGTTGGGTACACTCTTTTCATTTCATCGACTTGCTCCCATGAATTATCCAATTCTAAACCAGAATCCCATTGGACCAACACTTCAGACACCGCCTTGCCATTTCTATTTACCACACGGGTATCCAAAATTCGATGTGGGCACATTACTGGTCCAAATTCATTCGTTGTCAAAGGTAAAGGAAAGTATGGCTGACTATGATCTCCCCTAAAGGGTTTCAACAAAGAGACATGAAACACGGGATATATTTTAGTATATTCTGGTAACAGAAGTTTATATGCTACTTTGCCAATCTTCTCAATGATTTCAAATGGTCCAAAATACCGCAATCTCAACTTTTGATTCTTCCTTAAAACTACCGAATGTTGCTTGTAGGGTTGTAGTTTAACCAAAACTCTATCCCCCACTTGGAACTGCACATCTCTTCTACGTTTATCGGCCTGCAACTTCATATAATTCTGTGACTGGTGCAATTTGGCTTTAAGCTTAATTAAAAGCTCATCTCTGGCTTTTAAAGACTCTTTGAGATCCGGAGCATCATTATTGTTATATTCATACCGTAATATAGGTGGTGGTAATTTTTCGTAAACAGCCTGATACGGGGACATGGCGATACTTTGATGAAAGGAGGAATTATACCAAAACTGAGCCCATGGTAACATGTCGACCCAATTTTTAGGATGCTAAAAAACAAAACACCTTAAATACATCTCCAATGTTTTGTTTAAATTTTCGGTTTGGCCATCTGATTGTGGATGGTACGCAGATGACATGGCTAAATTGGTACCTTGAGCTTTGAATAGCTACTTCCAAAAGTTACTGATAAACACCCGATCTCTATCCGATATAATCGTTTTTGGAAACCCATATAACTTGACTATGTTCTGGATAAAAACTTCTGCCACCACCTTGCTGTTAAAGCTAGGTTTCAGTGGTATAAAGTGTGCAAATTTAGAAAGTCTGTCTATAACCACCATAATGTTAGAGTAGCCGTGTGACAAGGGAAGTGAGGTGATAAAATCCATTGCGATGTCTTCCCAAATCAATTTTGGTATCGGAAGTGGTTAAAGTAAACCCGCAGGCAAGGACTGACTTGCTTTTGCTTGCTGACATATTGTACACTCTTGTACAAATTTCGTATATCCTCCCTCATATTAGGCCAGTAAAGTTGAGCACTAATTCGTGCCACAGTACGATGAATACCTGCATGACCCCCAATTTTAGACGAATGAAATTCAGTCATAATCATCCTAATTAACTTTTGCGTTTGAGGAATCATAATTCTTCCCTTCCATGTAAGAACCTCTTTGTGTATTGCATAGTCGCCACTTCTTCCAGCATTCATGAGACAATCCTTATATATTTTCATCAAGTGATTATCCTGCTTTGTGGCCTCTGCTACTACCGTTAACCACTCCTGTAAGGGCTCAGAACACGCCATATGAAAACTTCTAGATAATGCATCAGCTGGAATATTTTCCTTTCCAGGGGAGTATTGAATTATAAAATCATACCCCAAAAATTTTGGAAGCCATTGATGCTGCTCCGGCGTTTGAAGCCTTTGATCCAACAATTCCTTAAGGCTTTTCTGATCTGTTTTAATAATGAATTTGTGTCCCAACAAGTAGTGTCTAAACTTAGCCATGGATTCAGTAATAGCATAGAATTCTCTAGCATATGCTGATTGCCTTTGCATCCTTGCTGATAATTTCTTTGAAAAATATGCAATAGGATGTTTATTTTGGCTTAACATCGCACCAATACCCAAACCAGAAGCATCTGTTTCCAATATAAATGTTTCAGCAAAGTTCGGAAGAGCGAGTACTGGAGCAGTTGTAAGAGCTAACTTTAACTCTTGAAATGCCTGATCTGCTGATGTGGACCACTTGAATGCATCTTTCTTCAATAAATCAGTGAGTGGTGCAACTATTTGAGCATATCCCTTAATAAAGCGACGATGATAACCTGTTAAGCCCAAAAATGCTCTTAACTGTTTGACTGTAGTAGGTTTCGTCCACTTAGTGACTGCTTCCAATTTCTCAATGTCCATCTTGACGCCATCTCCAGACAACGGATGACCTAAATATCCAATCTGCTAAACTCCAAAAGTGCATTTGGAAAATTTAGTGAATAACTGATTTTGTTGTAGAATATTCAGTACTAAAGTGACTCTTCCAATTAACGCTATACACTAAAATATCATAAAAAAAAACTACTACAAATCTCCTCAAATAACCGCTAAAAGTTTGATTCATAAGGCATTGAAATGTGGCAGGCGCATTTGACAATCAAAATGACATTACGAGCCATTCATATAAACCTTGATGTGTACGAAAAGCCGTTTTATGTCGATCATCCGGATTCAACAATATTTGATGATATCCAGACCTTAAGTCCATCTTGGAGAAGTAACGAGCCCCATAAAGTTCATCAATCAATTCATCAACTGTTGGAATAGGAAAACTATCCTTAATTGTAATAGTATTTAATGTTCTGTAATCATTGCATACTCTCCATGATTCGTCCTTCTTCTTGACCAAAATGATTGGAGAAGAAAAGGGGCTGTTGCTAGGCTGAATCAGACCCTCGGTCAACATGTTCTCAACTAACCTTTCGATTTCCTCTTTTTGGCTATGCGGATACCGATACGGTTTCACCTTAACTGGGTTTGATCCTTCAATCAAAGGAATTGAATGGACTTGGGACCGACTAGGAGGTAATCCACAAGGGTTAGAGAAAACCTTGTTGTAAGTGTGTAATAACAATGCTAACTCTGGTTCCATGTCATCCGGTAATTCCAATAAAGAAAACGAGTGAATTTCCTCTTGTATCAGTTGCATACTATACACTTCTGCAATCACATCTTTATTCATCATTCTTCTTATCTGATGTAATTGAACCTGTTGCATACTAGTATCATCCTCACCTTGTAACATAGTAAATTTTCCTTGATGTAGAAACTTGATTTGTAAAGAATTATAATCAGCCAAATGAGGACCAATAGTCTTTAACCATCTGGCTCCTAATATGAGATCTGCACCCGAAATTGGCAATAGAACAACTGGTAAAGTGAACACATGACCTTGTGCCTTCACTCGTAGTTGTTGAATCATTCCCTCTGCTTGCATGTAATTGTCGTTACCCACCATTACCTTAAAACTTGTGCCTGTTTCCATTGGAAGTTGCAAAAACTTTGCTACTCGTGGTTGCAAAAAATTGTCTGAGCTTCCACCATCAATCAATACTTTAACTGGCATGAAACCAACATGAGCCACAAATTTAATGGTTCCCACTCCTAAGCCCCCTTTTAAAGCATTAAGAGACAAATGGTGGTCATCTGTCTCCGCGACTTTAGATGCACTGGACTGCTCTTCCATAACTGCCACGGTATCCACCAAATCATCTTCAGCTAACTGTAACAAATTTAGTTGTCGATTGGGACACTTGTGATTAAATGAGAATTTCTCATCACAAAAATAGCATAAACCCTTCTCACGTCTGAGTTGCATTTCCACTGGACTGATACGTTTCACACTGGTAGTCTTGAAAGGTGGTCCTGGAGGTCTGGGTAATAATGGTGGTAACAGAGACTTTGTGTTAGGAATGATGGTTTTAGGAGCCTTGTTAGTCACTGTTGCATTAGCAGAGGTAATGGGAAAAGGTTGGGTATACCTGGAATTATACGTCTCTTGTGATGATACATTGGGCTGATATTTATCCTCATAAAGCTTAGCCAAAGCCACCACTCTCAATAAAGACTGTGGAGATAAAGCCATAACGTCTCGTTTAATATCCACGTTTAAACCGCTGATGAAACAAGTCAAAATAGCTTTCTCAGTTAACCCTTCAGATCTATTTGCCAATGACAAAAACTTCATATAATAATCTGACACTGAACCTTGTTGTTGCAACTTGAACAACTCTGCCATGGGACAGTCAAAAGGGGAAGGCCCAAATTGAGATTCCAAAGCTTTTGTAAGAGCTGCCCATGTAGTCATGACATCAATTTTTTGTAGCATCTGGAACCACGGAACAACCTCCTTCTCGAAATGCATTGATGCAATTTCAACACGATCTGCATCTGGAGTGTTGTGGTAGGAGAAAAATTTGTCTGCTTTGAATATCCAGTCTAACACTGATGCAGACCCATCGAAATGGGGAAACCCCAAAGAAATACCTCTACTGGATGAAATTGTCGTAATAGGAGTAACCTTTATCGTGGACCCTGAGTTCGATGAATTTCCATGATTGTTTGCAGAATTCAATAACAATTGTTGCAACGATGCTTTAATTTCTTGCATCGTCGATTCTTGTGCTTGATTCTTCGCCTCCATTGATTTTTGAAGTTTTTCGACAGTTACCGCTAACCGACGAATATCTTCGGCATTCGTACGAATTTCTGACTGCATTTCTTTCATTCTCGTGTGTTCCGCCATGGAAGTCAATGAAAGCACCAAATACAATAATCAAGCCTCAATAGACAATTTCAATCAAACAGTAACCCCAAACCAAGAGCCCCAAATATTAAAACTGAATAATGGATAACTCTGCATTTTATTTCTGCATTCAATATCTCAGGATTCAACAGTTCAAATAAGAATCAACAATACAAGAAACTCAAATATCTAGGCATCCGTAAATATTAGAATCTGCTCCTCTTCAATGTCATACCTGCAATGGAGCATATGAGTTGGGTCACTAAGACGATACAGTAAAATAGAGACAAAAATGGAATTGTCCAGAGAATGTTCAGAGAGAGTATTATCAGAGGGAAGAATTTTCATACCGCATAAAAACTCCCCTCCTTTACACGTAGTCCTTCCATTTAATATTCTCTTTCTTGGTTCTACCACTTTTGCACACGTCCTTCACCATTTCATCTCGTTGACACGTGGTCATTACTAATAACAATTTCACTCACCTCATTGTTTGTTACTGAAACATAATATTCAAAATCAAATAAATGTAATAAACCATACAAAATTTTGTAATAGTATTTTATTATTACAATAATAAATTTAAATTTAATATTCAAATATATAAATATTAATAATTAATAAAAATATTTAAATTTTATTACTTTTTTTCTCTTTGTTTAAATTAAAATAAATTAAATTTTTTATTAATTTTTACTCTCTTTTTTCTACTCTCATTTTATATCATCTAAACGAAACAAATCATTGAAACTTCCCCAAGTTCAATCATTGAGTTATCTTTTTCTCTGTTAGTGAAATTGATATTTTTTTCAATAAAGTTATATTTCTCATGGTACTGGTTTTTTTTTTAATGATTTTTTGTTATAGAGAAAAATTGATAAGATGTAGAATAGGTAGAAATGAACTTATATTAGAAATTTCAAACTTGAGATTTTTATTTTCTTGAAATCTAAGTATTTGTCAAGTGAATAAAGTAGCAAGTAACATTAAAATTGTGAGATCTTTTTCTCACGCTAACCATAATTTAAAAGTTTATTATTTTTTATTAAATATAAAATATGAGATAAATATTTATACATTTATATGTACACATATGTGAGTTTTATAAGTTTATATTATTTTTATATCGAAATAATTATTAAAAATTAATAAAAAAAATTCTTCTAATAGTGGTTGATTTATCGATGATACATGTTTTCATCTTGATGGTTCCATCTATTTATGTGGATATTTTAGTTGTAATATACACAAGAAATAACAATAAAGAAGTGAGAACACTTATAATTTAAAATAATATAATCTTATAATAATATATAAAATATATTTTTCAACTTCAACATATTTCATTTATTCCATGTTATGAAGATTTGAATTAAATTTGTAGTGACTAATTATAATAAATGAGCCTAATTTTAATTACTCTCATGATATTTACTCATTTTCAATGCTCAAGGTTTACCCCATAACGACCTTATAAATCGTTACTATAATGATACCTTCACAAAATAGTAAATAAGTAAATAACAACATCTATATTACATTATATTACTCTAATTGTAATATAGACTGAAATTCCGGTTCATTGGCGGAACTTCAAAACATAGTAACATAATTTATTTATACAAATACATGCAAAAGTAGCTCTCACAAAGTTACCCCACTGAATTATCCTTGTTGTCCAGTAGTCGCATCTCCACCTCTCAACTCCTGATCTGCTCCCACATAGAAGTGATTATCGTAGTCTCATTTACATGAAAAAATAGGGGTAAGTATTAAATCATTCGATATAATAAAATAGACATAGAAGTAATAATCACATATTATCATCAATTACAAATCATCAATACACTAAGACACTTTTCAGAAGTCTACACTAACTATGCCCGAATTCAGAGGTTATCATCTGTGGGCACATTGTGATCGACACCCGCAGTACTATTCTGACCACCCTCCACACAGAGTAGGATTATTGGCCCCTGCATCACTCATACTGGAGTACCCATCCGAGCGCGCCACCAGTCATCCCCCATCGACTTCTCACCACCTGATCTCATAGTCTACCTGACCCGACCAATTAGTGAAGTCTGAGACCTCATTCAGAATCCTCCGACATAGTTATTACACTAATGTACTTTGTACCACCCTGGGTACCATTCAAATACAACAAAAATCATTCACATCTGCCGGATTCTGGACCACCTGTCCTCACGGCTCATTCGGATCAATAAATAATAGTACTTGACTGATTCAGTGCTCCAACCCTTCGGCTCAATCTAGCCAATACATAACAGATTCTGGGCATCAACCCTTAGACTTAGTCGACCCACACACGTCACAACACACTACTCGAATATGAATATTTAAAACTGCTACCTTCATTCTATATTTTAAATATATATATATATATATATATATATATATATATATTCTTCTTTTTCGAAATCATTTCCGAATATCATTAAATTACTATTTTGCCCTTAATCTTTTCTGAAAATTCCATGTATGTCCCTAAATGACTATTTTACCCTTGGACATTTTCGAAAATTCCTTCCATATCCTGAAAATGACTATTTTACCCTTGAACATTTTCAAAAATTCCTTCCATGTCCCTTTCTTCTTCCTCGCGTCAGTAACAGTATCAAATTTTGCAGATTTCAAATTATACAGTTTTAGACAACCAAACTAGTCCCAAATTCAAATTAAACATGACTTATATCTAATTTAAGTTGAAAACAACACTTTTACCGTATAATTCATCCTTAATTTCAAGAATTCGAACAAAATTTCAAGTTTTGCAAAATATGAGAAATCTTCAAAATCAATCATTCTAATGTTCAGATTTCCACTCTTATTCCTTATTCACAGAGTACTCAACAATTCAGTCTCATATATTGAATGAATTAAACTTCTCCTTACCTGGTGTGGTATTTCTACCGAAACTTTCCCACTTAATTCAAGCTCTCTCCCATTTCACTAGATCCTGCATGAGTAAAGTCTTGTTGTTTGAAATTTAGACAAAAGAAGAAGAAGGATGAAAGATATAACTACTTGCTGAAATTTTCTGTCTCCTCCCCTTTTTATACGCACATATATATAAAAGAAAAATTTTACTGTGCATGAGGAAAACTTAGTTACGAAGATTTCTTGCACAGTAATATTGTTATAATATATAAAAAACATAAGTCACATAAACTCCTTCAATAATATCATCAAAAATATTTATAAATAAATATTATTATTTAAAAATAATTAAATAATATAAATATAAATTAATAAATAGGGACCAATACATAATTGAAGATAAAATAAATAAAACCAATATGTAACTGAAGATAAAATAAATATCAATATAAATAAATATAGATATCAAGATAAATACATTGTTATCAGTTATTGTTTTAAGAAAATTTTTGTCACTTTTAATAATTATTTACGATGTAAAAAAAAACTTATAAAATTGATATCTTTATATATAAATATTTATTTCATATCTTACTTTTATCAAAACTTAAATTTTATAAAAAATAGTAATTTCTTAAAATATGATTAAATTAATAACATAATAAAAAAATGATAATATTCACGTGAATGTGAATTATAAATATATAATATACTTTAAAATAAATAAATTTAAAAAATAAAATACATTTTTAAAAGTAATTTAAACTTTAGATAAATTTAAAAATATTTATTATTTTAAAATATAATTATTATTTTAAATAATGTATAGTTTATAACTTTAAGTTTGGCTTCAATCTAAGCCCATGAACTAAACGAATAAGACAAAAAAAATTCCATTGAATAGATTCATTAGAATATATCTATCTATTTTGACACTTCAAAATAAATTGTTTCTCTTCAAAAATGGACAGATGATAATTAAATACAAAAAACGACGTCAATTGAAGTAGCTTTTTTCGATATATATATATATATATATATATATATATATATATATATATATATATATATATATATATATATATATATATTTTTTTAAAATATTTTATTTTTGTCAAAAATCCAATTTTGAATTTGACAGGGCCAAATGTAACGTTAAACACACTTGGCAGACCCTCTGACTTTTTTTACGAAGTATAATAAAAAAATTAATTCTTCCTCTCTAAGATTAAAATATAGAAGACGAAAAATTCAAAGATTTATTGAATTCCAAAGTTGTGCCTCATCTAATAATAATAAAAAAAATATACTTATAAATGGTCAAATTCAATTACAACTAACAATTATAATAATAATAATAAAAAAATCTCTTAGATGATATAAGAGTTTTAGAAGTACGAGTTGATGTTAATTAAGGTAGGTACTTTCTTCTAGAAAAACAAGAGTTAGGTTTGCATTTGAAAAGTAATAAGATTATACGGGTTCGAGGAATTTATTATTATTATTATTATTATTATTATTATTATTATTATGATTATTATTATTTTAATTATTATTATATAAATTATAAATATATATAGTTTGACTTTTCATGTGAACTATTAATATGACCGAATAAATTTTGCAAATCTTTCTCGTAACTCTTTCATGATCTGAATATCATTAGTACATAGTATTTTAATCATGTCATTTGATCCGAATCCAAATTTTTTAGTCCACACACTCATAAATTATTCAAAAAATAACACCACGCATATAATTTAGAGACGTAGGAAAATAAATAAAGTGAACCTTATCGTAATATGTTTTCTATGGATTAGTCTTTATACAAACTACATGAACCAAATCAGCTTAAAAAATAACAAAAGTCAACATTAGTGTCAGTATACCCGAGAATAATATGTTGTTTTTGGAAAGAATAAACTTTTTTTATTCCTATGTTTATGTCTTGTAATCTCTGTTCCAAAATAATTACAGTTGTAATTATTTAAAATTTTTAATTTATATTTTATTTTTAATACGTCTTCAAATCAAATATTTTATTTAATGTATTTTAAAAAGTAAAATATTTAATATTGTTTTTAATAGGGTTGTAATAGTATTAAATATAGACAATGCCTCGTAATTTAAAAGATACGTTGTTGGTTGTAGACGTTGACATTGTACAATAATTATTCTCCTTGTTTAAAAAATAGAGAGTGCTGTGCTGCACGGTTTCGTATAATTATTGATTATTTGTTTTCTTTAACTTTATAAAATTATTTATTGTGTTATACGATACGATCCCAAATTGAAAATGACTAAGCTCGTGAAATGGTTCATTTTACGTAAACTTCATTTCTTTTTTGTTAAAAATTAGTATTTCTTTAACAAAAAGAATTATTTTCAATTTCTTAAACCGGGAATTAACTAGTTCTTTATTTTTAAATTATATGATATTTGTATTTTCACCCCATACTATTATGATAAAAAAAAAATAGAATTTACGCACAGTTGTGATCTTAATTGATTTTGAGGTTAAATTATAACACCTAAAAATTTATTACATAATTTTTTAAAATATATTATATTAAATTAAAATATTTTTAGATAATTTGAATATTTTTATAATTAAATATTCGTTTATATATAACAATATTATTATTTAAATTATTAAAAACTAATTAAATAATAAACAAAATAAAGATAAAAAGTTTCTTTCTATGAAGATATAAGCATGCAATTAATGTTAAGATTTAAAATAAATAAAAATAAATGAAATTTTAGATATAAAAGAAGTTAGGGAGTTAAAAAAATAAAAATAAAATAAATAAATAATAAAAATAATTAAGATAAGAAATTTATCTCTTGGTATAATTAATATTAAGATTTAAAATAAATAAAAAATAAATTAAATTTTTAGGTAGAAAAGGAGTTATGAGTGGTAAAAGAAAAAATAAATAAACATAATTAGTCAAACTTTAGTGTATAATTGTAAAAAAAATATTTATTATTTTATTTATTATATTTATAATTATGGTTTTTGATTGAGATATCTTTAATTTTGTTTTATTTATTTTTTATATTTAATTTTTTTATTACGTATTAGTCATTTATATTTCTCACTTATCTTTTTATATTTATATTTATTATTTAATTTATCTTAATTTATTCTTTAATTATTTTTTATATTTATTATTTAATTTATTATTGTTATGGAATAATTTTTTTATATTTATTTAATTTATTTTTAATTATGTACAAATTCTCTTTTATATTTATTTTTTTAATTTAAATTATACAATGCTATTTTTTTACATTTATTTAATTTATTGTCATGTTACTATTTTTTATATTTATTTATTTATTTAATTTATCTTCAATTATTATTAATATTTTTTATATTTATTTATTTAGTTTATCTTTAATTATACTAATAACTTTTATATATATATATATATATATATATATTTAATTTATCTCAAATTATGTATAAATCTCTTTTATATTTATTTATTTATCTTCATTTATGTTTTGATCAATTTTATTAATTTACATTTATATTATTTAATTATTTTTATTTTTTTCTTAAAGAACAATATTTTTTAATGAAGATTTGATGACGTTGAAGATTAGACTTTAGAGATTTAAATATGTAATATTATTAAATAATAATTAATTTATTCTTATTAGCATTAAAAAATAATTCAAATATGTCAATGAAATTAAAAATGTGATTTTTTATATTATTTTGATATGAAATTAGTTTATACAATATTTATTTTCACTTTCTTATTTTAAAATAGAAACTAGTTGAACCCTTTCTTTGATAAATTAAAGTGTCAAATTATCTAAACCCTTTCTTTGTAACCATTTAAGAACTAGTTGAAAAACAAATATCATTGATAAATTAGTCACTTATAAAAAAAATTGTCAACTTTAATATTTATTTCTAACAAAGAAGCAAAGTAAAATGTATATTTCACATAGATTTATATATTTAAATATGTAAACATTTATCTTATATCTTAATTTTTATCAACATTTAGTAAATAATAATCATCTTTAAAAATTTATTTAAATTAATAACTAAATTATATATTAAAATATAATTTATATTATAATAAATAATGCAAGAATATAAAAATATATGAGAGTATAAATTTTTATTTTATTTAATATATTTAATGGTTTATTATAATATTTATGATAAAAAATTAAATGAAGAATCAAAATTATAAATATAATATATATATATATATATATATATATATATAATTATTATTAAATTGAGAGAATCACTAATTACAAAAATTTATAAATCATGATAAGAAACTTTGCCATGTAAAATTATGAAATATAATAATCTCAAAATAGACACTTACATAATTTACACACATAATTATTTAAATTTAATTTTTATTCATATAAGGAAATACGTATAATAAAGAAAAATTAACCATTTTACAATTTTAAAAGTAAGTTTAGGAAGGTGTAAGGTCCGACAATCATTAAATTAAAACATAAGATTTAAAAATACTTAAAAATATAAATAGATTAAGTTATTGATATTACATGTCTAAGTATTTCAAAAGGAGTATTATTATATTACAAAAGTTTCCTATACATATTTTTTAAAAAACAAAATAATTGAAATGTAGCAACACATTTTTTTACACCACAAGCTATAAAGGCCTCATTCAACTATTTTTCTATGTCCAAATTCAAGATGTTCAAGATAACTTTGAATTATTATCAGATTAATGGAATTGCTATTAGCAAGATTCGAACCTAGTACCTTAGAATTGGAGGTTGATACTCCAACCACTAAACTACTAAATTTTTTTGATAATAATTTACAAATAAATTATATTTATATACAAATAAATGTATATCCATGTAAATATATAAATACAAATATATTTATATATTTTGATATATTTATATATAATTAAATATTTTTTTTAAATTATTTAATTTAATAAATTATTATAAATTAATCTAATTATGATTAAATTAAATTATTAAATAACAAAATATTTAATTTTTTAATTAGTTGAATAATTAATTTATTAGAATATATTAAGTAATTATTATATAATTTTACCGACGGAAATATCCGTCGGTAAACAATATTTAATTTTTAGATGAATTTATCGACGGATATATCCGTCTGGTAACTAATTGTTAATTTACCGATGAAAATATCTCGTGGGTAAATAATTGTTAATTTACCGACGGATATATCCGTCGGTAAGACCAAATTCCACAAATACTTTATATCCGTCGGTAATGACTTATTTTCCGACTAGCTACAAATCCGTCGGAAATATGCGATTTTCTTGTAGTGTAAATATAGGTAGTCTATTATCCTAAGTCATGCATATGTCATTTCTCATATTTTAGCAAAGAATAAATTTGTGGAGTTTGATCTATATCTATTCTTTGGACATAACTTTTTTTTAAATATTTTTTTTACTAATTCTTATTTCATTATATTTCTTATTTCAAGGACTTCAATTTTCATATATGGAATGTTAGATTTTGAGTTTTGAGCTATTTTTTATGATTTTTAGAAGTTCAAGCAGAAAAATTCTAAGAAATCTTACTTAAGCGAAAATATTTTCATTTGAGTGAAAATACACTCGAGAATCATCTTTTTTTTTTGAAATATTTTCTCTCTTGAGCGAAATTCACTTTAGCTTGAGTGAAAATTTCTTCACTTGAGTGAAAATGCAGTCGAGAGGAATCATTTTCTCTTATGCACATTTCGCTGGAGCAACCAGTTATCGCTTGAGTGAAAAATATAGATAACAAACCTATTAAACTTGTATTAAACTACACTCCAAACATCAAACACTATCCTATGAGACTCTATTACTTAGTTTTCTTTTAAAATATGTCATACCTAGTCCAATTACAGCTATCATACTCTATCAGTTTATATACATCGTTAATCTAACTTAACTCATTCAATTACAATTTAAGATATAACACAACGAATCAATTTTCTGCAAATCAAACAATATGACCGAGCCACCTTCACAGTCCACATCTTCTAACTTAAAGTACTATGGAAATCAAAGAACAACTAGTTTCCCTTAACTTCCAATTTCAATACTCTCAAGTTTAAAAGTTCAAAATCCTCAATTTCTTAAAGAGTTAGATCCTACTCACATAAAACTCTAATTAACAAATTGAACCTACTACAATGTTCCTATACTAGTCAAGATTTATCTTTACCCCACTAAGGTCACATGCAAGACTTGAAGACCCAAATTTGTAAAAATACTCTAAAATTGGGAAAAGAACAACTTACTCAACTTAAGATTCTGATCGGAAGGAAATGTTTCCCTTGCCGCTAGGAGCACAATGATATACTTGGATCTAGAAAAAGATAAGAATTGGGTAATGAAGTTTTAAAAAGAAGTAAGAGGATTTAGAGTTTAAAGAGATGATGGTTCTTTAGAAATGAAGCTTAAAAGGTAAGAGTTTTCTATTTAAACTAATTTTATCTCAAAAATAAAAACTTGAAACTTTACTTCATTTAACCACTATTCTCTTTAAACTAATAAAGTTTTGGTCCTTATAGAAGATCTATCACGTGTTTCTATAAAGACACACTTATTATAATAATTATTAATAAATAAGGTAAATTTGTAAAGAGTAATATCCTTCAAAAACGCAATTATGCATGTGCTTTCATTCATTTCATAACTACATAATTTATGTCAACTATCAATATTTATATTACGCCTATTCAAACTTATTGTCACTTTAGTCCAAAAATTTGATGATTTATAAAAGATTAAACATTGAATTAAAATATAAGATATTTATATTTATCACATCGACTTTCCTAAATGTTTAACACACGAGTATTTAAGTTGGTACACATACTCTCACGTGATAGGATAAATTTTTGTGACTTTTCAAGACACAATTCTTTTTTTATAATGCAAGCCATGTTGTAACAATTCTCTCAAACTCTCCATGTCTTATCCTTTCATCTATGTGATTTTAGTGATCCATAGAGGTATGATATATCTTATGAAATCTCTAATTCAATGTCCATACTATAGGTACTATAAAGGGTCACTGCATAAGTACAAGTGATGCTTTCAGAGGTAATATCAATGTGAAAAGAGAGTCACACTTGAGATAAAAATTGTTAGAGTTTAAGAATGAGTTGGATCTCACATTAGATAAAAGTGAATAAATTTAATAGCATACAGATGAGAAAGACTTAAACATAATACCTTAAGATTTTAGATTATATATGTTATCATATTATCTACTTATCCTTTTTGAAAATATCCATTTTTTATTTCTAATATTTTTATAATAATAAGTATAATTTTATTAAACCAATTTTACTCTCTAACTTCCTTTAAATAGTCCTTATATGAAACTTGCTTCACTTCAACCATACAAAATTTATGAACTCACTATTGATTCTAAAAAAATCATTCTCCTTCTTATTTTTTTTTCTCATTTACTTTGATTTGCTTATTTTGGTAAGTTGCTTGATGAAACAATTAACAAAAAATTAAACAACTTATCATGCCACATAAGATTTCTCAAATAGAAAATTGTTTCAAGCAACTGATATTTTATTTAAGCATTTAAAAAAAAACTCCCAAAATGTTCTAATAAAATAAATTATACAAAATTAATTTGTTTTCGAGACTAATAATGATATGAATCACAAGAGATGATTTAGGATCTTTAAGGTTAGAACCTTGTAAGAAATTTAGGAATTTAGTGATAAGGTGGAAGAAAAGAATCACTCTTTCCAAGAAAGACAACTCACAAAGGATGTAAAAGTCATTTCATACAGTCAAATATTCTTGAATCACTCAAGAACTTAGGAGAATCACTCTCATTAAGATAAAAGAGATAAACTTTAATATTTCTAAAAATCAAACTCAACTTTTTATTTCTGATAAAAAATGGTTCAAAAGTTTTGCTACAAATATTCATTAAAGGAAAATAAATGCTAATAATGATTTATTAACCTAGGAATTGAAAACTACTTAATGATTGATTGTAAGCTGAAATTGTGTCATCCAAAAGTTAATGACATATACACCCTCTTGGTCTCCCAAAGATTGATAACTAAGACCCTTATTACAACTTGTAATAAAACCAAACTAAAGCTCATTAATTGATTAATCTAAAATACAATTTGGTCAATCAACAATACTTGTTGAAGAACTTCATTTGCTTCCCTTGCTCTAGCCCTTATCATAGGTCATGTTCACATCAAATAAAGTATTTAGTGTATAATTACTAAAATAAGTTGTTTATTTTAATTCTATAAATCTTATAATGTAATCTAAATTTAATTGCCCAACACAAAAACTTATTCTAATGTTAAAATTGCTAAATTGAGTGTTTAATTAATTTTTTAAAATTATATTGATATTTAAAACATTATTATTTTTTCCTTCAATATATCATTTATTTAAAATAATGTTTATATAAATTCTCTCACTTATTATAATACTAAAATTTGTTAACCAACATTTATAAGTAATTGTATTTTAATAACACAAGAGAAAGTAAAAACAAAGAGTTTAATTTATTTTTTAAAATTATATTGATATTTGAAACGTTATTATTTTTTCCTTCAGTATATCATTTATTTGAAATAGTGTTTATATAAATTCTCTTACTTATTATAATACTAAAATTTGTTAACCAACATTTATAAGTAATTGTATTTTAATAACACAAGAGAAAGTAAAAACAAAGAGTGAAGGTAAAAAAAAAAAAACAACCCACATTGCACTAAAGGTTAACATGTAGAACAAAATAATTTATATTACTATTGATAACTATGTTAGAATCTTTGATTGATTATTCTGTTAATTTATGACACTAAAACCAACATTTCAATGGACATGATTGAGGATTTTATTCTTTCTTTGATTGATAGGAATTGATTCACATTTGTCTATAAAATTTGGTCAATGAAAATAATTAATATATTCTCTTTCGTGTTTAAGAGGACTCTCCTAATTTATTTATTTTTTAATGCAATTTTTGAGTTATCCTATTATGTTTTCAATATTCGAAAATATCACATCAGAATCAAGAACAAAAAAAGTCTAATTTAATTGTTATATAAAAATGTTTTAATCAACTTCCATGTAGCATATTCCTTTTATCTATTAGTGTTTGTCCACCGTAAACATTAAAGTATATTTTAAGATATTTTAAAATTGTTCTAAGAACCTAACCCTAATGATTCTTAATTAACTAGGAACATTATGTGGTGAGCACTAGGGCAATGAGCATTGGACCTTTTTCAAGTTGCAACTCCATGATGAAGATCTCATATCTATCTTTTGTGTTTTTTTTTTTTTCTTGTCTTTGTTACAAATCTATTAGTGAACACTTGTGTTAAAAAAAAAACATTAAGGTTAAACAAAATGAGGGTTGTTAAGAAGTGTTTTTTATGGGATTAAATATTAATTACTTTGCCTTGAAGGAGTTGCAAAAGTCAACTCTTAAAGTAGCCACTAAAATCACATGAAAGTTGACTAATTTAATTAATTTTAATAAACTTATCTGTATTTATAATACTTATTATGCTAAATATGTTTTTAAAGAAGTATTGAAACTATTTTTCTTGTTTTTTCACGTAATTACTTTTCACCCGAGTAATTAGAAAGAAGTTTATAATAATGGACTATTCATTTTCTTCCATCAGAGACAGAAAAAAAATGTATTTATTGACTAAACTGATTAAGAATGCTTCTGTTAAAAAATAACTTATGCATTTGTTTAATATGTTTCTACATTACATAGTAACATGTTAAAGATGCTACCATGTATGTATTAAGAATAATAATAAATATATCCCTTATTAAATAATTTGATTGAAATAGTTTATTTTTTTTATAAATGTACTATTTTGAATAAAAAATAATTGGCTTTAAAAAACATTAAGAAAAAAAATCACTAATACTGCATTAGAAAGTAAAAAAAAAATCATTTAAAATATTTGATAGTATATTTTGTCTACATATTCAACAATTTTATGGGTTTTTTTCGTCTAGTTATTTTATTTTATTTTAATTTTCAAAGTTTTCTTCATTCCCCTTAACATTATAATTAGTCATTTTATATTTATAACAAAATAATAACACATGTGATTAAAAAATAAATAAAGATATTACATTTTTTTTAGAATTATGAATTTTATATGAAGATGAAATATTAATGTGATTTATCACTTATATTCTCTTATCCTCAAATATATAGATCGAATTCAGTCTTGAGAAAAAAAAATGTAGTCAAATTTTATTTATCTTTTAAATAAATATATCAAATTAGTTTAACTTAGTCAAATCATCTTTTAAATATGATAACTAATGCACAACTTCACATGATAATTAAATAATGCTTAAAATTATAACATCATAAAACTGAAATGTGCAATAATATAAATATTATCAATATTTTTAAGTATTCTAAAAGAAGGTTCACCATCTATATAGAAAATTAAATATATATTAGTAAATAAAGTTTACAATTTTAGCAAAATAAAACTCTCTCTCGTCTTTCTTTTTCTTTTAATGTTGAAATTCATTATCTGAAATATTACTATTCACTAATAGTTGATATCAAGACATTGAACAATAAGATAAATTAGTTAGTGATATTTTTTTATTATAATTTTTTATTAATTTTTTTATTCTAGTCAAAATATATATTTTCGTATTTAGTATTTATAAATATATAATTTGTATTTTTATTTTATACATATTTACTACATTTATATATACAAGCGGAAATCCAAATGCTTATATACTTGTGTCTGTATTTTTTATTATACTATGTTATTGTAATAAATTAAAATTATATATATATATATATTAAATATAAATATTTATTGTTAAAGTTATGCATTGTTGGAGACAAATAAACGTGAAAGAGAGTTTTAAGGAAATAAGAATTGAGGAGGATAAGTAATCAAGGAAGAAATACTGACAAATTTTTATTATTTTTATTTGTTAATTAACATTTATGAAGAAAGATGAAGAGAAATATGTGATGTGATTGATGAAGTGGAAGAAATAAAATTATTTTTTAATTGATTTTTATTTTATTTTATTAATGTCTAGGAAAAATGGTGTAATTAAGTTTGGATTTGGATGGGAGGGAATGGAAATAGTAAATTTGATAGGGATGAGAGATAAAAATAAGATTATTTAGATTAAATCTATACTTGGATGGAATGAGGTGAAGCACTGATATGCCCCGAAAGTTTATTTCTCAATGTAGGAAATTTAAGTTTCCTAATCTTTTTTTTTTTATCTTCTAAGAAACTCAAAGAAAGTGAGATCTGAATTATAGTATATATAATATATAAATTATAATAATTATCATATTAATAATAATTAAAATAAAAATAATTTAAATAATTATAATATTTGTAATCAAAATAATAATAATATTTATAATAATAAATATATAAATAATAATAATTATATTAATAATGATCATATTTATAATTAAAATAAAAATAATTTAAATAATTATAATATTTTAAATTATATTAATAATAATTTTTATTTAATAATAATTTGATTTTGTTTTATTATTATTTATATCAATCAAGTTACTCACAATCTTTCGTTAACTTTTTCTTATTTTCCTACAATTTTTATCATATTTTCTTGATGTAGATAATTTTACTTTCACCTCTCTTTCTACTCAAATTTATTCTTTTCTACTTAAATCCAAATAAGATAAATGTCTGTGAGTGATATAATTAGTTTGTTCAATTAAAGATAAGAGAATCGATTCTCTTGTCTTAGAATCAATTCTCTGGCCTTCCGTTCATCACAAATGCAAAAAATGAAAAAACACAGTTAAGAATCCAGGGTAAAATTTGTATTTTAATATCATGAGTTGGTTTTTTGTTCTATTCTCCTCACTTGAGTGAACAAACTTCTCCTGTCAATCATGCAAATTTATGTTCGTATTTTCCTTCAAATTGATTTACCAATCCATATACACACCCACTCTTCCATCTTTATTAGAGTACATTGACGCTAATATTTTGGTCACACAAAATACTCATAAAAAATAATAAATAAATTATTAAACTAATGTAATATAGTTAATCCGTGTCGAATCTTTTAAGGGTATAATTATAAAAACATATTCATTATCACGTCATTTTTTTAAAAAATAGTAAATAATAGTAAATATGGGGTTGATGAAAGAGTAAAAAAAATAAAAAAATAAATTAATGCAAAATAATAAAAATTAAAATCGAATTGCAGTAGAATATTAACAACAATTAAAATTACATTGAAGCATAATTTAAATAAGTAAATTTTATAAAATAAAAATAAGGTGCTTTTAATTAAAATTGAAAAATAAAAATTACTTTAAAATAAAATAGTGAAGTAATTAAATTTAAAATTTTTGGAAGCAATAACTCTAAAACTAAATTAAGAATTAAAATTGGAAAAGAGAAGAATTGAAAACAAAAATTAAACGAGTATTAGAATAAAATAAAAATTCTAATAAATTAAATAACAAAAATCAAAATGAGCATTGAATGAATAAAGTAAATAAAATAATATAAACTGAAAAATTCAATAGAAATTATAAATTAAATAAAAGAGAACAAATCGGAGATGTAGTAGCGAGTAGATGAGCTCACTTAACTAAAATATAAACTAAAAGCGAGAACGAGAAAAGAAAACGAGGATGTGACTAAACAATAGTTCGTCCTAGAGTAGGAGATTGTCATTATGTTCTCATGAGACTTCTATTTATAGAGAATTGAACAAGAGAAATTAAGTAAAAAATTAATTACAATAAAATTAGTTGTTTCCCAAATTAAAAATTGCAAAACTGGATTATTATGACGAGAAATTTTTGTGACTGATTTGAAGGAAATAATTCGCTTCTTTCCTATTATGCATGATCCAGCACTTATTTGTATTTAATTCTTGATACCTGCTAGCCTTTAATTAAGCTAAATTGGATTCCCACACTAGTTAATTTGCTTGTGGGCTACACAAGCAAACTTGAGCTTTCGAGAAGAATGAAACTCAGCTGCATCAATTTGGACCTTTATTTCCATCAATTTGGCTCATCTCAAATTATATCTCCTACAAAAGAAGAAAAAGAAATATGCATTATGGATGTATGCATTTATATTATTATTTTTTATGCTAAAACTATGCAAAATGCAATAAATTAAGAAAAATTGAATTATGCTATGCTTTTAATGAGATCATGTTAAATGTATGGTTTGTAAAAAAAAATAATTAGTTTAGAAAATGTTCTTAGATCAAGAAATAAAGAGTAAAATGACATACATCAAATACTTCCAAATTTTGCTCTTTTGCACTTCCAAACAAAACATAAAAGAAAGAAAGAAGAAAGAAAAGAAAAGAATGCATGCAATGCAAAGATGGGTAGTACTGTAAACATTAGTGACATCTTGAAAACTACAATGGTCAAGAAAAACTTCATCAACCAAAAGTGATAGAATAAAAAAGATCAATATGATAACTCACAAAGCATTATCATGTTCAAATACTCCTTAAAGGTTCTAAGACCCATTTCAAGGGAACATCCTCTTGTGGTAAAGTGTTTACTCTAATCTGTAGAGTGTTTATGTTGAAAATTCCACTTATCATCACATAATGACATTATCCTTTGCCATAGGCTTGAAAGATCTCTAAATTTCCACCACTAGAACACATACATTAGTAGATCAATAGGACTTTCACTTGGCTTGTAATGGGGCTAGGGTTCAAGGTAGGTTATTTTAGGAAGTGGTCTAAGACTTTAGGAAAAATAAAGAACATAGATCAATGTACCTTGAATCTTTGTTCCAATTTCATCTTTTTTTTGTCACCTTTGTGTTAGAGTGCCTTTTAAGCACTTTTATTGCTTTGACATACACAAAAAAAATGTTTTTTTCTTGATACTTTGACGCTTCTCCTTTTTTTTGGAATTGTTGGCAATGAGTAGAACTTGATTATTTGATGATTCCACGCTCTTTACTTCCTTTTAAGTCTGGGTGTGGGTAGTTTTTGGGTTGAAAAAACTTTAATTCTTAAGTTTAAATCTAAGAAAAAACTGAGGCTCAAAGAACGATTCAAAGGATAATTTAAGCTAAGGGTAAACTATTTAGCTAATTAGCTAAGACAAAGAAGGTCTTAATCATTTTTACTGGTGTATAAGCTTGTCTGATGTCACAAAGAAATCAATCAAGTTCTGGAAGGTTTTCATGTCATGCGCACACAAGAAGGAATAAGGCTTAAAATGCACTTGGGTGTTTTGTTCACCTTGAAATTAATCCAAACTAGTGTTAATGTAACTTGACCATGACTTACTATGTAAATCAAACCTTTTAAACTTTGAACTATTTCTCCTGATTAAGTCAGTCATCTTTTCCAAGGAAGTCTCCCATCAATCTACAACATTGCATAACAGTTAAAACAAAAAATATGAATGAAACCTCATGCATGAAATGCAAATACTCTCCACTTTTGAAATCAACATTGTCCTCAATGTATAGAATTTTTATACAAATGCAAATGCAAATGAAAACAAGTTAAATAACTTGGGTCCCAGAACTATCTCCTCAGATAGTACAGGTGTCGAGGTCATCAAGTAGCAATTCGGTTCTACTAAAACAAATAAAGTGTTCGTTTATAGTAAGTTGGAATGAGGAAATATCATCTTACTAAAGTCTCGAATGAATCTTCGATAGAAACCTGACAATCTCTCAAGCATTTGATCTATGAATGGAAGGGGTGTAGACAAATGACATCTAGAGGGGGATGAATAGATGCACAAATTAAAATAGATGCCAAATTAAAATTTATTTTAAGATGTCCAATCATTTATTAATTCAATTTTAATTATCAGATAAAATATAGATAAAGCAGAAACGATATAATCAGATATATAAAGGGAAAGATTCAAGCATGGATATGTAGGATGCAATGTTGTTGAAGAGATAAAGGTAAGAGAAGAACACACATTAATTTATACTAGTTCGGGTATAATCAACCCTACATCCAGTTCCTAGTTAACTCTAATCACAAGAGTGACTCCCAATTCACTATTTTTAAAATTTAGTTTACAAATTACAATCAACTCAGCAGAGGAACTAGTAAAAAGTAAACTAATTAAAAAGACAATCACCTCCTTAGAAACCCACTAAGGATGAACACCTCCCTAGAATCCCACTAGGGGTGAACACCTCCTCTGAACAAATCAAAGGATGAAAATCACCTCCTTTGCAACTAACACATAAAGGATGAAACACCTTCCTAGAATCACACTAGGAATGAACACCTCCCTGAACAAATCAAAGGGATGAAAACACCTCCTTAGAATCCCACTAAGGATGAACACCTCCCCGAACTAATCAAAGGGATGAAAACACTTCCTTAGAATCTTACTAAGGATGAACACCTCCTCTGAACAAATCAAGGGATGAACAACAACTACTTAAACACTAAAAAGGGGATTTAACAACAACCACTTAAACCATAAACAGGGAATTTAACGACAATCACCTAAACCCTAAATAGGGAATTTAACATCAACTTTCTAAACCCTAAAAAGGGGAAGATAATAAAATAAGAACAGTCACACCTAGGTAATGGAGACAACAAATTGTAGAAGCCTGTAGAATGTCAACCTCCAAGAACAAGTGTGATTAACAATGAAAGTGCAGAAGACAGTAGAGAAGATGGTTTTCTCAGAAGGTGTAAAATATCCCTGTTGTCTTGCTCAAAATTCTTTTCATGAATGTAAAATTGTATTTTCGAATTCTGTAATTGTGTATTTTTTATTTTTCATCAAAACTCATTTAAATAGGAAAATAGCATCAGAAAATAGTCATTGGTCATTAATAATTTAGTACAGAAAAATCAGGATGTATCCAAAAACATTTATTCTTCAAAAACTGATATATTTTTCAAATTTAAATTGCCATAATCGATTATGTTACCAATATAATCGATTATGACAAAGAGAAAATCGTTTTTCTATTTCTGATGCATCATAATTGATTATGACAGTGAAAAATGTCATGTTACGAAATTTTATCACACTTGTGCTTTGAAGGCTTATGCATAATACTATTTCATATCTAGTATTCTAAGACTATCTAGTATTCAAGAATCATCTTGGGGTTGCTTTATGTTTGAATAGAATTTTTATCAAATCATATCTTGGGCATGCTTGAGTCTTGAATGTTGTTAACTTGAATCATCATCAAAATCATGTCTTGGGAATGTAGGGACACGTTTCACATTGCCATCAATCTCTCCCTGATTGCTTTCAAGGGGAAAGTGATTCTTCCGCATAATAGTTACCCCACTCTTTTTTTAAATAAATTGGACAATAGATACTTAAATGCTGTTTGAGATGGGATAAATGAAATTAGCCTTTAGTAGCTTGGTCACATTATTTTTCACCACATCAGGTTGTTATTGTGGTGTGCTCTCCAATTGTCTAATGAAACTTAGCTGCATCAATTTGGACATTTATTTCCATCAATTTGGTTCATCTCAAATTATATCTCCTACAAAAGAAGAAAAAGAAATATGCATTATGAATGTATGCATGTATATTATTATTTTTTTATGCTAAAACTATGCAAAATGCAATAAATTAAGAAAAATTGAATTATGCTATGCTTTTAATGAGATCATGTTAAATGTATGGTTTGTAAAGAAAATAATTAGTTTAGAAAATACTCTTAGATCAAGAAATAAAGAGCAAAATGACATACATCAAATACTTCCAAGTTTTGCTCTTTTTCATTTCCAAACAAAACATAAAAGAAAGAAAGAAGAAAGAAAAGAATGCATGCAATGCAAAGATGGGTAGTACTGTAAACATCAGCGACATCTTGAAAACTACAATGGTCAAGAAAAACTTCATCAACCAAAAGTGATAGAATAAAAAAGATCAATATTATAACTCACAAAGTATTATCATGCTCAAGTACTTCTTAAAGGTTCTAAGACTCATTTCAAGGGAACATCCTCTCGTGGTAAAGTGTTTACTCTAATATGTAGGGTGTTTATGTTGAAAATTCCATTTATCATCACATAATGACATTATCCTTTGCCATAGGCTTGAAAGATTTCTAAATTTGCACCTTTAGAACACATACATTAGTAGATCAATAGGACTTTCACTTGGTTTGTAATGAGGCTAGGGTTCAAGGTAGGTTATTGTAGGAAGTGATCTAATACTTTAGGAAAAATAAAGAACATAAATCAATGTACCTTGAATCTTTGTTCCAGTTTCATCTTTTTGTTTTGTCACCTTTGTGTTAGAGTGACTTTCAAGCTCTTTTATTGCTTTGACATACATAAACAAAATGCTTTTTTTTTCTTGATACTTTGACACTTCTCCTTTTTTTTTTGGAATTGTTGGCGGTGAGTAGAACTTGATTATTTGATGATTCCACGCTCCTTACTTCTTTTTAAGTCTGGGTGTGGGTAGTTTTTTGGTTGAAAAAACTTTAATTCTCAGGTTTAAATCTAAGAAAAAATGAAGGCTCAAAGATAGGTTCAAAGGATAATTTAAACTAAGGGTAAGTTATTTAGCTAATTAGCTAAGACAAAGAAGGTCTTAATCATTTTTACTGGTGTATAAGCTTGTATGGTGTCACAAAGAAATCAATCAAGTTTTGGAAGGTTTTCGTTATTGAACATTCAAGGACTTGATGTTGCACTTGATGGACATGAAGATTGTTGATTTTGATGATGATTCAAGAACTCAAAGACTTAGATTGTTGAAGACTTGTTTTGTATTGTAATAACTCTGTTTCAATTAGATTGAGTCTGTAATATTAGTGTTTAAGATAGCTGGTACATAGTCTGCATCTTAGAAGCTTCAAAAAGCTCAAATTTATCATCCAAGCTCGGCTTTAATCGATTAAATGGGGAAATAATCGATTAAAACAGTGAGAAAAACCATTTTCTGTATCTGCTCACTAGTTTAATCGATTAAAACTCCTGTTAATCGATTAACAGGCAGTTTAATCGATTAAAAGCCCTTTTAATCGATTAAAACAGAGAGTTTCAGGGTTATGTTGATTTTGGCTCTGTAATAATCGATTAACTCTTGATTTAATCGATTATTTCAGTCAGATTTCGAATTTTAACTTCAAATCAACCCTATTTTCGAAAACCCTATTTCCAAGAACCCTAATTCCGAAATTCCCAATTCCCAAACCCTAATTTCTTTACTTAAGCTTCTCCATGGCACTCAGAAAAGTAGAACAACCTTTTTCATACAAAAGTTAAGTGCTGTAGTGCCAGGGAACTGTTTGTTGCAAGAAAAAGGGGCTTTTGGAACCTGGTGTGGGCTAGAAGCGATAAGAATCACTAAGTGGAGTTCTTAGTGGATTGTGTGATGTGTCGTCTCTAGGGAAAGCTGTTCATCATCTCTTGTGGATTTCAAGAGAGGTGTTTTCTTATCTTTATCTTTTCAATTGTAATTTGCTTGTAACAACTTGATTATAGTGACAACGTTAATCCTCTGTTTGAGTGATTAGCAACTGGACGTAGGGTCTTTTGATCCAAACTAGTATAAATTTCCTGTGTAAGATTCTCTGCTCTTCTCTATTTACATTTACACAATTTTTAATCGGTAAAATTTGGGAAAAATTTTGAAAACCTAATTTTTATTAAGAAACCAATTCACCCCCCCTCTTGGTTTTTGTCCGACCACGCGAATATTCCGTTGCGCGATTCTAACAAGTGGTATCAGAGCTTGCTTTGATAGTCATTCAAATTTTTTGAAAATGCCCGGACAAAATCAAACTTTTGCCGAAGGTGCGTCTATCAACAGACCCCCACTTTTTGCGGGTCAAAATTATCCTTTCTGGAAAGTAAGAATGCAAATATTTTTAGAGTCTGTATATAGAGGCGTTTGGGATGCTGTTTTAAACGATCCATTTATTCCTAAAGTTACTGAGAACAGTGTTGAAGTTCCAAAACCCTTTTCTAGATGGACTGCAGAAGAAAATAGAAAAGCACAATTTGACGTTAGGGCTAGAAATATAATTTCATATGCTCTAACCCTTGATGAGTTTTATAGGATCTCTGTTTGTAAAATTGCTCAAGAGATGTGGGAAATACTAAGAGTAACATATGAAGGAACCGATGATAGTGACTCGATTTCGGAGTCAAGTGATTCAGTAATAGAAGCTAACATTTGCTTGTTGGCAAAAGACAATATATCTTCCGATTTTGAGGTAAGTGATTCCGACTCATCTTCTAGTGATGATTATAATAATTATGATGAATTGCAAAATGCTTATAATGAATTGTTTAGTGCTTTCAAGAACTTGAAAAATGAATATAAAGCTGTAAAGAAGAATCTAAGTAGATCCGAAAAGGAAATAGACTCCTTAAAAATGAAAATCACATGTTTAGAAGAAAAGGAGTCCTTAGAAACGAAAATTGTATGTTTAGATGAGGAAAATGATAAGAAACTAGCATGTGCAAATTGTAAAGAGCATGAATATGACATAGGTATTCTTAACCATTTGCTAGACAAAGCCGAAAAGGAAATAGATGATCTTAAGAAGCATGAAATGGTGTTTGCTCAAAATAGTGTAAATCAACAAGTTCCTTTGAAAAAGTCTAAAAAAGAAATTAAAAGAGTATGGGTAGAAAAAGGAACTAGAGCATCTATGATTAGAAATGCATCATTTTCAAATACTACATCTAAAGCATGTTTTTATTGCATGAAACAAGGTCACACGTCAAATAGATGTAAAATTAAACATTTTGGTGTACCTAAAGGTAAATACATTTGGGTTCGTATAGTTAAATAGTTTGTTATGTCTCTAACCCCAAGGACCCAAAAGTTGTGGGGACCTAAGTTTACTATATTCTTGTTTTGTAGGAAACTTCCAAATCAAAGAAGTCTATGTGATATCTTGATAGCGGATGCTCAAAACATATGACCGGAGATAAATCTAAATTTGTGAGTTTCAAGGCTATGGAACAAGGATATGTAACTTATGGGGACAACAACAAAGGGAAGATCCTTGGAATTGGAAAAATAGGTGGTGCAAACACTTTGGAGATCAAGGATGTGCTACTTGTTGATGGACTTAAGCATAATCTCCTTAGTATAAGTCAATTATGTGACAAAGGCTTTAAGGTAATTTTTGAAAGTAAATTTTGCACCATACACTTGATAGATTCTGAAAATGTAGAATTAAAAGGCATTAGGCATAATAACATATATTTGATTGATTTAGATTGTTTACATGATTCTAGCATAACATCTTTAGTTGCTAAGGAAGAGAACCCTTGGTTATGGCATAAGAGAGCGGTTCATATAAATATGCATCATTTGAATAAATTGATTTCAAAAGACTTAGTTATTGGTTTGCCTAGGTTAAAATTTGAAAAAGATAGATTGTGTGATGCATGTCAAAAGGGTAAACAAGTAAAATCATCATTTAAATCAAAGAATGTTATTTCCACTTCAAAACCCCTAGAATTATTACATTTAGATTTATTTGGACCTTCTAGGATAAAAAGCTTTGGTGGAAATTATTATGGACTTGTGATTGTTGATGATTACTCTAGATATACATGGACATTTTTCCTAACTACGAAAAGTGAAGCTTTTAAGGTCTTTAGAAAATTTGCAAAACAAATTCAAAATGAGAAAGACTTAAGAATTAAAGTTTAAAGAAGCGACCATGGTGGTGAGTTTCAAAATGAAAATTTTGAAAGTTATTGTGAAGAAAATGGAATATTACATAATTTTTCTGCTCCTAGGACTCCCTAACAAAATGGTGTAGTTGAAAGGAAAAATAGGTCATTAGAGGAACTTGCTAGAACTATGTTAAATGAATCTAATGTTCCTAAATATTTTTGGGCTGATGCGGTTAGTACTGCATGTTATTTTTTGAATAGAATGCTCATTAGGTCAATAATTAAATCTACTCCTTATGAATTGTTTAATGGTAGAAAGCCTAATGTTGCTCATTTGAAATTTTTTGGATGTAAGTGCTTTGTGTTAAATAATGGAAAAGATAACTTAGGAAAATTTGATTCTAAAGCCGATGAGGGCATTTTCTTAGGTTATTCATTAACTAGTAAGGCTTACAAAGTGTTTAATAGAAGAACTTTAAATATTGAAGAATCTATTCATGTTACATTTGATGAGATTGTAGACCTTGGGGGAAATCCTCTTGATTCAAATAAAGAACTTGCAGGTGATGATGAGTATATAAGAGAGGCTCTTGATGAATTGTATTTGGAAGAAAATGAGCCTTCTCAAACACCTGAATTAGCAAAAGAATGACAATCACCAAGAGGACTCTCAGTGGACAATATCATAGGTGATATTTCAAAAGGGGTAAGAACTAGAAACATGTCTAACTTTTGTATGTCTGTAGCTTTTGTGTCTCAGATAGAACCCAAAAATGTGGAGGAAGCACTTAAAGATGAACAGTGGTGCATAGCTATGCAAGAAGAACTTAACCAATTTGAAAGGAATCAAGTCTGGGAATTAATCCCAAGGGAAGAATCACATCAAGTTATTGGAACCAAATGGGTGTTTAGAAATAAGCTTGATGAAGATGGGAACATAACAAAGAATAAAGCTAGACTTGTTGCCAAAGGCTATTGTCAGGAGGAAGGTATAGACTATGATGAAACTTATGCTCCTGTTGCCAGGTGAGAGGCTATACGCCTACTTCTTGCTTATGCATCTTTAATGAAATTTAAATTATTACAAATGGATGTTACGAGTGCATTTTTGAATGGTTTTATTAAAGAAGAAGTTTATGTGGAGCAACCCCCTGGATTTGAAGATTTTAGTTATCCTAATCATGTTTTTAAATTAAAGAAAGCATTATATGGGTTGAAACAAGCTCCTAGATCTTGGTATGAAAGGCTAAGTAGTTTCCTAACTTCAAATGATTTTACTAGAGGAAAAATAGATTCTACTTTGTTTATAAAGAAAGTTAAAGAACATATCTTATTGGTCCAGGTATATGTTGATGATATTATTTTTGGATCAACTGATAATTCGTTATGTGTAGAATTTGCTAAGATAATGCAGGGAGAGTTTGAAATGTCTATGATGGGAGAATTGACATTCTTCCTTGGACTTCAAATCAAGCAACTTAAAGATGACATCTTCATCTCTCAAACCAAATACTGCAAAGAGATCCTTAAAAAGTTTGGAATGGACACCTCTAAGGAAGCTAACACACCCATGGGAACTTCATGCTATCTAGACAAGGATGAATCATGTTTGGAAGTTAATCAATCTATGTATAGAGGTATGATAGGCTCACTGTTATACTTAACTGCAAGTAGACCTGATATTATGCATTACGTGCGTGTGCGTGCTAGATTTCGAGGCTTGTCCAAAAGAATCTCACCTAATTGCAGGTAAAACATATTTTAAAATATTTAAAAGGAACTACTTGGTTTGGGTTTATGGTATCCTTCTGATGCTTGTACTAGTTTAATAGGATATTCGATGTCGATTATGGTGGATGCAAAATTGATAGGAAAAGTACTAATGGGACATGTCATTTGTTAGGTTCATCCTTAGTATCGTGGCATTCTAAGAAACAAGCGTGTGTTGCTTTATCTACCACTGAAGCTGAATATATTGCAGCTGGTAGTTGTTGTGCTCAAATTCTGTGGATGAAACAACAGTTAGAAGATTATAGTATATTTTTAAATGACATACCTTTGATGTGTGATAATACGAGTGCAATTAATCTTACTAAGAATCCAGTAATGCACTCTAGGACTAAGCACATAGAAATTAGGCATCACTTTTTGAGAGATCAAATCGGCAAAGGGAACTGTAAAATAGAATACGTTGATACAAAGCATCAATTAGCAAATATTTTTACTAAGCCTCTACCCAAAGATAGATTTTATGATCTTAGAAGAGACTTAGGAATTTTAGAAATAGCTTAAATTCTACTTATTGAGACAGTTTTTGGATGATTGTAATGTTAAAATTCATTATACAGGATGTTCATAGTTTATCATGTGTTAAAACCTCAAAAATATGATGTACTCTCTGGAATAATCGATTAATTGGAGTTATAATCGATTATTTGCATCCAAAACACTCAAAACAGGGCATTCCTCTTTGGATTAATCGATTAATTCGATAAATAATCGATTAAATACAGAATTAATCGATTATCTGCTCAATTTAATCGATTAAATGACTCTGGCACTGGTTTAATCGATTAATCTGAGTTTTAATCGATTAAACCTGGCAAGTTTGGCTTCCTAGATGTTGCCAACGGATCTCTTGACCTATATTCACTTCCATATGACCGTTGGACATGCTTGATTATAAATAGGGGCCTCCATATCACTTCTACTCACTTCTATCTCTTGAAATCAAGCTTTCTTACCTTATTCTAGCTAAATTGCCCTCTTCTCACTACACTTAGCTTTCTAGATCTTCTTGTTATTCCTCAATCTTTAAATGGCCTCATCTTCTCGTGCTAAGATCCCTACTAGAAGAAGATCTGCACCCTCATCTCGTCCTCGTCCTAATTCTGTAGAAGGATGGATTTCTGATACAGATGGCCAACAAGAATTTCTAACCTACTGGAAGGAACGTGCCATTATCTCTCCAAAGTTTCTTATTGGTGAGCAATTCATCAATAGGGGATTCAACTTTCCCAACCTTCTTGAATTTCAAGGAGTTCTCCCTTTCATCCAAATGCAAGGTACGTATTATCCTGACCTTGTTAGGGTATTTTACTCTAGATTTAAATTTAGAGATCAAATTGCTACCTCTAGAGTAAAAGGCGTCACAATTATTCTTGACGATGATATTTGGGAGAATGTTGCCCACTTTCCAATTAGAGAAGATGCTATTAACATTTATGGTGAGTTAGATGACTTTGACAGGTTCTTAGCTTACCGCTCTTTTCTACGAAATCCCTCGATGGAGATTGGGCGTCTCCTTCATGCTGGACCTTTAAAGAAGGAGGAACGCATGATTTTACATCTACTTGTCTGGATTCTATGTCCTCGGGCTACAAATCATGCTCAATGTTCTTCAATTGATCTTAGGATTATTCATGCCATAAAGAATAATGAACCTTTAGATTGGGGCGTTCTTGTCACCATGACTATGTTAAAAGCCAAACAACATCCCACCTTCAAAATTCCATATGCCCTCCTTGTCTCTTGGATTCTTGAATATAAGGGAGTCAATGTCGAAGGTGAACAAACAGTAAGAACAAATAACTTAAATCGCATGCTTGACAGAACATTGATCCAACTACAAATGGTGCGTGTCAACGACATCTATGTTCACAAGGATGATGTTCCGAATCAAGATGGTGACAATGAAGATTCTGATGAAGATATGCCTCCTGCTACTGAGTTTCCCTCTGATCAAATCCAAAGTGTTGGAACTTCCTCTACTCATCATGAAACCCGACAATCCATGGAAGACATGTTATCTGACATGAATCAGAGAATGTAGTCTTTCTTCACTCTTTTTGGAGTACGGCATGAGGAAATAATTCGCCGTATATCTGATGTAGATGATAAAGTGTGTCATTTAGAAAATAGATTTGATGCACACTTTCATAGTGATGATAGTGAAGAATTTTAAAATTTGTAATTTTTCTCTTATATTGTAATGAATGCTTTTATCTGAAATAAAATGTGGTGTTCTGTTTTTGCTATGATTGAGGGGGAGTTTTCTCTAAGTTATGCATATTTTGAGGGGGAGCTCTTATGTTTGCCTTAGCAGAATTATTTTTGATTATAATCAAAATAGGGGGAGAAATATGTAAAGCCTAATATTATTGTTTTTAAATATTATCTGGTATGTTTAATGTGTTTGTTAGTATGACAGACAAAACAGGTTATTACAAGGCTTTAAAAGATAATTTTGATCATCATCAAAAAGGGGGAGATTGTTGAACATTCAAGGAATTGATGTTGCACTTGATGGACATGAAGATTGTTGATTTTGATGATGATTCAAGAACTCAAAGACTTAGAGTGTTGAAGACTTGTTTTGTATTGTAATAACTCTGTTTCAATTAGATTGAGTTTGTAATATTAGTGTTTAAGATAGTCGGTACATAGTCTGCACCTTAGAAGCTTCAAAAAGCTCAAATTTATCATCCAGGCTCGGCTTTAATCGATTAAATAGGGAAATAATCGATTAAAACAGTGAGAAAAACCATTTTCTGTATCTGCTCACTGGTTTAATCGATTAAAACTCCTGTTAATCGATTAACAGGCGGTTTAATCGATTAAAAGCCCTTTTAATCGATTAAAACAGAGAGTTTCAGGGTTCTGTTGATTTTGGCTCTGTAATAATCGATTAACTCTTGATTTAATCGATTATTTCAGTCAGATTTCGAATTTTAACTTCAAATCAAACCTATTTTCGAAAACCCTATTTCCAAGAACCCTAATTCCGAAATTCCCAATTCCCAAACCCTAATTTCTCTACTTAAGCTTCTTCATGGCACTCAGAAAAGTAGAACAACCTTTTTCATACAAAAGTTAAGTGCTGTAGTGCCAGAGAACTGTTTGTTGCAAGAAAAAGGGGCTTTTGGAACCTGGTGTGGGCTAGAAGCGATAAGAATCACTAAGTGGAGTTCTTAGTGGATTGTGTGCTGTGCCGTCTCTAGGGAAAGCTGTTCATCATCTCTTGTGGATTTCAAGAGAGGTGTTTTCTTATCTTTATCTTTTCAATTGTAATTTGCTTGTAACAACTTGATTATAGTGACAGCGTTAATCCTCTGTTTGAGTGATTAGCAACTGGACGTAGGGTCTTTTGATCCGAACCAGGATAAATTTCCTGTGTAAGATTCTCTTCTCTTCTCTATTTACATTTACACAGTTTTTAATTGGTAAAATTTGGGGAAAATTTTGAAAACCTAATTTTTATTAAGAAACCAATTCACCCCCCCTCTTGGTTTTTGTTCGACCACGCGAACATTCCGCTGCGCGATTCTAACATTCATGTCATGCACACACAAGAAGGAATAAGGCTTAAAATTCACTTGGGTGCTTTGTTCACCTTGAAATTAATCCAAACTAGTGTTAATGTAACCTGACCATGACTTACTATGTAAATCAAACCTTTTAAACTTTGAACTATTTCTCCTGATTAAGTCGGTCATCTTTTCCAAAGTAGTCTCCCATCAATCTACAACATTGCACAACAGTTAAAACAAAAATATGAATGAAATCTCATGCATGAAATGAAAATACTCCCCACTTTTGAAATCAATATTGTCCTTAATATGGAGAATATATGTTATACAAATGCAAATGCAAATGAAAACAAGTTAAAATAGCTTGGGTCTTGGAACTATCTCCTCAGATAGTACAGGTGTCGAGGTCATCAAGTAGTAACTCGGTTCTACTAAAACAAATAAAGTGTTCTTTTGTAGTAAGTTGGAATGAGGCAATATCATCTTGCTAAAGTCTCAAATGAATCTTCGGTAGAAACCTGACAATATCTCAAGCATTTGATGTATGAATGGAAGGGGAAGGTGATTCTTATGCATAATAGTTACCCCACTCTTTTTTTAAATAAATTGGATAGTAGATACTTAAGTGTTGTTTGAGATGGGATAAATGAAGTCAACCTTCAATAGCTTGGTCACATCATTTTTCACCACATCAGGTTGTTAGTGTGGTGTGCTCCCCGAACTTGCTTCAGTTGTCTAGGCTTCTGCCAACGAGCCAATGCTATGACTAATCTCCTTATAGATGACGCAACTTCCATCCATACATTCACATTTAGATAGCTCCTCTTAGCTTAAGTTCAAAGATTCTAAGAGTTTATCAAGGTCAGAATTAACTCCTAGTTCCACATTTTCCTCCTTTCGACCTTCAGTTAAGCAGACGTTCATTAAGAATAACTCTCCCTCACTGAGCAAAGTATGTCAAGGTTCTTTTGCTCTATTTGAACTTGTCAACCACTTCTCAAGGTGTTTGTACTTATATTCTCATTAGGATTTATAATTGTTTACGAGGGAAGTGTATTTGAACTTTGTTGCTATAATGTGTTAATGGTAATGACTTATTGCCCAATTTGGGTTTGCATGTCATTGAAGGTGGTTGTCATAAGATGCTCTAGTTTTGTGCTTCGTGTGTTTGTTCTACATTATCATTTGTTTTGTGAATTGCTTCATTAAATTTTCTAGTGCAAGCCCAGAGTTACCCTGTTGCAGAGTACCACTTGGGCTTTGCTGTATTAGTACAAGTTGTGGATTCGCCTGTTGTCTAGTGGGAGAGGTTGATACTTCTGTTGTTGGTGGCCTTGGTTGCTTAGTTAGAAAGGAATTTTGGTGACTAATTGTTGACATAACCACATTTCAAGTTGGGATGGTCCTCCAACCAGTATTATATGTGGCCGAGTATGAGTTATACTCATGTTGTGGTCTGTATGAATTTGGTTGCCTATACTTATGTTGTTTAGGGAATATGCCAGCCACTATTTCTCCAGGTGTCTCCTGAAATTTAGGACATGCATCAGTGAGATGATCTATAGAGATGCACATCCCACATAAATATTGTGGTTGTTGAAATGTGTGTTGGTTCATGAACAATTGTCGTACCAAAAATGTCAGCTCCTTCACTGTTCTTTTAAAGCTCATGTCCTCAAGATCAATTGTTTACTGGAATGACAACGCTAGACCTAAAGAAGTTCACCATGTAAGTTCATGTAAGTTCCTAAGAAAGAGAGGTGGGTCACTAATGGACACGCTTAGACATGCACTCTCACACTACCAAGTTATATCTAGAATTTCCTATGAGAATGATATTCAATAATTTTCTTGCAAGGATGCTTATCTAGAATTTCCAGCGAAAAGGGTTAGGAAACACACACAAACAATTTTTTTATTTAATATTTATATATATATATATTTTTAAGTAAAGATAGAAAAAGAAAATTAAAAAAAATTGATATTAGACAACGTTACACAACATAACAATACCCGAACAACGACGTTGTTTGACGACAACATTTTGGTCGTACAAAATACTCATAAAAATAATAAACAAGTTGCTAAACTAATGCAATATAGTTAACCCATGTCAAATCTCCCAAGGACACAATTATACGAATGTATTTATTACCATACATCATTTTCTCTAAAAATAGTAAATAATAGTAAATATGGGGGTTGATGAAAGAGTAAAAAAATTAAATAAAATAAATTGATGCAGAATAATAAAAATTAAAATTGAATGGCAGTAAAATATTAATGACAATTAAAATTAGATTGAAGTAGAATTTAAATAATTAAATTTTATAAAATTAAAATAATGTGCTTCTAATTAAAACTGAAAAATAAAAAATTGTTTTAAAAAATAGTGCATTAATTAAATTTAAAATTTGGAAGCGATAACTTTAAAACTAAATTAAGAATTGGAAAAGAGATGAATTGAAAATGAAAATTAAGGAGTACTGATATAAAATAAAAATGGTAAACAATTAAATAACATAAATTAAAATGAAAACTAAACAAATAAAGTAAATAAAATAATATAAACTGAAAAATTCAATAAAAATTGCAAATTAAATAAATGAGAATAAATCGGAAGTGCAATAGTAGTAGATAAGTCTGCCTAACTAAAAGCTGAGAACAAAGAAGAAAATGAGGACAAGTGTAAAAACTGAGAATAAAGAAGAAACTCACATAAAAGTCCACTCAAGTTCATATTTTCCATAAGAGCACTTTGCGATAAAACAATTTGAGAGATTAGAAGCATGCTGATACACAGGATCCTCATAAGAGGCAAGTCTAAAACATAGTTGCATGTAAATAGAGAATGATAATAAGAACTATATACTTCAAACTTTCAGAGAAGAGAAAACTTAAAGAGAAGACATTTTAGGAAAGGAAACTTGTATTTGATTCTATTTCGTTCTATTTTGTTCTTATTTGCAACATTACTGTAGACCCCAAATCTTGCCCGACTCTCTAATAAAGCCGAAGATCGCCCGTTTCGAAGATGGTCAAGACTTTATTAAGTCCCTAGTAGCTTGTTCTAGGTTCCATTTAAGATAGGAAGGGTTTTTAGAGGCAATAAAAATCGAGAAATCCGCCGGAGACAACAGATGACCGTCCAGGACAAGCAAATGGTTGTCCATGCCAACTTTATGGCTATGGACGACCGTCCACTTAGCTTGGACGACCGTCCATGGCAACTTTTGGCCATGGACGACCGTCCACACTACATGGATGGTCGTCCATGGCCACTTTTTGACATGGACGGCCGTCCACTAAGTCCAGACGACCGTCCACTTTTTCCTGGCACGGTTCCCTATAAATAGGAGCTCCCATTCTCTGAATTTTCACACCTTTTCACTCCTACCACTCTCTAGGAAGCCTTTTGGCACTTTAAAGTGACTCTGAGCATTATTCCAGAGTTCGAGTGACCTTTCCGATTTCCGTTTAAAGTTGAAATCGGTTAAGGAAGTCTCCTATTGAGACGTTCGACCCTCAGTAGAGTGACTTTTCTTTATTTTGCGAGAGGAGTGTGCTTGTATAGTGCGAGGACTGCCAAAAAACGTCCTCAAGTTTCGAAGAGTTAATATAAAGCTTGTTTTGGAGGTTCCTTCTTTATTATCTCTCTCTTTTTATTGTTTTCTTTGTGTGCATTAGATAATAAGGTCATGTAAATATTTAAATTCTGCAAGTAGATAGAATAATAGGGTAAAAGCATAATTTCTTTAAGTGTTTATTTTCTAAGTTAGTCCATCATAGGGAACCTGAAAGGGGCTTTGTGGGGGGTGCTAACACCTTCCCCACACGTAACTAACTCCCTTACCCGACTCTGGTTGTAATAGCCAAAGTTGTTTTTTTTTTTCTTTTTTAAAAACCATTGCCTTCTTTTTTTCTTTACCTTTTTCAGTGTTTAAGGTTAAAATACTAATGGCAACTCCTCGAACCTTTTCGAAAACCTCGCCTTTAGGTCCAACCCGGTTATCGGACAACCTAAAGGCGTTAAACCACTTCTTTCAAAAAACGTGAGTCAATCAAAACCATCGCGTCACTCCGATCGCCTCTTTTGACGGCGGTGAGAGATGGCGACTCCACTGGGGAAGCTAGAGAGTTGATCCCATTTAGTGATGGACTAGTTTAAGAAATAAAACTAGAAATTATGCTTTTACCCTTTCTTGCTTTATAACATGCTTTACTGTTTGGCTTTAATAATTGTTGTGTGCTTATTTTCTGCAATTGTCTGAAATAAACTGTACACAAACCCTTGCACACAACAATCCCTCTATACCCGGGGGAAAGAGAGAATACACATAGGGAGTGGGTGGCAGGTACGACCAACCATGGTAATGGCCATAATGCTAGCAGGTCGTTTCCAGAAACCACCACTCAAGGTGATAACCTTCTTCTTCTGGTCTAAGAATATTGACACGGACATCCGTGCATGCTTTGAAGATTGGGAGATTGAAGGGTCCCTATAATGGGGGGCATCTTGGGGGCCTGGCCTTGGTGAGAACAGTTAGAACCTACCTTTGCCAATGCACTTTTCTGCAGGAAACCCCTACCTCGTAATTAAACGTCACTCTGTTCGCGGATGAGTGAATTGTTTGTGCATTTGTTTGTTGCATTTGATTGTTGCATAACATAATCATACAAAAAAAAATATAAATATATAAAACAAAATCTCAAAAATCTTTTCACAATAAACACCCTTATCTTGGATAGTTTGCCTTTTAGTTAGCCTGATTTCAGGTTCTTTGTAAGCTAAGTAGCCACGCAGTCCGACAGAAGAGATAAGGGATGCTAAAACCATTCTTTCGCAATAACCATTTTTATCTCAGACATTATGCTTTTTAGCTAGCCTGGTTTCAGGTTCTTTGTAAGCTAAGTAGCCACGCAGTCCGACAGAAGAGATAAAAGGGTAAACAAAAATTATAATAATAATAAAATCAAAACATCTATAAAAAGAATTTTGACAAAGTCGTATTATTCATATCGCATCATGTCAGAAGTGGAAAAACCAAGAGAGAAAATAAATGCATAAGGAAAGTATGCATACGCATCATTTTAATAAATCCCTAAAATATGGGTTTTAGGAGCATTTTTTGGAAAAATTATCGGGTCAAATCCCCTATGGGTATTTGCGGCCTTCGTTTTGATATATTGTGCGTCCAAATCGAACATCTCAGTCAAAAGTTATGCCACTTTGAACATCTGCCGCCTTTTTAGTGCATGCATAAGCATATTCATTCTAGGGGGCATTAAATATCCTTAAGACAATGACGAAAGAGGCCCCGAGCACATTTGTAACCACCCACAAGGAAGGGACAAGTGTACTAAGATATATAGTGACCTTCGTTATACTTGCCAAAACCGTGATGGGGAAGGAACTATTATACCGAAGTGGGTATGGTGCTCCGTGAAGCGTAAAACTTTAAGGATGATACTAAAATCATTGTCTTAAAGTGTATCTATCCCACACCAAACATTCATTTTAAGTAATAAAATTCATTTTTTTTGCATCCTAGAAAGTGACTGGTCTTTCTGTGGTCTGAACCCGTGCACAAAAGGCTAAAGCAATGGAGCAGCTAGAAGAGCAAAATCGCAAGCTCACCGCTGAGCTTAACTCTATGAAAGAACAAATGGCGCAAATGATGGAGTTAATGCGCCAACAAAATCTTAATAAGGGCGATACTCATGGTGACCGCGCATCTCACCATGAGGAAGAAGAAGAAGAGGAAGAGGCCCCTGTGCAGTCCGAAGCAAGGGCGGTGCTCATCCAGCCCCCTGAAGTCTCCAAGCAACAAATCTCCGCTCTGGAAGAGAGACTTAGGGCCATGGAGGGGCATAGCTTTGACGTAAAGGAGGTAGCTGATATGTGCCTTGTTAAGAACATCTGTTTCCCTCCAAAGTTCAAGGTCCCAGACTTCCCAAAGTACATGGGAATGACTTGCCCTAGGAGTCATCTTACTATGTACTGTCGCAAGATGGCTCCCCACGCTGATAACGAAGAACTCTTGATACACTTCTTTCAGGAGAGCCTGACTGATTCAACTTTGAATTGGTACATGCAGTTAGAGAAGGGACAAGTCCAGAACTGGAAGCAACTAGCAGACGCCTTTCTTCGTCGCTATAAGTACAACATCGATCTGACCCCCGATAGGTCAGATCTCCAAACACTGAGCAAGAGAGGCGACGAATCCTTTAAGGCGTATGCCCAACGATGGAGGGAACTGGCCGCCCAAGTGGAGCCTCCGCTATCGGACAAGTAGACCTGTCTATGTTCATCAACTCGTTGACTGGACCCTATTACGACAAAATGATAGGGAACACGTCAACCCTCTTTGCAGATGTGGTCACCATAGGCGAGAGGGTGGAGCAAGGATTGAAGAGTGGAAGGATAGCGCGACTTTCCTCCTCCAATGCATCATTCAAGAAATCCCTGGGCAGGAAGAAGGAGGAGAACGTAAACACCATCAGCCTCACCACTCCTTCTTCTTCTTCGAAGCCAGCTAGGCAATCCTAGAGGCAGGAAAGGAAGCTCACTCCCATTCCAACTTCTTATGGGAGTTTACTGCCTAAACTGGTGGAGGCCAAGCTTCTGGCATATGTCCTGCCAATAAAGGTGGATCCACCTTACCCTGAGTGGTATAAGCCTAATGAGAAATGCGCTTACCACTCAGGCGCTCCCGGGCACTCAGTAGAGAACTGTCGGACCTTAAAATATAAGGTCCAGGATTTAATAGACATCGGATGGGTCACCTTTGATGCTCTCGCCCCCAGTACAAAAGTCAAGCCTCTGTTGCAACCAGAGTGATAGGGTTGGATAGGAAGGACCAGCTGTTAGGGTTATTTCTCTTTTATAAAAAGTTTTCTTTGTATTTCTTGTGGTCCCAGCCCATGGCCGTGAGACCATTGATTAAAAGGGCATTTTGTACCTTTTCTTTTATTTCAATACATGAGGCTTTGTTCATCCATATTCACATTTATTCTTTTCCCTATTCTATTTATTATTATTTCAAAATAACTAAATAATAAAATCTATACCTAAAACAGAACCCTTAAAACGATCATGTATGTGATTGATGAATCTCTGTGGGATCCGGAAGCTGAAGGCGAATGGGTCGAATCGACGAGTAAGTAGGAGACCATTTCTACGGACATGCAAAGATTGTTGGAAAGAGAAGCTCGCTCCATATAGCCTTATCAGGAAGAGACAGAGACTGTCAATTTGGGATAAAAGGACGATAAGAAGAAAGTAAGTATCGACACCCAAATTGATAGTGACATCAGGGAAGGGTTAATACAGTTATTGGAAGAATACGTGGACGTATTCGCTTGTCTTACCATGACATGCCTGGACTCGACGCAAGCATAGTGGAGCATAAACTACCTTTGAAAGAGGGTTTCCGACCAATAAAGCAAAAGCTAAGAAGGATGAAACCTGACTCGTCCTTAAAAATTAAAGAGGAAGTACAAAAACAACTAGACGCTAATTTCCTGATCGTGTCCAAATACCCTGAATGACTGGGAAACATCGTGCCAGTCATGAAAAAGAATGAGAAAATCAGAGTGTGTGTAGATTACAGGGATCTAAATCGAGCAAGTCTAAAAGACGATTTTCCCCTACCACACATCGACACGTTAGTGGATCACACCGCCACAAACACACTCTATTCCTTCATGGATGGATACGCGGGGTATAATCAGATTAAGCTAGCCGTCGAAGATAGAGAAAAAACTTCCTTCATCACACTGTGGGGAACATTCTGTTATAGAGTCATGCCTTTTGGACTCAAGAACGCAGGGGCTACCTATCAAAGGGCCATGGTAACATTATTCCACGACATGATCCACACAAAAATTGTATTTTATGTGGATGACATGATTACCAAATCCAAGAACGAAATGGACCACATTCTTTATTTGAGAAAATTATTCGATCGACTTCAGAAGTATCAACTGAAGCTAAACCCGGCTAAGTGTACATTCGGAGTACAATCGAGTAAGCTACTTGGGTTTATCATTAGCAAAAAGGGAATAGAGGTAGACCCCAAAAAAATAAAGGCAATTTTAGAAATGTCTCCACCGGAAATTGAAAAGGAGATCAGAGGATTTCTTGGCCGGATTAACTACATAGCAAGGTTAATCGCACAAATCACAGACAAATGTGCACCCATCTTCAAACTGTTACGCAAAAACCAACCAACCGTTTGGAATGAGGATTGCCAACAAGCTTTTGAGAAAATTAAGCTGTGCTTAACCAATCCACCGGTATTGGTGCCTCCCATTGAAGGAAAACCTCTAATTCTTTATCTATCGATACTCGATGAATCTATGGGATGTGTGCTCGACCAACAGGATGATACGGGGAAGAAAGAACAAGCCATATACTACCTCAACAAAAAATTCCTAGACTATGAAACCTGTTATACACCACTTGAAAAAACTTGTTGTGCATTGGTGTGGGCAACTCAACGTCTTAGGCAGTATATGATTAGACATACAACCTGGTTGGTCTCCAAAATGGATCCAATCAAATACCTCTTTGAAAAACCTGTCTCGGAAGAATAGCTAGGTGGAAAGTACTCCTTTCGGAATTTGACATCGTCTATGTCACCTAAAAAACTATCAAAGGTAGTCCCCTAGCAGACTACCTAGCACACGGATCAACAAACGAATATCAATTCCTACAAGACAATTTTCTAGACGAACACATTATGCATATTGAACATGAACTACCCGAGGACGATGCATGAGCTATGATCTTTGACGGAGCCTCGAACATGTTTGGACACGGGATAGGAGCAGTTTTAATATCCCCTGAAAAGAAGTACATCCCAGTAACGGTCAAGCTAAATTTCAACTGCACCAATAACATGGCTGAGTATGAAGCCTGCGCCTTAGGATTCCAAGCAGCTCTAGATCATGGGGTGACCAAACTAAAAGTTTTCGGTGACTCATCTCTTGTTATCTATCAACTTAAGGGTGATTGGGAAACCAGAAATTCCAAATTGATCCCATATCTAGAGTACATCCGGAATATGATTTCGAGGATAGAAAACGTCACTTTCGAGTACATCCCTCGGGAAGACAATAAGTTCGCAGATGCCCTCGTTACTTTGTCATCCATGTTCGCCTTAGACAAAAAACGTGAGATACCGATTATCCAGATAAGGCTGCATGATAAACAAGCTTTTTGTATGATAATAACTGGCGAGGAAGACAAATCCCCTTGGTATCATGACATCAAGTGATACCTCACGAAGGGCGAATACCCCGAGGGAATTAATGATAATGACAAAAGGACCATTCGGTAGGGATGGCAAAACGGGCCAGCCCGCCCCGTTTTCGCCCGCCAAAAACGGGGCGGGACGGGCTGATTCGATATAGTCATGACGGGCTGTAGACCTTGGCCCGCCCCGCCATAATTTAGAAAAAATAATTTTTTTAAATAATTTTTTTTAATAAATTTAATAATAAGATTATTATTTATTTGTCAATAATTCAATATATATATTATTTCAATTTAATAATATAAATCAATACATTATTTTAAGAAATTATAATTTAGAACAATAATAAAATTTACATAATAATAAATAATAACAAATATATATATATATATATATATATATATATATATATATATAAATAACGTTAAACTTATAAAATTTATATTTTTTATATTAAAAAATTCAAATACCTATATCTTTTTTATTTGATAAAACTTCATATTATTCTTGGTTGAGTAATTCTTATACCTTTAATTCAAGTAATAAGGATAAATATAATCGATGCTTAGGATAAATAAGGAGAACATGAGAGAAGATTATATTTCAGGAAAGATAATATTTTACTGTGAGAATGAAACTTTTTTAATTCTCTTTTTAAAAATTTTAACTTTATATATTATCTTTATAATTAATTTTATTACAATAAAAATTATTTTTTTATTAATTAGACGGGTCGCGGCTGGCTTGCCCTGTCCCGCGGGTTGGCCCGACGGGTTGGCAGACTTGGCGGGACAGGCCAAAGCGGGCTGGTGGGCTGAAAACACCAACCCGCCCCGCCATATTATGGCGGGCTGGTGGACCAGCCCGCCGGGCCTAGCCCGTTTTGCCATCCCTACCATTCGGAAGAGAGCTGTAGGGTTCACGCTGATCGGAGGAACCCTTTATAAGAAAATTTTTGACTCCAGCCTGCTGAGGTGTGTGGACCGCGAAGAGGCTGAAACCATGATTAAGGAAATTCATGAAGGAACCTTCGGAACCCACACGACAGGGCATGTCATGGCAAAAAAGATCCTAAGGGCAGGATACTTATGGTCCACGATGGAAGGTGATTATCTTCAATACGCCAACCAATGTCACAAATGCCAGGTCCATGCCGACAATGTTCATGTCCCACCGGCACCCCTCAACGTCTTGGCTCTACCATGACCTTTCTCCATGTGGGGCATGGATGTTATTGGACCCATCGAGCCCAAAGCGTCCAATGGTCATCGCTTCATCCTGGTGGCCATTGACTACTTTACCAAATGGGTAGAAGCGGCGTCTTACGCACATGTGACCAAGAAAGTAGTGACTACCTTCGTCAAGAAAAATATCATGTGTCGGTATGGCATCCTCCATCGTCTCATTACTGATAATGGGACCAATCTGAATAATAAGATGATGGAGGAATTATGCTAAGATTTCAAAATTCAACATCACAATTCCTCTCCATATCGACCCAAAATGAATGGTGCAGTAGAAGCAGCCAACAAGAACATCAAGAAAATCATCCAAAAAATGGTAATAACATATAAAGATTGGTACAAAATGTTACCCTTTGCCCTGCACGGATACCGAACTTTCGTACGAACCTCCACAGGAGCCACTCCGTTTTCCCTTGTGTATGGCATGGAGGTTGTACTACCAGTTGAAATCGAAATACCCTCCCTGCGAGTTATCATGGAAGCAAAGTTGACAAAAGTAGAATGGGTCCAAAATTGGTACGATCAATTGAACATAATCAAAGAGAAACGATTGGACGCCATATGTCACGGACAATCCTACCAAAAGAAAATCAAAAGGCGTTGAACCACTTCTTTCAAAAAATGCGAGTCAATCAAAACCATCGCGTCGCTCTGACCGCCTCTTTTGACGGCGGCGACAATTATAAGTCTTCCTATTTATAGGCAAACCACACAAGCGAAACTAAAAACTACGCTAAACTAATAATAAATTCAAACCTGAGATTATTATACAAAGTGGAATCCGAAGATAAAGTTACGACCCACACTTATTATGGCCTATAAATAAGATAAGATACGATAAGATAAGATAAAATATCTTATATTTTCAGATAAATTAAAGTTGATTCATTCTCATCTTCATTAAAACATTTGCGGTGCTCGCAATGGATACGTGTACAGATAAGGGAATATTGCTTTAGTAACTTGTCATGATGACAGTCATTAACTAAAGTCTTTACTTAGAGTCAGATCTGGTGGAGCCAAAATGATTCATTTGCTAGGCCTCGCTCCTTGTCATACTTCCATGTAGTGGCCAGTAAGGGTACATCTTCTTTTGCAACATCATTTCTTCCATTAATTCCTCATTGTAATTGTCCGTCAAGTTTTCAACCTTTTTGGAATTCTTCCTCTGGCACATATATCTCAGTTGTTTATTTGAAAAATCTTATCTCTTGTGTGCCATCATCTTTTGGGATGATTCCATTCAGAGGATAAGAATTGAGTGGCATTTAGGATGAGCTGGCAATGTTGGGGTCTACTGGCTTGTAATGATAGTTGTTTACTTCGTAGAGATGTCTAGCCAGTTGGGTCTTGTAGCTTTCATCTATAGGATAAGTCTCAAAACTTCCCTAGATGTAGCTTCATTTCTTGAGCATGATTGTCTTGTAGGATTGTAGACCCCAAATCTTGCTCGACCTCTCAATAAAGATCAGAAGACTTTCGCTCTGAAAATGAGTAAAGCTTCAGTGGGAATCTAACAGCATCAATCGGCTTCCATATGAAGAAAGGAGACCTTTTCTGAAGCAATACAACACAAAATTTGAAGAAAACACACGAGACAGTCGTCCCAAAGTCGAGACAACCATCCCAAGTGGCTGAGACGCACGTCCCAAGGGCCAGACGCGCGTCCCAGCTGATTTTCTCACCTAAGACGACCGTTCCAAGGGCCAGACGGCTGTCCCAAGCAGCTGAGATGGTCGTCCCACCTTTCTGAGGCTGAGACGACTGTCCCGGAGTCCTGGCAGTGAAAAACTATAAATAGGGGGTCCATTTGGATCTTTTTAACACATTTCTACACCCCTTCACTTCTTTCTACTCTTCTACTTCTCGAATGATCTTTCTGATTGCCTATAAGGTAACAATCGGTTAAGGAAATATCTTCTGAGATATCCGGCATTCGATAGTCTAAAATTATTTTCTTGTATGTGGGAGAGGAAAGTCCTTGTAGTGCAAGAGGATAGCCAAAAAGCATCCTGAGAGTTGAAGATTTTTAATAAAAGCTTGTTTCAGAGATTCTTTTAATTACTCTTCTCTTTATTGCTTTATTTATTACTTTCATATGTGCAGTAGAAAATAGGATCATGTAGATAGCCATTTTTATTGTGTAATAAAATAGGGTAATAACGTAATTTCTCTTAATCTTTATTTTATGAATTAATCTGTCATAGGGAATCCAAAAGGGGCGCTGTGGGGGTGCTAATAGCTTCCCCACACGTAACTAACTCCCTTACCTAACTCTGGTTATAATGACCAAGTTTGGTTTTTCTTAAAATCAATGCCTTCTTTTTATCCTTTTCCAATGTTTATGGTAAAAATATTGGCGACGACTCCATAGAACCTTTTTTTACGAAAACGTTGTTTTTTATTGGAGGTTAGTTCAGTTGTTAAGCACCTCAGAAGCAATGATCATATTTTTACAAAAACGTGAGTCTAAACCATCATATCGCAACCGCTCACATAAACGTTCGAGATGTACCGAGACATCGGAATGGAGGACGACAACAGATGACAACTCCACTGGGGATTCTAGAGAGTTGATCCCATTTAGTGACAGATAAATTCAAACTAAATAAAGATTTGAAATTACGCCTTTACCTTTCCTTATATTTATGAAATGTTTTATTGTACGACTTTGATAACTGTTGTATGATTAGTTTCTGCAAATTGTTTGAAATACAAACTATACACAAAAATCGTTGCACACAATAATCCCTCTATACCCGGGAGCAAAAGTGATTACCCATATGGAGTGGGTGGCAGATACGACCGGTTTGTTGGCACACGGGGCTACATCTATCGGCGGAAAACCACCAACTCAAGGTGATAACTCTCTTCTTTTGGTCTAAGGATGTCGACACGGAGTTCCGTGATCCGAAGACTATGAGATTGAAAGGTACTTATAATGGGGGCACCTTGGGGACCTTTGGCCTTGGTGAGAACAGTATAGAACCATCTTAACCAATCACTTTTCAGCAAGAAAACCTACCTCGTGATTAAACAACGTTTTGATATGCTGTGTGTCCAAATCCGACATCCCAGTCAAAAGTTATCCTACTTTCAACATTTTTCGTCATAAAAGGTCTTTTTTGTACTAGTGAATGCATAAACTCATTCATTCTAGGGTGAAAGTGATGAAGATCTTATTGAATTACTTTGGCAAAGATCTTGTTGATTTGATGAAGTCAAAGACTACTTTGTGGCAGTCAAAGGTCACTTAGATAAAAGAGTAGTGGGATTAGTGAGTCATCATATCTCGCTTAGGTATAATCATTTTTATCTCTCTACTGCATGAGGTTTCTTCATTTAAAAGATTTTGCAAAATGCCTCTAAAAAGCGATTAAACGATTAAAAACAAAGTATTTTGATAAAATGTTTTTTAATTAACTATTTTAACTAATAGTATACAAGCTTTATCAACTAAAATGTTCTTAACACTTTTGTAACAGGTTTTTAACTGATATGTTTTCGAAATAACAGATTGATTTCATTAAAGGAAGTTTTGAAAACCTTCTGTCAGTATTTTAACTGATATAGTTTCGAAATAACCGATTAAAATCACTTAAAATGTTCAAGGAAGTGTTCTGGAAGTATTTTAATCGATAAAACTTCGAAACAATAGATTAAAACCACTTGGAGTACTTGTTGATCGATCAGAATGAACATATGACCGATCAGAATGAGCATATGATCGATCATAATGTGTTTTTGACCGATCAGAATTATTTTAATCGATTAAACTGCGTTTTAATCGATTAAAACAACTTAAGAGAATTTCTACTACGCGTTTTAATCGATTAAAACAAATTGTTATCAGTTAAAATCACTTAGAAAAGTTTATAAGAATGTTTTGCAGTATTTTAATCGATTGAAACACGAAACAATCGATTAAAACAGTTTGAAGGATTTTTTACAAAGAGTTTTAATTGATATAAACGATGTCGTATCGGTTAAAACAAATCGGAAAATAATCAAGAACATTTTAACATATTAAAAGAAGTTTTAACAGATTAAAACAAGACTTTTAACAGATTAAAAGATTATTTTAATAGATTAAATAAACCAGCGAGTTTTGAAAATCCTCTATATAAACAGTATTGCTTGATCCTTTGAAAAATCATCTTTTAGCAATCAATCAAGCAAGCATAAGTGCTACTTTCAAGAGAGAATCGCGCTAGTTTTTGTGAAGTTCATAAGAGTTCTTTCTTGAGGCAAAATTGCATTCTTTTGGAGAAGAAACACATACTGCAGAGTTGCATAAATCTGGTTTGAGCGTTCTAAGTTTCTTCTATTTGTTTCTTTACTTTCTTTACTGTATTGTGGGTGCCTGGAATTGTGGGCACTGGTTTCTGTAGCTGGAATTTGGCTGCAGTGTTGGTCAAGAACTGGAATTTGGTTCTTGGTGAAGGTTTAGGTGCAGGAACTGGAATTGTGGTTCTTGTGGTAGATTGAGTGTGAGATTAAAGTTGTAATATGTAAAACGTTCAATCTAGTGGAACCCAGCTGGAATTTGGCTGGAGATTGGACGTAGCCCTGGGATTGGGTGAACCAGTATAAACATTGGTTGTATCTTTCTAAACCTTTCTCTCCTTTAATTCTGTCACTGCATTTAGTTTTGATTGCTTGCTGTGTGTGATTCAAGAATTGATCTGAAAACTTAATCTTTGAAATAGATAATCTGTAATTTGCAAAAATCTTTCAAAGATCAATTCACCCTCCCTCTTGATCTTAGCCTACATTTCTAACATAGGGTGTATTAGATATCCTTAGACAATGACAAAAGAGACCCAAATGTATTTGTAACCTTCCTGGAATTGACAAGTGCACTAAGGTATGTTGGTAACCTTCGTAAAAAGGGAACCATCACACCAAGGTGGGTATGGTACTCCGTAAGCATAAGCTTTTAAGAAGATACCAAAGCTATTGTCTAAGACATATCTATCCCACACTGATCATTCATAATAAAAATCTATAATAAAAATATTTAAATCATTTAGAAAGTGGCTGGTGTTCTACCTGTCCGCACTCTCGTGCAAAAGTTAAGAAGATGGAGCAATTAGAGGAACATAACCGTATGCTCATCGCTGAGCTTATTGCCATAAAGGAACAAATGGTGCAATTGACGGAGTTAATGTACCAACAACGCCTCCACAATGAGGTCTCCAAGCAACAAATTTATACCCTAGAGGAGAAATTAAGGGCATTAGAAGGACACAATTTTGATGTAAAGGAGGTAACCAATGTACGCCTTGTGGAAAATACTCGATTCCCTCCTAAGTTTAAGAAGTCTCACGCATCATTCAAGAAGCCCTTTGGCAAGAAGAAGGAGGGGAGTGTAAATGCCATCAACCTCACTATCCCTTCTTCCTCTTCACAACCATCCAGGCAGCCACGCAAACAAGAGAGAAAGTTTACTCCCCTTCCAACCTCCTATGGAAGTCTGCTGCCAGAGTTGATAAAGGACAATCTCCTAGCATATATCCCTCCAAAGAAGATGTATCCACCCTACCCAGAATGGTACAAGCCCAATGAAAAATGCGATTACCATTCAGGCGCTCTTGGACATTATATGGATAAATGCATGGCCTTGAAGTATAAGGTCCAACATTTGTTGAATGTTGGGTGGATCACCTTCAACGCTCCCGACGTGAACATCAAGCCTCTATCACAACCAGAATAGTGAGCTTGGGTAGAGAAGATTAGCTAACTAGGGCTCCCCATTTTGTGCATCTTTTGGTTAAAAATAAAAAATAATAATAAAAACTTCTGATGTATCTCTTGTGGTCTTTTCCCATGATCACGAAGGTTTTTTATTAAAATGGGCTTTGTACATACTTTTCTTTTCATCAATACAATGAGGCATTTATCATAATATTAATATTCTAATTCTTTTCTCTCTCTCATTCTTTCTCATAATTAATAAAAAATCTAAACCAAAGCATAACCATACAGTCATGTCTGTGATTGAAAACTATCTGCGGTATCCGAAAGCCAAAGGCAAATAGATTGAGTCAGACAGTGAGGAGGGGACCATTTCCCCGGACATGCAAAGATTGTTGGAAAAAGAAGCTCAATTGATACAACCCTATCAGGAAAAAACTGAGACCATCAATTTAGGACAAGGAGATAATAAGAAAGAAGTAAACATCAGTACCCAAATTGATAATAACGTCAGGGAAGGGGCAATAACACCTTTGCGTTTATTCATGTCTCGTCCTTTCCCTTATGCATCGGATAATTTTGTACCATGGAGATACACAGAAAAATAGTTCGTCAATGAAGATATCTCCAATATAGCCAGTATTGGGAGCCTGATGAGAAGCGAAAGAATTTATTCCCCCAAGGAGCTACAAGACAATGCTCCTAAAAACAAAGGGAAAAAAAATAAGGAAACCGAAGAGGAAAAGGAAAAGGAATCCAAGGGGGAGATTGAGTAGACCTTGGATTCACGGTACTAGGGCAGTTCCTTCAATGCTCCACCGAAAAGTCAAATCCGTGGTAGGTGACAAGCTGATCACGGTTCAAGCTAAAAATGACATTCAAATCAGCGAGTCGTCTACCCTACCTTAAGTGGATGCAGTTGAAGAGAACCTTTGAAAATATGGAAAGACTTCCCAGCAATTTAAAGGTGGCCCACACGATGATGAAATATGGATATCGGCCAAGTCAAGGGCTCGGTAAAAACTCTCAAGGAATGAGAGAGCCACCAGATTTTAAGGATAATCCTTTAAAGTATGGCTTAGGGTATGACCCTACAAAAGATCAAGTTGTACGAAGAAAATGGGAGTCTCCCCTCCGTACCTTAAAGACGATCTTCCAAAAGGGAGGGATGTTAACGCCAAGGGTAGCGTTAGTCATTAGGTGTCCTTCTTCCAATTCTAAGGGATGTAAACTCAATGACTATTAAAGATCACTCCTCGGGGTGTGCCCAACCCCCGAGCATATGTAGGACACACATTTCCCTTTGAATTACAAAAGAATGTTATTCTTGTTATCTGCTTCTCTTCTCGCTAATCATATCTATACCCTATAAATAACCATATTTAGACAAACGTTTTGTTCCAAAATATGTCAAAGTAATCAAAAAGCGTCATAGACAAAATAAAGTCAAAGTTAACATGATTGATTAGCTAGAGATGCGAATAAGATTTACTTTATAATAAAATCATGTTTCGACAATGTTGTGCGAAAAAATTATTATTATTAAAAGAAGCCCATCAAGGTCAAAGGCCAAGACAATAAGATAAAAGGACAAAATCCTAGGCTGAAAACCCAAAAGGGTGCACTACTGAAGTTAATCAATCACAACTAGGCGCTATAAAGTAATCAATTGAAGACGTCACCTCATAAAAACAAAACATTTTGTTGAACTAGCCTAAACACTGACCAACCTTAGCTAGCCATTCTTACAGAAACTATTATTTCATAAAAAATCCCACTAAAACACAAGCCTTTGCAATAAATCCCTTTTTTTCCTCTTCTCTTGACCATTCACCATAAAGCATTCAAGTAATTAACTAGGGAATGTGAAAATATAGTGATCAATAGGAGGATTGAAATCCCTAAGGAAAGGAAGAGGGGCATTGACATGGCAGTTGCTCTACATTCAAAATGATTACTCTTCGGTTATAGCAAAGATCTGAGACAGTAAATCGGTACAACTAATCATGTTGACAAAAGCACAGGATAATGGAAGCGAAATTAACAGCCGAATGGGTTCAAAGCTGATATGAAAAGCTAAACCTTATTGAAGAAAAATGGTTGAATGCCATATGTCGTGGACAAGCCTATCAAAAGAAGATAAAAAAGGCTTATAACAAAAAGGTCAACCCCCATATTTACCATAAGAGGGATTTAATGGTAAATAAGTTGCTTCCGGCCCAGAAGAATAAAATTGGAAAATAGACAGCAAATTGTGAAGGACCCTTTGTGGTCAAGCGAGCTTTCTCGGGAGGAGCTCTTATCCTTGCCGATATGGATGGAAAAGAACTTCGACACCCAATCAACTCCGATACGGTGAAGAAGTATTATGCTTGAAGACATTGCTCAAGACTCGTCAAGAATGAAAACCCGTAAAGGGCATTCCTGGGCAAAAGATAGGGTCCATATTCCTCGCTAGGATACATCCTAGGTGAAAAAAAAAAAAGACTAAGAGCAATGGTTACCTCAGTCGAAAACTGAAAAGGCGGCTAAAGTAACGTTCTTCCAGAAGCAAGCAGTCTGCATAGTCTTCACTCTGAGCTCGGACATCTCAACTAAAGCAATTAGGAGAACTAGGGGGCAGATATTATAGACACGACTGTTTAAGCCTAAAATAGTATAGCTAACGTTGACCAACCATTCTTCTATAAAAGAAACAAACTTTTGCTCATTTATAAAATTCCCTTTCATTTCCTTTCTCTTGACCAAATATTATGGAAATGCCTCTTTATTGATAAATCATAAATATGTGCAAAAACCTTTAATCAAATATCAAAACATGCATCTAAAAAGAGGAAGCATAAAAATATAGTAAAAGAATAAATGTCTGCTAAGATATTCTTAGGTAAAAATCAGGGTAGCATGCTAGATCGAAAACCCCAAAAGAACGATCTAGGCAAAAGATAAGGCAAAAGCCCCCTAAGATATTCTAGGAAAAAATTAAGGCAGCCCGGTAGATCGAAAACCCATAAAGGGCAGTTTAGGCCAAAGATAGAGCTAAAACCAAAAGATGAATAAAAGAGGGGCCCATCAGTATGATCATAAAAGAGGAGCCAATTAGCATATTCATGAAGGTCCAATAGGAGAAAATTAGTCACTTTTCTAAATGAATCAAATAAACAAATAGATTGCATTTAGAACATCTACACACAAAATAGTTGTACAAAACGACATTGTCAAAATCAATAAAAATAAGTTTCTTTAAATAAGAACAATAATCATGCATATACAGAGGCTAAGCTCTATCTTTGTGATTGAAAACAAGAGATGCCTAAACCAAATCCCCAAACAAAAGTCTCCTGAAGAAGAAGAAGGCGAAATCAAACAATTCAATAAAAGAGCTTCAGGAAATCCAAAGCTCCAATCATTCCTCCTTCCATTGAAGAAAAGGAAGTGCAATAAAGAAAATCCAAAGGAAAGGCTCGATCATCCCCAAGAGGATCCTTGCCTACTCCGCAGACAATAAAAAGATTACCTCATGACTCAGCATCACCGCCACATGAGTCATCAAGCATATTCATCCAAAGTCTCCGTCATACTTCCCAAAGGAGAATAACGACTTCAAAAAAAGTCTGTTGAAACATACAAGGACATGAATGTTGAACTTACATGGACATGAAGTTTGTTGATTTTGATGATGATTCAAGAAAAAGGGACTTAGAGAGTTGAAGAATTGTATTCTTGTGTAATAACTCTGTTTTAATGATTTTGAGTCTGAATATTAGAGTCTAAGATAGCCAGCACATAGTCTACTCTTTAGAAGCTTCAAAAACTCATTTTTATCAAAAACACACTGGTTTAATCGATTAAAAGGCTAAATAATCGATTATTACAGAGATAAAAATTATTTTCTGTATCAGCTCTCCGGAATTGATTAACAACTGAAATAATTGATTAAAAGGTCTGTTAATCGATTAACAGCCTAAATAATTGTAGACCCCAAATCTTGCCCGGCCTCCAAATAAAGTCAGAAAGCTTCCTATTTGAAGACGGCCAAAGCCTAACAAGCCACTAGGAGAGACTATTAGGCCCCCGTATTAAGATAGGAGGGTTTTTTGACCCGAAAAATAAAGTTTTCTCGCCTCGAAGGGACGAGACCGCCTTCTAGACGACCCAGACCGCCGTCTCGCCTCGCGTAGAAGGAGACTCTCGGGTCAAGTCTCGCTCAAGCGACTGATGGACTCACTTGAGCGACGGATGCTTCGAAAAAGGGGACTCCCGGGTCAAGTCTCGCTCAAGCGACTGATGGACTCGCTTGAGCGACACATGCTTCAAGCAAAGGGGACTCCCGGGTCAATTCTCGCTCAAGCGACTGATGTACTCGCTTGAGCGACAGATGCTGCAAACAAAGGGGACTTCCGGGTCAAGTCTCGCTCAAGCGACTGATGTACTCGCTTGAGCGACGGAAGTTTCAAACAAAGGGGACTCTCGGGTCATGGCTCGCTCAAGCGACCGGTATACTCGCTTGAGCGAGCAAAGGACGAGACGGCGGTCCCGTTTTTCCAGACGGCGGTCTCGACCCTATGACACGAACGAGACGGCGGTCTCGAATTCCGAGACGGCGGTCTCGACCCTGTCAGACGAGAACGGCGGTCTGGACCCTGACAGCGCGAAAAACTATAAATAGGGGCTCTCCCCCCCTCATTTCCACACAGAAAAACAGTAGCTCTCCCTTCTCTCTAGATTTTCTCTCTCTAAGAATCCCTCCGAGGCATTTCCGGAGTTTCTGAGCGTCTCTAGACATAGATCGAGCGTTCTAAATCTTCTTAAGAATCCCTCCGAGGCATTTCCGGAGTTTCTGAGAGTTGTAGAGTGAAGGGTTGCCAAAACGCACCCTCTTTTTTAAAGAGATATAAAAGCTTGCTTTGGAGGTGCATATTCTCCCTCTCTATTTTTTTTTACTGCCATTTAAATTACGCAATAGAAGCTAGGGCCATGTAGTCATAAATTTAAATACCGCATAATAAAAGGGTAAAAGCGCAATTTTCCAGTTTAATTATTAATCAAAGTAGCCGGCCTATCATAGGGAACCCGAAAGGGGCGTCGTAAAGGGACTAATACTCCCTTTACACGTAACTAACTCCCTTACCCAACTCTGGTTCTAATGACCAAAGTTGGTTTTCGAAAACCAACGCCTTTTTAAAACCCCTTTTCCGATGTTTATGGTAAAAATATCGGTGGCGACTCCATAGAACCCAAAATAAATAAGTCCTTGGGTTAGCCCGGTTGTCGGACAACTCAAGGACACTTTTCGAAAACCTCGTCTCTAGGTTAGCCCGGTTATCGGACCACCTAAGGACGTTGTAACCACCAATAAAAAACACGAAAATAAGAGGGTCGATAAAACCATCGCGTTGCTCCGACCGCCTCGTTTTTGACGGCGGCGACAGATGGCGACTTCACTGGGGAAGCCTAGAGAGTTAGTCCCATTTAGTGATAGGTCGGCTTAAACAATAAATAAACCAAGAAAATAACACTTTTGCTCTTAACTTGTATTTATAACATGTTTTATTGTTTGGCTTTCAATAAACTGTTGTTTGTTTATACTTACGCAATTGATTGAAATATAAATTGCACACAGTCCCTTGCACACTACAGTTCCCTCTATACCCGGGGGCAAGTGAGAAAACCATAGGGAGTGGGTGGCAGGTACGGTTCGCTGCAGTTAGGGCCTTGTGCCCACCAGTGTGATCGGAAACCACCACTCAAGGTGATAACCTTCCTCTTTTGGCAACAAGACCGACTCTGGCCTTAGTGTTGAGCATGGTCGGACGGCTGGAGAGTGGGGACCCTATAATGGGGGCACCTTGGGGGCCTTAGCCTGGTGAGAACAGCTAGAACCTACCCTAAACAATGCACTTTTCTGCAGGAAAACCCTACCTCGTGATAAAAACGGAATCTCGCCTCGTTCGGGGTGATCGAATTGTGTGTGCATATGATTGTTGCATTTGTGTGTTGCATAGCATAAACAAACAACAGAACAAAAAAATTCCAAAAAATATTTTCACAAATAAACACCCTTATCTCTGACAGTCCGCCTTTTAGCTAGCCTGGTTTCGGGTTCTTTGTAAGCTAAGTAGCCACGCTAGCTCCGACGAAGAGATAAGGGACGCTAAAATATCCTTTCGCATAAAGCCACATTTTATCTCGGACAGTCTGCCTTTTAGCTAGCCTGGTTTCAGGTTCTTTGTAAGCTAAGTAGCCACGCAGTTCCAACAGAAGAGATAAAAGGCTATAAAATAAAAAGCAATAAAAAATCAAAATAAAAAATCCAAAATAAAATAATAACAATAAAACGTTTATAAAAATAATGTTGACAAAGTCATATCATTCATATTGCATCATGAGTGGAAAAACCAAGAGAGAAAATGAATGCATAAGGAAAGTGTGCATACGCATCATTTTAATAAATCCCTCAAAAGTAGGTCTTAGAGGCGTTTTTTGGGAAAATTACTGGCCCAAATCCCCTACGGGTATTTGCAGCTTCGTTCTTCACCCTTTTCTCTTCGTTTTGACATGTTGTGCGTCCAAATCGGACAACCCAGTCAAAAGTTATGTCACTTTGAACATCTATCACCCTTTTGTACTGGTGCATGCATAATAACATTCATTCTAGGGAGCACTAGATATACCTAAGACAATGGCGAAAGAGGCCCCGAGCACATTTGTGACCTTCGCGACAAGGAAGGGACAAATGTACTAAGGTGTGATGGTGATTGCCATTATACTTGTCAAATCCGTAATGGGGAAGGAACCATTACACCGAGGTGGGTAGGATACCCCACAAAGCATAAGCTTTAAGGAGGATATTTAAGCCATTGTCTTAAGGAATATCCATCTCATAAATCATTCATTTTTAACAATAAAAATCTTTTTGCATTCTAGAAAGCGGCTGGTATTCTTCATGCCCTCATCCGCATACAAAAAAAAATAAATAAAAAAACACAAAATCCCAAACACTATCATACATCATGTTAAAAAATAAAACATGATAATGTTTAGGAAAAAACAAACACTTGCATACATGCATCCACCAAACTTCATAACATGTATCTAACAATAGACAGTTGAAGAAAGTGAACATTCCTCAATACCATGAAAAGAGGGTAAGGCATTCGCATGCCATGCACAAAAAAAAAGAGAGAAAATAAATAGAAATATTTACCCGCCTATGGGTTCATTTAGGCTTCTCCGCTTTCAAAAAAATGCACTTCAAAACATTGCATTGAGGAATGTACACTGTCTAGATGAAATAAATAAAAATTGTTTTCATCATCTCAACCGTCTACTACATTCATGAATTGCATCCATAAATTGCATTCATTCTCACTTTAATAAAAAGATAATAAAAAGAAAGGATTAGTCGATGTGCTTTCCACAAATCAAAGTAAGATGGAGAGTAAGCCTTTCGTCATCAAGCTCACCCCAACGGTCGAATCTTCGCAAGAGGGAAATAAACCTCGGCCGTTGGTCCTCAAGAATAAAGAAGAGGGGACACGGACGCCAGTGCGACTATTTATGCCACGTCCTTTCCCCTACGAATCAAATAAGCTGCACCGTGGAGATACGGAAAGTCTTCACCAATAAAAAAGGATATCAAAAATATAGCTGGCATTCGGGGGCAAAATTAGAAGTGAAAAAATCTACACCCCCAAGAGCTACAAGACAACGCTCCTACAAATAAAGGAAAAAATAAAAAGACCGAAGAGGAAAAAGAAAATAAGGAGTCCAAAGAGGAAACTAAGTAGGCTTTGGATTCATGACGCTAAGGCAGTAGCTTCAACGCTCCACCGGAAAGTCAAGTTCATAGTGGAAGGAAAATTGATCACGGTCCAAGCAGAAAACGACATCTTGATCAGTGGACCATCCACCCAGCCTCATGTGGATGCGGCTGAAAAGGCCCTTGAAACATCTTTTCAAGCGCTCAAAATTGCCAACATAAAAGCGACTTCTCAAAAATACAAAGGTAGCCCACATGATGTTGAAGCATGGTTACCATCCTGGCCAAGGACTGGGGGCAGATTCCCAAGGCATAAGGGAACCCCCAGAATTCAAAGACAATCCTTTCAAACATGGCCTAGGATATGACCCTACTAAGGGCCGTGCGAAAAGGAAAAGGGAAGTCTCCCCTCCGCACACTCAAGCAAATTTTCCGAAGTGGAGGGGTGCAAGCGTCAAGAGCGTCCCTAGTCATTAGGAAATCTTCTTCTTCATTCAAGGGATATAAACCCCATGATTGTTAGAGATTATCCCCCGGGGCGAGCCCGACCCCCGGGCATTTCAGGGCACATATTCCCTTATTAATTAATAAAGAATGATTCTTTCTACCTGCTTCTCTTCTTTCTACTTCTGACTGGACCACATAAATAACCCTGTCTAAGTAAACAAAAAAAAGAGAAAGAAGAAGAATAAAAAGCGCATTCAAATAATCAACATTTACCATTGCTATTGCCATCAAGCTAGTTGATTAGAAGCACATAAAATAAGACTTCACCTAATCCATAAAGAAGGTCATGCTTTGCCAATACTGTGAAAAAAAAAAAATAAATCCACAAAAAAAAAAAAAGAAAAAAGCCCAGAGAAGCCAAAGGCCAAAAGAAAAGGGCAAAATACCCGGTAGGATACCCGAACAACAATAAAGGGTAGCCTAGGCAAAAGTTAGGGTTACAAATAAGGTCCGCTAGGATTTCTCCAAAATTTTACAAAAGAAGGAACCTAGACAAAAGTTAGGGCCAACACACAGTATCCTAGTTCGAAAACCCAAAAGGGCGATCTAGGGAAATCAGCTAGCCATTTAAAAGCAATGGAGATAAAACTAAATACAAAGAAAAAAGGAAAAATGTTTGCTTAGACAAAGCCTAAACACCCAAGCTTAACCTTAAGCCAGCCATTCTTACAAAACCCTTTTATCAATAAAAATCAACCCTCTAAAACACAAACCATTGATTTTTACCCCTGTACTTCTTTTCTCTTGACCCTCACGACAATATTCTAATAATTAATTTGGGAATATGGAGGCGTATAGTCAACAAGAGGATTGAAATCCCTAGAGTGGAGAAAGAGGGACACTACATGACAAAGAGTGCTCTACAAAAGAAAAAGAAAAGGAAAAGAGGGAAAACCAATCATTCTTCGGTCACGACAAAATCAAGATGGCAAAATTGGCACAGACCTATCCCCGTCAACGAAAGAACATAACGTCAGAAGCTCATCAGAAGCTCAAGCACATTGGTTAATCCTTTTGAAAAATTAATTGAAATAGTATTATAGGATGCATATCGCGAACATTGCATGCATATGATAGGCTCCTATCTCTCAAAAAAAAGAAGAGAAAGAAAAATACAATAAAAAGAATAATGCCTGCTAGGATATTCTTAGGCAAAAGTTAGGGTAGCCCGCTAGATCGAAAACCCGCAAAGGGCGGTCTAGGCAAAAGTTAGGGCATTTACAAAAAAGGAAAAAGCCCGCTAAGATATCCTAGGCAAAAATTAAGGTAGCCCGCTAGACCGAAAACCCCAAAAGGGGCGTTCTAGGCAAAAGATAGGGCTAAACCAAAAAAATAAACAAAAGAGAGGGGCCCTTCATCATAATCATAAAAAGTCCAGCAGGAGAATGCCAGTCACTTTTCCAGATGCATCAACCAAAAAAAAAAAAGAATAGATTGCATTTAGGGCATCCACACACAAGTAGTCGCACAAAACGAATTTGTCAATGTCAAAAATGGAAAAAATAAAAATCACTTCAAATAAAAAACAAAAACGAAAAGCATTCATGCATATAAGGAGACTAGCTCCATGATTGTGATTGAAAACAGGATTACTGAAACCGAGTCTCCAAAATAAAGCCTTTAAGAAGAAGAGCAAGTTGTCATCATCAAATAAGCTCAAAAGAAATAAGAAGCTTCCAGAACCAAAGCTCCAATCATCACCCAATAAAAGAGGGCACAACCATCAGACATCATAAAAGAAAAGCCGATGGAAAGGCTTAGTCATCCCCAAAAGGATCCTTGCCTACTCCAGAGGCAACACAAAAAATTACCCAAGGGCTCAGCACCACCATCACATGAGTCATCGAGCACACTCACCCAAAGTCTCCTCCACACTCCCCAATGGAGAATAAAGGTTTCAAGAGCCCATCATCATCAATAGTCAAAAGAGTCCAAACCAACAAGGGCTCAACAAAAAAAAGAGGAAAAAAGAAGAAAACCCTTGCATCCCCAGCGGATGTCCAAAAAGGCCATGACAGAGAAGGCCGAATAAAAATCCTCAAATGGATCTCTAAAAAGATTCAACAAAAAAGGAATCAGAAATTCCCATTCTCCAGTGGAATAAGAGCTTCACAAGTTTTGCTCGCATCAACCTCAATCAAGGAGCCAAGACTCCATTCCTAGAAAAGAAAAATCGGATCCCCGTGAAGTCAACTAATTCCCTGGTGGATCACTAAAGAAATAAAACGTCATCCCTAGTGGACCTTCCCCAAAAAGAAAGGAAAAAGCCAGCGTAATAAAAAGAGATTAAAAAGTAAAAAGGCTTACGCATTATCCCCACAAAAGCCAGATTTCAAAATCACGATAAAAAAGAGGTAGATCGCGGAAAAAAGGCGAAATCAAAACCATTGCAGCAGAATAAAGAGCTTCAAGGAAAATAGCTTTAACCTTCTACACCAATAAACGAAGGTACACCAGAAAAAGCCAACGGAAAGGCTTGATCATCCCCAACGGAATAAGAGCATAGGCAAAGCCGACTCAAAACAACAAGATCCAACAAGGAGCCGAGACTCCATTCCCCTAAAGGGGAAAATCAAAAATCTGATCCCCGGGAAGACAACCAATTCCCCGGTGGATCAATAAAAAAGAAAGATCATCTCCAGTGAGCCTACGACAAAGGCAAATTCCAGACTCACATCCTTAGAAGAGTCATTTGCCTAGGCATAAGCAAGATCTGGCAAGCGAGAGCCAATTTCCCCAGAAAGGGACATCAACCTATTCGGAGGCAAGCAAGTAAAAAGTCTCCAAATGGACTATCTGCTCGCTTAGAGGCACCATTAAAATCAGCAAAATTTTCAAGAGAATTCATGCCTACCTAAGAGGCACCCATCGAAATCCCCGACAACCAGGCAAAGTCGGATGACAAATACCAAATGATCAAAAACAAAGAATCCCCGAAGAAAAACAATCTGGATGGCTATCAGGAAAAGCCAAAATCACCCGACCAGCAAGAGTTGGGTGATCACCACAAGAAAAATCAAAAGTCAAAAAATCCCCGGCACAGACCGGACGACAATTCCCAGAAAAGACAAAAACAAAGACAAAACAACGAACTGCATTTACCACCCTGATGGGGGGTTCATACCCATCCAGTCCCACACAACGGACTGCATTTACCAGCCTGATGGGGGGTTCATACCCATCCAGTCCCACACAACGGACTGTAACTACCAGCCTGATGGGGGGTTTATACTCATCAACCGAAGGATCAGCTACGTCAGAAGTAGTATCCGGAGGTTCTATCACGTGTCAACCAAAGGGATCGGCTACATCAGGAGTAGTATTCCGGAGGTGCACAAACACACCATCGCCAAAGGATCAGCTACCGCGTCGAAGGAGCATCCGGAGGTCAAACACCAAGATGGGGGTGTAAACTCATCAGGCCTTACAAAAGGGGGCTTACCGGGCGGGGGTTCGTACTCGTCAAACCGGATGAGGGTTCGTACTCATCAGCCGAAGGGGTCAGCTACCGCGTCGAAGGAGCATCCCGGAAGCGCACAACACAACATCTCCCCAGAGGATCATCCGCCACAAGACGGGACATCCGAAGGGTAACCGGGCAAGAGGGTCAACTCCTTTACCTTCCTGTCAATCTGTCTGGCACAACAGGCCAACAGTTGACTAGTCAGGTAAAGGGGGGGCAGCTGTAGACCCCAAATCTTGCCCGGCCTCCAAATAAAGTCAGAAAGCTTCCTATTTGAAGACGGCCAAAGCCTAACAAGCCACTAGGAGAGACTATTAGGCCCCCGTATTAAGATAGGAGGGTTTTTTGACCCGAAAAATAAAGTTTTCTCGCCTCGAAGGGACGAGACCGCCTTCTAGACGACCCAGACCGCCATCTCGCCTCGCATAGAAGGAGACTCTCGGGTCAAGTCTCGCTCAAGCGACTGATGGACTCGCTTGAGCGACGGATGCTTCGAAAAAGGGGACTCCCGGGTCAAGTCTCGCTCAAGCGACTGATGGACTCGCTTGAGCGACACATGCTTCAAGCAAAGGGGACTCCCGGGTCAATTCTCGCTCAAGCGACTGATGTACTCGCTTGAGCGACAGATGCTGCAAAAAAAGGGGACTTCCGGGTCAAGTCTCGCTCAAGCGACTGATGTACTCGCTTGAGCGACGGAAGTTTCAAACAAAGGGGACTCTCGGGTCATGGCTCGCTCAAGCGACCGGTATACTCGCTTGAGCGAGCAAAGGACGAGACGGCGGTTCCGTTTTTCCAGACGGCGGTCTCGACCCTATGACACGAACGAGACGGCGGTCTCGAATTCCGAGACGGCGGTCTCGACCCTGTCAGACGAGAACGGCGGTCTGGACCCTGACAGCGCGAAAAACTATAAATAGGGGCTCTCCCCCCCTCATTTCCACACAGAAAAACAGTAGCTCTCCCTTCTCTCTAGATTTTCTCTCTCTAAGAATTCCTCCGAGGCATTTTCGGAGTTTCTGAGCGTCTCTAGGCATAGATCGAGCGTTCTAAATCTTCTTAAGAATCCCTCCGAGGCATTTCCGGAGTTTCTGAGAGTTGTAGAGTGAAGGGTTGCCAAAACGCACCCTCTTTTTTAAAGAGATATAAAAGCTTGCTTTGGAGGTGCATATTCTCCCTCTCTATTTTTTTTTACTGCCATTTAAATTACGCAATAGAAGCTAGGGCCATGTAGTCATAAATTTAAATACCGCATAATAAAAGGGTAAAAGCGCAATTTTCCAGTTTAATTATTAATCAAAGTAGCCGGCCTATCATAGGGAACCCGAAAGGGGCGTCGTAAAGGGACTAATACTCCCTTTACACGTAACTAACTCCCTTACCCAACTCTGGTTCTAATGACCAAAGTTGGTTTTCGAAAACCAACGCCTTTTTAAAACCCCTTTTCCGATGTTTATGGTAAAAATATCGGTGGCGACTCCATAGAACCCAAAATAAATAAGTCCTTGGGTTAGCCCGGTTGTCAGACAACTCAAGGACACTTTTCGAAAACCTCGTCTCTAGGTTAGCCCGGTTATCGGACCACCTAAGGACGTTGTAACCACCAATAAAAAACACGAAAATAAGAGGGTCGATAAAACCATCGCGTCGCTCTGACCGCCTCGTTTTTTACGGCGGCGACAATAATCGATTAACTGGCATGGTTATGGGTTCATGTTGATTTTGGCTCTGTAATAATCGATTAACACTCAAGATAATCGATTATTTCAGTCAGATATGCATTTTAAACTTCAAAATTAGACCAAGTTTCGAAACCCTAGTTCCAATACACCAGGTTTCAAAAATCCTCAATTCTCAAACCCTAATTCATCTACTTAAGGTTCTTTAAGGCTCTCTGCAAAGTGAACAACCTTTTTCAAACAAAAGTTGAGAGCTGTGATTGCCAGAGAACTGTTTGTTGGAGGAAAAAGGGGCTTTTGGAACCTAGTGTGGGCTAGAAGCGATAAGGATCACTAAGTGGGTTTTCTTGGTGGATTGTGTGATGTGCCGTCTCTAGGGAAAGTTGTTCTTCATCTCTTATGTGACTCAAGAGAGGTGTTTTCGTTACCCTATCTTTTCATTTGTAATCTGCTTGTATAACTTTGATCATAGTGACAGCGTTAATCCTCTATTTGAGTGATTAGCAACTAGACATAGGGTCTTTTGATCCGGACCAGTATAAATCTTCTGTGTAAGACTCTATCCTTATTCTATTTACGTTTACACAACATTTTAATCGGTAAAATTTGGGGAAAATTTTTAAAACCTATTTTTTTTTAAGAAACCAATTCACCCCCCATCTTGGTTTTTGTCCATTCACGCAAACATTCCGCTGCGCGATTCTAACAAGTGGTATCAAAGCTTGCTTTGATAGTCATTCAAATTTTTTGAAAATGGACGGACAAAATCAAACGTTTGCCGAAGGTGCTTCTATCAATAGACCCCCACTTTTTGCGGGTCAAAATTATCCTTTCTGGAAAGTTAGAATGCAAATCTTTTTAGAGTCTGTTGATAGAGGTGTTTGGGACACTATTTTAAACGGTCCCTATATTCCTAAAGTTTCTGAAAACGGAGTAGATGTTCCTAAACCATTTTCTAGATGGACGGCGGAGGAAAATAGAAAAGCTCAATTTGATGTTAGGGCTAGAAATATTATTTCATCTGCATTAACCCTTGATGAGTTTTACATGATCTCCGTTTGTAAAAGTGCTCAAGAGATGTGGGAAATGTTGAGAGTGACCAACGAAGGTACCGACGACGTTAAGAGAGCACGGAAAAATTCTCTAATCCAAGAATATGAGATGTTCCGAATGCAACAAGGAGAAACGATATTTGACGTTCAAAAGCGTTGCACACACATTGTGAACCATCTCACTGGATTAGGTAAAATATTTTATTGTGATGAATTAAATGTGAAAATCTTGAAATCTTTGGATAGGAAATGACAACCATCTCGGAGTGACAAAACCTTGCCACAATGTCTATGGCAGCACTCTTTGGAAAGTTGAGAGAGCATGAGCTAGAACTAGGAAGGCTAAATGATGAAGAAGGTCAACACCAAAAGAGGAACTTAGTCTTCAAAATTGAAATTTCCAAAGGTAAGAGTAAAAAGGAAGAAGAATACTCGGAGAATGATGAAGAAGAATTGAGTCTCATGATTAAGAAATTTACCAAATTCATGAAAGCCAAAGGAAGGCATCCATTCAAAGGTAAGGGAAAGGTAAGAGAAAATACTTCCTTAAATATCAAATGTTATGGTTGTGGTGAAACAGGACATGTGAAGACCGAATGTCCAAACAAGAAAAATGATGATAACAAAGGCAAAAAGTTCTTCAAGAAGAAGGCCTATATTGCTTGGGGCAATAGTGATTCAAGTTCGGAGTCAAGTGATTTGGAAATAAAAGCTAATATTTGCTTAATGGAAAATGACAATATATCTTCCGATTTTGAGGTAAGTGATTCCAACTCATCTTCAAGTGATGACAAAAATAATTTTGATGAATTACAAAATGCATATAATGATTTTTTAATGCTTTTAAGGACTTGAAAAATGAATACAAAGCTGTGAAAAAGTGTTTAAACAAATCCGAAAAGGAAGAGGAGTCCTTAAAAACGAAAATTGCATGTTTAGAAGAAAAGGAACCTTAGAAACGAAAATTGTATGTATAGATGAAAAAGATGATAAGAATATAACATGTGCATCATGTAAAGAGTATGAATATGACATTGATATACTTAATCATTTGCTTGATAAAGCCGAGAAGGAATTAAGTAATAATATTAAGGATAAAGTTGTTATTGCTCAAAATAGATAAACCATCATGTTCCTTTGAAAAAGCCTAAAATTAAAAATAGAAGAGTATGGGTTGAAAAAGGAACTAAAGCATCTATTGTTAGAAATGTATCATATTCAAAAGCTACATATAAAGCATGTTTTTATTGTATGAAACATGGTCATACTTCAAATAGATGTAAAATCAAACATTTTGGTGTTCCTAAAGGAAAATATATTTGGGTTCCTTTAGTTAAATGAATTGTTTGTCTCTAACCCCAAGGACATAAAAGTTATGGGGACCTAAGTTTACTATGTTCTTGTTTAGTAGGAAACTTCCAAATCAAAGAAGTCTATGTGATATCTTGATAATGGATGCTCTAAACATATGACCGAAGACAAAACGAAATTTGTGAGTTTCAAAGCTAAAGAACAAGGATATGTAACTTATGGGGACAATAACAAAGGAAAGATTCTTGGAATTGGAAATATAGGTGGTGCAAACACTTTGGAGATTAAGGATGTGCTTCTTATTGATGGGCTAAAGCATAATCTCCTAAGCATAAGTCAACTTTGTGACAAAGGATTCAAGGTAATCTTTGAAAGTAAGTTTTGTACCATACATTTGATAGATTCTGAAAATGTAGCATTGAAAGGCATTAGGCATAATAATATATATTTGATTGATTTGGATTGTATACATGATACTAGTATAATATGCTTAGTTGCTAAGGAAGAGAACCAATGGTTATGGCATAAGAGAGCGGCTCATATAAATATGCATCATTTAAACAAGTTGATATCAAAGGACTTAGTTATTGGTTTGCCTAAGTTAAAATTTGAAAACGATAGATTATGTGATGCATGTCAAAAAGGTAAACAAGTAAAATCATCATTTAAATCAAAGAATGTTATTTCCACATCAAAACCTTTAGAATTATTACATTTAGACTTATTTGGTCCTTCTAGGATAAAAAGCTTTGGTGGAAATTATTATGCTCTTGTGATTGTTTATGACTTTTCTAAATATACTTGGACATTTTTCTTAACATTGAAAAGTGAAGCTTTTAAGGTCTTTAGGAAGTTTGCAAAGCAAATTCAAAATGAGAAAGACTTAAGAATTAAATTTTTAAGAAGTGACCATGGTGGTGAGTTTCAAAATGAAAGGTTTGAAAATTATTGTGAGGAAAATGGAATATTGCATAATTTTTCTGCACCTAGGACTCCCCAACAAAATGGTATAGTTGAAAGGAAAAATAGGTCACTAGAGGAACTTGCTAGAATAATGTTAAATGAACCAAATGTTCTTAAATATTTTTGGGCTGATGCTGTGAGTATTGCATCTTATGTTTTGAATAGAATGCTCATGAGGCCAATTATAAAATCAACTCCCTATGAATTGTTAAATGGTAGAAAGCCAAATGTTGCTCATTTGAAAATATTTGGATGTAAGTGCTTTGTGTTAAATAATGGAAATGACAACTTAGGAAAATTGGACTCAAAAGCCGATGAGGGCATTTTCTTAGGTTATTCACTGACTAGCAAAGCATATAGAGTGTTTAATAGAAGAACTTTAAATGTTGAAGAATCTATACATGTTACTTTTGATGAAATTGTAGACCTTGGGGGAAATCCTCTTGAGTCAAATAAAGAACTTGCAGGTGATGATGAGTACATAAGAGAGACTCTTGATGAATTGTATTTGGAAGAAAATAAGTCTTCTCAACCAACTGAATTAGCTAAAGAATGACAATCACCAAGAGGACTTTCAATGGACAATATTATTGGTGATATCTCAAAAGGGGTAAGAACTAGAAATATGACTAATTTCTACATGTCTGTAGCTTTTGTGTCACAGATAGAACCCAAAAATGTTGAGGAAGCGCTTAAAGATGACCAATGGTGCATAGCAATGCAAGAAGAACTTAATCAATTTGAAAGGAATCAAGTCTGGGAATTAATTCCAAGAGAAGAATCACATCAAGTAATTGGAACAAAATGGGTATTTAGAAACAAACTTGATGAAGATGGAAATATAACAAAGAATAAAGCCAGACTTGTTGCCAAAGGTTACTTTCAGGAGGAAGGTATTGATTATGATGAAACTTATGCTCCTATTGCCAGGTTAGAGGCTATACGCCTACTTCTTGCTTATGCATCATTGATGAAATTTAAATTATATCAAATGGATGTTAAAAGTGCATTTTTGAATGGGTTTATTAAAGAAGAAGTATATGTGGAGCAACCCCCTGGATTTGAAGATTTTAGTTATCCTAATCATATTTTTAAATTGAAGAAAGCATTATATGGTTTGAAATAAGCTCTTAGGTCTTGTTATGAAAGGTTAAGTAGTTTTCTAACTTCAAATGATTTTTCTAGAGGAAAAATTGATTCTACTTTGTTTATAAAGAAAGTAAAAGAACATATCTTATTGGTTCAAGTATATGTTGATGATATCATTTTTGGATCAACTGATAATTCTTTGTGTGTAGAATTTGCTAAGATAATGCAGAGAGAATTTGAAATGTCTATGATGGGACAATTAACATTCTTCCTTGGACTTGAAATCAAACAACTTAAAGATGTCATTTTTGTCTCTCAAACCAAATACTGCAAAGAGATTCTCAAGAAGTTTTGAATGGACACTTCAAAGGAAGCTAACACACCCACGGGAACTTCATGCTATTTAGACAAGGATGAATCATGTTTGAAAATTAATCAATCCATGTATAGAGGTATGATAGGTTCACTGTTATACTTAACTACAAGTAGACCTGATATTATGCATTTTGTTTGTGTGTGTGCTAGATTTCAAGCATGTTCAAAAGAATCTCATTTAATTGTAGTAAAAAGAATTTTAAAATATTTAAAAGGATCTACTGGTTTTGATTTATGGTATCCATCTGAAGCTTCTCCTAGCTTAATAGGTTATTCTGATGCTGATTATGGTGGATGCAAAATAGATAGAAAGAGTACTAGTGGAACTTGTCATTTATTAGGATCATCATTAGTATCTTGGTATTCTAAGAAACAGGCATGTGTTGCTTTATCCACCACTAAAGCTGAATATATTGCAGCTGGTAATTGCTGTGCTCAAATTTTGTGGATGAAACAACAACTAGAAGATTATAGTATATTTCTAAATGATATTCCTTTGATGTGTGATAATACAAGTGCAATCAATCTTACTAAGAATCCAGTAATGCACTCTAGGACTAAACATATAGAAATTAGACATGATTTCTTGAGAGATCATATAAGTAAAGGAAACTGTAAGATTGAGTATGTTGATACAAAGCATCAATTAACAGATATTTTTACTAAGCCTCTTCCCAAGGATAGATTCTATGATCTTAGAAGAGACTTAGGGATATTAGAAATAGCTTAAATTCTGCTTAATTAAACAACTTTTGGATTGTTGTAATGTTATAATCAATTATGTGGGGTATTAATAGATTATCATGTGTCTAAACCTCAAAAATGTGATGAACCCTCTGGAATAATCGATTATTTGCACCTAAGAAGTCCAAAATATGAAATTACTCACTGGATTAATCGATTTTTTCATCAAATAATCGATTAACTACAGTTTTAATCAATTAACAGCTTGATTTAATCGATTAAATGGGTCTGTTACTGGTTTAATCGATTATTTCAAGATTTAATCGATTAAACCTGATAGTTTTTGTTTACTAGCCGTTTCCAACGACTCTTTTAGCCCCTATGCACTCCCAAATGACCGTTTATGACCGTTGGAGATGTTATTTATAAATAGGAAGCCTTCATTTCACTTCTCCATACCTTAAACTCTTGAATCCAAACATTCTAGCATCATTCAAGCATTCTTGCCTTCTCCTAACATCACTTATCTTCCTAAACTCTCTTGTTATTCTTCTAATCCTAAAATGACCTCATCTTCTCGTGCTAAAATTCCCACCAGAAGAAGATCTGCTCCTGCCTCTCATCCCCGTCCTAATTCTGTCGAAGGATGGATCTCTGATGATGAGGGTCGACATGAATTTCTCACTTTTTGGAAGGAACGAGGTATCATTCCTCCAAAATTCCTTATTGGTAATCAATTCATCAATAAGGGATTTAATTTTCGTAATCTTCTTGAAATTCAAGGTGTTCTCCCTTTATCCAAATGTAAGGTACATACTATCCTGACTTAGTTAGGGTATTTTACTCTCGCTTTAAATTTAGAGATCAAATAGCTACCTCTCGTGTAAAGGGGGTAACCATTATTCTTGCTGACGATATATGGGAAAATGTTGCACATTTTCCTATAAGAGATGATGTTATTAACATTTTTGCGGAGTTAGATGAGTTTGACAAGATCATGGCTTACCGTTCTTTTCGACGCAACCCTTCCATGGAGATTGGGTGTCTTCTTCTAGTCAGACCATTAAAAAAGGAGGAACGCCTGCTCCTGCATCTACTCGTCTGGATCTTATGTCCCCTGGCAACCAACCATGCCCAATGCTCTTCAATAGATCTTCGCATTATTCATGCAATAATGAATAATGAGCCAATAGATTGGGGAAGGCTTGTCACAATGACTATGTTGAAGGCCAAACATCATCCTACTTTCAAAATGCCCTATGCTCTCCTTATCTCTCGCATTCTAGAGTACAAAGGAGTGAATGTTGAAGGGGAACAAATGGTACGAATGACAAACTTAAATCGAATGCTGGACAACACATTAACCCAACTTCAAATGGTGCGTGTCAATAATATTTATGTTCACAAGGATGACGTTCCGAACATAGATGCAGATGATGAAGATTCTGACAACGAAATGCCTCCTGCTGCTGAGTTTCCCTCTGATCAGATTCAAAATGCTAGAACATCCTTTGCTCCTCCTGAAACCCGTCAATCTGTGGAAGACATGTTATTTGATATGAACCAGAGGATGCAGGCATTCTTCACACTTTCTGGAGTACGGCATGAGGAAATCATTCGCCGTATCTCTGACGCAGATGATAAAGTGTGTCACTTAGAGAATAAATTTGATGTTCACTTTAATAACGATAGTGAAGAGTTTTAATATTGTTTTCATATATTCTTGTTTTGTAAATTATTTTCATTTATGAAATAAAATTTGTATTGTTGCTTTGTTTGAGGGGGATTTATTTCCTAACTATGCATATTTTGAGGGGGAGCTCTTAATTTTTTTATCATAATCAAAATAGGGGGAGAAATATTTAAAGCCTCTTATGATTGAATTTAAATATTATCTGGTATGTTTAATGTTTTTGTTAGTGTGACAGATCAAACAGGTCATTATAGGGCTTTAAAAGAAAATTTTGATCATCATCAAAAAGGGAGAGATTGTTAAAACATACAAGGACATGAATGTTGAACTTACATGGACATGAAGCTTGTTGATTTTGATGATGATTCAAGAACAATGGACTTAGAGAGTTGAAGACTTGTATTCTTGTGTAATAACTTTGTAACATCCTAATTCTCAATACCCTTGGTTTGTTAAAATTTTGATAAAATCTTTGTCAAAATTTTAATAATTAAATTATTAGGAATTGGGTAAAGTAACTGTAGAATTTTATGTTTATTAGATTATTTATTATTTTCGGGAATTTTTAGAAAATACTCGTGTGTGTGTGCCTCGAACGTTGAGTATGGACTTAACAATTTTAATTGTCACATTTAGAAATTATTGTTTTCTTTTATGCATTGAGTGTGGGTACATTAAAAGTTTATTATGTGTATAAGTTGATAAGAAATATATGATGGTTGATATGGTTTGGAGTGATATTTGAGTCTTAAGGGTTGTGGGTTCAAATCTTGGCTAGAGTAAAAAGGAAAAAAATAAAGATAACTTTTTTAATGTAATACGCTGGGCGCATCAGAAATCCGCTGAGCGGATTATGTTTGAAATCTCTCTCTTACTTGCAGCCTCATATCCGCTGGGCGCACGAGAAATCTTATACTTGTGGCCTCATATCCGCTGAGCGGAATATTAGGTGAAATAGGACTCAACCAGCAAGTTTTTCGTAGGTTCCTCGTTTCTCTCTTTCTCTTAAAACTTTTCTTACCTTCAAGCGTCATTTTGAGGGAGAAATCTTGGTTTTCTTGAGAAGCTCCAAGAGGTAAGTTGGTTTATCTCAATCTCCTCTATATTTCTACCGTTTTATTTTTCAAAATGGTGCATTTTTTATTTTTATCCTCGCTTGAATGGGAGTAGGAAGAGTCTTATTGTAGGTTTTACACCTAAGATACTAGAATAATGTTTAAAATTGAGGATTAGAAGTGGTTAAGCTAAAAACTTTAAGAGTCCTAATTCGTAGGTACTATTCATTGAATTTTTGGGACTTGTGTGAACAGAATTAGGAATTGGTATCTTCATGAAAGTTGTAGCCCTTTAAGTTTTCGAAATTTAGAAACTGGTTTCATATTAAACGGATATTTGTAGCTCAAGTTATACTCATTTTACTATCAAGTGTTCTAGCTGTGACATTAAGAGGTAGCCCTGTTTCAACAGCCTAGGTTTTTGAATTACTGAGATTGATACGTGTGAAATTAGGACTTGATTCCTTCATGAAAGTTGTAGGAAATTATATTCCATAAATTTAGAAATTTATTTCACGTGAATATCTTATGTATAGCAAGAGTTATAATCCAATTACCAAGGCATGTTCAGAGTGTTATTGTAGTTGAGCCTAGTTGGAAACAACCACTGAAAACTGCATCTATTCTGTAGGGTATTTGAATTTATATCCTTCATCAATATTGTAGGTAATTAAGTTATTGAAATTTTGGCTCAAATATCATGCCAAAACAGCTTATATAACTCTAGAAATTTTCGAAATACTGAACCTTGTCCATGGTTGTTATTAGGATTCTTTCTACTCTAAGTGCCTACAAAATAGGATAATTTTCTAAGTTAATTGTAAGCTGAATGTGAGCTTAAAATATTATTAGAAATGGATTAGCAATACAAAGTGAATTTAAATTCTCATGAGATAGAATCATAGAAATATAAGATTCTAACTAGCATTTTATTACATATATAGATTTTGCTGAAACACAACATCAAGCTTTGAAAGGAATAAGTGTGAACGTATCAGGTAAGGGGTGGGCTATATAGTAAGGATTACATCATAAACTTGTTTGACCTTATTTGTTGCATTTGTCTAAATTTGTTATGATTGATAATTGTGATTTCATTATATGCTTGGTTGTGAAAGTGATAATGAATTGCTTACGTGTATGATGGTGTAAAATACATGTTTGGTACTCTATTATGATATGTATTGTCTTTGAGTGAGCATTTATATGCATGGTGGTTTTTCATGAGAAAATTCATTGAAAATGAAATTGAAAGAATTGGATGATGGGTTGTGAACCCTTTTTGAACTGTATTGGAAGTTTTCTGCTTGTAACAGGTGATTTGAAATTTTTGGGATGTCCGTATTACAGGGGAAACTCTGTCAAAATTTTTGGAAAAATATGAATTTCTAAGAAAAACCACTTAGGGACTCATACATTACTCATTTGAAAATGGTGATTTGTGAAATCTGGGGAATCAGAGATTATGGACTCTGAGAATACGATAGGGAGGCCCTGAGGGAGGACTTGAGGATAGGAAGGGTAGTGGTTGGAGGCCCCAAAAGACCCAGGCTCGCTACCTGTTGTCGGGGATCCCACTGTACAAACTCTCCTGTACCTGACTGTGCTCTTACCGTATATGAATGGTCAGTGAGCTACTGGGTTTATATTTGAGCACGGGTCTCAACAATCCCGTGGGTGGATTTTCCATGCCTAATAGTGTCAACTCCTGGCTACCCCAGTACTGATTTGAGAAATGATTCGGGCCCGCATGCATAAACATTTTAGAAAACATATTAGGATCATGCATCATTAACATCAATCATTTGAAATTTGATTAACTTGTGAATGTTTATGATGTTGATTTTAAAATGATGTATGAACTGTTGCTCACCCTCTTGTCTTTCTGTTTTCTTTATTTCCTTTGTGCTTGCGGTACTCGTTGGACCTGATCGGCCATTGTTTGAAGAGAGGGGAGATGGCACAGATTCCACACTCGATGAATATGACACTCATACTCATTAGCTGGGAGCCACAATGATGACAACATGTATTGGGATAAACATATCTAAACTTTTATAGGCAGTCTTTTGTAGTACATAGACCTACATGGTACTAGGTATTAGTTACTCTTTTGTGTAGTTAGCTGATCTGTAGGAAGTATCCTCAATGTTGCCTTAATATTTTGAAGGACTGTACTAGTATTCTATCTATATGTAATTATGAATGTTTACCCTTAGTACTTTTTAAAATGATGAAATGCAGGAATGAGTATTGAAAATTTATGTATATTAATATTATGTACAAGGGAAATATTATTATCGGTTAAAAAAAAAATTCTGCTAAAAATTATTAATTCTTCTGATTGAGGGTTTATAAGGTAGGGTGTTACAAACTTTGTTTTGATGATTTTGAGTCTGTAATATTAGAGTCTAAGATAGTCAGCACATAGTCTACTCTTTAGAAGCTTCAAAAACTCATTTTTATCAAAAACACACTGGTTTAATCGATTAAAAGGCTAAATAATCGATTATTACAGAGAGAAAAACCATTTTCTGTATCAACTCTCTAGAATAATCGATTAACAGCTGAAATAATCGATTAACAGCCTAAATAATCGATTAACTGGCGTGGTTATGGGTTCTTGTTGATTTTGGCTCTGTAATAATCGATTAACACTCAAGATAATTGATTATTTCAGTCAGATATGCATTTTAAACTTCAAAATTAGACCAAGTTTCGAAAACCCTAGTCCCAATACACCAGGTTTCAAAAATTCTCAATTCCCAAACCCTAATTCGTCTACTTAAGGTTCTCTAAGGCTCTCTGCAAAGTGAACAACCTTTTTCAAACAAAAGTTGAGAGTTGTGATTGTCAGAGAACTGTTTGTTGGAGGAAAAAGGGGCTTTTGGAACCTAGTGTGGGCTAGAAGCGATAAAAATCACTAAGTGGGTTTTCTTGGTGGATTGTGTGTTGTGTCGTCTTTAGGGAAAGCTGTTCTTCATCTCTTGTGTGACTCAAGAGAGGTGTTTTCGTTACCCTATCTTTTTATTTGTAATTTGCTTGTATAACTTTGATCATAGTGGCAGCGTTAATCCTCTGTTTGAGTGATTAGCAACTGGACGTAGGGTCTTTTGATCCGAACCAGTATAAATCTTCTGTGTAAGACTCTATCCTTATTCTATTTACGTTTACACAGCATTTTAATCGGTAAAATTTGGGGAAAATTTTTAAAACCTAATTTTTGTTAAGAAACCAATTCCCCCCCCCTCTTGGTTTTTGTCCGTTCACGCAAACATTCCACTGCGCGATTCTAACAAAGTCCATAAGCAATTAAGGAGTCAGAATTCTCATCTCCCCAAGTGGTTCAATAAAAAGAGAAAATTCTTCATTCCCCCAAGGGGAAAATAAAAAAGAAAGATTATCCCCAGTGAGCCTACAGTAAAGGCAAATTACAATTTTATATCCTCAAAGAGTTATTTGCCTATCCAACATGAATATTCCCCAGTGGAATACATGGGCAAGACCTGGCAAGCAAAAATCCAATATCCCCAGAAAGGGAAAACAACCTAGTCAGAGGCATTACAAACCTGAACATAAAGTCTTCATTAATATTGAAGCATACGCCTACTCAAGAGGCACTAACATAAAAAATCAACAAATCCTCAGTGGATTCCTGGCTAAATCAAGAGGCAATCATTAATAATCCCCGACAACAAACAAGTCGGATGATTATCAAAAAAAAGCCAAAAACAAAGAATCCCCGACAACCAACAAGTCGGATGGCTATCAGAAAAAGCCAAAAATAAAGAATCCCCGGCAAGCTGGATGACTAACCAGAAAAGTCAAAAACAAAATTCTCAAATAACTACTCCCCATGGAGTCGGCGCATGACCAAAAGCAGTAAGTCGCCAGCACATTTTCAGTCCAAAAGAAAGGACTCAGAACCAGATTCATACTCATCAGCCACAGGATTGACTATCAAAAGGAGCATCCTGGGGTTTCAAGACTATCAACCGACAGAATCTTACAGAAGGGGGTTCGCACCTGATAAGCCTTACAAAAGGGGGTTTATTAACCATGAGGGTCTTACAGAAGGGGATTCCTCAAACCGGTAGAGTCTTGCAGAAGGAGGCTCGTCGCCTTTCGACCTGGTTGGGGTTTGTACTCACAAGAACCTTATAGAAGGGGGTTTGCACCTGATAAGCCTTGCAGAAGGGGCCTTATCAACCATGAAGGTCTTACAGAAGGGGATTCCTCAAACCGGTAGAGTCTTATAGAAGGGGGCTCGTAAGCTTTTGACTTGGTGGGGGTTTGTACTCACAAGAAACTTACAGGAGGGGTTTCGCACCTGATAAGCCTTACAGAAAGGGGCTTATCAACCATGAGGGTCTTACAAAAGGGGATTCCTTAAACCGGCAGAGTACTACATCAGAGGGCTCATCGACTTTCGACCTGGTGGGGATTTGTACTCACAAGAGTCTTACAGAAAGGGACTCGAACCTGGTGGGGGGTTTGTACTCACAAAAGCCTTACAGAAGGGGGTTAGGACCTGGTGGGAGTTTGTACTCACAAGAGTCTTACAGAAGGGGACTCGGACCTGGTGGGGATTTGTACTCACAAGAGCCTTACAGAAGGGGGTTCAGACTAGATGAGGGTTCATTCTCATCAAACCGGGTAGGGGTTTGTACCTATCAAACCATTCATCATTCAAAGGATTAGCAACTTCAGTAAAGGAGCATTCAAAGGATGACTGGGCAAGAGGGTTAACTCCTTCACACGCCAACTAATCTCATAGGCTCACTAAGCCAACAATTAGTTAGGCAGGTGAAGGGGGGGCAGCTATAGACCCCAAATCTTGTCCGGCCTCTTAATAAATATCATAAGACTTCCGCTTTGAAGATGGGTAAAGCTTCAGTGGGCATCTAACAGCATCAACCGACTTTCGTATGAAGAAAGGAGAGTTTTTCTGAAGCAATAAAATGCAAAATTTGAAGAAAACACTCGAGACAGTCGTCCTAAAGTCGAGACAACCGTCCCAAGTGGCTGAGACGCGCGTCCTAGGGGCCAGACGCACGTCCCAACTGATTTTCTCACTTGAGACGGCCGTCCCAAGCAGCTGAGACGACCGTCCCACCTTTTTGAGGCTGAGACGGCCGTCCCGGAGTCCTGGCAACGAAAAACTATAAATAAGGGGCCCATTTGCAATTTTTTAACACACTTCTACACCCTTCACTTCTCTCTACTCTTCTACTTCTCGAATGATCTTTTCGATTGTTTATAAGGTAACAATCGGTTAAGGAAATCTCTTTTGAGATATCCAACATTCGATAGTCTAAAATTCTTTTCTTATATTCGGGAGAGGAGAGTCCTTGTAGTGCGAGAGGATAGCCAAAAAGCATCCTCAGAGTTGAAGATTTTCAATAAAAGCTTGCTTCGGAGGTTCTTTTCATTACTATTCTCTTTATTGCTTTATTTATTGCTTTCCTATGTGTAGTAGAAAATAGGATCATGTAGATAGTCCTTTTTATTGTGTAATAAAATAGGGTAATAGCGTAATTTCTCTTAATCTTTATTTTATGAATTAATCTGTCATAGGGAAACCGAAAAAGGCGTTATGGGGGTGTTAATACCTTCCCCACACGTAACTAACTCCTTTACCTAACTCTGGTTATAATGACCAAGTTTGGTTTTTCTTAAAATCAGTGCCTTCTTTTTATCCTTTTCCAATGTTTATGGTAAAAACATTGGTGGCGACTCCATAGAACCTTTTTTTACGAAAACCTTGCTTTTATTAGAGGTTAGTTCAGTTGTTGAGCACCTCGGAAGCAATGATCATATTTTTACAAAAACGTGAGTCTAAACCATCATATCACAATTGCTCGCTTAAACGTTCGAGATGTACCAAAACGTCGGAATGGACGGCAGCGACAAGGATTTAGAAAGTATGGAAGATGGATAATGAAGATTGAAGTAAGATCTTTAAGGGAGTCTTCAGTCATTCTTCTTTGTTTCTAGAAGTCCAAAATCCTTTTCAGTTCTTGTCGCCACCAAGATAATGGTGAAAATCATTCAAGTAAAGTCCATAAATGAAACTTTTCTTTATAGGGTTATATCAAAATCCTATAGGCTTGTTGTGTTTTTAATTCAATGGGCATGGAGTGTTAGAAAAGGAGGCTGAGATCAAGAAGGGGGGTGAATTGATCTTTGAAAGATTTTCGCAGTTTACAGATTATCTATTTCAAAGATTAAGAGTTATGACCAATTCTTGAATCAAGAAAAAAAAAACAATCAAAATAAAGGTAGCAGCAGAATTAAAGAGAGTAAGGTTTAGAGAAATACAACCAAGATTTATACTGGTTCACCCAATCCTAGGGCTACATCCAGTTCTCAGCCAAATTCCAGCTGAGTTCCACTAGATTGAATGTTTTACAGATTACAGATTCCAATCACACACCCAATCTACCACAAGAACCAAAATTCCAGTCCTTGCACCTAAACCTTTACCAAGAACCACCTTCAAATTCTTGAACCACCCTGCAGCCAAATTCTAGCCACAGGAACTAGTGCCCACACTTCCAGACACCCATAATATAGTAATGAAATGTAAAGAAACAAAGAGAAGAAATTAGAACACTCAAACCCGGATTATGCAGCTCTACAAAATGAGTTTCTTCACAAAAGAAATGCAAAAATTGCCTCAAGAAAGAACTTTGATAAACTTCACAAAAACTTGCGTGATTCTTTCTTGAAAGTAGCTCTTATGATTGCTTGATTAATTGCTCAAAGGTATATTTTAAAAGACTCAAGCAATCCTGTTTATATAGAGAATTGTTCTAATTACTTGGTTTAATTAATTTGTTAAAACAATCTTTTAATCTGTTAAAAGTCTTGAATTAATCTGTTAAAACTTCTTTTAATATGTTAAAATGTTCTTGATCATTTTCCATATTTGTTTTAACTGATACGACATCGTTTCAATCGATTAAAACATTTTGTAAAAAATTTCTTAAGTTGTTTTAATCGATTAATTCGCCTTTTAATCGATTAAAATTCTGCCAAATATTTTCATAAAACTTTCTAAGTGATTTTAATAACGATCTGTTTTAATTGATTAAAATACTTAGTAAAAAATATCTTAGTTGTTTTAATCGATTAATTCACATTTTAATCGATTAAAATCCTGCAAAATATTTTCATAAAACTTTCTAAGTGATTTTAATCGATAACACATCGATTAAAATTCTGACAGAACTTCTTTCAAAACCTTTCAAGTGGTTTTAATCGATTAAATTGCATTTACATCGATTAAAATACTGACAGAACATCTTTCAAAACACTTCAAGTTATTTTAATCGATTATTTCGAGTTTGTATCGATTAAAATACTGTCAGAATACTTTCCAAAACATTTTAGGTCATTTTAATCGATTATTTCGAATCTATATCAATTAAAATACTAGTAGAAGGTTTTCAAAAACTCCTTTGATGAAAACAATTGATTAATTCGAAGATATATCGATTAAAATAGTTCCAGTGAATGTTGTAAAAGGTTTTAATCGATTATTTCGAAAACCTATTAGTTAAAAACCTGTTATGTAAGTGTTAAGAACATTTTAACTGATAAAGCTCATGTAATATCAGTTAAAACAATTATTTAAAAATTGTTTAACCGATTACTTTGGTTTTTAACAGATTAAACACGTTTAGAGGCATTTTCAAAATCTTTTAAATGATGAAACCACATGCAGCAGAGAGATATGAATGATTTATACCTATGTATAGATGCAGACTCACTAATCACTCTACCCTTTTAACCAAGAACCTTTGACTTTAACAGAATAGCCTTTGACTTCATCAAATCAATAAGATCTTTGTTTTATCAAATGATTCAATAAGATCTTCATCACTTTCATGGAGTATTGAACATTGTTACACCATAACGCCCAAAGTGTTGGTTCACAAAGATCCCACCCGGATTCAAAAAATAATTGAAAATTTTTCCCAAAAGGGATGTTAAGATCAAACATGGAGGCTGAGATCGTTTTGTATTTCATGGTTTCATGGAGAAAATAAAAGTAGTGATATTTCGCATACATGTTTGTAGGAGAGGTTGGGTTTAATCTAGGAGGATAAACTTTTACAGTTTTGGCTTTGTTGGATAAGGATTTGACTATAAAGATGAAAGGAAGACTATAGGTGCCAGAAATCAATCGGACAATTTTCTTAAGTCTGGACAGAAAATCAGGAGTTGTGTTTTGACTTCCTTTGATATGTTTAACAAAAAAATCATACCTTGAAAACCATTTCATTAGTCTGAGGATATGAGAATTAGGAGGCATCTTATTTTTGAACTCCAGGATTCTTGGAAAAGAAGAGTTGTCCATCTGTACTTCAAAATAATATCTTATGAGATGGAAGTCAAATTTCTTTATCTCATTTTTGATAGCTAGCGATTCCTTGAATGTGGTGTGCTATTTCTTTTCAGCATCTTTGAACTGTCCACTAACATGTCCATAGTAATATCTTTTCCAATTGTCTTCTTCGATAAGAATTTCTCCCCAAAAGTCGTCATTTACATCAGTCTGTAGTATTCTTTTTCTATTGCCTGGGATTTTTAGAGCTGGAGGAGACTGGACTATTTTTTTAGTTCTTTGACTGCGCGAGTCTGTTCTGGTCCCCAAGAAGGAGGGTTCTTCTTTAGTAACTTGGAGAAGGGACTTGTATATCTGGCAATGTTGGGAATGAATACTCAGATGTAATTAACTATTCCAAGAAATTGTTGGATTTGCTTGAAGGTTAAATTTTCATTTGGGAAATTAAGAAGTTCTTCAATAATGTGAGGTTGAGGTTGATACGACCCTTGACTGAAATGCATTCCCAAGAAGTCAATTTCTTTTTAGGCCAAGTGGATATTCTTTTCGGAGAGCATGATTCCATGTTGATGGGATATCCAAAAAATTTATCCAATAACTTGTTATGAGAACCCATGTCTTGAGAGAATAGTAGAATATCATCACTGTAAATGATTGCTCTATCTAGTATGGGCTCAAAGATTTTTGTTATGGCCTTTTGAAATAGTGATGAGGCTACCTTAAGCCCAATGACATTACTTTCCACTGATATTAGATATTGGGTACGTAAAAAGCAGTTTTGTATCTATCTGAAGGATCAATGCCTAATTGTCAAAACCTGGATTTGAGGTCAAACTTGGAGAAAACATAGGCTTCTTTTAGCAGGATAGGTAAGGACGATGTTTTAGGAATTGGGAACTTATCATCCTTAAGAAAATGATTAAGAAGTTTATAAGCAATGACTAATCTCTTTTTCCCTCTAATTTTTTTATCTCTTTTTTACATAGAAGGCTTGACAGACCCAATTGGATTGATTTGGTTCTATCAGGCCTTGTCTCAACAGTTCTTGACATTCTTGTTAAACCAACTGTAGATTTGATGGAGACATTATAGGATGTGTAGTGTTAGAAATGTAGGCTGAGATCAAGAGGGGGGGTGAATTGATCTTTGAAAGATTTTCGCAATTTACAAATTATCTATTTCAAAGGTTAAGATTTCTGACCAGTTCTTGAATCACACACAGCAAGCAATCAAAATAAAAGCAATGACAGAATTAAAAGAGAGAAAGGTTTAGAAAGATACAACCAAGATTTATACTGGTTCACCCAATCCCAGGGCTACGTCCAGTTTCCAGCCAAATTCCAGCTGGGTTCCACTAGATTGAACATTTTATAGATTACAACTTTAATCTCACACTCAATCTACCACAAGAACCAAAATTCCAGTCCCTGTACCTAAACCTTCACCAAGAACCAAATTCCAGTTCTTGACCAACTCTGCAGCCAAATTCCAGCTACAGAAACCAGTGCCCACAAATCCAGGCACCCACAATATAATAAAGAAACAAATAGAAGAAACTTAGAACGCTCAAACCAGATTTATGCAACTTTGCAGTATGTGTTTCTTCTCCAAAGGAATGTAATTTTGCCTCAAGAAAGAACTTCTATGATCTTCACAAAACTAGCGCGATTCTCTCTTGAAAGTAGCACTTATGATTGCTTGATTGATTGCTAAAAGATGTATATTAAAAGGTTCAAGCAATACTGTTTATATAGAAGATTTTCAAAAACTGCTAGTTTATTTAATCTGTTAAAATAATCTTATAATCTGTTAAAAGTCTTGTTTTGAATCTGTTAAAACTTCTTTTAATCTGTTAAAAAGTTCTTGATTATTTTCCAGATTTGTTTTAACTGATACGACACCGTTTATATCAATTAAAACTCTTTGTAAAAAAATCTTCCAAACTGTTTTAATCGATTGTTTCGTCTTTCAATCGATTAAAATACTGCAAAACATTCTTATAAACTTTTCTAAGTGATTTTAACTGGTAACAATATGTTTTAATCGATTAAAACACTTTGAAAAAAGTTCACTTAGTTATTTTAATCGATTGAAACGCATTTTAATCGATTATAATTCTGCCAAAAGATTTCATAAAACTTTCTAAGTTATTTTAACTGATAGCAAGCTTGTTTTAATCGATTAAAACATTATGGAAAAACTTTTTAGTTGTTTTAATCGATTATTTCGGATTTGTATCGATTAAAATACTGACAGAACAACTTTCAAACCACTTCAAGTTATTTCAATCGATTATTTCGAGTTTGTATCGATTAAAATTCTGCCGAACACTTTTCAAAATATTCTAAGTCATTTTAATCGATTATATCAATTCTATATTAGTTAAAATATCGGCGTAAGGTTTTCAAAAATCCTTCTAATGAAAACAATCGATTATTTCGAAAACATATCAGCTTAAAAACTCGTTACAAAAGTGTTAAGAACATTTTAGTTGATAAAGCTTTTATGCTATTAGTTAAAATAGCTAATTAAAAACCTTTTATCAAAATACTTTGTTTTTAACCGTTTAAACATTTTTTAGAGGCATTTGCAAAATCTTTTAAATGAAGAAACCTCATGCAGCAGAGAGATAAAAATGATTATACCTAAGCAGAGATGTAGACTCACTAATCCCACTACTCTTTTATCTAAGTGACATTTGACTGCCACAAAGTAGCCTTTGACTTCATTTTTTACTTTATCAAATCAACAAGATCTTTGCCAAAGTAATTCAATAAGATCTTCATCACTTTCAGTCTCCCCTATTTGATGGAGACAAACACCTCTTTGAATAATAACTCTGCAGAAGAAGTCACTTGAATATATAGATTAGTGAGTATTCAAAAATTAATCATTTTCCCATTTCTCCCCTATATTGCTACTCCCCTAAATAAGGAAAATCAATTATAAAAGCAAAGCAATTATTTCTCCCCCTTTTGACTTCATAAAAAAAAAATAGGGAACAGAGGAACAAAAATTATTCATGATATGTATTAGTTTTTGAAAACCAGTAAAAGATTTGAACAAGATACCTTACTCATGTAAAGACCAATCAAAGTTGATTCAAACTTATCTTCATTAACACGTTTGTAATGAATACAATTAACACGTGTAAAGATAAGGGAACCATGCTTTAGTAGCATGTTACAAGAACAACCATTAACTAAAGCCTTTAAATTTTCTTTTCCAGAGTAATAATCGATTAAAAACAGGACGAAATCGATTAAAATGATCTTGTTACTAGTTTTAATCGATTAAAATAATGTTTTAATCTATTAAAACAGTGATGAATTTCGAAAGTTTGAAACATAAGTTGATTTAATCGATTAATTCGACATTTAATCGATTAAAACAGTAAGAAAAATGTTGTATAAGTGCTTTTAATCGATTTAAATCTTGTTTATATCGATTAAAACAACCAATTTTGAAAACTAAGTAATGTTTGATGTATCTAAAATGCCTAATTCAGTGCAGATTTTGTAAAAACGATTATTAGGAAATGTTTTAAAATAATATCAACTAGATTGAGTAAATTTTAACCAATAGATCCATCAAAATCAGAACAATATCTTATTTAGTTGATTTAACTGATGTAAACTAGTTTTAGTTGATACAAACACATGACATACAAGTTTTAATCGATTAATACGCAAATTAATCGATTATTTTGATGCGAATTTCCTATGTAAGTGTTACTTTTAATTGATTTAATCGATTGAATCTATTTTGTATCAGCTAAAATTATCAGAGAATTATGTTTGATTCTATCTAGGCTCTCCTAATTCAACTTAAAACCTACATCATATTTAGCAAAGTTAAAAAGATTGTTCCTGGTTTACAACCAGTTAATATTACAGACCAGGAATGAAAATTAGCAGTAAAAGAAATATGCCATAAGAAAAAGATAGGAAGGGACCCTTCTTTCAACAACTCAATCATCCCAATTCCCTTGGTTGAGCTGCATATCTTCCAGTTTGGTGTAAATATCAGCAATCTGGTTTCCAAGGTTTGTGAACTGATAGTTGGTTTGTTGAAAGTGTTGATAGGTCATTTGCATATGCTTACTTTGGTTTTCCTGCATTGTGGCCATTTGAGAAAGCATGGACCTTTCAAATTGAGACAGAGGAGTCCCACGGTCAGGTTGTTCTAAGTAGGGAATTATCTCCATGTTCTCATATGATGCCTCCCCACCAGTGGATTCAGGAACCTCAGCAACAGCTGGAGAGGAAGGAATTTGACCTTGCTCATCTTCTTCTTCATCTTCTTCCTCATCTTCAGACATCTCAGCATCAACTTTAGAAATCCATTCATCATCAATTTTAATAAATCCCATTTTCCGTAAAGTTGAGTCATCAATCTCATTAGATGCTTTCGGAGTTTCCACATACTCTCCTTCTAAATCTACTGCAAAATGTCTAAAAAATTTGTTGATTAACAAAGCATAAGGCAATTTATAATCAACAAGCCTCTTGGCTTTTACCATGTGATTTGTAATAACATAGACCCAGTTAACACGAATCTTATTTTCAATGCAATACATGAGAGCTAAATCACCCTCATTGAGTATAGCATGATTACTCCCCCTTGGAGTAAGCATCCATGCAATAATGAAGGCAAGAATTCTTGATTCAAGCCTCATCTTCCCAGCATTGAAAATTCTTACCGAATCACCTTGATCTTTGAGACAGGTACGAAAAAATTGAATTTTGTTAAACTCTGGCAATTCAACAATATTACCTCTAAAGACTTTTACACCGACATCTTTGAGGCCAGCAACTTCATCCCAAATATTACGAGTAATGACCATATTAGCTCCTTTTACCTGAGATCTTAAAGTGGAACCATTGACAGTAAGATTTGCATAAAACACTCTTACCAAATCTGGTTGAATGTTGCCAGTATATTCCAGAAAATTCTTCAGTTTTTGATTCTTCAGTTTTCTTCTTAACGAAGTGAACCCTTCTTCATCTAGCCAAGCAAACCTTATGAATTTGGGAATTACAAGTTGCTTTTGACTGAAATGAGTGATGAAATTCTTCATCTTTTCTATATCACCACTGAACCAATTTTCAAGATGTCCTCCTTGATTTCCAGCAGAGGAAGACTCTCCCTTTTGTTTCTTCCTTGATTTTGATCTTTTGAACATGTTTGTAGCAGCGATTCGAGAGAAGATTTTGAAAATATGAAAACAGAAGAAAGATGAGAAGTTGAGAAATGGTTGGGTGAGTACAAAACCTGGTTTGATGAAGATCGAATTTCAAATTTTTGAAATCCAAAGAGACAGAACTGCATCGTTTAAGCTTTAAATGCAATTGTCCCCTTGACCAAAGACAGAGGCACAGGTTTCTGGACGATGGGTACATCATCTATTTTGTTCTTTGATAAATTTTTGACTTGGTCAATAGATGCAATAAATGTATTATGCAGATTTTGATTAACACAAAAACTTGGATTTTTTACTCTGATTTGCTGACCAGTTTTCAATTGGATGTTGTAAAAATGATTTTCAGGAACAAATTAATCGATTAATCAACAAATTAACCTATTAATTTGATCTTTAATACAAGGTTTGAAAATTCAACAGTGAAATAATCGATTAATTCATAACAGAATCGATTATTTCTATACTGGAAGAAATTAATAAAATGATAACAAAATTTTAATCGATTAAAACTAAGAAGAATCGATTAAATTTGACCTCTTAGTGGTTTTAACTGATATAAATCCTTTTTAATCGATTAAAATAGCTAAACTAACATTTTTTAGAGCATTTTAATCGATTAATTCATATTTTAATCGATTAAAACTGTACGGACAAATTTTCTGGCATTCTCTATAAGTGATTTTAATCGATTAAAACTATTTTATATCAATTAAAACATTCAGTTTATGAAGCCATAACCGAATTTGCTGTTTTGAACACCAAGGGACTTCCAAATTTTGTTCCTGAAAAACAGATTTAGCATATTTTTGGTACCCTTTTTATAATCACTGGTCCAATCAGGTTATTTGAAATGAATTTTTGGGAATCCACTTCATTCTACCTTTAGGAATAGCATAATTCTTAATTCTACAATATTTCACAGAATGACCTTTTTTCATGCAGTAAAAACATTTAATTGCAGATGATGAGTATGATTTCCTGTTTACATTTGTTTTTCTGAATTTCTTACTAGATGTAAATCCAATGCCAGATTTGTCAAAAATAAGTTTTTGTGACCCAAGAAGAACATCAAGATTGGCTTGACCTTGTGTAAACTTTGAAACAGTTTGTGATAAAAAATCAATCTTCTTTTGTAATTCTGAACACTTATTACATGGTTTATTACATACACAATCAGAATTATCATGGATTAATTTTAAAAAATCAAGATTAGTTTCATCTTCAAGAATTTTCTTTTCAAGAGAATCTACTCTATTTACTAACCAATTATTCATGCCTTTTAGCCTATCATTTTCTTTTTACAGTTTCTTAGTTTCTTCATGCATTTCATTAAATGCTTCTTGTAATGAATTATAATTCACCAAATTTGGAGAAGAGTTAGAACTTACACTGCTGGTTTGATGATTTTGATTTGCCATTAGACACAAGTTAGCTTCTTCATTATCAGAATTTTCTGTTGATGAAGTATCATTATCATCCCATGCTACATATGCTTTTCTTTTGACTTTTTCCTCTTTCTTGTCATTGTATTTGTTCTTTTCTGGGTACTCCATTCTTAAATGACCCTACTTACCACAGCCATAACATTTATAGTTAAAAAAATCAGATTTCTTTTCATACCTTTTGTGTTTTTCTTTATCTTGAATCTTTTTCTTAAGAAATTTGTTGAACTTCCTGACAAGCAGTCCAAGATTTTCACTTTCCTCCTCTGATTCTTGACTTCTTTCTTCAACCTTGAGTGTTATACTTCTACCTTTTTTTTCAAAGGCTTCTTGCTCATTGAATCTGTTAATTTCAATTTCATGTTCTCTGAGTTTGCCAAACAAGGAAACTGTTGTCATGACGGATAAGTCTTTTGATTCTGAGATTGCTGTGACCTTGGGCTGCCATGACCTGTCAAGACATTTCAAAACTTTAATATTTAATTCTTCTTTATCAAAATTTTTACCTAAGCCCATTAGATGATTGATGATAGGAGTGAAGCGCTTCTGCACATCTACAATACTTTCTCCAGTTTGCATTTTAAACAACTCGTATTCTCTTATGAGAGTATGTTTTCTGGCTCTCTTTACATCAGTTGTTCCCTCATGAGTAACCTCAAGAACTTCCCACATTTCCTTGGCAGATTTGCATTGGGAGACCCTGAAAAACTCATCCATATTTAGTGCAGAAGTAATTATGTTTTTAGCAGTACAATCACTTTGAACTTTTTTCTTTTCTTCATCATTTAAACTAGACCATTCTTTTTCTGTAATTAATGGACTGTAGACCCCAAATCTTGCCCGACTTCATAATAAAGACCAGAAGACCTTCTATTCGAAGATAGATGAAGCCTAAGAAGCCACTAGGAGAGACTATTAGGCCCCATACTAGGATAGGAGGGATTTTCGGCATGAAAATAAGGATTCTCGCCTTTTCAGGTCGAGACCGCTGTCTCGCCTTGCGCAGGTGGCGAGACCGCTGTCTCGTTTGGCGAGACCGCCGTCTCGCCACTCGCGAATGGCGAGACTGCCGTCTCGTTTGGTGAGACGGCTGTCTCGCCATTTCTGCAAGGCGAGACGGCCGTCTCGACCTTGTCAGACGAGACGGCCCGTCTCGACCTGACAGGCGCGAATCCCTATAAATAGGAGCCCCATTCCCCTTATTTCCCATAGTTCTTCCATTCTCTCTCTAGACTTTTCTTCAAATTCTCTTTCTAGAACCATTCCGAAGCATTTCTGGAGTTTCTGAGAGTTTTCTAGAGTATTTTATAGCGTTTTCGAGAGATTCTGGCACTGTAAAGAGTGAAGGGTTGCCAAAAAGCACCCTAATTTCAAAGAATTAATAGAAAGCTTGCCTCGGAGGTTCCACACACTCTCTCTCTCCTTTACCGCTTTATTTTTAATTATGCAATAGATATTAGGGCCATGTAGTCATAATTTTAAAATTCTGCAAAATAAAGGGTAAAAGCGTATTTTCACCGATTTAATTATTTAAAATAGCTGGCCTATCATAGGGAACCCGAAAGGGGCGTCGTAAAGGAACTAACACTTCCTTTACACGTAACTAACTCCCTTACCCAACTCAGGTTCTAATGACCAAAGTTGGTTTTTTGAAAACCAACGCCTTTTTACTCCTTTTTCGATGTTTCCGGTAAAAACATCGGTGGCGACTCCAGAAGAACCCCTCAAAAGTTAGTTCTTGGATTAGCCTGGTTATCGGACAATCCAAGAGCGCCTTTTCGAAAACCTCGCCCCTAGGTTCAGCCCGGTTATTGGACAACCTAAAGGCATTGTAACCACACCATTAAAAACGTGAAAATTGGAAAGTCGGAACCATCGCGTCGCTCCGACCGCCTCGTTTTGACGGCGACGACAGATGGCGACTCCACTGGAAAGCCTAGAGAGTTGATCCCATTTAGTGATGGGCTAGCTTAAAATAAATAAACCCAAAAAAATTACGCTTTTACCCTACCTTGTATTATAACATGTTTTATTGCTTGGCTTTAATAACTGTTGCTTGTTCATACTTACGCAATTGTTTGAATTACAAACTGTACACAAACCCTTGCACACTACAGTTCCCTCTATACCCGGGGGCAAGTGAGAAAACCATAGGGAGTGGGTGGCAGGTACGATTCGTTGTAGTGATGGCCTTGTGCCCACCAGTGTGATCAGAAACCACCACTCAAGGTGATAACCTTCCTCTTTTGGCACAAAGACTGACTATGACCTTAGTGCTAAGCATGGTCGGAAGGCTGGAGAGTGGGGACCCTATGGGGGCACCTTGGGGGCCTTAGCCTTGGTGAGAACAGTTAGAACCTACCTTCGCCAAAACACTTTTTTGCAGGAAAACCCTACCTCATAATTAAAACGACTTCTCGCCTGTTCGTGGATGATCGAATTGTTTGTACATCCGTTTGTTGCATTTGTCTGTTGCATAGCATAACCAAACAACAGAAAAATCACAAAAAACATTTTTGCAATAAACACCCTTATCTCGGACAGTCTGCCTTTTAGCTAGCCTGGTTTCAGGTTCTTTGTAAGCTAAGTAGCCACGCAGTCCGACAGAAGAGATAAGGGACGCTAACTATCCTTTCACATAAAGCCATTTTTTTATCTCGGACAGTCTGCCTTTTAGCTAGCCTGATTTCAGGTTCTTTGTAAGTTAAGTAGCCACGCAGTCCGACAGAAGAGATAAAAGGCTAAACAAATAAATAAATCCAAAATAAATAAAATAATAATATCAAAACATTTATAAAATTTTGACAAAGTTGTATCATCCATATTACATCATATCATGAGTAAAGAAATACCAAGAGAGAAAATAAAAAGTGAGAACGCATTCTAGCATCAGTTAAACAGGATCTCTCATACATAAACATATCCATGTTAGTTTAACACTCAACATGCATTAATAAATTTCTTCCGGGCATTCTAGAAAGTGGCTGATCCTCTCCCCACCCGAACTCGTGCACAAAAGGCCAGAGCAATGGAGAACCTAGAGGAACAAAATCGAAAGCTCACTGCAGAGGTCAACACCCTCCGTGAGCAAATGGCTCAACTGATGGAGGTCGTGCGCCAGGGTCAAAACAAGGGCGAAGCCCAAACGGAACACGCCTCTCGCCACAAAGAGGAAGAAGAAGAAGAATACTTCTACGAAGGAAAGGATGCTAAGACTGCACGCATCCTCACCCCGGAGGTGTCCAAACAACAAATCTCCACCCTAGAGGAAAGGCTGAAGGCGGTGGAGGGACACAACTTTGACGTCAAGGAGGTGGCGGACATGTGCCTGGTAAAGAATATCCATTTCCCTCCCAAATTCAAAATCCAGGACTTCCCCAAGTACGTTGGGATGACCAGTCCAAAGAACCATCTTACGATGTATTGTCGTAATATGGCCGCACACGCTGATAACGAGAAGCTCCTGATCCACTGCTTTCAGGAAAGTCTGGCAGACACAACTCTCAATTGGTATATGCAGCTGGAAAGGGGGCAGGTCCAGAACTGAAAACAATTGGCTGACGCTTTTCTTCATCGTTACCGATACAATATTGATCTGACCCCTGACAGGTCAGATCTCAGGACTCTAAGCAAAAGGAATGATGAACCTTTTAAAGCGTACGCCCAGAGATGGAGGGAAATGGCGGCCCAGATAGAGCCTCCTTTGACGGATAAGGAGACAGTGGCTATGTTCATAGATTCACTGACTGGAGCGTACTATGACAAGGCAATAGCCAGTACCTCCAACCTTTTTTCGGACATAGTCACTGTGGGTGAAAGAGTAGAGCAGGGACTGAGGAGTGGGAAGATAGCACAATCTTCCCAAGCTGGTGTCTCATTCAGAAAACCTGCTAGCAAGAAGAAGGAAGAAGTCGTGCATGCAATCAACTTTGCCACTCCTTCTTCTGTCCCGCAAACAGCTAGGCAGCCTCGTAAGAAAGAGAGGAAGTTCACTCCAATCTCCACTTCCTATGGTAAGCTACTGCCACAACTGTTGGAGGCCAAACTCTTAACCTGTGTTCCTCCCAAAAAGCAGATGGAACCTCCCTATCCTGAGTGGTACAAACCGAACGAGAAATGTGATTACCACTCGGGTTCACCCGGACACTCGACAGAAAATTGCTTGACCCTTAAGTATCGGGTCCAAGAATTAATAGACGACGGGTGGATAACTTTTGATGCCTCTGCTTCCGATGTCGACGCCAAACCTTTATCAAAGCCAGAGTAGCAGAGAGGGAGGACTGGGAGGATCAACCCTAGGTTTTTTTTAAAAGCTTTCTTTTGTATTTCCTGCGATCCCCGCCCGTGGCCGCAGGATCCATGATTAAAAGGGCTTGTACATACACTTTCATTTTCTTTAATACATGAGGCATTCTGTCATATTCATTCTTTTCCCTCTTTCATTTATTATTCCTTCAAATATAATTGAATAATAAAATCTATGACTAAAACAGAACCTAAAACGCATCATGTCTGTGATTGATGGATCTCTGTGGACCCCAGAAACTAAAAATGAATGGGTCGAGTCTGACAGTGAGCAGGAGACCATTTCTCTGGACATGCAAAGAATGCTGGAAAAAGAAGCACGCATTATACAACCGCATCAAGAAGAGAAAGGGACTGATACAACTTCTAAAAGAATATATGGATGTGTTCGCTTGGTCTTATCATGACATGTTCGGGCTCAACACGAGTATAGTAGAGCATAGATTGCCACTGAAAGAAGGGTACCGACCTGTACAGCAAAAGCTCAGAAGAATCAAACTAGACTAGTCCCTAATGATCAAGGAGGAGGTACAAAGGCAACTGGACGCCAATTTCCTGGTAGTTTCCAAATACCCAGAATGGTTGGCCAACATAGTACCCGTCATCAAAAAGACCGGGAAGGTCAGGGTATGTGTGGATTATAGGGACCTCAATCGAGCAAGTCCAAAAGATGACTTCCCCCTACCACATATAGACACGCTAGTAGACCATACCGCTACCTACATACTTTACTCCTTCATGGACGGGTACGCAGGGTACAACCTCCTTCATCACACCATGGGGCACCTTTTGCTACCGCGTAATGCCTTTTGGACTCAAGAATGCAGGGGCTACTTATCAAAGGGCTATGGTCACACTATTCCATGACATGATCCACAAGGAAATAGAGGTATATGTGGATGACATGATCACCAAGTCCAGGAATGTGATGGACCACATTCAATATCTCAAGAAGCTTTTTGACCGACTTCGAAAGCATCAACTCAAACTAAACCCGGCAAAATGTACTTTCGGAGTACGATCAGGAAAACTCTTAGGGTTCATCGTCAGCAAAAAGGGAATAGAAGTGGACCCTGACAAAACCAAGGCAATTTTGGAAATGCCTCCGCCAAGCACATAAAAGGAGGTCAGAGGTTTTCTAGGCCGGATTAACTACATTTCCCGTTTCTTCGCGCAGTTGACGGATAAATGTATACCCATCTTTAAACTGTTGCGCAAAAATCAACAAACGATATGGAATGAAGAATGCCAACAAGCATTCTATAAAATCAAAACATGTTTAACTAATCCGCCAGTATTGGTACCACCCGTTGAAGGGAGACCTATGATCCTATACTTGTCAATACTCGAAGAGTCCATGGGATGTGTGCTCGGTCAACAAGATGAAATCGGGAAGAAAGAGCAAGTCATTTATTATCTCAGCAAGAAATTCCTAGACTATGAAACCCGTTATACACCATTCGAAAAAACCTGTTGCGCATTGGTATGGGTCACTCAGCGTCTCCGACAATATATGGCTCGGCATACAACATGGTTGGTTTCCAAAATGGACCCAATTAAGTACCTCTTCGAAAAGCCCATTTTGACTGGAAGAATAGCTAGGTGACAAGTTCTCCTCTCAGAATTTGATATCATTCACGTCACCCAGAAAGCTATTAAGGGTAGCCCCCTAGCAGACTATCTTGCCCATGGATCAACCAATGAATATCAATCCCTACAAGACGACTTTCCCGATGAACATATCATGCACATTGAACACGAAGAGACCAAAGAAGAGGCATGGACCATGTTCTTCGATGGGGCCTCAAACATGCTTGGACACGGGATAGGAGCTATTTTGATATCCCTTGAAAAGAAACACATCCCTGTAACGGCCAGGCTTAATTTCGACTGTACCAACAACATGGCCGAATACGAAGCATGCACACTAGGGATCCAAGCAGCTCTAGATCATGGGGTTACTAAACTCAAAGTCTTCGGTGATTCATCCCTTGTCATCTACCAACTTAAAGGTGAATGGGAAACCCGCAACTCTAAATTAATCCCATATCTAGAGCACATCCGAGACTTAGTCTCAAGAATGGAAAGCGTCACCTTCCAGTATATTCCTCGGGAAGACAATCAATTCGCTAACGCCCTCGCCACTCTATCATCCATGTTTTCTTTGGGTCAAGAACATGAGATGCCAATCATCTAAATTAAGTTGCATGACAAACAAGCTTTTTGCATGGCAGTAAATGGCAAGCGTGACCAAAATCCCTGGTATGATGACATCAGGCAATATCTCGTGAGGGGCGAATATCCCGAAGTAATTAATGACAACGATAAACGAACCATTCGTAAAAGGGCAGTAGGGTTCACGTTGCTTGAAGGAACCCTCTACAAAAAGAGTCTCAATTCCACTCTCTTAAGGTGTGTGGACCAAGAAGAAGCCCAAACCTTGATAAGAGAAATCCACAAAGGAGCTTTTGGGACCCACACACCTGGGCATGTCATGGCAAAGAAGATCTTAAGGGCAGGATACTTTTGGTCCACAATGAAAGTTGATTGTCACCAGTATGCTAAAAAGTGTCACAAGTGCCAAATCTACGCCGATAATATCCACGTGCCGCCCGCACCTCTCAGTACCCTGGCTACACCATGGCCATTTTCCATGTGGTCCATGAACGTCATCGGGCCCATAGAACCCAAAGCATCTAATGGCCATCGACTACTTCACCAAATGGGTTGAGGCAGCGTCATACGCGCATGTGACTCGGAAAGTGGTGACTACCTTCATCAAGAAAAATATCATATGTCGGTACGACATTCCCCATAAACTCATTACCAATAATGGGACCAATCTCAATAATAAAATGATGGAGGAACTATGTTAAGACTTCAAAATTCAACACCACAATTCTTCCCCGTATCGACCAAAGATGAACGGTGCAGTAGAGGCAGCCAATAAAAATATTAAGAAAATCATCCAAAAGATGGTAGTAACCTACAAAGAATGGCATGAGATGCTTTCCTTCGCCTTACATGGCTACCGAACATCAGTACGAACCTCCACAGGGGCTACTCTATTTTCCCTCGTATACGGAATGGAGGTCGTACTACCAATAGAGGTCGAAATACCCTCCCTGCGAGTTGTTATGGAAGCAAAATTAACAGAAGCCGAATGGGTCCAAAGTCGGTACGATCAGCTGAACCTAATCGAAGAAAAATGGCTAGACGCCATATGTCGGGGGCAAGTTTACCAAAAGAAGATCAAGAATTTAGTAATAAAGAAACTGCTTCCAGCCCAGAAAGACAAAATCGGGAAATGGACAACAAATTACGAAGGACCCTTTGTGGTCAAGCGAGCCTTCTCAGGAGGAGCCCTCATCCTCACCAGCATGGACGGAGAAGAGCTTCGACATCCTGTCAATTCAGACGCGGTGAAAAAATACTTCTCCTGAAGACATTGCTCATGAACCGTCAGGATGAAAACTCGCAAAGAACGTTCTGGGCAAAAGATAGGGTCCGCATTCCTCGCTAGGATACGTCCTAGGCAAAAATTAGAGGTTTCAAAAAACAAAAAAACAAAAGAGCAATGATTACCTTAGCTGAAAACCACAAAGGCGACTAAGGTAACACCTTCACAGAAGAAAGCAGACTTCGCATAGTCTTCACTCCGAGTTCGAGCATCTCAATTGAAGTGACCAAGAAAAACAGAGAAACAAAAATCATGGGCATGGTTGTCATATCCTATATAATTTAGCCAACCTTGGCCAACCCTGCTTACAAATTCCTTTGTAAATACTCCTGTGAAAATAAATCATTTGTTTATATCAATAAAAATTGTCTTCTTTTCTCTTTACCTACTTGCAAAAATGCCTCTGTATTAACGAAACATAAGTGTGCATAAAACAAATAATACGAAAAAGCATAAGAAAAGCAAGACAAACAGCGTCGACCAGGGCCGTCCCAAGCAAAAAAAAATATATACAGGATAGTCTGCTAGACCGAAAACCCGCAAAGGGCAGTCTAGGCAAAAGTTAAGGCCTTCATAAAAAGAAAAAGCCCACCGAAATATCTCAGGCAAAGAAATAAGCTCGCTAGATCGAAAACCCGCAAATGGCGGTCTAGGCAAAAGATATGGCTAAAACAAAATTTCAAGAGAAAGATCACGGGAGAATGGAAAAGAAAGTACCGGTCACTTTCTAGATTCCCCCAACTAAAATAGATTGCATCAAAAACATCTATACACAAATAGTTGCACAAAAATGATTTTGTCAAAATCAAAACAAACAAACATATTCTAAACAAATAAAAATCAAAAAGCATTCAGCTTTATGCTTGCATCCGAAAATATAAAACACCCAGAAGTATCCCGGTAAGACTTCACAAAGATGCATTAACCAAAAGTTTCTTCGACAAACGGAGCAAGAGTCGACCAACAAACAAAGACTACCCGACCAGCCAGCGAGAGTCGGGTGATCACCACCAAAAAAATCAAAATCAAAGAATCTCTGGCAACCAACAAGCTGGATGAACACCAACGAAATCCCCGGCGCAGACCGAACGATCATTCTCAGAAAAAGACCAACAAAAACAAAGAAAGTACATCTTAACCCCAGGCGCATGAGCCACCCGAGCAGCAAGTCGCCGCCACCACCAGTCCTGTGCAGTGGACTGTACCAGCCTGATGAGGGGTTCATACCTATCAACCCGCGCACGCAAGTGCGCCTGATCTGCGCTCGAGCCGGATCAGTAAGTCGCAATTACCAGCCTGATGGGGGGCTCATACTCATCCAGTCCAACACACAGCTGACTGCAATTACCAGCCTGATGGGGGGTTCATACTCATCCAGTCCAACACACAGTGGACTGCATCTACCAGCCTGATGGGGGGTTTATACCCATCAACCGAAGGATCGGCTACCGTCAGAAGGAGTATCCTGAGGTTCTACCTTGTGTCAATCAAAGGGATCGGCTACCATCAGAAGGAGTATCCTGGAGGTGCACAACACAAATTTTCCCCCAGAAGATCAATCGCCGCAAGATAGAACATCCAAAGGGTAACCGGGAAAGAGGGTCAACTCCTTTACCTTCCAGTCGATCTTCTTGGCACATCAGGCCAACAGCCAACTGGTCAGGTAAAGGGGGGGCAGCTGTAGACCCCAAATCTTTCCCGGCTTCATAATAAAGACCAGAAGACCTTCTATTCGAAGATGGATGAAGCCTAAGAAGCCACTAGGAGAGACTATTAGGCCCCATACTAGGATAGGAGGGATTTTTGGCATAAAAATAAGGATTCTCGCCTTTTAAGGTCGAGACCGCCGTCTCGCCTTGCGCAGGTGGCGAGACTGCCGTCTCGTTTGGCGAGACGACCATCTCGCCATTTCTGCAAGGCAAGACGGTCGTCTCGATTGGCGAGATGGCCGTCTCGACCTTGTTAGACTAGACGGCCCGTCTCGACCTGATAGGCGCGAATCCCTATAAATAGGAGCGTCATTCCCCTCATTTCCCACAGTTCTTCCATTCTCTCTCTATACTTTTCTGCAAATTCTCTTTCTAGAACCCCTCCGAAGCATTTTCGGAGTTTTTGAGAGTTTTCTAGAGTATTTTATAGCGTTTCCGAGAGATTTCGGCGCTGTAAAGAGTGAAGGGCTGCCAAAAAGCACCCTAATTTCAAAGAATTAATAGAAAGCTTGCCTCGAAGGTTCCACACACTCTCTCTCTCATTTAATGCTTTATTTTTAATTATGCAATAGATATTAGGGTCATGTAGTCATAATTTTAAAATTTCGCAAAATAAAGGGTGAAAGCGTATTTTCACCGGTTTAATTATTTAAAATAGCTGGCCTATAATAGGGAACCCGAAAGGAGCGTCGTAAAGGAACTAACACTTCCTTTACACGTAACTAACTCCCTTACCCAACTCAGGTTCTAATTACCAAAGCTGGTTTTTTGAAAACAAACGCCTTTTTACTCCTTTTTCGATGTTTCCGGTAAAAACATCGGTGGCGACTCCAGAAGAACCCCTCAAAAGTTAGTTCTTGGATTAGCCTGGTTATCGGACAATCCAAGAGCGCCTTTTCGAAAACTTTGTCCCTAGGTTCAGCCAGGTTATCGGACAACCTAAAGGCGTTGTAACCACACCAATAAAAACGCGAAAATTGGAAAGTCGGAACCATCACGACGCTCCGACCGCCTCGTTTTGACGGCGGCGACATGGACCATTAGCAATTACATCCCAAACATTCCTATCAATAGATTCAATAAAGATCTTCATCCTAATCTTCCAAAATGGATAATATGTTCCACAAAACAGTGGAGGTCTATTAATAGAAGCTCCCTCACAAAAAGGTAATTTGTTTTCAGCCATTAAATATTTGGACCGAAAGCCTTGAGTATTTTTCAAGACCCTTGCTCTGATACCAATTGTTAGAAATGTAGGCTGAGATCAAGAGGGGGGTGAATTGATCTTTGAAAGATTTTTGCAATTTACAAATTATCTATTTCAAAGATTAAGATTTCTGACCAGTTCTTGAATCACACACAGCAAGCAATCAAAATAAAATCAATGACAGAATTAAAAGAGAGAAAGGTTTAGAAAGATACAACCAAGATTTATAATGGTTCACCCTATCCCAGGGCTATGTCCAGTTTCCAGCCAAATTCCAGCTGGGTTCCACTAGATTGAACGTTTTACAGATTACAACTTTAATCTCACACTCAATCTACCACAAGAACCAAAATTTCAGTCCCTGTACCTAAACCTTCACCTAGAACCAAATTCCAGTTCTTGACCAACCCTGCAGCCAAATTCCAGCTACAGAAACCGGTGCCCACAATTCCAGGCACCCACAATACAGTAAAGAAAGTAAAGAAACAAATAGAAGAAACTTAGAACGCTCAAACCAGATTTATGCAACTCTGCAGTATGTGTTTCTTCTCCAAAGGAATGCAATTTTGCCTCAAGGAAGAACTTCTATGATCTTCACAAAACTAGCGTGATTCCCTCTTGAAAGTAGCACTTATGATTGCTTGATTGATTGCTAAAAGATGTATAATAAAAGGTTCAAGCAATACTGTTTATATATAAGATTTTCAAAAACTGCTGGTTTATTTAATCTGTTAAAATAATCTTTTAATCTGTTAAAAGTCTTGTTTTAATCTGTTAAAACTTCTTTTAATCTATTAAACTGTTCTTGATTATTTTCCAGATGTGTTTTAACTGATACGACAACGTTTATATCAATTAAAACTTTGTAAAAAATCTTCTAAATTATTTTAATCGATTGTTTTGTCTTTCAATCGATTAAAATACTGCAAAATATTCTTATAAACTTTTCTAAGTGATTTTAACTGATAACAATATGTTTTAATCGATTAAAACACTTTGAAAATAATTCATTTAGTTATTTTAATCGATTGAAACGCATTTTATAATTCCGCCAAAAGATTTCATAAAACTTTCTAAGTTATTTTAACTGATAGCAAGCATGTTTTAATCGATTAAAACATTCTGGAAAAACCTCTTAGTTGTTTTAATCGATTATTTCGCATTTGTATCGATTAAAATACTGACAGAACAACTTTCAAAACACTTTAAGTTATTTCAATCGATTATTTCGAGTTTGTATCGATTAAAATTCTGCCAGAACACTTTTCAAAATATTCTAAGTCATTTTAATCGATTATATCAATTCTATATCAGTTAAAATACTGGCAGAAGGTTTTCAAAAATCCTTCTAATGAAAACAATCGATTATTTCGAAAACATATCAGTTAAAAACCTGTTACAAAAGTGTTAAGAACATTTTAGTTGATAAAGCTTTTATGCTATTAGTTAAAATAGCTAATTAAAAACCTTTTATCAAAATACTTTGTTTTTAACCGTCTAAACATTTTTTAGAGGCATTTGCAAAATCTTTTAAATGAAGAAACCTCATGCAGCAGAGAGATAAAAATGATTATACCTAAGCAGAGATGTAGACTCACTAATCCCACTGCTCTTTTATCTAAGTGACCTTTGACTGCCACAAAGTAGCCTTTGACTTCATTTTTTACTTCATCAAATCAACAAGATCTTTGCCAAAGTAATTCAATAAGATCTTCATCACTTTCAGTCTCCCCCTATTTGATGAAGACAAACACCTCTTTGAATAATAACTCTGCAGAAGAAGTCACTTGAATATATAGATTAGTGAGTATTCAAAAATTAATCATTTTCCCATTTCTCCCCCTATATTGCTACTCCCCCTAAATAAGGAAAATCAATTATAAAAGCAAAGCAATTATTTCTCCCCCTTTTGACTTCATAAAAAAAAAATAGGGAACAGAGGAACAAAAATTATTCATGATATGTATTAGTTTTTGAAAACCAGTAAAAGATTTGAACAAGATACCTTACTCATGTAAAGACCAATCAAAGCTGATTCAAACTTATCTTCATTAACACGTTTGTAATGAATACAATTAACACGTGTAAAGATAAGGGAACCATGCTTTAGTAGCATGTTACAAGAACAGCCATTAACTAAAGCCTTTAAATTTTCTTTTCCAGAGGAATAATCGATTAAAAACAGGACGAAATCGATTAAAATGATCTTGTTACTAGTTTTAATCGATTAAAATAAAGTTTTAATTGATTAAAACAGTGATGAATTTTGAAAGTTTGAAACATAAGTTGATTTAATCGATTAATTCGACATTTAATCGATTAAAATAGTAAGAAAAATGTTGTATAAGTGCTTTTAATCGATTTAAAGCTTGTTTATATCGATTAAAACAACAAGTTTTGAAAACTAAGTAATGTTTGATGTATCTAAAATGCCTAATTCAGTGCGGATTTTGTAAAAACGATTATTAGGAAATGTCTTTCCATCAGCTATAACAAAATAAGAGACTTCTTTCTTCCAAAATTCTTTAGGAAGTATATCTGGATCCATCATGGATTTATGTGCTCTTGTGTCAAGATAAGTGATGGTTTTAATGGCTTTCTCATACTTAGAAAGAAGAAGCTAGACTTCTAGGTATGGTTGAGGAGGAGAGACATTAATGGGATTCATTTCTTGAAAGGAGAATCCTAGAATAGTATCTATTTCTGATCCTGTGTCTGAATAGTCAGATTATGTTTCATCATAGGATATAGTGAGGGCAAAGACTATTTCTTCATCTGCAGAGCTTTGTTCTAAGTATAAAGACTTTACATATCTTCATCGTTTCCAAGATTGAGAGTGGAGATAAACTTAATAACTCTTTCGGCTTTGTGGAGACAGTTTTTGGAGAAGTGACCTTTCTTCTTGCAGATCAAACATCTTTGATCTTGAGATTTTCCTTTAATCTTCTTCTTGAAGAATTTGAAATTCTTCCTTTTCTTGTGGGTACGTTGTTTTTCTAGCCTTTTCATCTTGTAGTTGCCTGAACAGGTTTCTTGCACTTAATTTCAAGATAGGGCTTTTGACAGGCCTTGTTAAACTTACTTTTCTATGTCATGATGTCAGAAAAGAATTCATGTTGTTTATATAGTTTATCAATGGCCTCTAGGGTCATTTGATGAATTTGACCCATAGTCAAGGTGATAAAGTCCTTTTGGATAGTCATTGCCATCATGTTTAGTTTTGGCTGGATTTGAGCACGAAGAGATGTCACATAAGTATTTTTCAGGTTAAGATCATTAAGTCCATTGAGATGGTAGAATCTCTTGCTCATTCTTTAATAGTGCTTTTTCATATCCTTGATCTTCATAGAGCAACATCTCATTTCGAAAAATTATTACTTGAGCTTCTTATCAATTATCGAGTCATCTCCTATGAATTTTTCACTTAAAGCTCCTAGTGCTGCTGAAGTTTGCCCCAATTCATGGAACTTGTTTTGTCTGACAACTCACAAGTTATGGTACCTTTCCTTTAAGGTACCAGTCATTCTGCAACAAAATTATTCAATGACTTTGTAGGAATCAGAATCTTTGAGTAGTTTGGTGTCTAACCAGGCTCCAAATTCAATTAGTCTAACTCTCTACTGACTTGGAGGAATATCATCAATAGTAAACTAAGGTTCTCCATTCGGCTTTGAAGAGATTTTTTTTCTAGTGGGACCAGAGTTAACTTCTTCATTAGGCGAGTGGTAGATAGGTTCATGTTTGACTTCTGATCTAGAGGTGTTGGTCATCAGAATTTGGGTTAGATCTTCACAACTGGAAACTTCTATTTCTGACTCTTCAGAGGAATATTCTTCAACAATGCAGGAGTATCTTCAGGGGTTTGACAAGGTTCTATAGTCATCTAAGAATAAGGATCTTGAGACTCTTGGAAAATAGGATCAAAAGGGTCTTGATGGGTTTGTCCTTTTGGTGAAGGTTGGTCTTCATAAGAGGATTCTTGAGAAGGTGAGACGACTTTCTTGCCTTTGTCTGGTTTTGGTGCTGCTGGTATGGGCCATGGTTTATAAGCAATAGCTATAGGTAAAGACTAGGAAGTCTGAATTTATGGGCGGAAGAATGGAGATAGATTCTAGAAAGAGGAGTAGGTCAGAGTTGAAGTAAATAGAGATGAATAAGGATCTTTCTCTATTCTTTACTACTTGACTTTGACTTCAATGTAATTATCTATTTCCTGGATTTTAGCTTTAAGCCTTCTAATATCCTTTTCTTTCACATGAGATAGTTCTCCGAAGATAGTGTTCTTCCAATCTTCTTCTAACCTTGAAAGTTCTGAGAAAAGTTGTTCATAATATTTTCTCAGAGTTGAGCTGAGATGCTAGAGCTTATCATCAGTTTCCTCAACGTGTGTTAAGATGTTATCTATCTTCGGATCAATCTGCTGCAAGATAGAGTTTTCGGCTCTGACATTTTCTGTTTGTCAGTTTAGTATTTCTTCAGCTTAACTTAATGGTTTTGTTTTCTCATTTGGTCTGACTTCTTGACAGACAACATCTGGTTTGGTTATTGTCTTGGACACCGGATCAACATTCCTCTTAAGAGGAAGAAATTCCTCTTAATATGTTGTTGGGTTGATCATCATGCATGGAAATTCCTCTTTATATGACAAAGGTTCTGCACCTTTCTTGTTTTTTAGAGGTCTTCCTCTTCAAGGATCTTAGCATATCTTTTATATTTCCACAGAGGTCTGGTTTTCTTTTGGAAATGGAGGTCAATCCAAGGACCTCTTCCAGGTTCAAACCTTCTGTTGGGAGAGAAAGGAGGTCTGCAAGATCTTCCTCCAAAGTCATCAACTTCTTCTTCTAAGTCATCATCATCTTCATCACTAGTATCTCTAGTGTGATCACAACAGTCACAGTCGGAGTCACACATGTCTCGATCTGCATCCTATATGAAATGTCCATTTATCTTATCTGTTAAGATCGAATTCTCCTCAAGATATATGCTGGCGATGGCGATCTTTCCTTCTTTAGTAACAGGTGATATCATCATGGACTGAAATATAGAGGTGCTTGAACTGGAGACATCCTCAAGGTTCTTGAAGATGATTTTAACAGTACCATCTACAGATCTTATGAAAGTGGCTTCAGTAAACTGGATTGGTTTCTGATTGGTATGGAGCTTAGTTGGGACCGACTACATAGGGATAAGCTTTTATAGTTCTTGTTGTGAGATGTTTCTGGGGATCTAGACTATGGAAGGTGTTTCATCTTGGTTATTGGCCAAGATGAATAGTGTTCCATCTTTACAGAAGGATAATGCAAGATTTATGGCATGATCTTGCAGTATGTAAATTATCTGGTGATAAAGGGTGACTGACAGTGCATCAGCTACTTGTTCAGCTCCAATGATATGGATTTGAACCTTTAATCTTTGAGAGATGGTGGGATCTTTCAAATTAACATTGAAGTTAGGAAAGATAGTTAGGACTACACTTCCAACATGGAGAGTAGTCAGTACAATGCCAATTACAACATGTTCACAATAAAGGTAGTTGAAGTCTAGGAGAGAGATTGTGGCTGAGACAGGTAATCTACGTCTTCCATGGAGAGAGAGAACTAGTCTTATAGCCCCATAATGGAGGTGAGTGTATCCTTCATTTTGTCAGTACTAATAATATCTTTGGGAATGTCAATATTACGTATTGTTCTTTCGTGGTAAAAGCTAAAACACACTCATCCATCCTAAAGGATTGGACGTATTCTTTAACCTGTGATCTTTTAGTGAAGATGAGTCTAGAGATAGACCTAAGGGTTGATCTTTGTCTTTTGAAGATATTGTAGGGACTTAAGAGCAGACTGTATGTTTATGAGATTTGAGCATCTTCAAGGAAATAGGAGTATTCTATAAGATTTTCTATTATTGATGAAAGGGTTTTAGAGATGTTTTTTGGGAGAGAAAAAGTACAATTTAACAAAAAGGGACCAGACTCTAGTGGTCAGTGGTGGCGGATCTTCATAGTAGTTAAGGGGGTCATGACCTCCCCCCAAAGTTTTATAACTTACTTGTATATTTATGATTTTGGCCCCCAATATTAGATATATCATAAAGAAAAAAACTAAAGGAATAAATTAAATAAGAAAGATTAAAAATAATTTTATTATTTGACATTTCCATCTTCTCTCACTTTTTCATACTCTCTCATTAATAATAATATTTTATTAGTATTTATTTGTTTCTCTAATTTCTAAGGAATATATTAGATAAAAGATTAAAAGTAATTTTTCATCTTCTTTCACCTTTTTATATTCTCTCCCTAATGGTAATATTGATTGATTAGTATTAAATTGTTTCTATAGTTTGTACTTTCAAATTCATTGTCCATCTCTCTTCCTCCCTCCTCAGATTTCATTCTTGAAATTATATTGATTGACAAATGTACTTTTTCTTCATGTTTTCACACTTGTTTATTCTCTTATTGTTTGTTATTTTGATTTTTGTTGAGGAACATTTGTTGTTTGAGAAAAATATTTTTTTTTATAAATTTTTATGATTCTATAATTAGAAAAATAATAATAGATTCATTTTTTTTTATATATGAAGCATAAAAGAATAGATTCATTTTTTAAAAATGATAAAAGAGATACTTATAGAGATGAAAACCAAATAAATTTAACATCTTCTCTTGTTTCAAAGCATGATATTAATGATTAAATTATTCAATTAGAAGAACCCCTTTCTAAGATTCATAGAATTAAAACTAATGAATTTAATATTAATTCTTTGAAGCATGACCCAGGAAAACATATTCAGATACATGAATATCCTATGAATCAAAGAGATGAAATTATAAGAGCTTATTTAAATTGGGGTCATATCAAATATAACATAAAAACTATCTTTTTTCTAAAGAGAAACATCCTAGGAGATTTCAATATGGTTGGTTTAAAATGTTTCCTTCTTGGCTAGAGTATTCTCCAACTAGTGATGGAGCTTATTGTTTGCTATGTTATCTATTTAGTACACTGTCAATTGATTGTCCTAGGGCAGATGTATTTATTAGACAAAGATTTAGATCATGGAAAAAGGTTAATTCAGGAAAGAATTGTGCATTTCTTAGTCGCATTGAAGATAGTCCTTGCTCACCACATAACAATGCAATGAAAGCATGTACAAACTTATTGAATTAATCTAAGCACATTGACAACATTATAAATGTGCAAAATTCAGAAGAAGTTTGAAAAAATCGTTTACGGCTTAAAAGAAATTATGAGAATTACTTATTGTCTTTGTCAAGCTTTACAAAAACAATCTCAGAATATATATAATGTTATGCAGTTAATCTATTCGACTAAAATTTTGATTCAAAAGTTAAGAGAGGAGGGTTGACAAGATTTGTTAAGTGAGCAACATGATATTGATATTCCTCATTTTAATTCTACCTATATAACACATTATGGTCGTTCTCGACATCAAAAAGATTGTATTACAGTAGAACATCATTTCAGGGTGAACATATTTTTCATTACAGTGGATAAACAATTATAAGAATTAAATGATAGGTTTAGTGAGAAAACAATGGAACTTTTAACTTTAAGCAATGTTTTAATTCCAAATGATGTTTATAAAAATTTTAACATTGATCATATATGCACACTTGTGAACAAATTTTATCCTTTGGATTTTAGTGAACAAGAGAAGATTAATTTAAAATTTCAACTTCATCATTTATACTTGATGCTCCTAACCATCCAGATTTGAAGAATTTATCTACCATGCTTCAATTATGTCAATCTTTGACAAAAACAGGGAAGCCAGATACATTTTACTTAATAGATAGTTTAATTTGTCTTATTTTAACTCTTCCTATTTCATCATTTTCTGCAATGAAGATTGTCAAAAGAAGACTCGTGAAATAGAATGGAAGATGAAATTATTGCGAGATAATATGATCATTTATATTGAAAAAGAAATAGCTGAAAACTTTAGTTTTGATTCCATTATTGATGAGTTTAAACATTTAAAAGAATGAAGAACATAATTTTAAATAAATATCTTATTTTTATTTTTTATTATATAATTTTTTTTTATAATTGGTCCCCCCAAACTGACTGGTCAAGATCCGCCACTACTCAGAAGTAAACAAAATATAAATTTATATTATTCCTAGTTTTAAACTTATTTCTACTAAGGTTTACCACATGTAACATATGATCATCACATTATAAATTAATGAACAAAATACATAGGATAAGCTAATAATTCGATTTAAGTATATAAAATTCAAATACGAGATAAAACATAATTCAACGTTAAGTTTTCATATATTACATCACGTTTATACAAACCCACATTCATGTCACACAGACCCTAGACAACTTCCGAAAAACTAGATATTGAAAAAGACATCAGATGTTTGTGCATGTCACATTACAACTCCCTAAGTGCATAGCACAAGGATGCTCAATTTGGTATATGCACTAACATGTGACCAGAGTAAATTTCTAAATAACTTATTAAGACACAATTCTTTTTTACACCGCAGACTAAGTCATTAAAAACCTCTTTCAACTATTATCATCACCAGATCATTTCATCTATGTGATTCCAATTATCAGGAGAGTCAGGATATCTCCTCGAGTCTTAAATTAATATATGTACACACAACACTACACACATGTGAATTCCATTGGATAATTCTCATATCACAACACAACATTTTTCAAGCCACATAATAACATTCAACACACCTCATTTCATGTTCATAACATGTATTTTAACAACTTAAAGATATAGATATCATTTCTCACATTATAACAAAATATAAGTTTTTTATTTGACCTCTGCCAACTCTTTTGACCATAACTTTTTTTGTAGACATCCATTTTAACTAATTTTTATTTTATTGAATTCTTTATTTTTGAGATTCCAATTTGCATATATGAAACATTTAATTTGAAATTCAAAAATATTTTTTTATAATTTTTCAAAAGTAGCTTAGTGAATTTGAAAGCGCTAAATAAAGTTGAAAGTGTTGAGCGAATTTCAAATTCATTAAGTGAAATTTTGATAAAAAGGAACATCTAACACTACTCAAAATCTGCTGGGTGAATTTGAAAGTGCTAAGCGAAAATTTGACAGAATGAAATCTCAGACACTGCCTAAAATCTGATGGATGAATTTGAACACTGTTGAATATAGAGAAAATATGGTTTGGAATTAATTTCCCTTGTGTATAAATCACACATAGGGTAGTCTATTTATAGTAGAGATATACAACTAAAAGAGTAACTGAAAGTAACAGAATAAACAGAAGATATTGTTTGATATTGTGGTTACCAATATCTAACAATATCTTAACAATATCAAATAATATATAAACAATATCTAACACTCCCCCTCAAGCTGGAGCATACAAATCGTATGTGCCAAGCTTGTTACAAATATAATCAATTCTAGGACCCAGTAAAGATTTAGTAAAAATATCTGCTAACTGATCACTTGAGTTAACAAACTCAGTCTTGATATCTCCAGACATAATCTTTTCTCGAATAAAATGACAGTCAATCTCAATGTGTTTGGTCCTCTCATGAAAGACAGGATTAGAACTAATATGAAGAAGCGGCCTGATTGTCACACACAAGTGTCATTTGAGTGACATCTCCAAATTGTAACTCTCTAAGCAATTGCTTGAGCCAAACAAGTTCACAGGAAGGCTGAGGCCATAGCTCTATATTCACGCTTCGCACTGGATCTTGCCACAACACTTTGTTTCTTACTTTTCCATGAAATCAAGTTACCACCAATGGAGACACAATATCCAGGATGTAGATCTTCTATCCGAAGGAGATCCTGCCCAATCGGCATCTCGAGTAGCAAACAACTCTTGTATGGTTATTAGAAGCATATAACAATCCTTTTCCAGGAGATCCTTTAATATACTTCAAGATACGAATGACTGCATTCCAATGATCTTCACATGGTGAATTAAGAAATTGACTTACCACACTCGACTGCAAAGGAAATGTCGGGACGAGTAACTGTAAGATAATTCAATTTTCCAACCAATCTTCTATACTTGCTCAGGATCAGATATAGGCTCCCCCGATTTGGTAGAAGTTTAGTATTGGGATCCATGGGTGTATCAACATACTTTGAACTCATCAACCCAGTTTCCTCCAAAATATCTATGGCATACTTCCTCTGAGATATAACAATACCATCATTGGACTGTGCTACCTCAATACCCAAGAAATATCTAAGTTTGCCAAGATCTTTGGTCTGAAAATGGTGACAAAGATTTTGTTTCAACTGAGAGATTCCATGGTTGTCACTACCTGTAAGAACAATATCATCAACATATACTATCAAGTAAACACATCCAGCACTCGAGTGTCGATAAAAGACAGAATGATCTGATTCACACCGAGTCATACCAAATTGTTGAACAACCTTGCTAAACTTTCCAAACCAAGCCCTAGGAGACTGTTTTAGGCCATATAGGGATTTGCGAAGACGACATACCATCCCGAGAAGACTCCCCTGAGCAACAAACCCAGGAGGTTGCTCCATATATATTTCTTCTTGCAAATCACCATTGAGGAAAGCATTTTTAACATCCGAGTTGATAAAGAGGCCATTGTTGAAGAGCGACCATGGCGATAAATAAACGAACGAAGCCATCTTTGCCACGGGGAAAAGGTATCTCCATAATCCAACCCAAAAATTTGAGTATAACCTTTGGCCACAAGACGAGCTTTGAGGCGATCAATAGTACCATCGAGTCCAACTTTGATAGCAAACACCCACCTGCAACCAACAACAGATTTCCCAGACGGTAACGGGACCAATTCCCAAGTTCCACTATTATGAAGAGCACTTAGTTCATCTAACATGGCCTGACGCCAACCAGGATGGGCTAAAGCTTCACAGACAGCTTTTGGAATGGTCACAGAAGAAATAGAGGAAAGACATGTATAAAAAGGTAATGACAGATCGATGATAACTCAAAGCAATATAATGGGGAGAGGGATTACGTGTAGAACGAATACCTTTTCGGAGGGCAATGGGAAGGTCGGACTCATGTGTCGGATCCGGAGGAGACAGAGTAGTTGGCACTTGAGTAGAGTCACATGGTGGTGGTTGTGATTGGTTTCGAGAACTATAAATCGAAGAGGCGAGTGGAGAAGAAGCTAAGCTGCGGAGCGAGAACTAATGGTGAAGAAGACACAATTAGAGGGTCACAAACAACAGGAACATTAAATGTATTAGGAGTGTTGACAAGATTGGATGGAGACAGAGGTGAAGTTTGACTTTTAAAATAAAGAGACAACTCATCAAAGGTGACATCTTTTGACACAAAATAACGGTTAAGAGAAGGAGAAAAACATTTGTATCCTTTTTGTGATCTTGTAAACCCTAAGAAAACACATTATGTGATCTAGGAGAAAGCTTGTCCGGACTAGAACTAAAATTATGAACAAAACATGTAGACTCGAAAACTTTCGGAGGTAAAGGATGAAGTGGTTCATGAGGGAATAAAATGGAATGAGGTATTTTATTATCTAAAACCGAAGAAGGCATGCGATTAATGAGATAACATGCAGTAAGAAGAGCATCACCCCAAAAATGTTGAGGAACATCTCCATGAATTAAAAGTGTGCGAGTTGTTTCAATAAGATGTCTATTTTTACGTTCAGCTACACCATTTTGTTGAGGTGTATAAGCACAAGAAGTTTGATGCAAAATACCGTGAGAAGCCATGAATTGTTTAAAAGAATGAGAAAGATATTCACGGCCATTATCACTACGCAAAACTCTAATAGAAACACCGAACTGAGTTTGAATTTCATTAAAAAAAGTTTGAAAGATATGAAATAATTCAGAACGATTTTTCATCAAAAATAACCAAGTGCATCTGGAATAATCATCAATGAAAGTAACAAAGTATTGAAAACCTAAAGTAGACTTAACGCGGCTAGGTCCCCAAATGTCGAGTGAACCACGGCAAAAGGGGACGAAGCACCACGTGTGAAACTACGAGGAAAGGAAGTACGACTATGCTTGCCTAATTGACATGACTCACACGCCAAACTAGATAAGTTAGACAAGGCGGGGACAAGTTTACGTAACTTGGCAAGACTTGGATGACCTAACCGAGCATGAAGAAGAGAGGAGACTCCATAACTGTACTAACATGTGTAGAGGGACGGAAATAATAAAGACCATGAGACTCACATCTTCGAACTCCGGTCCTGTAAACACACCGAATTGTTGGTAAAAGTAACAACACAATCAAGAGAACGAGTTAGACGACTGATGGACAACAGGTTAAAAGGAGACCCAGGGACATAAAGAACATTATCAATGGTTAAAGAAGGAAAAAGTTTAACCGTTCCAACACCATGAGATGATACTCTAGAGCCATCAGCCAGTGTAACAGAAGGTAAATGATTAGGAGAGGATAAAGAGGAGAACAAAGATTTGTTACCAGTAATATGATCAGTGGCTCCTGAATCAAAAACCCAAGGACCAGGAGAAAATGATTGGGTCGGACCAGCAAAATATGTATTTGTATGTGTGACAGATATAGTGGAACTAGAAGAGCTGTTGATCCTTATACCATTCGAGAAATTTGTTGAACATAGCGAGACATGTCGGATGCAACGGAAGAAGGAAGATCCCTACGGATAAAGGTGGGGAAAGATTGGTCTGAACAACTACAGCAGACTGAGGAGGACGACCATGTAATGTATAACACTTGTTAATCTTGTGACCTAGCTTGCCACAATGTTCACACTTAGGACGCCCTTTTTCCTGTTTGCGAGGGCGAGCCCGGTCATCACGATGGGATGTCAACACAAAAGAATCGTTAACAAAATTGGAAATAGTGGAAGAAGTCATGAAGAGCGGGAGAACAAACCCTGACCGAGACAAGCAAAATCATATGTCACCGGTAAAAAAAAATGAAACTCCGGCGAATTCTCCGACAGCGGCGGACCCGGAGACTGCTCCAGCGGCAGCGGTGACAGTAACGTGAACTAGTACACTAGGTAAGTTCCCAGGAAAGAGAGGTGGGTCACTAATGGACACACTTAAATACCAAGTCTTTCCTTGTCAGAACTTTCCTAAACATGCACTTTCACACTACCAAATAAAATTCAATGACAAAGATAATTCTTTTCTGATGTGGAGGATCAGTTTACCAGCAGCGGTGGGGCGGCTTTAGCAGCGGTGGGGAGGCTCTAGCAGCGGTGGGGCGGCTCCAACAGTGGACAAAAGGCGGAAAAAAAAAAATTCAAGAGAACCTTAAGCTCTAGATACCATGTTGAATATAGAGAAAATATGGTTTGGAATTAATTTCCCTTGTGTATAAATCACACATAGGGTAGTCTATTTATAGTAGAGATATACAACTAAAAGAGTAACTGAAAGTAACAGAATAAACAGAAGATATTGTTTGATATTGTGGTTACCAATATCTAACAATATCTTAACAATATCAAATAATATATAAACAATATCTAACAAACACATTGAGCGTAATTTAAGAGCATTCAATATTGCCTTAAGTTTTCTAAACGTATTTAGATCTGCTGGACAAATTCGTGACAATATTAGATCGCATAAATCGCTCAATACCATGTTTTTAATGTTTCAAATCAAATTAAATCCAAACATTACCTTCCAAATTATAAATCAATTCACTAAATTCAATCTAAGAATAATATATTCATACAAAAGACCGTCATTTTAATCTCATAGAAATCAATTATACATTTATATTCAATACAATCATCACAAATCAACACATGCACAATCATACAATCCAATTTCTTGAAACTTAATCAATGTGACAAAATCACCTTCATAGTCCAAATCTTCTAGCCTAAAGTACTATGGAAATTGAAGAATAACTTGTTGGGTAATCCAAGTGTGAGTCTAAGTCCCACATTGAGTAAGAATGAGACAGTTGAGCAACATATAAGGAAGACAGATCCATAACCCAATGTCTTAAGGTTTTTGGTTGAGAGTGGTGTCAATCTCTTATGTGGGTTGAGTTCATATCTCATTGGTGTTGTCTCTTTCTAATAAATCCCTCTCGAAAGACCCAATAATGCTATCTGAGTAGATAATTTGTGTTATAACTGACAGTTTAAGAGTGGTCCTTGTATCAAAATTCTTCCTGATAGTGAGTCAGGTAAGCGTATCCTGTTACGATGAATGATGATATTTTTAGTCGATGAATCCTCCTTCGAAAGATCCAACATAACTAACTTCTTTTACCTCAAACATAGTATCTCCAAGTCAAAGAGACAAAAAACTCCAAAATTCCAATTAACAAATTGAGTATAATACTCTTAAATTAGTTAATATTTATTTTTTCACAACAAAACGATACATGCAAGCCCCCCGAAACCCACATGCAAACCTAAACTCAAATATGCAAAAAATAGTTTAAAATTAGGAAAAAATAAACTTATTCTACAGGAGCACTAAGATATACTTGAATCTATAAAAAGATGAGAGAGGGAGTGAAAAATTTAGAAAAAAGACAGAAATTGACATTCTAATCAAGTAGGAATGATCTTCTCTCCTACGGGAGTACTAAGGTATGCTTAAATCTATAAAAAATGAAAAAGAGAGTGAAATTTTAGAAAAAAGACAAAAAAAAATAGTGATTTTGGAGAGATAGTGATTTTGTGAGAATAAAATTTAAATGATTAAATTTTTCTATTTATAATTCTTTTTATCTTAAATAATAAAATTTCAAACTTTCTCTAATTATATCACTTCTACTCTTAACTCATTTAAATTGGATCTTAATAATGAATATAAAGAATGAAATTATAATAGATAGAAATGAATCATATAAAACTATATCATTGTAAATTTTAATTATGTTTGTTATTTTTGTTAATTAATTTAATTAACGCGGGTGATTTATTATCCTTTCACGTGTTGCATTATTTTCCAAGTTTAATCTCCCAAAAATAATGAATTCTTTAAATGTTTCAAAATGAACAAAGAAAAATATAAATATATTGCCAAATACTTCTTTGTCAAAGTAAATGTTTCACTGTTTTCTGTTTACATCTTCATTCAATCGTAAGATTTCGTTATGTTTTTCGTATTTTTCTTCAAGTTATCTTTCTTTAATAAGGATTTTTATGACATTTGAGAAACATCTAAGGATAAAACAACTTGTAATTAATAATGACTAAAGAACATGTTATGAAAGGTAAATTTTAACATTGGGCATAATTTATCCTTATAATTTATTTATAGTAATTACAAAACTTAATTTGATAATAATAAATCACTTTTTGATAAGGATGAATAGAAGTCTTGCACTCTAATATTTTATTCTAACTAAAAAACAAAACCATCTTCACCCAATTTATCTAAAAATATCATAATGGGTTATCTGTGCAATTTATCCTGACCCATAAAATCAAATAATAAAAATTTGATGGTCCAACTAACAGGTTAATTTTACTTTGATTGAACTTTTTTAAAATAAATTAACAATGTGCCTATATAAAACTAATTGATTTAAAAAAATTAAAAATATTTTTAATAAAAATTAAGAAATATATATATGTATTTTTAATTTAAAGTTATATTAATAAAATTTATATTTATTTAAGAGATAAAAATTTAATATATCAATTATAAAAGAAAGGATTTATTCTGTCTTAAAAAAGAATTAAAGATTTACATTTCATTATTATAATTTATTTTTAATAATATAATGATTTCAAGTAATTTGTTTTAATATTTTTTTAAGGGAAAAAATAATAGAGGTGCAAGAAGTAATTCTTCCAATTTGAACATGTGACCACACTGGTATGCGAGCAAATGGACAATGTCACATCGGGGTTTTTTTTAGCACCTCCGTCATCAATCGCTGCCCCTCCGTCATTAAATTTTATGATTTTAACATCTATGATTTTATTTATTTATTTTGATAATTAATTTTTAGCCACGACATCTATGTTTTCATTAATCACAAAAAAAATATTCAGTTATCTTGAATATATTTAAAAAAAAACACATTATCTAAAAATATATAGTTATAAAAATTCAAAAATAAAACTATATATTTATTTTTTGTTGATTTAATAATCTAAATTAATAATTTATTTTGATTATTAAATTATCTAAAATAAATAAATAACTCTTTAACTCTTATTCTTAAAATTAAATATTTTCTAAATAAATGTTCAAATATTTTGTTTTTCCACAATTTTCCCAAACTTCCACGAAGTATAACAATGGAGCCTCAGAAGCGAAAATATAGATGAATTGGGTGCAAAAAGTAAAAGTATGTAATGTTTATGTAAAAAGCCCAATTTATTTAACCATGGACTCACATATATGTACATGGTAGTTTCTTCCTGTACTTCCATATTTTTTCCTTGCATATTTATCTCCCAAGTAAAATAACTAAAATACCCTTTAAATAATTTTTGTTTTAAATCTTAATCTTTTCTCCAATTTTCCTATGAAAGTTATGTACCTCCATATATGTACATATTTGATTTTTTGTGTTATCACCTAATCCAAGTGAATATCAGATTGAGTTCTAGAATACCTAATCCAAAATGCATTTTCAGATTGACTTTTATAAAAACAAATTTAGAAATACATTTTAAAATGTATTTCTAAAATAGTCAATTCAGAATATACTCTGAGAATGTACAATTCAAAAGTGTATTCTGATCTCACTTTTCAATTCCTTTTTTCCAAAATTGTATTCCCAATCTCCATAATTATATTCCTAATTCTCATAACGTATTGTTAGTAAAAAATTCTTGTTGTGTGAATACTATGTGATAAAAAAATTGATACAAATAAAAAATATTCAAAGATTTTTACTTGGGTTCTTATAATTTTTGGATATAATAAGAGAAAGAATAATAAAAATATTTTAGTATGATTTAAAAATCAGATATTCAAAGTTTTAAAACCAAAAATAAATACTTACAAAAATAAAAATAGGTGTAAGAATAAAATAAAATTTAATTTAATTATAAAGGTACACGAAGAAAGTGTCTATATACACTTACTAGCATAGTAAATGTTGTTTCTTTTTTATTTTTATTTGGGATTCACCTTTTCTTTTTATGAATAATATTAATTTTAGTCCAATAATTTTAAATTATTTCTGATTTTTGTCCCGAAATTTTTAAGTGATTCTATAATTATTTTTCAATTTCATATATATATATATATATATATATTATTTCTAATATGACACATTGATATTGAGAAAAAAATATTATATTTGCTTTTATCTATACGATAGTAATTTAATATTAAAGATGATAACTTTTTTAAAATAAAAAAAATAGAATTTATGAATAAATATAAAATAAAATATTAAAATTGTGTAAAAAATATCGAAAATCAAAATTACAAATAAGTAAAGATTGAGGGACTAAAAAATATAATAAATTATGAGCCCAACTTTATACGAACTAAAATTGCAATTAAACCTTAATAATATTATAAAAATTTAACTTAATTATTATTTAGTATGAATGTTTTAAATAATTAAATATATCCTCATAAATATAATATTATATCATGTGTTAAAATAGGATTAGATTTAAAATGTTGTGTCTTAAATGGAATAAGATTTATTTTCTCTTGTCCTTTTAGATTAAACAAACTCGTAAATTTATGGATAGTCGATTTTTATTAAATAATAATAATTTTTTATATAAAAATAAAAATAATATTATTTTATTAAAAATATATTATAAATTATTTTAATAAATATAAAAAAATATATGTAACATCGATCTAATTATTAAGAATAATTATAATTTTAAATTAATAAATTTATAAAATATTAATAATGATAACGAAGAAAATTGTTTTAATTCTTATTTTTATTAAATAGTTTTTTAATAATTTATATATTAAATTATCATATTTGAAATAAAAAATAATTTTATTGATATAACTTAATTTTTTTAAATATATTTAAATTTTTATTTAAATAATTTTGTAATTAATTATTTTTATATAAATATATTAATAATTTTTATTTTAATTTTCAATTAGATCAAAATTAGTTATTTTCTTAAATAAAAATTACGGTCAATTTAAAAATATAGATTAAGTTATATCATTAATTTTTGTTTATTTAACTCTGTAGTTTTGATAACTCTAATTTATGGTCTAAATTGAAAAGTAAAAGAAATAAAAAAAAAAAGAGTATAAGAGTTAAAAATTGAATATTTTTGGGTAAAGAGAATATAAATAAAATTTAATTAATTTTAAATATTAAATAGATGATTAAACCTAAAATATATTTCCAATTTTTATTATTCATTCTTTTTTTATGTATATTTATTTGTAGAAAATATGTAGACAAATAATAGAAAGGAAATATTTCATTAAAATAAAAAAATATATTATTGTTCATTTTTACTTATTTCACATATATATGAGAAAAAAATAAAGGAAATTATTATTTTTAAAAAATTATTATATTTCTAATAAATTATTATTTATTTTTCTATTTACATTCTTAATTTGTATGGATAACTTTTTTTATTTGAATACAAAAGTCAAGTAAATAATTTAATATGTTTAATATGATATTACATAATAATTTAATGTCAAATATTTTTAAAATAATACATTTTAATTAAAGATAATAATTTAACTATAAATAAAATTTATTTAATTTAAATATTAAATAGATGATTAAACCTAAAAAATATTTCCAATATTTCTTATTCATTCTTTTTTTTATGTATATTTATTTGTAGAAAAATATGTAGACAAATAATAGAAAGGAAATATTTCATTAAAGTAAAAAAATATATTATTTTTCATTTTTACTTATTTCACATATATATGAGAAAAAAATAAAGGAAATTATTATTTTTTAAAAATTATTATATTTCTAATAAATTATTATTTATTTTTCTATTTACATTCTTAATTTGTATGGATAAATTTTTTTATTTGAATACAAAAGTCAAGTATGTTAGACAAATGACATCTAGAGGAGTGCATAGATGCACAAATTAAAATAGATGTCAAATTAAAAATTTATTTGTGAGTCAATAATTTATTTGAACACAGATAAAGCGGAAACAATAATATAATCAGGAAAAGAGAAAGAGATAAAGGAAAGAGAATAACACAGAGATTTATACTGGTTCGGGTATAGCCAACCCTACATCCAGTTCCCAATCAACTCTTAACACAAGAGTGACTCCCAATTCACTATCTTTCAAATTCAGTTTACAAATTATAATCAACTCAGCAGAAAAACCAGTAAAAAGTAAACTAATTAAAAAGACAATCACTTCCTTAGAAACCCGCTAAGGATGAACACCTCCATAGAATCCCACTAGGGATGAACACCTCCTCTGAACAAATCAAAGAATGAAAAAACACCTCCTTAGAATCCCACTAAGGATGAACACCTCCCTAGAATCACACTAGGATTGAAAAACACCTCCTTTTCACCAATACAAAAAGGATGAAGGTAATAAAAATAAGAACAGACACACCTGGGTAATGGAGACAACAAATTGTAAAAGTTTGTAGAATATCAATCTCCAAGAACAAGTGTGATTAACAATGAAAACACAGAAGACAATAGAGAATAGGGTTTTATCAAAAGGTGTAAAATATCTCTGTTGCCTTGCTCAGAATTCTTTTCTCAAAACTGATTGAATGTAAATTGTATTTTCGAATTCTGTAATTGTTTGTTTTTTATTTTTCATCAAAAATTAATTAAATAGAAAAATAGCATCAGAAAATGGTCGTTGGACATTAATAATATCATAGAGAAAATCAGGATGTATTCAAAAACATTTATTCTTTAAAACAGATATATTTTTCAAATTTGAATTGCCATAATTGATTATATTTCCAATATAATCAATTATGACAGAGAAAATCATTTTTCCATTTCTGATGCATCATAATTGATTATGACAGAGAAAAATATCATGTTATGAATTTTATCACACTTGTGCTTTGGAGACTTATGCATAATATTACTTCATCAACTTGTACCTCCATATCCAGCATTCTAAGACTCTATCTAGTCTTCAAGAATCATCTTGGGCTTGCTTGATTCATCATCTTTATCAAAAACATATCTTGGGCATGTAGGAAAATGTTTCACATTTTCACCAACGTCATAAATTCAACTTGTCCTTAATTCATCTTGAATGGTGTTAACTTGAATGTAGTTGACTTGAATCATCATCAAAATCATCTCTTGGGATTTTAGGGACATTTTCATCAATCTCCCCCTCATTGCTTTCAATCTCCCCCTTTTTGATGATCAAGGAAACACTTGAAATGAATTAAAATGCTTGACTCTATATAGCCAACTCAAGATTAGCACAGATTTGTATAAAGTGTCAGAGTCTCTTAATCTCCGCCTGGATATATTAATAACAAGACTCTCCCTAACTCATATGAGCAAAAACTTCTCTTAACTCCCCTTATTTAATTTAGATAGGAAAGAATTTCACACAGATTTTAATTCATCAAAAAATCTCCCCCTGTTTCATTGATAATCATAAAAATATTATAAGAAAAAATCTTCCCCTGTTTCACACAGATTAATGTCATCAAAATATCTCCCTGTTTCATTGATAATTATAAAAAAATATTATAAGAGAAAAAAAATCTCCCCTGTTTCACACAGATTAATATCATCAAAATATCTCCCTGTTTTATTGATAATTATGAAAAATATTATAAGAGAAAAAAAATCTCTCCCTGTTTCATTGATAATCATAAAAAATGTTATAAGAAAAAATCTTCCCCTGTTTCACATGATTAATATCATCAAAATATCTCCCTGTTTCATTGATAATTATGAAAAATATTGCAATATGTTAGATATTGTTTAGATATTATTTAGATATTGTTTAGATATAGTTTGATATTGTTAAGATATTATTAGATATTGTTAACCACAATATCAAATAATATCTTCTGTTTATTCTATTTACTTTCAGTTACTCTTTTAATTGTACCTCTCTATTATAAATAGATTACCCTATGTGTGATTTATACACAAGGGAGATTAATTTCAAACCCTATTTCCTCTATATTCAACATGGTATCTAGAGCTTAAGGTTATCTTGAATTTTTTTTTTCGCCTTTTGTCCACTGTTGGAGCCGCCTCACCGCTGCTGGTAAACTGATCCTCCACCTTAGAAAAAAATTATCTTTGTTACTGAATTTTATTTGGTAGTGTGAAAGTGCATGTCTAGGAAAGTTCTGGCAAGGAAAGACTTGGTATTTAAGTGTATTCATTAGTGACCCACCTCTCTTTCCTGGGAACTTACCTGGTGTACTGGTTCACGTTGTTGTCACCGCTGCTATTAGAGCAGTCACCGGATCTGCCGCTGCCGGAGAATTCGCTGGAGTTTGATTTTTTTTTTACCTGTGACATATGATTTTGCTTGTCTCGGTCAGGTGACCACCGTGCTGTTGAGATCACCACTATCGGAGTTGGTCGTCTCGTTGTCTCCTGCGCCATTTAGTCTTGGCGAACTTATTTTTAGTATTCTCATTTTGGATTTGTGTTTCGTGGGCATTGGCGGATCTTGACCATTGATCTTGGGGGGCCAAATAATATATTATTAATAAATATAAAGGAAGAAAGAAGATAAAAGGGTGAAAAGATAAAATTGTAGATATATAGTTAAATATATTAAATGATCATTAAGTTTGAGGGGAACAAAATCATAAATGAGAGTTATAAAACTGAGGAGGGGCTGAGAGGATAAAATTGTAAATATACAAGTAAATATATTAAATGTTCATTATATTTGGGGGGGCCAAAATCATAAATTACATAGGAGTTACAAAACTTTGGGGGGGCCACGGCCCCCCTCAGCTCCCAAGAAGATCCGTCACTGTTCGTGGGTTAATTGGATTACTTTGGATTGTTTTAGGGTTTGTTCTCCCGCTCTTCATGACTTCTTCCACTTCTTCTACTATTTCCAATTTTGTTAACGATTCTTTTGTATTGACATCCCATCGTGATGACCGGACTCGCCCTCGCAAACAGGGAAAAGGGCGTCCTAAGTGTGAACATTGTGGTAAGCTAGATCACAAGATTAACAAGTGTTATACATTACATGGTCGTCCTCCTCAATCTGCTGCAGTTGTTCAAACCAATCTTTCCCCACCTTTATCTGTTGGGGATCCTCCTTCTTCTGTTGCATTCAACATGCCTGCTATGTTCAACAAATTTCTTGAATGGTATAAAGATCAACATTCTTCTAGTTCCACTATATCTGTCACACATACAAATACATATTTTGCTGGTCTGACCCAATCATTTTTTCCTAGTCCTTGGGTTTTTTATTCAGGAGCCACTGATCATATTACTGGTAACAAATCCTTGTTCTCCTCTTTATCCTTTCCTAATCATTTATCTTCTGTTACATTGGCTGATGGCTCTTGAGTATCATCTCATGGTGTTGGAACGGTTAAACTTTTTCCTTCTTTAACCATTGATAATGTTCTTTATGTCCCTGGGTCTCCTTTTAACCTGTTGTCCATCAGTCGTCTAACTCGTTCTCTTGATTGTGTTGTTACTTTTACCAACAATTCTGTGTGTTTACAGGACCGAAGTTCGAAACAGGTGATTGGCACAGGATGTGAGTCTCATGGTCTTTATTATCTTCGTCCCTCTACACATGTTAGTACAGTTATGAAGTATCCCTCTCTTCTTCATGCTCAGTTAGGTCATCCAAGTATTGCCAAGTTACAAAAACTTGTCCCTGCCTTGTCCAACTTATCTAGTTTGGCGTGTGAGTCATGTCAATTAGGCAAACATAGTCGTACTTCCTTGTCTCGTAGTTTCACACGTGGTGCTTCGTCCCTTTTTGCCGTGGTTCACTTTGACATTTGGGGACCTAGCCACGTTAAGTATACTTTAGGTTTTCAATACTTTTTTACTTTCATTGATGATTATTCCATATGCACTTGGTTATTTTTGTTGAAAAATCGTTCTGAATTATTTCATATCTTTCAAACTTTTTTTAATGAAATTCAAACTCAGTTTGGTGTTTCTATTAGAGTTTTGCGTAGTGATAATGACCGTGAATATCTTTCTCATTCTTTTAAATAATTCATGGCTTTTAAATAATTATACACCTCAACAAAATGGTGTAGCTGAACGTAAAAATAGAAATCTTATTGAAACAACTCGCACACTTTTAATTCATGGAGATGTTCCTCAACATTTTTGGGGTGATGCTCTTCTTACTGCATGTTATCTCATTAATCGCATGCCTTCTTCGGTTTTAGATCATAAAATACCTCATTCTATTTTATTCCCTCATGAACCACTTCATCCTTTACCTCTGAGAGTTTTCGGGTCTACATGTTTTGTTCATAATTTCAGTTCTGGTCTTCACAAGCTTTCTCCTAAATCACATAAATGTGTTTTCTTAGGGTTTACAAGATCACAAAAAGGATACAAATGTTTTTCTCCTTCTCTTAACCGTTATTTTATGTCAAAAGATGTCACCTTTGATGAGTTGTCTCTTTATTTTAAAAGTCAATCTTCACCTCTGTCTCCATCCAATCTTGTCAACACTCCTAATACATTTAATGTTCCTATTGTTTGTGACCCTCTAACTGTGTCTTCTTCATCATTAGTTCCTGCTCCGCAGTCAGCTTCTTCTGCACTACCTCTTTAGATTTATAATTCTCGAAACCAATCACAACCACCACCATGTGACTCCACTCAAGTTCCAACTACTTTGTCTCCTCCGGATCTGACACATGAGTTTGACCTTCCCATTTCCCTCCGAAAAGGTATTCGTTCTACACGTAATTCGTCTCCCCATTATATTGCTTTGAGTTATCATCGACTGTCATTACCTTTTTATACATGTCTTTCCTCTATTTCTTTTGTGACCATTCCAAAAACTGTCCGTGAAGCTTTAGCCCATCCTGGTTGGCGTCAGGCCATGTTAGATGAACTAAGTGCTCTTCATAATAGTGGAACTTGGGAATTGATCCCGTTACCATCTGGGAAATCTGTTGTTGGTTGCAGGTGGGTGTTTGCTATCAAAGTTGGACCTGATGGTACTATTGATCGCCTCAAAGCTCGTCTTGTAGCCAAAGGTTATACTCAAATTTTTGGGTTGGATTATGGAGATACCTTTTCCCCTGTGGCAAAGATGGCTTCTATTTGTTTATTTATCGCCATGGCTACTCTTCAACAATGGCCTCTTTATCAACTGGATGTGAAAAATGCTTTCCTCAATGGTGATTTGCAAGAAGAAATATATATGGAGCAACCTCCTGAGTTTGTTGCTTAGGGGGAGTCTTCTGGGATGGTATGTCATCTTCACAAATCCTTATATGGCCTAAAACAGTCTCCTAGGGCTTAGTTTGGAAAGTTTAGCAAGGTTGTTTAACAATTTGGTATGACTCGGTGTGAAACAGGTCATTCTATCTTTTATCGACACTCGAGTGTTGGATGTGTTTACTTGATAGTATATGTTGATGACATCGTTCTTACAAGTAGTGACAACCATGACATCTCTCAGTTGAAACAACATCTCTGTCACCATTTTCAGACCAAAGATCTTAGCAAACTTAGATATTTCTTGGGTATTGAGGTGGCACAGTCCAATGATGGTATTGTTATATCTCAGAGGAAGTATGTCATAGATATTTTGGAGGAAACTGGGTTGATGAGTTCAAAGTCTGTCGATACACCCATAGATCCCAATACTAAACTTCTACCAAATCAGGGGGAGTCTATATCTGATCCTGAGCAGTATAAAAGATTGGTTGGAAAATTGAATTATCTTACAATTACTCGTCCTGACATTTCCTTTGCAGTCAGTATGGTAAGTAAATTTCTTAATTCACCATGTGAAGATCATTAGAATGCAGTCATTCATATCTTGAAGTATATTAAAGGATCTCCTGGAAAAGGATTGTTATATGGTTCTAATAATCATACAAGAGTTGTTTTCTACTCATATGTTGATTGGGTAGGATCTCCTTCGGATAGAAGATCTACATCTGGATATTGTGTCTCCATTGGTGGTAACTTGATCTCATGGAAAAGTAAGAAACAAAGTGTTGTGGCAAGATCCAGTGCAGAAGCAGAATATAGAGCTATGGCCTCAGCTGCTTGTGAACTTGTTTGGCTCAAGCAATTGCTTAGAGAGTTACAATTTGGAGATGTCACTCAAATGACACTTGTGTGTGACAATCAGGCTACTCTTCATATTAGTTCTAATCCTGTCTTTCATGAGAGGACCAAACACATTGAAATTGACTGTCATTTCATTCGAGAAAAGATTATGTCTGGAGATATCAAGACTGAGTTTGTTAACTCAAGTGATCAGTTAGCAGATATTTTCACTAAGTCTTTACGGGGGCCTAGAATTGATTATATTTGTAACAAGCTTGGCACATACGATTTGTATGCTCCAGCTTGAAGGGGAGTGTTAGATATTGTTTAGATATTATTTAGATATTGTTTAGATATAGTTTGATATTGTTAGATATTGTTAACCACAATATCAAACAATATCTTCTGTTTACTTTTGGTTACTCTTTTAGTTGTACCTCTTTATTATAAATAGATTACCCTATGTGTGATTTATACACAAGGGAGATTAATTTCAAACCCTATTTCCTCTATATTCAACACAATAGAAACTGAGAACAAATTTGTACATATTAGTACACAAATCAAGGTAGAGAAGATAATGCATTACAAAGTGTCATAGAGAAGAATATCATATTAAGGAGACAATATCTAGGATACCCAAGACAAATGAAGAGAGAGAAAGATAGGGGAATAGAATGATCATAGAGATAATGGAATGAAATGCAGTAGTTTCCCCCAATTGCAATCTTCTTATTTAGACAACTTTCAAATTCAAATGCACTCATATTCCAGATTTCAAATTTCAAATTCAAATTGCAACAATTTTGAAATTTCAAATTAAATTCCAACAAATTCCAAATTTCAAATTCAAATTTCTAATCCCAAATTTCAAATTCAAATTTCAAATTTCAATTCAAATTCAATTTCAAAAATCTCAAACTACAAAAATTTCAAATTTCAAATTACAAAATTTCAAATTTCAAAAATCTCAAATTTCCAAATTTCAAATTTCAATAATCTCAAACTACAAAATTTCAAACTTTAATAATTTCAAATTTTCATAAATTCAAACTTTCAAAATTCAAACTTTCAACTTAATTGATTATGACAACAAGAAAAAAATTTCTGATTCTGATAATCAATTAGATGCTCAAAACTATCATATAGACATGTATAAATGTTTTGTTCCTTTAGGCACCCATTCATATTTGCCATTAGATATGCCAAAATGTTTTATGTAACATCTATTTGATGTATGACCTAATTTCATGCAATAAAAACATGTTAGTTTTCTTTGAAAATGTCTAAATGTGTTTCTTAAAGTTTTTGAAACTGGTTTCACATCTGTTTTCCTTGACTCTTTCACAAAAATAGTTTTATGAGGTTCTAGACTTTCTTTGGGTTTGTAACCAAGTCCAGCTTTGCTAGAATTCCCTCTTTGATAACCTTATATAGAATCAAAATTTTCAGAAGATTTTGAAAACTTGCTTATTATTTTCTCTAACTTGAAAATCTCATTTTCCAAATGATTACAATTTTCACAAGGTTTAGCAACTTCTTTATTTTTAGACAAAGTTTTAAATTTCTCAACATCTTTCTTTAAGCACTCATTTTCTTTTTCAAGAATACCAACAATATTTTCTAATGCATTAAACTTTTGCCTAAATGCATTGTATTTCTTAGATAACTTGGTAAAACCTTCATACATATCTTGATATTCCTTAAATAACTCGTCATATTCATTTAAGGAATTTGTACTACTTATCTGTGATGAAGCTTCATCATCACTTTTTGTCATCAAGCAAAGATTTGCTTCTTCTTCTCCATCACTGCTTTCGGAAGAACTCTCTTGTGTTGTGGAAGAATCATTATCCTCCCAAACAATATAAGCTTTGTGTTTGCTCTTATAGGTATCGTTCTTCTCTTTCTTCTTCTCTTTCACATCTTTCTTCTCTTTCTTAAGTTTCAGACAGTTTGGTTTGATATGACCAGGTTTTCCACATTCATAGCAATGAAATTTATTTGTTATCTCCTTTCTTTGCTGTCTCTTTTTCCTATTCTTTATAAAGCGAGAAAATTGTTTAACAAAAAGAGACATATCGGAGTCAGAAAACTTATCTTCATTTTCGCTTTCGTCTTGTGAAGATTTTTCTGCTTTTAGAGCTATCGTCTTGGTTTGATTCTGTTCATCGTTCTTTAACCTTTGTAGCTCCATCTCATGTTCTTGCAACTTTTCAAATAGAGTAGCAATATTCATTTTTGTGAAATCCTTTGATTCTGTAATAACAGTGACCTTTGGTTGCCAATTCCTATCTAAGGATTTCAAGATCTTTGTGTTCAACTCCTCATTGTCAAAACTCTTTCCTAATGCTTTCAAGTAATTTACTATATGTGTGAAGCGTGTTTGGAAATCTATGATGCTTTCATTTTGCTGCATTTGAAATAATTCATACTCCTGGATGAGTGTGTTTTTACGTGCTCGCTTTACTTCATTTGTTCCTTTATGTGTTACTTCAAGAGTGTCCCATATTTCTTTTGTCGTCTTGCATTGTGAGACCCTTAAAAATTCATTACGAATTAAGGCAGAAACAATAGCATTTCAGGATCTTACATCATATTGAACACGCTTAATTTCATCCGGTGTCCATTGGTCAAAAGTCTTTGGAACAACTCCAGACTCCGTTGTTCACATCAGAATGTAAGGACCATTGAGTACAACATCCCAAATACCATAATCTAGTGTTTGTAAAAATATTTCCATTCTCGTTTTCCAAAACTAATAGTCTTCTCTTCCAAATAGTGGTGGTCTGTTTATTGAGGCTCCTTCCCTGTAAACCTGATTCTGCATAGACATCTTGATAGATCATTTAGAAATATCTTATCTAACCAAGCTCTGATACCACTTGTTAGACAAATGACATCTAGAGGGGGGTGAATAGATGCACAAATTAAAATAAATGTCAAATTAAAAATTTATTTGTGAGTTAATAATTTGTTTGAACACAGATAAAGCGGAAGCGATAATATAATAAGGAAAAGAGAAAGAGATAAGGGAAAAAGAATAGCACACAAAGATTTATACTGGTTTGGGTATAGCCAACCCTACATCCAGTTCCTAGTCAACTCTTAACACAAGAGTGACTCCCAATTCACCATCTTTCAAATTCAGTTTACAAATTACAATCAACTCAGCAGAAGAACCAGTGAAAAGTAAACTAATTAAAAAGACAATCACTTCCTTAGAAACCCACTAAGGATGAACACCTCCCTAGAATCTCACTAGGGATGAATACCTCCTCTGAACAAATCAAAGGATGAAAAAACACCTCCTTAGAATCCCACTAAGGATGAACACCTCCCTAGAATCACACTAGGATTGAAAAACACCTCCTTTTCACCATACAAAAAGGATGAAGGTAATAAAAATAAGAACAGACACACCTGGGTAATGGAGACAACAAATTGTAGAAGCCTGTAGAATGTCAATCTCCAAGAACAAGTGTGATTAACAATGAAAACACAGAAGTTAGTAGAGAATATGGTTTTCTCAAAAGGTGCAGAATATCTCTGTTGCCTTGCTCATAATTCTTTTCTTAAAATTGATTCAATATAAATTGTATTTTCGAATTTTGTAATTGTTTGTTTTTTATTTTTCATAAAAAATTAATTAAATAGAAAAATAGCATCAGAAAATGGTCGTTGGACATTAATAATATCATAGAGAAAATCAGGATGTATTCAAAAACATTTATTCTTTAAAACAGATATATTTTTCAAATTTGAATTGCCATAATTGATTATATTACCAGTATAATCAATTATGATAGAGAAAATTATTTTTCCATTTCTGATGCATCATAATTGATTATGACAGAGAAAAATATCATGTTATGAATTTTATCACACTTGTGCTTTGGAGACTTATGCATAATATTACTTCATCAACTTGTACCTTCATATCCAACATTCCAAGACTCTATCTAGTCTTCAAGAATCATCTTGGGCTTGCTTGAATCATCATCTTTATCAAAAACATATCTTGGGCATGTAGGAAAATGTTTCACATTTTCACCAACGTCATAAATTCAACTTATCCTTAATTCATCTTGAATGGTGTTGACTTGAATGTAATTGACTTGAATCATCATCAAAATCATCTCTTGGGAATTTAGGGACATTTTCATCAATCTCCCCCTCATTGCTTTCAAAGTAAATAATTTAATATGTTTAATATGATATTATATATTAATTTAATGTCAAATATTTTTAAAATAATACATTTTAATTAAAGATAATAATTTAATATGTTTAATATGATATTTTACTTATCAAGTTAGAAAGAATTATAAATAAAAAAGTTTAATCATTCAAATTTTCTTCTCATAGATGTTGTAGATAACATCAATTGTCTTGTGACGAAGGTCGGGTGGACCGAGTCACAATTGAATCGTGGCGCTTGGGCTATTAAAGTAAAAAGAGTTGTGCTCTGACTAAAGGCTATAACTTTTGGCCTAGTGGTAAGCGCTCAATCCTAATAAGTGGTATCAAAGCTTGGTTAGATAAGATATTTCTAAACGATATGTCAAGATGTCTATGCAGAATCAGGTTTACAGGGAAGAAGCTTCAATAAACAGACCACCATTATTTGAAGGAGAAGACTATCAGTTTTGGAAGGCGAGAATGGAAATATTTTTACAAACACTAGATTATGGTGTTTGGGATATTGTACTCAATGGTCCCTACATTCTGATGAGAGCAACAGAGTCTAGAGCTGTTCCAAAGACTTTTGATCAATGGACGCTGGATGAAAATAAGCGTGCCCATTATGATGTAAGAGCCCGAAATGCTATTGTTTCTGCCTTAACTCGTAATGAATTTTTCAGGGTCTCACAATGCAAGACGGCAAAAGACATATGGGACACTCTTGAAGTAACACATGAAGGAACAAATGAAGTAAAGCGAGCACGTAAAAACTCACTCATCTAGGAGTATGAATTATTTCAAATGCAGCAAAATGAAAGCATCACGAATTTCCAAACATGCTTCACACATATAGTAAATCACTTGAAAGCATTAGCAAAGAGTTTTGACAATGAGGAGTTGAACACAAAGATCTTGAAATCCTTAGACAGGAATTGGCAACTAAAAGTGACTACTATTCCAGAATAAAAGGCTTTCACAAAAATGAATATTGCTACTCTATTTGGAAAGTTGCAAGAACATGAGATGGAGCTACAAAGGTTAAAGAACGGTGAACATAATCAAACCAAGACGATAGCTCTAAAAGTAGAAAAATCTTCACAAGACGAAAGCGAAAATGAAGGTAAGTTTTCGGATTCCGATATGTATCTTTTTGTTAAACAATTTTCTCACTTTATGAAGAATAGGAAAAAGAGACAGGAAATAAAGGAGAAAACAAATAAATTCCATTGCTATGAATATGGAAAACCTGGTCATATCAAACCAGACTATCCGGAACTTAAGAGAGAGAAGAAAGATGTGAAAGAGAAGAAGAAAGAGAAGAACGATACCTATAAGAGCAAACACAAAGTTTATATTGCTTAGGAGGATAATGATTCTTCCACAACACAAGAGAGTTCTTCCGAAAGCATGGAGAAGAAGAAACAAATCTCTGCTTGATGACAAAAAGTGATGATGAAGCCTCATCACAGGTAAGTAGTACAAATTCCTTAAATGAATATGATGAGTTATTTAAAGAATATCAAGATATGTATGAAAGTTTTACCAAATTATCTAAGAAATACAATGCACTTAGGCAAAAGTTTAATGCATTAGAAAATACTGTTGGTATTCTTGAAAAAGAAAATGAGTGCTTAAAGAAAGATGTTGAGAAATCTAAAACTTTGTCTAAAAATAAAGAAGTTGTTAAACCTTGTGAAAATTGTAATCTTTTGGAAAATGAGATTTTCAAGTTAGAGAAAATAATAAGCAATTTTTCAAAATCTTCTGAAAATCTTGATTCGATATTAGGTTATCAAAGAGGAAATTCTAGCAAAGCTGGACTTGGTTGCAAACCCAAAGAAAGTCTAGAACCTCATAAAACTATTTTTGTGAAAGAGTCAAGGAAAACATATGTAAAATCAGTTTCAAAAACTTTAAGAAACGCATTTAGACCTTTTCAAAGAAAACCAACATGTTTTTATTGCATTAAATAAGGTCATACATCAAATAGATGTTACATAAAACATTTTGGCATATCTAATGGCAAATATGAATGGGTGCCTAGAGGAACAAAGCATTTATACATGTCTAGATGATAATTTGAGCATCTAATTGATTATCAGAATCGAAATTTTTTTTCTTGTTGTCATAATCAATTATGTTGACCAACTTTGAAATTTGAAAGTTTGAATTTTGAAAATTTGAATTTATGAAAATTTGAAATTATAAAGTTTGAAATCTTGTAATTTGAGATTCTTGAAATTTGAAATTTTGCAGTTTTAGATTTTTTTTTAAAAAATTGCAGTATGAGATTTTTGAAATTTGAAATTTTGCAATTTGAGATTTTTGAAATTTGAAATTTTGTAGTTTGAGATTTTGAAATTTGAAATGTTTGCAGTTTGAGATTTTTGAAATTGAATTTGAATTTGAATTTGAATTTGAAATTTGAATTTGAAATTTGGGATTAGAAATTTGAATTGGAAATTTGGAATTGGTTGGAATTTGAATTTGAAATTTGTTGCAATTTGAATTTGAAATTTGAAATCTGGAATATGAGTGCATTTGAATTTGAAAGATGCCTAAATAAGAAGACTGCAATGGAGGGAAATTACTGCATTTAATTCCATTATCTTTATAATCATTTTATTCCCCTATCTTTCTCTCTCTTCATTTGTCTTGGGTATCCTAGATATTGTTTCCTTAATATGATATTCTTCTCTATGACACTTTTTAATGCATTATCTTCTCTGTCTTGATTTATATACTAATAGGTACAAATTTGTTCTCAGTTTCTATTGCAATATTTTTCATAATTATTAATGAAACAGGAAGATATTTTGATGATATTAATCTGTGTGAAACAAGGGGAGATTTTTTTTTTCTTATAATATTTTTCATAATTATCAATGAAACATGGAAATATTTTGATGATATTAATCAGTTCGAAATAGGGGAGATTTTTTTTATAATATTTTTTTTAATTATCAATGAAACAAGGAGATATTTTGATGATATTAATCTGTGTGAAACAGAGGAATATTTTTTCTTATAATATTTTTTATGATTATCAATGAAACAGGAGGAGATTTTTTGATGAATTAAAATCTGTGTGAAATTCTTTTCTATCTAAATTAAACAAGGGGAGTTAAGAGAAGTATTTGCTTATATGAGTTACGGGGAGTCTTGTTATTAATATATCTAGGCGGAGATTAAGAGACTCTGACACTTGATACAAATCTGTGCTAATCTTGAGCTGGCTATATAGAGTCAAACATTTTAATTCATTTCAGGTGTTTCCTTGATCATCATAAAAAATGGGGAGATTGAAAGTAATGAGGGGGAGATTGATGGAAATGTTCTTGCATTCCCAAGAGATGATTTTGATGATGATTCAAGTCAACTACATTCAAGTCAACACCATTCAAGATGAATTTAAAGACAAGCTGAATTTATGACGTAGGTGACAATGTGAAACATTTCCCTACATACCCAATATATGTTTTTGATAAAGATGATGATTCAAGCAAGCCCAAGATGATTCCTAAAGACTAGATAGAGTCTTAGAATACTGGATATGGAGGTACAAGTTGATGAAGTAATATTATGCATAAGCCTCCAAAGTACAAGTGTGATAAAATTCATAACATGATATTTTTCACTATCATAATTAATTATGATGCACCAGAAATGGAAAAAAGATTTTTTTCTATCATAATTAATTATACTGGTAATATAATCAATTATGACAATTCAAATTTGAAAAATATATCCGTTTTAAAGAATAAATATTTTTGAATACATCCTGATTTTCTCTATGATATTATTAATGTCCAACGACCATTTTCTGATGCTACTTTTCTATTTAATTAAGTTTTGATGAAAAATAAAAAACACACAATTACAGAATTCCAAAATACAATTTACCTTCAATCAGTTTTGAGAAAAGAGTAACGATATTTTACACCTTTTGAAAAACCCTCTTCTCTACTGCCTTTTGTGCTTTCATTGTTAATCACACTTGTTCTTGGAGATTGGCATTCTACAGGCTTCTACAATTTGTTGTCTCCATTACCCAGGTGTGTTTGTTCTTATTTTTATTACCTTCATCCTTTTTGCATTGGTGGAAAAAGAGGTGCTTTTCATTCCTAGTGTGATTCTAGGGAGGTGTTCATCCTTAGTGGGATTCTAAGGAGGTGTTTTCATCCTTTGATTTGTTCAGAGGAGGTGTTCATCCCTAGTGGGATTCTAGGGAGGTGTTCATTCTTAGTGGGTTTCTAAGGAGGTGATTGTCTTTTTAATTAGTTTACTTTTTACTGGTTCTTCTGCTCAGTTGATTGTAATTTGTAAACTGAATTTTAAAGATAGTGAATGAGGAGTCACTCTTGTGTTAAGAGTTGACTGGGAACTGGATGTAGGGTTGACTATACCCGAACCAGTATAAATCTCTGTGTGCTCTTCTCTTTCCCTTATCTCTTTCTCTTTTCCTAATTATATTATTGCTTCCGCTTTAACAAATTATTGACTCACAAATAAATTTTTAATTTGACATCTATTTTAATTTGTGCATCTATTCACCCCCCCTCTAGATATCATTTGTCTGACAATTGGTATCAGAGCCAAGGTCACGAGTTCGATTCCTAGTGGGGCAATTGTTGAGGGGGAGATTGTTGCGGATTGCACAATTGTCCCGTGGCGGAGGTCGGGTGGACCAAGTCACAATCCAAGAGTGGGATACCTTGTAGGACAATTGCTGAGGGGGAGATTGTTGCGGATAGCATCAATTGTCCTGTGACAAAGGTCAGGTGGGCCGAGTCACAATTGAATCGTGGCGCTTGGGCTGTTAAAGTAAAAAGAGTTGCGCTCTGACTAAAAGCTATAGCTTTTGGCCTAGTGGTAAGCGCTCGATCCTAACAATAGAACTATTATCTCTACAACTCCTTTTTATATATTTTCTCTATAAATCCTCACTCTATCTTATATTTTTTTTAGATCAAAATAAAACTTAGTGTTCTTGAAGGAGAAAAAAAAATCATTTCTACTGTATCAAAATTTGAGTAGAGTAAATATTTCCTTTCCCAATTTTAGATCATTTTTTCATATTTGAGTTTAGGTTTATATGTGGGTCCCGAAGGCTTGCATATAGACTTTGTTATGAAAAAGATGAATTTTAACTAGTTGAAAAACGTTGTGGTATGCTCAATTTGTTAAGTGGTTTTTTTGTTTTTGTGAGAAAGATTAATCTTTCTGAAAATTTAAGAGTTTTTTAGGTTCTCTAACTTGGAGACAATGTGTTTGAGGTAAGAGATTTTTTTTTTTAATTTTATAATGTTATAGGCTAGAACATTTTGACTATGAAGGTGGGTTGGTCACATTGATTGAGTTTCAAAAAATTGAAATATGTGATTATGTATGTGTTGATTTGTTATGATTGTATTGAATATAAATGTATAATTGATTCATGAGATTGAAAATGATAATTTTTTGTATGAATGTATTATTCTTAAATTGAATTTAGTGAATTGATTTGTAATTTAGAGAATAATGTTTAAATTTATTTTGATTTAGAATATTAGAAATAGAGCATTAAACATATTATGCTATTGTCGGAATCAGACCAGCATGAACTTAAGACAATGTTGAAAGCACTTAAATTTCACTCAATACTTTCATATTTTTCTAATGAATTTTTGGCAAGGTTGGAGTTTTCATTCTATCAAAATTTTGTTCAGCTGATTTGAAATCTACTTAACACTTTCAAATTTGGTCAAATATTTTTTAAAAATCATAAAAAATGGCTTCATACTCCAAATAAAATGTTACATATATGAAAATCGAAACTCTAAAAATAAGGATTTCAATAAAATAAGAATTAGTTAAAAACGATGCCTACAAAAAAGGTTTTTATCAAAAGAGTATGTAGAAGACAAATTAGAAAAAATAAATATTATTATAATGTGATAAATGATATGTATATGTCTTAAAATATTAAAATATATGTTATGAACATGAAACGTGTGACGTATGCCTTATTTTAATATTATATTAATATTATCGTGCAAGAAAACTTCGTAACGAAGTTTTCCTCATGCACGATAAAAATTTTTCTTATATATGAATATCGAAGCTGGGGAGGAGGGAAATCAAAAATTTTCCTCTCATCCTTCTTCTTCTATTGTCTAAATTTCAAGCAACGAGACTCTACTCGTGCAGGATCTCGGTGAAACTGGAGAGAACTTGAATTAAGTGGGAAAGCTTCTGTAGAAATATCATACCAAGTAAGGGGAAGTTTAATTCATTCAATATATGAAATTGAATTGTTGGGTACTCGTGAATAAGGAATAGGAGTAAATATATGAATTATTTGAATGTCTGATTTTGAAGAATGTCTGATTTGGAAGAATTTCTGATTTTGATGAACTGTTCATCGTTTGAAAGTTTTTGAAATTCTTAAAATTAAGGATGAATTATATAATAAAATTATTGTTTTTAACTTAAATTGAACATGTTTATGGTTTAATTTTGATTTGGAACTAATTTGGGTGATTGAAACCGAGAAATTTGAAACCTGGATTTTGAAAATGGCGAACTCGGAGGTGATTACTATTCATATTTTGCAAAGTTTTAAATATTGATTAAATTCTTGAAATTAAGGATGAATTATATGGTAAAATTGTTGTTTTCAACTTAAATTAGATATAATTCATGTTTAATTTTGATTTGGGACTAGTTTGGTCTGTCTAAAGCTCGAGTAATTTGAAATCTGCCAAAGTCTCGCAAATTTTGGTACTATTACTGGGGCGAAGGAAGAAGAAAGGGATATGGTGGGAATTTTTTAAAAAGATCAAGGGTAAAATAGTCATTTTCATCCTAGGGACATAAATGTAATTTTCGAAAATGTTCAAGGGCAAAATAGTCATTTTACATCATAGGGACATAAATGGAATTTTCAAAAATGTCCAAGGGTAAAATAGTCATTTAGGGACATACATGGAATTTTAAGAAAAGATTAAGGGCAAAATAGTAATTTAATGATTTCGAAAATGATTTCGAAAATAGTTTCTAAATAGTTTCGTAAATAGTTTCGTAAATGATTTCTGAAATGATTTTAGAAAAATATATATATATAAAGAGAGAGAGAGAATGAAAGTAGTAGTGTTGTGACGTGTGTGAGTCGACTGAGCCTGAGGGCCGATGCCCGGAATCGCCCCGAGACGTTATATATTGGCTAGACCGAGCCGGATGGTTGGTGCCGAATCAGCTCAAATACTATTTTTATTGACCCGAATGAGCCGTGAGGACAGATGGTCCAGAATCCGACAAATGTGAATAAATTTTGTTATGTTTGAATGATACCCGGGTGGTACAGAGTACATTAGTGTAATAACTATGTCTGAGGATTCCGAATGAGGTCCCGCACTTCACCGATTGGTCGGGTCGGTAGATTACGAGATCGGGTGGTGAGAAGTCGATGGGGGATGACTGGTGGTGCGCTCTGAGGGGTACTCCAGCATGAGTGATGAAGGGCGCCGTAATCCTACTCGTGTGGAGGGTGGTCCGAATGGTACCGCGGTACCGATCACAATGTGCCCACGGATGATAACCTCCGAGTTCGAGCATAGTTAGGGTATACTTCCGAAGGTGTCTTAAGTGTGTTGATAATTTCGTAATTGATCATAATATATAATTATTACTTCTATATCTCGTTTTATTATATCGAATGATTTAATACTTACCCCTATTTTTCCATGTGGATGGGACTCGCGATGATCACTTTTATGTGGAAGCAGATCGGAGTTGAGAGATGGTGATGTGACTACCGGACAGACAGGGATAGTTCAATGGGATAGCTTCGAGGGAGCTACTTTTACATGTATAATATATAAATAAATTATGTTACTATATTTTGAAAGTTCTGTTAGTGAACTGGAATTTCAATATATGTTACAATTACGATAATATAATGTAAAATAGATGTTGTTATTTACTTATTTACTACTTTGCGAAGACATCATTATAGTAGCAATTTCTAAGGTCGTTACAATAGTGGTATCAGAGCGGTAGTATCCTTGTAAATCTGTGGGGATGGGTAGTGAACCTATGATAAGTCCGTTGTGATTATACTCTGATTGTGAGTGCGTGAATGTTTGCTCTGTATTGATGGTTGCGTTTGATATAGGATGACACCGCGACCTCCTGCTCCTACTCCTACTCCACCGAGTGTAGATGCCCTAGCCAGGGCAATGGAAATGTTGGCAGCTGCCATGCAGCAGCAGGCTACCTACCCGCAGTGGAGGCCAACTATGGCATCATCCTCTGCTGGATATCACCAATCAGAGCAGATGGGGCTGACTGAGTTCATGAGGCATAATACGCCTCGTTTTGGAGGAGATTTGGGTCCAGATGCAGCAGAGAAGTGGTTGCGTGAAGTGGAGAAGATTTTTGAGGCTACCTTATGCCCGAAAGATAGGAAATTGACATTCGGGAAATACTTACTAGTTGATGAGGCTGAGTTCTGGTGGTCAGGGACTCAAAGGATGATGATTGCACGTGGGGAGGTGTATAATTGGGAAACTTTCCGTGAGAGATTTCTGAAGAAATACTTCCCTGACAGTGTTAGATTTTAGAAGGAGACTGAGTTCCTGAGTCTGAGACAGGGTAATATGATGGTGCATGATTACGCCATACGATTTGAGCACTTATCTCGTTTCTACACAGGTACAACTTCAGAACAGTGGCTTTGCAGGAAGTTTGAGGAAGGCTTGAGGGCTGAGATCAAGCTCATGGTGGTTCCTTTCTCTATCAGGAGATTCCCAGAGCTGGTGGAGAAGGCAAAGACAATAGAGAGACTCTAGGAGGGAGGAGTCAGAGTGATGAGGACCCACTCAAGTGGGGTCCCGAGTAGGGGTAGTAGATCAGAGAGGAGGATGCCTTATTCACGCCCCCAGTCTTCCAGGAGTGGCAGTGTTACCCCAACACCTCGATCATCGAGATCTGTATCCGGGGTAAAATGTTTTCAATGTGGAGGCCCTCATTACAGGAATCAGTGCCCACGTAATGCCTTCACTAATCCTTCCCGCACTTCTCGGCAGGTCTTTGCTACACTTGCCGTAAGCCGTGACATATGGCTAGAGACTCGTCCACGTAATCCCAATGTTATAGTCTCAGCTGGGGCATCATTAGCACCCGTGGGGAGTGACGCGAAACCCGTAGCTGCAGGATCGGGTGTTTGCCTTGTCAAGAGCAGAGGCATCGAGGTCGAGAATTTAGTGCAAGGTGTGTGTTTTATCTCTCGATATACCTCTACGAGTTTTGTTTGATTCAGGAGCTACCCATTCTTTTATTGCCGATAATTATATGGATAAACTTAAGTTACCCGTGTGTGACCTACCCTATGAATTGAGGGTATCTACACCAAGCAACTGGACCGGTGATGTCTTCCTATGTGTGTTTAAGGTGCCCAATTGTCGTAGAAGGACGACAAGTACAAGGTGAACTTAATCGGTTTACCTTTGAAGGATATGGATGTAATCTTAGGGATGGATTGGTTATCTACCAATCACATTCCGATTGATCGTGGACAGAAGAGGTTGGTACATCCGAATTAGGAGATGAACTTATTACATCGCTCGACAGGTTCGTAAAGAGCTACGAGAGGGAGCTCAGTGTTATTTGATTCTGACTCGGATGGATGAAATGAAGGAAAATATCCCGGAAGAGGTACCAATTATGAGAGAATTTCCCGATGTGTTTCCGGATGAGATACCAAGGCTACCACCTCGGAGAGAAGTCGAATTTGGGATTGATCTAATTCCTGGTTCGAGCCCAATCTCTATGGCACCATACCGTATGGCTCCAGCAGAATTGGCCGAATTGAAGAAACAGGTAGAAGATTTGCTCGGAAAAGAAGTTCATTCGCCCGAGTGTATCTCCCTGGGCGCTCCCGTATTGCTAGTAAAGAAGAAAGATGGGAGCTCCAGGTTGTGTATTGATTACCTGCAACTAAACAAGGTGACTATCAAGAACAAGTACCCGTTGCCGAGGATTGATGATTTATTAGACCGATGCATAGGGAGCATCAATCTTTTCTAAGATTGATTTGAGATCTGGATACCATCGATATCTGGTTAAAGAAGAGGATGTACGTAAGACGACGTTCGTGTCGAGATATGACCATTATGAATATGTGGTCATGCCGTTTGGAGTAACAAATGCACCTGCCGTATTTATGGACTATATGAACAGGATTTTCCGTCCTTATTTAGATAAGTTTGTTGTTGTTTTTATAGACGACATTCTTATTTATTCTAGAACTCGGGAAGAACACCAGGAACATCCGAGGGCGGTGTTGGTCGTGTTAAGAGAGAAACAATTGTATGCCAAACTTTCAAAATGTGAGTTTTGGTTAGAACAGTGCAGTTTTGGGACATGTAATATCGGCAGAAGGGATATCTGTAGATCCTACCAAGGTAGATGCAGTGTTAAAATGGGAACCCCCTAAGACAGTGACGGAAGTGCGTAGCTTTGTGGGGCTTGCAGGATATTACCGGAAATTTATAGAGGGTTTCTCTAAGATAGCAACTCCTTTGACACAATTGACCCGTAAAGATCAACCTTTTGCTTGGACGAGATAGATGTGAGGAGAGTTTCCAGGAGTTGAAAAGAAGATTGTCTAGTTCCCAGATGTTGGTGATCCCGGATGTGACTCAATCTTTTCGGGTATATTGTGATGCTTCTATTCAGGGGTTAGGTTGTGTCTTGATGCAAGATAAAAGGGTGGTGGCATATGCGTCGAGACAACTTAGAATTCATGAGAGGAATTATCCCATTCATGACTTAGAACTAGCAAGCAGTGGTGTTTGCTCTCAAGATGTGGAGACATTATCTTTATGGAGTCGATTTGAAGTTTTTAGTGATCACAAGAGCCTGAAGTATTTATTCGATCGAAAGAGCTAAATATGAGACAGAGAAGATGGATGGAGTTTCGAAGGATTATGACTTTCAGCTTACTTTATCATCCAGGAAAGGCGAATGTCGTGGCCGACGCCTTGAGTAGGAAGGCAGTTCAGATGTCAGCAATGATGATGGATGAATTGAGATTACTTAAGAAGTTCAGGGATTTGCATCTAGATGTAGAGTTTCGTGATACTAGTATTAGTTGTGGTAGCATTACCATTACTAATGATTTTCTCGAGATGATCAGAGATAGACAACAAGGTGATATGACATTGAAAAGTGTTATAAATCAATTAGGGTTCGAGTAGACCATTGACTATAAGATGGGTGAGGATAATATTATGAGATTTAGAGGAAGGATTTGTATTCCTGTTGACCAGGAATTGAAGAGAGCAATACTAGATGAAGGTCATCGGAGTCGTCTAAGTCTACACCCTGGTATGACTAAGATGTATCAAGATCTGAAGAAGGTTTATTGGTGGTCTGGTATGAGGAGAGATATTGCAGAGTATGTGGCTGCTTGTTTGAATTGTCAGAAAGCAAAGGTGGAACACCAAAGGCCGGGAGGAATGCTACAGCAAATGGAGATACCTGAATGGAAGTGGAATAGCATTACCATGGATTTTGTTACCCATTTACCACGGACAATTCGAGGGTACGATTCGATCTGGGTGATAGTGAACAGATTGACGAAGAGTGCATATTTCCTCCCTGTAAATCTGAGGATATCTATGGCTAAACTGGCACAACTATATATTCGCGAGATTGTTCGATTACATGGGGTACCATCTAGCATTATCTCGGATAGGGATCCTAGATTTACTTCAAGATTCTGGCAGACTTTACAAGAGGCATTAGGTACCCGACTTAGGTTGAGTTCAGCCTATCACCCCCAGATAGATGGACAGTCAGAGAGGACCATCCAGTCACTAGAAGACTTGTTGAGGTCTTGTGTGTTGGATAATCTAGGAAGTTGGGATGAGATCCTTCCATTAATAGAGTTCACGTATAATAACAGTTATCATGCCAGTATCGGAATGACACCATATGAGGCTCTTTATGGGAGGAGGTGTCAAACACCTTTATGTTGGTATCAGGATGAGGAGAAAGTGTTGATTGGACCTGAGCTACTCCAGCAGACTACAGAGAAGGTCCGGGAGGTACAAGAGAAGCTGAGAGCCGCTATGAGTAAACAAAAATCATATGCGGACCGGAGGAGGAGACCTTTGGAATTTGAGGGGGAGACCATGTATTTTTGAGAATCGGACCTACTATCGGAGTAGGAAGGGCAATTAAATCTAAGAAGTTGACTCCCAAGTTTATTGGCCCATATCGATTTTGAAGAAGGTAGGTCCAAGTGGCATATCGCTTAGCATTGCCACCTCATTTGGCAAATCCGCACAATGTATTTCATGTATCTCGGTTGAGGAAATATGTACATGACCCCAGTCATGTCCTCGAAGTCGAACAATGTGCAGATTAGAGACGATCTCTCTGTTGATGTGAGACCAGTAAGGATAGAGGATTCTCAGCTGAAGCAACTTAGAGGTAGAACTATCTCAATGGTAAAGGTAGTATGGGATCAGAAATCCGAAGACTTCACTTGGGAGATGGAGGATCAGATGCGAGAGTCTTATCCATATCTATTTCCAAGTAAGTTTATTTTCGAGGACGAAAATTTTTGTAGAGGGGAGATTGTGACGTATGCCTTATTTTAATATTATATTAATATTACTGTGCAAGAAAACTTCGTAACGAAGTTTTCCTCATGCATAGTAAAATTTTTTCTTATATATGAATACTGAAGCGGGGGAGGAGGGAAATCAAAAATTTTCCTCTCATCCTTCTTCTTCTATTGTCTAAATTTCAAGCAATGAGACTCTACTCGTACAGGATCTGGTGAAACGGAAGAGAACTTTAATTAAGTGGGAAAGCTTCGGTAGAAATACCATACCAAGTAAGGGGAAATTTAATTCATTCAATATATGAAATTGAATTGTTGGGTGCTCTGTGAATAAGGAATAGGAGTAAATATATGAATTATTTGAATGTCTGATTTTGAAGAATGTCTGATTTGGAAGAATTTCGATTTTGATGAACTCGTTCATCGTTTGAAAGTTTTTGAAATTCTTGAAATTAAGGATGAATTATATAATAAAATTGTTGTTTTTAACTTAAATTGAACATGTTTATGGTTTAATTTTGATTTGGAACTAATTTGGGTGATTGAAACCGAGAAATTTAAAACCTGGATTTTGAAAATGGCGAATCTGGAGGTGATTACTATTCATATTTTGCAAATTTTTAAATATTGATTAAATTCTTGAAATTAAGGATGAATTATATGGTAAAATTGTTGTTTTCAACTTAAATTAGATATTATTCATGTTTAATTTTGATTTGGGACTAGTTTGGTTGTCTAAAAGCTCGAGTAATTTGAAATCTGCCAAAATATGCAAATTTTGGTACTATTATTGGGGCGAAGGAAGAAAAAAGGGATATGGTGGAGATTTTTTAAAAAGATCAAGGGTAAAATAGTCATTTTCATCCTAGGGACATAAATGTAATTTTCGAAAATGTTCAAGGGCAAAATAGTCATTTTACATCATAGGGACATAAATGGAATTTTCAAAAATGTCCAAGGGTAAAATAGTCATTTAGAGACATACATGGAATTTTAAGAAAAGATTAAGGGCAAAATAGTAATTTAATGATTTCGAAAATAGTTTCGGAAATAGTTTCGGAAATAGTTTCAGAAATGATTTCGGAAATGATTTTAGAAAAATATATATATAAAGAGAGAGAGAGAGAATGAAAGTAGTGTGTTGTGACGTGTGTGAGTCGACTGAGCCCGAGGGCCGATGCCCGAATCGGTCCCGAGACGTTATATATTGGCTAGACCGAGCCGGATGGTTGGTGCCGAATCGGTCAAATACTATTTTTATTGACCCGAATGAGCCGTGAGGACAGATGGTCCAGAATCCGACAAATGTGAATAAATTTTGTTATGTTTGAATGATACCCGGGGTGGTACAGAGTACATTAGTGTAATAACTATGTCGGATGATTCTGAATGAGGTCTCAGACTTCACTGATTGGTCGGGTCAGGTAAACTACGAGATCAGGTGGTGAGAAGTCGATGAGGGGATGACTGGTGGTGCGCTCGGAGGGTACTCCAAGATGAGTGATGAAGGGTGCCGATAATCTTACTCTGTGTGGAGGGTGGTCGAATGGTACTGCGGTATCGATCACAATGTGCCCACAAATGATAGCCTCCGAGTTCGGGCATAGTTAGGGTATACTTCCGAAGGTGTCTTAAGTGTGTTGATAATTTCGTAATTGATCATAATATATAATTATTACTTCTATATCTGTTTTATTATATCGAATGATTTAATACTTACCCCTATTTTTCCATGTGGATGGGACTGCGATGATCACTTTTATGTGGGAGCATATCGGAGTTGAGAGATGGTGATGTGACTACTCGGACAACGAGGATAGTTCAGTGGGATAGCTTCGAGGAGCTACTTTTACATGTATAATATATAAATAAATTATGTTACTATATTTTGAAAGTTCTGTTAGTGAACTTGAATTTCAATATATGTTACAATTACAGTAATATAATGTAAAATAGATGTTGTTATTTACTACTTTGCGAAGACATCATTATAATAGCGATTTCTAGGGTCGTTACAAAACGTCGTATGTTGAATGCTATTATGTATCTTGAAAAATATTATATTGTGATATAATAATTATTAAGGAGTAACCTCATGTGTGTACTATCGTATATATAGATATTAATTTGGGTCTCAAGAAGATATCTTGAATTCACGAATCACTTGAATCACATAGATGGAATGATTAAGTCGTGAGTGTTGAAGGAGATTTCTAAAAACTTAACCCGTGGTACAAAAAAAAAAAAAAAGCTAGGTATCCTAGTCACACGTTAATGTATATATCAAACTGAGCACCTTTATGTTATGTGCTTGGGGAGTTGTGGTATGATGGGGACAAATATTTGATGTTTATTTCAATATCTAGTTTTTCGGAAGTCATTTAGTGTTTTTGTAATGTAAATGCAAGTTTTGATAAGTGTGATATAATATATGAAAACTTGAAATTAAATTATCTTATATTTAAATTTTGTATACTTAAATCAAATTACTAATTTACGCTGTGTGCTTTATATATTACTTTGAACTGTGATGTGTTTATACCGGAACAAATGTTACAAATGTAAACATGTAAGTGTGAAGTTAGGAGTAATATATAGTGACATATTTTACCCATTAATTTTAAGAGGACCAAATAACATATTATTAATAAATAAAAATGAATATGAAACTTTAAATAAAGATGAAAAAAATGAAATGTCAAAATTGTAAATATAAAAACATGTATATTTAATTATTAAATTTGGAAGAATCATAAATATATATAAGATAAAAAACTTTGAAAGATTATCCCCACTAGGAAGAAGATCCATTATTAATAGTATAAATTATGTTTTATTTCACCCTTGAAGTGATATATCCAACATTTTAATTATATATCTAGTTACAATTAATAACTCTTTAAGTATTATTAATAATATTAACATAATAATAAATAAATTTATAATTTGTAAAATATATTTGAATAGTAGTATTGAAACTTTTTATTCTATTTTTCAAACCTTTTAATTATAAAGTGTTGAAATTTTCCATAACTAACTTATACAAGAAATTTAATCAACTGTGCACTTGATTAACTCTTATTATAATTGAATATATAAATTTAAATAATTAACTGAAGACTACCACATAACATTCTAAATTTTATATTATAATATTTATTGCTAGAAAAATTGGAAATAATGGAAATAAACTATTTACACTTCTTTTTGGAAATAATTGATGTCAAAACTTTAACTCAAATTATTTTCTCATATGCTCATTTTATATTTAATTTTAACAAGATTATTTAAAATAAAATTTATTATTTTATGAAATATATATATATATATATATATTAATTAATAATGTATAAACTAAATCTTTTAGTATATTTTTTTATTCTGAATAAAGATTAATTGCTGCGTACTGTGTTAACTAAGCATAAACTATCTTACCTTCCTATGGTTAACAATTAACAATTTATCATACAAATAATTGATAATTAAATCATAATCCAAAATATAATTATATTTTTATAGCATTTTAAGGAAAATATTTGAAATATTAATTCAGTTAAACTATCACAAGTAAATAAAATATAGTTTACGTGTTAGCAAGAATTTATAGAATTATGATTTAAAACACGTATAATAAAATTATTTTCTTTTAAATAAATACCATAAGAGCCACCATTACCTAAATTTCTTATCGATCAATCAATACTACTATACAATTTTTTACACTAAAAAGTTACAATATATATATAGAAATTAAATTAAATTATAAATAAAATACTAATAATACTCGTATTATAAATTTATTGTCTTTTAAATAAATAGCTTAAAAACCACTATCACCTAAATTTCTTATTGATTAATCAATAATATAAAAAATAATTACACTCACAATATATATAATTTAAATTAAATTAAAAAAATACTAATATATAATTTAAATTAAATTAAAAAATACTAATAACACACCCACTTATTTAGTTGCTGCTCCCTTAAGAAACCGACACCAAAACATAACCGTCACTAGGTCAGATCTCATACCAAACAAACCATATTTTTTATATTTATTTTTTATTTTGTCTTTTTCAGATCATAAATTAAAATCCTCTTTTGATATAAAAATAAAAATAAAAATAAAAATCGATGTTGCTTGATTCGAGTCTTGAACCAGCGGAGAAAATAACGCTCGCGTTGGTTTAGATCTGAGAAACGCTGCTACCAATTCCACCACACCACAGAAAAAAGAAAGAAAGAAAGAAAGAAAAAAAGGAATACAGAATGATTCGATTCGCAATCCATAGCCACCGTGAACCTCACCTCGAATGACATATACGACGTCGTTTTGTACCGTTCAACAACTCACAATCAAGGTTCTTCTCTCTTCCCTCCTAAACCTTTCGCTATTTATTTAGATTTTTTGTTCATTCATTCGTTGATATGATTTTTTATTCATTATTCCCTGTTTTTCGAATCGGATGGTTAGGTTATCCACTGTTTGGTTTGTACGGAAATAGAAATGAAATTTTGAGACCTTCACACACGACGTGGACTCGTTTGTGTGTGTTTTATAGATTTCAATTGGTGAGAATATAAGTTGTGAATATTTTTTAATTTATCTGTTTTGTTTTGGATTGTGAAGAACGTTAATGATTATAGTTGTGTCCAAATTTGATTTGATTTGGTGAGTTTTTTGGGTTCCAGGTTAGAGGAGGATTTGAGCGATGGCCAGGACTCAACTTTGGTGATTGCTGCGGTCACCGTGAGGAGTAATAACGGGGTGGATCGGAGAATGGACCGAAACAAGAGCCGTACCGATCTACTCGCAGCTGGCAAGAAAAGGGTATCTGTTCTTTGCAATATGAGTTTCAATTCTTGCTTTGATAAGTGTTTGTGTGCGTGTCGAGGAGGTGAATGGAGTGTAGCTCTTGTGATACTAGTGTTTTTTGGTAATTGGAATTTGGTTCCTATCAGAGTGTGGGAATTGTTATCTATGATTTTCAGATCGAAGAACTGTCGGATGTACACTATAATTTAGGGAGAATGTAGATTTGATAGCATGTGATGAAATTATCAAGTGTCAATGGCTTATAATTTAATTATATATTATAATTATAACAAGACCTAGCTAATCATGTAATCCCTTGTCTTATTTGTGAGCGGTTACTATGTGTATTAACATGTTCATATAATCCAAATTCACAAAAGAAAATAGTGCCAAGGACTGTACCCTGTAGCATTCATTCACCTGTTCATTTCATTTATGAAGGCTGATGTGCAAACCTTACTGGATTTGTTTTATTATTATTGTTGCTGTTGTTATTATTATAAGAAAACATGTCATGTTATCTTTTGTCTTTCTATTTGATTCATTTTACTATATTGTGTACAATTGACTGGTTACAGTCCTTAATTGTTTCTCACTCAATGTTTTTCATTTCAGCTCCAACAGTTTCGTCAGAAGAAGGACAATAAAGGTGGTAGTAGCCACGGAAGATCATCACATAAAGCTGGTAAACCTCAGCTAGCTGATTCTGATGCTGCAAATAATGCCTCAATTTCAACGGTATCATCTCAAATAACTGATGGAAATGTTGAAGCTGACAGTCACTCCTATGTGGTTAATACAGAAACATCAGAGTCACAGTCTATAGCAAACTCATTAGCTCCTGACAATATTGATCCATCTGTTGATTCATTGTCAGTTGTCACTAGATATGCTACAGGTGATGAAGCTGTATTGGATTCTAATGCTGAGCTAGTACATCAGGTTCATGGGGTCCCTGAGGAAGATAATGAGTTATCTGCCCAAGTTCAAGAGAAAATCGCTCAAGACATGGGTGCTGACATGCCAGAGGATGTATGTCTGAGAACTTCAGATAGCCTGGTTCCCGAAGGAGGAGAAACACATGATCATTCATCTACACCTGTTGCCATTTTGTCCCCGCCTACATCTATTACAACTGCAGTGGGTGAATCCTATTCAGTAGGAGAGGATGAAAAGGGGGAAGATTTGTTGCTTTTATCAGAGGATATTCCCAATATATCTGTGATGCGAACAAGGGAAGATCAGGTAACAGATTTAGGTTGTGCTCTCTCTTTCTCTCTGTCTGTAGACTCTGTACCCCGTTCCCCTTTAATGTTCTACCTTTATGTTTAGGTGTTAGGATATTAATTGGGCCTGCAGGGAAAACTAATAAATGGATTTGATTTATAATTTATATCCTCATTTGTTGCTGGGTAGGGGCAATGCAGGAGGCTGATGGTTTGGTCATGAAGAAATTTTGTCAAAGCACTGATGGGGTGAATGATGGTCAAAGGGAGCTGTGTTTGTCCGAGGTTGGCAAGAGGGACCAGTCTCTTTCAGGAATTCCTTTTGAGAAAACTATAATTGAGAAGGCATCTCATGAAGCTGAGCAACTGGGCAAGTCAATTGAATTACTCTCTTCTCACAAGGACATTGTGTCAGATAAGCTTTCAGGTTTTGATAAAGGCCAGGGAGATGATATTGCAACTGCAGGGACTTTAGTGAGGAATCTGGAGAGGGAAGCATTACCAGGCTCATATCATGAAGAAATTCTCCTTCAATCTAATCAAGAACAGAATAGCAAAGCAGTTATTTGTGAACAGGATCGGGGGCTTCAGGATGGGTTTTATCATCAATGCTCTCATGTTGGACTTGCAATTGAGGATCCAAAGTCAAGGGGAGCTCATGAGTTTGATCCAGCCAGACAGTTGGATGTGCCATCTGTTTTTGATGCAAAATCAATTAATCTCTTGCAGCTGGCTGAAATTATAAGGGGGCTTAATGAAGAAGAGTGTCAGTTTCTGATCAAGGTAAGAGGAGCAGAGTCTAATTTGGATCCTTTAGCCAGTGGTTCAGTTTTAGCTGACATATCAGAAGCATTTCAGAGTCTCAAAGAAGAATTGTTTCTTGCGAATTTAATGAAAAATATATTTAATGCTCAACTAGCTGAACTACTGGAACCTGACAACCAGGGTCACCAAGTTGTTGATGAAATATCTCAGCTCCGTGCTTCTCACAATGAAGTTAATGAGAAAAATCAATACCTTAGTGAAGAACTTGATAATTGCCGTGTTGAACTACATGATATATCTAGCAAGAATGTGGAACTACAAAATCAATTTAATGCTGCCATGGCTGAGGTGGAAGCCCTTTCTGCCAGAGTGTCTGAGCTGCAGAGTAGTTTTGATATGTCTCAAAAGGATTCATGGGAATTGTCCACAGAGTTGGCTGACTGCAGAGGCTTGCTCTCAAGTTTACAGGTGGAAAAGAAGGGCATGCATGAAACGCTTGATTTTATGATTGCTGAGAAAAATAAACTTGTGGAGGAGAAGGAATTTCATCTATCTGAAAGTAAGAATCTGGCAACTGAAGTAGCTGACTTAAATTGTTCGATGGATGGAGTAAAACTTGAGAAGTCCAGCTTAAATGACAGGATCTCTTCTCTGACCGAAGAGAGGAATAAGATTGAAGGAGAAATTGAGCATCTCAAACATGAGATTGACAGGCTGTCATTAGATTTGGTTGAAAATAAAGATTTGGTGGCAAGTCTACTGGCAGAAAATTCCAACATAAATGGGAACCTTGCAATTTCAGCTGATAAGATTAAAAATCTTGAAGATGAGAATCAAAGGCTCTCTTCTCAAATTATTGGCCTAAATGATCAATTGTCCACAGAAAAGGGGGAACAAATGAGGCTTGAAAGTGACCTTAAAGAAGCCACTGTGCGTTTGGAACAAATTTCCAAAGAAAATGTCTTTCTCAATAACACTTTGGATAAGCATAAGGCCATGATAGAAGACACTGGAAGGGAACACAGCCACCCGCTATCTCAACCTAGGGAACTTTGTAATCTAGCCAATGTTGTACGTGAACAAAGTAAGGGTGTTGAAATTGCAATTACTGAAGATTCTCAACATATGGATCAGGAGCCAGAGGAAGGTACACCAGTGGGGCCATATTTGAATAAACTTGAACATGAAATATTTGATGATTCTCTTGGATTTGTCTCATTGAAGGATTGCCTGGACAAGGCAGAGAATGGTTTGGTGAAGCTTGAAAAAGCAATTATTGAGTTGCATTCTCAATCAGTATCCTCCAGCAGGTCTGGTGAAAAAGTTTCATCACCTGTGGTATCCAAATTAATACTGGCTTTTGAATCAAAAGTACATGAAGATGAGCATGAGGGGGAAACAAGGGATTCCAGTTATGTTCAGTCATTGTCAAACTCATTTATTAAGTTGACCAATGATGAAATTCAAAATTTGAAAAAATTGCTTTCAAAGTGGAAGCTGGATGTTGAGATTGCGGGTGCATTATTCAAGGAGGAGCGAGAAGGTCGGAAAACTGGTGATGCAAAGTACAGCGATCTGAAGGACCAGTTTGACCAATTGAAGCAACATTGCTCAGATTTGGAAGCATCCAACATTGAACTTGATGTTCAATATGAAACTGCAAAGCAACTTCTCAGTGATATTCAAGAAAAGAAATTTCTTCTTGAGGAAATCTGTGATTCTTTGAAACAAGAAGATATCCGTCTAAAAGCCAAAAATAATGAACTTTATGAGAAGCTTGGATATTGCCAATCAAAAATTAGTGAATTGCATACTGAAATGAATGATGTGAAACAACTTTCAAATTATATGGCTTCTAGTGTTGGCAGTCAACTGGAAGGTTTGCAGAAGGAGGTGACAGAGAGGGCAATGCTACTTGAGCAAGGCTGGAATATGACTGTGGCCCAAATTGTTGAGTTAGTTGGGAAGCTGAAAGAATCGGTTGGTGGAACTTTGTGCACAACTCTCTCTTCTGATACTCATGGTTACCTGGATATCTGCCATCAGTTAGAAGTTTCATTTCATGCAGCTGCTGAAATGATTTTTGATCTGCGGAAGAAACTTGAAGCTGCTTATTCAGAACATGAAATAATGTGCACATCATATAAAGAAATGGATGTAAAATGTGATGATCTGCTTGGGAGGAATGAACTGGCTCTTAGTTTATTGCATAAGATGTACAGTGACCTGACGAAACTTGTACTCGGTAATGGTGGGATTATGGATGATGATAATATAGATGTACAAAGTGAAGCGCTGCCAGATCTGCTGAACTATAAAAGCTATCAGCCCATCTTGAAACATATTGGGAATATATTGATGGAGAATCTTGAACTTGAGTCTGTTACCAAGGAGATGAAGTCAGAATTGATGCACAGGGAGACAGAATTGGAAGAATTGAAGATGAAGTGCCTTGATTTGGATTCTGTTAGTAAGCTAATAGATGATCTGGCAGGTGTGCTGAATGCAGATATTTCAAAGCTTGATATGAATAAGTCACCCGTTTCGTGCTTAGATTCATTAGTGTCTAGTCTTATACAGAAAACCAGAGAGGCTGAAATCCAGTATCACACTACTAAAGAAGGATATGGATCTAAGGAGACAGAATTGGACGAATTGAAGGAAAAAATGCATTATCTAGACACACTTCGTCTTGAGAATGAAAATGAAATCCTTGTTCTGAAGGAAAGCTTATATCAGGCTGAGGAAGCTCTTGCGGTTGCTTGTTCTGAATTACAAAAAAAATCAAATGAACTTGAGCATTCCGAACAGCGGGTGTCCTCCATTCGAGAGAAACTTAGCATAGCTGTTGCCAAGGGGAAAGGGCTGGTCGTACAGCGAGATGGCCTCAAGCAGTCATTGGCAGAGACATCCAGTGAATTGGAGAGATGCTTGCAAGAATTGCAGTTGAAAGATACTAGACTTCATGAGGTTGAAACAAAACTTAAGACATATGCAGAGGCTGGTGAGCGTGTGGAAGCTCTGGAATCTGAACTTTCTTATATCCGTAATTCATCTAATGCCTTGAGAGAGTCGTTTCTTCTTAAAGATTCCATGCTTCAGAGAATAGAAGAGATATTGGAAGTCTTAGATCTTCCAGAGCAGTTTCATTCAAGAGATACAATTGATAAGATTGATTGGTTGGCTAGTTCAGTTTCTGGAAACTCATTGCCAATGAATGATTGGGAACAGAAGGATGCTGTGGGAGGAGGATCGTACGCCGATGCTGGTTATGTTGTCACAGATTCGTGGAAAGATGATAGTCAGCTACACCCAGACTCAGATGATTTTAGAAAAAACTTTGAGGAGTTGCAGAGTAAGTATTATGGGTTGGCTGAGCAAAATGAAATGCTTGAGCAATCATTGATGGAAAGAAACAGCTTAGTTCAGAGATGGGAAGAGCTTGTAAATAGTGTTGAAATGCCTTCACATTTGCAGTCTATGGAGACAGAGGATAAAATTGAATGTATATGTGCAGCACTTACTGAGGCGAATCATCATATAGATGCTCTGCAACTGAAGATTGAAAACTATGATAGTTATTGTGGATCGCTAAATACCGATCTGGAAGAGTCTCAAAGGATAGCATCTGCCCTTCAAGATGACCTTAGTGCTCTTACATCTGAGAGAGGGCACCTTTCTGAAAAAATGGAGTCTTTGTTGCATGAGTATGACAAATTATCATTGCAAACAAGGGAGGCTGAACTTGAGAATGAAAACCTGCATAAGGAAATAACTAGTTTGAAGGACAAATTGGAACAAAAAACTGCAATTGAAGAACAAATTTTCACTATTGATGGAAAAATCAGAAAGTTGCAGGCCTTGGTTGGTGATGCCTTGTCAGAATCTGAAACACAAAATATGGTGTTTGGTAATGCAAATGTTGATTCCTTGGAAGAATTGCTGGGAAAGCTTGTAGAAAAGCTGAACATGGAACGAAAATTATCTGCACTGACAAGAGAAACTGAACTTGAGAATGAAAAGCTATATAATGAAATAGCTAATTTGAAGGGTCAATTAGAACAGAAAACTGCCTCTGAAGAACAAATTTTCACTATTGATGGTAAGATCAGAAAATTGCATGGTTTAGTTGGTGATGCCTTGTCAGAATCTGAAACACAAAATATGGTGTTTGGTAATGCAAACATTGATTCCTTGGATGAATTGCTGGGAAAGCTTGTGGAAAAGCTGAACATGGAACAGAAATTATCCGCACTGACAAGAGAAACTGAACTTGAGAATGAAAAGCTATATAATGAAATAGCTAATTTGAAGGGTCAATTAGAACAGAAAACTGACTTTGAAGAACAAATTTTCACCATTGATGGTAAGATCAGAAAATTGCATGGTTTAGTTGGTGATGCCTTGTCAGAATCTGGAACACAAAATATGGTGTTTAGTAATGCAAGTATTGATTCCTTGGAAGAATTGCTGGGAAAGCTTGTAGAAAAGCTGAACATGGAACGGAAATTATCCGCACTGACTAGAGAAACTGAACTTGAGAATGAAAAGCTATATAATGAAATAGCTAATTTGAAGGGTCAATTAGAACAGAAAACTGTCTTTGAAGAACAAATTTTCACCATTGATGGTAAGATCAGAAAATTGCATGGTTTAGCTGGTGATGCCTTGTCAGAATCTGAAACACAAAATATTGTGTTTGGTAAAGCAAGTATTGATTCCTTGGAAGAATTGCTGGGAAAGCTTGTGGAAAAGCTGAACAAAGAACAGAAATTATCCGCACTGACAAGAGAAACTGAACTTGAGAATGAAAAGCTATATAATGAAATAGCTAATTTGAAGGGTCAATTAGAACAGAAAACTGTCTTTGAAGGACAAATTTTCACCATTGATGGTAAGATCAGAAAATTGCATGGTTTAGTTGGTGATGCCTTATCAGAATCTGAAACACAAAATATGGTGTTTGGTAATGCAAATATTGATTCCTTGGAAGAATTGCTGGGAAAGCTTCTAGAAAAGCTGAACATGGAACAGAAATTATCTGCACTGACAAGAGAATCTGAACTTGAGAATGAAAAACAGAAGACTGCCTTTGAAGAACAAATTTTCACCATTGATGGTAAGATCAGAAAATTGCATGGTTTAGTTGGTGATGCCTTGTCAGAATCTATAACAGAAAATCTGGTTTCTCGTAGTGCAAATATTGATTCCTTGGAAGAATTGCTGCGAAAGCTTATAGAAAATCATTCAAATCTTTCATCAACGAATCCTGCATATGGGGTTGTAGGTGATGGATTCCATTCACAAGAAGATGGTGGTACACTTCATGAAGAAAGAAGTATAGCTGTGCATGATAAGGAGACAGATATTGATGGATATAAAATAGATCTGGAGAAGTCTTTGGATGAATTGATGCATGTGAAGGAGGAGAGAGATAGATCTTTGGAAAAACAAATATCTTTATCTGGTGAAGTTGAAGCTATGACTAAAAGAATTGAGGAGTTGCAAGGGCTTCTTAATCAGGAGGAGCTGAAATCAGCTTCTGTGAGAGAGAAATTAAACATTGCAGTTAGGAAAGGGAAGTCATTGGTTCAGCAACGAGACAGTCTAAAACAAACCATTGAAGAGATGACTGTTGAAATGGAGCACTTGAAATCTGAGATCAGCAACCGCGAAAACACTCTTGCGGAGCGTGAACAGATGTTAAGACAGTTGTCATCCTACCCAGATAGGTTAGAAGCACTTGAATCTGAGAGTTTGCTTCTGAAGAAACATTTGAAAGAAACTGAGCACCATTTGCAGGAGCAAGAATGTTCTTTAAAACAGATTTTGAACATGTTAGGTCAGATTGAGGTTGGTGGTGAAGGTCACATACGTGATCCGGTGAAGAAGTTGGAATGGGTTGGGAAATTATGCTCTGATCTACATAATTCTGTGGGATCTTTAGAACAAGAATCTAGGAAGTCTAAAAGAGCATCAGAACTCCTATTGGCAGAGTTAAATGAGGTTCAAGAAAGGAATGATAGTTTTCAGGAGGAGCTCGCCAAGGTGACTGCTGAACTTGTGGATGTCAGAAAAGAAAGGGATTCAGCTGAAGCTTCCAAACTGGAAATGCTTGCACGTCTTGAAAAGTTATCAGCCTTGCATGAGGAGGGAAAAAAGAGCCATTTTTCTGACATCATGGAATTAAAGTCTAGTCTGAACCTAGGCCGCAAAAGCTTTGGTGAGGTTCACAATTTACTGTGCAATGTTTTTTTCTTTCATTTGGAATCTTGTCAGAAACTGGAGGCTGGTCTTGAGTCATGTATGAAAGGAAACAATGCTACAAATATGGTGGATTCATCCATTAGCAAAGAGCACTTGGCATCTTCTAATAAGGTATTAATAACCTATGGATATTGAGCTAGCTAGTTCAAAATTATATTTTACATCAGTTTTTGACATTTTCTGTATTTTCAACTTTCTTTCATGTGGAACATTATGATCATAAGAATGTGAGAATAGCAAATATAAGATAAAATGCAGTTTGGTCAGTGTGTGACAGCCATGGGTTAGTTTAATTTCTTGTACTTTAAATTTTGGGGCTGGTGGGTGGTGAACTTTATTATTTCTTTATGTGCTATTTGATTATGCTGTGATCTGATGTATCTGGTTCCATCTGAATGCATCATTTTGAAGATTGTTCTTTTGTGCCGGCAGATTTTAATGTGTTAAGGTTGTGTTCCTGGCCTATGTTTAATAATCTGTGAATGGTTAGGGACTTTCCTTTTCTGATGTGCTGATGGATTTGAACAGATTTATTGCATCTTTGAGATATTTAGGATCATTATTTTATGTTATTTTTGTAGTTTCAGTCCTCAACCATCATTATATTGTTTGTATTGGATATTTTTTAATGAACAATGTCTTTTCGAACTAGATGTTTTTGGTTTCCTAGTATTTGTCCATTTTTATCAGTTCTGGGTGGCATTACTTTCAATCACTTTTTTATTGAATGTAATTTTCTTCACTTTTTGTTAGTAATGGTAAATATGTTATAATGTGTTTTAAGATTAAGATTGATTGGAAATTTGAGTACATTGTTGTCTTAGTGTTAAGTCTATAATTTAAAGTGTAACATTTATATTATATATAGAATATTGCAAATGCAATTCCAACACAAACTCTCCCTCTCTGTTTGATGTTTATGACGCAATTTTTTTTACTTATATATGTGCCTTCTGGTTTGTGTTTGGCTTAATTGCACTCTGTCATTATATTACTATTTTCGGTAATATGATCTAAATTTCTTCTTAAATACTTGTCATATTTGTTCCAGAAGATCTCTGTGCCTGCAGATCATTGGGAAGATTTTGACACAATTGATCAATGCGATGATGATACTTCAGTTGAAAATCTTCGTTTATTTGGTCATCAACTGCACGAGTTCATGGTAAAGATTAGTTCTCTTAAGGAAAGAATAAGCATGCACTCAAGTTTGTCACAGGAGAAAGACAAAGCTCTATCCAAACTAATGGCAAGTATTCAAAGGGAAATGATTTCCCGAAAGGAGTTGTGTGAAACCATGAAGAAAGCAGTAAGTAAGCAGGATGAGAAACTTGTTGCATTACGTGGAAACATTGCCTACCTTTATGAAGCATGCAATAAATTTGCCATTGTACTTGAAAATGAAAAAGCTGAACTATCCGGGAAGAATGTTGAATCTTTAGATCTTGGGATTAACTTGGAAACTCCTTCATTTGATGATGACATATCTGAGGAGTGTATTAAAACCATGACAAATAGATTGTTGTTGGCTGTGAAAGGGTTTACTAGTATTAAAACTGAATTTTTAGATGCTAATCAAAAGGAAATGAAGGCTACTATAGCGAATTTGCAGAGGGAGCTTCAGGAGAAGGATGTTCAAAAAGATAGGATTTGCTCAGATCTGGTAAAACAGATCAAGGACGCTGAAGCTGCTGCAAACAGTTACTCTCAAGATCTTCAAGTTTTTAGGATGCAAGAATATAATTTAAAGAAAGAGGTGGAAGCCATTGAGGCAGAAAGGGAGATACTGGTACAGAGAGTGAATGAGCTGCAGGATAGGCAAGAAACCGCAGCTGAATTAGAGGAGAAAATGAGCTCTCAGACTGGTTTACTGGCTGCCAAAGACCAAGGTGGGCTTTCTCTGATCCTTGTATTTTAAGAAGTGAACTTGCAATATTTCTTTTATAACTGAGAAACTTACAATATTTCTGGAACTTACTGGTTTAATGCAGAAATTGAAGCACTAATGCATGCCCTCGATGAGGAAGAAACACAAATGGAAGAATTGACAAATAAGGTTGTGGATCTTGAAAAGGTTGTTCAACAAAAGAATCAAGAGATTGAGAACCTTGAATCTTCTCGTGGTAAGGTTATAAAAAAACTTTCAATAACTGTCAGCAAGTTTGATGAGCTTCACCACCTGTCGGCAAGTCTCCTTTCTGAGGTTGAAAAGCTCCAATCCCAGTTGCAAGAAAGAGATACTGAAATTTCATTCTTGAGACAGGAGGTTACCAGATGCACTAATGATGCTCTTCTTGCATCACAAATGAGCAACCAGAGAAGTTCTGATGAGATGTTTGAGTTCTTGATGTGGGTTGATATGGTTGTGTCTCATGCTGGGGTGCATGATATACATCCTGACATGAGGAACAATAGTCAAGTTCATGAATGCAAGGAAATACTTCATAAGAAGCTTATGTCTTTATTATCAGAATTGGAAAAGCTAAGGCAAGTTGTAGAAAACAAGGACGTGATGTTGCAAGTAGAAAGGATTAAGGTAGACGAATTGAATCACAAAACAGAAACTCTTGAGATGTCCTTAAACGAGAAAGAATTGCAATTGAATTTGCTTGAAGGTGTGGAAGACACTGGAAAGGAAGCTGGCACAAGCTCAGAAATTGTGGAGGTGGAACCATTGGTGAGGAAATCAATTATTTATTTAATAGTCCGTCATTTGCATTAGTACAAAAATCTTGTAATAAATCTGGATTAAGTAAAATTCTTTTTCTAATTAGAATCTCAAATTGAATAAAACATGAAAGACGATATTGTGACCTTGTAATGATTAACAACATTCTCATTAAATTTGTGAACTCAGCAGACAAAGAGTTTGAAGTTATGTTTGAGTTATCTTGGTTAAGATATGTGCACTTTTTTTATTCTGTCACAACCTTTATGCTCTCTGATTAGATATGATAGCTAATACTTGGCCTTTAAAACAATAAATAAATAAATAAAACTGTATGAGTAGTGATTAATGGAAATTAAAGATATTTTCTTTATGGTCATGACATTGACACTGTTATGGTTGATTTGAATTTGAAGAGACTGAATTTATTTGCCTTTTCTTTATAGATGAACCATTGGTCGCCATCAGGTGCTTTTGTATCACCTCAAGTACGCAGTTTGCGCAAAGGCAACAGTGATCATATTGCCATTGCTGTAGATGTAGACCCTGGTAGTACTAGTAGGATAGAAGATGAAGAGGATGACAAAGGTAAACAATTCTGCACTAAACCTTCGTACTGGTTTCTGGCGCTTTCAGCAATGCCTTATGGTTCCTTTTATTTAATTATGATTTCCCACTTTTTGTTGCAGACCATGGTTTCAAATCCCTCACCTCATCCAGAATTGTCCCAAAATTCACTAGACCTTTGACTGACTTGGTGGATGGCTTATGGTGGGTTTTATATTTTCCCTATGCTTTCATGGTTGTAAATTTCTCAGTTTATTGAATGAATGGTTTGCATTCGTTGCAGGGTTTCTTGTGATCGGGCTCTAATGAGACAACCCGTCTTACGGCTTGGAATTATATTCTATTGGGCCATAATGCACGCACTACTTGCCTTTTTTGTTGTTTGAGGCGAGGGGCCCTGATTTGGCTTTTGTATGGTTAAGCCAGCCACAGGAAGTGCCACCTCTATAGATTGGGGTTTACATGACTGACTCCACTGATACTTGGAAAAAGGACTGAGCTAAGTTGTACAGTGTCTTCCTTCTGCTTGCTTCTTGTTGTGGTGTGAGATCAACTATAATAAAATTAAAGATGCAGTTGCGACAGAGAATTACAGGCAGAGCATTGAAGAAAATATGAGAAATCAGATTGCTCAATATTTGGAGAGCAATGGATAGATTCAGCTCCATAAACATTCTAGTTGGTTCTTTTTAATATATGCCTTCAAGATGAAAAGTACTATCTATTGAAGGATAGTCCTCGTGTCTTGAAAATCATGGGACATTCTGGTGAGCAGGATAAATGACCAGTTGGTGGGTATATAGGAAACAATTCTTTTCAACTTTGCTTATGGTTTTTTATCTGCCTAGGCATTAGAAATTTTACAGTTGCCATTCTTTGTATTCTCACATCAATCGTAGCATCGTTATGAATTTTTAGCAGTTAGTAAAAAATTGAAATATATATTTACATGTAAACTCGAAATATATTTAGGTTTTGACCTTCGGATATATGCTTGCGTCATTTGCTTCCAAGTAGTAAATTAGCGTATGATTCTTCATGTTTTCTTTTTAATATAAACCAAAGAAATAAAATAGTTGCATTTTGTGACTCTATTAACAACTGTATCGTGCACTTTTTAATGGTTTCCCAATGAAAATAATATTCTTGAGGTCTACTTGTGACTTTGGCTTGTATTGTTGATACTTTTTCTCCAGTTAACGTAGATTCATATCATATATAATCTGTAAGATAAAAGTATAAATCACGAGCAAAATGAGCAATGAATTATACTTGTTTCTTAAGCCACGGCAAAATGTTATTTTAAAGGCTCCCGACAAACATAAATAATTTTTGTTTTCATCGTGGCAAATAAATTAGATGATATAACAATGCATAACATTTGTTTCGATAAGTATGTCAATTAGGTTTTATTTAATCATTAATATTTAACAAACAAGTTGCTAAATTTTGGAATGATAATATTTTTTGCGAAGGTAATTTTAATGTTGTTATCATTACTTATTTTGTTTCATGATAAGACGTTAGAAACTTATGAAATATCAATTTATCTTTAATATAATTTGCAATCATTAAATTTCATCGGTTACAAATTCTTAAATTACAAATACTAAAATATATTTAATTTTTTCATTGTGATAAGTACTTCCTCATCCTAAGGGTTTTGACTTTCCATTAAGCCAAAACCATATGTTTAATTTTCAAATATTGATTTTCTGTTTGTCAGTTAAGTACTTACTCCGCCAAGTACTTACTCCGCCTGACTTAAGGATTTTAGCTTTCCATCAGGACTGACTTTTTGTCCGATAACATGTGATTTAGTAATCGTTTTGGACATTGGTAGTCGGGTTAATCATCATGCATGAGATGGAGGAGTAACAGGAGGTGGTTTGGCAAAGGTTATGCACCTTTTCTGTTTTGGGAAGAGGAGTCCTTCGTCTTTAAGAATCTCAGCACATCATTGGTATTTCCAAGAGGGATATGGTCTCTCTTGGCGATGGAGTCCGATCTAAGGACCTTTTCATGGTTCGAATCTTCTATTAGAAAAGACCTCCTCTGTAGTCATTATCTTCATCGTCTGAGTCATTGCTCTCCTCATCAGTGGTGTCTCCAGTGTGGTCGCAACAGTCACACTTGGAATTGCACATGTCTTGGACAGCGTCCCAGATGAAGTGTCCTCCTATCTTATCAGTTTATAGGCTTGTCGTCAGGGTACAGGCTCACAATGGAGATTTTGCCTTCTTTGGTGACCAGTGATATCATCATGGATTGGAGATTAAGGTGCTTGAACTGGGAACATCTTCAGGTTTTTTGAAGATGATCTTGACTGTGTCGTCTACAGATTTTCTAAAGGTCGCCTCAGTGAACTAGATAAAGCTTCTCATAGTTTGTCACACACTGCATCGGAATCAGCTTCTGCAACTCTTGTTGAGAGATATTTTTTGGGATCTTAACTATGGAGGGTTTTTTTTATCTTGGTTGTTAGCCAAGACGAATAGTACTCCGTCTTTACAGGATGGTAGCGCAAGATTTATAACATGATTTTGCAACTTGTAAATAGTATGATGGTAGAGAGTGACTGATAGTGCATCAGTTACCTGCTCAGTTCTAGTGATCTGAATCTGAAACTTTAATCTCTAAGAGATGGTAGGATCTTTCAAACTACACTCCGGACATGAAAAGTAGTCAGAACAGTGCCGATAATGGTATGTTTATAGTGGAGGTAGCTAGAGTATAAAAGAGAGACTCTTGCTGAGACGGGTAGTTCCCGTCTTCCATGGAGGAAAATGACTAACCGAATGGCTCCGTAGTAGAAATGAGTGTATCCTTCGTTTTGACGTACTCATCTTCTGTGGTGGAGGCAAGGGCACACTGGTCCATTATAGAGAATTGGACATACTCCTTGACTTAAGGTCTTTTGGTAAAGATAAAGTCGGGAAAGAGATCTAAAGGTGGATCTTTGTCTTCGAAAAATATTATAAGGACTCAAAAGATGACTATATGTTTCGAAGATTTGGGCATTTTCTGGGACATAGGAATATTCTATAAGGTTTTATATCTTAGAGGAAAGAGTTTTCAAGATGTTTTTGGAAAGAGAAAGAGTGGAGTTTAATAAGACGGGATCGGAGTCGGTTGGTGATATTTGGTTATTAATTTCTAAAGGTTTCTCTTACTCGCCTTTTGCATATATTTCCTACTATCATACCCCCTTATGAAAAATGGTTAGGCTCTGATACCATTTCGGACAAAGACCCCTTCTTATCCAGACGATATGAACCTCCTCGGACATACGACGTCATCCATCGGCTAAAATCCCACTCAAGTTCATATTTCCTATAAGAAGAGCGCTCTGCAGTAAAATGGTTTCAGGAATAAGAAACTTTCTGATACACAGGATTCTCATAAGAAGAAAGTGTAGAGCATACTTGCATCTAAGTGAGGAATGATACTAAGAACTATAAGCTTCGAGCTTTCAGAGAAGAGAAAACTTAGAGAGAGAACATTTTAAGAAAGAACTTGTATTGGATTAATTCTTGTTGGTTCTGAGTACAACATTACAAGACCTTCCTATTTATAAACAAACCACACAAGCGGAATTCAAACTTACGCTAAACTAAATGAACTTCGGACCTGAAATATTATACAAAGTGGAATCCGAATATAAGGTTACGACTCACACTCATAATGACCTTACAAAAAGACAAGATAGGATAAGATACTACGAGATATCTTACAAACAAGATAAGATATGATAAGATACCATATTCCTTTAGATAAAGTATTGATTTAGTCTCATCTTCATTAACACGTTTACGAAGTTCGCAATGGACATGTGTAAAGATAAGTGAATCTTGTTTTATTAGCATGTTATGATGACAATCATTAACTAAAGCCTTTACTCTAGTCAGATCTGGTGGAGCCAGAATGATTCATCTGTTGGATCTCACTCCTTGTCATGCTTCCATGTAGTGAGTCCTAGTAGGGATACATCTCCTTGTGCATCATCATTCCATCCATCAATTCTTCGTTGTAATCATTCGCTAAGTCTTCATCCTTCTGGAATTATTCTTTAGGTACGTAGATCTCAATCGTTGATTTAAATAACCTTATCAGATGAGATCCATCATCTTTTGGGACAATCCTATTTAGATGATAAGAACTAACCGGTCTTTGGGATAAGCTAGTAATGTTGGGGTCCAGTGGCTTGTAATGGTAGTTGTTGACTTCACAAAGGTGGCATGCCAGTTGTGTCTTATAACTTTCATCAAGTGGAAATTGAAAAACATAGAATTTACTCTATAATTTTATTCATATTATTTTTGTACATAGATACTATGATCTTATAGTATTTTACTCCAACAAATCAGGGACTAAATAAAGGAAGTTCTGATTATACAATATTTTGTACAGCTATACAAATCTATAATTTATCTAATCAAATATCTTTATCCCAACACTCCTCCTGAAGTTGGTAAATGGATGTCATGCAATCCCAACTTGTCCAAAAATCTCCTAAAAATCTGACTTGTTACAGCTTTGGTAAGAATGTCTGCCAGTTGATATTCAGATCGAATATTTGACAATTCCAGAATATTTTTATCAAGCTTTTCCTTAATGAAAAATCTATCAACCTCCACATGCTTCATCCGATCATGTTGGACAGGGTTGTGAGCAATGTCACGCGCAACTTTATTATCATAATACAACTGAATGGGACGTGTATGTGCATATCCTAAATCCTGGAGAAGTAGTCTGAGTCATAAACCTTCACAAAGTCCAAAAATCATTCCTCTAAGTTCAGCTTCTGCATTGGATATAGTTACAACTTTCTGCTTTTTGCTTTTCCATGTGACAAGATTACCTCCTACAAATGTAAAGTATCCAGAGGTTGATCTTCTATCATCAAGAGCACCTGCCCAATCTACATCAGTATAAACCATCACATCCTTGTAGTTGGAGTTCTTCTTGAACATAACTCCTTTTCCAAGAACAGCTTTTATGTACCTTATTCGTATAACAACATCCATGTGTTTTTCACCTGGATTATGCATAAACTGGCTAACTACACTAAGAGCATAAGTGTGTGAGAGATACATCAATCTCCTTACAGGTCTCTTATATCTTCCCTTGTTAGTTGGAGTTTGATCTTCTTCAATGCACAACTTCAATCCCTCTTCAATTGGAGAATTTGTTGGTGTGCATGTTGTCATTCCAGTTTCTTTCAGTAAATCTAATGCATACTGTCGTTGTGAGAGAAAAATACCTAACTTTGATCTTGAGACCTCAATTCCAAGAAAATACTTCAAAGGACTAAGATCCTTCATCTCGAATTCCTTTGTCAAGTACTCTTTCAATGCCTTGCGTTCCTCTAGATCGTTTCCTGTAACTATCATGTCATCAACATGGACAATAAGAATTATAATCTTTCCTTCCTTTTTCTTTAGAAACAAGGTATGATCTTGGTTGCTATATTGATATCCAAAAGCAAGCATTGACTTGGTGAATCTACCAAACCATGCTCGTGGCAATTGTTTTAGTCCATACAATGACTTCTTCAACTTGCATACCTTCTTGCTATGTGTATTCGGGATCTCACATCCTTCTAGTAGCTCCTTATAAACTTCTTCAGACAATTCCCCATGTAAGAAGGCATTTTTTACGTCAAATTATTGTAAGGACCAATCAAGGTTTACAACTAGAGACAACAATACTCGAACTATACTAATTTTGGCTACGGGAGTAAACATTTCAGTGTAATCTATTTCATATGCTTGTGTGTACCCCTTTGCCACTAATCTAGCTTTGAATCTCTCAATTGTGCCATCTGCATTAAATTTCACAGTATACACCCATCAACATCCTACTATTTTCTTTCCAACTGGACAATCTACCAACTCCCATATTTTATTTTTTTGCAAGGATCTCATCTCCTCATTCATAGCATCCTTCCACTTAGAGTTAGCTAAAGCTTCCTGCACACTGTTAGGAATAGATACAGTAGATAATTGACTTATAAATGTGATATTTGAGTTAGACAAATTCTGGTTACAAATATAATTACTCATAGGGTATCTTGTCTTACTGGTGAGGTCATGATCATAAGTAGGCTTAGGGATACCTCTAGTGACATGATCTGACAAAATTCTTTTTTCTGTTTTACGTTCTTGAGGGGACGATTGGTGTGGTATATCATCAGCATCAACAGGCAAATTTTCAATCTCGACATGCTCAAAATCTTCCTCATTATGTGGTTGTTGATCATCACATTGTTGGACACTTTCACTATCTCCTGATACAACTTTGTAACTTTCTTTCTCCAATCTGACCTCAATATCAATTTCTTAAGGAACAAAAGTCTGAACTTCATCATAATTTTTGTAACATCTCAATTAATGTAAAAGATAAACATTATCTTATCTTAAAAGATAAACATTATCAAAATCATAATTACTGCATTTATGATTACGTAATTAAATAAATAAAAAGAAAAAAAATTTGCTATAAAAAGGGTAGGGGGGAAGGATCGGTAGAGAGAAAGAAGAAAAGAGAGAAAGAAGAAAGAGAAAGGGAAGAGAGAGAAATAAGGAGAGAGAGAAAGGAAGAGAGAGAAAGAAGAAAAGAGAGAAAAAAGAAGAGAGAGAGGAAGAGAGAGAAAGAAGGAGAGAGAGAAAGGAAGAGAGAGAAAGAGAAAGAAAGAGAGAGGGAAGAAGAGAAAGAAAGAAAAAAAAAATTGTCTCTACAAAAATTTTGGTACCTCATCCGCAGCTCTTAAGGTAGGAGAGGAGAATATTATCATTAAATCTATTTTATTTTGCTTATAGTTGTGGAGTGAGGTGTCCATAACCTCATTCTATTTATTTAGTTATTTGTTTATTTATCTTTAACTACGTATGACCCTACCTTATGCTTGTTTATTTTATCTCCAGTCTTGCACTGGTCCTATTTTAATTATCTCCAGTTATGTACTGGTCCTATTTGTTTATTTTATTTTATCTCCAGTCTTGCAATGGTCCTATTTTAATTATCTCCAGTTATGTACTGGTCCTATTTGTTTATTTTATTTTATCTCCAGTCTTGCACTGGTCCTATTTTAATTATCTCCAGTTATGTACTGGTCCTGTTTGTTCATTTTATTTTATCTTTAGTCTTGCACTGGTCTTATTTTAATTATCTCCAGTTACGTACTGGTCTTGTTTGTTTACTTTATTTTATCTCTAGTAATGCAACGATCTTATTTATTAATCTATAGTTATATTATTCAATTACAATAATATTTATTTGTGAAGATTTGATGATATTGTAGATGGAGGTTGGACCTTGGGGATTTAAATGAGTAAATATCACTTGTGAGAGTTAAAATTGAACTCATTTATCCCGACTAGTCACTACAAATTTAATTTAAATCTTCATAAAATAGAATGTGTTGAGGAAGTTGAAACATATATATCTATATATTATAAGATTGTATTATTGTAATTGATAAATGTTCCCACTCCCTATTGTGATCTTTTGTGCATGTTTTATTTAAAAATCAACTTAAGTAGATGGAGGCGCCAAATATTCCAAATCCCTTTTCTGCAAGCATCACTGCCTTCTTTCCCGGAACTACTTGGAACACAAATGTTATAGACAATTCGGTTACTTTTAGAGGGACAGGATTTTCAATAATAACATTTGTATCTGATATGGGAAATCCCATTATGTTAGATGGGCCAGTAGTGATTACCTTTTATATACCTCCTACCTTTTTCCAAAACCCCTTAATTAGTTTGTTTCCACCGACAATGTAGATACTTGTAAAATCGTAGAAAAAATAGAAGGAATCAAAAATAAAATTCCTTCTTCTATTGTATATCTTATATAGTGATGTAAATTACTTTTACATATATGTAATATTTTTTTGACCTCCTACTCTTATATAAATAATAATAATAATAATAATAATAATAATAATAATAATAATAATAAACGTCACAATTCTCCTCCTGAATTTCAGACTCGGGGGAAAAATATATCAAGGTTTCATAAAAAACTACATCTATAGTAGTAAACATTTGCTTAGTTTGTGGATTGTCGCACTGATATCCTTTATAGTGATCTGCATAGCCAAGGAACACACACCTTTCAGCTCTAGGAGACAACTTACTTCTCTGATGCTTGTGTAAGTGAACATAAGCAACACAACCAAAAACTCTATGTGTTAGTTCAACAATTTTAGGACTAACTACTACATCTGTAAGTGATTGAAGAGGTGTTTTATACTCAAGAGACCTAGACGGTGTTTGGTTGATAGTGTATATTACATATGTGATAGTTTCTCCCCAATATATTGTTGGCATGTGAGCTCCAATCAGTGCAGCTCGGACCACCTCTAATAGATGACGGTTCTTTCGTTCTGCCACCCCATTCTGTTGTGGAGTATTTGGACAAGATCTCTGATGAACAATTTCTTTGGGTACTAAAAAATGTTGAAGTTCTGATTGCATATATTCTCCTTTGTTATCACTGTGCAGTATCTGAACTTGTGCTTTGTACTAGGTCTCAATCATTTTGCAGAATTTCTAAAATAGTCGTCCAACTTCACTTTTAGACTTCATTAAACATAACCAAGTCATTCGAGTACAATCATCAATAAACGTTACAAACCACGTTGAGCCACCCAACGTTGTAACCTTAGATGGACCCCATACATCAGAGTGAATGATCATAAAAGGAAGAGAACTTTTATTTGAAATTAAAGGAAAATATATTTTGTGACTCTTTGCAAGCTCAAAAACATCACAATAAAAAGTTGAAGTGTCTACTTGGTCAAATACATTTGGAAATAATTTATTTATGTAACCAAAAGATGTATGTCCTAGACGCTTATGTCATAACCAAATATCTTCGTCTTTTCTTACTTCTTGAGACCCTTTTGTTGCTAGCACTTGACCAAGTTTCTTTGAATCTTTTTCTGTCAGGTCTAGGTAATACAACCTTCCTCACCTAATACCACAACCAATTGTCTTCCTCGTTTGAATGTCGTTAAAAACACAAGATTCAGGCCCAAAAATTACAACACATAAAAGAGCTTTGGTTATTTGCGAGACTGACAATAAGTTATATTTAAGAGAAGGAACAACAAGGACAGTATCAAAGTTCAAATTGTTTGAAATAGAGACAGTTCTTTCTCCAATGATAATTGATTTACTACTATTGATTGTGGAAATACTTTCTTGTGAGGAAGGTTTAAGATTTTTAATCTGTCTAACATCAAAAGTCACATGATCAGAACACGCAGAGTCAATTATCGGTGCATTATTCAGAATGGTAGATGTGCTTATTAAAGCCTTACCATTGGAATCATCACTACCTGTGATTGTAGCAAGCATCATGCCTTTTTCGTCCTCTTTGTCAATGGCAATTATAGTAGCAACAGTTGGATTTCATTTTGAATTCTTCTTTGATACTCGACTGTGATCCCACCACTCGGGGTATCCTATGATTTCATAGCATCGTTCCTTGGTGTGTCCATCCTTATTGCATTGAGTACACTTGTAATTACCCTTTTCAAAATCTTTTGATTGCTTCAATTTGCTGTAATGATTTGTTGGCTGCTTCTTTGTCATCATAGCTCTGGAATCAAAAACCATATCTTCTGTTTTCAACATTGTTTGTCAGACTGTCTCTCTCCGGATCAATGCATAGCATTCTTCTAAATCAGGTGCCACATCTTAGCGCAAGATTTCTCCACGAATTTGCTCAAAATCATCATCCAGTCCAGCAAGGAATATATGCACCCTTAATCTTTCAATGGACTTCTGATATGACTTCACATCATCAGGGTCCTTCATAACTACTTTGTCACGATGGTCCAATTCTCTACAAATCTCAACCAACCTCCCATAATATTCAGTTAAGGTTTTATTATTTTGTTTTGCAGTGAATGCCCTTTGATTCAGGACAAACACCTGTAGCTCATCACTTCCATCATAAAATGCCTTTGACAAAGTATTGCAAATATCGAGGGCAGTGGGTAAGCGAAGATACATTTTCATGATTTCTAGCTTCATGGACATTAGTAGCCATATTTTCACTTTTTGGTTTTCAACATACCATTTTTCATATCCCTCATCTTTCTCTGTTGGAGGTTTCACCTTCCCACGAATGTAGGACAATTTTTCCCTCTCTTCAATGTGCATCTCCATTAGTTGTGACCATACGTCATGATTGAATTCATTTAGGATGATTCCTACGTTGAAGACACCTTCAAATTGAACAACCACTCGGAATTAGTTTTTCTGTCATCTCTTCAGTTAAAATCTCCAAGATTTAGAAACAAAAAGAAAAAAAATTATAAGCTCGATACCAAATTGAAAAACATAGAATTCACTCTATAATTTTATTTATATTATTTTTGTACACAAATACTATGATCTTATAGTATTTTACTCCAACAAATTAGGACTAAATAAAGGAAGTTATGATTATATAATATTTTGTACTCGCTATACAACTCTATAATTTAGCTAATCAAATATATTTATTCCAACAGTGGATAGGTCTTGAAACTGCCCCAGATGTAGACTTCATTTCTTGACCATAGTTGACCTGCAAAATTTAGAAAGTATAGACAGTGGATGATGAAGATTGATGTTAGATCTTTGAGAGAGTCTTCAGTAACTCCCCTTTGTCTTTGATAGTCTATGATCTTCTTGAGCTCTTGTCTCCACCAAGACAGTGGTGAGGATCTATCAGGATTTTATAGGTTGTTTGTGTTTTCAATGCAATAGGAATGGAGTATTGAACAATGTTACATCATATGGTCCAGAGAGTTGGTTCATAGAGATCCCAACCCGGTTCACAAAATAATTCAAAAATTTCCCCAGACGAAATATCAGGGTTAAACACGAAGGCTGAGATTATTTTGTATCTCATGGTGTTATGGAGAAAGTAGAAATAATGAGTCTTTGCATAGTGAAGGATATCAACTGGTGTAGTTGGGTTTAATCCAGGAGGATAAACTTTGACAGTTTTGGCTTTGTTAGAGATAGGTTTGACCATGAAGATAAGATGAAGACTATAGGTGTCAGAAATCAATTGGATAGTCTTCTTATGATTGGACAAAAATTCAGGGACTGTGTTTAGGTTTCCCTTGATATGTTTAACAGTAAAATCATACTTGAAAAACCAATCCATTAGCCAGAGAATCTGAGGACTATGAGACATCTTATTTTTGAACTCTAAGATCTTTGGGAACGAAGAGTTGTCCATCTGTACCTTGAAGTGATGTCCTCTAAGATGAAAGTCAAATTTCTTTATTCCATTTTTTATGGTCAAGGCTTCCTTGAATGTAGTGTGGTAATGTTTCTTGGCATCTTTGAATGTGGCATGACCACAGTAATACCTTCTCCTATTGTCTTCTTCAATGAGCACTGCTCCCTAATAGTCATAATTGACATCAGTCTACAATATCCTTTTTCCATTGCCTAGAATCTTTAGAGCTGGAGGAGTCTGAGCTATCTTCTTCAGTTCTTTAACTGCTTTGGTATGCTCTAGTCTACATTGGTCCCCATGGAGGTGGATTCTTCTTTAAAAGCTCGGATAAGGGACTTGTATATCTGACAACATTAGAGATTAATTCCCTAATGTAATTAATTATCCCGAGAAACTGTTGGATCTGCTTGACGGTCAGATTTAATTAAAAAACAGAATTTATTCTATAATTTTTATTCATACAGATACCACATTTTTATAGTATTTTACTCCTACAAATCAAGACTAAATAAAGTAAGTTCTGATTATGCACTATTTTGTACAGTTATACAAATTTATAATTTAGCTAATCAAATATCTTCATCTCAACACTCTCACTCAAGTTAGTAAATAGATGTCATACATTCCCAACTTATCCAATAATCTCCTAAAAATCTAACTTGTCACAGTTTTGGTAAGAATGTCTGTCAGTTGATCTTCAGATCGAATATTTGGCAATTCCAGAATATTTTTATCAAACTTTTCCTTGATGAAAAATCTATCAACCTCCACATGCTTCATCCGATCATGTTGGATAGGGTTGTGAGTAATGTCGCGCACAACTTTATTATCACAACACAACTTTATTATCATAACTTTATTATCACAATACAACTTTATTATCACAAACCTTCACAAAGTCCAATAACTATTCCTCTAAGTTCATATTTTGCACTGGATCTAGCTACAACTTTTTGCTTCTTGCTTTTCCATGTGACAAAATTACCTCCTACAAATGTAAAGTATCAAGAGGTTGATCTTTTATCATCAAGAGCATCTGTCCAATATGCATTAGTATAAACCATCACATCCTTGTAATTGGTGTTCTTCTTGAACATAACTCCTTTTTCAGGAACGACTTTTATGTACCTTAAAATCCGTATAACAACATTCATGTGTTTTTCACCTAGATTGTCCATGAACTGGCTAACCACACTAAGAGTATAGCTAAATCTGGCCTGGTGTGTGAGAGATACATCAATCTCCCTACAATATCTTCCCTTGTTAGTTGGAGTTTTATCTTCTTCAATTCACAACTTCAATCCCCCTTCAATTGGAGAATTTGCTGGTTTGCATGTTGTCATTCCAGTTTCTTTTAGTAAATCCAATACATACTTTTGCCGTAAGAGAAAAATACTTGATTTTGATCTTGAGACCTCAATTCCAAGAAAGTACTTCAAATGACCAAGATCCTTCATCTCGAATTCCTTTGCCAAGTACTCTTTCAATGCCTTGTGTTCCTCTAGATCGTCTCCCGTAATTATCATTTCATTAACATAGACAATAAGAATTGTAATCTTTCTGGTATCCGGGATGCCACATCCTTCTGGTAGCTCCATATAAACTTTTTCAGATAATTCCCCGTGTAAGAAGACATTTTTTACGTCAAATTTTCGTAAGGACCAATCAAGGTTTACAACTAGAGATAACAATACTCGAACTGTGTTAATTTTGGCTACGGGAGCAAACATTTCATTGTAATTGATTTCATATGCTTGTGTATACCCCTTTGCCACTAATCTAGCTTTGAATCTCTCAATTGTGTCATCTTCATTAAATTTCACATAATACACCCATCAACATCCTACTGGTTTCTTTCCGACTGGACAATCTACCAATTCCCATGTTTTATTTCTTTACAAGGATTTCATCTCCTCATTTATAGTATCCTTCCACCTAGAGTCAGTTAAAACTTCCTGCACATTGTTGGGAATAGATACAGTAGATAATTGACTTATACATGCAATATTTGAGTTAGACAAATTCTGGTTACAAATATAATTACTCATAGAGTATCTTGTCTTATTGGTGAGGTCAGGATCATAAGAAGGCTTAGGGATACCTCTAGTGACATAATCTGGTAGAATTCTTTTTTCTGTATTAAGTTCTTGAGGGAACGATTGGTGTGGTATATCATTAGCATCAATAGGCAAACTTTCGATCTCGATATGCTCAAATTCTTCCTCATTATGTGGTTGTCGATCATCACATTGTTGCACACTTTCATCATCTCCTGATGCAACTTTGTAACTTCCTTTCTTTAATCTGACCTCAATATCAATTTCTTGAGGAACAAAAGTCTGAACTTCATCATAATTCTCCCCCTTAATTTCAGACTCAGGGAAAACATATATTAAGGTCTCATGAAAAACTGAATCTATAGTAGTAAATATTTGCTTAGTTTGTGGATTCTAGCACCGATATCATTTTTGGTGATCCGCATAGCCAAGGAACACACACCTTTCAACTCTAGGAGACAACTTAATTCTCTGATGCTTGTATAAGTGAACATAAGCAACACAACCAAAAGCTCTATGTGTTAGTTCAGCAATTCTAGGACTTACTATTGCATTTGTAAGTGATTGAAGAGGTGTTTTATACTCAAGAGACCTGGACGGTGTTCGGTTGATAGTGTATACTGCATATGTGAGAGTTTCTCCCTAATATATTGCTGGCATGTGAGCTCTAATCATTGCAGCTCGAACCACCTCCAATAGATGACAGTTCTTTCGTTCTACCACCCCATTCTATTGTGGAGTATTTGGACAAAATCTCTGATGAACAATTCCTTTGGCTAATAAAAAATGTTGAAGTTCTGATTGCATATATTCTCCTCCATTGTCACTGCTGTTAGAAAAAGAGGCTGAGATCAAGAGGGGGTGAATTGATCTTTGAAAGATTTTCGCAAATTTATAGATTATCTATTTCTAAGATTAAGATTTCAGACCAGTTCTTGAATCACACTTTAAGCAATAAAAAATAAATGCAGTCACAGAATTAAAGAAGAGAAAGGTTTAGAAAGATATCACCAAGGTTTATACTGGTTCACCCAATCCCAGGGCTATGTCCAGTCTCCAGCCAAATTCCAGCTGGGTTCCACTAGATTGAATGTTTTACAGATTACAACCTTAACCTCACACTCAATCTACCACAAGAACCACAATTACAGTTCCTGCACCTAACCTTTCACCAAGAACCAAATTCCAGTTCTTGACCTACCCTGCAGCCAAATTCCAGCTACAGAAACCAGTGCCCACAATTCCAGGCACCCACAATATAGTAAAAGAAAGTAAAGAAACAAATAGAAGAAACTAAGAACGCTCAAACCAGTTTTATGCAGTTCTGCAATATGTTGTTTCTTCTCCAAAAGAATGCAATTTTGCCTCAAGAAAGAACTTTGATGAACTTCACAAAAACTAGCGTAATTCTTTCTTGAAAGTATCACTTTTGATTGCTTGATTGATTGCTAAAAGATGTATATCAGATATGTTTTAAAAAGTTCAAGCCAATCTGTTTTTATAGAAGATTTTCAAAACTGCTGGTTTAATTAATCTGTTAAAATAATCTTTTAATCTGTTAAAAGTCTTGTTTTAATCTGTTAAAACTTCTTTTAATCCATTAAAACGTTCTTGATTATATCAATTAAAACTGATACGACAACGTTTATATCAATTAAAACTCTTTGTAAAAAATCTTCTAATTTGTTTTAATCGATTGTTTCATCTTTCAATCGATTAAAATACTGCAAGATATTCTTATAAACTTTTTCAAGTGATTTTAACTGATAAAAATCTGTTTTAATCAATTAAAACGCTTAGTTCAAATTTTCTTAAGTTGATTTAATCGATTGAAACGTAGTTTAATCGATTAAAATAATTCTGATCGGTCATAACCCAATTCTGATCGATCATATCTGGTTCTGATCGGTCATAACTCAATTCTGATCGATCATATATGGTTCTGATCGGTCATAAACCCATTTTGATCGGTCAAACAGTACTCCAAGTAGTTTTAATCGATTATTTCGAAGTTGTATCGATTAAAATACTGTCAGAACACTTCTCTGAACATTTTAAGTGATTTTAATCAGTTATTTTGAAACTGTATCAGTTAAAATACTGACTAAAGGTTTTCAAAACTTCATTTAATAAAAACAATCGGTTATTTCGAAGTTATATTAGTTGAAAACCTGTTATAAAAGTGTGAAGAACATTTTAGTTGATAAAGCTTATATTCTATTAGTTAAAATAGTTGATTAAGAAAGCTTTTGTCAAAATGCTTTATTTTTAACCGTTAAAACATTTTTTGAGGCATTTGCAAAATCTTTTAAATGAAGAAACCTCATGCAGCAGAAAGATACAAATTATTATACCTAAGCGGAGCTACAGACACACTAATCCTTCTACTCTTTTATCCAAGTGACATTTGACTGCCACAAAGTAGCCTTTGACTCCATTCTTGACTTCATCAAATCAACAAGATCTTTGCCAAAGTAATTCAATAAGATCTTCATTACTTTCAGTCTCCCCCTATTTGATGAAGACAAACATCACTTTGAAAAATAACTCTGCAAAAGAAGTCACTTGATAAAATAGATTAGTTAATAAAAAAAATTAATCAGTTTATCCATTTCTCCCCTTAAATTGCTGCTCTCCTAAAGAATTATTTCTCCCCCTAAATTGATCAGAAGTAAAGCAATTATTTCTCCCCCTTTTGACTTCATCAAAAATAGGGAACAGAGGAACAACATTGTGCATGGTATGTATCAAAATTTTGTTTTTGAAAACAGTAAAAGCTTTGAACAAGATATAATACTCATGTAAAGACCAATCAAAGTTGATTCAAACTTATCTTCATTAACACGTTTGTAATGAATACAATTAACACGTGTAAAGATAAGGGAATCATGCTTTAGTAGCATGTTACAAGAACAACCACTAACTAAAGCCTTTAATTTTTCTTCCCAGAGAAAAAATCGATTAAAAACAGGACGAAATCGATTAAAAAGTTTTTGTTAATGGTTTTAATCGATTGAAATTATGTTTTAATCGATTAAAACAGTGATGAATTTTGAAAGTTTGAAACATAAGTTGATTTAATCGATTAAATCGACATTTAATCGATTAAAACAGTAAGAAAAATATTGTATAAGTTCTATTAATCGATTTAAAGCTTGTTTATATCGATTAAAACAATCAGTTTTGAAAACTAAGAAATGTTTGATGCATCTAAAATGCCTAATTCAGTGCGAATTTTGTAAATCCGATCATTTAGGAAAATGTTTTACGATAATATCAACTATAGTGATTAAGTTTTAACCAATGGATCCATAAAAATCAGAGTAGTATCTTATTTAGCTGATTTAACTGATGTAAAGTTATCTGAGATTTATGTTTAATTTTATCTAGGCTATCTTACTTCAACTTAAAACCTTAATCATATTAAGCAAAGTAAAAAAAAGTATTCTTGGTTTACAACCAGTTAATATTACAGAGCAGAAATAGAAATTAAAAGAAATAAGACAAAAAAAAGGGACCCTTTTTATCCACAAATTAAATCATCCCAGTTCCCTTGGTTGAGCTGCATATCTTCCAGTTTGGTGTAGATATCAGCAATCTGGTTTCCAAGGTTGGTGAACTGATTATTGGTTTGCTGAAAATGTTGATATGTCATATGCATGTGCTTTCTCTGGTTTTCTTGCATTGTATCCATTTGAGAAAGCATTGTCCTTTCAAATTGAGACAAAGGAGTCCCACGGTCAGGCTGCTCCATGTAGGGAATGATCTCCATATTTTCATATGAAGCTTGACCATTGGTAGATTCGGGAACCTCTGCAGCAGCTGGAGAGGAAGGAATTTGGCCTTGCTCTTCTTCTTCATCTTCCTCCTCATCCTCAGACATCCCAGCATCAACCTTAGAAATCCATTCATCATCAATTTTGATGTACCCCATTTTTCTCAAAGTAGAGTCATCAATCTCATTTGATGCCTTAGGAGTTTCTATGTTTTCCCCTGTAAGATCAACTTCAAAATATCTAAAGAAATTGTTAATCAACATGCCATATGGCAGTTTGTAATATGCCAACCTTTTGGCCTTCAACATGTGATCTTTAATCACATAAACCCAATTTACCTTAATATTATTAGAGATGCAGTACATGAGGGCAAGATCTCCCTCATTAAGTATAGCATGATTACTTCCTCTTGGAGTAAGCATCCATGCCACAATAAAAGCAAGCAGTCTATGTTCAAGTAAGAGTTTTCCAGCATTTAAAATTCTTACCGAATCATTTGGATCCTTAAGGCAAGACTTGAAAAACTGTATCTTGTTGAAGTCAGGTATTTCAGAAATATTTCCTCTAGATACTTTGACACCTCTATCTCTTAGACCAGCAATTTGTTCCCACACAGAAGGAGTAATTTCCATATTCAATCCCTTCACTTGAGATCTGATTATTGAACCATTCACTGTTAAATTTGAGTAGAAGACCTGAACCAGATCAGGTTGAATATTCCCTGTGAACTCCATGAAGGTTCTTAGCTTTTGACTTTTCAGATTTCTTCTCAAACCCATAAATCCTTCTTCATCAAGCCACTTGAATTTGATAAATTTTGGAATTACAATCTGCTTTTGACTGAACTCAGTGATGAAGGTGTTCATTTTTCCAATATCACCATTAAACCATGCTTCTAAATGACCACCAGGATTAGCAGCAGAGGAAGATTCCCCTTTTTTCTTCTTTCTTGACTTTGATCTCCTCAGCATGTTGTTGTATAGTTTCAAGAGTGGTTTTGAAACGTGAGTTCAAGAAAGAAGAGAGAAATTTGGACTAGAAAATGAAGAATGAGAATAATGGATTTCAAGTGAGAGTCACTGATTAGTCATTATTTTCCCGCATTTTCTTATCTTTATATACTTATCTTAATTGGTGCATTGTGTTTAATTGTCTATTATTAGTGCATTTTCATTGATTGGGCTTAATTGGGCCAATAATTTAGATTTTAATCTATTTGATCTAATTTTTACTCATAAAGCAATTTTGGACTTGAAAAATTGGGCCAAATGTCATATTTTATTTTATACGGGTACTGACATTAGTTTATTGTTTTATTTATCATTTTTTCTACAGATCTCCAAATAACATGATTCTAAAATAATTATAAACTAGACACATTGAGCTTTCCACAGGATCCAAAATAATTCAATTCGGAGCTAAATTGGATTTTACATAAATTATCCAAAACGGGTCAAGCGCACCAGGCCGGCCCAATGGACATGCTTCAGTAATTTAAGTCTCATAAATTCATTAAAGCTCCGAAAATAGTAGAAACGGTGGCGTTTTAAAGCTAACTCAAGAGGCTTTCGTTGGAGTCCAAAATAGCTTAATTTGGATAAGTATTGAAAATACTGCACGTGTTTGAAGTTCATGGACCTGCACTGAAGCCAATTTATGATGTGTTTCATGGACTAGTTGATCCCAAACCTCGATTAAGATTAGGGTTAGGGTTATTTATATAAGAGAGGCACATCACACGAAGAGGAGACAACACACAAGGACTAGGAAGCCACCACACTTCCGTCTTTCATCTTCTGCAATTTACATTCAAGTTTGTTACTCTTCTGTCATTATTTTTAAATTCTTGTTTCAATTTTAATTATGTTTCTTCTATTGCGTTTTCAACTTTCTATGGATAGCTAAATCTTTGTATTGATTTTTTGAGAAGAATGCAAGTAGATCTTTGAGGTTTTGTTCTTCAATTTCATATTGTTTGTTCTCTTAACTCTTCATCTTCTAATCTCAGTATTGAATTATAATCTGTTTATGCTTAATAAACCGAAACTTATATCACAGTTTGCTTAATTCTGTGTTAGATATGAGATTATGTGATGTATGCAATGCTTAATTGTATAAGGATAATTTGGGGTTAATCTTCGCTTAGTTGGTTAATTTCATGCTGGAATAAGGGTTAAGGAAAATTTGGGATTAATCTTCGCTTAGTTGGTTAATTTCATATTAGAACAAGGGTTAAAGCTAATTTGAGATTAATCTTCGCTTAGTTGATTAATTTTGGATTAGAATATAATTTGGGATTTATCTTCGCTTAGTCGGTTAATTTCGAATTAATTTCGTAATCTAGGATAAGTGACGCTGCATTAGAATCAGAAAATCAATTGCATTTTAATCTGTTTTTAATCCGCATTTTTATAATCTATTTTTGTTTTGTTTCATCTAATATTTTAATTTTGAAAAACTCCCCTTTTAATTTTTAGTTACTAAAAATTGATAAACTTTAATAGAAATTTGTGGTCTTTGGGAGACGACCTAGGAAAGCTTCCTAGTACTACATTTATCTGTTTTAATTATTTGACCAAGTACGACATCGATCAAATTTGGCGCCGTTGCTTGGGACCAAGATTTTTGTCTAGGTTTTCAATTTTTATTTTGTTTCTGTTTTCATTTTTTTGTTTTTATTTTATTTTATTTAAATATTTTATTTGATTTTCAGTTATTTGAATATTTTATTTGATTTGCTATTATTTGGATATTTTATTTGATTTTTAGTTATTTAATATTTGATTTTCGAGTTATTTGGATATTTTTATTTGATTTTCAGTTATTTAAATATTTTATTTGATTGTTAGTTTTTAATATTTTATTTGATTTTCTGTTATTTAAATATTTTATTTGATTTTAAGTTTTTTAATATTTTGACATTCAGTTATTTGGATATTTTATTTGATTTTTAGTTATTTAAATATTTTATTTGATTTGCTTGTTATTTGAATATTTTAATTGATTTGCTTGTTATTTGAATATTTTAATTGATTTGTCTGTTATTTGGATATTTTATTTGATTTTTAGTTATTTAAATATTTTATTTGATTTGCTCGTTATTTGAATATTTTATTTGATTTTCTAGTTAAGTTAAAATTCTTACTTCTCTTAATACTATTTTGATAGCCCACTTGTGTTCTAAAACTCTTTTTGGTTAAAAAAAAATAAAAATAAAAATAAAAAATAACAAAATAACAAAATAACAAAAATATTAAAATATTAAATATATATATATATATATATATATATAAATAAAAAAAAATAATTTCATCTCTAATTTGTTTTTCTAGTTTTATTCAAAAAAAAAAATTTATAAATTCCATTCTCATAAGAAACTCTAGATATAGCTTGGTAGTGTGAGAGTGCATGTCTAGGAGGGTTCGACTAGGAAAGATTTGGTATTTAAGCGTGTCCATTAGTGACCCACCTCTCTTTCACGGGAACCTACCTGGTGTACTTATTCACGGTCTACCGTTGTCTTTCCCGATTTTTTTTTAGGAATTTTTTTTAACTCTTGGGAAATACATGAATTGTTGAATATAGTGCATGACTAGGAGCAATCTCGACCTTTTACAACCTTTTGATCCCGAGATAGATAAAACCTTTCATAGATTAGTTAGACATTCTAGGAATTCATCTCTTGAGTCCGAACCATTAGATAGCCATAGTGAGAGTACTGCACCTAATATACCTTCTTCGATAATTTCCAAACTAATAACATGGGTGATCAACCTATTGGACCTCGTGAGAGGACTCTCGAGGAGATGGCTGCACTTTGATTTCACTTATGCAAATTTATGTATCCAATACCACTGAAGAGGATGTACCATTTGTGCTTAAAGCTGGACTAATCCATTTGTTGCCCAAGTTTCATGGTCGTGCGGTGAGGATCCACACAAGCATCTCAAGGAGTTCCATATAGTCTGCTCCACCATGAAGCCACAAAATGTTCCTGAAGATCACATATACCTAAAGGCTTTTCCTTTCTCTTTGGAGGATCTTGCCAAAGACTGGTTGTACTACTTAGCTCCTGGTTCCATAACGAGCTGGGATGATCTGAAGAGAGTCTTTCTAGATAAATTTTTCCATGCTTCCAGGACTTTAGATGCTGCCCAAGCAAACTATACCACCACTGAGAAAGAGCTTCTTGCCATTGTGTTTGCTCTTGATAAATTCAGATCATATTTGCTTGGTTCTCGTGTTATTGTGTTCACTGATCATGCAGCTTTGAAATACCTACTAAAGAAGGCTGAGTCAAAGCCTCGATTGATTAGGTGGATGCTCGGCTCCAAGAATTTGATTTGGAAATCCGTGATAGGAGTGGAGCACAAAATTTGGTCGCAGAGACCATTTGAAGCGAGAATAGAGAGGTGTGCTGATGATGCTTCACCAATCCGGGATGACTTTCCCGACGAGGGTTTGTTTGCACTTTACGCTTCTTTTCCAACACCTTGGTTTGCAAACATTGTTAATTATCTTGTAGCTTCTGTTTTTCCTCCCTTAGCATCCAGAGCTCAATGTGATAAACTTAAGAGCGATGCTAAGTATTATATTTGGGATGACCAGTATTTGTGGAAGTTGTGCGGTGATCGAGGTTACCAGGAGATGCATTCCGGACCATGAGATTGACTCGGTCCTGCAATTTTGTCATTCTTACGCAGCTGGTGGTCATCTTGGCATTCGGAGGACAGCTCGCAAGGTGCTTGACTGTGGTTTCTATTGGCCCACCATCTTCAAGGATGCGTTGAGAATTTGCGGCACTTGTGAGCGGTGTCGGAGAGCGAGGAGGGTCCCTTACATGGAGACAGCGAGATGCCCCAACAACCCATGTTGTTTTGTGAGGTGTTTGATGTGCGGGGTATCGATTTCATGGGTCCCTTCCCTGTTTCTTTTGGTTTTTATTATATTCTCCTTGCTTGTTGATTATGTTTCAAAATGGGTGGAAGCCAAAGCCACCAGGACTAATGATGCTCGGGTTGTTGTGGATTTTGTTAGATCTAACATCTTTTGCAGATTTGGAGTACCCAGAGCCATTGTTAGTGATCAAGGCACCCATTTACGTAACGAGGTCCATGCAAGCCTTGCTCAAGAAGTATGGGGTTGTTCACAAAATCTCTACACCTTACCACCCCAAACTAATGGGCAAGCTGAAATCTCAAACAGGGAAATCAAGAGGATTTTAGAGAAGATTGTCCAGCCTAACAGAAAGGATTGGAGCAACAAATTGGAGGATGCTCTTTGGGCGCATAGGACGGCTTACAAGGCACCTATAGGGATGTCTCCCTATCGGGTTGTCTTTGGTAAACCATGCCACCTACCAAGTGGAGATAGAGCACCGAGCATATTGGGCTGTGAAATCATGCAACTTCTCACTTGATGAAGGCTGGAGAAGAGAGGAAGCTACAAATAAATGAATTGGATGAGATCCGTTTGGAAGCTTATGAGAACTCCATGTTCTACAAAGAGAAAACTAAGAGATTTCATGATAGCTCCATAGCTAGGAAGGAGTTCTTTGTTGGTCAACAAGTACTATTGTACAATACCAGATTGGGTCTCATGGGTGGTAAGTTGCGTTCAAAGTGGATTGGACCTTTTATTGTTACTAATGTTTATCCTTATGGTGCAGTTGAAATTAAAAGTAAATCCACAGAAAAGAGCTTCAAGGTTAATGGCCATCGGCTGAAACCATTCCTCAGCAATCCTTCTCTAGTGGATGTAGTTGTGGAGGAGATATCCCTGATTGATCCCACTTACCTTCCACCATGACTTAGGGAGTTCTTCTTTTCCCTTCTCTTTACTTTTACTGCACTTGTCCAATTGGTGATTTGATTGCTTGATTTGATGTTCTGCTACATTGGGACAATTTGTAGTTTAAGTGTGGGGGAGACTGTTCTTTGTTTTCTTTGTTTAGGATTTTTAGTTTTCTTTGTATTTCAGGTTCGTGTTTTGTATACAATTTGCATGTTTCTTTTGGATCTCTGGGTTTTGTTTAGGTTTTGGGCACTTTCTTCACTCTTAGATAGGAGTTGCTTTATGCTTTTTGGATTGAAATCCCTATTTTTCTCTGCTTGTCAAATTGGTTACGATGTTTGAGAGGCTGAATTGAAGGCGACAATCTTACCCTTTGTGAGGAATTGAGCCACTACCTTTCTTTCTTGAGTGTTATGCCTCTTGATTGCTTGCGCAGTAGCCTTGGCTTGACTCCGATTGATACTTCTTGATTCACATGCATGTTTGGAGATGATTAAGGCATTTTTGTTCGATTAGCCTCTAGCCAAATGAGCCTACCTTGAATTAATTCCTTTGATAGCCCCTTTGAGCCTATGTTTCCCTTTATTTCTTTTGAAGCTCATTAAAAGCCTTAAGTGAAAAACCATGATTACCTTAACCTTAGGGATTTTTGGAGCTTTGGAATTGTTTTGGGAATAAGTTATTGAATAAGTGTGGGGGTGCATTTTGTATTTCATTGGATGATGTATTGGCTAGTTGGTTATCTCTGCTATATAGTTTTTGTGTTTTCCTTTCTTAAAAAAAAAAAAGAAAAAAAAAGGAAGAAAAAAAAAAGATATATATATAAAAAAAAAAAAAATATATATATATATATATATATATATATATATATATATATATATATAAAAGAAAGGAAAGTTGTGGTTGAGGTAAAGGCGGTAGTGGAGGTTTGATATTAGAGGTTTTTGGGCATGCATCTTGTGCTTATTTTTGACTTATTCCCCATTGCTCCTCTAGTTCCTACTGGTTCACAGCTACTTATCCTATATGATATCCTCTACCTTGTCCCTACCCCCATTACAACCTAAAAAGACCTTTTGATCTTTTTATGCATGTGCGTTGGGTGTTGAGTTTAGAGGCTTGCCAAGTCTATCTGTTGTTTGCTTTTCTTGAGTATTTTGAGAGTATACAGTAGCCTAAACACATGAGAGATACAGTGCATCTTGTGAGGTTTTGTCACTTTGATTCACCTTTTGACCTGATTGACCTCTTGCCAGGTTTTGAAATGCTTGGATGATTTCCATGAGTATCTGGTTCCTCCGACTCTTTGTGTGTAGGATGTTGTCTACTCCTTTCTTTTCCCAAGATTCATTAAGGATTGTGTAAATTTGTTTGTGTTTTGTGTGTCTTCTTGTTCTTGCTCCTTTTTGTTATGTCACTCTCTTCGATGTCTTTGGAATTACTCCTTGCTTTGCTTCTTGATTTTGCCGGGAGTGCAAAAGGCTAAGTGTGGGGGAATTTGATTAGTCATTATTTTCCCGCATTTTCTTATCTTTATATACTTATCTTAATTGGTGCATTGTGTTTAATTGTCTATTATTAGTGCATTTTCATTGATTGGGCTTAATTGGGCCAATAATTTAGATTTTAATCTATTTGATCTAATTTTTACTCATAAAGCAATTTTGGACTTGAAAAATTGGGCCAAATGTCATATTTTATTTTATACGGGTACTGACATTAGTTTATTGTTTTATTTATCATTTTTTCTACAGATCTCCAAATAACATGATTCTAAAATAATTATAAACTAGACACATTGAGCTTTCCACAGGATCCAAAATCATTCAATTCGGAGCTAAATTGGATTTTACATAAATTATCCAAAACGGGTCAAGCGCACCAGGCCGGCCCAATGGACATGCTTCAGTAATTTAAGTCTCATAAATTCATTAAAGCTCCGAAAATAGTAGAAACGGTGGCGTTTTAAAGCTAACTCAAGAGGCTTTCGTTGGAGACCAAAATCGCTTAATTTGGATAAGTATTGAAAATACTGCACGTATTTGAAGTTCATGGACCTGCACTGAAGCCAATTTATGATGTGTTTCATGGACTAGTTGAGCCCAAACCTCGATTAAGATTAGGGTTAGGGTTATTTATATAAGAGAGGCACATCACACGAAGAGGAGACAACACACAAGGACTAGGCAGCCACCACACTTCCGTCTTTCATCTTCTGCAATTTACATTCAAGTTTGTTACTCTTCCGTCATTATTTTTAAATTCTTGTTTCAATTTTAATTATGTTTCTTCTATTGCGTTTTCAACTTTCTATGGATAGCTAAATCTTTGTATTGATTTTCTGAGAAGAATGCAAGTAGATCTTTGAGGTTTTGTTCTTCAATTTCATATTGTTTGTTCTCTTAACTCTTCATCTTCTAATCTCAGTATTGAATTATAATCTGTTTATGCTTAATAAACCGAAACTTATATCACGGTTTGCTTAATTCTGTGTTAGATATGAGATTATGTGATGTATGCAATGCTTAATTGTATAAGGATAATTTGGGGTTAATCTTCGCTTAGTTGGTTAATTTCATGTTGGAATAAGGGTTAAGGAAAATTTGGGATTAATCTTCGCTTAGTTGGTTAATTTCATATTAGAACAAGGGTTAAAGCTAATTTGAGATTAATCTTCGCTTAGTTGATTAATTTTGGATTAGAATATAATTTGGGATTTATCTTCGCTTAGTCGGTTAATTTCGAATTAATTTCGTAATCTAGGATAAGTGACGCTGCATTAGAATCAGAAAATCAATTGCATTTTAATCTGTTTTTAATCCGCATTTTTATAATCTATTTTTGTTTTGTTTCATCTAATATTTTAATTTTGAAAAACTCCCCTTTTAATTTTTAGTTACTAAAAATTGATAAACTTTGATAGAAATTTGTGGTCTTTGGGAGACGACCTAGGAAAGCTTCCTAGTACTACATTTATCTGTTTTAATTATTTGACCGAGTACGACATCGATCAGTCACGGATGTCAATTTTCGTGAATTACAGTTCAATTTGACAGATCCTGCAGAAAACAACTTTAATTGCACATGTCCCCTTGACTGAAGGCAGAGGCACAGGTTTCTGGACAGTGGGTACATCAGCTAAAGTGTTCTTGGAAGAAGTTTGACTTGGTCAAAGAATATTTTTAAATGTTTTATGCAGATCCCGATTAACATACAAACTTGAAGTTTTGACTCTAATTTACTGACCAATTTTCAATTGGAAGTTGTAAAAATGGTTTTCAGGAACAATTTAATCGATTAATCAGCAAATTATCCTATTAATTTGATTTTTAATATTAGGTTTTGAGACTGTAACAGTGAAGTAATCGATTAATACATAACAGAATCGATTAATTTTGTATTGGAGAAATTAATAAAATAATAATAGAATTTTAACCGATTGAAACGAAAAAGAATCGATTAAATTTGACATCTTAGTGATTTTAGTTGATATAAATCATTTTTAATCGATTAAAATAGCTAAACTAAAATTCCTGAGAGCATTTTAATCGATTAATTCGTATTTTAATCGATTAAAACTGTACGGACAGCTTTTCTGGTTTTCTTTGGAAGTGATTTTAATCGATTAAAACTATTTTATATCAATTAAAACATTCAGTTTATGAAACCAGAACCTGATTTTCTGTTTTGAACATCAAGGGACTTCTAGATTCTATTCCTGCAAAACAGATTTAGCATATTTCTGGTACCCTTTTTATAATTACTGGGTCCAATCATGTTATATGAAATGAATTTTTGGGAATCCATTTTATTCTACCTCTAGGAATAGCATACTTCTTAATTCTACAATATTTCACAGAGTGACCTTTTTTCATGCAGTAAAAACATTTAATCACAGAGTATGATTTCCTATTTGTTTTTCTGAATTTGTTAGATATAAATCCAATTCCAGATTTGTCAAAAATAAGTTTTTGTGACCCAAGAAGAACATCAAGATTAGTTTGACCTTGTGTAAACTTTGAAACAGTTTGTGATAAAAAATCAATCTTCTTCTGTAATTCTGAACACTTATTACATGGTTTATTACATATACAGTCAGAATTATCATGGATTAATTTTAAAAAGTCAAGATCAGTTTCATTTTCAAGAGAATCTACTCTATTTACTAACCAATTATTCATGTCTTTTAGCCTATCATTTTCTTTTTGCAGTTTCTTACTTTCTTCATGCATTTCATTAAACGCTTCTTGTAATGAATTATAATTCACCAAATTTGAAGAAAAGTTAGAACTTACACTGCTGGTTTGATGATTCTGATTTGCCATTAAACACAAGTTGGCTTCTTCATTATCAGAATTCTCTGTTGATGAAGTATCATTATCATCCCATGCTACATATGCTCTTCTTTTGACCTTTTCTTCTTTCTTATCATTGTATTTGTTCTTTTCTGGGCACTCCATTCTTACATGACCCTGCTTACCACATCCATAGCATTTATAGTTAAAAGAGTCAGATTTCTTTTCATACCTTTTTTGTTTTTCTTTATCTTGGATCTTTTTCTTGAGAAATTTGTTGAACTTTCTAACAAGCAGTCCAAGATTTTCACTTTCCTCTTTTGATTCTTGACTTCTTTCTTCAACCTTGAGTGCTATACTTTTACCTTTTTTCTCAAAGACTTCTTGCTCATTGAATCTGTTAATTTCCATTTCATGTTCTCTGAGTTTGCCAAACAAGGAGGTTGTTATCATGACTGATAAATCTTTTGATTCTAAAATAGCTGTGACCTTGGGTTGTCATGACCTGTCAAGACATTTCAAGACTTTAATATTTAATTCTTCTTTATCAAAAGCTTTACCTAAGCCCATTAGATGATTGATGATATGAGTGAAGCGCTTCTGCACATCTGCAATACTTTCTCCAGTTTGCATTTTGAACAGCTCATATTCTCTTATGAGAGTATGCTTTCTGGCTCTCTTTACATCAGTTGTTCCCTCATGAGTAACCTCAAGAACTTCCCACATTTCCTTGGCAGATTTGCATTGGGAGACCCTGAAAAACTCATCCATATTTAGTGCAAAAGTAATTATGTTTTTAGCAGTACAATCACTTTGAACTTTTTTCTTTTCTTCATCATTTAAACTGGACCATTCTTTTTCTGTAATTAAAGGACCAATAGCAATTACATCCCAAACATTCCTATCAATAGATTCAATAAAGATCTTCATCCTAATCTTCCAAAATGGGTAATCTGTTCCACAAAACAGTGGAGGTCTATTAATAGAAGCTCCCTCAGAAAAAAGGTAATTTGTTTTCAGCCATTTTGATCGAAAAACTTGAATAACTCTCAAGAACCTTGCTCTTGATACCAATTATTAGAAAAAGAGGCTGAGATCAAGAGGGGGGGTGAATTAATCTTTGAAAGATTTTTGCAAATTTACAGATTATCTATTTCTCAGATTAAGATTTCAGACCAGTTCTTGAATCAAACAGTAAGCAATCAAAAATAAATGCAGTCACATAATTAAAGAAGAGAAAGGTTTAGAAAGATATCACCAAGGTTTATACTGGTTCACCCAATCCCAGAACTACGTCCAGTCTCCAGCCAAATTCCAGCTGGGTTCCACTAGATTGAATGTTTTACAGATTACAACCTTAACCTCACACTCAAACTACCACAAGAACCACAATTCAGTTCCTGCACCTAACCTTTCACCAAGAACCAAATTTCAGTTCTTGACCTACCCTGCAGCCAAATTCCAGTTACAGAAACCAGTGCCCACAATTCCAGGCACCCACAATATAGTAAAAGAAAGTAAAGAAACAAACAGAAGAAACTAAGAACGCTCAAACCAGTTTTATGCAGTTCTGCAATATGTTGTTTCTTCTCCAAAAGAATGCAATTTTGCCTCAAGAAAGAACTTTGATGAACTTCACAAAAACTAGTGTAATTCTTTCTTGAAAGTATCACTTTTGATTGCTTGATTGATTGCTAAAAGATGTATATCAGATATGTTTTAAAAAGTTCAAGCCAATCTGTTTTTATAAAAGATTTTCAAAACTGCTGGTTTAATTAATCTGTTAAAATAATATTTTAATCTGTTAAAAGTCTTGTTTTAATCTGTTAAAACTTCTTTTAATCCATTAAAACGTTCTTGATTATTTTTCTGATTTGTTTTAACTGATACGACAACGTTTATATCAATTAAAACTCTTTGTAAAAAATCTGCTAATTTGTTTTAATCGATTGTTTCGTCTTTCAATCGATTAAAATACTGCAAGATATTCTTATAAACTTTTTCAAGTGATTTTAACTGATAAAAATCCGTTTTAATTGATTAAAACACTTAGTTCAAATTTTCTTAAGTTGATTTAATCGATTGAAATGTAGTTTAATCGATTAAAATAATTTTGATCGGTCATAACCAAATTCTGATCGATCATATCTGGTTCTGATTGGTCATAACTCAATTCTGATCGATCATATCTGGTTCTGATCGGTCATAAACCCATTCTGATCGGTCAAACAGTACTCCAAGTGGTTTTAATCGATTATTTCGAAGTTGTATCGATTAAAATACTGCCAGAACACTTCTCTGAACATTTTAAGTGATTTTAATCAGTTATTTCGAAACTGTATCAGTTAAAATACTGACTGAAGGTTTTCAAAACTTCCTTTAATAAAAACAATCGGTTATTTCGAAGTTATATTAGTTGAAAACCTGTTATAAAAGTGTGAAGAACATTTTAGTTGATAAAGCTTATATTCTATTAGTTAAAATAGTTGATTAAGAAAGCTTTTGTCAAAATGCTTTGTTTTTAACCGTTAAAACATTTTTTGAGGCATTTGCAAAATCTTTTAAATGAAGAAACCTCATGCAGCAGAAAGATAAAAATGATTATACCTAAGCGGAGCTACAGACACACTAATCCGTCTACTCTTTTATCCAAGTGACCTTTGATTGCCACAAAGTAGCCTTTGACTCCATTCTTGACTTCATCAAATCAACAAGATCTTTGCCAAAGTAATTCAATAAGATCTTCATTACTTTCAACTGCGCAGTACCTGAACTTGTGTTTTGTAGTGGGTTTCAATCATTTTGCAGAATTTCTTAAATAGTCCTCCAACTTTACTTTTAGATTTCATCAAACATAACCAAGTCATTTGAGTACAATCATCAATAAACATTACAAATCACGTTGAGTCAACCAACGTTGTAACCTTAGATGAACCTCATACATCAGAGTGAATGATCATAAAAGGAAGAGAACTTTTATTTGAAATTAAAGGAAAATATGTTTTGTGACTCTTTGTAAGCTTACAAACATTCAAATATAAAGTTGAAGTGTCTAATTGGTCAAACACATTTGGAAATAATTTCTTTATATAACCAAAAGATGCATGTCCTAACGCTTATGCCATAACCAAATATCCTCGCCTTTTCTTACTTCTTGACACCCTTTTGTTACTAGCACTTGACCAAGTCTCTTTGAATATTTTTCAGTCAGGTCCAGGTAATACAACCTTCCTCACCTAATACCACAACCAATCGTCTTCCTCGTTTGAATGTCCTTAAAAACACATGAGTCAGGCCCAAAAATTACAACACATAAAAGAGCTTTGATTATTTGTGAGGCTTACAATAGGTTATATTTAAGAGAAGGAACAACAAGGACAATATCAAGGTTCAAATTGTTTGAAATAGAAACAATTTCTTCTCCAATGATAGTGGATTTACTACCATTTGCTGTGGAAATACTTTTTGGTGAAGAAGATTTAAGATTTTTAATTTATCTAACATCAAAAGTCACATGATCAGAACACGCAAAGTCAATTATCCATGCATTATTTAGAACGATAGATGTACTTATTAAGGCCTTACCATTGGAATCATCACTACCTGCGGTTGTAGCAAGCACCATGCATTTGTCGTCATCTTTATCAATGGCAGTTACAACAGCAGTAGTTGGATTTCTTTTTGAATTCTTCTTCGATGCTCGACTATGATCCCACTACTCGAGGTATCTATGATTTCATAGCATCGTTCCTTGGTGTGTCCACCCTTATTACACTAAGTACACTTGTAGTTACCTTTTTCACAACCTTTTGATTGCTTCGCTTGCTTCCTTGTCATCATAGTTGTGGAATCATAAATCATATCTTTTTTTTTCAACGTTGTTCGTCGGATTGTCTCTCTTCGGATCAATGCATAACATTCTTCTAAATCAGGTGTCACTTCTTTGCGCAAGATTTCTCCACGAACTTGCTCAAAATCATCATCTAGTCCAGCAAGGAATATATGCACCCTCAATCTTTCAATAGACTTCTGATATGACTTCACATCATCAGGGTCTTTCATGATTACTTTATCACGACGGTCTAATTTCCTAAAAATCTCAACCAACTCCCCATAATATTCAGTTAGGGTTCTATTATTATTTTATCTTGCAGTGAATGCCCTTTAATTCAGGACAAACACCTGTAGCTCATCACTTTCATCATAAAACGCCTTTGACAAAGCATTCCAAATATCGAGGGCAGTGGGTAAGCAAAAATACCTTTTCATGATTTCTGGCTTCATTGACATCAGTAGTCATCTTTTAACTTTTTGGTTTTCAGCATACCATTTTTCATATCCCTCATCTTTCTCTGTTGGAGGCTTCACCTTCCCACGAATGTAGGATAATTTTTCCCTCTCTGCAATGTGTATCTCTATTAGTTGTGACCATACGTCATAGTTAGATTCATTTAGGATTATGTCTATGTTGAAGACACTTCGATTCAACTATCACTGGAATTATTTTTTCTGTCATCTCTCTAGTTAAGATCTCCAAGGATTTAGAAATAAAAAGGAAAAAATTATGAGCTCTGATACCAAATTGAAAAACATAGAATTTATTCTATAAATTTTATTCATATCTCTTTTGGATACAGATACCATGTTCTTATAGTATTTTACTCCTACAAATCAAGACTAAATAAAGTAAGTTTTGATTATGCATTATTTTGTACAGTTATACAAACCTATAATTTAACTAATAAAATATCTCCATCTCAACAGATTTTCATCCAGGAAGTTAAGGAATTCTTCAGCGATGTGAGGTTGAGGTTGAGGTTGATATGAGCCTTGACAAAAATGTATACTCAAACAGTCAATTTCCTCTTGGGCCAAGTGGATCTTCTTCTCTGAAAGTGTAATCCCATGTTGATGGTTTATTCCGAAAAATTGATCCAATAACTGTTTGTGGGAGTCCATATTGATGTGGACATAAAGGCCCAAGCCCATAACGAGAAGGATCAAGCCCAAGATTCAATCCAAGACTTAGGTGAACCTATGACATGAGGTAGACTCAGAAAAACACAAGAGGCATTGCAATACAAAGTGACCAATCTGCTAAAGGCCCAACTATTAAAAGATCCAAACATGGAGGAGTCTAGACCTATCACATGCATAGAATGTCTAGACCAACTAAAAGATTTAGTTTTTATTATTATTATTATTTTATTTGCTACAGTGGGGATTTGAATCCAAGACCCAAAGCTTATAATGCCTTCACTGAACCATCTGGGTAACTTAACTTTTTTTGAGATATTAGGATTTTAATTTATCTTTATTTCCTGCAATGAGACAAACTCATAAACTTAAGTTGTATTAAACATTTGGGAATTCAGAATGAACGTACGTAATATTCAGATTACTTTGTGAGTTGTTGCTCTGCTAGGGTTCTTCCTTGCATCACTTGATCTTATCAAGAATTATTCGATTCTTGTGGCGATCCTTCTTGGCTTATCAAATATTCTTATTTGTGGCGCCTATGGTATCTTTTTTTTCTGTTTTCTATTTCCAATCAAATCAATTCTTAAAACCTAATTCTAAATTGTTTCCCTTCAATTCGAGTGTCGTCATTTGGTATTCAGAGCAGGGTTCAAAAGCGGTACTGTTCATTGTCACTGTTCACTAGTCATTGTTCATTTGTCACTTTTCACGTGTATTGTTAAAAAAAACAATCAAAAGAAGAAAAGAATCGGAAAAGAAAAAAGAATTATATATATATATATATATATATATGTGGCAGTTGTTCTTCCTTTAAATTTCAGTGCACATTAGTTGTTTGATAAAATTCCTAAGTGTCAAACATCTTTGTCTAATCTTTGTTTTTCCATAGTTTAAATTTGTCTTGCTTGTTATTAGTAGTAAAATTGTTCTTTGCTACTTGTCTTTTGTTGGTACTACAATTTTGTTTTATTCCTTGTGATTGCTACAGTTGAAAGTGATTCTTGAACTATAGATTGTTTGATTCTTGTAAGAACCATAAGTCAGAGAACGAGTGGAAAAAGGCAAGAGTGCATATTATACAAAAGCCAAATTGAGAGTAAACACGAGTGGTACATCTTTGAGTGCAAACACGTGAGAAGAGTGGTGAGGTCCTATTACTTCATTTGTTTGGTCCTTTCTTTTTTTTACTTGAAAGATGGCAGGTGCAGGTGGTGGTGGTGGTACCCCTCCTCTAAGGGGTGACAATAGATTATTGACTGATGCCATTACAACCCAAATGCAAAGAATGTTGACAGAACATACCGAGGAGTTGTATGGGAGAATTGAACAACTAGAAAATCAAGGAAATGATGATGATGGTGGAGGTAGAAGGAGGAGAAGGAGAAATAATGAAGGTGATGTTAGAGATAACAGAATTGAAGGAGTAAAGCTGAACATACCCCCTTTTCAAGGAAAGAGTGATCCAGAAGCATATTTGGAGTGGGAAATAAAAATTGAGCAACTATTTGCATGCCATAATTACACAGAAGATAAAAAGATGAGGGTGGCAACCATGGAATTCACTGATTATGCTCTCATTTGGTGGAACCAATTACAAAGGGAAAGGGTGAGATATGAAGAACCCTTGGTGGAAAGTTGGGAAGAAATGAAGAGGTTGATGAGAAGAAGATTTGTTCCTTCTCATTATCAAAGAGATCTTCATAACAAGCTCCAAAGACTCATACAAGGTAGTAGAGGTGTTGATGAATATTACAAAGAGATGGAGGTTTCTATTATTAGGGCTAATGTTATGGAGGCACGGGAGGCTACTATGGCCCGATTCCTACATGGGCTAAATAGTGATATAAGGGATGTTGTGGAGCTGCAAAATTATGTTGAGTTTGAGGATTTAGTACATCAAGCTTCCAAGGTGGAACAACAATTGAAGAGAAAGGGTGTCATGAGGAGGAGTCCATCTAATTTTCACTCTCCTAGTTGGAAGGACAAAATAAGAAGGAGGGAGGATCATCAACAAATAATCCCAATGTTATAGCTCATAGAAATCAAAATAAGTCTGATGAGGCACTTAAGAAAACAAGGTGTAGTGAGGTTAAGTGCTTCAAATGTTTGGGAAGAGGTCACATAGCTTCTCAATGTCCCACTAAGAAGACTATGTTACTTAAGGAGGCTGGAGAAATAATTAGTGAATCTTCTTTAGATTCTCCATCTAGTGATGAAAATGAGCATGAAGATGAAAGAGAGTTAGAAGGAGATTTGTTCATGATTAGAAGGATGTTGGGTAGTCAATCAGTTGAATTGAATGATTGTCAAAGAGAAAATATTTTTCATACAAGGTGTCTCATTCAAGGGAAGTTGTGCTCTTTGATCATTGATGGTGGGAGTTGCACTAATGTGGCTAGTGCACTGTTGGTTTCAAAAATGAATTTGGAGACTAAGCCACACCCGCGACCTTACAAACTTCAATGGCTTAGTGAAGATGGTGAGATGACCGTGAATAGGCAAGTTGAAGTGGGTTTTTCCATAGGGAAATATGAAGATTCTGTTTTGTGTGATGTGGTGCCTATGGAGGCTTGTCATTTACTTATTGGGAGACCATGGCAGTATGATAGGAGAGTTATGCATGATGGTTTCACTAATAAGTTCTCTTTTATGCATAAAGACCGCAAAACTACTCTTGCACCTTTGGTTCCAAGAGAAGTTAGTGAGGATCAACTGAAAATGAGAAAGAAAAGAAAAGAAGAAAGAAAAGAAAAAGAGAGAGAAAAGAGAAAACAAAAAGAGAGTGAAAAGAAAAAGGAAAAAGAGGAAGAAAAAGAGAAAGAGAGAAAAAAATCAAATCTATTTATAAAAGAAAAAGAAGTCAAAAGAGCTATGCAATTGAGAAAGCCAATACTTTTACTTTTGAGTAAAGAAAGTAAATCAAATAGTCCATGTTTTACTAACTCTCTTCCAAAAGAGGTTTCTTCTTTGTTGTAGGATTTTAAAGATGTTTTTCCCAAAGAAGTGCCTATAGGTCTACCCCCTCTTAGGGGTATTCAGCATCAAATTGACCTTATTCCAGGAGCTTCATTGCCTAATAGACCAGCCTATCGAAGCAATCCCCAAGAAACCAAAGAGATTCAAAAGCAAGCTGAAGACTTAATGCAAAAGGGGTGGGTTAAAGAAAGCTTGAGTCCATGTGCAGTCCCAGTCATTCTAGTCCCTAAGAAAGATGGAACTTGGAGGATGTGCACAGATTATAAAGCTATCAATAACATCACGGTAAAGTATAGACATCCCATTCCTAAGTTAGATGACTTGTTGGATGAATTGTATGGTGCTTGTATCTTCTCTAAAATTGACTTGAAAAGTGGATATCATCAAATTAGAATTAGAGAAGGAGATGAGTGGAAAACAGCTTTTAAAACTAAATATGGGTTGTATGAGTGGCTAGTTATGCCTTTTGGGTTAACTAATGCTCCAAGCACTTTTATGAGATTGATGAACCATGTCTTGAAAGAGTTTTTAGGCAAATGTGTAGTGGTGTATTTTGATGATATTCTGATATATAACACTAATTTTGATTTACATGTTGAACATTTGTGTGCTGTCATGAATGTGCTTAGAAAGGAAAAATTATTTGCTAATCTTGAAAAATGTACCTTTTGCACTGATCATGTTGTGTTCTTGGAATTTATTGTGAGTTCTAAAGGGGTACAAGTTGATGAGGAAAAGATTAGAGTCATCCAAGAGTGGCCTACCCCTAAGAATGTGAGTGAAGTGAGAAGCTTTCATGGGTTAGCTAGTTTCTATAGGAGGTTTGTTAAAGATTTTAGTACTTTGGCTGCACCTCTTAATGAAATAGTCAAAAAGCATGTTGGGTTTAAATGGGGTGAAAAACAAGAAAATGCATTTTCTGAACTTAAGCACAAACTATCTAATGCCCCCATCCTTGCATTACCAAATTTTGCAAAATCTTTTGAAATTGAATGTGATGCATCTAATGTGGGTATTGGGGTTGTTTTGCTACAAGAAGGTCATCCAATTGCTTATTTTAGTGAGAAGTTGAATGGGGGTGTCCTAAACTATCCCACCTATGATAAGGAATTGTATGCCTTAGTGCGTGCTTTACAAACTTGGCAGCATTACCTTTTACCAAAAGAGTTTGTAATTCATAGTGATCATGAATCTCTGAAATATTTAAAGGGACAAGGTAAGTTAAATAAGAGGCATGTCAAATGGGTTGAGTTCTTGGAGCAATTTCCATATGTCATCAAGCATAAAAAGGGAAAAGGGAATGTAGTAGCTGATGCACTTTCTAGGAGACATGCATTACTTTCTATGCTTGAAACTAAATTGTTTGGTCTTGAATCTTTAAAAGACATGTATGTGAATGATGTGGATTTTGCTGAAACTTTTGCTGCATGTGAAAGGTTTTCTAAAAATGGTTACTTTAGGCATAATGGATTCTTGTTTAAAGCAAATAAATTGTGTGTGCCTAAGTGTTCCATTAGAGAGTTGCTTGTGAGTGAATCACATGAAGGGGGTTTGATGGGTCATTTTGGGGTTCAAAAGACTTTAGAAAATTTGCAAGAGCATTTCTTTTGGCCTCATATGAAACGTGATGTGAATAAGTTTTGTGATCACTGCATTATGTGTAAAAAGGCTAAATCTAGGGTTAAGCCTCATGGGTTGTATACTCCTTTACCTGTTCCTAAATATCCTTGGACTGACATTTTTATGGACTTTATTAAAATATGGAAAGGATTATGTGTTTGTTGTTGTTGATAGGTTTTCTAAGATGGCACATTTCATACCTTGCAAGAAGGTAGATGATGCTTGTCATGTGGTTGATTTGTTTTTCAAGGAAGTAGTAAGGCTACATGGGTTGCCGAAGAGCATTGTGAGTGATAGGGATTCAAAATTCCTTAGTCACTTTTGGAGGACCTTGTTGGGTAAGATTGGTACTAAATTATTGTTTTCTACTACTTTCACCCACAAACTGATGGTCAAACTGAGGTAGTCAACAGGACTTTAGGCACATTGCTTAGGACTATTTTAAAGAAAAATCTTAAGACTTGGGAAACATGTTTACCGCATGTTGAGTTTGCTTATAATCGAGTTATCCATAGCACCACTAATTGTTCACCATTTGAGATTGTGTATGGATTTAATCCTTTGACTCCTCTTGATTTTTTGCCTTTGCCTAACATTTCTATGTTTAAGCATAAGGAAGCACAGGATAAAGCAGAATATGTGAAGAAGCTACATGAGCAAGTAAAAGCTCAAATTGAAAAGAAGAATGAGAGCTACGCGAGGCAAGCTAACAAGGGTAGGAAAAAGGTGGTGTTCCAACCTGGTGATTGGGTTTGGGTACACATGAGAAAGGAAAGGTTTCCTGAACAAAGAAAGTTTAAACTTCAACCTAGAGGAGATGGGTCATTCCAAGTCTTAGAGAAGATCAATGATAATGCTTATAAGATTGATCTACCAGGAGAGTATAATGTAAGTTCTTCTTTTAATGTTGCTGACTTTACTCCTTTTGATGCAGGAGATGAATTCATAGATTTAAGGACAAATGCTGCCCAAGAAAGAGGGAATGATGTGGACATAAAGGCCCAAGCCCATAACGAGAAGGATCAAGACCAAGATCCAATCCAAGACTTAGGTGGACCTATGATAAGAGGCAGACTCAGAAAAACACAAGAGGTATTGCAATACAAAGTGACCAATTTGCTAAAGGCCCAACTATTAAAAGATCCAAACATGGAGGAGTCTAGACCTATCACATGCATAGAATGTTTGGAGAGCTAGGAGGCACAACTAAAAGATTTAGTTTTTATTATTATTATTATTTTATTTGCTACAGTGGGGATTTGAACCCAAGATCCAAAGCTTATAATGCCTTCATTGAACCATCTGGATAATTTAACTTTGCTTGAGATATTAGGATTTTAATTTATCTTTATTTCCTGCAATGAGACAAACTCATAAACTTAAGTTGTATTAAACATTTGGGAATTCAGAATGAACGTACGTAATATTCAGATTACTTTGTGAGTTGTTGCTCTGCTAGGGTTCTTCCTTGCATCACTTGATCTTATCAAGAATTATTCGATTCTTGTGGCGATCCTTCTTGACTTATCAAATATTCTTATTTGTGGCGCCTATGGTATCTTTTATTTTTTTCTGTTTTCTATTTCCAATCAAATCAATTCTTAGAACCTAACCCTAAATTGATCCAATAACTGTTTGTAGGAGTCCATATCTTGTGAGAACAGTAAGATATCATCAATATAAATGATCGCTCTAATATGGACTCAAAGATTTTTGTCATGGCTTTTTGGAACAGTGATGAGGTTGTTTAAGTCTAAAGGGCATTACTTTCCATTTGACATTGGGTATATATAGAAAGTAGTTTTGTATCAGTGAGTTGGGTCAATGCTTAATTGCCAGAATTCCGATTTGAGGTCAAACTTAGAAAAGATATGGGTTTCTTTTATCAGAGTGGGTGAGGATGAGGTTTTCAGTATTGAGAATTTGTCATCCTTAAGAAAATTATTAAGAGGCTTGTAATCGATAACTAACCTATTTTTTCCTCTGGTTTTTTCGGACCTTTTTTCCATATAAAAGGCTTGATAGACCAAATTGGATTGTGTTAGTTCGATCAGGCCTTGTTTCAATAGTTCCTGACATTCTTGTCTTGCTAACTGTAGGTCTGACGGAGACATTTCTTGCTAACTGTACAAAGGACTTAGGATTCTTCCATATGAGAAAATTTTTCATGACTATTAAAACACAGGGATGTTAACTTATTCTTTATTTCTGTCAGGTCTAGAGGAGCTTCAGAGAGGGAGAAGAGTTTGGGTACGTCTGTGAAAGATCTGAATTCCCTCTTGAACTTGATTCTTATAGGATGGATCTGAAGTTTGTTAGTCATAGAAAAAATATTCATACCTACTAGTATATCCTTATTGGGAAACTTGCTCCCAATTACTTTGGACCAGACTGTACATTCTGGAAAAAATTTGATTCCAATTAGAGCTCTGGTAATTAGCTCAATCTTGAAGATTTTTCTGTCAGCTGCAACGAAGTAGGAGGCTTCCTTCTTCCAAAAATTTTTGGGAAATATGTCAAGATCTATCATAGACTTTTGGGCTCCTATGTCAAGATAAGTTATAACTTTAATGACTTTCTCATACTTCGAAGGAAAAAGTTGGACTTCCAAGCATGGTTGTGGAGGAGAGACATTGATAGGATTGGTCTCTTGAAAAGAAAATATTAGAACAGTATCAGTTTTCGTTTCTTCAAAATATTCAGATTTTGTCTTGTTAGAGGAGATGGTGAGGGCAAAGATGGTCTCTTCATCTGCAGAGCTTTATTCTGAATAGAGAGACTTTATGTCGTCATTATCATCAAACTAGAGATTGGAGATGATTTTTATGGCTTTTTCAGCTTTGTGGGGACAGTTCTTGGAGAAGTATCATTTCCTTTTGCAGATAAAACATTGGTCTTGTGTTTTTCCTTTGAACTTCTTCTTGCAGTTGCCTGAACAAGGCTTCTTGCATTTAATCTCAAGATACGACTTTTGACAGACTTTGTTAAACTTGTTTTTCTGAGTCATGATGTTAGAAAAGAACTCGTGTTGTCTGCAAAAGCTTGTCAACTGCTTCGAGGGTCTTCTAGTGAATTTGACCCATAGTCAAGGTGGTGAAGTCTTTTTGGACAACCATTGTCATCCTGTTCAATTCTGGTTGTACTCAACAGGAAGGGATGCGACATAGGTGTTGTTTAGGCTAGGGTCATTGAGTCCATTAAGGTGGTAGAACCTCTTGCTCATTCGCTGGTAGTGCTTCTCCAAGTCTTTAATCTTGACTAAGTAGCATCTCATTTCAAAGAACTCTTGTCTGAGTTTCTTGTCGATTATCGAGTCATCCCCTATGAATTCTTCATACAAGGCTCCGAGTACTGCTAAGGTTTGTCCCAGTTCATGGAACTGGTTCTGTCAGACAACTCCGAGGTTATGATACCACTCTTTGAGAGTTTCAATCATTCTGCAACAAAATTCTTCTATGACCTTATATGAGTTAGAGTCTCTGACTAGTTTGGTGTCTAACCAAGCTCTAAATTCGATTAGCCTCGCTCTCCATTAGCTTAGCTTGGAGGGATGCCGTCAATAGTGAACCAGGATCCATCATTTAGCTTTGAAGAAACATTTTTGTCTTAGTAGGATCAGAGTCAACTTCTTGATCAGAAGGGTCATATATGAGTTTATGTCTGACTTCTGATCGGGAGGTGTTAGTCATAAAGATTTGCGTTAGATCTTCAAAAGTAGGGACTTCAGTTTCTGACTCTTGAGAGAAATGGCCTTCAACAATTGTAAGGTTGGTAGAAATATCCGTAAGAGTTAGAGTTATACAAGTATGGGTAAATATTATAATTATAGGAGTATCACAAATATTAAAGTTATATGAATATAGTAAGAATTTGAGTGGGACAAGTCTCTAATCATTTGAAAGTAGACATGTTAAAAGTCTTGGAATATTGAGGTCATACGGATCTTGCTTTGTGGTGAAGATAATCTTCAAACGTACTAAAGTTTATTTAATCATTAATATTAATAAATAAAGTCCTAAAGTTTAGAATTATATAATATTTTTGTATAAGGATATTTTTTATATTGTCATCATCACTTATTCTGATATATGATATTAATTTATTTTAATATAATTTTGTATTAATTAAAAAAAATATAATTTGTATTCATTATATAACAAAATATTCATAAATACTTCACCTTCTTAAAAAGATTGTGAACTTATACTATTCTAGATAATATTTGTAAGTTGTTCGCATGAGGATGAGCGACAACTACTGAGGGTGGCGTAGGTTGAACAGTCATTGAGGGGATTGCAGTGGAGGAAGGAAGAAAGAACAGCAACAGTGAAACGGGGACTTAATGTTGCGACAACGGCGATTCGTGGAAGAGGCAACTTGCACGACTTCGTGATATTGCGATATGTAATAGGTGTAATTATCTTCTCCTAGGGTCTTTCACTGGTCAGGCGAAGGGGTAATTCCTTAAATTGCCAGTAATGTAAGTTACAGTTGATTAGTAACTAAGACCAAATATTACAGATTTGGCACTTTGAATTTACCTTTCATTCTGATCGTGACCAGATATATAAGATTACTGCTGCATTTTAGGATCGATCTGTCCCGCAAATTAAAGAAGAAATTTGCCTAGTTTCGGATCGTACTGCAGAAAGCACTACTTCCGGCTATTTTCATCTAGTTGGTTCAACTTTTCTTAATTCGAGATTGGGTTGGTGTTCAGTGTGGGCTGTCTCATTTGGTAATGTATATGTTTTCAGTTTCAAGAGGGAAGAAGCGGCGTAGAGTAGTTGGTTAACTCTTCAGGTAATGTATATGTTTCCACTCCATTTTCATTACGAAGATGTATCACGTCAGGATCCGTTGCTCAAACTCAATCACGCCAACGTTATGGAAGTTCCTGGATCGTGTGAAATAAGAGTAGTACCAAAGGCACCCTATGATTTCAGAATAAAAAATAGAAAATTAACTGATAGTGTGATGAGATTATTAAGTTATTTAATTTTAGTTAATTTTATTTCATGAATAATTGATATTAACTACGTCAATAGTTATATATTTTCACATTTATTTACTCTTTAACTACTTCTAGGGTGAACGAAATTCTGCGGTAGTTAAGTATTCCTGATCCCAAATTGGTAATATGCCAATAAATTTTTTAACACAAACTGGTAAAGTGAAAAAACGTTTCATATTAAAGAATATGGTGACTACATTAAATAAAAGAACAATGAACACATAAACCTATGTTTGAATTCTTACAATCAGCCTTCCACATGAAAATTTAGATACAATGGTATATGAAAAGTGAAAATCTGTAACACCTTCAAGTTTTCTTGTTAGGCTCAAAGACAAACTTGATAATGGAATCTTTGATGGACAACAATTCTGGAAACTCTTTTTTGAGCTTGGAAGCATCCATTTCATTGTTACTCCTTGGAGCAACTATTACCTTTGCTTGTTCTTCCAAATCAAAATTCTCCCATTTAAATTGTGGGTCTATGTAATCCCTATACAATTCTAATATCTGATTGTGGCTAATCACCCCTGGATTGGTGAAGTTCCATATCCCTCTTAAGTTCCTCTTAGCCATTTCAATGGATATGGGTAAGAGTTCATCTAGCACTGTCATGCTATTAGGTATGTTTACCACTTTGTTGTAACGAGAAACCTTTGTGATGAAGTTTCTAGGATTGCTAAGATCTGAGGATATTGGCATTCTAACTCTCAATGTGCAGACATTTTCATAATTTCTTAGAAGGTCCTCCACCTGCATGTATTGTGCCAAATCCTTAAATATGATTAACGTGACATCAAGATAAATGCATTATGTATCATAGTCAACTGTTTTTAACCTTATTCGGATGAACTTTTTCATAAGAGAAGAGAAAGAAAATTAAACTTCTCATATAAGCTAAAAGTAACTTATTTTCTAAACTCCTATAACAACTCTCTCATTTAACTTTTCCAAAGTTGATTTTTTTTTTATCAGAAAAACTCCATTTTTTTGTTTTATCTTTCCTTGTAAAAGTTTTGTAGAAAAGTGTATCCAATGAGATTCTTAATAAATAATAGCTGGTTATGTTCCTGTTTGTTGGTAGACTATATCGTGTCTAAACATTGTTCTGGTATTTGTGAAAAAAACAAAATGTAAATGAAATAGGCATATGTTTACCAAAACATTTAGATGAATGGCAGTATGTTACTACTACAAATAAGATGAAAATGAAAATTCGTAGATATTACCATGGCCTTGGTCTTTGAATAGAAGGAGCCAATGAAATTTGGTTTGTCCTCTTCCTTGAACCCAATGCCTGATCCTAGAGGATGGTCCTTGTCATACTCAAATATGCAACCAGTTGCAAAATTCATCATATATAAGTCATGTTCCTTGCAAACATCAGCCAGGGTTAAAGTCCCCACAACATTAGTCCTTATAGTTTCAACCTTGTGTGACTCACACCAATCAACATTAGGCCTTCCTGTAACACCAGCTGCATTCAACACATGGGTTGGCTTTACCCTCCTTATATCATCCTCAAGTGATTTCCTATCTTGCAATCTCCCTCTTCCATATTCCCAATCAATACTGTCCTCATCACAAAGCTTTCCCAACAACCCCCCTATCCAACCTGTCCTCCCATATATCAAAAACTTGAATCCTGAATTGTTGCTTCTAACTTCAGTAAATGACCTGGCAAGCCTTGAGTATCCATATTGAAAGGACCATTGAGCTTCATCAGAGAGATTGATGGCTGAGAAACGTGGATGAGGGTTTAAAGCAGCGGAAACATCACCCCACCAACCAGGATTCTTTTGGTACCAGTCAATTGTCATCATAAGTCCTTCCTCCCAGGGAATTCTCTCCTCCCAACCAAGTCGTTTGAGCTTTTGATCATCCAGAAAATATCTCTTATCATTGAAAGGCCTATCTTGAACAAACTCAATAACATCTTTAGGATTCAATTTAAAGAGTTTGCATATTTGCTTTGCAACATCTAACACACTCCTTTCTTTCTTGGTGCCAATGTTGTAAATTTGGCCAATCTCTCCTTTGTGAAGTATGACATCAAAAGCTTCTGCGACATCCCCACAGTGGAGGTAGCTCCTCACATTGGATCCATCTCCATGGATTGGCAATTTCTCACCCTTCATTGCAAGAAGGATGAACTTAGGAACAAGCTTTTCTGGATATTGGTTGGGACCATACACATTATTTCCTCTAGAAGTTATAACTGGAAGACCATAAGATCTGTGATAAGCCATGACCAACATCTCTGCACCGGCTTTTGTTGCAGAATAAGGATTGGTGGGTAGAAGCTGAGATGCCTCATGGTTTCCAATATTATCCTCTAAGTCTGTTTCACCATAGACTTCATCTGTGCTAACATGAATGAACCTTTTGACACAATCGGTGACCCTGCATGCTTCAAGAAGCACATGAGTGCCATAGATATTATTGTAGGTGAATTCCATGGAATTTCCAAATGAATTGTCCACATGGGTTTGAGCAGCAAAATGCATAATGGTGTCTATTTTCTCTTCTATCAAAACATGATTCACAATATCAGCAGTAGCTATATCACCCTTAATAAATTTGAAGTTTGGTGATGATGTACATGACTTCAAATTCTTGAAAGTGGAGCAATAGTCTAGTTTATCAAGAGCTACAATCTTGTAGCTAGGGTACTTGTTGATTAGCTTTGTAGTGACATGAGAGGCTATGAAACCAGCAGCTCCAGTTATGAGGATGTTTTTTGGTTCATACATGGTTGGCTTTGATGATATTTTTCTTCTGTGTCTATGGTTTGCTATCTACAATGTTCTGTCACTGAAAAAAAAGAATCAAGGATCAATCTCAAGAAAAAAATAGAGAAAACAAAAACCATAACCTCTTATAAATGAATGTTTTGAACATCTATAAGTTCCCTCTTGAATTAGGATCACACAAGGAGAAGCCCTGCCATTAGTTAGTTATTGGGGCGCTCCCAAAAACGTTCGGATTGAAATATGACTTTCAAATTAAATTCCTTATTAATGAATGTGGCAAAGATATTAACAATGTCATTTGAAAAAAAAGGAAGAGATTAACGACGGAAACTAATAGAGTTTTTGCATATTTTTATTAATCTATGAAAAGATCTATGTAAACATGAATTCATACGTCTCAATCCAAAAAAAAGAAAGGAAATTGATGAAAAGATCTTTTGGAACAAACAAAAACAAAACATGAATCATGGATTAATTAACCACTTATGAAGGATAAAATTCATAGACATGAATATGCCATTGGGTTATCCAAAAGAAACAAAATCATGCATCGGTTACTTACATAAGAAATAATGCATATCACAATTTGAGAAACATCCAAGAGAGACATCTAACATAAACTAATTCTGTTGTTAATTATTGTAATGTCTTGAGGAAGCAGCACATAGGCTTCTCACCTACAATAAATTTTGTGGGTTGTGAGAACAGTTGGTGCAAATTATCAGAAAATAGGAGAGAGAAAATAGTATTGTCTGTTGTAGATTAATTCACTCTTGATGTTCGAATAGGGGCTATAACTTCAAAACGTGCACTATGATCCGATATTCTTTGAACCTAAATTTGGTTTTCAATAACTCCCACTTGTTGATCTCCATCACCACAACCTTAATTTTAGTATTTTTAGAGTGTGTTTTACATAGTGTAATGATATATAAATAACCTCATTTATTCAACTACTCTTCTTTAATATTCAAATAATAAAAAACAAAAAAAATATTAAATTATTTTTTAAAATTTTATATTATGTTCGTTTTCTACGCTTTATATATATTTATATATATGTACGAAGAGTGAATCAAATGTAAATATTATAACCCCTTACCAAGAGTGCACCGACTAAGTTGTTCACCATGATATACAGTAAACATGAGGGAAATGATTTTTATAATGATATTTTTCTGTTTAATACGATTGTTGTAGCCTACTTTATGAGAGTTGCTACATTGAGACTCCTATAATTCAATATATGTCTCTTTTTCTTCAAGATAACAAAAAGTAATTAGTACAAACTTTGAATTATACGTACAACATATTTTAATTGTCCATCATTTTATCATCTCATGTACAATGATCTGATTATTTTGTAGATATCCCAAACTGCACTATAATATATGGAAAGAGTTTCTCATTTCAAGTTTTATTTATGTTATAAATTGTTTGACCTAGTTTAAACTATTTTTCGGATCTTTAAAATTGACTTATTTAATTAAGTCTAGGTTGAGACCCTATTTAAACCTATAATAATAAAATAATACATATATTATTATTTTAATAAAATGGACTTTCAAATCACGTTTCATTTTCAATCTATCATTTTTATATCTTCGACTCCATTTTTTCATTTTCATTATCAACATTATTCGCGTTGAAAAGATAATAGAGCGAGTTAGCAAAAAAGACTAATTAATAGATAAGAGAGCATGTAACCTTCATTCTACACAAAAGTTACGAAGTCAATGACTCGACCTTACAAGAGTAAGAGGAATGTCTTACCTAGAAAAATAGTTGATGAAAGTCTAATCCTAAGCTACCCTGTTAGAAATGTACACAAAATCTAACTTATTTTATCATCTTAAAACTAATAATCTCTAGTTATATATTTTTTAAAATGAATATTATCTCTTCTTTTTGAAAATTATTTTTCAAAATGAATATTATCCCGTCTTTTAAAAAAAAAAAATTGTGACCATTTTTTCCATAGGATATGGAGAAATATACCAAGAGGAAAATGATTTTCATGATGATATTTTTTCTTGATTCTTGAAGCTTTTTAACGAGAGTAGCTTATTGACACCTCTATCTATTCAAGATATGTCTCTTTCTATTTGAATAATAATAATAATAATAATAATAATAATAATAATAATAATAATAATAATAATAATACAAAACTGTTAATACAAGTTTTGAATTATATGTAAGACATATTTTAATTGTCCATCATTTTCATCTCGGACACGACTTATTGATTTGATTACTTTGCAGATATCACACACTTTATACTTTAATGGGTGTTATTAAGAGTTCATCAATCAGATTATAAGATGTTAATATATGAGTATTTAATATTACCTATATTTTTTACATACAAAACTCTCTCTTAACTTTTGTATATAATTCACATTTTCATTTTATATTTTGTTTCGTAAATAATTTCAGTGTTTTATAGACTTTTAACACTAGAAAATGTTCATTCTTTTGATAAAATGATTTTGTTATTAGTGTTTTTGAAGTTTTTTTCCTTTTAACTCTTTTGATAGTTTATTTGAAGAGATGTCTATTCTTTGTAATATTCCTTGTCCGTATTTTTTATGACAAACCATCGTTTACAAATATCTAGACAGATACTTTTGTGATTGAAATTAGATAACCTTTTAGAGGTATACTTTTACACTATTATTTACTGTTAATTTATTAGTTTATGATCATGAAACACTTAATTTTTTATTTTATTTTTTTTATAAGAAAAGAGTCTTAAGTCAAACAATGAAAGTCAGATCTCATAATTCACGTTGAAAAATTATTTATTCATTTGTTTATTTAAAATTTACTTACAACTTATAGATAAAATAAAAATAATAATATATTATCGTATAAAAAATTATTGTAATATTATTTTTATTTTATTTTTAAAATTATTATTTTATAAAACGGACTAATCTAACTTAACATCATTTAAATTACGACTTAAGTAGGTTTGACTAAAATTGGCTTGATTTTATTTGGGTCATAAATTGTTTTGACCTAACTTTGTCTATTTTTTAGATCATTCGATAATTTATCAAGTTAAACATATTTTAACACCCAATTTAAATATATAATAATAAAGTATTAAATATATCATTATGTAGTTAATAAAATGGTTGTCAATTCAACGTTTCATTTTCATCATTCTCAATCTATTATTTTCATCTCTCGTATCCATTTCATGCTTTATTCTCAATCTATCATTTTCATCTATTTACACTCGTTTGTCATGTCTTGTTCTTAATCTATCATTTTTATCTTTTTGCATTTGTTTGTCAAGTGAGTTTCTTTCTTTCCTTTTGAAATGACAAACAAATACACTTACGCTAATTAGTAGACAAGAGAGTGTGAGTGCATAACCTTATGCAAAGGTTACAAAGTTACAGAGTGAACTTAGGAGAGTTAAGGGAAGGTCATACCATATCTAAAAGAAAGTTTAATCCTTAGCTCCCCTATTACACACAATTTAACTTATTTTATCATCTTAAAATTAATTAGTTATATATTTTTCAAATTAAATATTATTTCGTACGTCTATTTTAAAAATAAATATTATCCCTTCTTTTTTAAAAACTTCTCTGAATCAAGTTTGTGACCTATTTCTTTCATGGGAAATGGATATGGAGATATACAAATAGTAAACATGATGATATTTTTTCCTTTAATATGATTCTTGGTGAGACTAGATATACTAAGATATGTCATTCAAGATATGTCTCTTCTTATTTGAGCTAAGATAATAAGTAGTTAGTACAAACTTTGTCTTATAGATAAGACATCTTTTAATTGTCCATCATTGTTAATACTTTGCACATATCCCAAACTTTATACTTACAATACATTAAAAGAGTTTCTTTTTTTTTTTTAACGTATAACCTTTTGTTCGATGTCTAAAATGTCAATATATGTATTTAATATTATCTGTCTTTTTAACATACAAAACCTCTTTTAACTTTTGTATTCTTTATTGTTGAATATAGAGAAAATAGAGTTTGAGATTTATCTCCCTTGTGTACAAACCACACATAGGGTAATCTATTTATAATAGAGAGAGATACAACTAAAAGAGTAACTGAAAGTAACAAAATAAACAAAAGATATTGTGGTTAACAATATCTAACAATATCTAAACAATATCTAACACTCCCCCTCAAGCTGGAGCATACAAATCGTATGTGTTAAGCTTGTACAAATATAATCAATTCTAGACCCTCATAAAGACTTAGTAAAAATATCTGCTAACTGATCATTTGAGTTAACAAACTCAGTCTTGATGTCTCCAGACATAATCTTTTCTCGAATGAAATGATAATCAATCTCAATGTGTTTGGTCCTCTCATGAAAGACAGGATTAGAGCTAATATGAAGAGCAACCTGATTGTCACACACAAGTGTCATTTGAGTGACATATCTAAATTGTAACTCTCTAAGTAATTTCTTGACCCAAACAAATTCACAGACAGCTGAGGTTATAGCTCTATATTTTGCTTCTGCACTGGATCTTGCCACAACACTCTATTTCTTACTTTTCCATGAGATCAAGTTACCACCAATGGAGACACAATATCTAGATGTAAATCTTCTATCCGAAAGAGATCATGTCCAATCAGTATCTAAGTAGCAAACAACTCTTGTATGGTTATTAGAACTATATAACAATCCTTTTCCAGGAGATCCTTTAATATACTTCAAGATACAAATGACTGCATTCCAATGATCTTCACATAGGAAATTAAGAAATTGGCTTACCACACTAACTGCAAAAGAAATGTTACGACGAGTAATTGTAAGATAATTCAATTTTCCAATCAATCTTCTATATTGCTCAGGATCAGGTATAGGCTCCCCCTGATTTGGTAGAAGTTTAGTATTGGGATCCATGGGTGTATCAACAGACTTTGAACTCATCAACCCAGTTTCCTCCAAAATATTCATGGCATACTTCCTTTGAGATATAACAATACCATCATTGGACTGTGTCACCTCAATACCCAAGAAATATCTAAGTTTTTCAAGATCTTTGGTCTAAAAATGGTGACAGAGATGTTGTTTCAACTGAGAGATGTCATGGTTGTCACTACTTGTAAGAACGATATCATCAACATATATTATCAAGTAAACACATCCAGCACTTGAGTGTTGATAAAAGATAGAGTGATATGTTTTACACCTACCAAATTGTTGAACAACCTTGCTAAAATTTCCAAACCAGGCCTAAGAGACTGTTTTAGGCCTTATAGGGATTTGCGAAGACGACATATCATCTCAGAAGACTCCTCGTGAGCAACAAACCCAGGAGGTTGTTCCATATAGATTTCTTCTTGCAAACCACCATTGAGGAAATAATTTTTAACATCCAGTTGATAAAGAGGTCATTGTTGAAGAGCGGTCATGGCGATAAATAAACGAACAGAAGTCATCTTTACCACGAGAGAAAGGTATCTCCATAATCCAACCCAAAAATTTAGGTATAACCTTTGGCCACAAGATGAGCTTTGAGGCAATCAATAGTACCATCAAGTCCAACTTTGATAGCAAACACTCACCTGCAACCAACAACAGATTTCTCAGACGGTAATGGGACCAATTCCCAAGTTCCACTATTATGAAGAACACTTACTTCATCTAAAATGGCCTGATGCCAACCAGGATGGGCTAAAGCTTCAAGGACAGTTTTTGGAATGGTCATAGAAGAAATAGAGGAAAAACATGTATAAAAAGGTAATGACAATCGATGATAACTCAAAGCAATATAATGGGGAAAGGGATTACGTGTAGAACGAATACCTTTTTGGAAGGTAATGGGAAGGTCAGACTCAGGTGTCAAATCCGGAGGAGATAGAGTAGTTGACACTTGAGTGGAGTCACATGGTGGTGGTTGTGATTGGTTTTGACAACTATAAACCTGAAGAGGCGGTGGAGAAGAAGTTGACTGCGGAGTAGGAACTAATGGTGAAGAAGACACAGTTAGAGGGTCACAAACAACAGGAACATTAAAAATACTATGAGTGTTGACAGGATTGGATGGAGACAGAGGTGAAGATTGACTTTTAAAATAAAGAGAGACCTCATCAAAAGTGAAATTTGCAGACACAAAATAACGGTTAAGAGAAGGATAAAAACATTTGTATCCCTTTTGTGATCTTGTAAACCCTAAGAAAATAATTTATGTGATCTAGGAGAAAGTTTGTCAAAACCAGAACTGAAATTATGAACAAAACATGTAGACCTGAAAACTCTTAGAGGTAAGGGATGAAGTGGTTCATGAGGGAATAAAATGGAATGAGGTATTTTATTATCTAAAACCGAAGAAGGCATGCGATTAATGAGATAATATGCAGTAAGAAGAGCATCACCCCAAAAATGTTGAGAAACATCTCCATGAATTAAAAGAGTGTGAGTTATTTCAATAAGATGTATATTTTTACGTTCAGCTACACCATTTTGTTGAGGTGTATAAACATAAGAAGTTTGATGCAAAGTACCGTGAGAAGCCAAGAATTGTTTAAAAGAATGAGAAAGATATTCATGGTCATTATCAGTACGCAAAACTCTAACAGAAACACCGAACTGAGTTTATATTTCATTAAAAAAATATTGAAAGATATGAAATACTTCAGAACCTTTTTCATCAAAAATAACCAAGTACTTCTGGAATAATCATCAATGAAAGTAACAAAGTATTGAAAACCTAAAGTACACTTAACATGGCTAGGTCCCCAAATGTCAGAGTGAATCACGTCAAAAGGGGACGAAGCACCACATGTAACACTACGAGGAAAGAAAATATGACTATGCTTGCCTAATTGACACGACTCACATGCCAAACTAGACACCTTAGACAAGGCAGGGACAAGTTGTTGTAACTTGGCAAGACTTGGATAACCTAACTGAGCATGAAGAAGAGAGGGAGACTCCATAACTGCACCAACATGTGTAGAAGGACGAAGATGATAAAGACCATGAGACTCACATCCTGTGTCAATCACCTGTTTCGAAGTCTAGTCCTGTAAACACACAAAATTGTTAGTAAAAGAAACAACATAATCAAGAGAACGGGTTACACGATTGATGGATAATAGGTTAAAAGGAGACCCAAGGATATAAAGAACATTATCAATGGTTAAAGAAGGGAAAAGTTTAACAGTTCCAACACCATGAGATGATACTCTAGAGCCATCAGCTAGTGTAACAAAAGGTAAAGGATTAGGAGAGGATAAAGAGGAGAACAAAGATTTGTTACCAGTAATATGATTAGTGGCTCCTAAATCAAAATCCCAAGGACCAGAAGAAGATTGGGTTAGACCAGCAAAAGATGTACCTGTGTGTGCGGCAGACACAGTGGAACTAGAAGATTGTTGATCCTTATACCATTTGAGAAATTTGTTAAGCATAGCAGGTGTGTCGGATGAAACAGAAGAAGGAGGATCCCTAGTAGATAAAGGTGGGGAAAGATCAGTTTGAACAACTGCAGCAGTTCGAGGAGGACGACCATGTAATGTATAACACTTGTCAATTTTGTGACCTAGCTTGCACAATGTTCACACTCATGTAATGTATAACATTAGCTTGTCATAATGTTCACACTTAGGACGCCCTTTTTTCCCTGTTTATGAGGATGAGTTCGGTCATCACGGTGAGATACCAATGCAGAAGAATCATTAACAGAAGCAGGTGTGTTAGGGTTGGGTTTTGCTGGTACACGCAAAAGAGTGAAGCAGGTCGAAGTCAAGGTGGGGACAACCGGAGAACCCAAAATCTGATCACGGATATGTGAATATTAATCAGCAAGTCCGTGTAATGCCCATAACATGAAGAACTTTGATCGTTGTGCTATCTCAGTGGCAGGGTCGGGGGAAGGAGGCAATAACTCATTGAACTCATGAAAAATAGCATGAATTTTGCCCATATAATCAGTCATAGAATCTTGATGTTTAGGGGTAATAACATCTACAAATTTAGAACAGACACCATAGAGACGTTAAGTATCATTGGTATATAATAACTTGGCATGTTCCCAGATTTTGGCACACATTTCGTAGGAACGAAATATTTGTTTTAACAAAGGATTAAGAGTACCCTTGAGAACCACACATAATTGAGCATCAATGGTGTCCCAACGGTCTTCCTCATCAAGAGTGAGAGTAGGTGCTTTCGGGACAAGATGATCAAGATACTTTTGACTCTTAAGCCATAATTTGACGTCTGATGACCATGTGGCATAATTAGGGTCAGTTAACTTGTCAATGGATAAGTGCACATTAACATAGTTAGTGTAGATGAAAGGATCAGATGCAGTACTGACAAAATTGGAAGTACTAAAAGGAGCGGAAAAGGTCATAAAAGGCAGAGGCGGCGGCGGTGACAATGGCGTGAACCAGTACACCAGGTAAGTTCCCAAGAAAGAGAGGTGGGTCACTAATAGACACGCTTAAATACCAAGTCGTTCCTTGTCAGAACCTTGCTAGACATGCACTTTCACATTACCAAATAATATCCAGTAACAAAAATAACTATTTTCTAATGTGGAAGATCAGTTTAACCGACAACGGCGGTGGCGGCTTCAGCAGTGGACAAAGAGCATGAATTTTGCTCATATAATCAGTCATAGAATCTTGATGTTTAGAGGTAATAACATCTACAAATTTAGAACAGACACCATAGAGACGTTAAGTATCATTGGTATATAATAACTTGGCATGTTCCCAGATTTTGGCACACATTTCGTAGGAACGAAATATTTGTTTTAACGAAGGATTAAGAGTACCCTTCAGAACCACACATAATTGAGCATCAATGGTGTCCCAACGGTCTTCCTCATCAAGAGTGAGAGTAGGTGCTTTCGGGACAAGATGATCAAGATACTTTTGACTCTTAAGCCATAATTTGACGTCTGATGACCATGTGGCATAATTAGGGTCAGTTAACTTGTCAATGGATAAGTGCACATTAACATAGTTAGTGTAGATGGAAGGATCAGATGCAGTACTGACAAAATTGGAAGTACTAAAAGGAGCGGAAAAAGTCATAAAAGGCAGAGGCGGCGGCGGTGACAACGGCGTGAACCAGTACACCAGGTAAGTTCCCAAGAAAGAGAGGTGGGTCACTAATAGACACGCTTAAATACCAAGTCGTTCCTTGTCATAACCTTGCTAGACATGCACTTTCACATTACCAAATAATATCCAGTAACAAAAATAACTATTTTCTAATGTGGAAGATCAGTTTAACCGACAACGGCGGTGGCGGCTTCAGCAGTGGACAAAGAGCATGAATTTTGCCCATATAATCAGTCATAGAATCTTGATATTTAGAGGTAATAACATCTACAAATTTAGAACAGACACCATAGAGACGTTAAGTATCATTGGTATATAATAACTTGGTATGTTCCCAGATTTTGGCACACATTTCGTAGGAACGAAATATTTGTTTTAACGAAGGATTAAGAGTACCCTTCAGAACCACACATAATTGAGCATCAATGGTGTCCCAACGGTCTTCCTCATCAAGAGTGAGAGTAGGTGCTTTCGGGACAAGATGATCAAGATACTTTTGACTCTTAAGCCATAATTTGACGTCTGATGACCATGTGGCATAATTAGGGTCAGTTAACTTGTCAATGGATAAGTGCACATTAACATAGTTAGTGTAGATGAAAGGATCAGATGCAGTACTGACAAAATTGGAAGTACTAAAAGGAGCGGAAAAAGTCATAAAAGGCAGAGGCGGCGGCGGTGACAACGGCGTGAACCAGTACACCAGGTAAGTTCCCAAGAAAGAGAGGTGGGTCACTAATAGATACACTTAAATACCAAGTCGTTCCTTATCAGAACCTTGCTAGACATGCACTTTCTCATTACCAAATAATATCCAGTAACAAAAATAACTATTTTCTAATGTGAAAGATCAGTTTAACCGACAACGGCGGTGGCGACTTCAGCAGTGGACAAAGAGCATGAATTTTGCCCATATAATCAGTCATAGAATCTTGATGTTTAGAGGTAATAACATCTACAAATTTAGAACAGACACCATAGAGACGTTAAGTATCATTGGTATATAATAACTTGGCATGTTCCCAGATTTTGGCACACATTTCGTAGGAACGAAATATTTGTTTTAACGAAGGATTAAGAGTACCCTTGAGAACCACACATAATTGAGCATCAATGGTGTCCCAACGGTCTTCCTCATCAAGAGTGAGAGTAGGTGCTTTCGGGACAAGATGATCAAGATATTTTTGACTCTTAAGCCATAATTTGATGTCTAATGACCATGTGGCATAATTAGGGTCAGTTAACTTGTCAATGGATAAGTGCACATTAACATAGTTAGTGTAGATGAAAGGATCAGATGCAGTACTGACAAAATTGGAAGTACTAAAAGGAGCGGAAAAAGTCATAAAAGGCAGAGGCGGCGGCGGTGACAACGACGTGAACCAGTACACCAGGTAAGTTCCCAAGAAAGAGAGGTGGGTCACTAATAGACACGCTTAAATACCAAGTCTTTCCTTATCAGAACCTTGCTATACATGCACTTTCACATTACCAAATAATATCTAGTAACAAAAATAACTATTTTCTAATGTGGAAGATCAGTTTAACTGACAGCGGCGGTGGCGGCTTCAGCAGTGGACAAAGGCAAAAAAAATTTCAAAATAATCTAAAGCTCTAGATACCATGTTGAATATAAAGAAAATAGAGTTTGAGATTAATCTCCCTTGTGTATAAACCACACATAGGGTAATATATTTATAATAAAGAGAGGTACAATTAAAAGAGTAACTGGAAGTAACAAAATAAACAGAAGATATTGTTTGATATTGTGGTTAACAATATCTTAACAGTATCAAACAATATCTAACATTTATATAATGATATAATTTGCACTTTCATGCTATATTTTATTTTGTAAGTAATATTAGTGTTGTATAGACTTTTAACAGTAGAACATGCTTATTTTCATGACATTAGTTTTATTACAAGATGATTTTATTATTAATGTTTTCCAAAAAAAAATCTTTTAACTCTTATAATTCATTTGAAGTGATGTCTATTTTTGTGATATATTGTCCATGTTTTTCAACTGAGTAGACTCCTCTCACTTGATCAATAATCATTTACAAATATCCTAGATTGATACTCAATGAAAATATTAAACAACTTTCTATATATACGCTTTCATATCTTTCGTAACAAATGCCTTGCCCAATTACTTCTTTAACTTGTCAATTCTGGAAATATTTTTTCCAACAATAAGTATGTCATCAATATATAACAACAAGATAATAAATTTATCATCAACAAACTTTCTAACAAATACACAATGATCAAAAGTAGTCTTTTTATAATCTTGATCACACATAAAAGACTCAAATTTCTTGTACGACTGTCTTGGAGCCTACTTCAAACCGTATAGACTTTTTCTCAGTCTACACATGTAATCATCCTTGCCTTTAACAAGAAAACCATCAGGTTGTTTCATGTATATCTCTTCTTCCAAATTACCATGACAAAAAGTTGTTTTCACATGCATCTGTTCAACATCCAAATCAAGCGTAACAGTTAAACTTAACACACGATGGATGACATTTTCACCACAGGTGAGAAAATATCATTGAAATCAACACCATTTTTCTGTCTAAAGTCTTTCACCACTAATTTGGCTTTGTACCTTGGAGATTTAGAATTAACCTCTTGTTTCACCTTGAAAATCCACCTGTTCTCTAAAGTTTGTTTGCTCTTAGACAATTTTAAGTCATAAGTGTGATTATCATGCAAAGATTTCATCTCATCTTGCATTGCATCTAGCCAATTTTATTTTTCTTCACTTTCCAAAACTTCTTCAAAACACTCAGGTTCTCCACCATCAGTCAAAGTTACATACTCATCAAGAGAATACCTGGAAGACGGTTTTCTCAACCTATTAAACCTCCTGGTAGGAACTTGTGGTAATTCAGGTATATCATCATGTTTTTATTAGGCATCATTAATCATCAACATCATCATGTTGCTCATCATTTTGAGCATTAAACTCAACATTATCCAGACTGTGAATAGGTGTAGACCCCAAATCTTGCCCGACCTCCAGATAAAGAGTAGAAGACCTCCTATTCGAAGATGGATGAAGCCTAAAAAGCCATTAGGAGAGACTATTAGGTCCCATACTAGGATAGGAAGGATTTTCGGCATAAAAATAAGGTTTCTCGCCTTTTTGGGGACGAGACTGCCGTCTCGAAATCGAGACCGTCGTCTCGCCAAACGAGACGGCGGTCTCGCCACCTGCGAATGGCGAGACGGTGGTCTCGCTTTCCCAGACGGTGGTCTCGCCACCTGCGTAGGACGAGACGGCGGTCTCGTTTGGCGAGACGGCGGTCTCGCAACTGTCAGGCGCGAAAACCTATAAATAGGGGCTCCCCCCCCCCTCATTTCCACACACCACACAACTTTTGCTCTCCCCTCTCTCTAAAACCTCTCTCTAGAATCCCTCCGACGCATTTCCGGAGTTTCTGAGTGCCTTTGTGAGCGTTTTTCGGCGTCTAGAAAAGTTTCCAGCGCTGTGTAGAGTGAAGGGCTGCCACAAAGCACCCTCTTTTTTTTAAAAGAAATAAATAGAAAGCTTGCTTCTAAGGTTTCTACTCTCCCTCTCCACTTTTACTACTTTAATTTTAAATTATGCAATAGATTAGGGTCATGTAGTCATAGTTTTAAATTCCGCAAGATAAAAGGGCAAAAGCGTGTTTTTTCGATTTATTTATTAACAAAATAGTTGGCCTGTCATAGGGAACCCGAAAGGGGCGTCGTAAAGGAACTAACACTTCCTTTACACGTAACTAACTCCCTTACCCAACTCTGGTTCTAATGACCAAAGTTGGTTTTTCGAAAACCAGCGCCTTTTAAACTCCTTTTCCGATGTTTCCGGTAAAAACATCGGTGGCGACTCCACAGAACCCTTCAAAATTAGTCCTTGGGTTAGTCCGGTTATCGGACAACCCAAGGACGACCTTTCGAAAACCTCGCCCCTAGGTTAGCCCGGTTATCGGACAACCTAAAGGTGTTGTAACCACCCATAAAAAACGTGAAAATCGAGAGGGTCGAAACCATCGCGTCGCTCCGACCGCCTTCCCTCTTTTTGACGACGGCGACAGATGGCGACTCCACTGGGGAAGCCTCGAGAGTTAATCCCATTTAGTGATGGGCCGGCTTAAAAATAAATAAACCAAGAAAATAACGCTTTTGCACTTAACTTGTATTATAACATGTTTTACGGTTTGGCTTTAATAACTGTTGCTTGTTTATACTTACGCAATTGTGTGAAATACAAACTGTACACAAACCCTTGCACACTACAGTTCCCTCTATACCCGGGGGCAAGTGAGAAATCCATAGGAAGTGGGTGGCAGGTACGGTTCGCTGTAGTGAGGGCCTTGAGCCCACCAGTGTGATCGGAAACCACCACTCAAGGTGATAACCTTCCTCTTTTGGCAACAAGACTGACTATGGCCTTAGGGCTAAGCATGGTCGGACGGCTGGAGAGTGGGGACCCTATAATGGGGGCACCTTGGGGGCCTTAGCCTGGTGAGAATAGTTAGAACCAACCCTTGCCAATGCACTTTTCTACAGGAAAACCCTACCTCATGATAAAAACGAATTCTCGCCTGTTCGCGGATGACCAAATTGTGTGCATATGTTTGTTGCATTTGTCTGTTGCATAGCATAAACAAACAACAGAACACAAAAATATTTTCGCAAATAAACCCCCTTATCTCGGACAGTCTGCCTTTTAGCTAGCCTGATTTCAGGTTCTTTGTAAGCTAAGTAGCCACGCAGTTCCGACAGAAGAGATAAGGGACGCTAAATATTCTTTCGCATAAAGCCATATTTTTATCTCGGACAGTCTACCTTTTAGCTAGCCTGGTTTCAGGTTCTTTGTAAGCTAAGTAGCCACGCAGTTCCGACAGAAGAGATAAAAGGCTATAAAATAAACAAATAAAAATAAAATCTGTTTCCAAAACAATAAATGGGACCTGATTCATAAACATCCCAAATCCTTCATATAAGTAGTTTATTTTTTGAAAAAATACGTATCATACAAAACATGATAAACAGAAAATAAACACTCATATTCATTCAAATAAGCATCCTTTTCATCAAACATGCATTTTGGTTTTAGAAATGGAGGGGACTAGTAAACAGCCAAAGAAGGTGGATATTCCCCGTTTTCATATTGAGAGGTTGGAATGGCTGAGCGCGGCAATGCCATCAGAAGTCCGTGCCGACTTTGAAAAATCCTATGGACGGATTTTGGACCTGCTAAAGATCTGTGTTGATCAGGTGTTCCTCAGGGCACTAATCCACTTCTGGAATTCCAGTCTGCGGTGTTTCGAATTTCCGCAGTTCGACCTGGTGCCCACCTTAGAGGAGTACGAGACCATGTTGAAATGTCCCAAATCATCCGGGGTCCATGTCCGCCACGAGGCATATACTCCTGCAGCACCAGTTGTTGCCCTTATTCAACTACCATTCCGGCAGAGTACCCTGATAAGGAAGGGGAACGCCCAGGGTTGGAAAGTATCAATGTTAGAAGACCACCTGTCCTATCTGGCTGAAAGGGCAAAATGGGTCGCCTTCAACAAAACCCTGGCCCTTATCATTTTTGGAACGATCTTGTTCCCCTTCCACTTCGACACAGTAGATCAGGCCGTCATGGACGCCTTCTTCGCCTGGGACGTGAACTCAAAGAGTCCCCTGCCTGCAATCCTTGCCGACACCTTGCTCTCGGTAGAATTCTGCCACCAGAAGCAAGGAAAAACACTTCGCTACTGCTCTTCACTACTATTTGTGTGGAGCGCCACGCACCTTTACGCCTCCAGCCACATGGGGATATTCCCCGACCCTTTAAGGAGCTTCTCCAAGATCCCCCTCCAACGGTGCCTGACTTCAGAATGGAGGGACGAGTGGGAACGAAAGGACGCCAACAGTTTATCCTGGGTCTGCCCTTGGTTCCGACCCGGCCCAGTTCTCATCAGATGCGGGGACTCTCCGAGCGTACCCTTGATAGGACTCAGGGGTTGCATAGCCTACTCACCTAGAGTAGCTATGAGGCAGCTCATGAGGACCCAAAATACTATCTCTCGGGGAGAACTCGGAGGACTGTGTTTCTTTGGAGACCCATGCACAATCGCCAACTCACTAGCTGTGAGAAAAGCATGGGAGAGGCCAGCCTATATGGGGGACAGAGAGCTAGGAAAAGCTCGGGTGGCTGTCACCAGTGACTACGAGGCGTGGAGAAAGAAAAGAGGGATGGCTCAACCATCCACCACACCCACTACAAGCGCCAATGATGAAAGGCTGCAGGCTCAAATTAATGCCTTGACCCAGAGGATGGAAATCATGGGGGCTTAGATGAGGGGTCCTTAAGGAAAGAGAGCAAGCATCCATCCTCACAATAGACGCTCTGCAAAGGCAAGGCAAGAAAAAGGATCATGAAATAGAGCGCCTCAAGGACCAGTGTGCTGACTCCAACGAGCAAGCTATCTGAGCATCCAAAACTGCCAGAACCAGTTCGGATAGCCGACTTCAAGAAATAACCGCCAAGTCAGCACGCCTTGAGGCTGAATCATCAAAGCAGGCTCAAACGATCAAGGAGTTGTCGCAAGAGCTCACCAAGACTCGGTTAGATATCCGCCAAGAGCGAGAGGCCAACCGGAGACTCAACAAAAGTCTCGCTGAGCTACGCTGCAAAGAAAGAGACGGGCTAGCTCAGTACGGCCAGCTACTACAAGAGAAAGACTGAGCCGTTGAAAAGCTCGATGAACTACAAGCCTTGGTCGTTCATCAAGAGGCGAAGATCAAAGAGGCTCAGAAGTACAGTGAAGACATGAGCCAGGCGGTCCGCAAGCAAAGTGAAGCACTTGCTCGTCACGTCCGGGAAGCTGAGAGAGAACTACAGAGGGATCAAGACCCGCCTGTGGGTTTCTTTAAAGTTTTCCACTTTTGCCAAAAGTTGCTTTGTAGTATAGAATAGGGGAATGTACACCTTCTGTCGAATAAATAAAATCTTCTTTATTCAAATGACTGTCTACTTGCATGCATAAACATTCATTTGCATATTTAATTTCCCCTCCTTCACACTTAATAAATAAGATAATAAAAAGGAAGGATTAACTAACACGTCTTCTAAATCAGAAGAATAGAGAGAAAGTCACTCCTAATAAAGCTTACCCCAATGGTCGACTCGCCGCAAGAGAAAAATAAACCCAGACCGTTGGTCCTCAAGAATAAGGAAGAGGGGGCAAGGACACCAGTGCGACTATTTATGCCACGTCATTTCCCTTACGAATCGAATAAAGTTGTACCGTGGAGATATGGAGAATCTCCACCAATAAAAGAAGAAATAACAAATATAGCCGGTATTGGGGGCATGACTAGAAGTGGAAGACTCTACTCCCCCAAGGACTCACAAGAAGAGGTCCTCAAAAATAAAGGAAAAAATAAGAAGACCGAAGAAGAAAAAGAAAATAAGGAATCCAAGGAGGAGACAGAGGAATTACTCCAGTTTATAAGGCAAAGCGAGTATTCCATTATAGACCAGCTCAATCGCACACCTGCAAAGATAACATTGTTATCTCTGATAATGAGCTCGGAACCGCACAGAAACGCCCTGCTGAAGGTCTTGAGCGAGGCGCATGTATCTCATACAATATCCCAAGAAAAGGTCGAGAGGATCTTTGATCACATCACGGCAAGCGATCACCTCACCTTCACAGAGGAAGAACTCCCCTCGAGGGGTCAAACCATAACAAGCCCTTGCACATCTCAGTCAAGTGCAAGGAATACCTCATCGCCAAAGTTCTTGTGGATAACGGGTCATCCTTGAACGTGATGCCCAAGTGCACACTAGACAAGCTGATTATCCAAGGGACCCATCTGCGCCCAAGTAGCACCATCGTTCGAGCCTTCGATGGATCTAAACGAGAAGTAGTGGGAGAAGTTAACTTGCCAATTCAAGTCGGGCCCACTATCTTCAACGTCGATTTCCATGTCATGGATATTACTCCAACATATAGTTGTCTCCTCGGCAGGCCTTGGATTCATGACGCTAAGGCAGTACCTTCAACGCTCCACCAGAAAGTCAAGTTCATAGTGGACGACAAATTGGTCACGATCCAAGCAGAAGACGATATCATGATCAGTGGACCGTCCACCCAACCTTATGTGGATGCGGCTGAAGAGACCCTTGAAACATCTTTTCAAGCGCTCGAAATTGCCAACATAGAGCGACTTCCCAAAAATACAAAGGTAGCCCGCATGATGTTAAAGCATGGTTACCATCCTGGCCAAGGACTGGGGGCAAATTCCCAAGGCATGAGGGAACCCCCAGAATTCAAAGACAATCCTTGCAAGTATGGCCTAGGATATGACCCTACTAATGGCCGAGCGGAAAGAAGAAAAAGGAAGTCTCCCCTCCGCACACTCAAGCAAATTTTCCGAAGTATAGGGGTGCAAGCGTCAAGAGCCACCTTAGTCATTAGAAAATCTTTTTCTGCATTTAAGGGATGTAAACCCCATGATTGTTAGAGATTATCCCCCCGGGGATAGCCCGACCCCTGGGCATTTTAGGGCACATATTCCCTTATTAATTAATAAAGAATGATTCTTACAATCTGCTTCTCTTCTCTCTATTTTTGACTAGACCTCATGAATAACCCTGTCTAAGTAAACGAAAAAAGAAGAAGAATAAAAAGCGCATCCAAATGACCAACATTTATCATTGTATTATCGTCAAGCTAGTTGATTAGAAGCACATAAAAATAAGACTTCACCTCATCCATAAAGAAAGTCATGCTTCGCCAATATTGTGAATAAAAATAAATACACAAAAACAAAAACAAAAACAAAAAGAGAAAAGCCCAGAGAAGTCAAAGGCCAAAGAAAAGGGCAAAATTACCCGGTAGGAAACCCACTAAGGGGGCTACGCAAAAGATAGGGTCGACCCGGTAGGATACCTGAACAACAATAAAGGGTAGCCTAGGCAAAAGTTAGGGTTACAAAATAAGGTCCGCTAGGATTCTCCAAACATTACAAAAAGAGGGAACCTAGACAAAAGTTAGGGTCAAGCACAATATCCTAGTTTGAAAACCCAAAGGGCGATCTAGGGAAATCAGCTAGCCATTAAAAAGAAATAGGAATAAAACCAAAAAACGCAAATACAAAAGGAAAGGAAACTGTTTGCTTAGACAAAAGCTCAAACACCTAAGCCTAACCCTAGCCAACCATGCTTACAAACACTTTCTAAATAAAAATTAACCCTCTAAAACACAAGTCATTGAAATTTGCCTCTTTGTTTCGTTTCTCTTGACCCTCACATCAATATTCTAATAATTAATTTGGGAATATGGAGGCGTATAGTCAACAAGAGGATTGAAATCCCTAAAGCGAGGAAAAAGGGGCACTACATGACAAAGAGTGTGCTGCAAAAGAAAAAAAAAGGAAAAAAGGAAAAGAGAAAGAAAAGAAGAAAAACAAAATGACTCTTCGGTCACAAAAGTCCGGCATGGTACAGCAAGTACGAAAGCACAGATCAGAGGGCACACGGCGCTACAAGACACGTCGGTTAAATCCTTCCGAAAATTTAATCAAAATAGGCATTATAGGACATCAAACATGAAAACATTGCATGCATAAAAATGTTTTTGAACCAGGTCCTATTTTCTCTTCAAAAAAAAAAAACTCTTCCGTAATTCGAGACCGCTGTCTGGATCTCCCAGACCGCCGTCTCGGTCCCCCGGCAAGACGAGAACGACGTCTCGACCAACGAGACCGCCGTCTCGACTTACCCAAAATCGAGACCGCCGTCTCGCCTTCCCAAACGGCGGTCTCGAATTGGAAAAATTTGTTATATATAGGGGGCGCGCTTGGGGTGTTCTTCACAGCTCTCCTTGCCTCCAAAACCTCCATTTCTCAGTTTTTGCACTCCCAAGCACCCCCCTAGTCAACATGTTCGGTAGAAGCGCCTCCAGAAAGAGAAGGAGCACTACCGGTGCCAGCATTTCTGCGGCACCGCCACCCCAGGATCCCTCCAGTTGTCGCCACAGCACCAAGCCCGCCTCGACAACATCCGGACTTATCCGTGGCACCCGATGCTGAGACTTGACTTCAGCATCCTGGCTGAATTTGGGTGGGAGGACGACGTCCGAGCCCACATAGACAGCATCGGGTGGGGCTTTCTGCTGCAGCCACCACCTACACATGTGTACCCACAAGCGGTACTGGAATTCTTGGCCTCTGTCTCCTACTCCGAGGTCCCTCCACGGTCCCGGCCCGCAGCCCACTAAAATGGTGACTTATTTCATGAGTGGAAGATACCGAGGCCACCACCCTCGACGAGTTCAACATGGCCATCGGGTTCGTCCGGCCGAGGACACATTGACCCGGGGATACCGTGAGCCCATCTGCTCCCGGCCCACCAACCTCACTGCCGCCGAAATGTGGCATGAGCTCACAGGAGCCACCACGCTGCCGACGCTGATGAGGGGCTCTGCGCTGCCCCCAGCACTCCGCATTTGTCACAAGCTGCTGGCAGGAACCATCCATGGGAGGAAAGAGAGTCAGGGTAAGGTATCCCTCCCTGACCTCTTCGTACTTTATTGCATGAGCCAGAAGCGGTGCTGCAACCCCGGCTACTTCTTCCTGAGAGCCCTCAAGGACTTCGGGAACAGATCAGCGGGGGCCGTCCTCATGGCTCCTCTCATCACTCCCCTGGCAGAAAGATGGGGGTGCCCTGGCCGGGAAGAGCTGGCCTCCAACTTGCGACCCGAGTCCATCAACGGGTCAATCCTGGTCAGCATGGGAATGCTGATACATCGAGGGACCCAGTTGGCCCTCCATCCCACACTTGATTTCGCACTAGATCTCCAGGGGCTTGTGGCGATGCAGGATATCCCCACGCCTCCCGAATTCCAGCAGCAGCATCAGCAGCAACAACCACCACCGTACACGGACGATTTCACCGGCATGAACCGCAACATGAACGATCTGCGCCGGCAGTTCGACCAAATGACGGTGCGGCAAGAAGCCTACCACACTCGGCAAGAGGAGATGTATCAGCATCAGCAGGTGATGCAGCAGGAATGGACAACATTCCAGCAAGAATACCGCGACGAAGTCCGGGAGCAAGCGGACTTCCGATATCACCTCTACCAGCAATTCGCCCGCGGATCATCTCCAGATGATAGCCCTTAGGGATGGTACTTGCCTAAATCAAAAGTGGTTGTAATAAAATTTCCCTATAAATAAAATTTTATTTCATGCATCTCTTTGCAACCCTTTGCAAAAGCTAGCATAAAACAAAAAAAACTTAAAAAGGAAAAAGGCATACGCTCAATAAGAAAAGCCAAAATCCTAAATCGCGAGAAAAAAGAGATAAAACCGCGAGAAAAAGCCAGGATTAAGACAAGTCATCACCTCAACCAACAAAACTTTGACTACCAAATCAGAGTCGAACAAAAAAACAAAGAATCCTCAGCAAACAAGCAAGCTGGATGAGCACCCACAAAATCCCCGGCACATCCCGGAAGCGCACAACATTTCCCCAGAGGATCGTCCGCCGCAAAGACGGAGCATCTGACGGGCAACCGGGCAAGAAGGTCAACTCCTTTACCCTCCAGTCGATCACCTGGGCACAAAAGGCCGGCAGTCGACTGGTCGGGTAAAGGGGGGGCAGCTGTAGACCCCAAATCTTGCCCGACCTCCAGATAAAGAGTAGAAGACCTCCTATTCGAAGATGGATGAAGCCTAAAAAGCCATTAGGAGAGACTATTAGGCCCCATACTAGGATAGGAAGGATTTTCGGCACAAAAATAAGGTTTCTCGCCTTTTTGGGGACGAGACCGCCGTCTCGCCTCATGCAAATGGCGAGACGGCGGTCTCGCTTTCCCAGACGGCGGTCTCGCCACCTGCGTAGGATGAGATGGCGGTCTCGTTTGGCGAGACGACGGTCTCGACCCTGTCAGACGAAAACGGCGGTCTCGCCACTGTCAGGCGCGAAAACCTATAAATAGGGGCTCCTCCCCCCCTCATTTCCACACACCACATAGTTTTTGCTCTCCCCTCTCTCTAAAACCTCTCTCTAGAATCCCTCTGACGCATTTCCGGAGTTTCTGAGTGCCTTTGTGAGCATTTTTCGGCGTCTAGAAAAGTTTCCAGCGCTGTGTAGAGTGAAAGGCTGCCACAAAGCACCCTCTTTTTTTTAAAAGAAATAAATAGAAAGCTTGCTTCAAAGGTTTCTACTCTCCCTCTCCACTTTTACTGCTTTAATTTTAAATTATGCAATAGATTAGGGCCATGTAGTCATAGTTTTAAATTCCGCAAGATAAAAGGGCAAAAGCGTGTTTTTCTGGTTTATTTATTAACAAAATAGCTGGCCTGTCATAGGAAACCCGAAAGGGGCGTCGTAAAGGAACTAACACTTCATTTACACGTAACTAACTCCCTTACCCAACTCTGGTTCTAATGACCAAAGTTGGTTTTTCGAAAACCAACGCCTTTTAAACTCCTTTTCCGATGTTTCCGGTAAAAACATCGGTGGCGACTCCACAGAACCCTTCAAAATTAGTCCTTGGGTTAGCCCGGTTATCGGACAACCCAAGGACGACCTTTCGAAAACCTCGCCCCTAGGTTAGCCCGGTTATCGGACAACCTAAAGACGTTGTAACCACCCATAAAAAACGCGAAAATTGAGAGGGTCAAAACCATCGCGTCGCTCCGACCGCCTTCCCTCTTTTTGACGGCAGCGACAACAGGTAACTGCATCATATTATCATCAATGAGATTATTATCTTTCTCAGGTGTAGTTTTCTCCACTTTGTTAATATTTTCAATGGTTTGGTCTTCCATGAACTGCACATCATGGCTTCTAACTAGTTTTTTTCTCAACAAGATCATACAACTTGTAACCAAACCCATCCTGACCATAATCAATAAAAATACATTGTTTTGTCTTTGCATCTACTTGGATCTTTCATCCTTTGGAACATAAACAAATGTCCTGCAACCAAAGACACGCAAATGGTCATAGGTAACATTTTTGCCAAACCAGATTTTGTCTGGTGCCTAAGTATTCAAAGCAACTGTAAGAGTAAAATTGATAACATGCATGGCTGCAAGCAATGCCTCTTCCCAAAAATGCTTAGGCAACTTTGCTTCAGAAAATATACATCTAACTCATTCAATCAAAGTCCTCTTCATCGTCTCTGCTATACCATTCAATTGAGGAGTTTTAAGAGGAGTCTTTTCATGTCTAATACCCTACTGTTTGCAATAAATATCAAAGGGTTCACAATACTCACCACCATTATTAGTACAAATGCATTTTAACTTCTTACCTGGTTGTCTCTCAACCAAAGCATGAAATTCTTTGAACTTTTTAAGTACTTATCCTTTCTTTGTAGTGCATAGACTCATAGCTTCCTAGAACAATCATTAATAAAAGTAACAAAGTAAAGTGCATCACTAAACGACTTTACCTTCAATGGGCTACAAACTTCAGAATACACCAATTCAAGCAACTCTGACTTTCTTGAAGGAGGATGCTCTTAAAGGACACTCTGGTTTGTTTACTAGCTATGCAATGAGAACATTTCTACAACTCTGCACTCTTCAATTCCAAAAGCATATCATTTTTAGCTAAGCAATTAAACTATTTTTCACTTATATGACCAAGTCTTCGATGTCACAAAGATGTCTCCATATACATAACATTCACACTGTCCTTAGCAACCAAAGCTTTAGTCTAATATAATTTAGAAATTTTCTCCCCTCTAGCCATGACCAAGTTACCTTTAGTGAACTTCTATTTACCAGAGTCAAACTGATTGTCATAACCACAATCATCAAGCAAATGCATAGATATCAGATTAAAGCACACATATGGAGCATGTTTGACTCCTCTAAGTAATAACTACACTCCCATGTTGGTTTGCAAGCAAACATCATAAACACCAACAAACTTTGATACACCATCATTACCCATCTTCAATACTCCAAAATCACCAGAAGTGTAAGATGTGAAGAACTCTTTCCTTGATGTAACATGCAGTGTAGCATCACTATCAATTATCCACATGTTTTCATCATATACAAGATTAACAGACTCATAGTCATGAAAAAGAATAAGACCATCACCTGTAGTAGTGATAACACAATCATCATTATGATCATTCTCTTTCTCCTTACTCTTTTTTACTTTGTTATCTTTTTTCCACTTAAAACATTATCTTTGGATGTGTCCAGGTTTATTGCAATAATAACACTCCATATTCTTGTATTTTGTCTTAGACTTGCTCCTGCTATTGTCTCTACCACCCTTCGATTCCTTTTCTGACCTCTCCCCCTATTTTCAATGACAAGCACTTCAGACTAAGTTGAAGAACCATATGTCTTCCTTCTTATCTCTTCATTAAGAGCACTACTTTTTGAGATTTGGAAAGAAACAATGTCATTAAAGGTTGAGTTTGTAATTGAAACTCGAAGTATCTCCTAAGACTTTGATAGAGTATTCAGTAGCCAAAATCCCAAAACTTCATCATCAAAATTTATACTCATTCCTTATAGTTGATCTAGGAGCCATCGAAACTCATTTAAGTGATCTAAAATAGAAGAACTCCTTGTACCTCAAATTCATCAAATAATTCAACAAATATAATTTATAATTGTCTAACTTAAAAGCATACAAGAACTCAATCTTCTCCCACAAAGTTCTAGCATGTGTCTCATTAGTAATATGATTATAAACATTGTCTTCTACATATTGTCAAATAAAATCGCACACCAGTTGGTACTTAAAGTCTCATTCTTCATCAGACGTAGAATCCGGCTTTTGTGTAGCAAATATTGGAAAATGTAATTTCTTCATAAACAACAAATCTTTCATCTTACCTTTCCATAAATGATAATTTGTATCATTTAAAGCAATCATCTTTGTATTTGCCTCCATCATTTATGCAAGTGAATATAGCTCAAAAATCAAAAGCTCATATGCCACTTATAGGGAAAAATAAAACAACAACCTAAAATACAAACTATGCAGGGGACATAATTTCCCTTTCAAGAATTTGAGAGGAGCAAACAATATTGAAAAAAATAATCACAATAGAAAACATCAATATTTTAGTATACGAAAATCCCTTCAATGAGAAGTAAAAATACACTGGTACAAGTCAGTCACTTCACTAAGATTAAAAAATACAAGAAAGTCAAATCAAAATACACAAATAAGTGTCTACAAGCACTAAATATATCAAAACAATAGTACTCTCAAATTTAAAAAATAAATAAAATAAACCTAACAACCAGTCACACAGTGTAAAACTGATATTTTTAACAACAAACATTCAATTAATAATCTCAACGGTCAAAACGAAGACACTAAGATCACGAACCTTGTCAAAATTTTAGTCAATTCAACAATAAATAAAATGTAATTATAAGTTTATTGAGTTAAGTCGATGAATAAGCAAAATTATTTTATTTTTCTCTTTTGTTCTAAAAGGATTAGAAAATTCTAAACTATTATACCTTTTCCACGATAAAATAAGTTTATATTAATTTGAATTTTTTAAACACATAGAAGTCAATCTGGATAAAAGAAAATATTAAACAATATATACTTTTACACACGTGTTATTTATTCATTAAAATTGATAATTTATTAATTTATGAACAAGATTTTATTTTAGTTTTAATTTACAGCAAAGTTAGATATCACAACTTAGGTTAAAAAATAATGTTATTTATTTAAAATTAACTTACAATCTATTTATATAAAATAAAATAATAAAATGTATATTATAAAATAATATTTTATTATTGTTTTATAAAATAGATAAAATTTATTATATAAAATAATATTTTATTATTATTTTATAAAACGTATCCCCATCTTCTGACATTGCACGTGGTACAAGACATGGACAAAATTGATTTTGACATACCTATTGTTTTCATTCCTTGGAGTTCGGATTTTTTTAGTATCTACCGATTTTATCATACAATTCTTGATCTCTTGCAGATACCATCAGACCTACCTATCTAATAGTTCTTTAGAGAATCTCTATATTTATGCTAATTTTTTTTTTACATAAATTATTATTATTATTATTATTATTATTATTATTATTTAATATCAGTATTTAACTTTTTGAGTATCTATATGGTTGATTGGAAAAATTAAATAAATCCTTTATATTCATATATTGTCTGCGTTCTTCTAACTAATTACACTCTTCTTGACAAACCATTATTTACAAATATCCTTCCTAGACGGATATTTTGTGATTGAAAGAAAAATATTAAACCTGAGATGTAATTTTACAGATGCTATTTATTCATTTACTGGGAAAGAGTTTCGAGTCAAATAAAAAAAAAAGTCAGATATTAAACAATGACCTAAATAGATCAAGTTTTGAAGGGACAATTGAAAAGGAGACAAAGGATGGTGCTATTAAACTTTTCAAACATATCACTCGAAGTTATTACATTTACTTATCAATATATTTTTTCATGTCCGCTTCACATTCTTTTACCACCCATTTATTATTTTAATTTCTTCTCATCCTCTGCACCATTATTTATTTTATTTATGTTTATTATTATGAAATACGATTTTTGTTGAATATCTTTGAACACCTATTACTTTTCTTCCCCTTTCCCCTCTGTCTGTCCCTCTCTCGGTGGTTCCATCGTCTAAAGTACCTCCTATTCAGTACTGACATCACATTAAAAATAAAAAAGAGCATACATTTGGGTCAAATTCGAAAGCATGATTCGAAGCAAGTATTTGATGCTCCTGTAAAGGATATATTGTAGCTCGTAAATGTTGAACTCTACAATAGGAATAGCTAGGTCATGGTCTGAAACGTTACCAATCAATGTACAAGCTAACCTCTAATCAGATATGGGACTACCTAGTTTGTGTCAATGACAGGGCTTTCAGAATCTTTTCTTGGAACGTTACGCTTTATTATGGTTCCGCCATTGTAACCATCCACCAGTAACTTTCCTATTTTAGATCGCCATTCTTAAGAAAAACCCTCATTTTTTCTGTCATGTACTACTCTGTCACAGGAGTTAAGCATAGTTCCCAGGCCAGTATTTGGCGTCCAACAATATTCCATTAGCACCTTGGCCTCACCTTCACTCAAATCTTCTCCAACCTATGCCAGAGACAATGAATTGAGCACAGCGAATTTCAGCTTGGGGTGGGGGAGCACTAATAAGAGCAACTTATTGCCTTTATTCTAAGAATTCACAGAGAAGGACAAAAGTGTGAAAAAATGGGCAGACAAAAAAATAGTAAATTTTTTGAAGCTTTATTATACAGTTTCTCTAAATTTTTATTTTTAACCTGTGTATGAAGTTAATTTCATTTTTTCTTTCTTATAAGAAGCTTATGGAGAAGCTCCTTCAAACAGACCCCAATTCTAGTTAATAATTCATGTTTAAAATATGCATGAAGTCACTACCACCAATTCTTTATTCTCAATAATGGAGATCCTGCTACAGGCAGTCAGTTTCATGGCAATCACCAACCGCTTGACCTGCCATTCAACAGGTAAGGATTCTACCAGCTCAAAGAAGTAGGTTGCATAACCATATTCAGGGCGCTCCAGCACTATCCTGCATTGAAATTCAACTCCAATATCATGGGATGGAGTATCAGAATAATTAGATAGATTTGAACAATATATTATATATATACAAGTATTTGTGCTCACTTAAAACATTGTCTCTTTTTATTCAAGATTTTTTGTCTGAACATCAGTTTTATTTCAAATTTAATAAACTGTATTATACACATGTCATCCATGTTGGTGTAACAAAACAATCTATTCATCTGTAATTATGAAATGAAATGAAAAGGAACAATTAAAACATCATAACTTACAAATATCTTGAGTTAGTTTGGTCCTGAACTGAAATTGAAGGGCAAACCAATAAGGGAGACAATATAATATAGTATATTCTTCACCTTGGCCATCACAGCCTCAAGCTCTGAAAAACTATGTTCACCAAATGAGAATCATCTGCTTCCTCTCCATAAAGTTTAATTTCATCAACTAATACACCTTTGTCAAGCAGTACCTGCCAAATGATATTTGCAAGAAGATTGATATAAATTCCAATGTCAGTGACTGTACACAAACTACAATATAGCACCTGCAGGAGCCCAGGAGCATCCTCCTCAAGTGCTTCTTGAACTGAATCACTGCAAAACAATTTAACAGTTGGAATAATTATTATAATTTATGATTCGGTTATGGAAGTAAAGTTGGTATCATTATTTCAGAGGATAATTTAACACAACAGAATTAGATAGTACGTGGCTGTTTTATTTCTTTTGCGCCTACACATGATGCTTGAAGGTTCGGCAGATTTTGAAAAAAATGGACTCGACAAAGAGGAAAAAGGCCGAGTCTTCCTCAAAGATGGGTAGCTTGTAGAAATATTTAAACTAGAATCAGCTCTAGCCTTGAGAAAATTTAGTCGATCAATTAAGGTCACTATGGACTTGAGAAGATTTCGTGATATTCACTATGGACTTCCCTTTCATGTTTTACATTTGGGAGTTCGATATGAAACCTACCCAATTAATCCTTTTTAACATCAATGTAGTCGCAAGGTTCATCCTTGACTTTGAGGTTGGAGAAGTTGACCTAAATGAGCCATCATTATTTATACCATTATGTTCCACATGTGAATCAAATTGCATGATTATTCCTCTGGATTTTAATTTCCGCCAATCTTCTTGAAGGCCAGATGAAATTACTGATCTTTTTTATTTAGATGAGGCATAATTAGTTAATGAAGATGATACACATGTGGCCCCAAGTGGTTGCGAAATATTACTTCCTGCGAGGATGTCATTACACTGGTATGTAGCCGCTGCTTTCCCGTTGGCAGAATTAATCTCTACGTTCCCTTTTTTCACTCCGTTACAACACTATAACATAAATAAGTTGCAATTTTAATAACGAGATCCAAGCATGATGAAATAGATTAAGTCTACTTCTGAGAAATTTACACTATTCTAAGAGTATTTGCACAAAATATTTAAACATCCTGTCGGTGGTAACACGGAAAAATTAAAATTAGAAAAGAAAATGCGTATATGATATGATCCCAAGACATAATACCTATAGAATATAGTAAAAAAGTAAGTATAAGATTAATTCTCTTGTGTCTACAATACACGTAAGTTATAATTATAATTAAGAGTGGTTCAAGTAAATATGATAAATTTATATATTATTAGGACTAATAATATCTAAAAAAATTTAAAGCTGATGCATATAAATAATATATACTAAGTTTTTTACAAATATAATTAATTTCAGGTCCCGTAAAGACTTAGTGAAAATATTTGTTAACTGTTCACTTGAGTTAACAAACGCGGTCTTAATGTTTCTGGCTATAATCTTTTCTTGAATAAAATGATAATCAACATCAATGTGTTTGGTCCTTTCATAAAAAAACAGTCTGGTCACATATAAGCGTCATTTGAGTGATATCTCCAAATTGCAATTCTTTAAATAATTGTTTAAGTCAAACAAGTTCACAAGTGACTGAGATCATAACTCTATATTCTGCTTCTGTATAACATCTTACTACAACATTTTGTTTCTTACTTTTTCAAGAAAATAAGTTACCTCCAATAGAAATACAATATCTGAAAGTAAATATTTCATCAAAATGAAATATTGCCCAGTCAGCATCTGAATAACAAACAACTTTAGTCTGGCTATTATGATCATATAACAAATTTAATGTACTTTAATATATGAATGATTGCACTACAATGTTCTGCACATGAGAAATTAGAAATTGACTCACCACACTAACTACAAAAGAAATGTCAGAATGAGTAACAGTAAAATAGTTTAATTTTCCAACTAATCTTCTATACTTCTCAGGATATGAGAGAGGTTCCCCTTGATTAGGTAGGAGTTTGGTATTGGGATCAATGGGTGTATCAATATATTTGAATTCATCAACCCAGTTTCTTCTAAAATATTCAATGCATAATTTCTCTAAGATATAATAATGTTATTATTGGATTGTGCTACCTCAATATCTAAGAAATATCTAAGTTTGTCAAGATCTTTAGTTTAAAAATTGTGACAAATATATTATTTTATTTTGGACATGTGATGATGATCCTTCCTTATCAATACAATATCATCAATATATATTATTAAATAAATATACCCAAGAGTAATAATAAAATACTGAATGTTCTCCCTTAGTGTTAATCATACCAAACTGTTAAAAAATACGATTAAATATTCTAAATCAAACCTTAAGATATTATCTTGTGTCATATAAAAGATACGTGAAAACGACAACCAATCTAACAATACTATTTAACATCTTCAGCATAGTTTGAAACTAATACAGACACAAGGAATAAGTCATCATTACTAATGTGGAATTTCTTCTATACCCACTATAATCGTTTGTATCATAGTAGCAATCCAATAATTACAATAAAAGAGCTAAGTAATAAATTGCATAGAAAGTTGCTCAAAATGTGACTACTCATTAACCAGCAGTAACCATTCTTATTGTTAATGTGGATAATTGTTCCTAAAATGAAAATAATAATTTTTATACCAAGAATTCATGTTTCACAGCCGAAGACAATAAAGTAAAAGATATGCAAATCAAGGACGGAAATATAAAAAAGTATTATTTCTCGAAGGCATTTTAATCCTTATCGCATCTAAGCGATTGACGTATACACTACAATATAGTAGTTTTTTTATTAGTATCATCATAAAAGAGTGATAAGCTAGCTATTTTTCAATAAATATATTAATCTACTAAGAAAAAAAATGATATTTCATACTTCAATAGCAATAAGATTGGTTGTTTAGTCATAAAATGTTTGAACCAAACCAAAAAAAATTATTTGTTAAAAGATTGAAATCAAAATACAAAAAAAAAAATAAATAAATAAATAAAATAAAAAATTTAAGGGGATAGAGAGATTATGCTATTAACTTTTCAAATACACACTGTCATCCAGTCAAAAAAACAAAAAGAGAACATATGTAAAATAAAGAAAACTTAATTTACATCAATACATTTAAAATCCATTTTTTCATTTATTTGTTCTAAAACGACATTAGGTATCAATACATTTAAAATCCTTTTTTCATTTATTTGTTCTAAAACGACATTAGGTTTCATCTGGTTACAAGCAATTCAAGTCCTTCTCACTGATTAAAATATAGATCAAGATTACAAGTCCCTTCCCCTGTTGTGCATGATATGCTTTTGGGTTTGCTACCCACTACAAAAAACTTGCAACAGCACTCAGTTGAGACTTTTATAGAAGGGGAAAGATTTCTATCCCCCAAATATTCCAATAATAGTAATGTAGACATGTAGTTAATGTATGAGATTGACCTACATACAAAATACAAAATTGTAGACTAGTTGTTATTGTAGATTAGTGTTTCTGTTTTTAGAGATACACCTACATACAAATAGAAGTTTTGCAAGTCAGTCGATAATATTTAGTATTCAACAGTTTCAATCTCAAGTAGGCATTCAGTTTTTCATGGTGTCTAATCCAGTCCCGCACAAGTTTGATATCCTTTCTGGTTTGTGGCTTAGCCGTGGTCAAGGCTTATCTGTCTTGTACACAGCCTTTGACGAGTTTGGTTGTTGGGTCTGTTTAGAAGGATGCCACCACCAACCAAAATCCCGTTTTCGAGCTACCACTTGTTGGACTTCTTCCAATGTCATCAGGCATTCGTAATTCTCATGCTGCCTTCAGGGTCAACTCACTCTTTGCCACTGGTAACGCTACTATCATGGTCTCAAAAGTCTCCTTAACCAGTTCTGCCCCTGTATAGTCAGATTTTCTGAATTTGATTTTGGATTTCTTGCCCTAATTCAATTTTAAGATACTGCTAGTCTGCTACTATTTGATTTTTTAATTTCTTGGACTACTTGTTGCTGTGAGGTTTTCAGATCTGGGTTTTTTGTTTGGATTCTGAGGCTGGTTCCAAAAGTTAGAAGGAATTGATTTCCTTCTCCTTTACTTTTTCAGAGTCAAACCCACCACCACCAAAAAATTAATGTTTAGGTCTGGTTTCTCCGTCAAGACCTTTATAAGCATCTCACTTAAGAGGTGGCCTTGCCACTACTAAGAAGGAAGAATGGAAACGGGTAGATTATTAACACCTTTGTTTTTTTATGGCAACCCATTGACCCTGATTTAGTGGTGCACTTCTATTTATATGAGACTTGTTATGACATTTGGAAGAAAGCTTGGTATCTGTGCCAAATCACCAATGATTATAACAGCTATATGCATCTGATCAAAGATTGACTACACTCGACACGATAGATCATGATATGTCTTCTTTCTAAACAAGGCGCAATTTGTTGATTAGCTCAAGTTTATTTATGATGATCATGAAAAAGATGCTGCCAAAGCTTGATAATTTTTATGCATGCGAATCAGGATTCAATTCTAAGTCGTGTATGGAAAAGGTATTTTAGAGAGAGGTAGGCAGAGCCAACTTCCACATTCTATTTACTTTGAAAAGAATCAATATATAGTTTTTGGTCAAGAAATACCCAAATTGAGTATGAATTTAAATATAAAAAGTTGTTAAATATCAAGCGGTAAATAAATATCTTCCATTTAAATATCCAACTGATCTTGGTATACCATTAATGAAAGTAACAAAATATTTGTCACCTCGCATAGATTTAACACAACTACGACATCTAAATGAATATCAAAGGAAGATTCTGAAAAGCTTTTGATCTTTCTTTGGAAAGTAACCGAGACAGTTAGCCAAGAAGACAGAACTCACATTCAAAAGATTGTAAATAGTGTAAATGGGAAACCATATTTTTTAATTCTTTCATACTTGGATGACCTAATCAAACAACAATGAAAAAGATTAAAATTTCAAAATGTGGTAGATTATGGAGATTAAAGATAGTACAGTCGATGGGATTCAAAGCCTATGCCTACAGACTCAAAAAGAGTGATATCACTCTGATTAACAACTTGAAGAAATTGAAATTGAAAGGACATTGAGGTTTCTAATAAATTTTCTTGAGCGAACTTCGCATATTTAGGATTATACACATAAAATAATTAATTAAAACAATTTGTTTGTCTAAAAATAAATAAATAGAAGGATCTCCTAGAATATCAAGACCCTAATACTCCTCCAAACTACTTAACTAATTAATAATACTACGTAAATTCCAACAGATATCAAAAGGTCCATTTCTGTGTTATGTTTGATATTTTTCTAATATTTTGTTTCTTTGTTTGTTGTTTGACCAAGTTGAAAACAAAGTTAAAGAGGGCTACAAGAGAAAAAGTATGTTTAGTAGCCCAACCAAAGAGAAAATATTAATAAGGAACATAAAGTACCCAGCTAGCAGCATCCTTAGCCATTCTTTCAACACAATATGATCTAGATCATAAACCATGTCTTCAGGAATCTCCTTTTTCACCTTTGACGTAGGAAAATCTAACTGAATAGATGCTTCTCTACCTTGTCAACAGAACTCGAAAAGATTTAGTGCATAATTAAATAAACAGGGCATCTCCAAAAAATGTAGGAATCTTCACTTGTTTGTTTCCATGTCTCAAAAATTGATCAACAGAAATAACCCAAATAAGTTAAATAAACAGAACACCTCCAAAAAATTTACGAAGTTTGTTTCCATGCCTCAAAAATTGATCAACAGAAATCACCCAAATCACAATAAAGGCACTGGATTGTTCTACACGAGTAGAAAACAAAAAAGCTATTGACAACATAAAATTTCCGAGACTGAATAACAAAAACAACTCAAAACTTGGTCGGCAAACCTAGCATCTCAACATATCTGATTTTCAGACTGAAGCCGGTCATTCGTAGAGACCTTAGACAATGAATTACTCACGTTCACGTCAGCGAAATCATACTATGAGCAAAAGAAACACTACCAGCGTAAAAAAAAAAAATATTGATTTACCTTACAACAGTGTCGAATTGGAATGAGGGAGCGGAAGCGAGCGATGGGTGAGTGTCATTTCGGAGCATTGGAGAATGCAGCAATTTTCGACACTGTGACAAGGGAAGGTGTTCAAGGGAGTGGAGAGCAGAGTCTATTATTTTTGCCGAAACGCATGAGTGAACCATGTTGATAACGTTCTTGAGGAATTGGGGAGAGGGTTTCACAGTGAGATTGGTGTTTGAAGTTTCGTACCCACTTTGTTCCAAAATGAGAAGCTGGTGTAGGATGGAAGATAATTAATATATGTATCTAAATTAATAAAGGGATATTTTATAAATTTTTTTTTTAATACGGTAATATGATATACACTTTCAGAATTTCTTTGTCATTGTACAAAAAGAATATATTTTTCTTCTCACATATAATAATAATAATAATAATAATTATTATTATTATTATTATTATTATTATTTTCTTTAATATATTTTTAATTCTTTCAATTTCAACCCCTCCTGTTTCAACGATAAAAGCAAAAGAAAAGTTCCGAAAAAAGTAAGGTAGATACATAATAATAATAATACTGGTATTATGCTAAAAAATTTCCAAACTTTCTTTCTTTCTTTTTTATTATCCTTTTATCATAATTCTTTTTTTTTTTACGTTGGAAAGGAAAAAAAATAGGATATTCCAATATTTGATTAGTGTGAAGTTATAATTAATTAGTTAGAGAATAATTATATTTAAATTAATTATTGGACAATTAGATCACTCTTTTTAAACCACTCTAAAAAAACCTGCTCATATTTTAGTTTTTAAAATTTATTCTAAAATTATTTCCTCATTTTCTTCACATTTTTGTTTGTTCCTAGGACTTCAACTTTTAATTTTGAAATTATTTTGGGAAATAATTTAGTTTGTGTGTTTAAATATTATTTGTTCTTTAAAATAATTTAGTATGTGTTTCCACTTCACGTCAATATTACAATTTCATATTAGTAAAATGCGATTTTGATTTTCAATCTTGCTCTCTTATTTTAAAATGGAAATATCCAGTCCTTTTTTTTAATAATAATTAGTTTTGTTCAATCGTTTAGATTAAGACAATAGAAGTGAAGATATTAATGTTAACTTTTATCATATTTTGATATCCACTTTTTTTTTCGAATGTTTTGCAATGGTATGATAAGTTAAGTGGAGAAAGTTAAAATTAATTAATTAAATTAATTTTATTATGTGATTCATATGAAATATAATAATGTGCTCAAATGTGATTTAATAAAATAAAAAGACATATCCGCGGATCTTCTTGGGAAGTTGAGAGGGTCGTGACCTCCCAAAAGTTTTATAACTCTCATATAATTTATGATTTTAGCTCCAAAACTTAATGAACATTTAATATATTTATATGTATATTTACAATTTTATCCTCTCAACCACTCCTCAGTTTTGTAACTCTCATATAATTTATGATTTTGTTCCTCTCAAACTTAATGATTATTTAATATATAAGTATATATCTACAATTTTATTCATTTCACACTTTCATCTTCTTTCTTCCTTTTATATTTATTTATTATTTATTAATAATATATTATTTGACCCCAAGATCAATGGTCAAGATCCACTACTTGCATATCGGTTATTATGGAAAGTCATATTAAAATAAAGATAAAATAAAATAAAAATTTATAGCCAACTTAATGGACTTTGGTTAATAAAAAGATATTAGGGTTTAGTCTAGTCATAAGGTTCTTTTCATAGTAAATCATTAGAAAAGTGTGACAGGAGAAGGAAAGGCAAAAAAGATATATGAAGGAAAAGAGATTGAAGAACAAAGGCATTGAAGAACGTATTCTTATTGGATATCTCTCATTGATTAATGTTAATTCCCTTATTATGATTTATGTTATTGTATGAGAATCATGAATCTAAAGATTCTGTAGAGTAGTTTTCTATAATGAATTAGGAACATAGAAAAAACTATAAAATAATTTACACAAAGCTCAAGTAAATTTGTATACATATAATGGAGTAGTCCTATGGCAAGTTTTTCCCACCATGTTACAAGGATCAGCCTTACGATGGTATAACTCTACCATATAACTTAATTGATTCATACTATACATTAGTAAAGAGATTTTGAGTCAGGTACGTAACCAACAATATATACGAAGCCACATATGTGACTTTAGAAAGTGTGAAATAGGATTAGTGTGAATCCCTTCGTAGTTTCATGGAGCGATTGCAAAAGTATCAAATTCTATACCGAATTTTACATGGTTATTACCTTAAAATGTAATACATGTCGCTCTATCACCGATACTTTTGATTGATAGTTATTTTGTTTAGGTTTAGAGTTTAGACTTGTAAAACTTATATACATTGTATCTTACTTTAAGTCACACGAATATAAAAGTTGTACCTTGAGCTCACATACGCCTAAAAATTATATCTCACTCGAGGTCACACGATTATAAAATTTATACCTTACGGTAGCATGAGTATAAAAGTTGTACATTACTCAGGATCACACGAGTATAAAAGTTGTACCTTACTTAGGGTCACACAAGTATACAAAATTGTATCTTACTCGAGTTACATGAGTTATAAAAGTTATACCTTACTCGGGGTAAAACGAGTTATAAAAGTTAGACCTTATTTGATGTCACACGAGTTATACATATCTTACTCAGGGTCACATAAGTTATAAAAGTTATACATTACTCGAAATCACACGTACCTTACTCGGGATCACACACCTTACTCAGAGTCACACGAGTTATATATACCTTACTTAGGTATATGAGTTATTAAAATATGCATTTACTTTACTCAGGGTCGCACAAGTTATACATACCTCATTCGGGATCACACGAATTATACATATCTTACACTTGTATACACACACACACACACACACACACACACATATATATATATATATATATATATATATATATATATATATATATATATATATATATATATATATACGAGTTATCAAAACTTACATTTATCTTATTTAAGGTCACACGAGTTATACATATCTTATTCGGGTGTATAAGTTATCAAAATTTGTATCTTAAAAACTCTACTCAGAGTCATGAGTCTAACGTTTGCATAATTTACTAACATTTGTACAATCTATGAATAAGACGAATTGTAGCTTCATAATAATAGTATATGTACATGATAGATCAACAAAGTTTTATTTTGGTTCAAGGGAGAGGGGAGGTTCCTCTTAAAGTATCACTTGAAAATGTTTGTAGTGGCAGATCTTCTTGGGAATTGAGGGGGGAGTCATGTCCTCTCTCTCCCCAAGTTTTATAACTTTCATATGTATTTATGATTTTAGCCCAAACTTAATGATCATTAAATATATTTTACTTGTATATTTATAATTTAATCTTCTCACCCTTCATCTTCTTTTATCATTTTATATTCATTTATTATTTATTAATAATATATTATTTTGCCCTCTTAAAATCAATGATCATGATTTGTCACTAATAGTTTGATATTACATGATTATCCTCTTAAGCTCAGGGACTGATGGAAGCTCTACCAAGCTCCTCTCTCCTCTTTCTAAAGTTTTCAACACATTATTTTTACATGACAAATATATAGGCTTGATTGAGTAAATCTTACAAATATATCTCAGTCTAACCAAATAATGATTTCTAGGATAAAGACATTCAAATTAAAAAATACTTGTCTATATAATGAAATAATCAATTTAACCTTAAACTCGTTTAGCCTCTATTCCTAAATGAACTCGTCCTCCGAGCTTGGTAACTTGTGTATCTACCGACCCAAATCCATTAAAATTACTATATTTATTTATTTATCTAGTTACACATTATCTTATTAATTATCTTTTATTTGTTATTATTTTATATTTTATATAATATCTTATATTAATTATTATCTTTTGGATTATCAATTATTCTCTTCTGGGTCATCAATTATTCTCTTCTCGGGTCTCACATAAGAAGATGCAGTCAAGAAGTAAATTTTATCTTATCATTCATTCTCAAATACACTATTCTTATCTAAAAATTGACTTAGCAACTTTCACTTTTTTCAAAAGAAACTACTCTATACAATTTTAAAATTACAACTCAGAATATAATCTACCTATCTTCATCTGATAAGAACAAATATGATTATTTAATTTAATTATATTATTTTCATATCAAAGTAGCATTTTTTATTTCATAAAATAAAATCAATAAAAATTTATTTTATAAAATAAATTTTAAGAAATTACTATTTTACAATAAATATGTATAATTTAAAATAAAATAAAATATATTAAAACTAATTACTAGAAAATCCAACTAAGAAAAAAATTAGAAATTTTAGTGAATATATATATTAATTAGATCGAGTTTAGATTCAAAAGAGAATTACGAGAATAAATTTCACATAAGCCGTAAAAAAGTTTCTCCAACTAAAATAAAAAGTTTTTTTTTTTCAAGTTTTGTCTCAAAACAAGTTATTGTTTTCAAGAGATTTTATGAAAAATTGGTCCAATTGCTCCTTTTTATGGAGAAGATAACGTAAAAGAAATGTAAAGAGGAAATGTTTAGCTCAGAGTTGGCAAGGTAATGGAGAGGATCAACCGGAATGGAAGAAATGAGTTTAAATTCTACTGGAGTATAGAAAGTCATATGAAGAAACCATTACAATTTTTAATTTAATTTACATACATAATTTAAACAAATTATACATTAGTTTATGAACAATATTTTGATTTAAATAATTTATAAAAATGGCATAAATAGTAATAAACTCAAAAAACATAATTTTGAAGTATAATTTTATTTATAATAACTATATATTATATGAACGCAATTTTTCTCAGTTATCATATCATAATTTCATCATTCCTCACTATTATAGAGATGTTCATAAGTATTATTTTACATTCCTCTTAATACATTATTTTATTATATAATTGTTAATATACTAATTTAAGAACTCCAACTTTTATTTGTAGTTTAACTTTTCAATGTTGAACTAAGTTTTTAGTAGTTGATTTTAACATAGTTTATGTTCCAAATATAAAATATTTATAAGATAGCAGAGAAAGTGTTAGCAGTTTAGTATGTTATTTGAAGTTTTAACTTCATACGACCATCTCACACAAACTAGTATTGTTAATTAGTATCATAATTAATCAGCAAATATCAGGTAATTAAACATTTCTTGAATTGGTGCTTCATTAAACAGGAGATGGACAACGAAGATAAAATGTTTTTTCAACACTCGAACAGTAACCCTTAGGAATAAATAAGGGCTAGGATTTGAGAAGTAGAATGAACTATAATTCACAGTATAATCCAGACTAGACTGAGAGAGGACACACGTTTTAAAACCCAGTTCTTTTATTTACAAGTATATTAATATTGCCCGCAAAGAAGACAATAATGTTCAATTCTTACCATGGAATTAGAGTTTTAAGCCAAAGATAAACTTTCCACTATTTTTTTAAGACCTCCTATATTTAAAATCACATGTCATGAAAAAGCTCAAAAGTCCGATAACTGTTATAACATATAAAAGCACCTACAAGAAGAATTTGATGCAGTTCATCATACTCCAATAAGTTAAATATAAATGCGAATAAATTTGAGGTCGCACATCACAAACAGTGAGAGCCAATGAAATTGAGGAGCAGATAGACAGCTCCAGTCCTCAACAATTTTGAAAATCATACAGAAGAGCTGAGCTGGGGCCTACGACTAAGCAAATGAAGTGAAGCACAAAACCAATGAAGCAGTACCAGAAGAAATCTCAACAGAGAAGAAAAACATATACTGTAGTGCAGAAAGATCTGGAACTCTCTTTAACTAGTAGGAACAACCTTAAAAAGATCACTACCTGCAATAAAACTACAAGTATTCTGCAAATATAAACTCAACACAAAGTAAACTAATCCAATCCAAGAGTAGAGAGTAGAAACTCAGGGCCTTGGCCAACAAAACAGACTCTTACTTAAGTCTAAACAGACACTAGCTGAACAAAATCTCACTATTCTCTTAACAATCACAGTTACCAACTTTCAGAATTCAACTTCTGCTTCTGCGACGTTCCCTAAGGCCATTTCTGCATATTATTTAGATGCATCACATCAGTAAAGAACAAACAACAATGAATATAGATAGTGGAAATTTAAATATAGCAAATTAGATTGTAAAGCATCAATAGGATGAGTGTATTTTAATCGGACACTTGACAAGGTGGGGGATGGGATCCAAACCATGATTTTGCCACTTAGAAGTTAAAAACGCTATTCTTTCCTTTAGACTCAACATTTGAGAAAATTGATTTTTTCTCTAAACAAATTAACTAACCAAAGGATTTTACATCTTAAACAGAACAAAATGCATATTAAAAAATTAGGTCTAACCAGGGTGATAAAATAATTTAATTAGGAAAAATACAACTAAATTCCAGAAGAAACCTACCCATTAGCATATGGAACCTCCTCACGTCCACGATATGGAGGTGACCTGCTGTAGCTGCGTCCACGAGGTGATAAGCTGCGGCGCCTAGGAGACCGCCCACGAGGACTGTAACTCCTAGTCATAGCAAAGAACAGTGAGAAACAACATAAAGATATATAAAGAAGCAATTAATACCATAACAAACACACTCAGCCCTTTAACTAGGTATGATATATGAATAATTTTTGCCATAAAATTGAAACCAATTACATTTCCAAATGTTAATTACAATAATTTCAAATATAGAAAGTTAAATTTCAAACAATAAATCATAGCCATAACATTGTTATGAAACCAGGTGGATCAATAAACAATTTTTAGTTAATGATAATTGAAGACAAATCAATTACAAAATTAATGTTCAGGAATATATATATATATATATATATATATATATATATATATAGAGAGAGAGAGAGAGAGAGAGATATATAGAGAGAGAGAGAAGTGCCAATACAACTGCAAACAGGATCAAAAGAAAATACAGGAAAGAAATTTCACCTTCGTCCATAGCTAGGACTCCTTCGAAATCGGGGTGGGCTACGACTACGGCGTCTTCCTGACCCACCACGCAAGCGACACTCACGAGCAAAATGGCCTGGTTCACCACACTCATAACACTTCAAATCAGAACCACCAGAGCGGCCGCCACGGCCACCACCTCCACCTCTAGAGTTGTGGGAAAGCTCCACTCTCCAACCATTCTTCCCTGCTCCATTGAATAGAAATGAAGAGGCCCAATAAATAATGTGATAAAAATAATGGTAACCCATGTAGCTAGCTACATTTAGATAGAATGGAAATTGAAACCCTATTTGATACTTTAAAATTTAAATCCTTAGGGGAGAATCAGCTTCCACCAAATACATCACATATCAATAGCTTTAACAGTATCAAAACAAGAATATATAGGCAGCATTGCCACTAAAGCCCTGTAAAGACATTAAACCTCTAGGCTGACCATAGTAAGGATTAAAAAAACAGAGCAGTGAAATGAAAAATAAAGAAAAGCCTAAATTAGCATACGATAATAAATTTTGATTTGAAGTACATCACTTGTGCACAAAAAAATACAGTTGGTATTCACTTAAAATAGACTTCAATAACAATAACCAAACCTTTATTACATCAGGTGTGGTTTGTTATCCAGATCAAAAGACAACACTGATCAACAACCAAAGACAAATCCAAGTAAGCTAAGGTCCTCTTGATGGTTTCAATTTCAGGTGGAAGGAAAACAATTAATGCATGAACATTAAAACATGGTATTATCCATGGGAATACAGTATTATCATAAAAGGCAGAACGAGGGAATAGTTGTTCATTCAGTAAAGACAATGATTGTGTTACCATAATATTTTCAGAAGTTCATTGGTCGATAACAACTTATTGGAGTACACAAACTGCCCACAGGGAACATATACAGCACAGAGGCAGCACTCACATGGTCCCCATAGGTTAAGTGTAGAAGCACACATCTCATAAAACAAACCCATTATGCAACAGAAGTGTAGCTGGCGATAGCAGTGCAAATCCCCTGTGTTCACATTCTTAATTCTCTTACATGCAGTAGTAGTAGTAGTAGTAGTCAAACTGTACAAATCAGCAGACTTTGACGAAGACACAACGAAGAAAAAACCATTACTGCAGGCCAAGGCAGAAGTAGAAGAAAGAGAGAGCAGTATCTGCTTGCCCCATAGGCCAAAAAGAAGAGTTAACTAGCTAGTTGAGGTAAACCCTTCAACATATCAACCGGAAAAAAATGGGGGAAAAACAATAACACATTAGCAGATAAGAAGAGTGTGGTAAATAAACGTATATATGCACATTTCAATCTTAATTTTAATTCTATAACATCCAACAATCATAACCCTTCATACCATCCAATTCACGAATAGCATCCTGAGCATCTCTCCTATCATCGAAGTCAATAAAAGCATAACCAGGTGGCCTTCGTGCAACCCAAACACTGCATACAAAAAATATCATAATTTTCATTAAGCACAAAAAAAAAATTATTTATTCAAAATAAAATCCTAAATAACAAAACAAAATAAAAAGGAAAAAATTGCCGAGGTACTTTTAAGTCACTGTATTTTCAAATCAATGAAAATAGTCCTCCAACTTTTAAAATCATAGTATGTTTGACTTAAATTATAGAGACCAAACATTAAAGCATAACGAAAACTGAGAAATTGAAGCAACCAACACATAATAGAGAATCAAATTAGAGCCTCTAGGGGTTACCTCCGAATAACTCCGAAAACACGGAATTCGTCCTCGAGATCCCTCTCGGTCACTCGTGAATCCAAGTTACCAACATACACGCGAGACATCTTTTCAAAAGAACCTGAAGACAAACGCAAATCAAACCAAATCAAATATAACCGGCCAATTTGCCCTGAAAGAACGATAATCGGTGATAGCTGTTTAGGGTTCGTTGAAATTTTCGAGAAGATGGGGGAAATTTAAAATGAGGAAGCTTTAGGGTTTGGGGAGGAGAAAGAACGACTTAACATTGAAGAGGGAAAAATGGAGATTTGGAAGAGATCTGTACCTGAGACGATGCAGAGAAGAGGAAAACGAAAACCCTAGCGGCCTCAATGAGAAGGAGAGCGTTTACTTTTTATACGCCTTTTATTTTTTTCCTTTTCGCAAATGTGAGAAACTGATATTATTCGCTCTCCAATTAATGCTCTTAAAAAAAACGCTCCTCGTTAACGTTTCTACTCGAACTTCTGTTTTTAACTATATTTTTTCCACTGTAAATAAAAAAAAAAAAAAGGTAATTTATTTTAAAAAATATCGATAAGTTTTCAAATTTATTATTTAAAAAACGCTCCTACTTTTTTTTTTTAATAATTTTGATATCCAATATGGAATAAATAAATAAATTTGGACGGACAATAATTTTATTATTTTGAATTAACATGTTTTGACCTGTTAAGGTTGATTGTCGTGTCAACATATTCATTAAAAGTTTAATTATATGTTTAGATTCTAAAATTTAAAATATTTTGGTTTTAGTACTTTAAATTAAATAAATATTTTAATCTCTTAAAATAAAAAATATATAATTTTAGTCTCCAAATATATATATATATATATATATATATATATATATATATATATATAGCAACACATTATTCATTTTATAATTGTTAAATTATCCACTTTTTTATTATGTTAATTAGGACTATAATTAGGTTACAGTCAACCTACTAATGAACTACTTAACTTAATTGAATTAGGGTTTAAGATTTGTACCATAACATATTGATGAATATCAAACTAATAAATTCGATTTAACTATATAATAAATATATTATAAGAGTAATATTTATTTAGTAATTTTATTATAAAATAAAGTATATTTTATTTTGTAAAATTATCTATGAATTATAAATACTATTGTTATCTTATTATTTTGTTATAAAAAAGTATATGTTATTCCATAAATATTATTTATGTATAAATTATAAATATTTCGTTATTTTATTATTATGAAACATGAGAAATATTTATTTTGATAATTTCTTCTTATTATTATTTTTAATTATTAACTCCATTAGTCACTCTAACTTAATTATAATTAAATTTGGTTGACTTAAGTTGGATTACTAAAAAATAAATTTAATATATATGTAAAAGTCCAAAATTATATTAAATTATAATAATGATTACTTATATTAAATTCAACATATTCTAATCATTGTTATTATTTTGTATCAACATATCTTTAAATAACATTTTTTTCTATTTATTTGTTATTATTGTTATCATATTAATTAGAGATTTATTGTAGTAATTTTTTTTAATATAAAGTATTTACATATAGTTATTTTTTTAATGTAATATTGCGTATAATTATTGATATTGAAATTCAGTTTTGAAATAAAAACTATAAATTCATGTTAATAAATTTCATGTTAATAAATTCAAATATATTTTTTTAAGCCCTTCAAATGATTGAATGAAATAATTTTGATAATACATTTTTCAACACAAATATTCTATTATACTAGTTTATGTGCATTTACTGAATGCCATTTTTAAAAATAAATTATTTTCTCCAATAAACATATTATATTATGAAAAGATAATAGTAATGTTTTTTTCAAAAGAAAATAATGTAGAAAAAATATTTGTGGTACTCTGAAAGAAAGTGATCACCATATCACAAACTAATTGTAAGAATGTGTGAAACCCCACCCTTATAAGAAGTAAAAATATAAAATCCTATTTGAGAAGTTTCAAACTCCATTTTCAATCTTATTTATACACACCATGTATTTGATGAATTGTTAATATGTAACGATTGATAATACTTTTGAAGTGAGCTATGACGATTGAAATCACATTGATTAAAAACAATTAAGTTAAAAAAAATGCTCTTGTTTTTTTTTTTCATTTACTTCCAACATTTTTCTTAATTAATTAATCTACATGAGCAATATCATACTGAAGTTTTAAACAAACACTTATTCAATTCTCAAACATGTCTAACTTTAATAATATTAATATTACTTAGAGTATAAGAATAAGAATGTTAAGGTTATATACATATTTATAAGATTATGATAATTTAATTTTGTATTAAATTTTTGTAATCTTTCAAAAATGAATAAAGACATATTCAGTAAAAAGAAACATATTCACATTTCTATACATATAAACTATATAGGAAAAAAAATTCTTAGATTACTAATAAAAAAAGTATAAATCCATTTTCTTTAGTAAAAAGACTATTCCAATAGTAATAAAAAAAATAAAGAAACATCTTTTACTAATTATTTATTTATTTTAAAAAAAGTAAAATAAGAATTTATAGTAGCACATCTTTTTTAATGGATTATTATTGATTTTACTTCATTAAATTTCTTTTTTAATAAAATTTAAAAACATATTCTCTCTCCTATATTTCTTTATTCATTTATTTTAATTTTTTTTATTTATGAAGCAATTATCAAACAAATTTAAACAATTATCATATTACATAATATTATTTATTTAAAATTATTTTAAACAACTAATACTTTATTTAAATATCGTAATAAATAACTAAAAATTATTTTAAATAATTAATGAAAGCAACGAGGGGAGATTGATGACAATGTGAAACATGTCCCTATATTTCCAAGAGATGATTTTGATGATGATTCAAGTAAACAAAATTCAAGATTCAAGCAAGTCCAAGATGATTCCTGAAGACTAGATATAATCTTAGAATACTTGGATATGGATGTACAAGTTGATGAAGTGGTATTATGCATAAGCTTCCAAAGAACAAGTGTGATAAAATTTCGTAACATGACATTTTTCACTGTCATAATCAATTATGATGCATCAGAAATGGAAAAACGATTTTCTCTCTGTCATAATTGATTATACTGGTAACATAATTGATTATGGTAGTTCATATTTGAAAAATATATTTGTTTTGATGAATAAATTTGTTGAATACATCCTGATTTTTCTCTACGAAAGTATTAATGACCAACAACTATTTTCTGATATTATTTTTCTATTTAAATGATTTTTGATGAAAAATAAAAAATACACAATTACAGAATTCGAAAATACAATTTTACATTCATTCAGTTTTAAGAAAAGAATTTTAAGCAAGGTAACAGAAATATTTTACACCTTCTGAGAAAACCTCTTCTCTACTGTCTTCTGCACCTTCATTGTTAATCACATTTGTTCTTGGACGTTGACATTCTATAGACTTCTACAATTTGTTGTCTCCATTACCCAGGTGTGACTGTTCTTATTTTATTGTCTTCATCCTTTGTGGGTTTAGGTGGTTGTTGTTATTTTATTGCCTTAATCCCTTTTTCAGGGCTTAGGAAGTTGATGTTAAATTCCTTGTTTATAGTTTAAGTGGTTGTTGTTATTCTTTTATATTTCTTTGGGTTTCCTGTGTGGAAATTATTCATCCATTTGATTTATTTAGGAAGGTGTTCATCCTTAGTGGGATTTTAAGAAGGTGTTTTCATCCCTTTGATTTGTTCGGGGAGGTGTTCATCCCTAATGTGATTCTAAGGAGGTGTTTATCCTTTGTGTATTGGTGGCAAATGAAGTGTTTTTCATCCCACTACAAGAAAAAACACATTTAGCCACCGAAATTAGCGACCGAATTTTTTCGGTCGCAATTAGCGACCGATTTAATTTTAGTCGCATTTAGAGACCGATTTAGCGACCACTTTAATTCGGTCGCAATTAGCGACCACTTTTTGTGCGTCACAAATTTTCAGTCGCTAAATCGGTGGCTATTTCATACATAAATAAAAAAATCATTTAGCGACTGATTTAGCGACGAAATTACACATTGAAATAGCAACCGAATTAAAATCGGTCGCTAATGAGAAAATAATATATAATCTGATTTTTGCAATATCGCTCAAGCGAAAATGACGTCGCTCGAGCGACACCACCTGCTAATTCGAAAATTAAGTTTAAAGATCTGTTCTTGAATCACAAAGCAATCAATCAAAATAAGCGCAGCAACTGAATTTAAATGAGAGAAAGGTTAAGGAAGATATCACCGGTATTTTATACTGGATCACCCAATACCAGTTCTTGATAACCTCCACAACCAACTTCCAGCTGCAGAGAAACTTGTGCAACACAATACAAAAGAATGAAAAAGAATTTACAAAGAAGAAACTAAAAAGCTCAAACCAATTTATCCAAATCTGCTGAGAGTTTCTTCTTCACAAGAATGCAAGTTGCCTCAAGAAAGATTTTCAAAAGAACTTCTAAAAACTGTTGCGAATCTTTCTTGAAAAAGGATGCTACAGGTTACTTGAATGATTGCTTAGGATGTGTGAAAGCTGATGTTCAAATGTATGTTTAAAAAGTTCAAGCAAAACTGTTTTTAAAGAGAAATTTCAAAAGCTGTCGCATTAATTAATCTGTTGAAAGTTTGTTTTAATCTGTTGAAATAGCCGTTTCAATCTGTTAAAAGTCCTTTCAATCCATTTATGCGTTCTTGATTCTTTAACAGAATTGTTTTAGCTGATACTGCAACGGTTATATCAATTAAAACACTTTACAAAACTTTTCTAAGTTTGATTCAATCGATTGTTTCGTGTTTTAATCGATTGATATACTGCAAAACTTTCTTATAAAACTTTTCAAGTTATTTTAACTGATAAAAAGAAGTTTTAATCGATTAAAACTCTGTACAAAATTTTTCCAAGTTGTTTTAATCGGTTGAAACACGTTTTAATCGATTTAAACTCTGTATAAAAATTTTTAAAGTTATTTTAATCGATTGTAATGCGTTTTAATCGATTGAAACTCTGCACAAAATTTTTCCAAGTTGTTTTAATCGATTGAAATGCGTTTTAATCGATTGAAACAGATCTGATCGGTCATAACTCAATTCTGATCGATCATAACCGCTATCTGAAGTGTATGTTAGATAGCGGTTCCACCTTAACCGCTATCTAAAGTGTATGTTAGATAGCGGTTAAGGTTTAACCGCTATTATAAGTAGTTTTTAATAGCGGTTCCAGTGGAACCGCTATCATATACAACAAGATTTTGAGTTTCTGATCGATCATATTTTCAAAATGATCGATCATATCTACTAATTTTTTCAAAGAATTAATTATAATCGATTAGTTTTGTAAATTATTGGTTAGAATTGATTAGTTTTTCAAATAATAGATTAGAATTGATTAATTTCTGAAATATATATTCAAAAATTATAATTAAAAATATAGATTATTTAAGAATATTAACTATTGTCAAGATAAAGTTGAACATGGGAGGAGATGAGAATGATAATATAATGATAGAAGTTACAAAAATGTAGAATTGAGAAGTTTGAAACAAAAAAACTAAGCAAATAGAGATTTGATTACAATAATACAATATAATTAAGAAGATCAAGTGTAATGTTATTGATGCTAATTTTAACAATAATACAATAATATTATTTTCGAAAATGCCCATATGAATGTGAATATTTTGATTATTATTATATAAAATAATTAAAAGAATAAGGTAAATAGAAAAGTAAAATGCATGGTTATACCACTTTCCTTTTAATCTATAATTAGTTAGGTATGAATCAAATGTAAAGTCTAATGTTATTGATGCTAATTTTAAGAAGATCACCAAATGTAAATTAAAATAATTACAATATAATTTTCTACTTTGAGAATGAATAATATAATTAAACTCAAAATTGAGAATACTCTTATACATTTTGAACTCTTTTGGATAAATTTTGTTTTCCTAATTTTTGATAAAGTTAATTTTAATATTTAAAATTATTTAACATTTTGAATTCTGAAAGGTTTTCTCTAATAGCAAATTAAAAAACATAATATTCAAAAAAATATTTTAAGATTCAGTCTCGGGTTGTAGTTCGCTTGAGCGATACTACTATCGCTCGAGCGAAATATGATCCTGATCGATCATAACATGAAATGAGCGATCATAATTGGAGGATATAATAGCGGTTCCTATAAAACCGCTATCTAAAGTGTATATTAGATAGCGGTTAAGGTTTAACCGCTATTATAAGGTACCTTTAAGAGCGGTTCCAATGGAACCGCTATCGTATACAACCATATTTTAAGATTCTTGACTCTCGGGTTGTGTTTCGCTGAGCGACGCTTATCTCGCTCGAGCGAAATTCGATTCTAATCGATTAGATTTTCGAAATGATCGATCATATTTGATAATTTTTTCAAATAATTAATTCTAATCGATTATTTTTCTAAATTATTGATTAGAATTGATTAGTTTTTCAAATAATAGCTTAGAATTGATTAATTTCTAAAATATATATTCAAAAATTATAATTAAAAATATAGATTATTTAAGAATATTAACTATTGTAAAGATAAAGTAGAACATGTGAGGAGATGAGGATGATAATATAATGATAGAAGTTACAAAAATGTAGAATTGAGAAGTTTGAAACAAAAAAAATTAAGAAATTAGAGATTTAATTACACTTTTAATAAATTGAAGATAATACTAGTTTTGATTTTTATTTGTAACTATTTATTTTAATTATTTAAAACAGAGAAACTATAATTTTAGTTTCTAAATACTCAATTTAAAGAATTAAAGTCATTATTATTTAATCTTTTAATTTTAGTATTCAAAATTTAAATTATATTTTATTAAATTAAAATAATTACAATATAGTTTTCTACTTTGAGAATGAACAATATAATTAAGAAGATCAAGTGTAATGTTATTGATGCTACTTTTAACAATAATACAATAATATTATTTTCGAAAATGCCCATATGAATGTGAATATTTTGATTATTATTATATAAAATAATTAAAAGAATAAGGTAAATAGAAAAGTAAAATGCATGGTTATACCACTTTCCTTTTAATCTATAATTAGTTAGGTATGAATCAAATGTAAAGTCTAATGTTATTGATGCTAATTTTAAGAAGATCACCAAATGTAAATTAAAATAATTACAATATAATTTTCTACTTTGAGAATGAATAATATAATTAAACTCAAAATTGAGAATACTCTTATACATTTTGAACTCTTTTGGATAAATTTTGTTTTCCTAATTTTTGATAAATTTAATTTTAATATTTAAAAGTATTTAACATTTTGAATTCTGAAAGGTTTTCTCTAATAGCAAATTTAAAAACATAATATTCAAAAAAATATTTTAAGGTTGTGAAGCCTCGGGTTGTATTTCGCTTGAGCGAGACTACTCTCGCTCGAGCGAAATCGGATTCTGATCGATCATTATTTGAAATGATCGATCATAGTTAAGAGGATATAATAGCGGTTCCTCTATAACCGCTATCTAAAGTGGTTTTTAAGAGCGGTTCTGGGGAAACCGCTATCATATACAACCATATTTTAAGATGGTTAAGTCTTGGGTTAGATTTCGCTTGAGCGACATTGGACTCGCTCGAGCGAAGACACCTGCACAAAATTGGCATTCTCGGGTTGTTTTCGCTTGAGCGACACTGATCTCGCTCGAGCGACATCCACATATTTCGATTATGATCGATTACATTTTCAAATGAGCGATCATATTTGAAAATATATAATAGCGGTTAATATTTAACCGCTATTAGAAGTGCTATATAATAGCGGTTAAGATTCAACCGCTATTAGAAGAGCTATTATAATAGCGGTTAAGATTTAACCGCTATTATATACAACCATCGCGCCTCTTAGCCCCTAATAACCCTAACTCTCGCGCCTCACTCACCCATTCCCCCTCCTCACTCCCGGCGAGCCCTAGCCCCCTCACTGCTCCCCCCAAGTCAGCCCTCACCCTAATCCAACCTCCATCAAAGCTACCGCACCTATGAGCCACCCTGTGAACCACCGCGCGACCACCGCGCCACACCTCTGTTCTTAACCTAATCCAACCAAGGTTTGGACCCCCTGTGAGCCACCCTGTGAGCCACCGCTCCATCGCGAATCCCCGCGCTTCTCGTGAGCACTGCACCCCAACACCTGTTGTTTGGACCCCCAAACCCCAGTCATCACCACCGCCTCCCTGGCCACCATCGTGGCCATCCCTAAATCTCAACCTAACCTCCACTATTGAACCAGCCGCGCAGCGCTAACCATGTCGCGCAGCTGTGGATTGTTCTCCTTGGTTAAGGATGAATTGTGTGTGGGTCTGGTTTATTTTCGTATGAATTGTCACACTGACTACCTCTATTGGTTGAATCGGGTTCCTGTTTGATTCTGGGTCTTATACTGTTATTTCCGTTTAGTTTTTTTTCCTGAATATGTAGTTTTCATGTTGGCTGCGTAATTTACTAGACCTTACCATCCACAAAATGTTTGTCACTCGTGCTTATCTGTATAGAACAGTTTATACACATCCAAAAGTGAAGGTATGAAGTATGTTCATTTTGTTAAGAAGATTATTGAATTTTAGGTAGATGTAGATACCTGCCTTTTTTTTCCTTACCTGTCTACTTAATACCCATGAACTTACCATTCTTGGTTTTTATAGTTTCTAATTCCATTTTGTTTTATATATGTATCTGGCAGAAGAGTGGTGGAGTTACTCTGAAACAGGAGGATGTAGTTGTTTGTAACATCAAAATTGATTTGACTAGTGAAAATCATAATCCTCTTGAAAGGTATTCAATGAAGAATAATCATGCTTGGTGAACATAGACATTTAGTTTGTTTTAACTTACTATAATGTTATCCTAATGCATTATTTTTCTCTCTTATGGTGCATGTTTCTGTGGCAGCATCCACTTTTTCAAGGTACATCGCCAAACCTACCTAAGTATCTTTCATCAAGATATTTCTTTAATCTTCTTATATATTAATTGGTTTTGCCTGTGTCTATATTGTATTAGTGGATTATATCTTTTTTTTGCACTATTAAACATCTTACCTTATGCAGTTTGACAGTTTCCTTGCTAATAAGTTTTAGTTTAAACTGTTTTGTATTACTTCTGTTGGGATACTGGGCTGCAATTGTTCAAAATTATTGAAATATTTAAAGTGCTTTAGTTTGGCCCATTATTGGTGCTTAGTTTGGAATTAAATTATGCTAGCTGTATTGAGTTACCTAGTTTCAATAATGCATTCAGGATTATGAAAGCAATGAGAAATTTACAATACCCGATGACTGTGTAAGCCACTTGCTACATATATCTTACCAAGATATGATAGTTAAGGTGTACTCCAACTGAACTGGTTAGTTATCTTGTGCATGTTTAAACTTCTTTCTTTTACCCATTCAGGTTGGATTCACTAATATATTGCTTTGTGCAATCCTATAGGTGCAGACAATTTCAGAGGCTTTTGAAAATTTTCAATTGAAGACATATGGGATCAAAGCACAGACACATTCAACACCACAACACCACAAAAGAAGCGACGTTACAATTCAGTTTTATGAAGGGAAATGTATCACTACTATGATACTATTTTTTTTTTATCATCTTTATTGTGTCTCACCCTTTCTTGGTATATATGCATTTTCTACAATTGAAATATAGTCTTAAGTCCACAGAAAACAATATTGACACCCTCTTAAGGTTGTGCTAGAGTTACAATATAAAAAAAAGCAATTATGTGTATAGCAGTGTTTAAGTGTAACAGTTTCATTTAGTAGTACTTGGCAATGAGAAATCTTTTTCATCACTCGTGAGTTGGTAGTTTCAATTTGCAAATGTTTCTCAAATCTTAAGTTTATGACAAATTGGTCCACATTTCATGGATGAGAATGCATCTTAACTACTAACTACTAAGCATTCATTATGTAATACAATTGTGTTCAATTGGAGAAAAAAAGTTGTTTAATGAATTTGATATAATTAAAAATGTAAATAAATAAAAATAATTAACTTTGTTATTAATTTAGCGACCTATTTAGCGATCGAATTTTTGGTCGCTACAAATTTATTATAATATACAATTCAAATTTAGCGATCGATTTAAATTATTATTTAAATAATTCAATTAATAAATTAGCGATCGATTATATCCGTCGCTATTATTTTTAACTTTGTCTCCACTTTAGCGACCGATTTAGCGACCGATTTTAATTATTATTTAAATAATTATATTAATATATTAGCGACCGAATATATCGGTCGCTATTTTTTAAAACTTTACACGGATTTAGCGACCGATTTAGCGACCGATTTATTATATTAATTTCGGTCGCTATTTTGGTCTTCAATGAATAAGTGACCAAATTCTTTAGCGACCACTTTAGCGACCACCAATTCGGTCGCTAACAAATTAGCGACTCGCCCTTTTGCGATCACCCATTTCGGTCGCTAATTTCGGTCGCTAACTGAATAGCGACCGAATTTTGGCCATTAGCGACCGATTTTTTCGGTCGCTAAAAGCGTTTTTTCTTGTAGTGTCCTTTGATTTGTTCAGAGGAAGTGTTTATCCCTAGTGAGATTCTAGGAAGATGTTCATCCTTAGTGAGTTTATAAGGAGGTAATTGTCTTTTTAATTAGTATAATTGGATGTAGGGTTGACTATACCCGAATCAAGTATAAATTAATGTGTGCTCTTCTCTTGCATTTATGTCTTTAATAACACTGCATCCTACATCTCCACGCTTGAATATTTCCCTTTATCTATCTGATTATATCGCTTCCGCTTTATCTATATTTTATCTAATAATTAAAATTAAATTAATAAATTATTGGATATCTTAAAATAAATTTTTAATTTGACATCTATTTTAATTTGTGCATCTATTCACCCCCGCTCTAGATGTTATTTGTCTAACAAGTGGTATCAGAGCTTGCTTAGATAAATTATTTCTAAACGATCTGTCAAGATATCTATACAAAATCAGGTTTACAGGGAAGGAACCTCAATAAACAAACGGCCATTATTTGAAGGAGAAGACTATTAGTTTTGGAAGGCGAGAATGGAAATATTTTTACAAACACTAGATTACGGTATTTGGGATGTTGTACTCAACAGTCCCTATATTCCGATGAGAACAATGGAGTCTAGAACTGTTCCAAAGACTTTTGACCAATGGACGCCGGATGAAAACAAACGTGCTCAATATGATGTAAAAGCCCGAAACGCTATTGTTTCTGCCTTAACTCGTAATGAATTTTTCAGGGTCTCACAATGCAAGACGACAAAAGAAATATGGGACACTCTTGAAGTGACACATGAAGGAACAAATGAAGTAAAGCGAGCACGTAAGAACATACTCATCCAGGAGTATGAATTGTTTCAAATGCAGCAGAAAAACATCATAGATTTCCAGACACGCTTCACACATATAGTAAATCACTTGAAAGCATTAGGAAAGAGTTTTAACAATAAGAAGTTGAACACAAAAATCTTGAAATCCTTAGACCGGAATTGACAACCAAAGGTCACTGCTATTATAGAATCAAAGGATCTCACAGAAATGAATATTGCTACTCTATTTGGAAAGCTGCGAGAGCATGAGATAAAACTACAAAGGTTAAAGAACGGTGAACAGAACCAAGCCAAGATGATAGCTCTAAATGCAGTAAAAACTTCACAAGATGAAAGTGAAAATGAAGGGAAGTTTTCGGATTCCGATATATCTCTTTTAGCTAAACAAATTTCTCGTTTTATGAAGAGCAGGAAAAAGAGACAACAAAGAAAAGAGAAAATCAACAGGTACGAGTGCTATGGATGTGAAAAACTTGGTCATATCAAACCAGACTGTCCGGAACTTAAGAAAAAGAAGAAAGATGTGAAAGAGAAGAAGAAAGAGAAGAACGATATCTATAAGAATAAATGCAAAAATTATATTGCTTGGGAGGATAATGATTTTTTGACAACACAAGAGAGTTCTTCCGAAAGCAGTGATGGAGAAGAAGAAGCAAATTTTTGTTTGATGACAAAGAGTGATGATGAAGTTCATCACAAGTAAGTAGCACAAAATCCTTATATACATATGATGAGTTGCTTGAAGCCTATCAAGAAACGTTTGAACATCTTGAAAGGCTAGTTAAGAAACATACTGCACTTAAACAAAAGTTTCATGCATTAGATAATATTGTTAGTATTCTTGAAGAAGAAAATGAGTGCTTAAAGAAAGATGTTGATAAATTTAAAACTTTGGTTCAAGATAAAGAAGTTGCTAAACCTTGTAAAAATTGTAATCATTTGGAAAATGGGATTTCCAAGTTAGAGAAAATAATGAGCAAGTTTTCAAAATCTTCTAAAAATCTTGATTCTATATTAGGTTATCAAAGAGGGAATTCTAGGAAAGTTGAACTTGGTTACAAATCCAAGGAAAGTCTAGAACCTTATAAAACAATTTTTATGAAAGAGTCAAGGAAAACAGATGAAAAATCAATTTCAAAAACTTTGAGAAACTCATTTAGACCTCTTCAAAGAAAACTAACATGTGTTTTATTGCATGAAATTAAGTCATACATCAAATAGATGTTACATAAAACATTTTGGCATATCTAATGACAAATATGAATGAGTGTCTAAAGGAACAAAACATTTATACATGTCTAGATGATAGTTTGAGCATCTAATAGATTATGAATTTTTGAAAAAAAAAAAATTTTATTGTCATAATTGATTATGTTATTTCTGTATATGTTGTCATAATCGATTATTACAGAAAACTTTTGAAAGTTTGAAAAAAAGTTTTAATCTATTATATCATGGTTCTATTCTTTTATCCTTAGCCTTTTGATAGAGACTTGTGATTCTACTAATTTTTTTAAGGACCCAAGGGGTACCTAGATTTGTATGTTGATATTGCAGGTTATTGGAGCTAAATGGGTGTACAGGAAAATATCACAAAGATAAGTTTATTCTTGTCTCGCATGCCTCTGCATTAAATATCTCGCACTTATCTCGCCATATAAATTTGATTGTTAACCAACTTAGAAATTTGAAAGTTTGAATTTTGAAAATTTGAATTTATAAAAATTTGAAATTATTAAAGTTTGAAATTTGAAATTCTGAATTTTGAAAACTTGAAATTTGAAAGTTTGAATTTTGAAAATTTGAAATTTGAAAGGTTGAAATTTAAAAGTTGTGAAATTTTAAATTTTAAAATTTTAAAGTTTAATATTTTAAGTTTAAATTCAAAACTTGAAGTTTGAAATTTGAAATTGAAATTTGGAATTTGAGCGAATTTGAATTTGGAATATTAGTCAATTTGAATTTGAATTTGAAAGTTGCCTCAATAAGAAGACTACAATTGGGGCAAACTATCGCATTTCATTCTATTATCTCTCGTAATTATTTTATTCCCCTTATCTTTCTCTCTCTTCATTTGCCTTGGGTATCCTAGATATTGTCTCCTTAATATGATGTTCTTCTCTATGACACTTTGTGATGCATTATCTTCTCTGCCTTGATTTATGTATTGTGCAAATTTGTGCTCAATTTCTATTGCAATATTTTTTATAATTATCAATAAAACATAGAGAGATTTTGATGATATTAATCTGTGTGAAACAGGAGGAGATTTTTATTCTCTTACAATATTTTTTTTATTATCAATGAATTAAAATCTATATGAAATTCATTTCTATCTCTCGAATTAAATAGGGGGAGTTAAAAGAAGTCTTTGCTTATATGAGTTAGGGGGAATCTTGTTATTAATATATCTAAAGGGAGATTAAGAGACTCGACACTTGATACAAATTTGTGCTAATATGTGTTACACTATATTGTGCAAATCTATACTAATCTTAGGCTGACTATATAGAGTCAAACATTTTAATTCATTTTAGGTGTTTCCTTGATCATTGTTGAATTATTGGCAAGCGTACCAAAAATATCAATCGCAGTATAGTATTTCGATTAAATAAAAGTCAATTCCACGAGGAACAATTTCAATGGAAATTTTCAATTATGCTTACTAAGTAGATTAAAACAGATTGGGTTTTGCAAATAAGAGTTGAATTGAAATTAAATGACAAAGAACTGTAAATTATTGAGAAAATATCAATTAAAGGTACTTAGGATTGACTTCCTTCCTTATCCCTCTTTTGTAATGGCTATGTCAATTAAGAACGTCAATTGACCAAACAATGTTGATGTCACCTACTCAAATCATCCATGTTGATTCCTCACACATGAAATTCATAAGAAAACCTAATAAATGTTGATTCCTCACACAATTAACAGATTTTCCAGCATTAGGGTTAGGGTGTTAAGCAATTGATACATTCATTCAATTCCTGACAATTAACGTAACAAATATTTTTACCGTGATCTAGGGTTCAAGATATATTTTCCAATCATACCTCAAACAATCAAGAATAAATCATTCCAAAGCATAAAGGATAAGAATAACAACATCAAAGCATAGATTAAGATCTCAAAATATCACCATGATACAAAAGAGTTCAAAGGAAGAGCACTGAATCCTAAGAGAACGAAGTTAGTCACTCATGTTGGCCATTACAATGCTCCAATTGATGACGAAGTGAAGAATTGATGAAGATTAGACAAAATCCTAACAGTAGTCGTGCCTCCTCTCCTCTAAGACTGCCTCCTTTTCTCAAAACACAACTTATCTTTTTATAAGAGAATTTGGGTCGGGTCTCGCATCATTCATTCGCTTAAGCACTCTTTTTTCTTTCAATTTTACTCCAATTACGCTGACAATTATGCTCCTTACTCTTGTATCAAGGTATTCTTGAATTCATCCTATATTGGAAGAAAAATATATTAGAATTAACATAAGTTAAGTGGTTTCATTACAATTCAATGCATAATTATATCAACTTTTTACCACTTAACAACTCCCCCCAACCTAGAATCTTGTTTGTCCCAAACAAAGTAGTTTTTCCAAAACAAAATCATCACCTATTATCTCTTTCTCTTCCAGAACCACAACATAAAAATTTTCAGAGGTGATGCTCACAACTCCAAATGAAAATAGAACACATAAGCATTCAAGTTACAGAAACCAACAAAGGATAATTAGTCCTCAACTATCCTCAAGGAAGCATGATCTCTCAAAAAGAGTTATATATACTCATATCTAATTCTCATAGGTAAGTGTTTATCTCATTCAATCACTTCATTTAGACAATCCAATATTGATAATCATCTTTAAGCAATCAGCAATTGTTAAACAAGACTTAAATCAAAAGGTCTTTTGAGGCTTGTAATGGGGCTGTGCTAAGAAAGGATTATTGGTTTTTTTGGGATATACAAAAATATTTGAGAAATTCAACTCATATGAATGATTCTTGATTAACAATTCCTCAAGTCAGGTGTCAAACTTCATGTTTTTGTCCCTAACACAATGACAGTGACTTAATGTTCTCACAAGTTATTATTCCCCCCTTGAACTACTTTTCTATTTTTTTTCTCATGCTTTTACATGTATTCTTTTTGGCTTTGCCAATTTTTTTTAAGCTTTGCTTTTTCTTTTTCTTTACACCTTTTTTTTTAAGAATACACCCCAATAATACTCGTAGGACAACAATAGCAATACCCAACAATAAGAAAAATAGTGACATTCATACTCATTTCCTTTCTCAAATATAGGAAGGTAGATAAATAATGTTTAGGCTTAAGGGTTCTGTTTAAGAAACAATATTATTTTTGGCTCATAAGGGGTTCAAATGGATGTCCTATAATTAATGCAGGGTTGGCTATTTGGCTCTGGGTTATATCTACTACAAAGAAAAAATTGTCTTTATCATTTTCAAGTCTTGCCAACATGTAATCACATCAAAGAATCAACCAATATCAGTTATCATCACAAATTGTTGACACTCAATTTATCTGTTTGTGGTACTCTGCTCACCTGGGTTTTGGCTAGCTTCTCCAATTCGGTTAATTCCTACTTTTCCTCATCAATTCCTTTTTACTATTATACTCAATATCCCAAAATCACTTGTTATTGGAAAAAATCAAAATTATTTTTCACGTTTTAGATTTGAATTAGACAATAAGCAATAATCTCATATATGGCTCTAAAACAAATTATGGGACAGCAAGGGAATTCAAAATTTAAAATAAAGCAATTAAAAATATTAAATTAAAAACAAAGGAATTAAAAACATTAAAAATAAAATAAGTTTCCTTCCTTATTTTCTTCACTTGTCATCTACTCCTTATCTTGTGTCTTAGCCTCAGCTGCATACTTTCTCACCCCTCCGAAAAAGTTGGATCGTCCCCAAGCCATTGAAGTAAGGCTTCAAAGTCTTGAGGAGAAGTGCACTGTGTACCTGGAGCAATCTTGTAAAGAAAGAACCTAAGGAAGAAATGCACAAAAAACTTAAACTGCAAAAAGGAAAAAAAATTTCAAAACATTAGGTTGCCTCCCAGGAGCGCTTGTTTAACGTTTTTAGCTTGACACCTATTTGCTTTAGGGCCCATGCAGGTGAGTGATCAAGGTAATATATACGCATTCTTCATTCCTTGACTGTCCTTGTGGGAATGAATTTATTCTTTTCATTGCGAATAACCGTACATCTGTCAGAGATTGGATAAATCATCCCTGCTTCAGGAGGTTTCAGTACCTTTTTTTGAACAACTTCATTCATAGTCAGACTAAGATGTCTTTGGGGTTGTACAACAGGCTTGTAATCTTGTTTTTTAGTTGAGATGGTTAATTCCTCCAAAGTGTCTATTCTGAAACAATCTTTCTTGTCTTCCGGTTGTTGTACAACTTCAAAAAGATTAAATTTAACTTCATTATCTCCACTTCTAATTTTCAACTTGCCCATGTCAACATCTATAATTACTTTGACAGTCTTCATAAATGGCCTTCCTAGGATCAATGAGACTTCCTCATTTTCCTCCATGTCCATAATCACAAAATCAACAGGAAATATGAAGTTATTCACTCTAACTAAAACATCTTCTGCTACTCCATAAGGAATCTTTATAGATCTGTCAGCTAGCTGTAATGTCATTCTTGTAGACTTTACTTCCAAGTCTCTTATTATTTTAAGCATAGACAAAGGCTTTAGATTTATACTAGCACCCAAATCAAGTAATGACTTACCTACTTGTAACGTCTCAATTGTGACTGATATAGTGAAACTGTCAGGATCCTTGGACTTTTGAGGTAATGATTTCTGAATTATAGCATTGCATCCTGCTTCTAGCTCTACTGTTTCTGCAATAAATCTCTTTTTCTTAGTTAACAACTCTTTCATGAATTTTGCATAAGTCGGCATCTGCTCCATAGCTTCCAAAAATGGAATATTAATCTGGAAATGTTTGAAAATATCCATGAATCTTGTGAATTGTCTTTCTTTATCTATCTGGGAAGGATGACGAGGATATGGTAAATCCTTCAATTGCGGTATTTTACTCTCATCTTTCTCCCTCTTTTTCTCACTCTTTTTATTTTTCTTTTCTTTTTCAGTATTTTTTCTTTTTCTATATTCTCTCTTTTATTTTCCTCTTTTTCTCCTTCACACTCATCTTTTTTTTCTTGTAGGATTTCCTTCTCTACAGCCAGATTGTCACCAATACCTTCTCCTATAACCTTACCACTCTTTGTAGTTATTGAATTGCATTGCTCCCTGGGGTTGGTTTGTGTATTAGCTGAAAATTGTCCTCCTTGCTGCTGCTCAGATAGTTGTTTAGCCAGTTGGCCTATCTGGATCTCTATATTTCTGAATAAAGCCTCAGTATTTTTTTGATTAGCCATAGTGTCTTACATGAATTTTTCTAAAGTATCCTCCAATTTACTTATTCTGTCTGACACTGAAGGATAATGTTGTTGCTGCTGTTGATATGGAGGTTGCTGATATGACTGTTGTTGAAATGCAAGTTGTCTAGTAGATGAGCTAACACCTTGGTTCCATCCAAAATTCTAATTCTGATTTTGATTCCCTCTCCATCCTTATGCAAAATTATTCTGATAATTATTAGAATTTGGAAAATTGCCTTGTCTACCTTGACTACTACCTTGGACCCCCATATAATTAGCTTCTTCTTGCTGAATGTTGCCTTGATAAGAACATTGTTCATTTGCGTGATCACCTCCACACATATCACAACTCATCTGTTGATTAAGAATAGATTGTACTGTGTGCATTTGTTGAGGTAATTTCTCTATCTTCTGGTTCAATGCTTCAATTTGTTGTGTTATAAGTTTATTCTGGGCTAAGATAGCATCTGAGCTGGTAAGTTCAAGTACTCCCTTCCTTTGAATTGGATGTCTATCATGTTGGGTCTGTTGGTCTATAAAGGCTAGTGCATCAATAATTCTGGTAGCATGATCAATTTCTACATCCAACATAGATCCTCCTACTGCAGCCTCTAATAACATATTTGCATCATGTCGCAAGCCAATATAGAAAATATTCAACTGAGAAATGTCATCAAATCCATGATTTGGGAAACTTCTCAATAGTGATTTAAATTTCTCCCATGCTTCACAAAATTGTTCATCTGCTCCTTGTTTGAAAGAAGTGATGTCAGATTTTGCTTTGATGTAACGGGATGGTGAGAAAAATCTATTCAGAAACTTCCCTTCTACACTACTCCAATTAGTCAGACTCTTATTAGGATGTGCTTTCAGCTATTCCTTTGCCCTACCTGCCAAAGAAAAAGGAAATAATATCAAATATGCATATTCAAGATTTATTGTTCTAAATCCCATGGTACCAATCAACTCATAAAAAGTAGACAAATGAATATAAGTGTCTTCATGAGCCAATCCAGTGAATTGATGAGCACTAATCAAGCTTAAGAAAGATGGATTCATCTGCAATGTATGATCATCCGGAATGACAATGCTGGAAAAATGTCTTGGACCTTGCTGCATAGCACAATTTCTAAGAGTTCTTCTAGGTGGATTTGCATTTGGGTTTTGATTTAGATTTATATTGGGATCTGGATTTGGATTCAGATTTTCTCCTTCTTCTGCCATATCTTCTATAATTGGGTCTAGTAAATCAAGTGTGAAAGAAGAATTAACAAATTCTCTTGTGGCTTGTTCTTGAGTTTCCCTTCTTCTTCTACCCCGGTTCCTTCGAACTATTTTTTTCAATCTCTGGATTAAATTCTAACTGCTCTGAATATAGTTGTCCTCTTAAACGCATAAATCAAAAGAGTAACTCAAGCAAATATTAGCACAAACTAAAAATAAATAATAATAATATTAATAATAGTAATAGTAATATTAATAGTGATAATGATAATAATAGTAATAGTAATAGTAATAATGATAATAATAATAATGATAATGATAATAATAATGATAATAATGATAATAATAATAATAATGATAATAATAATAATAATGATAATAATGATAATAATAATAATAATAATAATGATAATAATAATAATGATAATAATAATAATAATGATAATAATAATAATAATGATAATAATGATAATGATAATAATAATAATAATAATAAAAATAAAATACTCAATAAGTTAAACAAAGAATTCTCAAAGAACACCATTCCCCGGCAACGACGCTAGAAATACTTGTTGAATTATTGGCAAGCGTACCAAAATTATCAATTGCAGTATAGTATTTCGATTAAATAAAAGTCGATCCCACGAGAAACAGTTTCAATGGAAATTTTCAATTATGCTTACTAAGTAGATTAAAACAGATTGAGTTTTGCAAATAAGAGTTGAATTGAAATTAAATGACAAAGAACTGTAAATTGTTGAGAAAATATCAATTAAAGGTACTTAGGATTGACTTCCTTCCTTATCCCTCTTTTGTAATGACTATGTCAATTAAGAACATCAATTAACCTAACAATGTTGATGTCACCTACTCAAATCATCCATGTTGATTCCTCACACATGAAATTCATAAGAAAACCTAATAAATGTTGATTCCTCACACAATTAACAGATTTTCCAGCATTAGGGTTAGGGTGTTAAGCAATTGATACATTCATTCCATTCCTGACAATTAACGTAACAAATATTCTTACCGTGATCTAGGGTTCAAGATCTATTTTCCAATCATACCTCAAACAATCGAGAATAAATCATTCCAAAGCATAAAGGATAAGAATAACAACATCAAAGCATATATTAAGATCTCAAAATATCACCATGATACAAAAGAGTTAAAAGGAAGTGCACCGAATCCTAAGAGAATGAAGTTAGCCACTCATGTTGGCCATTACAATGCTTCAATTGATGACGAAGTGAAGAATTGATGAAGATTAGACAAAACCCTAACAGTAGTCATGCCTCCTCTCCTCCAAGACTACCTCCTTTTCTCAAAACACAACTTATCTTTTTAGAAGAGAATTTGGGTCGGGCCTCGCATCATTCATTCGCTTAAGCACCCTTTTTTCTTTTAATTTTACTCCAATTATGCTGACAATTATGCTCCTTACTCTTGTATCAAGGTATTCTCGAATTCATCCTATATTGGGAGAAAAATATATTAGAATTAACATAAGTTAAGTGGTTTCATAACAATTCAAGGCATAATTATATCAACTTTTTACCACTTAACAATCATCATAAAAAAGGGGGAGATTGAAAGCAATGAGGGAGAGATTGATGACAATGTGAAACATGTCCTTACATTCCCTAGAGATGATTTTGATGATAATTCAAGTCAACAACATTCAAGATTCAAGCAAACCCAAGATGATTTCTGAAGACTAGATAGAGTCTTAGAATACTGGATATAGAGGTACAAGTTGATGAAGTGGTATTATGCATAAGCCTCCAAAGCATAAGTGTGATAAAATTTCGTAACATGACATTTTTCACTGTCATAATCAATTATGATACATCAGAAATGGAAAAACGATTTTCTCTTTGTCATAATTGATTATACTAGTAACATAATTGATTATGACAGTTCATATTTGAAAAATATATCCATTTTGATGAATAAATATTTTTGAATACATCCTAATTTTTCTCTACGAAATTATTAATGACCAAGAACTATTTTCTGATATTATTTTTCTATTTAAATGAGTTTTGATGAAAAATAAAAAATACACAATTACAGAATTCGAAAATACAATTTTACATTCATTCAGTTTTAAGAAAAGAATTTTAAGCAAGGCAACAGAGATATTTTACACCTTCTGAGAAAATTCTCTTCTCTACTGCCTTCTGCACTTTCATTGTTAATCACATTTGTTCTTGGACGTTGACATTCTACAGACTTCTACAATTTGTTGTCTCCATTACCTAGGTGTGACTGTTCTTATTTTATTGTTTTCATCCTTTGTGGGTTTAGGTGATTGCTGTTATTTTATTGCCTTAATCCCTTTTTCTAGGGCTTAGGAAGTTGATGTTAAAATCTATGTTTAGGGTTTAAGTGATTGTTGTTATTCTGTTATATTTCTTTGGGTTTCCTATGTAGAAATTGGTCATCCCTTTGATTTGTTTAGAGAGGTGTTCATCCTTAGTAGGATTCTAAAGAGGTGTTTTCATCCTTTTGATTTGTTCGAGGAGGTGTTCATCCCTAGTGTGATTCTAGGGAGGTGTTCATCCTTTGTATGTTAGTGGCAAATTAGGTGTTTTTCATCCTTTGATTTGTTCAGAGGAGGTGTTCATCCCTAGTGGGATTCTAGGAAGGTGTTCATCCTTAGTGGGTTTCTAAGGAGGTGATTGTCTTTTTAATTAGTTTATTTTTTACTGGTTCCTCTGCTGAGTTGATTGTAATTTGTAAACTGAATTTTAAAGATAGTGAATTGGGAGTCACTCTTATGATTAGAGTTGACTGAGAACTGTATATAGGGGTAGATATACTCGAACCAGTATAAATTACTGTGTGATTTTCTATTGTCTTTATCTCTTTAACAGGACTGCATCCTACATCTCCACGCTTGAATCTTTCCCTTTATCTATCTGATTATATCACTTCCGCTTTATCTATATTTTATCTAATAATTAAAATTGAATTAATAAATTATTGGATGTCTTAAAATAAATTTTTAATTTGACATCTATTTTAATTTGTATATCTATTTACCCCTCTATATATCATTTGTCTAACAATTAATATTTTATTTAAGTATCATAATAAACTCTAATTATAAATGCTCTAACTTTTTTTTTCTCTAATAACCTTACTTGTATTCTAGTTTACAAAGGTAGTATATTTTAATAAGTAAGATAAGAGAAAATGTAAACAAAATGTAAAAGTAATAATCTTGAAAAACATTTAGGAAAAATTTTGCACTAAAAACTTGATAAAATATAAAAAATACATGCATTTGACATTAAATTTAAAAACTCCTAAAAACTAGAAAAAATATTATTTAAACAGTGATTTATTTCTCTATTGTTACGATCTTAAAAAAAAAATCTTGCTATAAGACACGAGAAAATATACATTAAGTGTAAAAAATATAATTTTAAAATATATTTTATTTTGTTTTAAAAGGCTAGTAAAATAAGTAAAAGTACATGTATTTAAATTTAAAGACTCCTAAAAATTAGAAAAAAAAATACATATTGATTTAATATGAAAATCACAAGGAACATATACATAATAAGGAAACACATAAAAATGATTTATCTTTAAAATGAGGAATAGATTATAAGATATGGTGAATGTGTTTATTTTCCCTTATGAAGAACATCATGTCTTAAATATCCTTTGAAGGTAATTAGGAAATTGAATCAATACAAGCATGGTATAGGAAGTGATGTAAAGCTTCTTAAGTATCAAACCATGTGACATTCTCTCTTCTATTTTCCTACCCACATCATTATGGTTTATAGACCCTTCACTCGTGCATATAAACTTGGAGATCAAAATATTTGATTGCATTATATAAACAACAAAAAGGTTGTGTTGCATTTTTTCTAATTTTTTTTATGCAAATATATTAAACTAAAGTAATGTTATACTCCCATTAATGATGTGACTTTTGTATTGACAAGGAATGGATAAGATGTTTAAAATGGTTAAAAATAAAAGCTAAGCTGATTAGGTTAAAAATTAAATAAACTATACTTAAAATTCAATTTAACTTGTGAAAATTTATATACAAACAGCTTAAGTTCAAACAAACTCATAAATGAAACCAATTCACAAAGTGTGAGAAGGGGGAATTAAAATTTATTTGTCATTAGATAAACAGAATGAATTTACAGCAAGATACCCTCTACCAAATGGAAGGCACCTATGGTTCAAGAAGTATCAAGTTTTGGAATTGTTAAATAACCAAATATATATATAAAAAAAAAAAATAGACACTAACTATAACACAACTTACAAAACTGAAAAATTTCCAGTCTTATCTATGAGCAAGAATTAAATATAATGACCAGGTCCCTAAATTTAAAATTTTGGATGAATGGTGGTGTGAGAACATAATTGAGAGGTATGAATAAAAGAGAAAACTTTGTTTGACAACATTGCCTTTGTTTTGCAGCCAGAAATGAAGCTTATTTTCCATTTATTATTCTCCCTCTTTGTTTTGAACCAAAACTACCTCATCTGTTCCCCAATTAGATCAAGACCAACAAGGAGGAAAGTGATCCCTTGGAAAAGAAGATAGTAAAAGTGAACTCCTTGTGCAGACAACAAACTCCTGACTGAAGCTGTGAGAAGAAGGAATGCCAAAGTCAACTCTTTCTTGTATATTTTGTTGGCTTTCTTAACAGGTGTGCCACTTGTTTCTTTGTGTTCCTTACATTGGTATGATTCAACAAGTACACTGTCAGAAGCTCCTCTATGGATCTTTTGCTGTTCCATATATGATTTAGCCTCCCTTTCTGAGGCCTCCATTAAATCAGACTCTGATGACCTGCCAGCCTTCTTTGTGACAATCCATTCATAAGAACTACCCAACTGGAAGAGTCCAGACACCATGGCATTGAATTTGGTGACAGACATGGTGTTTTCAAAAAGAAGGTATGGAACTATAAAAGGAAAAGATTTTGGGGCAGGAAGAATGTTGAGGAATGACATAGCTACAGGAACATAGCAGATCACCCATAGAGGAAGCTCAGCCTCCGGGACAAACATGGTTATAGGAAGAATTATGCAAAATAAGGTGAAGGAGTAAAAGGGAAGAATGAGTTTTCTCAACAGAAAGAATAGCAGTATTAAATTCCCTTTCTTCCACGCTGATATCTGCAGTTAAACAGAATTCACAGGCCCTTTAGGTTGTGCATATTATGATATTTTAAGCAGTAGTTGCAAGTTACGAGAATTTGTTTTCACTTATCATCATTATATTTAGGGTATGTTTGAACAAACTTCTGTTAGGATCGAGCGCTTACCACTAGGCCAAAAGCTATAGCCATTAGTCAGAGCGCAACTCTTTTTATTTTAACAGCCCAAGCGCCACGATTCAATTGTGACTCGGCCCACCTGACCTTCGTCACAGGACAATTGATGCTACCTGCAACAATCTCCCCCTCAGCAATTGTCCTACAAGGTATCCCACTCTTGGATTGTGACTTGGCCCACCCGGCCTCTGCCACGGGACAATTGTGCAACCTGCAACAATCTCCCCCTCAACAATTGCCCACCAGGAATCGAACTCGTGACCTTGGCTCTGATACCAATTGTTAGGATCGAATCCCGGAAAGGAGCATTGGGAAGGAGTGAAGTGGATATTCAGATATTTGAAAGGCACTTCAAAGATGCATTTGTCTTTCAAGAGAAGTAATCTCATTTTACAGGGGTTTTCTGATGCAGACTTGGGAGGTGATCTTGACGGTAGAAAGAGCACAACAGGTTATATTTTTACATTGGGTGGTACAGCTATCAGTTGGAAGTCTAAACTTCAAGGAAGGGTCTCTCTCTCAACCACTGAAGCGAGTATGTAGCTATCTCGGAAGCGGCGAAGGAGATGATATGGTTGAAGAACCTTCTAAAAGAATTAGGAAGAGAACAAGATGGTTCTCCGTTGTTTAGTGACGAGTCAAAGTGCTATTTGTCTTGCTAAAAATCCAATCCTTCATTCCGGATGTAAGCACATTGAATTGAAGTATCATTTTATCGAAACCCGATAAATGATGGAGACTTGAGTTTGTTGAAGATTCCAGGTGCGAGAGAATCCCGTCGATATGTTGACCAAGACTGTTACAACAACTAAGTTGAGGCTTTGCATTGCCTCAACCGGCCTTCGAGCAAATTGATGATGAAGGCACTACACTAGGTGGTAACGTAAATCAAACTCCAAGTGGGAGAATTGTTAGTATTATGGTGCTTGATTTAGTCCCACATCGATTAGGATTGTGAGATGAGGTTCTCTATTTTGTTATATAAGCAACCCTATGTAAAGTTTGAGATACACACAGAAATAAAAATTACTTCCTAGTGTAGTCGTGGACGTAGGCATACATATTTTAGCCGAACCACGTTAAAATTCTTGTGTCGTTTATTTTTCTCTCCTTCATTCTTTCCTTTATTATTGTCTTGTTTCTAACAATTGGTATCAGAGCCAAGGTCACGTTGTTGCAGGTAGCATCAATTGTCCTGTGACGAAGGTCAGGTGGGCCGAGTCACAATTGAATCGTGGCGCTTGGGCCGTTAAAATAAAAAGAGTTGCGCTCTGACTAATGGCTATAGCTTTTGGCCTAGTGGTAAGCGCTCGATCCTAACAACTTCTTCATAATCACTCTTAGTAAAGAAAAATAAGAAAAGATAAAATGATGTTTTTCATTAGTTAAAATCAGCTTATGCATAAACTAATCTGTAAAAAATCTCTGGCGTATTCTAACTTGTGCATAAGCTAATTTTAGTTTATGGAAAGCACATTTCATTTTTGGTTCTCATTTTTCTCCCTATAAGAGAAGAAAAAGTTTATCTAAAATACCCTTAGTACATTTAGGTGAGCACCGGACATGCCTTAGATCTCAAAATTGCTGGAAGACACAATCTGAAAAGTTGCATTGGACCAGAATGCCACCGGTGCTGCTGCTTCCTATAAGCTTCATAGGACTCAGGAACTTCACAGAGGACCTGAGAATTACAAATTTGCAGAATTCAAGAGTTGTTGAGTGGAAGCAACCAGTCATATTAGCATGTATAAGAATACTATTCTAGGAGCACTACAGTAGGTACTGCAAAGAATTGAGACATCAATGGACAAACAATTCTTATCTATGGTTACCTTTACATCATTTACAAAGATGAATTTCCAACCATTGAGATGAGCACGGACAGCAATATCCATATCTTCTACAGTTGTCCTCTCGAGCCAGCCCCCGGATTCTTCCAAGGCCTTGATTCTCCAAACACCAGCAGTTCCATTAAATCCAAAAAAATTGAGAAATGCACCATTGACCTGCTGTTCTACCTCAAAATGGAAGCATAAATTAATGTTTTGGAGACGTGTCAACAAGTTCTCATCCTTATTCACAAAAGCCCATCGAGCTTGGACAAGGCCTAATTCAGGATTGTCCTGTGATAAAAGAGGCATATGTTAATATGCTAAACAGATTTACCAAGAATCCTTGTTGAATATGTTTTCTGTTATCTTTTTAACCTTGAAATATGGCACAGTTTGCTTAAGAAAATCAGGATTTGGCTGGAAATCTGCATCGAAAATCGCAACAAATTCATAGTCTTTCACATAGTCACAGCTCATTGCAGACTTGAGATTCCCAGCTTTATATCCGGTCCGGACTACGCGATGTCTGTAGATTATATTGATTCCCTTTTGGCTCCATTTTGTGACCTCGGCCTTAATTAACCACTGTATGCTCTCATCATCAGAATCATCAAGTACTTGTATCAGTAAACGGTCCCTTGGCCAATCAATTTGGCATACTGCAGAAATAGACTGATCATACACCTGCATAAAATCATCATAGACAGCCATAGGATTAAAATTCTATACAGTGAAAATCATGTGGTCACTGATTGCTTATTAGAGTCACCAATACTTGACAAATTCCCCAATACTACAAAGTACAAACCACCCCAAAACTGTTAAGAAAAAACTTGTATGGTCAATTATTAAGAATGCTGTGTATTACAGGAACTGAAAATATGGAGCTCATTCATAGTTGTTGTTGGCTTAAAAGCATTTTTTTGTTTCTAATTAGAGAAGGTCTCGGATAGTTCATGAGGGATTTTTAGATTGTTGTGGGCAAGATGGCATTTGTGTAACAAGTGATATAGCTTCTGATAAATTTTTCCAAATTTATTTGAGTAAATAAATACAAGAATAGTCTTATCTATTTCAGGGAAGATGGTTACATGGATTACATGACGCCATCAAGTTTAGTTAAAAAATCTAAATTCTTACACTAATTTTATCACGAGATCTCTTACACTAATTTTCTACAATGTCCTTCCTAATCTCCCACGCTCCTTTTCATAGGACTAAAAATCATGTAACCTAGTCCCATCAATATCTAACCAACTAAAATTAATAAATTGAAACTGCTACACAAAATTTAGCAACAGCTGAAGTTACCATATTTGGGACCAGAAGAAACAAAAGTCTGAATCCTTACCTCTTTCTCGTTACACATGGGAATTTGAACCAGAACCATGGGATGATTACATGCAGATCCTTCAATATCATCAACCTTGAGGGGATCCTCATCAATCTTTGGCTTAATCTTCTTGAGCTTTATCCAAAAGCACCCAAAGCAAAGCAACATTCGGTCCACTGATTGTATAAGGAACAGCACAACGCAAAACTTTGAAAGTGCCTGTATTGGTGGAGCAATGTACTCAGCACGAAACCTCAGCCAAGAAACATAAACCAAGTGCATCAATCCTTTCAAATCCGAGGTACGAGGAATATGCAAAGTGGGATTCCCAAAATGCCAACCTTGCAAGTAAGCCACCACCTCAACCACCAGAACCACCAAAGAACTAACGAGGAACACCTTGATGACCCTAAACAGCATCCCTTTCTCCAACTTCTCACTCTCCAAGACCACACGCTCCCTATGAATCAACCTCTTCCTTATAGCTCCCAGCAGAGACCACATAACTGTGGCTAACCAAGATACACAGCCAATAGCATGGTAAGCCTTGAGAAACAAGAACCATGTGACTTGCTTAGCATTCTTGCCACGGGTTTTCTCCACTGGCCTGAATGCAGCATCAGCACCATTAATCTCTACAACAGAGAAAGTGGGGTTCTCCATTGTCACCACCACCGGGGTACCCTTCTGAGTGTCCTTCACCCACCTGTTGGAAAAATCAAAGCTAGGAGCCATTTCCACCCAGATTCACACTTCACTCAAAAAACACTCACTACAAGCACATGTATAGTTATTATATACACATACATACAAAGAAGGACTGAAGACACAAACTTTATAGATATTTTTTAGCACCCATTACTGTGAAAAGGATATAAGACTCAGATCTGGAATCCCATAAAAATGAGACCATCCATTTTTGTGAAAAATAGCTAGAAATTCCTACTTGGTCCAGAAGGAAAACCCTCTTGAAGGTTCAGCATTTAAGTAAATGCTGCAGGCACAAAAAAGGTGAGAAACGTGAACTGAGTGAGAAGGGTCTTCTTTTGTAGAGTGGAGGTTCTCTAGAAGAAAGGAAGGGTACCTAACATGGGAAAGCCACATTATAAGGGAAGGTATCTCTATCTATCTAACTGCAGCTGTAAGATGCTAGTAACATCAGGTGGGTTTCCTCCGGTTAACTAATTCCGCATTCCCTTACCCTTTTGACTCCTAAACAAAAATTTAATTTACAACCTGAGTTTTATGAGGAAATTGCCAAAGTAATAACCAAATCAACCAAAGCTAACTAGAAGAAAAGCGCCCCAAGGAAGAAAGGTTTGAGAAACCAGTTATTAGTACACGAGATCAATTCTTTTCTTTGTGATATTTGTTCAATGAAAAATAAAGAGCCAGTAACGTGAGTTGAAAACTTTCAGTACTATTATCATTAATAAAACATTAATAAAAGTGGAACCATATCTATAATCTAACACGATTCAACCCACAGGGTCACAACCATGGCCCATTAAAAAAATCTCTTTTCTTTTTTTCAAAAAATGATGTTTAATTTGAGATAAACTCTTTTAACCTACAAGTCAATTGTAGATTGAGCTAAATCAATTCTTTTTAAATTAAACCTAAAGTGGAGTTTTGAAAGGTTAAAGAATTGAGAGTTGGAAATGGTTATAAATTATATATATATATATATATATATATATATATATATTTATTTTTTTTTTTTTTTTTTTAAGTTCATTTTCATAAACAAGTTTCTAATGATTTTATATCGTTTGTTAGAAAATTTGTGTCTATTAGTGTTTGTGGTTGGATCTTCCTATTAAATCCGGTTTCGTACATCCACTTTCTTGCTCTTGAGAAAAGTACTAATGAAAGCAAGTTTGGATTGACGAATAAGTAGAAGAGAACAATCCTTTTCATTCTAACATTTTAATACAAATAAAGGCAATTGATCTACCCACTACGAGGAATGAAATAAGATTCTAACTTTTTCCCTAAAAGTTGAACGATCCTTATTTAATAATACATTGATATACTAGTGCATAATATTTTATTATTAATGAAAAAGATAAACATAAAATGTTAGTTGCATTAATTAACTTTTTTTCGAAATTTTCATTTTATGGATATATTTTTAAAGCTGTAAACTTGTTCACAAGTTCATCCTATCACCATTAACAAGCTCATGTAAAAACAAAAATATAAAACATAAGAAAACAAAAAGACCAAGGTTTACACTTAGCCTAAAATAATCATGTCCCCATGCAAAAAGAAATATGCTGTTGTGTGATCAGGTAAGGGACTCGAGAGAAACTGGAAAACGAACCTGCACCGAATTCTGTCCAACTTTAGCAACAGCGACAACACTTTGCATGTTGAAGAGGATCATTAAAAGTAGTTATGGGTTTCAACTTGTGAAGCGAAAAAAAAAAACATATTTATTGTTGATTTAATTAAAGTGTTTTATGATTATTAAAATATTATTGTTTATCTTATTTTTGTTATAAAATAATTGTTTTTCTTTTCTAATTTAATTTTGTATACTGTTTTCTAAACATAACATCTTATTATAAAATAATATTTTTTTAGAATAGCTATCATAATAATTACTTTTTTCTCTCTTTTCCTGACACAATAAGTAAGAATGTAATAAAAATAATCATTATCATTTTAAGGGTAAAATGATTCCTATTTCATTCTTTGTACCCTTCTTTTAATTAGGGTTGTTTAAATCGATAAACAAAAATATTGGAAATTAATCAAAAAAATAAAAAAATGGATCAAAATTAAGTTTTTATTAAATATCCTAGATCTATTATTTTCTAAACAGCATGAATTTTGGATTGAAATTAAGAATTTTACGTTTATTATCAATATATGTTATTTCCATTCACAGTATTCCTATCATTATATTAATTATTTAACTAAATAATACTCAATTTACATTTGAATGGTTCAGATTAATTACTTGATGTTTTAATAAAAAAATGAAACATTTTCAAAAATTACACGGTTCACTTTTTCATGCAATTAATATAAATCTGATTGGTGCATACAATCCATTAAATATGCCACATTTACGTTTGAATTATTCGAAAATGAAGAAAAAGTTCATAGTTCTTCTCTTAATTACACGGATATGTTTAAATTTTAACATTTTGCTATTCCTTTAAGTGATTTTAATAATTTTACATTGATAACTAATGTATCAATATCATATTTTGTTATTTGTTATGATAATATACTTACAATTTATTATTATATTTAAAGTAATTTATTATTATATTTGAAGTATTGTTTATTTTAAAAATATATTTTATAAGATTTTGTCTTTAAAAAATTGTTATCCGATATTAACTACTTAAAATTCATGAAATCATTATTTTGTTTTATAAAAGGAGTGTCTCATATATCGTAGAATTATCTCATAGTACCCAAAATTCAAATTATATATTCTACGTAACATTAAAAATAACAACCCTTTATTAAAAATTTATCAACAAAGAAAATCATGTATAAATTTTAAAATTTATAATAATAATAATACAAGTACTTATTTATTTATTTATTTTTAATTTTGATTTTTAATGAGTAATATATATATATATATATATATATATATATATTATTCGATACTGTGAATTAAGTGTGGTTTTAATTTCTATTGTGACTTTAAACCACTTATTAGTTAATTTCTTTTAAAATATTGTGAGAGAATGAGAAGAGTTCATATTACATTATAGTACAACTTTAGTGACGGAATAAAAAATGGATATACCATGGCGCCGACAATTTGGTTGCCAAAGGAACTAATATTTAATCCTAATAAAATCAGTCACTAACACTTTATTTTATTCTTAATTCAATTCACTTTAAAAATTATATACGTAAAAAAATAAAAATACCTTTATCTAAAACAAAATGTTATATAATTGTTATAATTTTCCATCTAACAAGAAAGTCTTATATTATAAGAACAGTGGACTATTTACATTATATATGTGTTCGTAAAGATAACTCTAAGTATCTTTTATTAGCATGTTCTATGGAATACGTTCATCTTTTATTTATAACACAAATACATATAAAAAATAATAATAATATTGCAAAGTCTCAACTATCAATCCTAAAAATCTTAACACAACAAGAAATAATGTATTTGTGTGACTACGTGTTTACGTGTATGTATTTGTCAATACGTAAACTAAATTTGTTTACTTTCATTTTTCTCTATTAATCTAAATTTTTAGATAAAATTATGAAAAAAATCTAAATATTTTACGTGACATAATACAAAACAATTGATGTTGAGAAATAATTTATATTAATTATATATAAATAAAAAGTATATAATTTTTAACAAATATTTGATAAACAAAATATCCACTAGAATTATATTATCACTACTACAAAATATACTTTCTACGTCGTCATTTAACGTCGGTTATAGCTGTCGGTTCCGGATGAACCGAGCGTTGAAAGTTGAATATTAAACACATTCTACGTCGGTTGGTTTTAGTCAACCGACGTAGAAAGTACTTTCCACGTCTGGCAGGATTCAAACTCAAGATTTTAGAATTGAAAATTATTACTCTAACCACTAAACTATTATAATTTTCTGATAATAACTTTCAAATAAATTATATTTATATACAAATAAATATATATCTATGTAAATATATATTTATTTGTATATATGTTCTGCAAAGTATTTTTATTTTGTTTTCAACCAAAAATTCACTTAAGTCAATGAATTGTCACTAACAACATTTGAACCCAGTATTTTAGAGTTGAAAGTTAACATCTCAACCACTAAACTACTACAATTTTTTGATAATAACTTACAAATAAATTATATTGGTATTTTTCGATCGAGGGTGAAAGTGAGATTGACTCTTGCTTGAGTGAAAATATGTTAAAGCTCATGGAAATTCACTCACTCAAACATCGCTTGAGCGAAAATTGGTATTTTTCGCTTGAGAGCAAATGATGTGTTTCCCAAATTATTTTATATCATTATATAAATAAAATTAAAAAGATTATATTCTGTCATTAACTTACAAACTCATATAAAGATATCTGCTCACAAATTTAGCATCAAATTTTGAAAACCCACTCGACACACACTTTCACTTTCGAGTGTGCCCTCACATCCAACATATAAATATATAACTATATAAATATATCAAAATATATAAATATATTTGTATTTATATATTTATATATTTACACGGATATATATTTATTTGTATATAAATATAATTTATTTGTAAGTTATTATCGAGAAAATTCTAGTAGTTTAGTGGTTGGAGTATCGGCTTCCAACTCTAAGGTACTGGGTTTGAATCCCGCTAATGACAATTCTCGGAGACCCCTAGATAAATAAAGGGGATAAAAGGGTTGTAAATAAATAAAAATTATTAATTTAAAAAATCATACTTTCAACGTCGGTTTATTAGAACCGACATTGAAAGTTATGACTTTCAATGTCACCTTTAAAATACTATAAATACGTGTACAAATTTCTTCCTATAATTGTATCTCGTATAATAAATATGATTATAGCAGTTTACTTATATAAATAAGAAAATAAGAATAAATTAACTATTTAAATAACAATTATCTCGTTAAACCTATTATATATATATATATATATATATATATATATATATATATATATATTATAGTAATGAATTATATCTCATTACATCATAATATATCATATCATGTATACATGTTTTAGAAGATCGACACTACACTTCAAATTTAACTATTAACATGTATGGATCACATTAAAATCAATATTATATCAGATATTTCATGACTATCAACACTATTATGACTTTCATACTAAAACTATTGAAAATACTACTTATTTTTATACACTTTTCTCATGATCTAAAGATAAATCATTAATAATCCTCCATTGACTTCTCATCAAGTGATATCTTAGTTTACTTTATTAGGACTATAAATAGAAAATAAGATCTCATTAATCCGCAATAGTAACTACACTAATATCATATAATATATTCTGAGTACCTACAACCACACACATCTTAGTCAATCATAAATTACATCCCTATCTCGACTTAGTTTCACATACATAGATATATTTCGATTTATTATGAGTCACTCTTCTTACTCAACTAAATCTTAGCATATATATCTTAGTATCTATCAAGAATACACAACATCATCATATTATCTTATAATTCATCACACAAGTAAATTTCTTACATTTATAATAAGTTGACTTCGTTTTGACTAAATAATATAATTATGTATTTTTCTAATTTGACATTTGTCTACTATTTTGGTCATAACTTTTTTAGTAAATAAATTTTAAGTTAATTATTGTTTCATTGGATTCTTTATTTCCAAGGCTTCGATTTGAATACATAGCATGTGAAATTTTAATTTTATAACTATTTTTTTTATAATTTTTAGAAGTTTGACACCAAAACACAAAAAATTTTCGTGAACAAAATTTTAGTCTGCATAAATTTTATTGCTTAAGCAAAAATATTCAGACTAGAGTAAAATTTAAGTTGGTTTGACTATCATTTGAATGAAAATTAAGTCGACTTGACTCTTACTTAAGTGAATAACCACCGTCTTACCCTTGCTCAAACATCACAAGTCTTACTTCAACAAAAATGAAGTTGAGAAATGAGATTTTTCTAGTTTTCAACATTTTTCCACCCCAATACCTAACAATATAACTCATTTGTACTACAAATATGAAATAGGAACATCTTACAGCATTAAAACAATATAAACATATGTTTATATTTTTATTACAACACATGATAACATGTACTTCCTTTTCTCACAAGGGCTAGGAACCCCTTTCCCCTCCCTACCATTTTAAAAAATATATATATAAGAATTATTTAAAAAAAATATAATACATTTATCATCCAAAAAAAAGGAAAATTTTGGAGTTTTTGTCTATAAACATATCTTGAGAAAGTTTTTTTTTTTAATTTTTATTTATAATAAATATTATATTTATTCTCTTGCACAATTTCTCACTTACACTTTTTTCTCTTTCTTCCTTCTATTTTCGTATTTATTTTTTTCTTCTCCCACCTTTTCATTTTCCCACTTCAACTTTTTCTATCACATGCTCACTTTGTATTTTCACATTTCTATCTTTTTTTTATCACAAATTTAATTTTATATTCTTCTTTTTCATGATTTCACATTAAAGAATAAAATTTAGTTTTCAAATTTTTCCTTTTTACATATCTATCTTTATAGCATAAAAGTTATAATTTTTATTTTCTAATTTTTAGTTTTTTTTTTCGTGTTCACATTTAAGACATAATACAAGAAGTTAAAAAATAAGGAAATGCCTCACAAAATTTTTCTTAAAATAAATAAATAGTAAACAATTTTATTTTTTTATTGTTTTTTTCATTATTACAACAAATTATTATATGTAATGTAGTATAAAAATATGAAATATTGATTATATTTTTTATTTTTTATAAATTAATTAGTTATTTTAGTATTTTATGATATTAAAATGCAAAAAAAAAATTCAGATTGAGTTTTAAAGATAAATAAAATATATTATAAATTCATTTTTTAAAAGTAAAAAAATTATAGATAATGAAATAAACTTTGTTTTCTAAAATTTAAATTCAACTAATAATGTTGAACATATTGATGAACATTTTATACAATATATTTATTTTTATATGATAATTAATTTTTATATATTAGTCCCCTTGTCTAATATTTTTGGTTTTGCCCTTATTTTTAGACATATTATTACTTAAATAATTAACTCTCCTTACTTAAATATTTTGAATTTTATCTTCCCCTTATATATACAGGCAGGCAATGGTCAATACTCCAATTTGAAAACCATTTTAAAATTATGTTTGGACATAATTTTTCTTTGTCATTTCAATTTTCTTCTATCACTTCCAACTCTAAAATTCAACATAATTTTAGTAATCTAAATACACGAGAAAAAAATCCCTAGAGATTATACTTTAAAGAGAAGCATGTTTATAAGTAAACTTTTCAACTTCATCTTTTAAGCAGTTAAAACTATTTTTATATTAAAAACATATTATTTTCTTACATAAATAATTTATAAGATAAAAAAGATGAACATGTTATTGAAAATAAATTAATAAAATATAAAAAATAAAAATAATGAGCATATTACTATATATAATTTAAGTAATAGAAACATAAATTAATAAAGAAGTATATTAAATAATATAAATACATTAAAAAAATTGTATATAATATACTAAATAACAAGATTATGAAAGAATAAAAAGTAACATATAGCTCAAAAAGTAATTAAAAAGTTATTAATATATACATAAGTTGATTAAGATTAATATTAAACAAAATTTATCATTATGTTACCTGATAAAAGTTGGAAGAAATTAATATAAGTTAAAGAGTTAATAATTTATTTTGGCTTATTTTTTAAGATTTAGGAGAAACAACAAGCACTACTATAAATTAAAGTTTCAACGACATCATTCTACACCAGTTATTTAAGAACTAATATAAAAAGAAACATGCTGACATGTTTGTAAATATAAGAAAGTTTTTTACATCAATTGTTAGATAATCGATGGCGAAAACATTTAACACCGATTAAATATAGAACCAATGTTGAATTGTTATTTCTACATCGGTTATTAAACAACTGATGTAGAGAGCTCTTAGACCCTTTTTTTCTTCTTTCTCGCAACTTCATTCTCACTTCATCTTCCTCCTCCTCTCTTCCTAACACCACCGAAACACCTTTGCCACCACCCTCCTCATAGCAAGAATTATCGAAGTTTGTATCCTCTTCGTTGCCCCTTTGTCGCAGCACGAGTCTTTGTGACCTTTTCGACGCTCATCTGTGGTGGTGTGGTAGACTTTCGTCATCCCTATGTTGTGCGCGCGGTGGTTCTCTGTCACCTCTCTGTTGCGACATAATGGGTTTCTATTATGACAGACTAGGTTTCCTCATAGAACTGCACAATCAATATAGGAACCAGTTGTGTCTCTCTAGCGACATTGTGGTGTCTCTATGGCGACATTGTGGTGTCTCTCCTTCCTGTGGTCTCTTTTCCTCCCGACAACACTGCACGAGCAGCAAACCAACCAATTGTGGTGTCTCTCTCTTATGGTCTCTCTTTCTTACAATGTCATCAAATTTTTTATTCTAAGTTCATAACCCTCACCCATTCCCATTTTGGGTGGAACATATCTATTATTTCTTTGACTCTAGTTAGTAAGGTAAAATTTGATCTAATAAATAGATTCTAAAAGCTAAAAAAGATATCCTGAGCAATTTCAATAATAGGGTTCATTGATATCCCTAGTATAGTAGATGCTATCACACATACAATCATACTTAATTCGATAAGATTGTTTGATCTTTATAATTTCGAACGTAAAAAGTTATTTCTTGATTTCATCCAATCATTAATAACTTGATTATTTTTAAATAATAGTAGATAGAAATAATATTTGTAAGGAGTTTGATTGAAACCAAGAAATATAAGCCTGTTTGTCATCCACACCAAAATAAATGAAGTTTTCTAAACAAACTTGCTAGTGGAGGAAGACCTCCTAAGGATAAGAGAGATAGGGCTAAAGAGATAGCCAAATAAGGATCTTTCGTATATAATCCTGCATAATCTTGAATATTATCAGTTTCAGTACGTAGACCAAATGATACAATGCAATTAAAAATTCCTAGAACATCATATAAGTTATCATGCTTGCATATCCACCATTTGAGTCTCTAACAACTATTCCAATAATTACATATCCGATTTGACCTAAGGAGAATACACAAACATACGTTTCATGCTTGTTTGGGTAATAGCAATCATATTCCCTAATATCATTCTAAGAATAACTAGGATTTTCAGAAGAAAATGTCATTCGTTTATGAGAAATAAAAAGGGATATAAAAAATTTGAGTGGTTGAAGTTGAAGTAGCTACTTCGAAGTAACAAAAAGAAAAGCAATGACTAGATGAGAGAGTTAGAGTCGAAAATAGGATTCCTCACTTCTTTCTCTCATTCAAAACTGTGCATGAGACTTTCATCTCGTACAGCTCCCAAGTGACAAAAGAAAGAGGGTGAGTTCTTCTTTCTTTTTTGATTACTTTCCTCGCATATGTATAAGACTGAATCCTTTCTATTTTGAATTTTCAAAATGATTACTAATCCTTAACTTTTTGAGGAATCCTTCATTAGTGGTTATGAATGATATATATTTTTCTCAATTTCTATGACTTGTTCCTATCGAACCAAGATCGAAAATATTAAGAATAAGAAATAGAACCATCTGATTTGATTCGTTCTCAATAGCCATGAGATGATCATCTTAGGGTGATCCTTTTATTGATGGATGCTCATATTATACCCATAGTTTCTAAAGGATGAAAACCAACTATGTAGCATCTACATTAAGAATTCAAGTATTGTATACGTCATTAGTCCAATCCTTTGTAGGAACTACTCATAATAACGAATTTGAAAAATGAATATGTTTATTATAAATGGATTTGTTGTTCTTGATTCTGCTTCACCTTAATTGTTATTTGAATAAGTAAAGTTATGTCTTAGTTTGAGTGGGAATAACATTTCTCTCCTGCATGTCCATGGAGTTTGTGAAAAAACCAAACATCTCAAAAGTAGAGAAAGAAATAGAAATTTATCGAATGAACTGCACTCCTTCGTATACATCAGGAGTCCATTAATGAGAAGGGGTTGGGGAAAGCTTGAATCCAATTTCTACAGTGATGAATAAAAGCGTGTTGAATAATTGACAAGCGTACCAATATTATCAATCGCAGTATAGTATTTTGATTAAATATAAGTCGATCCCACGAGGAACGATTTCACTGGAAATTCCAAATCATAAGCTTACTAAGTGGATTAACACAAAACTGATTTTTCATAAAGATTTAGGTTGAAAATAAATGACAAAGTACTATAAAATATTTTTAGGAAAGATCAAATAAAAGATCTTAGGATTGGTTTAATTCATTTTCCCTCTTTTGTATAATGACTAGGTCAAATTAATAACATCAGTTAACCTATCAATGTTGATATTACCTACTTAAATCATTCACATTGATTCCTCACACATGAAATTCATAAGAAAACATAATAAACGTCAATTCCTCATACATTAAATAGATTTTCCAGCATTAGGTTTAGGGTGTTAAGCAATTGATAGATCCATTACCATTCCTAGCAATTAACATAACAAATATTCTTAACCTGATCTAGGGTTTCAAGATATATTTTCCAATACATCCCAAACATCAAAAATAAACATTGAAGAGCACAAAAGATAAAAATATTCACATCAAGAACATAAATTAATATCTCAAAATATCACCAAGATATAAAAGAGTTCAAAGGAAGGGCACCAAATCCTAAGTGAAAGAAGTTAGTCATTCATGATGATCATTATAATGATCAAAATAAAGAAGAATTGAAGATGAATTGAAGATTAGACGAAAACTCGATCAACTATCGCGCCTTTCTTCTAAAAAACCCCCAAAAACTCTCTCCCTCAAAACACATCTTATCTTTTTATATAAAAATTCTGCGTCAATCGCTCAAGCGAGTACTGGCACTAGTGCAGAATATGGCTTTTACGTCACCCAATTGTCGTCGCATGCACGTATATTCGACGTAAATAAAACGCGGTGGCAATTTTGTAAATACGGGACAAAAAATTTACGTCGCACACCCCAATATGAGACGTAAAAAGTCATCTTTTACGTCGCACTCGGGAGGCGCGACGTAAAGATGGCCTTTTACGTCGCGTACGGGGGCGCGACGTAAAAGCTAAGGCTTTTACGTCGCGTCCCCCGTACGCGACGTAAAAGGCCATCTTTTACGTCGCGCCTCCCAGGTGCGACGTAAAGATGACTTTTACGTCGCTTACTACACTGCGCGACGTAAAAAGTCTATTTTATTTCCCTCCCGACCCACTTCCTCGTCTCGCGCAACCAGGGTTTTTTAGAACGACGACGAGAACGACGACAACGGCTACCTCTCGCACACCATTTGCGAGCAGTTTTACGGTGAAAAACATCTACATTGTCGTGTCATTTGACGAACTTCATCTTTCTCCCCGATTGGATTCGAGTTTGAAATCGGTTTTCGTCTACACTCGAGGTTAGTGTTCATTGTCATTGCTATATGTTTACATTGAATCCGTGATTGTTTTTGGGGATCTCAATCACGTTATAGTATGAATGTCTCCACTGGATTGTTATTGGAATGCGGTTATTTGTTTATTTGTTTGAGTGCATTCGGTTTACACACTCCATTGTTGTTGGAACGTGCTTTGTTGTTTGTATATTAATTTTTTTTTACATATAATTTTTAAATCTTTAGGAGTGACGAAACTTTATAACATAATATGAATCGAAGTTGGATGAATGCACGTCGTATTAGTGAAGAGTACGAAAAGGGAGTTGAGGAATTTCGAAATTTGCTAGTGAAAATGGAAAAGCTATGAAAGGGACATATTATTGTCCATGTGTTCGTTGTTTGAATCAAATTCGTCATAAACTTGAGGATATACGTGATCACTTGTTTGTTTATGGTATTATTAAGAGTTATACAATATGGACATGGCATGGAGAAATATTAGACATCCCAACTGTGTCAACTACGGACAATTTTGATGAAGGGATGGATGATAATCTAGAGGATATGATACGTGATATTGGTGAAGAACATTTTATGAAAGCACATCTATATGATTCTTTGAAATCTGATTTTGCGCAACAATTGTACATAGGATGTAGTTTTACAAGATTATCAGCAACTTTAAAATTGTTTACTTTAAAAGCAAGAAATGGATGGACTGATAAAAGTTTCACCGAATTATTGGAGTTGTTGAAGGAGATGCTTCCGAAGATAATACATTACCTATTCGTAACTATGAGGCAAAGAAGATATTATGTCCAATGGGTTTAGAGTACAAGAAAATACATGCATGTCCTAATGATTGTATATTGTACAGAAATGATTTTGCTAAATTAAAGATGTGTCCAGACATGTGGTTTGTCGAGGTTCAAAACCAAAGTTGAGGAAAGTAGTGGTGAGGAAGAACTAGATGGTCCCCCTGCTAAGGTGTTATGGTATTTGCCAATTATACCTAGGTTTAAAAGATTATTTGCCATAAAAGAAGATGCAAGAAACTTGACATGGCATGCAAATGGTAGAAAATGTGACAATCTTCTTCGACATCCAGTGATTCTCCACAATGGAAAAGGATTGATGAAACCTTTCCAGAATTTGGTGCAGAGCCAAGAAACTTGAGAATTGGATTAGCTACGAGATGGGATGAATCCTTATGGAAATTTAAGTAGTAAACATAGTTCATGGCCGGTTATGTTGATCATTTACAATTTGCCTCCTTGGTTATGCATGAAGAGAAAATATATGATGTTATCTATGATGATTTCGGGACCTCGACAACCAGGAAATGACATAGATGTATATCTTAGTCCTTTAATTGATGATTTGAAGATGTTGTGGGAAACAGGAGTGGATGTATTTGATTCATATCACGAAGTGAATTTCGAGTTGCGTGCAATGTTATTTTGTACTATAAATGATTTTCCAAGCATATGGTAATTTGAGCGGTTATAGTGTGAAAGGTCATTTAGCGTGTCCTATATGTCAAGAAGACACAAGTTATATCCAATTGAAACATGGACAAAAAACTGCGTACAATAGGCATAGAAAGTTTCTAGTTGCTAACCATCCATATCGTAAAATGAAGAAAGCATTTAATGGATGTCGGGAGAATGCGGTTGCATCGAGTACCACGCAATGGTGAACAAGTATATGAGCAAGTGAAAAATATTAATATTGTGTTTGGAAAGACCCAAAAGAAATCCAATGAGAAAAACATTTGGAAGAAACAGTCTGTATTCTTCAATCTTCCTTATTGGTGTAAGTTGGAAGTTAGACACTGTATAGATGTGATGCATGTTGAAAAAAATGTTTGTGATAGTGTAATTGGGACATTGCTTAACATAAAAGGAAAGACAAAAGATGGAATAAAAGCAAGACAAGATTTGGCGGACATGGGTATACGTTCTGAATTACATCCACAATCAATTGGAAAACGCACTTACTTACCTCCAGCTTGTCATACTCTATCAAAGAAAGAAAAGAGAAGCTTTTGTGAGTGTTTACGTGAGGTCAAAGTGCCACAAGGATACTCCTCAAATGTTAAGAGTCTTGTGTCTATGCAAGAGTTGAAATTAGTTGGTTTGTCAAGGATATATGTCAAAATCAGAACCAATAGGTATTCCTAAGATGAGACATGATGGAAGATGTGAAGGTAAGGGTACTCGAAATTTGAAGATTAAAAATGTTAGTCGGAAAGAAGTTGACCAAGCACATTTATACATATTGAACAACACTGATGAAGTAATCCCTTACATATCACAACACATAACTGAAATAAAGGCAACACATCCACGAATGAATGAAAAATGGGTATTGAATGAACATAACAAAAGTTTCCTTTCTTGGTTTAAAAAAAGGGTATATGTTGAGATTAATGCTTCAGAAACACTTTTGAGACTTGCTCGTGGGCCTAATAGTGATGTCATTACATTTGGTGGGTATGACATTAATAACTATTGTTTCTACTCAAAAATAGAAGATGATAAAGGTAGAGTACAAAATAGTGGGGTCACAATTCAAGCTGAATCTATGCATTTTTCTAGTTCTAAAGACAAAAATCCTATCACAGCTTCTATGAGTTATTTTGGGGTCATACAAGAGATATGGGAAATTGATTATGTTACTTTTAGGGTGCCTGTCTTCAAGTGTAAATTGATTATGTTACTTTTAGCCGTATTACCACGGTTGAGGAAGAGACCGTGTCAGATACAATGGGATGTTAGAGTGTTTGGAATTGACAATTCCAGTGTTCCATTGTACATTTCCTTGCCCGATGCTTTAGAAATTGCTTGGGGAAATTGCATGTTAAACATTTCCATCATACAATTGTGGGCAATGTAAGTCATTTTCATTTATGTTTCTAAGATTATAATAATTATATTCAACTTATAATTAATTGTTTTAGGTACCTTGACAATTTGAGTGTGGAACAAGAAAAATCCAAAGTGTACGGATTTATTGAGCCTCAATCCATCCAAAAATCTGGAAATACAAAGGTTGGAATCCAACAATATATGCAAACATGGATGAGTGACTCAAGAAGACATATATATTTGGCTCCATACATTGAAGGGTTAGTATTTTAATTTGTATTTTAATTTATATTTTTGTAACTAATTTTTATGTCATACAATGTAGGTCCCATTGGCAGTTAATTGTAATCATACCCCGGGATTACACTCGTGGTATGGTTTTGTTCATTACATCGGAAACCGAGTCAAGAAATGAAAAGCTTATTACAAGGGTAACTTTATCTTTTATTCATTAATTATGTTTTTAAATTGTGAATACATATTGAATAATATATGACTTTTTTTCACTTAGAATCGTGATGCTGGAACTAATGTTCTAAGTGGAAAACCTAGAACAAAGACATTGCAGTTCATTTATCCTAAGGTTAGAAACTTATTTATATAAGTGAATACCATAATTATTGTTTATATTTCAATTTTGAAAATAATATTATGTTTTTTTCATCATTTCGAGTGTAATAAGCAAACTGACTCGTTTGAATGTGGTTACTATGTAATGTATTGGATGAGAGCCATAGTTTGTGCGGGTTTAATTGATTCTTGGACGGAGGTAATTACTTTTAACATTAGTTAAGTTTATTTAACTTTATTCATGTTGCATGCTTACAAGAGTCAAATTCATGTTTCGGGTATTTCAAGATCCATCTCCATTACCGAATCCGAGATTACGAAATTAGAGAACAATGGGCAAAATTTTTTGTTCTACAATTCTAGTACATTATTTTTTATGTTCTTGTTCATATTATATTGTGTGTATTATGTAGTTTAGTTTAGTTTGTATAGGTAGCTTAGTTTGTATAGGTAGCTTAGTTTGTATAGGTAGCTTAGTTTGTATAGGTAGCTTAGTTTGTAATAGATTTTTTAGTTTGTATGTTTGTATTATTTTGTTTTATTATGTAGTTTGAATTATATAATATTATATTTTTAATTTACTAGCAAAAGAAAACTGCTCTGGACTGTCTGGTTGTAATTTTTGCAGGTTTTAGTTGTAAAAGCAGAGTAAATAAACCCAATTTTAAAAAAAAACGATAAATTTACGTCGCATATTGGTATATACGACGTAAATTTACGTCGCATATACCAATATGCGACGTAAATTTACGTCGCATATACCATATGCGACGTAAATTTACGTCGCATATGGTATATGCGACGTAAATTTACGTCGCATATTGGTATATGCGACGTAAATTTACGTCGTATATACTGTATGCGACGTAAATTTACGTCGTATATACTGTATGCGACGTAAATTTTCTGTTTTTTTTTTTAAATTGAAAAGGTTTTTACGTCTGTTTATTGTATATGCCACGCAAAATTACGTCGTATCTTCATAACTGACGTAAATCTACGTCGGGTAAAAGGGTCCGACGTAAATTTACGTCTCCCGCTTTTACGTCGGACTTAAATACGACGTAAAAAGCCCTAAATACCTGACGTAAAAGCCCCTTTTTGCACTAGTGTGGTGATTTTCGCTCAAGCGAGAATTTGCTCGCTTGAGCGATTGAATTCTCGAGAGCTTTAACGTATTTTCGCTTAAGCGAGCGTCCGTCTCGCTTGAGCGAATGACTTCCAGAGAGGTTTAACGTATTTTCGCTCAAGCGAGCGTCTACCTCGCTTGAGCGAATCTTAGACTAAAAATCTTCTTCCTTTTTTCCAATTTTTCTTCAATTAACTTGAGAATTATGATATTTGATCTTGTACCCAGGTATTCTATACATTCATCCTACATTGGGAGAATAATATATTAGAATCAACATAATTTAAGTGATTAAATAACAATTCAAAGCATAATTACATCAAATTTTGTCACTTAACAAAATGCAATTAAAATTCCTCGGAGTTATACATTTGTATATTGATAAGACTATTCACTATTTCTTGAAGCTCGATCTCTCCCTCGGATGAACCATATAGCCAAGAAAAATCATGAACCAGAATAGAAAAACTTGCCCCACTAATGAGTAAATATTTTGTAGTAGCCTCATTAGACCGTACATCTTTCTTGGTATATCCAAATGGTAGATAAGAACATAAATTGAAACATTCTAGAGCTACAAAGATAGTTATTAAATTGTTAGTGCCGCATAAAAACATTCATCCTAGAGTAGTTGTTAATATGAATAAGAGACTGTGGTCTCTCTTTCTCCCATGGGTAGCATTCACTCCTCTCTCCCTTTGGTGGCATTATAAACCTTCTATGGGTCTTGCAATAACTGAAGGTGTTTTTTCCATTAATTATACTTGGATAATAATAAATATTGAAGTCTAAGTAGACTTCATAATGTTGCAATGTGTATAAATATGGATGTGAAATTTCTCATAGTTGATCAATTACTTATATAAAAAATGTTATTTGATTGTTAAAGTTTGTCATATTGTTATATGAAAATCAATTTGCATGCTAGTAAGATATTATATTTAGCATGTTTTGGTGCCAACAAAAATGAAAATTTTGTTTTGACGAAGAATGTTATTGTGAATATGAATGTTTTATGTAGGTTTGAGTATACTGTTAAATTTGGTTTGTTCCAAAATACAAAGGAGACTCGATCGAATTTTTGTCATAAATCCATGTCTTGTAATTAATTATTTAACTTGTAAGTATTGTTTTTTATTGTAAAAATAGTGAAATAATCATCTTTTTTATAAATAAATTACATATACATATATAATTCAATTGAGTTTCTCTAAAAAGATTGCAAAAATAGATCGAAGTTGGATAAATGTGAGTCATGTACCTGAAGAGTATGAGAATTATGTTAAATAGTTCTTGGAATTCGCTAACAAAATGGATCCAATGTGAATGGAAAGAAGACGATTTATAATAGACATAAAAAATTTCTTCATCATAACCACCCATATAGATGGTTGAAAAAAGCTTTTAATGGTTTCCCAAGGGGATGTAATATCCCAAAAATCGTTAACAGGTAAACAAATTTATGAGCGGGTGAAGAATATTAACAATATGTTTGGAAAGAAAAAAAAAAGTCATCTGATGAAAACATATGAAAGAAGATGTCAATATTCTTTTACCTTCCATATTAGTGTCATCTAAATGTACGTCATTGTATTGATGTTATGTATGTGTAGAAGAATGCATGTGCCAGTCTTATTGACACACTTTTTAATATTAAAGGAAAAACAAATAACAATATAAATGCTCGCTAAGATCTTTATGAAATGGGATTGCACCCGCAATTACATCCAAGACATTAAGGTAAGTGATGATATCTGTCACTCACATGTCACACTTTGTCAAAAAAAGAGAAGAACGACCTATGTCGATGTTTTTGGGGTATGAAAGTTCCACAATATTATTCTTCATATATTAAGAGTCTTGTATCCACGAAAGATCTTCAGTTAGCTGGGTTAAAGTTCTATGATTGTCACTTTTTGATGTAACAACTCTAACCTGTTGTAGACCCCTAATCTTGCCCGACCTCAAAATAAGAGCGAGTAAGACCTCCTATTCGAAGATGGACAAAGCCTAAAAAGCCACTAGGAGAGACTATTAAGCCTCATATTAGAGTAGGAAGACTTTTCTGTACAAAAAAAAAATATTAAAAAAAAATAAAAAAAATTCTGGAGAGAAGGCCTTCCCAAATGGCGAGAAGGCCTTCCCAAATAGCAAGGGCGAGAAGGCCTTCCCGAATGGTGAGAAGGCCTTCCCGAAATCCCAGATGGCCATCCCGACCTAACACTTTTTCCTATAAATAGGAGCCTCATTCCACCCATTTTCACACACACCATTCACTCCTACTACTCTCTAGGAAGCCTTTTGGCACTTTAGAGTGACTCTGAGTATTTTTCCAGAGTTCGAGTGAACTTTCCGATTTCCATTAAGGTAGAAATCGATTAAGGATGTCATCTTTTTTTGAGACATTCGGCCCTTGGTAGGGTGACACCTTTAATTTTTGATCGAGAGAGGAGTGTCTCTGTAGAGTGCAGGGACTGCCAAAAAGCGTCCTCAAGTTCAACATTTATAAAAGCTCACTTCGGAGGTTCTCCTTCATATCTCTTCTCTTTTATCGCTTTCTTTTACTGTTTTCCTTGTATGCATTAGATATTAGGATCATGTAGATAACTATTTAAATTCTATAATAAATAAATAAGGTAGAAGCATAATTTTATTGTCTCTATTTTAAGAATAGTCCATCATAGGGAACCCGAAAGGGGCATTGCGGGGGTGCTAATACCTTCCCCACACGTAACTAACTCCCTTACCCGACTCTCGTTATAATGGCCAAAGTTGGCTTTTCAAAAACCATTGCCTTCTTTTTTCCTTTTCCGATGTTTCTGGTAAAAACATCGGTGGCGACTCCATAAGAACCCTTCAAAGTTAGTTCTTGTGTTAGCCCGGTTATCGGATAATCCAAGAACACTTTTTCGAAAACCTCGCCCCTAGGTTCAGCCCGGTTATCGGACAACCTAAAGACGTTGTAACCACACCCATAAAAACGCGAAAATTGGAAAGTCGAAACCATCGCGTCGCTCCGACCGCCTCGTTTTGACGGCGGCGACACCTGTGGTCATATGTGACATATTATTTAAGAATGTAAGACATGTAATTATGCATCTTTATTTTATTTTTTTTGAATGCTATATGTGCCAAGGTATTTGATCATAAGTTCTTGGATAAGTTGGAAAATTAAGCTGAAGTCATATTATGCCAATTGGACATGTACTTTTCTCCATCCTTTTTTTGGTATTATGGTTCACTTAATTATTCATTTGGTAAGAGAGATAAGATTATGTGCCCTATTATTCGAAGATGCATGTATCCAATTGAATGATACATGAAGATCTTCAAAGGGTATTCCAAGATTCCATATCGACCAAAAGTATCCATAGTTGAAAGGTATACAGAGGAAACTATGAAATTTTGTTCAAAGTATTTAACATGATGATAGATGTGGAGGTAAAGGTACTCGATGGCGGATTTTGACCATTGATCTTGGGGGGACCAAATAATATATTATTAATAAATAAATATAAAAGGAAGAAAGAATATGAAAGGTTGAAAAGATAAAATTGTAGATATATACTTAAATATATTAAATGATCATTAAGTTTGAGGGAAACAAAATCGTAAATTATATGAGAGTTACAAAATTGAGGAGGGGCTGAGAGGATAAAATTGTAAATATACAAGTAAATATATTAAATGCTCATTATGTTTGGGGGGGCCAAAATCATAAATTACATGGGAGTTACAAAACTTTGGGGGGGGGCACGACCCCCTCAGCTCCCAAGAAGATCCGCCACTGAAGGTACTCATGACATAAAAGTTCAAGTCCAAGCTCTGATTGATTTTAACAAAACACACTTGTATATCTTGAATAATACAGACGAGGTTCTCCTTTACATAATGTCTCAAAAGTCTATGATGAAGACTCTAAACCCCAAAATGAGTGAATGATTATTACTTAATGAATAATAATAACTTTGTCAACTGGTTTAAAAAGGAAATATTTGTTGATGACCATGCTTTTAATACATTAAAGTGGTTAGCACATGGACCTAAACATAATGTGATCACTTGGAGTGGGTACGATATTAATAAGTACCCATTCTACATAAATCACAGGATGATAAAAACACATTTCAAAATAATGGGTTTTCTATTCAAGCCACACCATTGCATTTTTTTTAGTTTAGAGCATAATAATTTTGTAATGACATCCATAAGTTATTTTCAAGTCATTGAAGAAATCTTGGAGGTAGACTATTCTACATTTAAAGTTCCTCTATTTAAATGTAAATGGGTCGATAACAACACCGGTGTTCAATTTGATTAAATTGGATTTGCTTTGGTAAACCTTAAGAAGATAGGTTATAAGTAAGAACCATTCATAATGGCATATCAGGCAAAACAAGTGTTTTATGTTACTGATCCATGTAATGATAAATTGTATGTGGTTATTCAAGGTAAAGCAACTGATGTGACATGTGAAAATGAAGATGAAATAAGTGATATCATTGACATCTATTTTCCAATAATTATGCTTACTACCATTGAAGATTGTGAAGAGGATTTGGTCCATGCAATTTGTCATGATAATGATGAAAGCATATGAGAAAACTTTGCTATTTAAGTCATCTATATTTACATTTTATATATCATTTGTCTATTTTTTTTACCTAAATTATAATATATGCTTATATTTATTTGTATTTAAATTATATTTATGACATTTGTATAATTAATTTTTATTTCTATTGATAGGAACATGGCATCTCCACCAAGATCTCCTCCTCCCTAAAAATTTATTGAACCTTCTCTAAAGAAGACTAGACAAGCCATATGATTGGGGAAAAGCTACATATGATAGTTGATTCTCACACTGGGAAGTTGTCAGGTCCACATAGTACTCAATTCAGTAGCTATTTGGGTAATCTTGCTAGAGAAAAAGTTTCTATTCTGCATCCTTATTGGGATCATGTAGAGGAGACAATGAAGAATTTGATTTGGGTTGATATTTTGGTAATTTTTCTTATAACTCTTGCCTTTTTTATAATTATTTTCTTATATTTGACTAAGTTTACGTTATTATATAAACATTTTGATGTTAATTCCGAGTATGTGAAGAGGAAGGTCCTATCTATTGTGGGAAAAATGTGGAATCAATTTAAGTCCATGTTAACTACTAAATAGGTGTTTGATGAGAATGTAATTGCAAAGGGATTAACACTTTTTAGTGATATGGCATTGATGAGGAGATTCGGACATGTGCGAGTGAGAGGTATTAGTATAACTAATTTAATTTTTTATATATTTTGTTATGTATTTGTACCATATTAATTTCTTATTTATTAAAAAAAAAACAAATTAAAAACACAAGAGATACAAAAGAAAAGCCTTCCATCGTCTTCCTCATGGGGGTATGATTTATTTAAAAAGAAGATGACTGCAAAGAAAGCTAGGTTGCGAGAATCTAAATCAACACATCTGGAGTAATCCAAGAGCATGTTTATCCACCATCTGCAAAATGTCATGTGAAGTGGAAGAGGGTTTGCACAAAATCATATGGGATGATGTCTTAGGAGGCTCGAGTTATTACTTCCAAGATTATAAGTTTCTATACATATTTTACTTTAGATTGTATTCAACTACTACATAATCATAATGTTTTGAATTTTTTTATATGATTCTTTGGAGGAGCAATGCATGCAAGGAACATTTACTCCTCATGGTCGACAAGACATATTGACGACCACCATTGGACAATCAAAACACCTTGGTTGTGTTTGTGTTGTTGGAGTTGGTATGGATATTCAATAGTACTTTGGGTCATCATCACATGCCCACACTGCATCATCTTTGAGCAAACAAGAGATGCCTTAGTTGGAAATGCATCTTACAGAGAAGTTGACTCTGACCATTACTACACAAGTTCAAGAGGAGTTCATGTGTGTATATGCCTTATGATTAGCTTATATGGCTACCTCGCAACAAAGTCATCCAAGTATGAGTGTTGATGCTCCATTAGGTGCATGTGCTACTCCTTCAATACTAACACTGGTAAGCCATATCAGTGAAGTTATGGATTGAGGATGATCCAGTCCAACCACGTTTGATGGCCATTTGTACAACTCAGGAATGAGGTTCAACCATCCATGGTGTTCCTTTGACACCTAAACCTAATGAGAGTGGTGGTTAAAGAAGTTCAAGATGTTGATGCTCGAGTTCTTGTGCCCACTAAAGAGGTGAAGTTAGTGGAGCAAGCCTTACAAACCTTCATTACTTGGCCTAGACACTTAATAAGACTTGTTTAAAGTAAGGTATGTATTTATTTTTTATATCACATTTTAATATAATTATATCTTATTTGTAAGATAATATATTTGTTTATGACATGTTTAGGATGCTGAGATGTCAAACAAATTGGCTACGCCTAACTTGGGATAAAGCACCAAATGTTGGACCCCCAAAAAATAAAATATATTGAGTTGTTATTTTTTGCCCCACACCTTTACATAAAATCTTTTGAAATAACTTGGGATGCAAAGAAGTTTGAGGTAGACAATCCAAACTTTCCCCTTTACGTTGCCCACACATATGTCTTGGAACAAACGATGAATAATCAATGTCTAAACATATTTATCTTACAATTCTAGATTATGTAAGTTAATATTTATGCTTATTCATTTTATAAATCTAATTGCATTATTTAAAGTATACTAAGCTTCTTATATTCATTATTTTAGGATGTAAAATGAATTATCCGAGGAGTAGGGATTAAAGATGTGTATGGGTTTTTCGAACATCAGTCTATCTAAAAATTAGGGATAAAAGATTATAAGTTCAAATATACATGCACAATTGGATGTTAGAGTTGAGGAAAAACATTTACTTTGATGCTTATTTATTTGAGTAAGTCAATCTTTGTTAGTAATTATTTATATTTCTATTTAATTACATTCTAACTATTTGTAATTATACAAACATCATTGACAACTTCTTCTTATCTGTCCAAAGAACAACATTGTGTACTAGTTTTGTTCATTAAATTGTAAACTAGAAATTGACATAAAAACATAATGAATACGTATGTATTTGTTATATTATGATTACATTTATTATCTTAATTGATGTCTTGCCAACATATTCTAATATGAATGCATTATTTTACAATGTTGATTAACATATTACTTGATTTTAGTGTAATAGACAACCTCAGAATTAGGAGTGTAGTTACGATGTAATGTATGGATGAAACTAATAGTAACGAGCAACATAAGAGATTCTTGGAACCAAATTACATGATATTTATTATTTTAGTTCTATAATATCCATCTACACTGTTACACTAACTACAATTTATTTTATGTTGTAGGTGTTTAGAAAAAAGGAATATTGCCTAAGAGGCAATTGAAGATGTTATAAATAAGTAGGGTATCAAAGTTTATGAAAATGACGAAAAAATATATATTTATACTTAATTTTGTAAATATGTGTTAGTTGCACTTATTTGTTAGCTATTTTTATAAACATTATGAATAATATACTTTTTAAACCATTATATATATATATATATATATATATATATATATATATATTTTTTTAAGATTGTTTCACATTTAAGTAAATTTGTTTTGCTATTGATTATTATTTAGAGTTGAGATTAGTTTATAAATAAAAAGAAAATTACAAATAAAAAGCCAATTTTCAACATTGATTGTGATCATAATTAATGTAGAAAAACACTTTCACACTAGTTAAAACATTAAGCGACGTAATATGTTTAGTAATTTTACATGTATACAATGAATATTTAACATCAGATATTAAAAATTTGATCCTTCATACAAATTATATAATAATCAATATTGTAAATCATGACTTTCAATAAGAACTAACATTCTATATTTTATAGAGTTAGAGTCATGTTAAATATTATTATTATTATAGTAATAAAAATTAACGAGAGACATGTGTATTTACAAGATTTATTTTAATTATTATTTCTAAATAAAATACACTAAACTATCTACTGCTTATCCATATTATACCTAATATTTATATTTTTTGTTCATCTATACAAAATTTTATAATTTTATTATAATTATGTCTCCTGCTAATAAGTTAAGAACATTAAATTTTATTATCAATATGGTATTTAATATTTTCTTAATTTCACATGTGTATTCTATTAAATATGTTTTGGTCATATAAAAAATGAATGAAATTAAACAACTCCTAGTGAGACAATTGAGGTGAACAATACAGGCAAACCACCTTGACCAACTTTTCCAACACCAACCACCACAGACTGCCGCTTACCACGGCCAACAAATCTCAAAAACGCCAAAATTTTGCCATAGGAAAAAAAATAACCTTCTTCTTCAAAATAAAAAACACGGGCAAAATTGGCATTTCAAAAAAATAGGATGATGTGAAAAAGCAAACACTTTATATGAAAAAAAAAGGCGAGGCCCAGCCCATTTAGTCCCCTACACCGTTCCCAACATATCCTAAACCGATATATATATACCTCAGCGTTGTTCATTGCCAGAGACAACGCCATTTTTTATTTATTTTTGCCGTTACCCTTAAACCTCTTCCCACAAAACCCTCCCTTCGTTCACCACCATCAATGAAAATGAACACACCTCAGCAATGATTCAACTTCACAGAACCTTCTTCTCCACCACCACCACCACCTCCTCCACCTCACTTCCTTCCTCACACACACTCTCTCTTCGCCACTTCATGGTCATCCTCTATTTTAATTTTCTATTTTATTAATTTATTTTATGTTGTCATCGTGGCAATAACGTGATCGTGTTTTGCTTGTGAAACGCCGTTTCAGTTCAGGGCGCTTCAGCCTCCCCAAAATGCGCTCTCACCGCACGCCGCGTCAGCCGTCACCAGCACCACCATCCATTGTCGTCGACCGTGTCTATTGTTTCCTCGTAGCGTGACAGCGAAGAGGAGCCACTGCCGTTCTTTCGCAGTGAAGTCCACGACGTCGTTTGGTGACTACTTCGGTTTTCCGTTTGCCAAGTACTCCTCGACGCAGTTTGGCCACGGGGTCTTCTCGAAGGTATTCTCGACGCGCGTGGCGGGTAGTGGAAATCAGAAGGAACGGTCGAAGGCTGTCCTCGTTCGTGGAAAGGAGAACGACGAGAGTGTAATAAGCGACGATGCGTCTATAGATGTTGACAATGTGGCTTCTGGAAAGAGTTTGGGTGACGAGAAGAAGGGGTCGTCACGCACCGCAAGTGGAAAAGAAGAGGACGCGAAAACTGCGAAGAAGAAAACGGTGAAGAAGAAGAAGAAGCCTTCGCTGAGCAAGAAGGTGTCTGCTGCAAGCATTTCCGCGCAAGAGGAGTGTGTTGCAGAAGTTTCTGGAAAATCTTCCAAAGGGAAAAAGAAGAAGGTTTCCAAGGTTAGCATTTGAAAGTTTTCGAGTAAGGAAATAATGATACCTGGTATTGAAGTAATGACATTGACACCTGTGGACTACTGTAAGTGTGGGTAAACTTCTGAACAAGTGTACTTACACAAGAAAATAAGAAGATAAAATAAATTAAATCTAACCTATTATTAACTTATGAATTGAATCAAAAGATAAACTAAATGAAGTTTTTCTTTATAAATTTAATTAATTTAGTTTATGTATAAGTTGCAATAAGGGGAAAAACCTAATTTTATACAGAAGTAATACGAAGCAAAAATGAGATAAGTGTATTAAAAAAAACAGTTTTTAACTTAAGCATAAGTTTATTTTAACTCATGAGAGGAATTTGCTTTATTTCTTTTTTTGCTTATAGAGAAGTTTATCCAATGGCGAACTTAATCTCCCCCCACTTTCAATTCAGCTTATGACTTATGCATAAGGGAAAATTAGTAGCTTTTGCGAGCATAATTGAGGAAGCTTTTGTAAAAGTTGAAATTATAAGTTTATTTTAGCCCTCGGTAGAAACTTAATTAATTTTACCTGTTTATTTTCTTATGCCCATCGTCTTAGACACTTGCTGTATACATTGTGGTATTGATATGATTGTTTAGAATTTTATTTTTATACCAATACATATAAAAATACTATAATAATTGAAATGAATTTAGTATATGTCTGTTACATTTGCTTATTTTAAAAATTATTTCTCTCTTGTGATTTAAGGTTTATTTGTTTTGTTAGTTTTAGATAATTTGTATGTTGTGTTTGTGTCCGCTGTCTCTTATAATTTGCTGTATTTCTCTGTCTGTCATATTGAATATGAGTCATGTGTTGTATTTGTGCTTCCTAGAATGACACTAATACTGTGGTTATTCAAAAGAGTTCAATTGAGAGTGCAACTGAAGAAACACAGGATAATTCTGCCTCTGTGGAAGATGTGTTGAAGAAGAGAAATGGGAATTCTAGTCTGATTGAAGAGACAAAACCCCTATGGAATTTTACGTACAAACCATTGTATCCTCCCTCTGGAAAGTCTGTGGTGGTTGTGGAATCTGTTACAAAGGCAAAGGTTATTAAGGGATACCTTGGTGATATGTATGAAGTCTTGCCAAGTTACGGTCATGTGAGAGACTTGGCTGCAAGATCTGGGTCGGTGCGACCTGATGAAGATTTTAGTATGGTGTGGGAGGTTCCGTCGCCTGCCTGGACTCATCTGAAGAGCATCAATGTTGCTCTGAGCGGGTACATTTTCCCACCCCTCACTCCACTTGCTTCTGTTTTTGGCAGCATTGGATTGTTATGGTGATTTTGTTGGGGTGCGTGTTTTTGGTATTACATTTATATATTATCTTTCCGGAGCTAAACTTGGTGGCTCTTCAATATGATTACCGTAAAGGAACATTTATTGGGCTGTGCATAAACTGACCAACCAAACTTATAGCAAATGCAATGTCTAGTCTAGTTTGGGACAGGTCAATTAATTTCCGAACCAAAGGCTAATGCATCCCCTTATCCATCATTGCACCTTCATCCATAGTACCCATCTTATGTGTCTTAGGTCTTATAGGAGTATGTTTTGGGTCTCCCATCTCCATCTCTGTCTTGTATCTGTTGGTGATTGAGTATATCTCTCCCTTTTAACATGTTATGAACAAGTTGCGACCTTTTTCTTATAGTTTTTCCTGTTCAGTCAATAAGCAGCCTGGATACATTTTATGTTCCAAAATTTTCTGTTTAGACTTTATAGGAACTAGAAGTTAAAATGAAGGCAGGACAAACATCCCTCTGTCAAACCATCAATGGTGAATAAAGAAAATATCCAATAAATCAGATAAGCCACTAGAAATTGACCCTCATAACAAGTTTAGGGAGACTGGTTGTTATGTAATTGGATCAATTGTTGGCTATGTACAATGGCTAGAGGGAGTTGTGTGAAAAATGCATGGAGAAATAGGTCAAGTAAAGCAGATTTCGGCTACAAAATTCCGGCCAGTGGTCCTACTGGGGAAATATTTGATCTAAACTCTGCAGATTGGCAGTGTTACGAAGACAGAATGTGTGAGAGCACACATGAGGGCTCTAACACTCCCAAAATGCCCAACCATATTTTCCAAAAAGTTGTTTCTGGATGTCGGCCCACCTTAATATGGGAGTTTTGGTACTTTGTGAGAATAAGAATTGAACAGAACGTTTTTGAATTTGCTTCAGTGATTAACTCACCCAACAATTTTCATTTTATAGGCAGGAGGATTAAAAGATAATAGATGACAAATAAAATTCGCAACTTTCAAGACACCTATTAAAATAACTGTTTCCTTCAATACATTGATTGACTATTAATATGATTTTGAATTCTGAACAATATACTTCAGTTTCCAACAATAATAATCAAAATCAAAATATTATATTCAGGTTATGATAATTATCCCTTTGTTATCTAAATAAAATTAGTATATAAAAAAATTAGTAAATAACACAATGAGCCAGACGTATAATGTGTAATGGGTATACAGTATGGCACAACATGTAAATGTTGCCAATTTTGAAGTATCTTTGCATCATAGGTGTTTGACAACATGTATCTTGCTTAATTCATTTTATGTTATTTGACAGAGCAGAAAACCTTATTCTTGCATCAGATCCTGATCGAGAGGGGGAGGCTATTGCTTGGCACATCATCGAGATGTTACAACAACAGGGTGCTCTACACGATAATATATCTGTAGCAAGAGTAGCCTTTCATGAAATAACTGAAAAATCTATAAAAGATGCTCTACAAACACCACGAGAGATTGATGTAAATTTGGTGCAGGCTTACCTTGCACGTCGGGCTCTTGATTACTTGATTGGGTTTAACATTTCACCATTACTATGGAGGAAGTTACCGGGTTGCCAATCAGCTGGACGAGTTCAATCTGCTGCACTTGCTCTTATATGCGATAGGGAAATGGAAATTGATGAATTTAAACCGCAGGAATATTGGACTGTGGAGGTTCAATTGAAAAATAAAGATCTGGGATCAAACAAGAACGTTACATTTCCTGCCCACTTGACCCATGTTGATTCAAAAAAGTTGAATCAGTTTTCAATTACTTCTGATACAGAGGCAAAATATATTCAAAGCAATATAAACTCAGCGGATTTTCAGGTTGTTAGCTTGAAAAAAAGCAAAACTCGAAGAAATCCTCCAACACCTTACATAACATCAACACTTCAGCAAGATGCTGCAAACAAGTTGCATTTTACAGCAAGTCACACAATGAAGGTACTAGAATTTTTATTTTTTTATTCTTATTTATTCACAGATGTAGAATTAATATTCAATTATGTTTAAATTTTAAATCTGCTAGAATTATTCTTATAATTAATCTCAATTGCCTTCCGAGTGCAGCTTGCACAGAAGCTCTATGAGGGAGTTGAACTGTCGGATGGTGTAGCTGTGGGTCTGATAACATACATAAGAACCGATGGCTTCCATGTAGGTATTTCTTTGGTTGCATCAATGTGATTGAAAAATATACAATTAATTATCCACAAAAGCTGACCGTGCCATCTCCAAATATTCTTGTATGTTGTATCCCCTTCCCACCCACCCACATTTACAATCATTTCATGAATCTTGTCTACTTAAAAGTGATTACCAATTCCCCATGATTCTTCGTATCACAATTTTAATTTTTTTTCTTGCGGGTTTGCATGTGTGGATGACATGTTTAGTGTTTTTTCTTTTTGTGAACCTAGTAATTCTGTTTACAGATTATTGTTTTTATTTTAACAACTCGCCTTGAATTTACTTAGATTTCTGATGAAGCTGTTGCTAATGTACGCTCGCTGATCATTGAAAGGTAATGGTCATTCATCCACCTTTCTGTATATAGTTGTTATCATAGTTTCATTATTATACTGAGTAATGTATTATGCGAATCAATGCAACCCGAATGACCCCATGTCTAGTTATTTAACTAAACACACATGTAAGTTGGGATTTAAACCTTACAGATACAATGATGCTAGTGTATAGTATAACATTATATAGTTTTCAAAAAATTTTGGTAGATGAATTTTAATTTGAAAGGAAGGTAAGAACGCTATATGGGAATTGAATAGAGGCCTGTTTAGATAAATTTTTCTGTAAGAACTTCTAGAAGAAGAAAATTAGAAGAAAAAATCTCTCATATTGCCTTTTTCCAAAATCTGATTTTTTAACTTATTTCATTTTTTTTCTTCTTACTCTTTTCTTATTTGATGGTTATATACAACTTATCTGAAAAAGTCCTTAAGTATGCTCTTAAAACTATAGAAGTAAATCCAAGCTATAGAAATATCTTTTGTTGTTTTTCACGTGCATGAATGAGTATTTACTGTATCAGGTATGGACAAGATTTTGCGTCACAAAGTGCACCAAAATATTTTAAAAAGGTGAAAAATGCACAAGAGGCCCATGAAGCCATTAGACCAACCGACATATGCAAGTTGCCATGTATTATGACACATGCTTCTTTTGTGAATATTTTACTTGATTGGTGTCCCAAAGGTAACCGCTAATAATATTAATTCTTGATGTTTTGTCAGCAATGCTTACTGGGATACTTGATGAAGAATCTTTGAAGCTCTACACACTTATTTGGTCACGGACAGTTTCTTGTCAAATGGAACCTGCTGTCATTGAGCAGGTTAAATTACTGTGAATATCCTTCAACATATGTTGCATATTTCCGTGAACCTTAAAGTACGTTATAAACTAGCCATTATTTTTTTAGTTTGTACCTGCAGTATTGGATTAGATTAACTTACAATTCTAAACTTAGCCACAATTTTGCTTTATTGGTAGGTGAATGAAATTATGTCTTATAAGAAAAAAGATACATCCTATCAAGAAATCGAAGGGAGAAACTAGAACATAGGACATGGGAAATGTATACTTTTATCTTTTATTGGTAGGTTTAGGAAATTAAGAAAAACAAACAGCAAAACTAAAATCTAGGAGATTGAAAATGTAAGAAATCATGCGGCTTCTATGCATGTGTGAAAAATATATGATGTTAAAAAAAGTAAATACACAATAAGCCAAACACCTGTGTAGCTTAAAAATTATTCCTTTTATTTCCAGGTCTACTGATGGTAGATTCTTTTTGTGTACTACAAATTAGTATTGTTGATATGGATAATGTTAAATATCAGCAATCCAAAAATCCTTTATAAAATTATAACTGATATCATAACAGGTTATGACAGAAGTATTGCGGAAAAAAATTATATATATATATATATATATATATATATCTATAACTGAAATGTAAAAATTAATCATATAATTAATAATAATAATATTAAGTATAGTATTTCAAATAACAATAAAAACATCAAATTTAAGTTCTAAACTGCATTATTTAGTTGATACTGAAATTGCTGAAAAATTGATGAACTTTTTATGTATATATTTGGGAAACTTAGGGTTTCAATATAGTGTCAAAAGGCATTGTTCCATTGTCTTCATAGATAAAGGAGATACAACAAAGAGGATATGAGTCTTAGCTCAAACCCTTAATCCTAGCATAAGGAACATACACAAAGAATACAAAAAGATAACTAAACAACATGTCTCAACACTCCCTCTCAATTCTGTTAATGGGACAACCAACCCACTCTGTATCATAATAACCTAGAATTTGAGTATTACCTTTATCTTTATACAACAATCCTTGTTCTGGGGCCCCTTTAACATATCTCAGAATGCAAATCAAGGCATCTAGTGATCAGTACAAGATTTTGCATAAATTGGCTAACTACTTACAACTGCATAAGAAAGATCTAGTCAGGTAATAACAAGAAAAATAAGTTTACCAACCAACCTCCTATATCTTTCTAGTTTTGGCAACTTTTTTCCTTTATCTCCCATCAATTTCTGATTAGGATTAGGGTCCATTGGGGTATCAATGGGTTTACAATTTGTTAAACTTGTCTCCTTTAGAATATCAAGAACATACTTCCTTTGAGAAATGATCATACCTTCCTTCGACTTAGCCATTTCAATACCAAAGAAATACTTCAATTGACCAAAATCTTTGGTTTGGAAGTGAGCAAATAGATGATTCTTCAGTTGGTTGATCTTAGTATAATCGTTGCCTGTAATAACAATATCATCAACATAAATCATAAGATATACACTTGCCTGAAGAGGAATGACAATAAAACACTGAGTGATCTGCTTCACTCCTTTTCAAGCCAAATAACTGCACAACATGATTGAATTTTTCAAACCAAGCTCGGGATGACTGTTTCAAGCCATAAAGAGAATGGTGTTTCTTACACACTAAACTAGATTCCCCCTGAGCAACAAAGCCAGGTGGTTGTTTCATATAAATCTTTTCCTGAAGGTCACTATGAAGAAAGACATTTTTAATGTCCAGTTGGTGAAGAGGGCAATGACAAATAGCAGCTAAGACGAATAGGGGAAATCTTAGCTATTGGAAAGAAGGTATCACATTAGTCAAGATCATAAATTTGAGTGTAATCTTTAGCTACTAAACGAGCTTTGAGATGATCCACTTTACCATTATTATCAACTTTAACTATATAGATCCTCTTACAACCTTTTTGCTAGGAGGAAGAGGAACAAGCTCCCAAGTGCCATTGTGCTCAAGAGCCTGCATTTCATCAATCATGACTTGTTGCTATCCATGGTGATCAAGAGCCTTATGGACGTTATTAGAAATAGTGGTGTCACTCAAATAGACAACAAAATAGGAATATGAAGGAGACAAACGATGGTAACTCAAAAAATTATAAAGAGGAAAGGGACTCTGAGTGGAACGAATACCTTTTCTGAGTGTAATAGGCCATCCAAAATCAGAAGTGGGAGAGGAGGTTGAAGGATTTATGGTATGAGAAGTTGATGGAGAAGGTTCTGAATCACAATTATTTGTAGAAACTGGTAAAGATATAGGTGGGGTCTTGCAATGATATGTGAGAAGAGGAGGAGAATCATTGAGACTTATAGGTTGAATTGGAGAAGGATTAGGTATTATAAGTGGATCACATGAGGGTATGGGAAGAACATTTTGAATGGAGGAATCATCCACCATGGGAGAAGAAAAGAAAGGTCTTTCCTCAAAGAATGTTATATCAGCAGACATATAATACCTTTTGGTGGATGGAGAGTAACATTTGTACCCTTTTTGGAGGCGAGAGTATCCCAATAAGACACATTTAATGACCTTAGCATGTAGCTTATCAAGACCTGGAGAGACATTATGTATAAAACAAGTACAACCAAATACATGAGGAGACACATGATAAAGATGATCATATAGAAAGATAAGGGAATGAAGAATTTGATTTTGAAGAGAAGAAGATGACATTCGATTGATAAGAAAACAGGCAGTGAGAATTGTATCTCCCTGATGATGAACAGGGACACTAGCATTCAACATTAGAGAGCGTATAGTCTCAATAAGAGGCTTATTTTTCCTTTTTGCAATACCATTTTGCTGTAGGGTGTGAGGACAAGTTGATTGATGTAAAATGCCTTGGGAAGATAAACCCAAGTACATATGACTCGGTCCCCAACATCAGAATGAATATATGAAAAAGGAAAATTATATCGAGTCTCAGAATGTTTAGGAAAGGTAGACCTAACATGTTTTGCTAATTGATAAGATTCACATTTTAAACCTCGAAGATGTTTGAGATTAGGAGCCATCATTTTCAAGTTTGGTAAACTTGGGTGATCTAGATGATCATGCAAAAGTTTAGGAGTAGGAGAAGTAAGACATGACATCGAAGGATTTTGATTCAGATAGTACAAACCATGTGATTTATGTCCTTCTCCAATCAGACGACCTGTACTATGTTCCTGAATAACAAAAGAACTGGAATTAAAAGTTACAGAACAATTCAAAGAATGAGTCAATTGACTTAGAGAAATCGAGTTATAAGAGCAATTAGAAATAAAAAGAACAAAATTTAAAGGTTACAGAACATGGCCAATTCCTTGTGACTTTACTTTAGATCCATCAGCCACAATAATCAGATGAGGAATTTTATGATAGGACATGGAGGAAATTGAGGAACTATTACTAGATATATGAACAGAGGCATCTGAATCAAGAATCCATGGGTTCTGACCTTCCACAGATTGAGAAATGAATGCTGTTGAAACACTTGGCATTGAAGAAGATTGACCCTGGCTATTGAATTTTCCTTATTTGAATTTCAAAAACTCGAGATACTCCTTATCAGAGATCTTCATATCCGGTCTTTCAGACTTAGAGACATGGGCAGCTGCATGTACCCCATCTTATTGCAATAGGAGCATTGAGGATGACCTTTTGTACTCTCATGTCCTCGTCGACTGTTACGCTGCCCCTCTCGACCGTGAGGAGCAATCATAGTTTAAGTTTCAACTGTCTTCACACCTGATTCTCATCTGTTATAAGATTGAGAACTCAAATCAGTCTCGTGACAAGATTATCAGTGATGAAACTTGATCACCAGCTAAGATTTGATCACGTACATGATCAAAATGAGTGCAAACTCCTCAAAATTAGGACCATATACAACTTATTCAGTTTGAAGTTTAACTTTTCCAAGGTATTTGCCACAATAAACTTTTTAAATTCCTCCACAACAGCCCTAGCTTTTGTAATGTGAGAAATCATGTCATGATTCTTCTACTTGAGAGACGTCACTTTTTGAATTTCATCAAAGAGACGCGAAATATCGTTAGCACAAATGTCTTGAGCCTTTTTCTAAAACAAAGATCATATTTTGAATTACGTGAGAAGCTCAAGAACCTTAGGTTCCACAAACTGCCATAAGATTGCACAAAGTTAGAAGTCTATTTTCTTCCACTGAGATCTTTTTTGAGGTAGAAACAGAGTTAGATCTTTCTCCAGATGGTCATGATACCCCTGACCTGGAAACCACAGTTCAACTGATGCAGACCAGGATAGATAAGTTTTCTAATTGAGTTTGACACTGGTTATGGTGGGAGTAGCAGAGAAAGAAAAAGCACTGGATGAAGCCATCTGAATTAGAGATGAAAGATAAACTTAACCTATAGGGATACCCACGTGACCTAGCTTCCAAAGTTCCCAAAACAGAATTGGACTTGGAGGACATCGACGAATTGATCGGTGGTGATCGGCCTTGATTCCAGCCATTGGAAGGCGGCATATGGGACACACGCGCCTAAGAGTTACTCCTTGAGAAGTTGCACATGTCGTGAGGCCGCATATGGAGGAGCGATTGGCGGGGGTGAGTCGCGAGGCGCACAAAACCCCACCTTCACCAAACCAAACTATGGTGGCGACTGGTGGCGGCGGCCGGAGATTACTGGGATGTTTCGGAAATTGTGGGATCTTACCTGCTATGATACTAACTTGAGAAACTTATTTAGGGTTTCAATACAATGTCCAAAGGCGTTGTTTTATTGTATTTATAGATAAAGGAGATACAACAAAGAGGATATGGGTCTGAACCCAAACTTTTAACTATAGCCTAAAGAGCATATATAGAGAATACACAAAGATAGATAAACATGTCTCAACATATATAAATTATAAAAAATTTGGGGAGGTTGGCTGTGGCTGGAACAAAGAGGAAGGACAATGAAAGAATAAAAATTGGGGCTGAATGAAAAAAAAAATGAAAAGGAAGGCAAAAACAAAAAAAATGGTTGGTTCACCTTACTAATGAATGAAGGAAGAATGAAAAAAAAATGGTCTTAAAAATATGAAAAGATAAAAAAAGCCACAAATTAAACATGGAGCTGCAATGGTCGCAGTGACAACTCAGGTCTTTGGTGAGGCAAAAGTGCGAGAGATGTGTGCTGTGTTGGATCTTTTTCTTTTCTTGCTGTCTGGTTTAGGTTGGGCTGCTGAGTTAACGTTTTTTCTTTTTTTATTTTTGCTGCTAGTGGCCGGGGTCTCTTATAAACCCAAAAGAAAACCCACACAATCACAATAAAAATATCAGATTAAAAGTAGAAACCTTGGTTAGGGTCATGCAAACCAACACATTTTCCACCTCTCAATGTAAGCCTCGCGGCTGCGAGAGCAAGATTTCACCATGACTGCTCCGTGGCACCATTTCGTGACAGTCAAATGGCTGCCATGCAAAACTTGATTTGCCATTGCCTTGTTTTTCTGACATGGTGTCAACATGGCCGTTTTTCGATAACACTGCTACAAATAGGTCAAACCAATTTCTGTGTTGAAATTACATTTGTATTTCGATATTCATCTGCTTCCATCAGTCATTGGATGTTTGACCAGACATTTTCCTAATGTCCTTTTGATTCCAGATACATCTTGATATTGGAAATGCTGATGAGTCTATTATATTACGTTCCTCCAGTTCAATGGTTGTGTTCCCTGGATTTCGGGCAGTTTCTACGGTATGGTTGGTTTCCTGCATATAATTTGTAACTATGCATATAATAGTTAACAATACCTGAATAATAATGACAAGCATATGATTATTATTGTTATTTGCTGTCAACTAAATTGTTATTATTTTTACTATTAGTATTAGTCTTGAGTGTAAGTGCCAGTTAGATGGTACTGGGAAAAAGTATATAGCAATTGAATTTCAAATATAATGCTTTTTGTGTTGAAGTAAATTTCCGAAGTTATAGGATTTGAAGTATGTTTTCTACTTAATAGTTAATATCATGTTTTGATATTGAACAAGGTATCATAAAATGAAGCTTAAAATGTACCTATCTTGTTTAATGCATGCAGAGGTTGTTACTCTGGAGTTTCCACATCCCAAAAGTATAAAATTAAGCACGACGCTTGTGATTCTATTTTGTATGTATTGCTGGATAAAACAGACTGAGGGATTTGATGTTGCTCACATTTGATTCAAATCTGTATTATTGTCAGGGGCTGTCATTTGACACATTTTGTTTCAGAATATCAGTATTTAGAATACGTGGAATTATAGTATCCCTCTAATTAGTAACTACTATAATTCCCTTTATTCTAGATCCTATAGCATTATTTTGCTGAGCATTCCTTTTATGTTTTTGTCAAGTACCTACACTTTAGGTCAAGGTGAAGTTGGCCCAAAAATGGTGTTTTTTCTCTATCAATTTCAGCTGTGGTAGACAATGTCTGCCTGTATCTTTATATGACTAGGAAACTAAGATTGATTTGTGGTTTTTCCTCCTTCTAGGACATCGTGGCTGAAGCTGTTGAAGATAAAGACAGTGATGAATTGAACCCTGATAAAACATTTGAAGTATTAAATTCCTTGAAGGTAATCTTTCTGAAATCTTAACATAATTTATACTAATAAAAACTATTACATGCTTCTTCATATGGCAGTCTGCCATTTCTGTTTATTTAGATAGGTTGCTGTTTTTGCTTTCCCTATTGTTTGCTCTATCATTTTGTTATCTGAGAAGGGACTTTGATTGGTACTTGTGAATCTACTGTCGTCTATTATTTGGTTTATATCTTCAAGAAAAAATACACATAAGCATATATGTATGAAGTATGCATGACAATACACAAGTCGTGGACACAGTTAACTTTCTCTGTTCAAGTTCACATAGAGGACGAGAAATATTCATGTTTAAAAATAGACAAATTTATATATCAAACTTATCTTCATTGGATTTTAACATCTTCCAGTAAATTACCATCAAATCTATCACATTCTTTTACAATTTTAATTTACTTATATACTTTAAAATATTAATTTTATGTTTATAATTTAATTTTTGTCTTTTAAAAAATATATTATATCTTTAGTAAATGTGGGATCTCCAACATGTTTCCTTGTGCTAAGAATTGAATATTACTAGAGTGATTGTAGGTGGTCTCCAACAGTTTATAAATAAACCCTTTTTTTTATATAAATCATGCTTTTATTTTTCTTTCTTATCTTTGTCAGAAGACGTAAATAGTTTAAATCTATCATCATAAATTTACTGCATATTGATACTTCAAATGTTACGATAAACTAAAATATCATTTAGTATGCATTTATATTTATAAATTTGATACATAAAATTAATATGTCAAAATATTAGTATTCTTTAATCATATTCATTGTAATTTTAAAAATATAAAATAAAACCATACTTTTAATTTGTTTATAAAAACAAAAAAAAATATTAAAATTTTATTATTTAATAATATACAAAAATTTGGGCCCCACTTTTATCACGTGTCCTGGGTGGGTCGCACTTGCTAACCATGCCAACAGTCAGCACTGACAAAAAATGATAATTCCAATGTCTTCAAGAATTCCGTAAATACTTCTGTTGATTAATGACAAAACCAAATTGGGATTGGGCGACCTTCATTCCCAAAAATATAGTGGAGATTTGGACCTGGGAGGGGGAAGGGTACAGTTTATGGCAGATGAAACAAAAAAAAAAATATAAAACTAGTGTTGTCTAAGGAGATTCCAAACTATTGATACCACAGTTTAGAAAGATATCTCATTTTTGTGTGTTTTCTGGGGTACACACTTGTAATAAGGGAGTCACTCATAAATACCAATCAAATACCTAATAATAGTAACTATCTTATAAATGTTATCATCTGCCAATTCAATTATAGCCATGTATATCCCAAATATTTTAGATGGTGGGTCAAAGTTGTTTCCATGTCTTGAAAATTTTTTAGTCGGTTGCTCAAGAATGTTTCCATGTATAAGTCATGCTTCCTAATTGTTACTTTATTTTATTTTTATTTTGTGAATTCCATTTTATTATACTGAAAGTCATACTACTCCCCAGGACCTGGACATATACGCCTTAAACAGAATGAGACTTATTTTTGACTTTGTTTTTGTACATGTGACATAATTACTCACGATTTATACCCTTTACAACACATCCCTGCATTACTTTTGTTTTATAGGCAGGGGATCCATTACATGTGGTTCAAGCTGACCCTACTCAGCACCATACCCAACCGCCACCACGGTACTCCGAAGCATCCTTGGTAAGTCATCTTGTTTTTGTCATTTGATTAAAGGAGCGGTGTGATATACTGCAGGGGCCTCTTATACTTTAGCAAATGTTGTATTTTTTGTTCTCACTTTTATTTTTTATTTTGTTTCAAATATTATTTCTACAGGAAACTATGAAACAAGAAAAAGTGTTTTCACTGTTTCTTACAACTCTTGTGTTAGTTAATTTTCAATTGATTCATGATATGATTCTTTTTTTCTACCTTTGTTTTATTCTTTCCGGAATGCATGTAATTACTTTTTAAAAGACCTTGTTTCTATCTATCACGCCCTTGTTTTTTCTTTTCCTGGCATATCTGGTACTACGATCCTTTTTTTTTATTGATTATTCTGATCCATCCATTAGCTGAAAAGCATTTGCTGGTTTCTTTGCCAATTGCGTTTAGTTGAACTAATACCTACTTCAGTTCAATGAGCTGGGAGCTCTGTATTCAAATGCTCTGTTTTTTTAAAACTGAGTGACATTTGCCACATTAGCAAAGTGGTTATTTCTGTTACCTATTGTTGAGTTTAGTTCCTCGTCAGCAAAGTAGTTATTTCTGTTGACTTCATGTTGAGAACTATATTTGGCATAACAACCGGATGTTCAATTTTTCAATATGTCCGTAGCTATGATTTATAATCTTGAATTATCTAAAATAAAAAGATCTGTTGCAACATATAATGTTCGCCATGAATTTATAATTGATTTGTGCTGGCAAGAAGGAAGGCTGACAGTGTTAATTTCTTTTGCACTTTGTCTTATGTTTTCTGCATTTAATATTTCCAAATGATTATATAGGTTAAGAAGCTTGAGGAGCTAGGGATTGGAAGGCCATCAACATATGCATCCACAATAAAAGTTTTAAGGGTATTTACTACTTAAAGTGTAATGCCATCACATAATATATCTATATCATGTTAAATGTAACAATTTAAATTGTATGTTGTAGTTTAGTTAGATAATTGAATAAGTTGTTCTGGTCTATTGATTTAACACCGGTCTTTTTAGGAAATTAGGGTTTGTTTGTTTTCTAATTATGAAAATTATTTTTTATTTCTAAAAACTAAAAAAAGCTTGTTTGGAAAGAGTAGTTTTTGAAAATTGTTTTAGAAATTATCTGTCTTCCTTTTTTATCTTAAAAACTGAACATCTCTTAGCTGTTTTAGTTTTCGACTTACAGTTTTCTATTATTTATCTTCTTTGTTGCAGTGGTTCATCTTCTTCCCACTATCTTACTGTCTAAATTTAGTTTAAAATTTATGTTATGAAATATAATACTTTTCATAAACTAAAAGCAAAAATACAATCAAAGACACCTTAGTCTCTTTGGCTTTACTCAGCTCCTTTGCTTCATTATTACTATGAACTATATCAGAATTTGGTAGAGGATCAATTAACTGATGAATCCATCTAATGGCTTGTTTGGATTAAGATTATTTTAAGGGAGAAACATTGCTTTTTAAAATCTTTATCTAAAAGCTGATTGATTTTTTATTCAAGATAAATTGAACCAAACATGCTTCCCATCATAGGTTGTGTGTAGGCAAAAAAAAATCTAACAAGTGCTCATTCCTTAGTATTATTTGGATATCAATAATTCTTCACTTCTGATTTTATGATAATTTGAAATTGGATGATCAAAAAATTGCTGCTTCTGGTTTTCAGCCATTTTAGATTACTTAGCCTTTGTCTGGTTAAAAAGAAATGGAAGAGGGAGAGAAGATGGAAATAATTTTAGTTGTTTGGCTTAAGAGAAGGAGAGTGGAACTAATTTAAAAATAGTGAGATCCACTATATTATTATCACCTATTTGCAATCATCTCTCTACCTCTTTTCATATTCTCCACTTTTCTTCAACCAAACACCTTTAACTTACATTTTATTTTTAAGCTATTTTCGTCCAACAATGCAATAAGTGTAGTTTCTATTTTAACCTGATGTTAGTACTTTCTCATTCACCATAACAAAGCACATTGGTATCATTTAAGATAATAGTGCTCTGATCTGAAGAGAAAGGTTAAGCATTGAATAAGCAAATCCTTGTACTAAGTAAAAAATGTCATCAATCAAACACTTGCATATCATGATTTTTGACTTCTTTTTGAATGTCTTTGTTGATCTTGTGATGCAGTGATAGTTAGTTATCCATTGAAACGATCATTGATGTTGCACTTTACAATTGATAATCCAACCTTGTAGAAGCAAAAACTTAGTTTTATTTTATTTTATTATTGATCCTTGTCAAAACTTGATTTATGGTTTTTGATGCATATCTTGTTGTTGTCTTTGTTTCTATATGCATTTGCATCGTGAAAATTTATGGACATGCCACTATTCCCATTCAAATAATTGAATTTCCGAGTCCACAATACAGTTTTACAGGTTTCTGAGTCCTTCTTATTTTTGTTCGCTCAGGACAGAAACTATGTGACGGTAAAAAGTCGTGTTCTGTCTCCAGAATTTCGTGGTCGCATGGTAAGCTTTGGGAAATTTCGAATTTATTGTTTGTTTGGATGAAAACAATAATCACATTGTAATATTTAATTAATATTCCCCCGAGAGTACCTCGAGGTTTAGAGTCATTTATTAGGTCCTTTTGCATTCTGATAATTAGCAATAGATATTGCTTATCTAAGGACTAGGTCTATATACTATCATCGTCTGTTTTATTATATATATATATGTATATATATATATATATATATATATATATTATAATTAGATAAACTGATAGATAGAAAACATATGATTATTTCATATTGATTAATGCAGAAAAATAATACAATAATCCCTAACTGCCTTCTTTTATCTGTCCAAAGAGTATTTAACTAAGTTCAATAACCTCCATTGACTCACCACATTTGTAGGAAACAGAAAAGGAAGAACAGTGAAAATGAATTAATGTAAATGGGAGTTATAAAAAACTCGTGTGTGCAAATGCCCTACATGACACTTGCACCTTTCTAGACATACATCCAGGTGCAAAAGTCTCCTTTGGGAAACACAGTTTGTCCTCAAGGTGGTAAGAAGAACAAATATCAGCCCATTTCTTTGGTATCCTTGGGCAACATGCCAAGCCATTGGATCAAACATTTGAACTTGAGGGTCAAAAGAAGTATCAAGAATAGACAAAGGCTCCACAATGGGATGGTTGTCAAAAGCATTAGTGGTAAAGGTGCCAGGGTAGTGACAAGAGTGGCTTGATGTTATTTCAATAAAGAATAGTTGAAATATTAGGTGAATTTCTAAGCGTTTGGCAGCTAAAGTTTATAAGAAACTATTGCAATATTTTCAGTAACCTGGAAGGGATCATTAATCCTTTTGGAAAGTGTTGTCACTAAGGGCAAAGTTTGTCTTATGCACAATCCCCTACCTAGAATTGGACATCATGTTGCTTAGTATTGGCATGAAATTTCATAACAGCTTGCACGAAGGAATCCATTGCTTCCACGAAGGAAGAGCCCAACAAATAAAGAGAATTGTGGTTTACCATTAGAGACTTCATAAAGAGTTAGGCATGTACTGGAGTGCATTGAGGTATTGGAGGACCACTCTACTACTATCATTGAAAACTTAAACCTTTGAGAAAGTGTCTCATGAACAAAGGAACACAAATATTTTTGTAAAATGCAATTGAGGACTTCCATTTCTCCAGGGAATTCGGGATGGTGGTATGTTCTCATGCCTAATTTAGTACCACAAAATTTAAACAAATTGCACCAAAATTGATTGATGAAGATGGGTTCTGATCCAAAGCCAAGTTGTAGGGAAAACTGCGAAGCTTACAAACCATGTCCATAAACAGGGAAGCAACCTTAACAGTGGTGCAATGTGATGGAAGGGCACCAAAGTGATTGCTTGTGGAGAATTAGTTGACCTCAATAAGAATGTATGTATGCCTTATAGGTTGAAGCCAATGATGAAATCAAGTGACATATCCTCCCAAATTGTAGACAAAACGGGTAATGGTTGATCAACACAATAGGGTGCTTAGGCTCCTATTTGAGTTGCTGTATGGGTTTAGACAATGTGTTTAAGGTGGTGGATTAAAACTACGGGCCAAGTGTATAAAACTCCACATCAAGGACACTCCAAAGACTAATACCGATGATTATAGAATAATCCTTCACTGCCTTTTTTCATGCATCAAAAAAGTGTTTAACATAGTACAATAAAATTCAACATATACTTTTGCTTACCTTTTATTTTTTTGATGTACAATAAAATCATTGGCTCAGTGTATTTGTATGAAACAGAAAGGAAAATAAGTGAAAAGGAATCAACTTAGATGGAAATTAAAACAAACTCATGTGCATGCAAAAATACCCTGCATTTGATGCGCATACCCTTCTACACATCATCCTGGAGGAGCAAAAGTCTCCGTTAATGCAAATTCCCTGCATTTGATGTATATACTGGGTCTCATTGCTATCACTACTTTTGTTTTTGTAATGCGGTGCCCCATGTGCCATTACTGTTATACTGGTATATTCGTTCCATTGATCACCGCTGTAAGAGTATTACTTCTGTTTATAATCTCATATCCACAGATGTCCTGGCTTTTATAAAGAACAGGAATTTCCATTATATTGCAAAGATGAATGTTGGTCATGGGTTAATGAACAACTTACAAGATGATTAAGATGGTCTTTTGGATCCATAAAACAAAGATAAATTATGCCAGAGTTTAGATTCTGGTGCCCTAATTTCCATAAAAGAATAGAAATTTGATTAATGTTAAGGTTCCAACATAAAACCAATTGTCAATATGTGGAGTAACCTAACATGTATTTAAACCATACCAAATGATATGAGGTAGGCGATGTGGGACTTTCAACACACCCCCTCCAACGAAGCCCGCCGGACCAGGCAAAGGGTACTTTTGACCCAACTAAAGGGCAACTTTTGGCCCATGACAATAACCGGAAAGATGTTTAGGCTTTGGCTCTGATACCATGTTAAGGTTCCAACATAAAACCAATTGGCTATATGTGGAATATCCTAACATGTATTTAAACCATACCAAATGATATGAGGTAGGCGATGTGGGACTTTCAACAATTAACAAACAAAGATTAATTTTGCATCTTGGGCTGATCAACTTTAAAGATTATTAGCACATTCCTTACCTCATTATTCTAATTCAGCAATATTCTCTCATTAACCCGTACAATTCTCTTCTGCTCCTGGCATATTGGTAAATAGTATATATTTTCCTTATTTCTAGTTTTATTACTTAATTCAAGTTAAGCTTGGTCATTGCCAATTTCTTCTTTGTAGAAGTGTTAGATGGGCTTCAATATGCTGTGTATTTTATGCACTTTTTTGGGTGATGGTTAGGTTTCAGCTTTTCTGTCGCATCATTTTTCAGAGGTCACGGACTACAGTTTTACTGCCGATATGGAAACTGAGGTATGTACTATCATTGGGTCTTGGACCCATTTAAGCTGTCCATTGTATGTGTATTTTAAATGAGGATGACAATGTGCTTTGAATCCAATGGGTACCCACAATAGTCAACTGCATTGATTACACTTGTACAGGTATCTGTTGGGTTTGCAAATGAACATTGAAGTTTCTATTTGCATTGATATCGTTACTGCTACATTCCTTATTTTCTTTAAATGTGGGCATGAGTACACATACTTTAGTACAATAACCTACCCATTGTCATTTCAAATTTTAAAGCCTGGAACCTGTATCACTATTGTAATTGACACCATTTATTGACTCCTCCGCAGTATTTTTAATTTGATTCTTTTAATCCATTGTCATCTCAAATTTTAAAGCCTGGAAGCTGTATCACTATTGTAATTGACACCATTTATTGACTCCTCCGCAGTTTTTTTAATTTGATTCTTTTAACTACAGTTTGATCTAGTTGTTTGTTGTTATTTGCATATTTTTATTTTGTATTTCTTATCTTATGTTTCCTTCTTGATTCAGCTTGATAATGTTTCCGCTGGGGTAACCGAATGGAAGGGCCTACTGAGAGACTATTGGACACGGTTTAAATCATATTGTGAGCGTACTTCCAATGTTCATATTCATCAGGTGTAACTTCGCTCAGGGTTTGAGATTTGATGCTAGCCTTTAGTGGCAATTGTGAATATTTTCTAATTGCGCTGTTTATGTTAACGGATCCTGTAATGCTTTTTGGATATTTACTCATGAGATGAATTTTTATGGTTGTAGGTTGAGAAAATGTTGGAAAAAAAATTTGGTGATTTTTTATTTGCTTCTTTTTCAGACCAGAGTCGTGTGTGTCCAAGGTATATTATTATATTTGTATGGAATTAGAATTAGCTAATAGAATGTTGAATGATATGTTCAGGTTCTTTGCTACATAATGGTTTCTTAACATTTTTTTTAGTTATTTCTTTATAAGGTATTTATTTACAGAGAGTGTAAAGTTTAAGGATCAATTAGAATGAAACTAAAGTTTAGGGTGTCCTTTTGTATAAGAGTTAAAGTTTAGAATGAACAAAATAAAATCATTATTTTCTGTTCTCTAGTTTCTATTTGGGTTTCTAACATAATATTTGAGTTTTTTCTGTTTGGTCATAAGGTCTGATGTGAAGATGAAAATTGTGATTTTGTTTCAGTTTTACAGTCACTATAGCTGATTAGAAGTTAGGCTCTTACTAGTAAACTAGCTACCCAGCTGATTCAGCACTAGAGCTTAGTCTACGTTTCCTAGAGGACTCCCTGGGAAATCTAATACTGAGGAACATAAACCGTATGAATGTTTTGGAATGTTATCGCTATACTGGGCTAATTTTGTAGTTTGTGATTATAAAATGGCATTGGTTACATTCATTATATCCTGCTTTGTATGTTGGTTAGGTTTTCTCTTGATATGTTATGTTTGAACTTGTTTCAGTTGTATGGAAGGGACACTTATTTTTAAAGTAAGTAGATTTGGTGCTGGCTACTTTATAGGCTGTGATCAACATCCGAGGTGCAAGTGAGTATTTTTAGTGCACGTTTTATTTTGCAATTCCCATCTCTGACCTAATTGATGTGTGTTCAATGTTGTGCTTGTTATAATATATACTATATTCTATGTTACATATTTAGAAGAATGTTGTATTATGAGTATGTCTCGACAAGTTTCTCCATAAACACATCTAGGAAAGAAAAATAAGAAGAAATGGAATGAGCTAATTTCAGCTTATGGAGAAACACGCTTTTTTTTTTCTTATTTCTCTCTTTTTGAAGTGCTTATGGAGAAACATGTCCAAACAAACCTTATATTAACAAATTGTGTTCAACATGATGTGGGGAAGTTACTTGATTTTTCAGCACTGCTTTAATAAAAAAAAGTGTCATTGCAAAGATATTTTATTCATATAGTGTGAAAGGAAATTTGAAGATACGAGTTGACATCATATGATCATACATAAATCAACCCAAGATTTGAAAAAAAAAGGATGAAATTTTCATGTGAATCCACATTTATCTCTATTAGAATGTACGAGTCATTATTGTTCTTAATGATGTGGCTATCATTATATACTGTTCATTGCTTGATGTTTGTTCCCTTTGACAGGCAAACAGTTTTACTTATTAGTATATAGATCAAGTAGAGTTTATTTTTCCCTTAGATCTTTTTCTCTCTTTTGATCAGCTCAACATTATATTATACCTGTTATTCTTTTTTGGTGAAGCCACTGTTTTGAGTTGAGCGATTGGTTGCTTTGCTATGGATTTTTTTTGTATTTCTAGAACTCCTTGGTTCACAGATATGAGGAGTTAGGACAATTGATTGGGACACTTGTACTAGTTAGTAAGTAGAAGGAGAACTAAAGGTATGGGACCTTAAGATGAGTATCATTTCATTGTTCTTTGTATGAGGAACAATTCTTTGTGAAGGAGAAGAGACATTTCTCCTATTTTCTGTTCTTTCCATTCTATTTGATAAAATATTCTTTTTCTTGTTTCTTTTCCTAGGTCTCAACAATTAATACATATAGTGCATAGTTTCTTAAAATAGTAGATATACTAAGTTTATGGGATCTTATCTAAATTTTATGTCTGCTACTTTTCGAGTACCTCTTTGTGACATTGAGTTACCCTTTATAGTAATTGTAACTTAAATATACAAACGAATCTGTCATGTATTTTTCGTGTGTTGCTGAAAACAGGTACATTGCTAAAACATTATACGGTACAGAGGAGGAAGAGGACGCATCTCTGCCAAACACTAGAGTAGAGGAACCAAAACTCCTAGGTGTTACCAGTGGTTCAAATGAAAAGGTTTGCTTTAAATCCTGGTCTTGATTACATTGTAAAGGACTTTTAATTTTCTTTTGAGGCTGCTAATTGTTTTATATAAATGACATTTATGTTTTCTTCAGGTTCTTTTGAAAACTGGTCCTTATGGATTTTATGTTCAGCTCGGAGAAGACAGGAAGAGCTACATACCTAAAAGAGCCTCTGTCTCTCATGTATTTCCCATTACCGTTTTCAACACTTTGATTTTATTTTACTATTTTTTAGGCTATGGTTGCAAGGTATTCCGATAATAGTATGTATCTGTGACAAATAGAAGTTGAATCTTCCATGTTTGTTTAAAATTTAAGAGAAAAATGTGTTACCTGCCTGCATAATGTGTTGTGTTTTTATGGTAAATACTAGAGGTTTATATGATTAAAGGTGTCAAAATAGGTCAAACCTGAAAGAAATAACAATTGGGTTCTTTCAGGTCAAGGATGTGGATTCTATAACTCTTGAAGATGCACTTGAGTTGCTACAATACCCATTGACGTTGGTATGTTTCTCAGTTTACGAATTGAGCCATAGGTTCTTATCATGTTTGCTAGAATATGTGCGCTGGGTTCATTTATAAGTATCGCATATTAAATGCATTTAATGTTTGTATGAATAAGTATCACTTACCGAAGGAAGTAGCATATGAATTAGAGTGTTTGCAAAACCATTCGACATCTCTTTGAACATGAATCCAATCATTTCTCTCCCATTCACATTTAGTTTCTTGGAAAGTGAGAATGTGAAAACAGTCTACAGAATCGATGTTCTGCATAAAACATATATTGCATAAGAGAGCAACTTTGCTCATTCTATTCTTTTCTGTCTCATTAAATTCAACATGGTATCAGGGTGGTGTATCACTCTGTGACTTGTCCCATCCCATCACAAACATTCCTAAAATATGGAGTTCTAGTAGTTTTGATTTTAATTTTTTTATTTTGTCTCTTCAGTCACATAATCTGGACTTAACTTGTTCCATACATCCAAGCTATTTCATTTTAGAAAATCTCCGTCTAAATTCTACGATGTTTATTTTGCATGCCAAATTTTGACAATTATAAATATAAGATAATATAGTTGTTGTTATATATGTTTGTGTGTATTGTTTCATAAAAAGCATATTTGATGTTAATTTAATAAATACTGTTGTGTTACCAACATCGTCCTTAGTTAATGATTTTTTATGAACAAGATGAACAATGTGAACTTGAAATTAAATGAAGGGTTGTTTTCTTTCAAAATATTATTCATTTTTATGATATTTTGATTTGTGCACTAATGTTAATAAACCCTTTGTCTAAACCTGTCTGCATTTTTTATTCCTTGTTGAACTGATTAATTTGCTTTTGTACAGGGTAACCATCCCAACGATGGACAACCCATCATATTAAAGCTTGCAAGAGTTGGGTTTTGTGTTAGACATCGGCGCACTATTGCTTCTGTTCCTAAGGTATGATGGTAGTTTTAAGCATTTTTCTAATTTTAGATTTTATTTCTCCTCCCGTGTATGCAACCGTTGCAACATAGTTACTTGTTGAGCATTGTTCGGTAATCACTTGCAAATTCAAATGTGGATATTCTCCATTTTACTAATTCTGGTTAAATTAGTTACGATATTTTAGTATATAACTTGTTACGATCCAAAGAGCTACACTACTGCTATACTAATAATCTACCATTGGACCATTAAAAGCTAGAGGGGAAGCTACATAGAAAATTGAGATAAGATTCCGTCAGCGAGGTATACAATTTTATAACCTGATTGCTTTCCGTAAAAATTGTACAAGTGTTCTTATTTAGTTTAGCCAATTTACAATAAAACTAGAAAACATTAAAAAATAACATCAAAGCCCATCCTATATAGTCTTTGAGCCGTTTGAGTTTTCAAGCATATTTGGTGCCAATTGGCTGTGTGAAGTGGAGTAGTCCCTGAAAAGGAGTCTGGAATCATGTGTTGGGTATTCAAGTGTGAGTTAAGTCTTATATTGAGTAAGAATGAGAAAGTTGAACAACACATGAGAAAGTATGACCCATAACCTAATGCCTTAAGGTTTTGGGTTGAGAGTGATGTCAATTCCTTATATGGGTTGGACTCATGTCTCATTAATATTGTTTTCTCCAATGAATCCCCCTTGAAAGATCTAACAAGTGGTATCAGAGCCGAAGATTGATCGACAGTGGGTCAAATGGTGGAAGGGCTACTGATGAGTTTGAGGGGAATGTACCAATGTGGAGGGATTCAAACTTGAGGAGGTGATTGTTGGGATATCCAAGTGTGATTCTAAGTCCCACATTGAGTAAGAATGAGAAAGTTGAACAACATATAAGGATGTATGACCCATAACCTAATGTCTTAAGATTTTGGGTTGATAGTGGTGTCAATCCCTTATATGGGTTGGACTCATGTCTTATTGATGTTGTTCTCCCCAGTAAATTCCCCTCGAAAGATCCCAACAAGTGATATTAGAGCCGAGATCGGCAGTGGATCAAAATGGTCTTTGTATCGAAAGTCTTCCTGATAGAGGAAGTCAGGTAAGCGTGTTCCGTTAGAGTGAAAAACAGTACATGGAAGGACCACTAGTGTGTTCGAGGGGATGTACCAACGTGGAAGAATTCACACTTGAGGAGGAAATTGTTAGGAAATACAAGTGTGATTCTAAGTCTTACATTGGGTAAGAATAAGAAAGTTGAACAACATATAAGAAAACATGAACTCAACCCACATAAGGGATTGACACCACTTTCAACCAAAAACCTTAAGGCATTGGGTTATGGGTCATATATCCGTATATGTTGATCAACTTTCTCATTCTTACTCAATGTGAGACTTAAAATCACACTTGGATTACTCAACAATCTTCTCCTCAAGTATGAATTCCTCCACCTTGATACATCCCCTCAAACTCATCAGTAGCCCTTCCGCCATTTGACCCATTGTCGATCAACTTTCGGCTTTGATACTACGTGTTAGGTCTTTCGAGGGGATTCACTAGGGAGAACAACATCAATGAGACATGAGTCCAACCCATATAAGGGATTGATATCATATAAGAATGTATGACCAATAATCTAATATCTTAAGATTTTAGGTTGAGAGTGGTGTCAATCCCTTATATGGATTAGACTTATATCTTATTGATGTTGTTTTTCCTAGTAAACCCCCCTCGAAAGATCCCAACAGTGTGGTCAGAAGGGGAATATGAGAATGAGCTTGTGGCTGGTTGAGTGGACGACACTTCTCACTGATGATGGACTTTGTGGGTTGAATCTGATGGTGGGTTGTTCTGTGATGTGAAAAAAATTGGTGTCTTGAGAAGAAACAGTCTTTTGTTGATTGTGAAAAGAAAGTATGGCATAAGAGATGGACTCTTGCTCCAAGATGGTGGATGCTGGCTATTTGGAGTTGCATAACCACTAGTAACTGCTGAAGTTTGAAATAGAACAATGGTAGTAGTAATCTGCCCACTGATACTGCAAACTATAGCCATTGTTGTACATAGATGCTCGCATTTTGGGAGAGGAGTAGGAGAAAGGAAGTTCTAAATGTTAGGATGCAAAGAGCTACGTTTCCGCTACAGAGACAATAAAATCAAGACTGATATTTCTTCATTGATGATGATAGCCAATGAGGGATACACTTTTATAACCTAATTGTTGTCAATAAAAATCATACGAGTGTCCTCATCTAATTTAGGCAATTGAGAATAGAACTAAATAAAATCAAAAGAAAAACATTTTAGCTCATTCTCTACAGTCTTTTAGTCATTTGGGTTTCAGGCCTATTTGGGCTTGCCAAAGTCCATCCTAACATAGGCATCAAGAAACGCATTCATCCTAAGAGAGGGAAACAAAACATGTAGCATTGCTCTTTTCCTAACTTTAGATGTTGACCGTTCTTTGATTCTAACTGGTTAAATTTCTTGTTCCCATGAAGCAAACGAACAGCTATAATGTATGTTAGAAATCAAATTTGTGAATGAATGTGTTTTTGTTATTTTTCCCCTTTGTTTTGTTTCAAAAATTGATTCTATGACCTAGCATAACCAGTAGTGGGTATTAGGTTATTTACTAGGACTTAATTGTTTTATTTGATGTGTCATTTTACGTTAATCATTTATTGTTGCTCACCATGGGTGGAACCCAGGGTTCTTATAATATCAGTTCTTCGGATTGATTTGAAGTAACTACTATTGTATATAAATCACTTGTAACCATTCATGTCTGTTCTGCGAAAATGGTGTACTAATTTATTTGATTACACTGTTTTTCCAAGTCCAAATATTTTCCACTTTAAACGGAGTTTGGCTAGGATTTGTGTTGTATGACGATTTTCTTTTCCTTTTGAAATTGACATTCAGAATATGAAGCCAAGCGATGTGACCGTGGAAAAAGCCCTTGAGTTACTATCGGGAAAAGACGTGAGACGGTCTGGTCGACCAAAAGGGAAAGCTAAAGTTGAAGAAGTTGAAGCGTTTTAAGTTTTGATCTGTATTTTTAGCATGAGTGCAGAGTTTTCTCGTGATTGGCTTCGCTACTTGCAATTTCCAATTATTAATCCCAGTCTTGGAGGGGTCATGCAATATTCTTTCATGGAGTCAAATGTATATTTATAATTATTCCATAAATTTTGTTCTCTTTTTTTAGTTTAGTGTCAATAACATTAGGCCTATAAGATATTTACTTTAGAAACAAATAATACATTATAGCGAATATTGGTTGAACCACAGTGCCTAATACCCCTATCTAATACATCAAAGCTTCCTCTTCCAAAATTTTTGTTCAACAGCTGTCTTTCTATAAGAAAAACTATCGTAGTTGATTGCATTATGTGATTTTTGGGGGCAGAGAAAAGATATTCTGAAAATATTGGGAAATTGATTTTATTTACTAAACACTTAACAATTAACATTTTTTATTATTGTCAAGTAATTTACATTATGTGGGATTACCTTTGGATAAAAATGAAAATTATGGCTTCACTAAACACTTAAATGTGGGTTTACCTAATCAAACGGTTATAAAAGTATTTTAGTCATAATTTGCTTTAGATAAATATACTTTACTGTGTGAATCGTTTCTGTTGAATTAATTATATACAATTATGCTATTTGTTAATTATTTTAATTAAATTGAATTAAGTGTCTAATTATTTAAATGTTTACATTTTTGGATCTTGAAGATTTTATTATGCGGGTAGAACAAAACCTGATCTCTGATACAAAATTAGGAGCTTTAGGACTTTGAAGATGCTTTTTTGGAATGACCATGTAAATAGTATTAATTAAAGGATAAAAACATTATTTGTAATGTAATATAGTTGTAAACAATTTTTTATGCAATAGGAGTTATTACATGTTTTAGTTTAAGTCACTCTTGACTTTTGTGACTTACCTTCTATATTAAAATAAATAAAGAGTTAAGATAGGTTATAAATGTAATATTTGAGAGGGTCATATGTCATAGAAACATGGTATGATGTTAACTAGCCTTTGATCCATCAAAATTAGTCTTGATTGAACATTCTATTCGGTTAGTCTTTTTCTAAAGATGATTTGATTCAGGAAAGAAAAACAAAAGATTAAGTGATTTAAGTCGATTCTTTGCTGGTGTTTGGATGATCCAACCGTTCAGAACCCATATAATGAAATGAATTATAACTTAAATATAAGAAAATGATCTCATTTTAGTGTTAACTAGAAGAGTTAGTTGACATTATTTAACTATACTAATTACATTCCAAATGTATATTTTTTCCTAAAATGCTTTATCTGAAACTTAATATCAAGAAATAAAAAAAGTCATAGAAAATAAAATCTATATTAAATAAAGGTGTTTTTGACATGAAATAGTTAAATAAATGAGAATAATTAAAATTTTACTTATATGTGAGTCCAACAAACTTTTTTTTATTGTATTTGTTTATAACTAATTTCAGAGTAAATAAATATACAGATTATAATAATTAATTAATTAATTAATTAATAATAATAATAATAATAATAATAACCATTACTATAATAAGTAGATAAGTAATAGTAAGAAATCAATTAATAGTAAATAATTAAATAGAATAAATTTACTAGAATTCAATTCCGGACAAAATATTCCCAAGACAGACTCGGTGTAGTAACTTGCATTCATGTTCTTACACTTTGACTCTTCTAATTTTACAACCTAAATTGAAATGAGAACGAATCCCATGCACACAAATTGAAAGAATCAACATCAATTTACCTATGTAATTTACACTTTTTCACCGAACATTCTATCTATTTTGCTGAAAAAGAAGATCTTGTTTTCACTCAATGTCAAACAGGACTTGATGGGTTTTTCAAGCTCTCTCCAGAATAAGCAAGTGGAGAACTGGGTTCATCCTGCAAAAGGGTCATGCAAATTAAGGAAGATCAAGTGTAGGTAAACGGATTAATTACTCACATATTTAACATAAAACTTAAGTTTATAAGTAATTATGAGCATTAGCAATTATAAGTTCCAAAAAAAACTATTGTAAAGATCCTTAATAATTCGAACACGAATTGATAGAACCTTACCAGTTGAAGAGAAACTTCGCTCTGATTGGATGGGCTAATATAGCAACCAAACATTGAATAGTGATCATTGTTCTCAGCAAGTTCTCTTAGCCTTTCTAGTTCAGGCAGCACTTCCTTGCCAAGATCAGGCCTGTCTCTCCTCCTCAGTTCAGCACATCTGATAGCAATCTTTGCAAAGTTCAAGGTATCCTCTATTGGCCAGTCTGGTACTTTTGGATCCAACAAATCAACAAATGTTCCCTTCTCAATGGCTCTCTCAACATGATGAGTCAAGCCCATTGGAGGTTTTGCTGTCAAAATTTGCAGGAAAATGATCCCAAGAGAGTATATGTCAGATTTCACTCCCAGCATTCCTGTCTGCTGGTACTCAGGGTCTATGTAACAAAATGTTCCAGCAGCCGATGTCATCCTATACTGTGTCACAGTGTCTGCAACTGAGGGTGGAACCAGCCTGGCCAAACCTACGTCACTGATCTTGGCCACATAGTTTCTGTCCAACAAGATGTTCGCTGGTTTAAGGTCTCTATGTACTAGAGGCTCAGGTTTGGTTTGGTGGAGGAACAACAATCCTGTGCCAATTTCAGCTGCAATTTTGAACCTGAGCTGCCATGAAATTGGGGGTGAGTTTCTTCGGCAGAAGAGGCAGTCGTCTAAGCTTCCATTGGCCATGTACTCATACACCAGGCAGCCATACTCAGGGCAGGCTCCTAGGAGGAGAACCATGTTTGGATGCCGAATGCAACTCAGTACCTCAACCTGTGATGTTCATGCAAAAGTATGCATTTAAATTGTGGATGTGATCATGGTTGCATTTTTTTTGTGAGTACTACGAGCGCAGAAAAATGTAGGCAAATGTGGACAGTTATGATTTTAGAGGGTTTTCAAACCACAATATTCGAACAATTATTAGAGTCACCAACCATAATTTTAAGGATAAGTCGCTTAATATGAGAAAGTCTTTAACCTTCTCTAGTAAAGGTGAGTAGCACAAGTTGAAGATGCATTTCAATTAAAATCAGTTGTAGTTGCACCCTCACTAACATTTTATAAGTATTTTAACTTCAGAGAAGAATTTTTCCAATTCAAAACCCTGCAAGAATGTCCACTAAGTATATCATCAAAATAGACAAGCCAAGATATGTTACTCCCCTGCCATATATCTTATCCATTTCTCCCTGCTTGATTAGTACAATTCAAAGACCCCGGGATTTCCTTTTCTTTGTTTTAGTTACCCGAAAGTTTCATTTATTGGTATTGCATACGAAGTGTTTCATACAGAGAAAGTTTGTCTGTCTGCTTTATTACCTCTCTTTGAAACTGTGACCTTCCTTGTGCTGCGTCAGGACGTAGAACCTTCACTGCCACAGATGTATGGTCCAGAAGGCACTTAAATACTGGACCATAACCCCCTTCTCCAATCTTCTGTGACTCGGTAAAAAAATTTGTGGCAGCTTCAATCTCCTCAATTGTGTACCTTCTATACCTCAAACCATGGTTTGTCAAAGCATCCATTGCTTTTCTTTTCTCTTCTGTTTCTCTAAATGCTTGCATTTCTGCATTGATTCTCTTCTGTGATTCCAGTTCTGCAATCCTCTTCTGTGCCTCAGCTGTCTCCATGGCTACTTTTGATCTTGCCTTCTCCCTTTCTGCAAGGGCCAATGCAGCTTCTTCTGCGAGCCTTGCCTCCTCTAATCTTCTCTCTTCCTCTAATTTCCAGCGCTGGAGTTCCACAGCCTGTGATGCATTGCATAATATGTCAGAGTCAGATCATCTTGTGTTTTTAAGATGCAGAAGCTGATGCTATTATAACCTTTTGCTGTGCTGTGAGTGCTTCTTTGCAGGCATTGCTATACATTTCCATTGTTTGCTTGAGCTCCAATTTCAGTCTTCTCATTTCAGCCTCCACATCATCCTACACTTGCAAGAGATGTTTATCCACAATGTAGTAGCAATCAGGAATCAAAACACTTGACCCATACAAAAAAAAATCTAAGTAACTGAAATATTTGACCTTTTGATCATCTGTTTCTATGATAAACTACATTCAACCCCTTTAGTTTAGAACTTGTGCAATTTACTCCCTTAAAAAAATTTCTATTTGTTACTAAACCCTCAGTTAAAGTGAAAATTATTAAATCCATCAACTTTACTTAATCTAACAGCAGTTTAAGCAATATTGATCACAGTTTTAACCGTAGCTATCGCATTTGTCTCTTAATGTTAATATATTTGTAGTTTTATGAAACATTTTGGATTATCTTAAACAATAGTACAATTTAACATAATAAAACATACTTCTAAATTTATCAACCATCATGTTGCTTAATTTGGCTGTAATTAATGTAACATGGTTGCCTAATTTACCCTTATTTCTACTCATTCCTTTCGTGGGCTGAAACATCTTCCAAAAGAAATTAATATTTGAAAGATATGTTGCCTAGAACCTATATATTGATGTTTTTATCTTTTAGAAAAACTTCTTTAAACCTAATTTTCTATAAGAAAATCCATGCAAATTGCTACACATACATTTGTTCTAGCTCCCCTATAATTTGGAGGGTGTACTAGACCATAACTTCTGATTTTTTTAGTCAGAGTGACATTCTAAATCTTCATATTTTGTTAAATATGTACATATGTTGTTATCACTATCTCAATCATTAGATATTTAAGCGAAGGCTGCAAGTAACTACTTAATTCTCCCAAGTGAACCTCGATCACTTCAGACTATAGAAGAAATACATTTATCTAAATCATTAAATTACTTGGCCTCATATTATGAAATAAGAATGCACATTGGTTGCATGTCTTACCATGCCCTGTGATGAGGCTGAGAAGCCCTCACTCTCTTGTGAGAAGGATGAGAAATCGGAGCTGATATCCACAGACCTCCTTCCAAAATTCACTGACTCAAAGCTATAATTGTTTCCATCGGTGTCAGAGCTATATGATAGCCGGGGATTGGACATTCCTGTCTCTGAGTTGCTATTGTTGTAGATGTTATGCAATGAAGGGAATAACCGATCTGTACTTGACATTCTAGAGCTTACAAAACTTATGTCAGTCTCTGGCATCGAATTTTCCCCAAATGACTTATCAATATTCATACTTCTCCTAGTCAATGGTGACCTGATTCCAGTAGCATTTTGCTTTTAGATCATGGAGAATTTGTTACTTGTTAATCATGCAAGGTGAAATTTGTTATAGAATGCATGAAACAGGAAAAAAAACAAAAGGGAAACAAAATTTGCCATGCCATTATGTACTAATGTAATTACCTGAAGGAATCCATTCCATCATGTGATCCACGGAATGGTACGTCCATAGACCTCCTGTCAGGCACTAAAAGAAACCAAATTTCTTATTCGGCAACATCATGACAATTCACACACGTATATTCATAGATGTACCAATTTTTAGAAGAGATAAAGTTAAATGTTACCTTTAGACAGAGGCACACGTGGTTCTGACAGGTCTAATTTGGCACTGGGTTGATTCAGTTGGCTTTGAAGAGGGGAAAAGGCTGGACCAGCACGTGAAGCAGATCGCATGGATTGAATCTTCCCTTTAGCAACAATATATACCGTGCAGAAATCTGGTGCCCCTTTTGACACTGTTCCTGGAATATCTGCTATCTTGAATCTTCTGATGCAAAAGAAAATTCCTTAGTAAATGTCACCTAAACTAACCCAACATAGAATTCAAGCAACTTCCTTAGTAAGGTACACTTATACTTGTGCCTACCCGCATTAGTAAGTCTTAAGTTATTGTGCATATCATGTATGACAAAAGCTCGATTGCACAGGACAATTTTGTTTTATTTTACTCGATTCAATGTTAATGAGTTCACTTATAAGATTCGCTTTACAATGTTTATTCTTGAAATGAGCTCAAACGTATCTTTTTATTGATACATTTAAAATGTGATCTAGAAAGCAAATTTTGTGGCACAACACCACCATTTGGCATGGATAGAGAGTTGAAAGACATACCTAAGAAAACCACCTTTGTTTGAAGAGCCTATGACTAAATGCTCAATTGCATATTGAGAAGCATATTCAATTAAAGCTTTGGCTATATCTACATCTTCTAGCACGATGTCCTTGCAGTGTATCTATAGACCAAAAAAGAAAAACAAAAATGATGAGATGCTCAAATTAATGTGAGAATTCTAAAATGAAAACCATTACAAAATACTATTACTTTTTCTCAATTATGTTTGGTTCAGAAACATTTTTACATTACCATCACAAAGTTTTTAAAGTGAAACGAATTTGGTTTGCAAAATGAAAGCATGTTGAGAGAACAGTTAAATCTTGTAGAGGAAATGGAGCAAGTGAAGGGGCCAAAGCTAGTTGAAAGTTTTGAGTTCTTTTCCACCTCTTGTAGAGGAAAAATGGAGCAAGAGAATAAAACTTACATCTTTCCTTGCACAGAATACACGGTATGGACGGAAAATTTCTTTGGTTTGGTCATCAGGGTCTCTGCAGACAAGTCCATGCTCAGAAATACCATTCCCCCCTGCAAACAAGGAAGTCACAACAACATTCTAGGACCTAGTACGCATGGCTACAAATGTTCCTTTTTCCCCTCCTTTTGAAACTCTTTTTTGCAATCTAAACATTAACAATTCATACAGCAAATAACATACTTGCACAATGGTCCAAGGAGGCATCCATGCATGTGCTATTACATTTTGAATTTCATTATTCTTATTTAGGTCCAATTTGAAATTTTTTCACAAACCATTTTCAGGAGAAGAAAATAAGGAGACAAGTTTACCTCAACTTTTAAGAAGCTATCTCATCTTATTTCTCTAAAACTATACATGCATAGTTGCACAAAGGGTAGTAGAGCACAATTGTAAAAATAGAATGTGACATAAATTATTGTTGCAAGTTTCATAAAATGTACTGACAAGAACATGGATGAGACAAAACAATGAATACTTACTATGGTTCATAAGAGAAACTGATGCAGAAAGAGAAGATGGCTTTTGCTTGACGTGAATGAGAACTACACTTGACCCTTTGGTGAGGAGATGATCAACTGACCATTTTAGTGCGTTCTGGCTCCCCTTGTCTGAGTCTATTGCCACTGCCACTATTCCATTCACCCCATCCTTCTTGTCCCAATGATTCTTTTGTAGCCACATCACTCTCCCTTACTTTTCCTTTCCAAACACTATCTTCAACTTTTTGTGCTCTTCCAATTAAAAGAAACCACTCAAAATAAACCCAGAAACCAAAATGTCTTACCAAAGGGACCTCTAAACTTTCTTTCTTTAACTGTCTACTTCTTTTATTATGTCTTTTCCTTTCATATGTCTGCTCTTTTTCAAAAGGATTTTATGATGAAGCAAAGGTCATGCCACTATTTGTGACATGCAGGGTAACTTGCTCTTTCTTTTGCTATCTTTGAATATCCTCTGTCCCTCTCTTAATGCCAATCGAGAGACAAAGGAATTTGTTGGGTTTTATTTGTTTACTTGTTTCTTTTTGGTGTTTGAAACAATAGGAATTGAACAACAAAGGATAAGGAAATACAAGTTCCTTCCTTTTTAGCTTGTTTGAGTTTTTCACGGACATAACAACCACACGGATTGTGTGCTTTCTTCTCTCTTCTCATGAGAGAATAACCAAATTTTGCGGATTTCCTTTGACTTAATGGAATGTTGCATCTCGACAAATGCACTTGTTCCTTGCAAAACGGAATGGTGCATCCCTTTATTTATGCATGCATTATTTCCTCCTCAACTACATAAACTAAAACTAGATATTTTTAAAATTTTAGATATTTTTATTTTATTAAATATAATTCGTGATTATTGTAAAATTTGTGAGAGTTTATTTTATGTTTAGAGAAGAGTCAATATTATTATGACTATATGACTCTCTAGTCATTAATTTATAATAATTATTTAAGTCAATTTTCGTAGCAAATAACAATAAGATGGTATTTAAATGGTTATTTTGTACATCGTTTAAAAATATATATTATATCAATTTCCATCTATACAAACAATGTTGAATTAATATATTTTTTGAAATGGAATTCATTATATATTTGTCTAACTTGATCTATTTCATATTTTTTATTAATCTAAACCAATAATTACTTTTCTAAATGTTTCATATGTTTTCTCATCTTTATAATTTAAAATTGTATTGGTTATAATATCATTAATGTAGATATGAAAAATAATGACGTCTTTTGACAACGGTTATTTTGGGTCGTCATTGAAGATACCACAATAACATTTTTGAAAATAAGAGCAATTATTTAATGACTATCGTCCTATAAAATATACAATGACGATTATTAATCTCGTCATTGAATGTGAGCGACACCACCTCTTCAACGATGATTATATTTTAATTGTCGTTATATGTTCTATACAATGACGATTGTTACTAATAACCATCATCATATGTTTTTAAACTTATTTTCGTTCACCCTCTTCCTTCACTTTCGCCGCCTCCTTCTTCCTCTTCCTACAACTCCCTCTCGCTCACTCCCTCACTTTACTGCATCTCCTTCTTGCTCTCTCTCTTGTTGTCGGTCATCTCCCTGCGTCCTGCATATCTCTCTCGGTCCCTGCACGCTCTCGCTTCTCGCTCTCTCAGTGGCTCTCTCCCTCTTGCTACTGTCTCTCTCCCTCTCACCGTACTCCTCTTGTGGTGGTCCGTGAGCATTGTTTGGTAGTGGTTCATGAGAGTTCATTCTTCCTATCTAGTAAGAAACTGATATGTCTTGATTAATGTATGAATTGATTTAGGGATAACATTGTGATGATTAATAGTAATATGAAATTTTTTTGAATGAATTTGTGTTGACTCTGGGAATGTTCGATCCTCGACAAATTGTATTGTTAACTGAATTATGTACTTTGTATGTATTAAAAAATCTAGAAACGAATAATAGTTGGATTAGTTGTATCCGCATAACTAAGGGGTACGAGAAAGGAGTGGAAGAATTTTTAGTATTTGTACAACGAAACACTTTGATTAGTTCTACTGATAAAAGATTTAGGTGTTCATTTGTCAATTATCTTAACGGAAGATCACTAAATGTTGAGCAAATTAGGGGACATCTTTTATGTGACGATTTTTTTTAAAAATTACACAATTTGGACATGACATGGTGAACTAGTAGATTTGTCATGTGTAAATGAATTTGATCACGATTTAATTGATTCAACCATGAATGATCAATGATGTGACTGATTTTCAGCACATCTTAAGTAGTTAATAATGTTATAATATTTTTTATATTATTTTAATAAAGCTTAATTAACTATAATTTGTATTATTAGGCCTTTAGAAGCCTTAATATAAAATTCTGCATAAAAACAATAAATTAGCTGTATTTTATTGTATACGGGTACTGATATTGGTTCACTGTTTTATTTATCATTTTTTCTAAAGAGCTTCTAAAATCATGATTATTTAAGAACCGAAAACTAGACAAATTCATCTTTTCAGAGGATCAAGAACCACTCAATTTGGAGCTAAATTGAATTTTATATAAATTATTAAAGAGAGGTTACGCGCACAGAGTCGGTCTAACGGGCATGCCTCAGTAAAATAATTATCCTAAATTAATTAGACAGCCAAAATTAGTAAAAATAGTGGCGTTTGAAAGCTAACTTAACAAGCTTTCTAAAGAGACTGGAAGAGTTTAATTTGAAGAAGTATTGAAGAAACTGCAAGCGTTTGAATTACGCGGTACTGCACTGAAGCGAGGATAACGCGACTCTTCAACATCTTTCTCAAGTTATTGGATTAGCTCCGGTTATGAGCCTTGTAACTTGTAATTGTACATTAGTTAAAGCTTATATCAGATTAACTTAATGTAGAAACAAGTAGTCGAAGTTGTAGAATTCAGAATCAATCAAAATTTCATTTTCTCTGCACTGGTTTTCTCTCTCACACTCAAGCTTCTCTCCATAGGTTTCTTCATTGCTTGCATCACACTCTCCATGTATGTGTTCTGTTTTCTTCATTGTTTTTCATGAATTGGTTCTGGATCTTCGTCTTCTACTCTTTCTATTGCTTTTCCTTTACTGAATTCATGAATTAGATTAGGTTTTTACTGAACAAAATCTGCTGGAACTGAATCGCATGTGACAACTTGTTTAAGACTTCTGTTCTTGACTTGCTTTAGTTTGTGGATGTCTCTCGGTTAAGGATTGAAGCTTGCAATCACTTTGTTGAATTGTATGGTGAATGCTTGATTGATTAATTAGGTTTTCACAGTGTCAAAAACGCAGTAGTCTTGCAATTTTGCTTACACCGAATCTGCTCCACAGTTCTTGTTCTTGCTTTCTTTAATTTTATGCATTTTACTGCTTTGACTTTACTGTTTTGATGTTTTAATTGCTTTATAGTCACGGTAGTTAGGTTTTATTGCTTTGATTACTTGCTTTAATCTCTGTAGAAGCTTAGTTTTAGGTTTAGATAGATTTTACTACACTGTTTTAGGTTCTGTCATAGATTAGCATAAGATTAGAATAGCTTAAGTGTAACTAGGTTTTCATTTTAATTTTCTGTACTGCAAATCCCCCTAGAAAATTGAAAAACTCATAAATATACATTACTGTACTCATTCCAATACTTTCAAATCACATTTACCACTGTTTTGAACATTTTGACCGAATTGACCACTGTCACTCGGTCAGGTTTTTAGCCACGCGCACCAAAACACTCTCACAGGTCATCTCACATTTTTAAAACTCAAAATACAAAAACAATTGCATTCCCCTCGGTCAATCATACATTTTATACACTGAATTTTATTCTTGATCGAGTCATCCCTTCATATTTGCATTTTGACCGAGACCTTTTCATTTTGTTGATGTTCTGACCACTTTTCTGACCACCAGTACTATTCACTACGGTCATTTTCCATTTTAAAAACTCAAAACTAAAATATAATTACATTTCACTCGGTCATTAATATATTTTACACCTTGAATTTGATTCTTGACCGAGAAATTGCTTTTAAATTTCATTCTGACCGAGAGTTCATATTTCTGACCAAGTCTGGTTTACATTTCTGACCGTGGTTACTGTTCATCGTGGTCAGATTTATGAATTTCGTTTAACTTCATTCATCTGCATTGTTTTTCATTTCTGTTTACATTATTATAGGTCAACCATATATTTTGTTCACTAATTTCCATTTTTGACCGAGAAAATTCATTAGTTTTTGCACGTTGACCGAGAGCACAAAAATATGACCGTGATTCCTGACTGCTATTACTGTTCATTGCGGTCAGATATTTGAAACTGACCGTGGTTACTGTTCTTCACGGTCAGATTTGTGATTTTGGGTCAGATTTGAGATTTTACATTGTTTTTGTTATTCTGCATATTTTTAGCCATTTTTGCATTCTGCAGTATTTTCATTCACTGCATATTAGGATTTAACCTCATTTTAGTTTAGTCTAAGATTGTAAATTTCATTTTTAGTTTAGTTCCCCATTGAATCATTCATAACTCAATCATATACTCTTATTACTTCCACGGATTGATATTCTGGTTCCCATTGTACTGCATTATTACTGTTTTAGGGGAACTTATTTCAAATTGGCGTCGTTGCCAGTGTGAAGTAAACCTTACTTTCAATCAACTAGAGGATATGATTCATGATGTTGGAGTATAATCTTTTGCTCAAGTGCATATGTATGAAGATATATGTAGCGATGTAGAGACTCCACTTTATTCTGGTTTAATTAATTTCACACAATTGCCAGTAGTTTTAAAATTGGTAAATTTGAAGGCAATGAACAAGTGAATTGATAAAAGTTTCACTGAATTGCTTCAGTTGTTGAAGGAAATGCTTATAAAAAGAAACACACTACCCAATCGTAATTATGAGGCGAAAAAGATAATTTGTCTAATGGTTATGGAGTAGAAAAAGATACTTACATGTCCCAATGATTGTATTTTATATAGAAATGAGCCCGAAGAACTGTAAAAATGTCCAATTTGTGGGTTATCTCATTACAAAATGAAGGATAATAATCAAGATAGTAGTGAGGACATTACTATTGAGGGACCCCCTACCAAGTCCATTTGGTATCTTTCAATTATTCCAAGGTTTAAGTATTTGTTTGCGAATCTTAAAGACTGTCAAAAACCTTAGATGACATGTAGATGAGAGGACATGTGATGGATTGATTCGTCATCCAACTGACTCTATGCAATGAAAAAAGTTTGATAATGAGTTTCTCAAATTTGGTGATGGTCATGTTCGAGCTGCTGGAGTAGGTGTGATGATTAAATCTGTCTTTGGATTAGCAACACGTAAGTCATATTCCTCATCTAGTGGCCCTAGTGAGGAGTATATACAAAATTTGAGAGCACAATTAAGGATGAGCTAAGGGAGGATCTTAGACAAGAGGTCAAAGAGACTGTGACACAATTTGTGGCAGCAGTCTGACTAGCGATTGATGAGCCTAGGGCTCTCCTAACAAGCAACTACTGTAGATGTACCATCAAGGGAGGACACAAACCATACTATCAGGTGTGAACTTTATGTTGAAGAAACTGATCCTCTCTGGTTGGTGACATTTAGGAAGATGTTTGAAGGGGACACTATGTTACATAATGTACCTCTTCTTGCTCATTTGGCTAAGGTCATTGTTGAAAAATTTTGTGATGGTAGTGCTCTTGTGTATGTGCCAATAGATGAGGTTACTATTATAGTACAAACACTTCAAACTTTCATTGACTGGCCTAAACATCTAGTTAGTCCCATATCAGACACCACAGTATGACAATAATAATCCTATGTTTGGTCCTTGTTTATTATATTATTTAATATTAATGTTTTAATGTGCAATCACAATGCCAGAAAGATGGGAAAAAGAAGAAACAAGATACTACTAGTGACCCTTTATCTTCATTGTTGGATGTTGACAGGGCCATTAGTAACAATCCAATTGAGGTGACATGAGATTCTACACTTTTTGGAAGGAAAAGTTATATCCTATTATATTTACACATGTCTGACGTGTTAGAAATTGCAACGGGAAATATAGAGCTTAACATATCCATTATGAAGTTGTGAATGATGTAAATTATTTAAACTAAAGTTTTTACTATTTTAGTTATTGAAATATTAATTATTATGTCACTTGTTGTAGGTATCTATCCTAGTTATGTGTGAATGAGGGAAAAGATGAAGTGAATGAATTTTTAGATATTCAACTCATTGAACCACTAGGTAATAAGAAGTTAGAGACATAAACGTACATCACAAATAATCTCTTATCAGGAAAAACAAATTATTTTGCACCGTATGTTTATGAGTTAGTATATTCTCTTTATCTTTAATTAATTTCAATTTTAACTAACTTCAATATGTTTCAATGTATAGTCATCATTGACAATTGCTTGTCATATCTATGATTGACAATAAGATTGCATGATTTTGTTCATTGCACATAAAACCACCATTATACGTTAAATAAATAGCAGATTAATAACAAAATTTGGTTGTTTTTATAGAAATTATATCACAGTTATATTTTTATATGTTTTAAATAAGTGTAAATATTATTAGTGCTTATTCTAGATATAACATAATGAACAGTGAGGTCAAGTGAAAGACCATAAAAACTCACATGATTACATTTAAAGTTATAATATATGATATTTATTTTCGTTTATTTTTGTTATTAACAAACTAATTTAATTTCAATATTTTGAGAAATATGGAGGATATGAGTGTGGTTACTGTGTAATTCAATGGATGACAACTATTATTCAAACAAGAATAAAGAGAGGTTAGGATTAGGTAAGACAATTAATATTTATTTAGAGATGATTAGGTACAATAATGATACTTATGAAAATTTATTTATTATATTGCAACTTTTTATGGATACACATGCCATAGATTATATTAGACATACATGAACAACGCACTTCATCAACATGATTAATATATTAAGATAACTTAGTTTTTGTTAAAACAAAAATATGTATATGATCATAACTTTATGGTTGAACCTTAAGATAGTTGACTGATTATTCTTGTACATTTAGGATAGTTACTAATCATACTAGTAGGATTTATAATGACTTTGTAGGATTTTAATAAAATTAATATCAGATAGTAAGTATTGCATATATTTATGATTATGTATATACTGTAAATATGCCTGAAATCTGTATTGTACTATATTGTGTATTTTGAATATGCAGAAAATGGGAAAGAGCTTAAAACAAATTGCTCTTTAAAAAAAAAAACCCAATATACAATGATGGTTAATACCATAACTATCATTATATGTATGCTTGACACAAAGATTCAATGACATATATAGTCACATATAAATAATCGTTGTTATACATCACATATAACGATGAGTACAAACCCGTTATTATATCTCTTACATATAATGACGACTCCATCAACAACAGATTATAAAGTGACATGATAGGCTAAATTTAACGTTGTTAATAATCATTGTTTGGTATTACATATTACAAAGTGTTTCAGGTTGAACAAAGATCAAAGCCAAGCTTCAATAATTGTTAAATAGGGTTCTAAGTAAATTAGAGGTTAAGATACTGAAATAGACAAGTTCTATGGTGGATGAGACTTTATGTGAAATAGGTGAGTCGCTTGGAAATGTTTAAATAACTTATAATCTAATGTGAACATGACCTATGATAAGGGCTAGAGTAAGGGAAACAAATGAAGCTTTTCAATAAGTATTGTTGGTTGACCAAATTGTGTTTTGGATGAATCAATTAATGGAATTTAGTTTGGTTTTATTACAAGTTGTAATAAGAGCCCAATTGGAAATTTAGTTATTAGTCTTTGGGAGACCAAGAGGGTGTATAGCTGATTGACTTTTGGTTGTCACAATTTCATTTACAATCAGTCATTAAGTAGTTTTCAATTCCTAGGTTAATGGATCATTATTAGCTTTTATTTGTCTCCACACTACTACAGATAAGACTTTCAACATCGGTTATGGAAGGCCTTTAACGACGGTTCTACAACTGACGTTGTATCAGGCGACGTTGAAAGTGTAGACTTTCCACGTCGAGTATGCCTAACCGACGTTAAAAATATATACTTTCAATGTCGGTTCTCCATAACCGACATAGAAACGCTGAATATAGTCGGTTATGGTACAAACTGACGTTGATTGTGTAACTTTCTACGTCGGTTATTGACACAACCGACGTAGAAAGTCTATTTTTTTTTAAATGCTCGTTTTGTTTATACAGGGCATCCCAATGTTTTATACAATATACCTGCAAATTTAAATACAATCCAGACAGACAATATACAAGATACAAACTAATTTAATGTGCATCCAAAATTACACAGTATAATACTTGAATATGTATCCAACTACACTTATCTAACAAATACACTAACTACTAATCTAACTAGTAAACTAACTACTACTCTAACTACTAAACTAACTACTAATCTAACTACTAAACTAACTAGTAAATTAATAACTAAACTTGCCTACTTCTAACTTCAAGAAACTTATCGGCCCAGGTGTTTCTAATATCTTCAATGGTCTCTATGGGCAACGCTTCTCTGTCTGAAAATACCTGTTACAAGATAAAAAAATAATTTAACAGAGTATCCAATGACACAATTTTTAATTTAATTGAATACTAAATTTAAGCAAACCTGATTCCATGTATCCTCGGCTTTGCTAACAACAATCGACCACATCCAAGTGCATAACATAATATCTCGCACTCATAAGATCCTGGTTGCCTATTACACTACAAAAAATAATATATTAATTTCATATATAAAATGAATCATATAATACATAAATATAGAATGACTTACATTAACAAAAATCCAATTTGGATTCGTGCTTTTGCTTGTATGTATTCCATCAATTGTATTGCAAACCTTAAATGCACTGTGCAATACAAAATATAATGAAACAATTAAGTAACAAAATGGCTAATAATTGTGTAAATTATTATAAGAATGTGTACCTGTTGACAATGTATTTAATATCTGCATCATGTCTCTTGCCCAATGAGCAGAACCAAGCCACAACATTCTCCTTTGGGCAAACAACAAACAACTGCCAATGATGTCTGCTTACATTACAAAAAGTTAAGATACATAGAATACACTACAAAAGTAAATGCGAATAATTTCATAGCTTGAATACTTACTGATATAAGTAAGCACCCAAGTAAACTTTCTTCCTTGAATTCATCATCCAATTCTGGATGTATATTTGAACTTTTTCTCTCTTGTTTCCTGATTTTTGTATGGATTGGGGCTCAAAAAATCCATACACATCTTGGGTGCGTTGTTGCTTCGACAATTCATTCATGATCCTAAAGTAGGCAGTTCAAAGTACATTAAATATGCCGATAACTTCAAATAACATAATTAGTAAATAAAAATATATACTTACATTGTCCAAAATTGTAACACTGCTATGTTTAGACACTGACTTCCAATTGCTATCTCCACAGCATCGGTGTGGCCAATGTAAAGGGGAAAGTTCTTATTGTCTACCCTTAACTTATCTGCATCCCACTTCACTTGACAAGATTGAATATACAACTGTGGGACAACAAATAGTAGTTGAAAAATTGGATTTTCTGGGACATCTACTTCCTTACCTTTACTAGGTTGGGAAGTAGGTACCAGTTTAGGCAACTGGGGTGGCTTCTGAACATCCTACATAAAATAACATTGAAACAGAAAAAATAAAAAACAGCACGAGACTACATATGATAATTAACAAAAAATATATGCAAACCTTTTTCAAAATAGGCCTTATTAGATGTCTAGGCCATGCAATGAAGGTCTGGAGGGTTTGTCCCACTGTTATCACCTCGTCTGTGGGCACAGGTACAAGAGCATAAGCATCTTGAACCTCTTCAATGACCACTTTGGCCAAGTTAGGTGCTAAAGGCACACTATGAATTGTAGAGGCCCCCTCTTCAATTGAACCAACCGCCACTAATCGTGATTCAGATCCATCCTCATCAACATAAAATTCACACTGACCTGGTTACACAAAAATAAGACATTAATTATTTAATATGAACATTAATTTTTGTCATCAAGATATAATCCACACATACCTGACTGGTCAGTGTTGTCTACAACAACAACTTCAACTGCAATAGCATCAACAACAACCTCTTCATTAGTAGCAGGAAGCTCTTCATCAGTAGCATTTGGGTCAGCACAACTACCCTTAGTGCTAACCCGTGCGGCAGATGGAGGAGGAACATCCATAGGTGGGTGGGTAGGCCGTGTGACACCCATGGATGCTAGACTTGAACCAAATACATACATCATCTCCTCCTGAACTCGTGCGGTAATGGCTGGTGTCAGCGTCGCTATCAGCTCTTCAACCATCGCTGGTCTCAGCTTCGCTGTTAGACTCTCCTCCAACTTGGCCATCTCCTGCTGGCTCAATGATGTGGTGTGGGTATGCTCTGATGATGCAACTCCAAAATATGCTCGAATACCCACACCAGCTCCAATAGCACGAACATGCCCTGGGTGTTCTGGGCGTCCAATAGCAGCAGTTAAGATATATTCACGACCACGGGGAACGAATGTTCCCTGTGTAAACTGCTACTCTAAAGAATCCTACAATTGAGCATTATATATTGTAAAAAAAATTGATGAATGACAAAGCAAGGTTAATAAGGTTGAAAGAAACAAATTTGACTTACAATCCGCTCAGCAATCAAGCGGGCCTCCTCTGATGTCATTTCACTTGAGGGCTTCTAGCGAGCCCTCTTCCATTTTTGATGACGCTTTGGAGGAGATGGTGGGGAAATTTCTTCCTGGCTTACACCAGAAGAAGCTAACTCAACTTCTCGGAGTTTAGCCTTCTCCTCCATCATGCGTTGTGTCAACAAATCATACCCCCCACGAGACAGAAGGTGGGGGCCCACATTCAGCCTTTGGATCTCCTTTCCTTTTATTCGTTTTTCCTGCAACATAATATGATATTTGAATGTGCTAAATTAATAAGACAATGTGGAAATATACCAAAGTGTTTAAATAGTAACATACCTCCCACTATGGACCAGTCCTACAACTGACAAACTGCTTCCAAGTCTCCTCATCTATGCCATAACGCTGATAAGGAGTTAATCCTTTGCTAACGGCTTGCTCATCAAATATCCATTTTGAAGTCAATGTCGACTTGAATTGCCTCCACATTTTGGCAATAGATGACATGACTTTTCTCCTAACTTGTTCAGAGTTAACAATATCGAAGTGATTCTGCAAGAACAACAAAATAAATTAGGATAACAAAGTTTAGGATCTAACTTACTCAACATAAGTTAAACAGTTAACAAAACTAACCACAATATCTTGCCAAATTAAATTTTTGCAAGTCTCCTCCACATAATCCCAAGATGGATGCTAAATAGATACCTAATTATGAAATTAAAACGTTAGATATCAATCCATTTACATATGCTAAACATATATGCATAATAACTTAAAAACTCAAAAAATTTACATACCCTTTCTCTAGCAAGAGTACCCAAGTAGGACCTAAATTGGGTGTGATGTGGCCCTAATATTTTGCCAGTCTTTGGATCCACACTCACAACCAATTTATCTCCTGCCATATGATGAACAAACAACTTTTTCAACCGCGTGGCTTGTCGAGTCCTCTTTGGAGATGTCGCAGGACATACTGGAGGAGATGCCATTTGCCTGTTCCAAAAAAAAAAAAAACAAATAGTTAAGTTTTTGCATAACTTGAAATGTAAACACAATTTATCACATTTTTGAAATATAAACACAAATTAGCTATAATTTGAAATATTCACACAAATTAGCTATAAACACATAACTTAAATAGTTAAGTTTTCCCATATGCCTTCATCATGATCTTTACGAATAGCATGAACCAAGTTTTCTTGCATATCATCAATAGTACTAGGCATCCGTGATGGAGTGGGGATGTTAATAATATAATCTGATTGATCATCTTCTTCATGCATAACATCATTGCCTTTTGCTTGGAGTACCACTAACCATCTGTCGTTACATGGATCGGTTATATAGAAAGCTTGTTTTGCATGGTACGCCATTATGAATGGTTCCTCCTTATGTCCTATCTTCTTAAGGTCTATCAAAGTGAATCCCATTTGATCAGTTTGAACACCAGTATTAATATCAATCCATTTACATTTGAATATAGGAACTCTGAATTGAATGTAGTCAACCTCCCAAATCTCCTCAATCACTCCAAAGTAACTCATAGATGCCATTATTGGGTTCTTATCCTTTGAACTAGAAAAGTGCATGGATGTCGCCTCAATAGATACTCCACTATTTTGGACTGTACTTTTTTCATCTTGTAACTTTGTGTAGAATGAGTATTTGTTAATGTCATACCTAGTCCAAGTCACGACGTTCTGTTTAGGACTATGTGCTAGCCATTTCAAAGTATCAGATGCATTGTCCTCAGAAATTTTTTTTGTTTTAAACCAACTAACAAAGTTATTATTATGTTCATTAACCAACCACCGCTCACTCATTTTGGGGTTGAGGGTCTTCAATATTGATTGATGAGAAAATATGTAAGGAATAGCTTCATCTGTGTTATTTAGAATATACAAGTGGGCCCTGGTCAACTCACTAGCATCTTTTGATTGTATTTTTACCCCACGAGTGCCCTTACCATTTATTCTATCATCATGTCGTTGAGTAGGTACACCCATTGCTAGGGCCTTTCCTAAATATTCTGAACAAAATTCTATAGCTTTTTCTGCAATATACCTTTCAACAATAGAAGCTTCAGGTCTGTATGGATTCTTTGTATACCCTTTGAAGATCTTCATACATCGCTCAATTGGGTACATCCACCTCAAATAAATCGGACCACAGAGTCTTATCTCTCTTACAAGATGAACTATTAAGTGCACCATAATGTCAAAAAATGATGGAGGAAAATACATCTTCAACTGATATAATATAACCACAACTTCATTTTCCAACTGCTCCAATGATTTCTCATCAACTACCTTGGCACATATAGCATTGAAGAAGAAACAAAGATGCATAATTGCATGTCGAAGATTCTTTGGCAATATGTCACGTACAACTACGGGTAAGAGTTGTTGCATCAAAACGTGACAATCATGCGACTTCAACCCAACTAGCTTTAGATCTTTCATGGACATAAGACTCTTAATATTTGAAGAGTATCCTTGTGGGACTTTAATACTATGAAGACACTGACATAAGCTAGTCTTCTCCTTCTTTGACAATGTGTGACAGGATGGTGGTAAATATGTTCTCTTGCCTTCAGGTTTTGGATGTAATTCTGGACGTATTCCCAATTCACAGAGATCTTGACAAGCATTGACTCCATCCTTTGTTTTTCCTTTAATGTTCAACAGTGTGCCAATGAGACTATCACATACATTCTTCTCCACATGCATAAAATCAATGCAATGTCTCACATCTAGATGACTCCAATATGGAAGGTTAAAGAAAATTGATCTCTTTTTCCACAAGCTTTTATCAGACGACTGTTTTTTAGTCTTTCCAAAGACAACATTAATGTTTCTAACCTGTTCATAAACTTGTTCACCAGTTAAAGGTTGTTTGGAAATTTTATCTTCCTACTGACCATTAAAAGCTTTCTTCAATCTTCGGTATGGGTGGTTATGTGGAAGAAATTTTATGTGTCTATTATACACAGTCTTTTTTCCATGCTTCAATTGTAGAAAACTTGTATCTTCCTCACAAATAGGACAAGCATGATGACCCTTGACACTATACCCACTCAAGTTTCCATATGTTGGGAAGTCATTGATAGTACAAAATAACATTGCATGTAACTTGAAACTCTGCTGCTGATATGCATCAAACACCTCCACTCCTTCCTCTCACAATAGCCTTAAGTCATCTATTAACGGACTTAGATACACATCTATGTCATTACCTGGCTGTCTTGGACCTGCAATCATCATGGATAACATCACGTACTTGCGCTTGAAAATCAACCATTGTGGAAGGTTGTAAATCACTAAAAGAACTGGCCATGAGCTGTGATTACTGGTTAAGTTACCAAAAGGATTCATGCCATCTGTGGCTAGTCCAAGTCTAAGATTTCTTGCATCACTGCCAAAACTTGGAAATAGGCAGTCAATTTTCTTCCACTGTGGAGAATCGGTCGGATGACGAAACAATTCATCACGTTTTTGTGTAGTTGAATGCCATATAATATTCCTGGCATCTTCTCCATTGGCAAACAATCGCTTAAATCTTGGAATTATTGGAAGATACCATATGACTTTTGCAGGAGGTCTCTTTCTATCAATATATTCGTTAATATCATCCATATCTTTCAATTTGTAATGTGATACACCACATCTTGGACACTCATGTAGGCTTTCAAACTCTTTTCTGTATAATACACAATCATTAGGGCAAGCATGTCTCTTTTTATACTCTAAACCCATTGGACAAAGTATTTTTTTTGCTTCATACATACGATCAGACAAGGTGTTATCGCTTGGGAGCATATCTTTCAAAACTTCTAGTAACTCAGTGAAACTTTTATCACTCCAACCAAATTTGGCCTTCAAATTGACCAATCTCAATACAGCTGACAATCGCGTGAATGTTGTACATCCAACATACAGAGGTGTCTCTAAATCTATCTTCAATTTATCATAGACAGGAGCATGTGCTTGCAGAAATTTCTCTTGACCCACATCACGAATCATGTCTTCTATTCGATCTTCCATTGTCACATCCTCCTCTTGCTCAGCTTGTGTTACTACTAGAATATCAATCACTTCACCATGCCATGTCCATACAATATAATTCTTCATTATCCCATCGCATAAAAGATGTTCCCGTATTGTCTCTAGTGTGTGTACTCTCCCATTAACGCAGTTAACGCATGGACAATACAATTTTCCATTAACCTTAGTGCCATTGTGTTCGGCAAATCGCAAAAATTCTTCAACTCCATTCTCATATTCTTGTGAAATACGACTTGCATTTAACCAACTTCGATCCATTTTGGAATTGGAGTCTACAAATGAGAAACCAATAAAATGATTAATACTAATAATCGTTATCTCTAATGAAATCTATACAAAAGTAGATTAATTTCTAACGAAAATTCAACAGAATTTCGTCTGTTTTATGGTAAAAACCAAATTTTTATAAATTAAAATTATAGAGCCCCATGAGCATAATATCATACACAATTTATATCGTCACAATTTTGTTACTACCATCACTTATATAACTACATTGTTATATGTAGTTTTCATAATTCACACTTAATGATTAATTTGTAACGAAAATCTGGCAGAGTTTCTTCTGTTTTGGGGCAAAAATAAAAAATGACACAGTGAAACCTGCTAATAAAAATCCCCATGGGCACATTGAAACAGTCCAAGTATAATTGTAGGCATCATCAATACATTGAAAAAGACTATATTCATCTTAATTTTAAAACTGTATCATTACTTGTCTTGACTTGACAGTTTCACTGGAATCTATTTCCTCGACTGAAGTTCACATCCAATCACCATTTTATGGGGACAAAACGTATAAACAATTGAATCAACAGTTAATGGCCAACAATAATATGACTAAGACCTATGAATTGTAGTAAGTAAAATTTTATTACTTAAATTTTTTGCCCAAGAAATAGAAGCGCAACAACATCATACATGTGGGTTAGGGCAGCAATGAAGGGGCACACCAGAGAGAGAGAGCAGCGTTAGGGTGGAGGCTGTGGTGGGGTGGAAGTGGAGGTTGCGGTGCGGGTGGAGGCTGCGGCGAAGTGGAGGTTGTGGTGGGGTGGGGTGGAGGTGGAGGCTGCGATGGGGTGGAGGTAGAGGCTGCAGTGGGGGTGGAGGCTGCGGTGGGGTGGAGGTGGAGGCTGCGGTGGGGGTGGAGGTTGCGGCGACTAGCGTTGCGGTGGGGGTGGAGGCTGCGGTGGTGTAATCGCGCGCTCTAGGGTGCGCGATAGCGAGGTGAGGGGGCGTTGGGAGAGTGAAAATGAGGGTGAGACAAGGGGGAGCGTGGTGCGACTTTGGCTAACTAGGAGGGTGGTAAGTGGTGGCCGTGAAAGGGATGGTCGTGAGAGGGATGGTTGCGATGCTGGAGAGTAAGTGATGAGGAGATACAAAAATCTTACAGATGGATCCTTTTCAAACCGGGAAAATGGGTTTTCAACGTCGATTATACCCACAACCGACGTCGAAATCATACTTTCCACGTCGGGTATAATAAAACGACGTAGAATGTGTCAAAATTCAACTTTCAACGTCATTTTTGCACCAACCGACGTTGAAAGTGTATTCAACGTCGGGTCAAATTTAATCGACGTTAAACATCGACGTGGAAAGTATATTTTGTAGTAATGCCATTAAGTAGTTTTCAATTCCTATGTTAATGAATCATTATTAGCATTTATTTTCCTTTATTGAATCTTTGTAATTCTGATGACAAAGCTTCTATATAGGCTGAACCATATTTATCAAAAATAACAAGTGAAATTTTATTCAAAAATATTAGAGTTTATCTCTTTTATCTTAATGAAAGTGATTCTCCTAAATTCTCGAGTGATTCAAGAACCTTTGGGCTGTATCAAAGGACTTTCACATCCTTTGTGAGTTGCCTTCCTTGGGAATAGTGATTCTTTCCTTCCACCTTATCACTAAATTTCTAAATTTCTTACAAGGTTATAACCCTAAAGATCCTAAATCATCTCTTGTGCTATTGAGATTCATATCATAATTGCTATTTCTTCATTTTTCTTCGTATAAAAACAATAATCAATAAAAAAAAGTCTAAATTTAGTTAAACAATTTTGTATTTTTTATTTATTTCAAATTATGTATCTTGATATTTAACATTTGAATTAAAATACATCGTCAATCTTTAACCACTACAACAGAAATGGGCTTATGCGACGACACTTTAGATAGCGGTTAATAAAAACCGCTTTTAAAAATACATATTAGATAGCGGTTAGGAGTAAAATGCTCTCTAAAGTATGTTTTAATAACAGTTCAGAAAGAACCGCTTTCTAAAATAATTTATAATAGTGGTTGTGTGATAACCGCTATCTAATGTCATACTTTTAAAGAACGGTTGACACGTGGAACCGCTATCATAACTATAGATAGCGGTTACTTCGTGGGACTGCTATAATAAATGTAGTTTAGATAGCGGTTATTTGGCCAATTGCTATCTAAATTCATATTTTTTTTAAACCCTACACCCACTTTCTTCAACCTCGCGCTCTTTGTGTCTGCATTTTTTTGCCGGTCTCTTTCTCGCTGTCTGCGTCTTCCATTAAGCTAAATGTACGTTCTTTGTATTTTCAATATTTCTGATTCTCTTGCTCTCATTGAAGCATATTACATTGTAATATATTTGTGTGTTGCCAAGTTCGCGTTCCAGTCTCCATTCGCCATTGTTGTTGTAGGACGCGCTTATTGGGAGGTCTACAATAGGTTAGTGCATTATATATTTTTTAGGGTTTAGGGTTTAGAGTTTGTCTACTTTGTGATCTGAAATTGTGCTTTGAAATAGAATATAGGTTGGCTAGGATATATAGATGGTTTAGTGTGACCGTGAAATATTTTGTATTAGAGATTATGTATGATGTTTTTGGTGATAGTTTTTGTATTAGAGATTAAGTATATAGTATAATGTTTAATTAACAAATGATAATTATGACATGGAAAACTTTATTCTCAAATGGGATAGGGTCATACCCTGTGAGACAAAAATAGTAGATAACATATGGATGTAACAAATTTAGTGTGCCTCGTGCAAAGATGGATCGAAGTTGGATGAAAGCCTGATCGTTTGAGCAAAGTATATGAAGATGGAGTGAAAGAGTTTATTCAATTTGCAATTGACCATAGTCATGACCGAAACCTCATTTGTTGCCCTTGTTGGTGTTGTTTGAATATGATGCAAGTAAAGGTTGAAGAGTTGGAAGAACATCTAATGTGTAATGGAATTGATGATAAATATATAAACTGGACCAAACATGGTGAGATAGAAAGAGATATTTCGTCACTTAGGATGGATGTAAATAGCTTTTACTCGGAGACATTAAATTCCGAGGAAAATGATCATGTTGAAGACATCCCCAATGTTACTCGAAGAAGTTTTTCTTTTATTTAATTATATTTTTTATTTTTTACTTTTTGGGTTTTAGTCCATAACAACAATTTAATTGCTCTAATTTCCACAAAAATATATAATTTCTCTTATTAACAATTTTTTTTAATCAGATTAAGAAAATTATTACTAATAAGATTCAAAACTAGTACCTTAGAGTTAGATATTAATACTCCAACCACTAAATTGTTAAATTATTTTTAATAAAAATTTACAAATAAATTATTTTTATATATAAATAAATATATATCCATGTAAATATATAAATATAAAATATATAAATACAAATATATTTATATATTTTGATATATTTATATGTTCGATGTGAGAATCACGCTAGAGGGTGAAAGTGTGTGTCGAGTGAGTTTTCAAAATTTGATGTCAAATTTGTGAGCTGAGTCTCTTTATATGGATTTGTAATTTAATAATAGAATATAATCTTTATAATTTATTTATATAATGATATAAAATAATTGTTTTCTTTATTTATTTTTATTTTATTTTAATTTATTCTTTTTATCTTTTTTCTTCTTCTATTATTTAATTAAAATTCTTATATTAAAATAATTTTTCATTATTAAAAATAATTAAATATTTATTTTTAAAATAATTTTTTAAAATTATTTAATTTAACAAATTATTATGAATTAATCTATGTCTGGAAAAAATAATTATTAAAAGATGATTTTGATTAATTTATAATAATATATGTTAGGAAAAAATTGTTCTATTAATAATCATAATTAGATTAATTTATAATAATTTGTTAAATTAAATAATTTATAAAATAAATATTTAATTATTTTTAATATTGAAAAAATTATTTTAATATAAGAATTTTAATTAAATAATAGAAGAAAAAATATAAGAAGAATAAATTAAAATAAAATAAAAATAAATAAAGAAAAAATTATTTTATATCATTATATAAATAAATTATAAAGATTATATTGTGTCATTAAATTATAAACTCATATAAAGAGACCCGCTCACAAATTTGACATCAAATTTTAAAAATCTACTCGACACACTTTCACCCTCGAGCGTGTCCTCACATCCAACATATATATATATATATATATATATATATATATTTGTATTTATATATTTTTATTTGTATATAAATATAATTTATTTATAAACTATTATAAAAAATTCCTAGTAGCTAAGTGATTGGAGTATCAGTCTCTAACTCTAAGGTACTTGGGTTCAAATCCTGCCAAGTAATAATTCTTTCAATCTAATAATAATTCAAATTTCTAATAAATATAATAAATAATAAAAATATATTATAAAAGAATATAAAAGGGAGATTAGAGAGTTATAAAAAAATATTTTTAATTTTTTAATGTTTTTGTTAATTTTTTGGTCATTGAATCGGTCACTATTTCGGTCACTATTTTAGTTAGTGACCGATTTTGATCATTTAGTGACCGAAAATTTGATGTTTTTGTTGTAGTGTCGCATTACTACCTATCCAGACAATAGAATTGAGCAACTACAAAAGGAATGATGTGCATATTTCTATCATACATTTTTTAAGGACAAAATTAGTACCATAGACTCTTAACGATTTTTTTAATCATTTCAATTATTTGATGTACATATATACCAATTTTGTTTCATGCAAATTTTAGTTTTAGTTTGTCAAATTTTGAATTGTTTTTTATAATTCTGTGAATATATATTGTATGTTGGCTGGATTTTGTTAGATTAATTTGATATATACCTTGAAATTATGGTCTATCACTGGACAAATTATGAGAAAAAAAATTTGGATTTTCAAAATTTATTTTTTTTTTTTAAATTGGGACTCTAGATAGCGATTCCCAGAATTGCTATCTAAACATACTAAAAGAGAGCGATTTTAGAACTAACCGCTATTAAAAGTATATTTTAGATAGCGGTTAACACTACAAGAAAAAATACATTTAGCCACCGAAATTAGCGACCGAATTTTTTCGGTCGCAATTAGCGACCGATTTAGCGACTGATTTAATTTTGGTCGCAATTAGAGACCGATTTAGCGACGACTTTAATTACGTCGCAATTAGCGACCGATTTAGCGATCACTTTAATTCGGTCGCAATTAGCGACCGATTTAGCGACCAAAATATGATTTGGTTTTCACTTTTTTATTTAACGACCGAAATAGCGACCAATATTTTGCGTTGCAAAATTTCGGTCGCTAAATCGGTGGCTATTTCATACATAATTAAAAAAATCATTTAGCGACTGATTTAGCAACCGAATTACAAATTGAAATAGTGACCGAATTAAAATCGGTCGCTAATGAGAAAATAATCGATGCTTTTATCTGATTTTTGCAATATCGCTCAAGCGAAAATAACATCGCTCGAGCGACGCCACCTGCACATAATTGGCATTCTTGGGTTGTATTTCGCTTGAGCGACACTATTCTCGCTCGAGCGACATCCGATTCAAACATGAGGTCACCCATGTTACATTATCCGGCTAACTTTGATCGACGTTTACGCAGGTCAACATTCGCTCAAGCGAAAGTAACATCGCTCGAGCGACGCCACCTGCACAAAATTGACATTCTCGGGTTGTATTTCGCTTGAGCGACACTGGTCTCGGTCGAGCGATATCTGATTCAAAGATAAAGTAGTGCTATTAGATAGCGGTTAAGGTTTAACCGCTATGAGAAGTGCAATTTTAAGAGCGGTTCCAATGGAACCGCTATCATATACAACCACATTTTTTGATTCTGATCGATTAGATTTTCAAATGATCGATCATATTTGATAATTTTTTCAAATAATTAATTATAATCGATTAGTTTTCTAAATTATTGATTAGAATTGATTAGTTTTTCAAATAATAGATTATAATTAATTAATTTCTAAAATATATATTAAAAAATTATAATTAAAAATATAAATTATTTAAGAATATTAACTATTGTAAAGATAAAGTAGAACATGAGAGGAGATGAGGATGATAATAGAGTGATAGAACTTACAAAAATGTAGAATTGAGAAGTTTACAACAATAAAAATTAAGAAAATAGAGATTTAATTACATTGTTAATAAATTTAAGATAATACTAGTTTTGATTTTTATTTTTAAATATTTATTTTAATTTTTAAAAACAGAGAAACTATAATTTTAGTTTCTAAATACTCAATTTAAAGAAATAAATTTATTATTATTTAATCTTTTAATTTTACTATTAAAAATTTAAATTATATTTTATTAAATTAAAATAATTACAATATATTTTTCTACTTTGAGAATGAACAATATAATTAAACTCAAAATTGACAATATTATAATACATTTTTAAACTCTTTTGGATTATTTTTTTTCCTAATTTTTGATAAAGTTAATTTTAATATTTAAAAGTATTTAACATTTTGAATTCTGAAAGTTTTTCTCTAATAGCAAATTTAAAAACATAATATTCAAAAAAATAGTTAATGTAAGTTTTCATTATGATCGATTATATTTTGAAATGATCGAACATAATTGAAACGATATAATAGCGGTTCCACATTAACCGCTATGAGAAGTGCACTTTTAAGAGCGGTTCCAATGGAGCCGCTATCATATACAACCACATTTTTTGATTCTGATCGATTAGATTTTCAAATGATCGATCATATTTGATAATTTTTTCAAATAATTAATTATAATCGATTAGTTTTCTAAATTATTGATTAGAATTGATTAGTTTTTCAAATAATATATTATAATTGATTAATTTCGAAATATATATTAAAAAATTATAATTAAAAATATAAATTATTTAAGAATATTAACTATTGTAAAGATAAAGTAGAACATGGGAGGAGATGATGATGATAATATAGTGATAGAACTTACAAAAATGTAGAATTGAGAAGTTAAAAACAAAAAAAATTAAGAAAATAGAGATTTAATTACATTGTTAATAAATTTAAGATAATACTAGTTTTGATTTTTATTTTTAAATATTTATTTCAATTTTTTAAAACAGAGAAACTATAATTTTAGTTTCTAAATACTCAATTTATAGAAATAAATTTATTATTATTTAATCTTTTAATTTTACTATTAAAAATTTAAATTATATTTTATTAAATTAAAATAATTACAATATATTTTTCTACTTTGAGAATGAACAATATAATTAAACTCAAAATTGACAATATTATAATACATTTTTGAACTATTTTGCATTAATTTTTTTTCCTAATTTTTGATAAAGTTAATTTTAATATTTAAAAGTATTTAACATTTTGAATTCTGAAAGGTTTTCTCTAATAGCAAATTTAAAAACATAATATTCAAAAAAATAGTTAATGTAAGTTTTCAGTATGATCGATTATATTTTGAAATGATCGATCATAATTGAAACGATATAATAGCGGTTCCACGTTAACCGCTATCTAAAATATATTTTAGATAGCGGTTAAGGTTTAACCGCTATGAGAAGATGCTTGTTAAGAGCGGTTCCAATGGAACCGCTATCATATACAACCACATTTTTTGATTCTGATCGATTAGATTTTCAAATGGTCGATCATATTTGATAATTTTTTCAAATAATTAATTATAATCGATTAGTTTTCTAAATTATTGATTAGAATTGATCAGTTTTTTAAATAATAGATTATAATTGATTAATTTCTGAAATATATATTAAAAAATTATAATTAAAAATATAAATTATTTAAGAATATTAACTATTGTAAAGATAAAGTAGAACATGGGAGGAGATGAGAATGATAATATAGTGATAAAACTTACAAAAATGTAGAATTGAGAAGTTTAAAACAAAAAATTAAGAAAATAGAGATTTAATTACACTCGTTAATAAATTTAAGATAATAATAGTTTTGATTTTTATTTTTAAATATTTATTTCAATTTTTTAAAAGAGAGAAACTATAATTTTAGTTTCTAAATACTCAATTTAAAGAAATAAATTTATTATTATTTAATCTTTTAATTTTAGTATAAAAATTTAAATTATATTTTATTAAATTAAAATAATTACAATATATTTTTCTACTTTGAGAATGAAGAATATAATTAAACTCAAAATTGACAATATTATAATACATTTTTGAACTCTTTTGGATTAATTTTTTTTTCCTAATTTTTGATAAAGTTAATTTTAATATTTAAAAGTATTTAACATTTTGAATTTCGAAAGGTTTTCTCTAATAGCAAATTTAAAAACATAATATTCAAAAAAATAGTTAATGTAAGTTTTCATTATGATCGATTATATTTTGAAATGATCGATCATAATTAAAACGATATAATAGCGGTTCTACGTTAACCGCTATGAGAAGTGCGCTTTTAAGAGTGGTTCCAATGGAACCGCTATCATATACAACCACATTTTTTGATTCTGATCGATTAGATTTTCAAATGATCGATCATATTTGATAATTTTTTCAAATAATTAATTATAATCGATTAGTTTTCTAAATTATTGATTAGAATTAATTAGTTTTTCAAATAATAGATTATAATTGATTAATTTCTGAAATATATATTAAAAAATTATAATTAAAAATATAAATTATTTAAGAATATTAACTATTGTAAAGATAAAGTAGAACATGGGAGGAGATGAGGATGATAATATAGTGATAGAACTTACAAAAATGTAGAATTGAGAAGTTTACAACAATAAAAATTAAGAAAATAGAGATTTAATTACACTGTTAATAAATTTAAGATAATACTAGTTTTGATTTTTATTTTTAAATATTTATTTCAATTTTTTAAAACAGAGAAACTATAATTTTAGTTTCTAAATACTCAATTTAAAGAAATAAATTTATTATTATTTAATCTTTTAATTTTAGTATAAAAATTTAAATTATATTTTATTAAATTAAAATAATTACAATATATTTTTCTACTTTGAGAATGAACAATATAATTAAACTCAAAATTGACAATATTATAATACATTTTTGAACTCTTTTGGATTAATTTTTTTTCCTAATTTTTGATAAAGTTAATTTTAATATTTAAAAGTATTTAACATTTTGAATTCTGAAAGGTTTTCTCTAATAGCAAATTTAAAAACATAATATTCAAAAAAATAGTTAATGTAAGTTTTCATTATGATCGATTATATTTTTAAATGATCGATCATAATTAAAACGATATAATAGCGGTTCCACGTTAACCGCTATCTAAAATATATTTTAGATAGCGGTTAAGGTTTAACCGCTATGAGAAGTCTGCTTTTAAGAGCGGTTCCAATAGAACCGCTATCATATACAACCACATTTTTTGATTCTGATCGATTAGATTTTCAAATGATCGATCATATTTGATAATTTTTTCAAATAATTAACTATAATCGATTAATTTTCTAAATTATTGATTAAAATTTCAAATAATAGATTATAATTGATTAATTTCTGAAATATATATTAAAAATTATAATTAATAATATAAATTATTTAAGAATATTAACTATTGTAAAGATAAAGTAGAACATGGGAGGAGATGAGGATGATAATATAGTGATAGAACTTACAAAAATGTAGAATTGAGAAGTTTAAAACAAAAAAAATTAAGAAAATAGAGATTTAATTACACTGTTAATAAATTTAAGATAATACTAGTTTTGATTTTTATTTTTAAATATTTATTTCAATTTTTTAAAACAGAGAAACTATAATTTTAGTTTCTAAATACTCAATTTAAAGAAATAAATGTATTATTATTTAATCTTTTAATTTTAGTATTAAAAATTTAAATTATATTTTATCAAATTAAAATAATTACAATATATTTTTCTACTTTGAGAATGAAGAATATAATTAAACTCAAAATTGACAATATTATAATACATTTTTGAACTCTTTTGGATTAATTTTTTTTCCTAATTTTTGATAAAGTTAATTTTAATATTTAAAAGTATTTAACATTTTGAATTCTAAAACGTTTTCTCTAATAGCAAATTTAAAATCATAATATTCAAAAAAATAGTTAATGTAAGTTTTCATTATGATATAATGAGGAAATAATCGATCATTTTATCTGATTTTTGCAATATCGCTCAAGCGAATTTCACATCGTTCGAGCGACGCCAACTCGCTAAGATTGTGAAGTCTCGGGTTGTACTTCGCTTGAGCGACACTATACTCGCTCGAGCGACATCCGATTCAAACATGAGGTCACCTATGTTACATTATCCGGCTAACTTTGATCGACGGTTACGCAGGTCAACAGTCGCTCAAGCGAAAATAACATCGCTCGAGCGACGACACCTGCACAAAATTGGCATTCTCGGGTTGTATTTCGCTTGAGCGACACTGGTCTCGCTCGAGCGACGCCACCTGCACAAAATTGACATTCTCGGGTTGTATTTCGCTTGAGCGACACTGGTCTCGCTCGAGCGATAATTGTTAGATAGTGGTTAAGTTTTAACCGCTATTAGATGTTCACTTTTAAGAGCGGTTCAAGTGGAACCGCTATCATATACAACCACATTTTTTTATTATGATCGATTACATTTTCAAATGATCGATCATATTTGAAAATATATAATAGCGGTTAAGGTTTAATCGCTATTAGATGTTAACTTTAAGAGCGGTTCCAGTGGAACCGCTATCATATACAACCACATTTTTCATTTTCGTATACATCCCAGTCGCGCCAATTATCCCCAAATAACCCTAACTCTCGCGCCTCACTCACCCATTCCTCTTAACCTTGCAAATCCCACGGCCAGTATCTCCTCCTCACTCCCGGCGAGCCCTAGCCCCCTCACTCGCTCCCCCAAGTCGGCCCTCACCCTAATCCAACCTCCACCAAAGCTCCTCGTCAACCGGACGCCACCCCGTGAGCCACCGCACCACACCTCTGTTCTTAACCTCCTCCGCAGCCTCTGCCACCGAAACGACCTTCAGAATATATGTAAAACATGTGCTTGAATGTATATTCAACCAAGGTTTGACTTGTTTGAATGTATATACTGTTATTCTCTTGCATTGTGAATAATATAGGAGAGATAATTTTGACAGAATTTCTTTATCGTTTGTTGTAGGTGGATTTGTGAAGTAGATAGGTTCTTCGATCCCTCTTACTGCGGATTTGGTGGTGCTTGACAGACCAATTTGGGAACTTGTTGAGACTGTACGCCCTCAGGTTAACTATGTATGTTATCAATGGATACAAATTCCACACTATTGTTTGGAGTGAAGGCATGAATTCCTGTAACTATGGTGTTTATGTACGAGGAACCAATGGTCAATTAGAGTTAGATTTTTATGGATTATTGTCTAAATTATTCAATTAGAGTATACTGGTTTGCCATTGATGAATTTAGTTCTCTTTCAGTGTGAATGGTTTGACAATACTCTTAATATAGGAACCAAAGTAGATAATAAGTATGGAATCGTGGAAGTAAAGCAATCACGAAGATATAATAAAGCATATGATCCTTTCATATTTGCACAACAAGCAGAACAAGTTTATTACACAAGTTATCCAGAGGGACACCGAGGTTGGTTGGGTGTAATAAAGACAAAATCTCGTAGTAGAATCATTGATAATATAGTCAGTCAAGTTAAGCATGAGACTCCATACCAAGATGATGAGCTTGTAGGACTTGAAGTAGTGCTTCGTGTTGATCCTAACTTCATTGATGATTCCCTTGCTGATGTTAATGGTGGGGGAGAAGAAATAGATATACAATTACTAAATGAAAGAAATATAGATGAAGATGAGGATGAATATATTTCAAGTGAGGATGAGACTGAGAGTGATTTCGATGATACAGATACTTCGGTAATTCATGCATTAAAATTATTTTTACAATTGTTAAATTTGATTGTACACCTTTATTTAATATTGCATATATATACATACATATATATATATATATATATATATATATATTGATATGATTATGATTTAATTATTTGCAGTGAATGAGTGGTAAGCTAACTGACACGTTTGGGTGTAGAAAAGCAAATCAGGTAATTCATTGTTTCAATTGTTTAATTTTATGCATGTTACATATGTAATAAGATCCGCTTGTAGATGCCACAAAGGGGTAGAAGTGGTGGTCGTAGACCACCTCATCGTGGTGGTCGAGGTGTACTTGTTGATGATAGAGGTTCACCCAGCCCTAACTCTCCTAGTTCTGTTCGACCAAGATCCATGGAGTCTACTAATCCTATGTTTGTAGAACGCACACCTCCCTCAACTCAGCGAGAATCTCCTGTAGCTATAGTAGGAGAAACAATTCCTACTACCTTCTCTATCGAGGCGACATTTGGTCAACCTACACAGGTACTCGGGTCGATCCGCAACCGAGGTTGAGTCTCGGAAATATGGTTGATCAAAGGCCATGGTTACAAGCGAGACAAAGGAGAGTAAGTATGTTTTAATTTAATTATAATTCTTTAATATGAAATTTCTTAATAATATCAATCCCACAATATGTTTCAACACAGGTTTATACCAAGAAATGGTCCTCCTCGCTATAATCTCTAGAATCATCAAACAAAAATTTGATGAACCAAGTCCCACTTGGAGAAAGGTTTCACTTGAGCTTCGAGATAGATGGTTTGGAGAGTTCAAGATAATTTGAATTATAGTTACATTAAATAATGTCATTTCATTCTTATAAATTAAATGTTTGTTGTGTATTTTATTTATGTAGAAAGAGTATATATGGGATGTGGAACAAGAGCAAACCATAAGATCTGTTTTTGATAAGAAAGGTTCTCGAATTTTAAAAAACTCAATGAACAAAGTTAGGAATGGTAAGGATACGGGAATCTGGATACCGCCAGCTGTTCGAGCATCTTTGGACTTACATTGGAGTTCTCCAGATTTCCAAAATAAGAGTGCCATTGCCAAGACTAATCGAGTTGTTGATAAGGGTGCCTCAGCCTACTCGTGGGGGTTCCATATCTACTGCAGCTCACTTTGAGAAGATGGTAAGCTTATTATATTTTTATATAAGTAATTTAATACAATATATTACACTTTAGGTAATGAATTTTGTCTCATTTTAATGTGTAGACTACGGAGTTTCAACGGGAACCAACCGTTTGGGAGGTTGTTGAGAGGACAAAGAAATTAAAGACTCGGACAATGGGTCAATGACAAAACTCGTTATCTTGCTCGTATGTTTAACATCTAAGTTATAGTTTATTATTCAATATATGTTTTCTTCATAATAATTATATTTCACTTCATTTTTAGGAACAATATATGCAGCGCAGAGAAGAAGTCCATCAATATAACTTGCGTGAAGGCTCATCTTCACAAGAGTCTCCTATTGTCTCTATTGATGATAATGAAATACACATTTCAGTTGTTGGAGGTGAAAATAAAAAAGGAAATGTGTATGAACTTGGTACATTGAGCAAAAAGTTCACTATTACATCAGGTTCGCAATCTTCTATTACTCAAACTCCAGTACTTCATCAAATTGAACAAATGCGTAAGACTATTGAAAAGTTAAATGCTGAATTGGTGGCAAAGCATAATAAGGAGAAGACACTTCAAGAAGAGATGCAGGAGTTGAGGAACAACCAACGCCAACAAGATGAGCAAATGAAGCTTATTTTACAACATATTCAAATGAATAGTCATCCTACTAAAACTCAACATGACACTGACAATATACCGGAGGACTAATTTTCAATTTTATGATATTAAGATTTTGAATCTTGAGTAGTTGTTTAGAAACATTTTATTTCGTTATGACTTTGAATTGTTCTTATTATGATTTGAATAATTTGACTTTAGTTCTTAAGTTTTCATTTGTGTTCTGTTTGGATGAATTAAGCGGTACAAATTTTGTAAAATTGGATATACAAAATTTTAAACGAAAATTTTCAGATTTGGTTAGATTAGCGATCGAATTTTTGGTCGCTACAAATTTATTATAATATACAATTCAATTTTAGCGATCGATTTAAATTATTATTTAAATAATTCAATTAATGTATTAGCGATCGATTATATCCGTCGCTATTATTTTTAACTTTGTCTCCAATTTAGCGATCGATTTACTATATTAATTTCGTCGCTATTTTTGCGACTGATTAAGTGATCGATTTTAATTATTATTTACATAATTATATTAATATATTAGCGATCGAATATATCGGTCGCTATTTTTTAAAACTTTACCACCGATTTAGCGACCGATTTATTATATTAATTTCGGTCGCTATTTTGGTCTTCAATGAATAAGTAACCAAATTATTTAGCGACCACCTAATCGGTCGCTATTTAGCGACCGAAATGTAAATCGGTCGCTAACAAATTAGCGACTTGCCCTTTTGCGACCAACCATTTCGGTCGCTAATTTCGGTCGCTAACAGAATAGCGACCGATTTTTGGCCATTAGCGACCAATTTTTTCGGTCGCTAATAGCGTTTTTTCTTGTAGTGTAACGTGAAACCGCTATTATATGTTCACTTTTAAGAGCGGTTAAAATATTAATCGCTCTTAAAAGTGACACATATATGATAGCGGTTCCACATTAACCGCTCTTAAAAGTGACAAATATATGATAACGATTTCACGTTAACCGCTCTTAAAAGTACATATATGATAACGGTTCCACGTTAACCGCTATTATATCTTATTTATAATAGCGGTTAAATAACCGCTATCTTAATTTCTTTCTTTTATTAACGTCTCATATTTAATAGCATTTTTAACCGTTATTATAGAACATGTGGAATCGCTATTACATGTCTTCTGTTGTAGTGAACTCCTATATCCAATTTGGTGTCTTCTCTTCTTACCTAGACAAGAGAAAAACATGTTTTTTCTTTTCAATTTTTAAATCACATGAAAGAAATCGAAAATAAATATGTAGCTTATAACATTTGGATTAGAATAAAACTCTAATCTAGTTATTTGGATGGATTAATGAAGCAAACTAAACTTACTGAATTTTTTTTCCCCAATCCTATGTTAAACCTATAAAATCTTGAGGCAACGCTCAATAAATGCAATGCAGTCAGCCTAACCTATCTTTAAACCATAGACTTAGTCATTGTATTGCAACGGACATAAATTTTATTATTCATTGAATTGGCACAAAGTCTTACAAATGAATAAAAATCTGAAGAAAATTACAAATAAATATAATAATTATAAAATGTATTTTACACTTTGTGCAAACATAAAAAACAATTTTAGGCCTCAATGGCCATAATCAACATAGCAATGACCACAAACAGTATCAGTAACCATTTGGAAAGTTGAAAATTCGAGTCCCCAGATTGAGTTATTAATGAAAGTCATCAACTAGTGACAGAGAAAGAGAATTCATCTTCAGTCATAGTCTTTGAATTCAAATCTCCTTCACTGACATAAGAAGAAGAATCATCTTCACCATCCTTCTCCTTTACCTCCTCAATCTTGGCCACTGCCTCCCTCCAAACCCACCTACTCTCAACACTCCATTTGCAGCAAAACATCCCAATCCTCAGCAGCTTCAGCATCTCACCCTCCCCATTCCTAGTCCCCAAGATGTCCTTATCAAACACCTCACCAGTCCACTCTTCCCTCACAACTGCATCAACCCATGTTGCCAAGTCAGCATTGTTCCCACCCTTCCCATGTCTCAGGTAGTTTGCTGGAAACCTCCCTGTCAGCAGCTCCAGAATGAGGATCCCCAGACACCACACATCACTTTTCATATTTGGCCTGCCAAATTGGCTCACCTCTGGGGCCTTGTAGGCTGCCATGAACTTCTGAGCATGGCTGTTGCTCATCACTGCCACAAGACCATACTCAGTCAACTGTGGTTCAAATGAATGATCCAGAACCACATTAGAGGACTTGAGATGACCATGAGGTAGGTTTTGCTCTGGGAAGTTTTCATAGAGGTAGGCTAAGCCCCTAGCCACCCCTTTTATGATCTTCAAACGGGTGGACCAGGTCAGCACAGAGCCATTTCTGCCTGCATGTCAATGCCAAAATTGGTTTTGATGGTCAATTTTCTTTAAATCTGTACTATATTTCAATTATGAATTATCCCAAAAGCTTAGCTATTATATGCACATCTCTCTAACAGAGAAAGTACTCTTGTCTCATAAATCATATATGACTCACCATGGCAATAAAACACTACAAAACCTAGTGCATTTTTCATATCGCTTTAACAAAATGAATTAGGTTTTCCTTGCATAATAAACTTATTAACTACTCATGATAAGATAAAATAAATATATTTACTTTTATCAAAAATAGTTACGTAAAATATCACTACAAATTTCAATCTTAATCAAGCTAACAACCAGGCAATACCAATCATTTGTAATTTGCTTTAATTATCATAAAAAGATAATACAAAAAGTAGGAACAAACAAAATCAATAGATATTCATTTAACTATTAGAAAAGTTTTTACTTTTAATTTTTGTAAAAATTAAGATGTATAAGTTGATTTTAATGTATAAAATCATTCAGTTCATTTATTCTTTCCTTTTTTTTCTATACGAAAAAGTTTATCTAAATATAACATTAATTGAATGATTAAAATCAGGGACCATTTTTTATTAATTAATTGACTGAAGTAAACAACGGAGGCAGACTCTACTAATTATGTCTAAAATATTTGTTTATTGACATACCATGTAGATGACTGGCCAAACTGCCATTTTCAGCGAAGTCATAAACCAAGAACTTATCTTCATTTCTGTGGTAGAATGCTGCAAGAGGGAGAAGATTAGGGTGTGTTAAGCTTCCAAGCCTTTGCATGTGCTCATTGAACTCTTGTTTCCCAACATTGTTCATATGCCTAAACCTCTTCACAACCACTGTTGGTCCATTCAAAACCACAGCCTTGTAAGTGGACCCGAAACTGCCACTACCAAGAACCACAGCTGAGGCACTAAGCAGGTCTTGCAAATCAAATCCCCCTTTGTCTTCCCTGACAAAGTTCAGTTGGCCATCACCATCCTTGACATCACTTGTCAGATCAACGGATTGTGACTCCTTGAAGCCTGCATTATTTTTCTGGGAATTTCCCTGCTTGGCTACTATTCCAGGTTGCAACCTTTTTCTCCTGTGGTTATGAATAAATAGAAGTGCCACCATTGAAGCAAAAACAACCACTGCCACCACTATAATGACTATTATAAGAATTTTGAATTTCCTTCCCTTTCTTTGATGTTCAGGGAAGATATCCTCTGATCTAGGTTCGTTGCCGCGAATATGACTGCAAGAACTCATAGGCCTTTCACATAGGCCTTTGTTGCCTGTGTTTCACAAAAAACGTGTGAGAGATTTGTAAGAACACATTCAGCAATAAGAAGAAAGAAAGTAGTACTATATATCTGGTAACCTGTCTATGATATCCTCTAGTATAACTTTGATGAATATGTGTGCATCAATGAATAATTTAGTAAAATTGCAGATGCATAAACCGGAATCCAATAACAGTAACTTCTTCTCCACCACCAAAAAGTTAAGTCTGCAAAGCTTCATGTGTGGTAGAGTGTATTCATCCCTTGAAGGATTCTAAATTGCAAACCTCCAATCGTGGTGTGGATTTAAATCACATAAATTTTGACAACAGAACTACAACATAGCTTTATACCACTTTTTTTTTTAGCAATGTCAAATCTGTTGAAAAAGAAAATTAATAAATCATACTTTTCATTTTATTTTTAAATAATAATCAATTGGAAATTGATAATTTTACTTTTTTATTCAATGTATAAATTTGTTATTATTAATAAATATTAATGTATATGTTATTGAATCAATTTAAGTATGATACACATATTTTATTTAAACTTTCATATGTATTTTAAATATTAAGAATGTATACATTAATGTTGTAGTTTAGATTTTAACATTATAGAATTATCATGTTATACATTTTTAATATTATTTTTTGTATTTTTAATCAATAAAATAATTTTGTTAATACTGGTTGGATCATGGACTACATGAATTTTCGTAAACTTCTTAATTCTTAAATGTAACAAAATTAAAGTTGTAACCACATTTTAGAGCTATGATATTGTATTTATAAATAAACCTGTAGGAATACTGCATGAGCCTGGACCCAACAAAAAAAAGGGAAAGAACATAAAAGAATCACTAAATATAATATGAATCATAGATCAAAAGATTAAGAAGGATATTGAGATTATTGAGATTTTAAACTGTAATTACTGCGATCTCAGCTTCCATCTCAAGATTTTGTAGGTGTTTATCACCATAATTTTAACCACATTCTACGACATTAAAAAAACACAACAAAACCTCAGATATAATTTAAAATCTATTCTCAGGTTAATGATGGCAGAGTTTCCAAATGACACAAATCAAAGTAAACGATTTTGGTTTGGCCAAGTTGAAATAAGGTATCAGTAAACATGGATTTTCAAAACAAATAAAATAAATATAATGAGAAACAACAAGCAAATTAAAAACTAAGCCTGTTGGTGAAAAAAAAAAAAGAAAAAGAAATGGCTATTAATTTACCAGCAAATGAACTTTGATCTTTGTTGCTTAAGCTTTCTGGTATTGGACCCTCCAATTGGTTATAAGACAGATTAAACACTCTGAAATCCTTCTGTTGAAATTCTGGTATGTTTCCTCCAAAACCATTCCCACGTAAGTCCAAATCCAAGAGTCTAGGTAAGTTAGCAAGTGACTTAGGAATATGACCAGTGAAGCCATTTTCTGCTAAGAATACCCTTTTCAGTCTTCTCATGCCCTCAAAAGCATCATCCGGAACATCACCAGAGAACTTGTTATTAGACAGAAACAATGCCCTTAACTTCACAAGCTTTTTGAACTCAGGCATTGGACCCTCAAACGTATTGTTAATGACACTAAAACTTACCAAAGTTGGCAATTCAAACAAGGTTTCTACATCAATCTTCCCACCTAGTCCCATGTGTTCTAGTCTCAAGCCATAAAATGTTTGGTCAGCGCGGCATAACATGCCAGTCCAGCTACATAAACTAGACTCGTTTCCCCAGTCGTTTAAGGCATTGCCATTTGACAAGGAAACTTTGAACCTCATCAAAATTTGAGCATTTGTGTCTCCCAACGATGGCACAAAACAAATGGCCAACACAGAGAGCATTAGAAGGTAATAATATGGTCTTTTACGATCCATAATTAGTTTCTCAAAATCGAACCAAAAGGGTTATTGGTTGAACAGAAAGGAAAAAGAGGAAATGAGAACAAAGAACAAGTGAATTATTCAAGAGTTTGGGAGAAAGTGCATAGGAAATTAAGATTCAATGGTTTAAGGGGTGGCATTGACAAAGTCCTGCATGCAAATAAAAATTATTAGGCCGGCCATATACGAGTAATGATTTGGATTTAGACCTTGTTTTCGATGGTTCTTTTGTTTAATAGCATATATATTATATTAAGGGGGGCTACTTGAAAGCTGTTTTTTCTTGTTATTGAGGAAGAAGGTGTCTTCTACTGCATTGGCCTTAGCTTGATTCGTAACAATTTTATGTAACCCTTTCTTGTCTGGTGTGTGGTTTGTTTTATACGCTGATGTTACGTTGCTCGTAGGTTCTATGTGCCATGCGTTTCTATTTTGGATCATACGTGCTTTTATTTCCTACATAGATTGATAAGAACTAAGAACTTGCAAATTTGCAGCATTATTATTATTATTATGCAATTACAGAAAAAAGAACGTGGACGGAAATACCCAGTCATAACTTTATTTGCAGAATTATTAATTATTGTGCATTCAGCGTATTATTACACACTTTTCCCCATTAGGATTGTTAATTTATCATTTTCGTTTCAGAATATTAACTTCTTTTTTATTTATTTCTCATCTCATATTACTTACGTAATATCATTTCTGCTTTTTCTTTTGTATTCTATTTCTGTTATGATTTCATGTTTTTTTTGTATGGTTCTCCAAAAAAAAAAACAAGTAAAAAGACTACACAATATATTATTGGAGAATTACAATGTGAAAAAAAAAACAGAGGGAACATTAGAAAAAATACTCTCATTGTTTGTTCACGTTCAAAAGAAAATTTTGATTTGATTCATATATTCAAATTTGAGTAGCAATTGAAGTTTTTTTTATCAATATTTGTAAGATAAATTGTGGATAATAATAATGAACAAATATAATACTCTAAATAGAGACTGAATTATGAAGATTATCTTGTAAATTATTGTAGAGTGTATCAATTATTCAGTAACAAAGATTTAGTGAATCAAATAACAATTGAACTGTGAAGATTTGTCTATTGTTCTTAAATTGAAAAAGTTGCGTCATAAACTATATTTTTTTTATTTAGTGATAAGTATTCGACCTAATAATTGATGTCAGAGTTAAGGTCATTACTCTTAACATAACATCTAATTCTTAATCAATTGATTAAGTTCCATTAATTATCCCTTGATCAAAACATGAATATTCATGGCCATCTTACTTCTTTTTTATTTTATTTTACAGTGTATTAGATTGACATTGCTGATGGATTAACGAGGGTTCTCACATGTTTTCGCTAACCATTTTTTTCCTTTTATTTTGATTGAAAATATGAAAGGGAAGTAGTCAAGAACTAAAATTAATCAAATCAAAGTTATTAATTTAAATTTATAAATAATTAATACTCTATGTATTATTTCTTAAAATCTAATAAATATTTGTGGTAATATTTAATAAATCAAAATCAGTCCAAGCAAAGTGTCTATAATTTGATTCTTCCAATATCTATCTATCTATTTATAAAGATTTGAAAAAACATATAATAAAAAAAAAAACAAAAAAACACGTGACTATCATAAAAAAGTTGAATCCAGGTTCTGTGTATGTTTTAACTTTTCGCAGTACCCTCCTCTAGTCTGCACACATGGATTGAATAGTGGCAGCAACAGAGCCACGTGTCAGTGTTTTGACTTTCTAGTTCCTACCTCCCGTGACGGTACCTACCTTTCGCTCTGTATATTCATTCCACAATACATGGACTCTGCCCTATTTCCAATTAACTGAAATTTTATCACAATTTTGGTTTATTTGATTTTGTCTAAGTTCTCATTTTCCGTTCAACTATTCATGAAGGTCATCTTTTTCATTGAAAAGCAACACAGAACCAATAAAAGAAGCTCCATTTAACTACTGACATGACAAAAGAAAACCACAATGGCATGCAAATGAAATGGACAACCTAAACCTTTTCCTCTGTCAGTGTCGTTCTCCTCCTATACCCTTTATTCTTGGCTTCAAACTGAAACCTCTAGCACAAGGCAAAGAGAAAACTCACGAGACTAAGCAAGGTTTCTACTTTCTACCTTTTATTGTGTCTGGTTTTCTTTAAGTGTAACATAATTATTCTAGTAGGTCACAAAAGTTTCATATTTTAAAATAGAGATAAAACTGACAATAGTTCATATAACAATAAACACAACACAATCATTACCTTCTTGCCACTATCAACTCCCATAATATTTCCTCACAAAAAAGAAAAAAGGCTGTCTCTTGTTGCTTTCTCCATTCTTAACATTCGCAATAACAATGAATCCCTTCAAACCCAACAACACAAGCATTGACATTGAACCATCGACCAGAAGAGTGTCTTTTGCTGAAAACCACCCAAATGAAGAATTACAACCACACCAGCTCCAACCTATAAACAACACTGTTCCCTTGCTGCTACAGCCATCGTATGCGAGATCAAAGTCCATGATCTTCGATGAACTGCGAAACTTTCGCATCAGCCTCAAGTGGTGTGCCCTTGACCACTCTTCATGCGTTGGAAAACTCGTATCCTACATCACTTTCATCTTCTTCACCATCCTTGTTCCTCTTCTCACCTCCATCTTCGTTGAAGTCCCTTCCTCCTCACCAGAAGATGACCCCTTCTCCTTCAACAAGCTTGTTCAACTGCCCGAATCTGGCCTTGCCATTATTTCGTTCTTCACAATTTCCAGTTTCTTCAGAAGGTACCAGACAAACACTTCATCGTGTGTGTATGTGTGTTGCATTTAAATATTTCTGCATAAATAGCCTTTACACATTGGTATTATGTTCATAGGTTCAACTTCTTCTCCACCTCAACAACCCCAATTATTTTTCTTTATTTCTCATCCAACATCATTTATCAATTTATTCCTAACATCTGTTTACTCTATCTTCATATCTCATTTTCTGATCCTTCCATCCCATAATTTCAATTAAAGTTGTTTCACGCTGTTAAGAAGAACAATACAAATGTCCTTACTTTAAAATAATTTTTAACTTTTTTATGAATACATTATTTTAATCCAGATAAAGAAAATCATTCATTTAAATACAAAATAAATAAAAAATATTAATGTTTCATTTGAAAGTTGAAAAAAAAAAAGTTAGTTTGAAAATTTCTCAGCTAACCAAAACTACAATAATAATTATAAAATGGAGAGAACATTTATTATATATGGTCTGATATAATTTTTTTTATTTACAATATGAAATGAATAACACTTAAATACATGCACAAGGAAATCAATGTATTGTGATACACGACTCTTTAATAATTTCTCAAAAGGTACACTATTATGATTCCAATATATGTAAAAAATCACGAACGTAAATCCTCTCCCTTTAACATTGAGAAAGATTGTCGAATCCAAGTCAATGGATTCAACATAAGAAAGCAAAAGTTAAAAAACATATAGAATATATGTACAAACACTTGGAATCAAGGTTTTAAATTTTGATACTTGGATTGAAATTTTGCCTTCATGGGTCGTTTATTAGAACTTTCCAAGAAAGTAATTAGCACAGTGAATTTAGCTTTTTTATGTTGAATTATATAGCAATAGAGTCATGTTTGTCCATGCAGGTATGGCCTTAGGCAGCTTCTGTTCCTAGACGCTTTGCAAGAAGACACAACCTATGTTCGACGCGGGTACACAAAGGAGCTTGAGAAGGCCTTCAGATACTTGACATACATAATCCTACCCTCCTTCTTGGTGGAGCTTGTCCACAAGATCATATTCTTTTCAGCAGTTAAGATTTCAGCCCCACACATAAGACCTGGGTTCCCTCTCAACTCAATAGTGTTTGTGTTGGTGTTGGTGTCTTGGGTGTACAGAACTGGGGTGTTCCTGTTGGTGTGTGTGCTCTTCAGACTCACATGTGAGCTTCAGAAGCTTAGGTTTGAAGGGGTACACAAGCTGTTTGAAGGGTGTGGGTCTGAGGCAGGGGTGATATTCAAAGAGCATGTGAGGATCAGGAGACAGTTGTGGGTTACAAGTCACAGGTATAGATTCTTCATCATTGGAATTGTGGTTACCATCACTGTTAGTCAGTTGGGTGCTCTGCTCCTGGTTTTGGCTTCCAAGTCTGTTAAGACCTTCTTCAATTCTGGTGATCTTGTGGTAAGCATTGTGTTGGTGTTGATAAGAACTTGCTTAGATAAACATTTTATAAGTCCTTCTAATACACAAAATCTAAGATTTTTATACATACACTTTCTAAGGTTTTTATAACATCCTATTAACTATGACTTTTGATGCAATTTTACAAAATCTAACAACTTTATTACATTTTATGATTAAATGATAGTGTATTTAAAACTAGCTTAATGAATCTAAGGCTATCCTTTTATACTCTGACTGAAAAAGAATCCCCAAGTTGAGAGTGACAATCTTGTTATGCAGATTTGTTCAGCAGTGCAGCTAAGTGGCTTCTTCTTGTGCATTCTGGGAGCAGCAAGAATCACACATAGAGCACAAGGAATAGTGGCAATTGCCACAAGATGGCACATGCTGGTGACTACTGCATCTGCTGAATCAGAGCATTGCAAAGCTGAGGTGTCTGAGGGGCTAGCTAGTGACACTGATTCTGATGATTCCTCACACATACACGTATCAGTGATCCCACCACAACTTTCATCTTTCCAAACCAGACAGACTTTAAGTGAGTTTAATTAAAAATTATAAAATCAAATCTACCAAAGCACCCGTTTGGGTATTCAATGAATCTTTTATTTTTCATTTTCAAATCGAATTGAAAATGAGGCTTAAAACTAATTACTTTATCATGTTTGATTTTTGCAGTAACATATTTACAGCACAATCATGGTGGAATAACTGTGTACGGGTATTCACTTGATCGAGGATTGCTTCATACTCTATTTGCCTTTGAGTTCTCTCTAGTGCTCTGGATTCTTAGTAAGGTGGTTGTCTTGTCCTAATAACCAAGTATTCAACTCTAAAAATGGCTTTTTATGGACCAAGGAACATTTATAAGGATATCTCTTCTGGTTGGCTCCATTCTTTTGTAATTATTAATTTTCAAATTACTTACTATGTATTATGTCAGTAAAATAGTAATAGTACTTTTTTTAGTCATTAATTTTCAAATCACTTTCATATTTTAATCTAAGGATTGTATATACACTATGTGAAAAATACTTATACTTGCATTCACTTTGCATGCAAACATAAATCATTGTTGGTAAAACAGAAAATTACTTCTACCTAAATATATTTAGTAAAGATAAAATGCATATATAAGATAGCAATAGATAAAAATAATTTGAAAATGACGAACAAATTTTGTATATTTTTTAACCGTAACACCTATGAAATATGAAACACTTATGATAGGTAGGTCTCTCAACATGAGTTTCAATCTCAGAATCAATTCGACTGATCACACTTTGAAATCGAATCGAGTTAAGTAAAAAAATGAGATGGATTGAATTGATAAACTTTTAATATAACTCGTGACGAATCAATTCGTTAACTCACTTTCACACGTTATAGACTAGTCCCTTTATATATATATATATATATATATATATATAACTCAATTAAATTCTATAGAAAAAAAAACTAATTTATTAGAAATAATGACACTAGTAATTATTGGTATAAATTAATAAAGGTATTCATAGGAGTGTAAGCTGCTTCCACCTTATTAAACAACATATATGATGTATTTATTAGGATTGCACAAATTTAAACTTACCAATAAATATATGATTTGTGTTATCATAAACATTTCAAACTTACCAATAAATATATGATTTATGTTATCCATAAAAAAAATATTGTTTGAACTTAAATAATTGTGACTTAAGCTTTATGTAAGTTTAACAATATTTGAAATATGATGTAGGTGTTGCTAAAAGACAATTTTTTTCTTCTAAAATCATTTTTTATTTAAAATTATTTTTCTTTAACTATTATAATAGACAAATTTTTTTAAAATATTTAAACAACAAATTTGTTCATATTTTTTAATACAATATGTTTTAATTCACCCTTCCCCTTGTTTTATCATGAACTTTACTATATAGATAAATGGTTCAATAGTCACTACTATAAACCCAATTCTAAACAATTTGATGTAATACTTTTTAAAAAAATTAATTTTTTAAATAAAATAAAGAGAAAAATAAATTTAATATTTAGTTAAAAAAAAAAAAATCAAGTTGAGGAGATTAAAAAAATATATTGTTCATCTAATATTGATTGAATGGTAATCTATTTTCCTAGTTTATCAGTGATCTTTGATTCTTCAAATCCGTGAATCATTCAAATTTTCAGTAAATGATTTCCTATTGGATTTAATTTTACAATATTAATATTAAAATTGGCACACATGTATAGGTTTATTATTAGTCTCTTTCAGCATGTGACCACACGACAAAGAGCCAGAATAGATAACAGAAACGTTAGTTTCATTGCAGAATAGAGTAACTAGTCTGATATCCTATCTTGATTGTAATCTCATTGACCTTAAACGATCTTACAACTCAACCCTCTTGCATCTTTAAAAGCATGGATGGATGAAAACTGTGATAGAAGAGAAGCAAACATGGCATTGAGGGAGGATGAACAGTTGAGTCCGGCAGCAATGTTGTTGCATGAACCTTCCGTAAACTATTGCGTGATTACCATCATGGGTTGCAAGACGAGCATCAATCCTCGGATCATTAGACAAGGTTTATGTCAAACAATGCTCAATCATCCACGATTCAATACCAAAATGGTTAGTAATATTACTTATGTATCTGCATCTCTTTAGTTAAAATTTACACTGAACTGAACTGCTCAATCAACTCTGAACCTCAAACTATACTATGATATTATGTCTTACTTTCCTGTTGGTGGAATATTTATGAATTATTTAAATGGGATGATGTTCAAGAAAAGTTTTGCGTGAAAAATAAAAGAAGAAGAAAAAGATCCAATATAGCTTCTCATCTGCATGGAAAAGATGGAACAGACAACGGTGTTTAATTTTTAAATAGTTATCTAAATTAATAGTGTTGTTGCAAGATATTGTAATGTTTTCTGTTCGCCAAACCCTAAATCCATGTTTGATCTGTATTTATTCTCGATTTTGGGCTAAGATTTTATAAAATCTGTTTAAAGATATTTAGATTTTATATTTGGTCTTCATAAAAAGATTTATTAAATCGATTATGTAAAAGATCAGACCCTATCACCACATATGGATCAGATCTGAGTACTGTATATGGGTCGGATCCTGATATTATATATGACTCGCGTTTTGGTCATTACACATGATTCGGGTCTTGATCACAACAGATGGGTCGGGTCATAGCTTCCAGTCTTACCATATATACGTCCTTGACCACATTGCATCAATGTTCCCCCGTCTTCCCTCCTATTCTTTTTCAGAATCTTTTTCCTTTATCTATCACAAATTTTAAATTCTGTTTTCTCTCCAAATTAAAATATCCTCCCGATCTATTCTCTGTGAAGGACCCATTTACATGTCCTGGAGTGACAGTGATATGAATCAGAAATATTAATATGCATCGGTTAATTTGTATTCTGCTTATTATTGCTGACAATCATATATATAATACATGTATGACAATAATGTATAATACATGTAATTGACAAATCATGACAGTTGTATGAAACAGATATATTAGTATATATTTCCTCATTTTTTTAACTGATATTTTTTACATTTTATTATCTGTCATTTTTAAGCTCAAGATAATATTAGTTACTTTTTTTTGTTATTTTTTTTTTCACTTCATTTTTAATTAATTTATATATTTTTTATTGTGATTGTAACGTAGAAATTAAAAAAAAAAAAACAAAAGTATCTCATAATTTTATTTATTTTTTCTCATTAACAGTATTTGAGGGCATATTTATCATTCAAAATTAATTCAAGATATAAATTACACATGGCCTTACTAGCATAGTTTTCTATTCTGTAAAATTGAGAAAATATAATAATCATATTATTATTATTATTTTATAAAATAAAAAATATTATTAATATTTCTTAATTAATAATATAATTAGAAAATCAAATACAACAGTAAATATATTTAGTAAAATAAATAAATAAATTAATTAAAAATTTTAAGGAAAAAAAAGATTACAAATTAGTTTATAAAATAATTAAGAGAAAAAATTTATTTCTCTCACCAACATGTATTTATTAACTCAATTAATTTAATTAGAAGTTATAATTAATAATATTTAAAAAATTAAGAAAATAATAACTTTTTGAATCTATAAAATAATTGTAATTTTGTTTGTATTTTTAATTAGAAAAGAATGGATATATATATATATATATATATATATAATAAAAATTAATTAATCATTATATAAAAATTAATGATATAATTAACATTATATTAAACTTTGAAAATAATAGTTAAATAGAAATATTTTTTTAACAGATTAAAATGAAATTTTATAAAATATATAAATTTATCATCTATTATCATATATTTATTTATACTAAATTCAAAAATAATATATGCAATGAAATCATCATGACATTAATGTTTTATGTGTATTTATCTAATGAAAACATTTAAACACATATAACAAACAATTAATTAAATATTTAAATAATTTATATTAGCATTACTTTCTATATACTATAGAATCAGGTGGGTGTATTTTTATAAAGTTATATAATAATAATAATAATAATAATAATAATAATAATAATAATAATAATAATAATAATAATAATAATTAATTGATCATATTTTATTTTACCAAAAAAATTGATTGATTTACTTACAATGAGGTTTGGGAGAAATATAATTCAGATAACTAAATACAATATTATAGTAAATTTTATTTTTTACTTAATTTTCATATATTTTTAACATATTTTTAATAGATTATTAAACCATCTCACACCTAAATCTAATCATATATATATATATATATATATATATATATATATATATATATATATATATATATATATATATTAGCCTAGTTAAAATATATTAAATGATAATGACTATTTGATGGTAGCAGAGTGTATGATTGATAAAACTGTCAAACATAAAAAGAGTACAGTATTTAATTTTATAAAAGTGTAAAACTTGTAAATAAAGTAATTATAGTAAAAAGGTGTTATTTTAATATAATTTAGTAAAATCTTATAATTTAAAATTTTATTTTGAATAAAAAAACTTAAATGCTATAGTTATTTTTTAATTATTATTTTGTTTTTCTTTACTCAAAAAAATATCTTAAACTTTATCATATTACGTTTTTATGTAATTTATAATTTTTTATTTTTCTATTTTATTTGATTTATTTTATTCAACAACTTTATTGAATTATAAAGTTTTGATAGTTTGAATAATTTTTCAGATTGTAGCTATTTTTCTCAAATATAATAGTTTATTTATTAGTTTAAACCTTTATTGAACCTTATCAAAAGATTTTGATAGATAAGTTTTACTTAATCTGTTTGTAGCAATTTTTAAATTCATTTTAGGTAAAGGTTATACTTCAATTAAGGTTTTGTTATATTATTTATTAATCTTCCACTTATAAGTTAAAGTTTGATTATTTGTACCTTTCTATATAATATATAATATATAATTTTCTTAATTTATTATTTTATCATATAAGATATTAATAATGATAATTAATAAGTTTATTTTTTTATTTTTTATTATTTTATGGATATTTTTATATTATACATATTTATAATATTTATTTTATTATTTCATTGATCGCACTTCAAGTTTTTTTATTGGTCCATATGTTTATTTATTATAATATTTTTCAATTTTATATACGATACTGTTAGTTTTAACCGTTACAATATTTTTATTATTATTATTATTATATATTTTCAGCAAATATATCAATAATCATATTATCAATATAACTAAGTATAATATAAGAGTAATGATGCAATATATAATAGTAAAAATATAATTAAAATGATTAATCTAAAAAAATCAACAATGTTAAAATATTTTTCTAATAAAATTAAAATCTACTTAAAAGTATCATATAAATATGCTTATTTTTGTCATTTATATTTATCAACTATTTCACACTTAAATATAATTCTGGATAATATTATGATAAGGAAATTGTTCTTAGATATGTTTAAAAATATGTTTGGTTAACTTTTCATTTTCATGTGAATACTTTTTAAATTATAAATTAATTGAAATAAAAAAGGTATATAATTATATATGGAGATCTTTTCTTAAGAAATAAAACAAACATAAGAGCACTTTCTAATAAATATGAAAAAAATATATATTCTATGAAAATCATTTTGTGAAATAAATATTCTTATTAACTTATTTTGAATCATAATGTTATTAACTAATATATTTCTTATTTTTAACCTATAAAAAATTCTTTAAATCCGTGAAATCGCATCACCTCAATCAATTACATGATAAATCAATTTTCAAAAATATGATTCTAACACTCAATGTCATTGCACAAATAAAACAAAACACAACTCCATTCATATATGTATAATTTTTTATTTATATTATTTAGACTTGAAAATTTATTTTTATTCTTAAAACAAATGGACTATTTGTTTCCTTTTTCTCTAATAATAATAGAATAATATGAAAGTTTTATTTTGAATTAACTTTCGAGTTAAGTGTCCATCAATTATTATATTTTACAACAAGAAATATGTTAAATATCGCTCATTCAAAAATAAAACATAATAGTAACTATATGGACTAGCTTATAAATTATTTTAGTTAAATTGATTTGTGAATTAAAATTTAAATTAATTTTTATTATTAGATATCAAAATTTTAGATACTAATTAAAAATTAAATCCTATAAATATCTTAATGTTCTTTTTATTTATCATAATTTAATGGTATATTTTGTTCACTATTTATTAATTTTTTGAATTTTATATTACTATATTAATTAATCTGACCCTTTTTTTCTAAAAAAATCAATATATTCTCTTGCTTATGAGGTAGAAATTGATATTATATTGCATATTTATCTGAGCAAATATATTACATTATAATATTATATTCTAATTTTTTTATTAGATAAAGATTAATGTATTCTTTTCTTTCACCAAACATAGAACATTGATGGAAAAGAATACATTAATCCACTTTCAAATAAATGAAACTAAATTAACATTTAGAATAATAATAGAATAAAATTTGAGGTAAGATTGTGTTTGTTGTTGTTGTTGATGGGCAGGTTAAGGAGGGAAAGAAAGCTAAGTGGATTCCAACAACAGTTGACTTAGACAAGCACGTCATAGTTCCAGAAATAGATTCCAATTCCAACGTAGAACAGGCAGATAGATTCGTTGAAGACTACATCTCCCATTTCATCAAAACTCCACTTGACATGTCCAAGCCACTCTGGGAACTGCACATCCTCAACATCAAAACCTCAGATGCAGAAGCTGTTGCCATATTTCGGATCCATCATTCCCTTGGCGATGGTGCCTCTCTCATATCACTCCTCCTTGCTGCCACTCGCAAAACCTCTGACCCTCTTGCCCTGCCAACTGTGCCAACCCATAACAAACACTCCTCACGCCATCGCTCCACTCCATTCTCATGGCTCTTCGCTATTTGGTGGGGGCTACTTCTCATCTGCCACACTCTCCTCGATGTCCTGCTCTTTATTCTCACCATTTTCTTCATCAGAGACACCCCAACTCCTCTCAAAGCTCCTCCTGGGGTTGAATCAAATAACAAGCGCTTTGTGCATCGCACTGTTAGTATGGATGATATCAAGCTAGTCAAGAATGAAATGAAAACTGTAAGTTCACTTCTCTATTGTTATTCTCAGGTAAAATTTGAATTTTTTTTTAATAGGAATTAAATAATCAATGATGTTTTGATTGTTATATTGTTCTTTTTGGTTAAATGTTAACAATTAGACAATCAATGATGTTTTGTTGGGGATAACACAAGCTGCTCTCACTCGCTACTTGTATCGAGCATATGGTAAGGTTCTTTATTTCTTCAGGTTCAAATTTCTTGAACTTCATACCATCAACTACAATGCTGCAAATTATTTTGTACTATACAGAAAGGATATGAATCAATTGTTTTCAATAACGCTTTGATACTTGATCTCTAAGTAGATGTGGACGCAAATAGCAATGGTGCCAAACTGGGATCTGGTTTCCTCAGCAAGATTCGCCTCAGGGCATCAGTTATTGTTAATCTTAGGCCTGTTGGTGGAATACAGGTGGGTGTGATTATCAAATTAAGATCCAATAAAGTAAATATTGTAAAATGATATATCCTTTTCTTTTCGCTCTATATGTTTGCAGATATTTCATAATTCAAAAGCAGTTACTTTTCTATTGTTTTTAGTTCTCATGATTATTTTTTTCTTTTCGTATAAAAAATGTCATAACTAATCGATTACTACCTATGCTTAAACATTATGCTAATCAGGAGCTAGCAGATATGATGGCAGAGAAATCAAAAGTAAAATGGGGTAATTTGATAGGATACATCATCCTCCCATTCTCTATTGCTTTGTATGAAGATCCATTGGAATATGTTCGTCAAGCTAAGAACACAATCGACAGGAAGAAGCACTCATTGGAAGCAATTTTGTCCCACGCTTTTGCAAAGGTGGTTCTCAAATTATTTGGTGTCAAGGTAAACATTGATAGGGTAGAACTCTTATAAGTAACTTTCTATCAGTCTTCTATTTACAACCAGAAACTAGTGTATCAAATAGAGAAGTAATTGCATGATACACTTAAAAGGAAAGGTTACATGGGAGAAGAAACAATTATTACTTTGTGTACTTTTCATATTTGTATGTAAACTATTCTTACATCTTGGAGTTTCCTATAGGTTGTTGCTGCCCTAACACGAAAGGTTCTCTTTAACACTACTTTGGCCTTCTCTAATGTACCTGGTCCTGTTGAAGAAATTAGCTTTTATGGTCATCCCGTGGCATACATTGCTCCTAGTGTTTATGGAAACCCACACGTAAGTGTTGAATCATTCACACAATTACTAGTATCACCATGAATGATTTGACTTGCTAAACAATTATGGAGGACTTGATGGTGGAAAAATTTATGAAAGTAATGCCCAACCTTTTTTATTTCTGTTGCAGGCATTGACAATCCATTTCCAAAGTTATGCTAACAAGATGACCATTTCTCTAGCAGTGGACCCACTTGTTATTCCGGATCCTTACCTTCTTTGTGATGATTTAGAACACTCGCTCAATCTCATCTGTGATGCTGTTCAGGGAAATCACGCGGTGTAGTCTAATGGCAAATTATCAGATTACGAGACTTAAGCAAAATTTATAGTTATTTATATCACTTTTCCTTTGAAGTTGATCGATATTTTGATAGTCTTTTGGGAAATTATATTTTGTCGTATCTTAATTATTCGTAAACTTCGTACAATTTGGACATATTATGTATGTAGCAGCCTGATTATCACTTCATAATCAGAGTGGTAAGGTGTTTGGGAATAAGTGTTGATCTTGTGGTCTTATCAGTTTTGGTTTTTCTATTTGTTGCATGAACTGAATGATCTTGGCCATGGTCATGGGAAAACAATTGATTTGCATTTGGAGAGTTTATTTAACAGATCTCAGTCTGGCCCTGGATCTGGGACATGCTCTAAGTTTAACTAAAATAGTATGTTTCATATTATGATGAAAGAGGATTTTTTTTTTTTTTTTCCGAAATTTAATCTGATACTATGATGAAAAGAAATGATTGAAAAAGAAAAAAAAATTGATAGAAATGCATCGATGAGAGTGATAGCAACTAGCCAATAAAATAGTATATTAAATGGCACAATTCATTCAAAATATTTTTAATTAATTTAGTTCATAGATAATAAACACGATACACTTTTTCCTCTCATCTGTTTCTATAATTAATTTTGAGGTAAAAAGTAATTAAATGAATAAAAAATACGGATAGTCCTAATATTTTTGAGAAGTATTTTTTAAAAATATTATAAATATAATATTAACCTAATTAACCATTTTTATTAATAAAAGTGTATATTAATCATTTTGATTAACCTATATATCTTAGAAATAGGATAAGAACATTATTTTTGTATCCTATAATATTTACCTACTCATAAATACATATTTTTAAAAATAATTTAAATAATATAATATAATAATAACAAAGAAATTTAAACAAAATATCATAATAATACTAATAATAAAAATATAAAAATTTTATTCCCTCGTATATTTATAACAAAATAAAAAAAATACATTTTTAATGAAAAAAAAGGAAAAACAACAAAATTAAAGATTATCTTTGTTAATAAAATGTTAATGACATAACTTTCTCAAGAGGGGGTTGAATTGAGTTTTCAAAAATCTTTTGAATTTCTAATAAATTATTTAAATTTTTTTTCCTAATAATCAATTATGAAAAAATTATCACAGTTTATAGAAAAACAAGTATATCAAGAGGAGAGAAGAAGAAAAGATACACAAATTTATACTTGGTTCGATTCTTCTTGAATCTACATCCAGCTTTAACCAAACAACTTTAGTATGGAGTTTTTCACTTAATAACAGATTTACAATATAATCAACTGATCTTGATTTTACACCACTCTATAATCAAGACCACAGTTCTTGAAAATGTTTTACCTCACAATTTTTAAGTTAAGCAGATGCAACTAGTCTCACATATATCAAAGCTTAAAAACAAGATACAAAAAAAGAGATGAAACAAATTCACCTTGGATTTACAAAATTATGCACCTATAGCCAAACAACCTTTCTTTGAAATTGATCTTTAAAATCTTTTGTAGAATTATGCTCTTTTCTTGATGCCCAAAATGTTCTTTCTAATTGTTTTTGTTTGTATTTGAAAATTGATATTGATTAAAGAAAGTTTGCATCCTTTTATAAAAAGAAAAATGTTGTAACTGTCACAGATAATCGATTAGCAGATTTATCTAATCGATTATTTGAATGCAGTGGTAGTTTAAAAATAAATAGATAATCGATTAGGTGCTTACATAATCGATTATTAGTGCGTTATGTTAAAACAAGATTTTTGACAAATAATCGATTAAGTAACCACATAATCGATGTGTCTTATGAAAACTTAATTTTAAGTCATATATAATTGATTAACCCATTATCTAATCAATTATTAGCGTTTTAGTTTTAACATAATTGATTATTTTTACTTTCAAAGTTTAGATTGTTTTGGCTTTATACAAATTAACTATCCTAACTACCTTGACATTGTCAAAAAAAGATTTCCTAGTTTATCTTTCCTCTTCATCAACAATCTCCCCCTTTTTTGATGATGACCAACCACCAAAGATAAAAGTAAAAATATTAGAAGTTCCTTAACATTCTCATTCAGCAGTATCAACAATCTTTATGTAGATTTAATAGACTCTTTCTCCCCGTGCAATAGTAAACTCTTTTCTCCCCCTTGGACTTAATAAAAAAAGGTTAATCATGTAGTTCGAAAGATTAATATGCATAATATCATAAAAGAGAGTCATAATCAGTATTTAGTTACAGACTAGTTAAAGTAAATGACAGTTAATACAACACAAAATTTGTCCAAACAAAACATGAAGAAGGAAAAAAAAATTAATCAATCATCATCGTTGGATGATATTTGGACAGTGTCATCACTATCATCTCCATTAGCTTCCAAGTCAGTACCATCCTGTTTTGGTTGTAGTATGTTTATGATTAAAGAGACTTGATCATCTAGTGTATCAAATATGGAACAATAGTACTGATGCTTATCTTGTTGGCATAGATAGATTTTGTCAAGTTTCTCTAACATGCTTTGTTCAAATGCAGAAAAATTACTTCTAGTAGAGGAATCATGGATATTAGCATTGATTGGTTCTACACCTTCATTAACAAACTCTTCTTTGTCTTTAAAGAACCATCCATCATCCCTCTTTACCAATCCCATATGATGAAGAACAGACTTTCCAATTGCATTGTGTTGAATTATTGGCAAGCGTACCAAAATTATCAATCGCAATATAGTATTTCGATTAAATAAAACTCGATCCCATGAGGAACGGTGTCAATGAAAAATTCCAATTATATGCTTACTAAGTGGATTAAAACAAAATGGGTTTTGCATAAAGAGTTGAATTGAAATTAAATGACAAAGAACTATAAATTGTTTAAAAAAGATCAATTAAAAGTACTTAGGATTGATTTCCTTCCTTTTATCTCTTTTGCAATGACAATGTCCAATTAAGAACATCAATTAACCTAACAATGTTAATGTCACCTACTCAAATCATCCATGTTGATTCCTCACACATGAAATTCATAAGAAAACCTAATAAATGTTGATTTCACACACAATTAAGAGATTTTCCAGCATTAGGTTTAGGGTGTTAAACAATTGTTACATTCATTCCATTCCTAGCAATTAACGTAACAAATATTCTTACCATGATCTAGGGTTCAAGATATATTTTTTAATCATATCCCAAGCATCAAGAATAAACATTCAAAAGCATAAAGGATAAGAATAACAACATGAAAAACATAGATTAATATCTCAAAATATCACCAAGATACAAAAGAGTTCAAAGGAAGTGCACTCAATCCCAATAGAATGAAGTTAGCCACTCATGGTGGCCATTACAATGCTCTAAATGAGGAAGAAGTGACGAATTGATGAAGATTGGAAGAAACCCTAGCAGTAGTCGCGCCTCTTCTCCCCCAAAAACTCCCTTTTTTTTTATCAAAACACATCTTATCTTTTTATAGGAGAATTTGGGCCTCACGTATTTCACTCAAGTGAAAGTTTAGTATTTTCGCTCAAGCGAAAAAGTGCTCGCTTGAGCGAGTGAGTTCCAGAGAAGTTTAACTAATTTTCGCTCAAGCAAGAGTCTATCTCGCTCGAGCGACTTCCATGTTGAAAATCTTCTTCCTCCTTTCAGTTTTTTTGCTTCAATTATGTTGACAATTATGCTCCTTGCTCTTGTATCAAGGTATTCTCGAATTCATCCTACATTGGAAGAAAAATAGATTATAATTGACATAAGTTAAGTGATTTCATAATAATTAAAAACATAATTATATCAACTTTTACCACTTAACAACCCCCCAACCTAGAATCTTGCTTGTTCTTAAGCAAAGTACAATTTTTCCAAAAGAAAATTTTTATTACCTATTTGTCCTCTTCTCTTCCATAACTCTTAACACAAAAATAATTTTTCTTCCAGATATGATGTTCACAACTTCAAGTGAAAATAAGATAAATGTACATGACGGTTACAGAAACTAACAAAGAAAATTAATCATCAACTATCCTTAGAGAAACATCATCTCTCAATTATAATGATAAATATTTATCTCTCATAAGTAAATGTTTATCTCATTCAATCATTTCATTTAGATAATCCACTATTGATAGTCATCTTCAAGCAATCAACAATTGTTAAGCAAAAACTTAAATGAAAAGGTCTTTTGAGGCTTGTAATGAGGCTGGACTATCAAAGAATTCATTGGTTTTTTTGTGATATACAAACGTATTTGAGAAATTTAAAATATATGAATCATTCTTGTCTAACATTTCCTCAAGTCAGGAATCAACTTCATGCTTTTGGTCCAACATAGTGATGGTGGACTGACAATCTAATTTCACAATTCATCATTCACACCAATTTGAATTTCCTTTTCTTTCCTCATCTTGCATTTATCATTTCTTGCATTTATCATTTTTTTTAAATAACAAATGAACAAAAACATAGATTATCAGGAACATCAAGAATCCATTCATAATTTTCCATTTCTCAAATATAAGAAGGTTGGATAAACATTGTTTAGGTTCAGGGATTCTGTTTCAATAAACAACTTTGTTTTTTGCTCAAAAGGGGTTCAAAAGGATTTCCTATAAGTAATGCAGGGATGACTATTTGGCTCTAGGTTATTTCTACTTTCAACAAAAAATTATCTTAATCATTTTCAAGTCTTGCTCACATGTAATCACATCAAAGAATCAATCAATAACAACTATCATCATAAAGTGTTGACACTCAATTTGAACTGTTTGTGGTACTTTACTCACCTGGATTTTAGGTAGCTTCTCTAATTCAGTTAATTCCTAATTGTCCTCATCAATTCCTTTTCACTACCATACCCACTGTCCTAAAATAACTTGTTATTGAAAACAATAAAAAACATTTTACTTCTCCTCATTCAGTTCTAGATTTGAATTAGACAATAAGCAATGATTTCATATATGATTCTAAAACAAAATATGAGACAACAGGGGAATTTAACATTAAAAATGAAGGAATTAAAAACATTAAAGACAAAGTTAGTTTCCTCCCTCATTTTCTTCACTTGTCATCTCCTCCTCATCTTGTGCCTCAGCCTCAGTTGCAAACTTTCTCACCCCCTCCCTGAAAAGTTGGATTGTCCCTAGACCATTGAAGTAAGACTTCAAAGTTTTGAGGAGAAGTCCATTGTGTACCTGGAGCAATCTTGCAAAGAAAGAATCTAAGGAAGAAAAATGCACCAAAAACTTAAACTACAAAAAGAAAAACAAATTCAAAACACTGGGTTTCCTCCCAAGAGCGCTTGTTTAACGTCATTAGCTCGACGCCTGTTTGCTTTATGGTTCATCCAAGTAAGTGATGAAGTGAAGCTGGTCCACTGCACCTCCCAGATATGCTTTAATTCTTTGCCCATTAACTATCCAACTGCTACCATGATGTATTCTTTAGAGAATGAGGATGGGAAAGGTCCTGAAAAATCGATTCCTCAGCAGTCAAATATTTCTACTTCCAACATGATGTTCAAGGGCATATAATGTCTTCTTGAGATACCCCTTGTTTTCTGACAATTACTACATTGTTGTGCAAAGTTGTGCGCATCTTTAAACAAGGTAGGAAAAAAAACCAAATTGGAGAACTTTTGCAGCAGTCCTCACTCCATTAAAATGTCCATCATAAGGAGAACTATGACAATGCCAGAGAATACTTTTGGCTTCTTTGCTTGTCACACATCCTCTCAACAAGTTACCACTTCCTATTTTGAAAAGATAAGGAACATCCCATACAAAATAATGCACATCTTTAAAGAATTTCTTCATTTAGTGCCAAGTGTAATCTTCTGAAATAACCCTTGCAGTTTTGAAATTTGTCATGTCAGCAAACCATGACCTTTTCTGTACCATCATCAGTTTTTCATCTGGAAATTCCTCTTGTACTTCTAATTGGTTATTAGTCACTTCAGTATTGACTAATCTGGACAAATGATCAGCTACCAAATTTTCACTATCCTTTTTATCCTTGATCACCAATTTAAATTCCTCCAACAATAAAATTCATCTAATTAATCTGGGTTTAGAATCTAATTTGGTTAACAAATATTTGATTAATGCATGATCAGTATATATAATAACAGTTGAACAATTCAAATATGCTCTAAATCTTTTCAATGCATATACTATAACTAACAATTCCTTTTCAGTAGTTGCATAATTAATTTGGGTTGCATTAAAAACTTTGCTAGCATAATGTATAGCATGAAAAATCTTAGATTTTCTTTGGCCTAAAATTGCTCCTATAGCATAATCACTTGCATCACACATTAATTCAAAATCTAAATTCCAATCAGACGCAATTATCACAAGGGCTGAAATTAATTTTTGTTTCAATAGTGCAAAAGCGTGCAAACATTCAGCATTAAAATTAAAAGAAGTATCCTTATTGAGCAAGTTGATGAGTGATTTTGCAATCATTGAGAAGTCTTTTATAAATGTAGACCACAAATCTTGTCTGACCTTACAATAAAGAGCAGAAGACTTTCGTTCAAAGATGGACAAGGCCTCAAAGGTCCCTAGGCGTGCTTACTGGGCTCCATATTAGAATAGGAAAACTTTCTGTACACAAAAATAAGAGAATTCTGCCCAAAAGAACGAGAAGGCCATCCCATTTGGCGAGACCACTGTCTCGTTTGACAAGAAGGTCATATCACCACTCGCCACTCGCCAATGGCGAGACGACCGCCTCGAATGGCGAGACGGCAGTCTCGACCTTTGTCAGGCGAGACGGCCATCCTAGTCTGATGGACACGAATTTTTATAAATAGGACCTCCGTTTCAGGAAAAAACACAGAAAAAACTAGAAATTATATAGTTCTTACTCCGATACTCTGTATACTTGCTATTCTTGCTCCATAAGTCCAATTCTAGCTCGTTTAAGCAGTTTCAGGTAGTTTTCAATTCAAGAGATGAATACCTGTGTAGAGTGTGGGGTTTGCCAAAAAGCGTCATTTACAAGAATATACATAAAAGCTTGCTTCGAAGGTTTTTACATCCCTTATTCTCTTTCTTTTATTGATTTTATTACCCTCTCTATGTATTAGATATTAGGGTCATGTAGTCAATTATTTAAATTTCGCAATGAATAAATAAGGGTAAAAACATAATTTTAATGTTCTTATTTTAACAATAAACAGTCCATCATAGGGAACTCGAAAGAGGCGTCGTGGGAAAGCTAATACCTTCCTCACACGTAACTAACTCCCTTACCTAACTTGTTAGAAATGTAGGCTGAGATCAAGAGGGGGGGTGAATTGATCTTTGAAAGTTTTTCGCAATTTACATATTATCTATTTCAAAGATTAAGAGTACTGAACAATTCTTGAATCAAACACAACAAACAATTAAAGTAAAGACAGTGACATAATTAAAGAGAGAAAGACTTAGAAAGATACAACCAAGATTTATACTGGTTCACCCAATCTCAGGGCTATGTCCAGTTTCCAGCCAAATTCCAGCTGGGTTCCACTAGATTGAACGTTTTACAGATTAAAACTTCAATCCCACACTCAATCTACCACAAGAACCAAAATTCCAGTCCTTGCACCTAAACCTTCACCAAGAACCAATTTCCAGTTCTTGACCAACCCTGCAGCCAAATTCCAGCCACAGAAACCAGTGCCCACACTTCTAGGCACCCACAATACAAAAAAGAAAAGTAAAGAAACAAAGAGAAGAAACTAGAACACTCAAACCAGTTTTATGCAGCTCTGCAGAATGAGTTTCTTCACCAAAAGAATGCAAATATTGCCTCAAGAAAGAACTTCTAAGAACTTTACAAAACTAGCACGATTCTCTCTTGAAAGTAGCACTTATGATTGCTTGATTGATTGTCAAAAGATGTGTTTTAAAATGTTCAAGCAATTCTATTTATATAGAAGTTTTTCCAAATTGCTGGTTTATTTAATCTGTTAAAATAATCTTTTAATCTGTTAAAAGTCTTGTTTTTATCTGTTAAAACTTCTTTTAATCTGTTAAAATGTTCTTGATTATTTTCCAGATTTGTTTTAACTGATACGACAACGTTTATATCAATTAAAACTCTTTGTAAAAAATCTTTCAAATTGTTTTAATCGATTGTTTCGTCTTTTAATCGATTAAAATACTACTAAAGATTTTCATAAAAATTTCTAAGTGATTTTAACTGATAATAATCTGTTTTAATCGATTAAAACACTTTGGAAAAAGTTCACTTAGTTATTTTAATCGATTAAAATGCATTTTAATCGATTAGAATTCTGCCAAAAGATTTCATAAAACTTTCTAAGTTATTTTAACTGATAACATACTTGTTTTAATCAATTAAAACCTTCTGGAAAAACCTCTTAGTTGTTTTAATCGATTATTTCGCATTTGTATCGATTAAAATACTAACAGAACGACTTTCAAAACACTTCAAGTTATTTTAATCTATTATTTCGAGTTTGTATCGATTAAAATTCTGCCTGAACACTTTTCAAAATATTCTAAGTCATTTTAATCGATTATATCAATTCTATATCAGTTAAAATACTGGCAGAAGGTTTTCAAAATTCCTTCTAATGAAAACAATCGATTATTTCGAAAACATATAAGTTAAAAGCCTGTTACAAAAGTGTTAAGAACATTTTAGCTGATAAAGCTCATATACTATTAGTTAAAATAGTTACTTCAAAAACCATTTAACAAAATACTTTATTTTTAACAGTTTAAACACGTTTTATAGGCTTTTGCAAAATCTTTTAAATGAAGAAACCTCATGCAGCAGAGAGATAAGAATGATTATACCTAAGTAAAGATGCAGACTCACTAATCACTCTACCCTTTTATCTAAGTGACCCTTTGACTGCAACAAAGTAGTCTTTGACTTCATTTTGACTTCATCAAATCAACAAGATCTTTGTTTAAGTGATTCAATAAGATCTTCATCACTTTCATAACTCTGGTTGTAATGATCAAAGTTGGTTTTTCTTAAAACCACCGCCTTCTTTTTTTCTTTTCTAATGTTTTTGGTTAAAATATTAGTGGCAACTCCAGGACCCATTTATGAAAACCTCACCCTTAGAATAGTTCGGTTATCAGACAGCCTAAGGGTGATGATCACACTTTTTAAAATGTGACTCAAATAAAAAAACCATCGCTCCGACTGTCTCTTTTGACGGCGGCTACAATAAATCTTCTATAGAATCCAGTGTGTCCTAGAAAACTTATGATACCCTTCACATTTGTTGGTGGTGGCAATTTTTCAATGATCTCTACTTTTTGTTAGACAAATGGCATTTAGAGGGGGGTGAATAGATGCATAAATTTTAATAGATGTTAAATTAAAAATTTATTTGTGAGTCAATAATTTGTTTAAACACAGATAAAGCAGAAGCGATAATATAATCAGGAAAAGAGAAAGAGATAAGGGAAAGAGAAGACCACACAATGATTTATACTGGTTCAGGTATAACCAACCCTACATCCAGTTCCCAGTCAACTATTAACACAAGAGTGACTCCCAATTCACTATCTTTCAAATTCAGTTTACAAATTACAATCAACTCAGCAAAAGAACTAGTAAAAAGTAAATTAATTAAAAAGACAATCACCTCCTTAGAAACCCACTAAGGATGAACACCTCCCTAGAATCCCACTAGGGATGAACACCTCCTCTGAACAAATCAAAGGATGAAAAACACCTCCTTAGAATCGCACTAAGGATGAACATCTCCCTAGAATCACACTAGGGATGAAAACCTCCTTTGAACAAATCAAAGGATGAAAATACCTCCTTAGAATCTCACTAAGGATGAACACCTCCCTACACTAGGGATAAAAAACATCTCCTTTGCCACCAATACACAAAGGATGAAGGTGATAAAAATAAGAACAGTCATACCTGGGTAATGGAGACAACAAATTGTAGAAGCCTGTAGAATGTCAATCTCCAAGAACAAGTGTGATTAACAATGAGAGCACAAAAGGCAGTAAAGAAGAGGGTTTTCTCAGAAGGTGTAAAATATCTTTGTTGCCTTGCTCATAATTCTTTTCTCAAAACTGATTGAATGTAAATTGTATTTTCGAATTCTGTAATTGTGTCTTTGATTTTTCATCAAAACTTAATTAAATAGAAAAATAGCATCAGAAAATGGTCGTTAGACATTAATATTTTTGTGAATAAAAATCAGGATATATTCAAAAACATTTATTCTTCAAAACATATATATTTTTCAAATTTGAATTGCCATAATTGATTATGTTATCAGTATAATCAATTATGATAGAGAAAATCATTTTTCCATTTTTAATGCATCATGATTGATTATGACAGTGAAAAATATCATGTTATGAATTTTATCACACTTGTGCTTTGGAGGTTTATGCATAATATTACTTCATCAACTTGTACCTCCATATCCAGTATTCTAAGACTCTATCTAGTCTTCAGGAATCATCTTGGGTTTGCTTGAGTCTTGAATGTTGTTGACTTGAATCATTATCAAAATCATCTCTTGGGAATATAGGGACATGTTTCACATTGTCACCAATCTCCCCCTCATTGCTTTCACTTTTGCTTTATCAACTTCAATACCTATTGCAGAAATCTTATGGCCTAACACCACGCCTTCAGTTACCATAAAATGACATTTATCCCAATTTAAAACCAAATTGGTATCAACACACCACTTCAGTACGGTATTCAGGTTTCTCAAGCAATGGTCAAATGATGCACCAAATACTGAGAAATCATCCATGAAAACTTCTATGCATTGTTCCACCAGATCTGAGAAGATTGCTAGCATGCATCTTTGAAATGTTATTGGGGCATTGCACAATCCGAATGACATTTTCCTGTAAGTAAACACACCAAAAGGACAAGTAAAAGCATTTTTTTCTTGATCTTCTGGATCTACTGCTATTTGATTATACCCTGAATAACCATCCAGAAAATAATAAAAAGCTTGTCCTGCTAACCTTTCTAACATTTGATCCATGAAAGGTAAAGGAAAATGATATTTTCTAGTTGCTTGATTCAATTTCCTATAATCTATTCACATTCTCCAACCTGTGACAGTCCTAGTAGGTATTAATTCATTTTTATCATTATAAATTACAGTCATACCTCCTTTTTTCGGGACTACCTGAACTGGGCTAACCCAAACACTGTCAGAGATAGGATAAATCATACTAGCATCCAACAATTTCAGTACTTATTTCTTTACCACCCCTTTCATGGTTGGATTAAGACGTCTTTGAGGTTGTGCAACAGGCTTGAAATCATTCTCCATGTGAATCTTATGTATGCAATAAGATGGACTAATTCCTTTCAGATCAGATAAGGTCCACCCTATGACCTCCTCATTATCTTTAAAAACTGAGATCAACTTTTCTTCTTCAGAATTTGTTAAGACATTTCTAATCACCACTGGTTTGTTACCTCCATCTGCAAGAAAAACATATTTTAAGTGAGGAGGTAGTACCTTTAACTCCAGCTTCTGACTCAGTTTCATATTCTTGTTGCAATTTCTCATATCATATTTCTTTTCTTTTGAAGTAACCTCTTGTGCTGAATCAAGATGTTTCAAATATTTCTCAACTTCTTCTTCATCTTTTTCATCAAATTCATCACCAACACCTGTCAAGGCTTTTTCTAACGGGCTTGCTTTGGTTAGTTTCTTTCTTGTTGCTTGAAATATATCATCTACCACATCCATCCCAAGACAGTGTTATTTATCTTTGGGATGTCACATTGCTTCAAATACATTAAAATTAACTTCCTCATCTTCTACTCTGACCTTTAATTTGCCATCATCCACATCAAGAATGACTTTAGCAGTCTTCATGAAAGGTCATCCCAGTATAAGAGGAACTTAAGTATCTTCCTCCATTTCCATCACAATAAAATTAACTGGAAACATAAATTTATCAACTCTGACCAAAACATCCTCTACCACACCATAAGGGAATTTTAGAGACCTTTCAGCTAGCTGAAGTGTCATTCTTGTAAACTTTACTTCCAAGTCTCCTATTCTTTTAAGCATAGACAAAGACATTAGATTTATGTTGGCACCCAAATCAAGTAATGTCTTACCTACTTCCAATTGTGACTGGTATAGTAAAACTGTCAGGATCCTTGGACTTTTTAGGTAATGATTTCTGGAATATAGCATTGCATCCAACCTCTAACTCCACTGTTTTCGCAGTAAATCTCTTTTCTTAGTTAATAGCTCTTTCATGAAGTTTGCATAAGTTGACATCTTCCACAAATGGAATATTAATTTGTAATTGCTTGAAAATATCCATGAATCTTGCAAACTATCTTCCTTTATCTTTCTTGGAAGGATGACAAGGATATGATAAATCCTTTAGTTGAGGTATTTGATTCTCAACTTTCTCCCTCTTTTTCTCACTATTTTTACTTTTTTTCTTTTTCAGTACTTTTTTGTTTTTCTAAACTCTCACTTTTATTTTTCTCTTCCTCTCCTTCACACTCATTTTTTCTCTCTTTATCCTCTTTTTCTTGTAATATTTCCTTCTCTACAGCCAGGTTGTCACCAATCTCTTTTCCTATAATCTTACCACTCCTTGTAGTTATTGACTGACAATGCTCCTTTAGATTGGTTTGTGTGTTAGCTGAAAAATTGTCCTTCTTGCTGCTCAGATAGTTTATTTAGCCACTTGACCCATCTATGTCTCTAAATTTTTGAATGAAGCATCAATATTTTTCTGACTAGACAAAGTAGCTTGCATGAATTTTTCTAAAGTATCCTCCAATTTGCTCATTTTTTCATGCACTAGAGGATAATGTTACTGTTGATGTTGATATGGAGGTTGCTGATATGACTATTGTTGATATAGAGATGATCTGTTGGATGAACTATTGTAGACCCCAAATCTTGCCCCGCCTCAAAATAAGAGCAGAGGATCTCCTATTCGAAGATGGACAAAGCCTAAAAAGCCACTAGAAGAGACTATTAGGCCCCATATTAGAGTAGGAAGACTTTCTTGTACAAAAAATAAGGATTTTCACCTTCAGGGGTTGTAGACCCCAAATATTGCCCGGCCTCCAAATAAAGACCAGAAGACCTCCTATTTTGAAGATGGACAAGCCTAACAAGCCATTAGGAGAGACTATTAGGCCCCATACTAGGATAGGAGGGAGTTTCTGTACCAAAAAATAAGTTTTCTCGCTTTGAGGGGATGAGACCGCCTTCTGGACAACCCAGACCGCCGTCTCGCTTCATGCAGGAGGCGAGACCGCCGTCTCGTTAAGCGAGACCGCCGTCTCGCCACCTGCGAAGAACGAGACGGCGGTCTCGTTCACCCAGACGGCGTTCTCGCCATTTTGACAGGTCGAGACGGCGGTCTCGTTGGACGAGACGACGGTCTCGACCCTATCAGACGAGAACGGCGATCTCGCCACCTGACAGCGCGAAAACCTATAAATAGGGGCTCTCCCCCCCTCATTTCCACACCACACAGCTGCATAGCTCTCCCTTCTCTCTAAAAACTTCTCTCTAGAATCCCTCCGACGCATTTCCAGAGCTTCTGAGTGCTTTCAAGAGTGATTTTCGGCGTTCGAGAGGTTTTCTGACGTCTTGTAGAGTGAAGGGCTGCCATAAAGCACCCTATTTTTTTAGAGAATCAATATAAAAAGCGTGCTTCGAAGGTTCAAAACTCTCTCTCTTCACCCTTACCGTTTTTATCTTGAATTATGCAATAGATATTAGGGCCATGTAGTCATACATTTAAATTCCGCAAAAAAAAAAGGGCGAAAGTGTATTTTTCTAGTTCATCAATAAAATAAGCCGGCCTGTCATAGGGAACCCGAAAGGGGCGTCGTAAAGGGACTAATACTCCCTTTGCACGTAACCAACTCCCTTACCCAACTCTGGTTCTAATGACCAAAGTTGGTTTTCGAAAACCAACGCCTTTTAAAACCCCTTTTCCGATGTTTCTGGTAAAAACATCGGTGGCGACTCCATAGAACCCAAAATAAGTCAGTCCTTGGGTTAGCCCGGTTATCAGACAACTCAAGGACACTTTTCGAAAACCTCGTCTCTAGGTTAGCCCGATTATCGGACAACATAAGGACGTTGTAACCACCAATAAAAAACGTGAAAAATAAAAGAGGGTCGAAATAACCATCGTGTCGCTCCGACCGCGCCCCCGCCTTCGGGGAGGCGGCGACAGATGGCGACTCCACTGGGGAAGCCTAGAGAGTTAATCCCATTTAGTGATGGGCCGACTTAAACAATAAATAAACCGAGAAAAAAACACTTTTGCCCTTAACTTGTATTATAACATGTTTATTGTTTGGCTTTCAAATAACTGTTGATTGTTTATACTTGCAAAATTGCTTGAAATATAAAATGCACACAAAACCCTTGCACACTACAGTTCCCTCTATACCCGGGGGCAAGTGAGATAACCATAGGGAGTGGGTGGCAGGTACGGTTCGCTGCAGTTAGGGCCTTGTGCCCACCAGTGTGATCGGAAACCACCACTCAAGGTGATAACCTTCCTCTTTTGGCAACAAGACCGACTCTGGCCTTAGTGCTGAGCATGGTTGGACGCCTGGAGAGTGGGGACCCTATGATGGGGGCACCTTGGGGGCCTTAGCCTGGTGAGAACAGTTAGAACCTACCCTGACCAATGCACTTTTCTGCAGGAAAACCCTACCTCGTGATAAAAACAAAATCTCGCCGGTTCGGGGATGACTGAATTGTGTGTGCATATGATTGTTGCATTTGTATGTTGCATAGCATAAACAAACAACAGAACAAAATCACAAAAATATTTTACAAATAAACACCCTTATCTCGGACAGTCTGCCTTTTAGCTAGCTTGGTTTCAGGTTCTTTGCAAGCTAAGTAGCCACGCAGTTCCGACAGAAGAGATAAAAGGCTATAAAATAAAAATAAACAAATTCATTTTTCCAAAGTTCACAAATAAGACCTGGTCCAAAAATATTGCATTCATAAAACATTCATATAGATAGTTTACTCTTTCGAAAAAATACGTAAATACCATACATCATGTAGAAAAACATGATAAATAGTAAAATAGACACTCACATTCAATAAACATCATCTTCATCAAAACATACATTTTGGTTTTAGAAGATGGAGGGGACAAGTAGACAAGTGGGGAAGGTGGATATTCTCCGAAGCCATACTAAGAAGCTAGAACAACTGAGTGCAACAATGCCACTGGAGGTCCGCGCTGATTTTGAAAAATCCTATGGACGGGTCTTGGACCTCCTAAAGATTAGTGTCGATCAAGTCTTCCTCAGGGTACTAATTCATTTTTGGAACTCCAGTCTGCGGTGCTTTGAATTTCCGCAGTTCGACATGGTGCCTATCCTAGAGGAGTATGAAACAATGTTGAAATGACCCAAATCAGCTGGGGTCCATATCCGCCATGAGGCGTATACTCCTGCAGCACCAGTCGCTGCCCTTATCCATCTGCCGTACCGACAAAGTACCCTGATAGGAAGAGGGAACACCCAGGGATGGAGAGTATCAATGTTAGAGGACCACCTGTCCTACCTGGCTGAAAGGACAGAGTGGGTTGCCTTCAATAAAACCCAGGCATTATTAATCTTCGGAACAATCCTGTTCCCCTTCCACCTCGACACGATCGATCAAGCCGTCATGGACGCTTTCTTCGCTTGGGACGTGAACTCGAAGAGTCCCCTGCCTGCTATTCTTGCCGACACCTTGCTATCGGTGGATTTCTGCCATCAGAAGCAAGGGAGAACACTCTGCTGCTGCTCTTTGTTACTTTATGTGTGGAGCATCACGCACCTTTACGCCTCCAGTCACATGGGGATATTCCCCGACCCCTTAAGAAGCTTCTCCAAAATCCCTCTCCAACGACGCCTGACTATAGAATGGAGGGATGAGTTAGAACAAAAGGACGCCAACAACATATCTTGGGTCTGCCCTTGGTTCCGACCTGGTCCAGTTCTTGTCAGATGCGGGAGCTACCCGAATGTACCCTTGATAGGACTCAGGGGTTGCATAGCCTACTCACCTAGAGTAGTTATGAGGCAACTCATGAGGACTCAAACTACTATCTCCTAAGGGGAACTCGGAGGACTGTGCTTCTTTGGAGACCCGTGCACAATCGCCAACTCACCGACTGTGAGGAAAGCATGGGAGAAGCCAGTCTACATGGGAGACAGAGAGCTAGGAAAAGCTCGGGTGACTGTCACCAGTAACTATGAGGCATGGAGGAGAAGAAGAGAGATGGCCTGACCATCCACCACACCCGCGCCAATCGCCAACAACAAAGAGCTGCAAGCACAAGTCAATACCTTGACCCAGAGGGTAGAGATAATGGGAGCCCAGATACGGGCCCTTGAGGAAAAAGAACAAGCCTCTATCCTCACGATTGACGGTCTACAAAGGCAGGGCAAGAAAAAGGATAATGAAATAGAACGCCTCAAGGACCAATGTGCCGACGCTAATGAACAGGCTATCCGAGCATCTAAAATTGCCAGAACCAGCTCGAATAGCCAACTGCAGGAGATAACCGCCAGGTCAGCACACCTTGAGGCGGAATCAGCTCAGCAAGCTCAAAAGGTCAAGGAGTTGTCAGAAGGGCTCCTCCAGGCTCAGATAGATCTCCGCCAAGAGCGAGAGAACAATAGAAGACTGAGCAGAAGTCTCTATGAGCTACGCATTAAAGAGAAAAGCGGGTTAGCTCAATATGACCAAGTGCTACAAGAAAAGGACCGAGTTGTTGCAAGGCTCGATGAACTAGAAACCTTGGTCATACACCAAGAGGCGAAGATCAAAGAGGCTCAACAGTACAGCGAAGAAATGAGCCAAGCGATCCACAAGCAAAGCGAAGCGCTCGCTCACCATATCCGGGAAGCCGAGAGAGAATTACAAAGAAAACAAGACCCGCCTGTGGGTTTCTTTAGGCTTTTCCGTTTTTGCCAAAAGACGCTTCGTAGTATGGAATAGGAGAATGTACACCTTTCAAAAGAATTAATGAAATCTTTCTCCTTATTTCGCACTTGTCTACTTGCATACATGAGCATGCATTTGCATAATTTAAATTCCCCTCCTTCACACTTGATAAATAAGATAATAAAAAGGAAGGATTAACTAACACGTTTTCCAACTCAGAAGAATGGAGAGAAAACCACTCCTAATAAAGCTCACCCCAACGGTTGAATCACCACAAGAGGGAAATAAACCTCGGCCGTTGGTCCTCAAAAATAAAGAAGAGGGGGCAAGGACGCCAGTACGACTATTTATGCCACGTCCTTTCCCCTACGAGTCAAACAAAGTTGTACCGTGGAGATATGGGGATTCTTCACCAATAAAAGAAGAAATAACAAGCATAGCCGGTATTGGGGGCACAACTAGAAGTGGAAGAATCTACTCCCCCAAGGACACACAGGAAAATATTCTTCAAAATAAAGAAAAAAAATAAAAAGACCAAAGAAGAAAAAGAAAATAAAAAATCCGAGGAGGAGACAGAAGAATTACTCCAGTTTATAAGGCAAAACGAGTATTCCATTATAGACCAGCTCAAACGCACACCTGCAAAGATCACATTGCTATCTTTGATAATGAGCTCGGAACCGCACCGGAACGCCCTACTGAAGGTCTTGAGCGAGGCGCACGTACCTCACACAATATCCCAAGAAAAGGTTGAAAGGATCGTCGGTCACATCACGGCAAACGATCACCTCACCTTCACAGAGGAAGAACTCCCCCTCGAAGGGCCAAAGCATAACAAGCCCTTGCATATCTCGGTTAAATGCAAGGAATACCTCATTGCCAAAGTTCTTGTGGATAACGGGTCGTCCCTGAACGTGATGCCCAAATGCACATTGGATAAGTTGACTATCCAAGGGACCCGTCTGCGCCCAAGTAGCACCATCGTTCGAGCCTTCGACGGATCAAAGCGAGAAGTAGTGGGAGAAATTAATTTGCCAATTCAAGTGGGACCCACTATCTTCGACGTCGATTTCCATGTAATGGACATTACTCCAGCATACAGCTGTCTCTTCGGCAGGCCTTGGATTCATGACGCTAAGGCAATACCTTCAACGCTCCACCAAAAAGTCAAATTCATAGTGGATGACAAGCTGGTCACGGTCCAAGCAGAAGACGATATCCTGATCAGCGGACCGTCCACCCAACCCTACGTGGATGCGGCCGAAGAGGCCCCTGAAACATCTTTTCAAGCGCTTGAAATTGCCAGCATTGAGCGACTTCCCAGAAATACAAAGGTAGCCCGTATGATGCTGAAGCATGGCTACCATCCTGGCCAAGGCCTGGGGGTTGATTCCCAAGGAATGAGGGAACCCCCAGAATTCAAAGACAATCCCCACAAGTATGGCCTAGGATATAACCCTTTCAAGGGCCAAGCGGGAAGAGCAAAAGGGAAGTCCCCCCTCCGCACACTCAAGCAGATTTTCCAAAGTGGAGGGGTGCAAGCGTCAAAGGCCACTCTAGTCATTAGGAAATCTTTTTCTTTGCTTAAGGGATGTAAACCCCATGATTGTTAGAGATTATCCCTCGGGGCGAGCCCGACCCCCGGGCATTTCAGGGCACATATTCCCTTATTAATTAATAAAGAATGATTCTTTCTATCTGCTTCTCTTCTTTCTACTTCTAACTGGACCACATAAATAACCCTGTCTAAGTAAACATAAAAAGAAAAGAGGAATAAGAAGCGCTTCCAAATAATCAAACCTTCATCATTGCTATCATCATCGAGTTAGCTGATTAGAAGCACATAAAAATAAGACTTCACCTAAAGCCATAAAGAAAGTCATGCTTCGCCAATACTGTGAAAAAAAAAGGAGAGAAAAAGCCCAGAGAAGCCAAAAGGCCAAAAGAAAAGGGCAAATTACCCGGTAGGAAACCCACCAAGGGGGCTACACAAAAGATAGGGTCGACCCGGTAGGATACCTAAACGACAATAAAGGGTAGCCTAGGCAAAAGTTAGGGTTACAAATAAGGTCCGCTAGGATTCCTCCAAAATTTTACAAGAGAGAGAACCTAGACAAAAGTTAGGGCCAAAGCACAGTATCCTAGTCCGAAAACCCAAAGGGCGATCTAGGGAAATCAGCTAGCCAATTAAAAGCAATGGAAACAAAACCAATAGGCGCAAATACAAAGAGAAAAAAAAGCGTTTGCTTAGACAAAGCCTAAACACCCAGACTTAACCTTAACCAGCCATTCTTACAAATCCTTTTATCAATAAAAATCAACCCTCTAAAACACAAACCATTGATTTTTACCTCCTTTATTTCTTTTCTCTTGACCCTCACAACAATATTCTAATAATTAATTTGGGAATATGGAGGCGTATAGTCAACAAGAGGATTGAAATCCCTAAAGCAAGGAAAAAGGGACACTACATGACAAAAGTGATCCCCACAAAAAAGGGGGGAAAAGAAAAAAAGAAGAAAGAAAGAAATTACTCTTCGGTCACAAGAGGTCCGACATGGTACAGCCAAAAGTTTACGCGGCGAATCAGAAGGCTTTCGGCACAACAAGACATGTCAGTTAAATCCTTCTGAAAAACTAATTAAAGTAGGCATTATAGGACATCAAACGTGAAAACATTTGCATGCATAAAATGTTTTTGAACCAGGTCCTATTTTATGTAAAAAAAAAAAAAAAACCGAAAATTCGAGACCGCCGTCTCGAGAAACCAGACCGCCGTCTCGCCTTAGGCAAAGTAGAGACCGTCGTCTGTGTTATCGAGACCGCCGTCTCGATCTGTTGGCAAAACGAGACCGCCGTCTCGCCTTCCCAGACGGCGGTCTCGATCTGAGAAAATTCCCTATATAAGGGGGCGCGCCTGGATGGGTTTCCTCACAACTCTCATTGCCTCCTAAGTCTCCAGAGCCTCCAAAACTCTCATTCTACTCCCCCAAGCCCTCCCTGCTCAAGATGTTTGGCAGAAGTGCCTCCAGAAAGAGAAGGGTCACCGCTGGTGCTAGCAGCTCGGCACCACCGCCACCCCAGGACCCTTCCCAGCTAGCACCACAACACCAGGCCCGTCTTGAGAACATCCGGACCTACCAATGGCACCCCATGCTCAAGCTGGATTTTAACATCCTGGCTGAGTTCGGATGGGAGGACGACGTCCAGGCCCATCTAGACAGCATTGGGTGGGGATTCCTGCTGCAACCACCACCTACACATGTGTACCCACAAGCGGTACTGGAGTTCTTAGCCTCCGTCTCTTACTCCGAGAGCCCCTCCACGGTCCCGGGCCTACAGCCCACTAAGATGGTGACATATTTTATGGGTGGGCAGTACCAGACTTCTACCCTCAGGGAATTCAACGTGGCCATCGGGTTCGTCCGGCCCGAGGAGGCCATGACCCAAGAATACCGTGACGCCATCTGCTCACGGCCCACCCACCTTACTGCTGCCGAGATGTGGCGAGAGCTCACGGGAGCCACCACGCTGCCCACGCTGATGAGAGGATCTGCGCTTCCCCCAGCACTCTGCATCTGCCACAAGTTGTTGGCTGGAACTATACACGGGAGGAAAGAGAGCCAGGGCAAAATATCCCTCCCTGACCTCTTCATACTATACTGCATGAGCCAAAGGCGGCGCTGCAACCCCGGGTACTTCTTCCTGAGAGCCCTCAAGGACTTCGGGAACAGATCTGCGGGGGCCGTCCTCGTTGCTCCCCTCATCACCCCCTTAGCAGAAAGGTTTGGGTGCCCTGGCCGGGAAGAGCTGGCCCACAATCTGCGACCCGAATCCATCGGCGGGTCGATCTTGGTCAGCATGGGAATGCTGATCCGCAGAGGGAGCCAGCTGGCTCTCCACCCCACCCTGGACTTCGCATTGGAACTCCAGGATGTGATGCAGGAAATGCCTACATCTCCTGACGTCCAGCAGCAACAACAGCAATAGCAGCCGCCCTGGTATACAGACGACTTCGCTGGCATGCACCTCCACATGAACGACCTATGCCAACAGCTCAACAGTATGACGGTGAGGCAAGAACAGGTGTCCCAGAGGCATGAGCAGCTATCCCAAACAGTGGAGCAATTGTCCCAAAGGCAGGAGGCCTTTGACACCCGACTGGGGGAATGTACTAGCACCAACAAAGCATGCGCCAGGATTGGGTGACTTTTCAGCGAGAGGTACCGGGATGAAGTCCAAGAGCGGGAGGACTTCGGATACCATATGTACCAAGCATTACCCTCCCGGGGATCGGGCCCGAAGATAGCCCCTAGGGATAGTAGCTCCAATATATATAAAATAGGGATATAATAAAATGTCCTCATGAATGAAAATTTTATTTCATGCATCTTTTTGCCTCCCTTCGCAAAAGACAGCGTAACAGAAAAGAAGCTTAAAAAGAAAAAAGGCACACGCTCAATAAAAAGCCAGAATCCAAAATCGTGAGAAAAAAGAGATAAAAAAAACCGCGAGAAAAAGACAGGATTAAGCCATCACACCAACCAACAAAGTTTCGACTACCAAACAAGAGTCGAACAAAACCAAGATCCATCCGACCAACCAGCCAGGATCAGATGATCACTACCAAAAGAACAAAAACAAAGGATCCCCGACAATCAATAAAGGCCGGATAAACACCAACAAAATCCCCGACGTGACCCGGATGACTATTCAAGAAATCCGAAAAGCAGTCAACTCAACACAAGAAGCACTCTCCAGAGACCTGCGCCTGATCTGCGCTCGAGCCGGATCAGTAAGTCGCACTACCACCCTGATGGGGGGTTCATACCCATCCAGTCCCGCACAACGGACTGTACCAGCCTGATGGGGGATTCATACCCATCAACCGAAGGATCGGCTACCGCCAGAAGGAGCATCCTAAGGTTTCACATCGGCGCATGATCAGAATCAGTAAGCCGCCACCATCGCCAAAGGATCAGCTACCGCAAGATGGAGCATCCGGAGGTCAAACACCAGATGGGGGTGCGTACTCATCGGGCCCTACAAAAGGGGGCTTACCAGATGGGGGTTCATACTCGTCAAACACCAGATGGGGGTGTGTACTCATCAGGCCTTACAAAAGGGGGCTTACCAGGCGGGGGTTCATACTCGTCAAAACCAGATGGGGGTTCTACTCATCAGCCGAAGGGGTCAGCTACCGCGTCGAAGGAGCATCCCAGAAGCGTACAACACAACATCTCCCCAAAGGATCATCTGCCACAAGACAGTACATCTGAAGGGCAACCGGGCAAGAGGGTCAACTCCTTTACCTTCCTGTCTACCTGTCTGGCACAACAAAGCCGACAGCCGACTAGTCAGGTAAAGGGGGGCAGCTGTAGACCCCAAATATTGCCCGGCCTCCAAATAAAGACCAGAAGACCTCCTATTTTGAAGATGGACAAGCCTAACAAGCCATTAGGAGAGACTATTAGGCCCCATACTAGGATAGGAGGGAGTTTTTGTACCAAAAAATAAGTTTTCTCGCTTTGAGGGGACGAGACCGCCTTCTGGACAACCCAGACCGCCATCTCGCTTCATGCAAGAGGCGAGACCGCCGTCTCGTTAAGTGAGACCGCCGTCTCGCCACCTGCGAAGAACGAGACGGCGGTCTCGTTCACCCAGATGGCGTTCTCGCCATTTTGACAGGTCGAGACGGCGGTCTCATTGGACGAGACGGTGGTCTCGACCCTGTCAGACGAGAACGGCGGTCTCGCCACCTGACAGCGTGAAAACCTATAAATAGGGGCTCTCCCCCCCTCATTTCCACACCACACAGCTGCATAGCTCTCCCTTCTCTCTAAAAACTTCTCTCTAGAATCCCTCCGACGCATTTCCAGAGCTTCTGAGTGCTTTCAAGAGTGATTTTCGGCGTTCGAGAGGTTTTCCGATGTCTTGTAGAGTGAAGGGCTACCATAAAGCACCCTATTTTTTTAGAGAATCAATATAAAAAGCGTGCTTCGAAGGTTCAAAACTCTCTCTCTTCACCCTTACCGTTTTTATCTTGAATTATGCAATAGATATTAGGGCCATGTAGTCATACATTTAAATTCCGCAAAAAAAAAAGGGCGAAAGTGTATTTTTCTAGTTCATCAATAAAATAAGACGGCCTGTCATAGGGAACCCGAAAGGGGCATCGTAAAGGGACTAATACTCCCTTTGCACGTAACCAACTCCCTTACCCAACTCTGGTTCTAATGACCAAAGTTGGTTTCGAAAACCAACGCCTTTTAAAACCCCTTTTCCGATGTTTCTGGTAAAAACATCGGTGGCGACTCCATAGAACCCAAAATAAGTCAGTCCTTGGGTTAGCCCGGTTATCGGACAACTCAATGACACTTTTCGAAAACCTCATCTCTAGGTTAGCCCGGTTATCGGACAACCTAAGGACGTTGTAACCACCAATAAAAAACGTGAAAAATAAAAGAGGGTCGAAATAACCATCGCGTCGCTCCGACCGCGCCCCCGCCTTCGGGGAGGCGGCGACAGGGGTCGAGACCGCCATCTCGCTTTTCAGGACCGTCGTCTCGACCAAAGGCAAGTCGAGACGACCGTCTCGTCACTTGCCATTGGCGAGACCCCCCTCCCGTTTGGCGAGACACCCCTCTCGCCATTTGGTAAGTCGATACCACCGTCTCGCCAAATGAGACGGCGGTCTCGCCACTTATCAAAGTTGAGACCACCATCCCGAATGGCGAGACCGTCGTCTCGACCTTGCCAGGCGAGACGGCGGTCTCGACCTGACAGGCGAGACGGCGGTCTCGACCTGACAGGCGCGAATCCCTATAAATAGGGGGCGCTCTTAATTCTTCTCTTAAATAGACAGCGGTCTCCTTCTACCATTTCTCAAAATTCTTCTCTTAGAGCCCCTTCGAAGCATTTCCGGAGTTTCTGAGTGTCTAAGAGAGTTTTTATAGCGTTTTCAAAAGAGAATTCGATGTTGTAAGAGCGAAGGGCTGCCAAAACGCACCCTATCTTTTAAGAATTAATCAAAGCTTGCTTCGGAGGTTTCTTTACTCTCTCTCTCTCTCTCTTTTTTACCGCTTTATCATTTATATATGCATTAATTAGGGTCATGTAGTCGACATACTTTAATTCCGCGAATAAAAGGGTAAAAGCATCATTTTTAATTTATTTACGAAATAACCGGCCTATCATAGGGAACCCGAAAGGGGCGTCGTAGGGAAGCTAATACCTTCCCTACACGTAACTAACTCCCTTACTCAACTCTGGTTATAATGGCCAAAGTTGTTTTTTTTTTAAAAAACCAACGCCTTCTTTTTTTTCATTTTTCGGTGTTTCCGGTAAAAACATCGGTAGTGACTCCATAAGAACCCCTTCGGAAAACTTGCTTTTAGGTCCAACCCGGTTATCGGACATCCTAAAAGCTCTCTTTCGAAAACCTTGCCCCCTAGGTCTAGCCCGGTTATCAGACAACCTAGAGACGTTGTAACCTCACCCACAAAACGCAAAAACAGGAAGTCGAAACCATCGCGTCGCTCTGACCGCCTCTTTTGATGGCGACGACAGATGGCGACTCCACTGAGGAAGCCTAGAGAGTTGATCCCATTTAGTGATGGGTCAGTTTAATAAATAAACTTAGAAATTTCTCTTTTACCCTACCTTGTATTATAACATGTTTATTTACTTGGCTTTAATAACTGTTGTTTGTTTATTTTACGCAATTGTTTGAAATAAAAACTGTACACAAACCTTTGCACACAACAATTCCCTCTATACCCGGGGGCAAGTGAGAAATTCATAGGGAGTGGGTGGCAGGTACGGTTTGCCGTAGTGAGGGTCATGTGCCCACCGGTATGATCGGAAACCACCACTCAAGGTGATAACCTTCCTCTTTTGGCACAAAGACTGATTATGGCCTTAGTGCTAAGCATGATCGGAAGGCTGGAGAGTGGGGACCCTATAATGGGGGCACCTTGGGGGCCTAAGCCTTAGTGAGAATAGTTAGAACCTACCTTTGCCAATGCACTTTTTTGCAGGAAAACCCTACCTCATGATTAAAACGTCTTCTTACGCGTTCGCAGGATGAGTGAATTGTGTGTGCATTTGTTTGTTGCATTTGATTGTATAGCATAACCAAACAACAAATAAAAAATAGAAAAATCACAAAAATATTTTTGCAATAAACACCCTTATCTCGGACAATCTGCATTTTAGCTAGCCTGATTTCAGGTTCTTTGTAAGCTAAGTAGTCACGCAGTCCGACAGAAGAGATAAGGGACGCTAAAAAGCTTTCTTTTTGCAATAAAAAACTTTATCTCGGATAGTCTTCATTTAAGCTAGTCTGGTTTCAGGTTCTTTGTAAGCTAAGTAGCCACGTTGATCAACAAAAGAGATAAAGGGTCAAAAAAATAATAACAAAAAAAAGCAATGATCACAAAAACATAATACAACAATTATGATAAAATAAAACATTCATTTCAAAATAAAAATAAAATGATAAAACGATTTTGACAAAACATTCATCTCAAAATAAAATAGATAATAATATAATTTTTGACAAAGTCGTATCATTCATTCCATAAAGTGGTAAAACCAAGAGAGAAAATAAATGCATAAAGAAAGGTATGCATAAACATCATTTTAATAAAAATCTTTCATGCATAAATACATTCATGCTAGGAAATACTATATATCTTTAAGACAAGGGCAAAAGAGACCCAAGTGCGTTTGTCACCTTCGCGACAAGGAAGGGACAAGTGTACTAAGGTGTGATGGTAACCTCCATTATACTTGTCAAATCTGTGATTGAGAAGAAACCATTACACCGAGGTGGGTATGATACCCCATGTAGACCCCAAATCTTGCCCGGCCTCCAAATAAAGTCAGAAGACCCCCTATTTGAAGACGGCCGAAGCCTAACAAGCCACTAGGAGAGACTATTAGGCCCCCGTACTAAGATAGGAGGGTTTTTTGGCCCGAAAAATAAAGTTTCTCGCCCTGAAGGGATGAGACCGCCGTCTGGAAGGACCAGACCGCCGTCTCGCCTCACGCCAGGGACGAGACCGCCGTCTCGCTTGTCCAGACGACGGTCTCGACTTCTGCCTATTCGAGACGGCGGTCTCGACCCCCTGCCATGGTCGAGACGGCGGTCTGGATTGTCCAGACGGTGGTCTCGACCCTGTCACACGAAACGGCGGTCTCGACCTGTCAGGCGCGAAAAACTATAAATAGGGGCTCCATTCCCCCTTCCCAACACAACAAAAAACACAGTAGTTCCTCCTTCTCTCTAGATTTTCTCTCTCTAGAACCCCTCCGAAGCATTTCCAGAGTTTCTGAGTGTCTCTAGGTATAAATTGAGCGTCCTAAATCTTCTTTAGAATCCCTCCGAGGCATTTCCGGAGTTTCTGAGAGTTGTAGAGTGAAGGGCTGCCACAAAGCACCCTCTTTTGAAGAATTAATAGAAAAGCCTGCTACGAAGGTTTTCTCTTCCTCTTTGTCTATTTACCGCTTTACATAAATTGTGCAAATAGCTATTAGGGCCATGTAGTCATAAATTTAAATTCCGCATAATAAAAGGGTAAAAGCGTTATTTTTCCGATTTATTTATCAATAAAATAGCTGGCCTATCATAGGGAACCTGAAAGGGGCGTAGTAAAGGAACTAATACTTCCTTTACACGTAACTAACTCCCTTACCCAGCTCTGGTTCTAATGACCAAAGTTGGTTTTCGAAAACCAACGCCTTTTTAAACTCATTTTCCGATGTTTCCGGTAAAAACATCGGTGGCGACTCCACGAACCCTTCAAAACCCGTTCTTGGGTTAGCCCGGTTATCGGACAACCCAAGAACACTTTTCGAAAACCTCGTCTCTAGGTTAGCCCAGTTATCGGACAACCTAAGGACGTTGTAACCACCCATGAAAAAACGCGAAAGCAAGAGGGTCAAAAAACCATCGCGTCGCTCCGACCGCCCCTTCGTTTTTGGGAGGCGGCGACAGATGGCGACTCCACTGGGGAAGCCTAGAGAGTTGATCCCATTTAGTGATGGGCCAACTTAAAAATAATTAAACCAAGAAAATAACGTTTTTACCCTGCCTTGTATTATAACATGCTTTATTGTTTGGCTTTCAAATAACTGTTGCTTGTTTATACTTACGCAATTGATTGAAATATAAATTGCACACAAACCCTTGCACACTACAGTTCCCTCTATACCCGGGGGCAAGTGAGAAAACCATAGGGAGTGGGTGGCAAGTACGGTTCGCTGTAGTTAGGGCCTTGTGCCCACCAGTGTGATCGGAAACCACCACTCAAGGTGATAACCTTCCTCTTTTGGCAATAAGACCGACTCGGCCTTAGTGCCGAGCATGGTTGGACGTACTGGAGAGTGGGGACCCTATAATGGGGGCACCTTGGGGGCCTTAGCCTGGTGAGAACAGTTAGAACCTGCCCTGACCAATGCACTTTTCTGCAGGAAAACCCTACCTCATGATAAAAACGAAATCTCGCCTGTTCGGGGATGATCGAATTGTGTGTACATATGATTGTTGCATTTGTCTGTTGCATAGCATAAACAAACAACAAAGAAAAATCACAAAAAATATTTTTTCCAAATAAACGCCCTTATCTCGGACAGTCTGCCTTTTAGCTAGCCTGGTTTCAGGTTCTTTGTAAGCTAAGTAGCCACGCAGTTCTGACAGAAGAGATAAGGGATGCTAAATATTTTTCGCATAAAGCCATATTTTTATCTCGGACAGTCTGCCTTTTAGCTAGCCTGGTTTCAGGTTCTTTATAAGCTAAGTAGCCACGCAGTCCGACAAAAGAGATAAAAGGCTATAAAATAAAAAAATAAATCCAAAATAAATAAAATAATAATAACAAAATCAAAACATTGTCAAAGTCGTATCATTCATATTGCATCATAAGTGAAAAAACCAAGAGAGAAAATAAGTGCATAAGGAAAGTATGCATACGCATCATTTTAATAAACCCCTAAAAAATGGGGCTTAGAGGCGTTTTTTGAGAAAATTACTGGGCCAAATCCCCTTTGGGTATTTTTAGCTTCATTCTTAACCTTTTTCTCTTCGTTTTGATATGTTGTGCGTCCAAATCGGACAACCCAGTCAAAAGATATGTCACTTTGACCATCTATCGCCCTTTTGTACTGGTGCATGCATAAATACATTCATTCTAGGGAGCACTAGATATCCCTAAGACAATGGCGAAAGAGGCCCCGAGCACATTTGTGATCTTCGCGACAAGGAAGGGACAAGTGTATTAAGGTGAGATGGTGATTGCCATTACACCGAAGTGGGTAGGATCCCCCACAAAGCGTAAAGCTTTAAGGAGGATACCTAAGCCATTGTATTAAGGAATATCCATCTCATAAATCATTCAATAAAAATCTTTTTTCATTCTAGAAAGCGGCTGGTATTCTTCATGCCCTCATCCGCATACAAAAAAAAAACACAAAAATTCCAAACACTATCATACATCATGTTAGAAAATAAAACATGATAATGTTTAGGAAAAAAAAATACCTACATGCATGCATCCACCAAACTTCATCTTCATAACATAATAGACAATTGAAGAAGTGGACATTCCTCAATACCATGAAAAGAGGATTAGGGCATTCGCATGCCATGTACGAGAAGTCAAAAAGAAAATAAAACTTGCCTATGGGTTCATTTAGGCTTCTCCACTTTAAAAAAAAAAAATGTACTTCGAAGCATTGCATTGAGGAATGTACACTGTCTGGATGAAATAAATAAAATTGTTTGTTTTCACCATCTCTTCAAGTGTCTATTGTATTCATAAATTGCATTCATTCTCACTTTAATAACAATAAGATAATAAAAAGAAAGGATTAGTCAATGTGCTTTCCACAAATCGAAATAAGATGGAGAGTGAGCCTTTCGTCATCAAGTTCTCTCCAATGGTTGATCCGCCCAAGGAGGATAACAAGCCTCAACCATTGGATATCCAAGTTAATAAGGAAGAGGGGGCAGGGATGCCGTTACATTTTGTTCACGCCTCGAATCGAATAAGGTGGCACCATGGAAATACACATAAACATCGTCCATCAATGAAGATATCTCCAGCATAGCCGACATTGGGGGCACAACAAGAAATGGAAAAAATTTACTCCCCCGAGGAGCTACGAGACGCTCCTAAGAATAAAGGAAAAATAATAAGACCGAAGAAAAACATAATCCAAAGAGGAAATTGAAGAGACTTTGGATTCACGACGCTGAGGCAATTCTTTCAATGCTCCGTCAAAAAGACAAACTCAGGGTAGGCGACAAGCTAGTCACATTTTGAGCTAGAGACGACATTCGGATCAGCAAGTCGTCTACCCTACCTTGAATGGATGCGACTGAAAGGGACCTTTGAAATATCTTTTGCCAATATGAAAAGACTTCCCCAACAATATGAAGGTGACCCACATGATGAGAAAATATGGATATCGCCCAAACCAATGGCTCATTAGAAACTCTCAAGGAATAACGGAGCCACCAGATTTTAAAGACAATCCTTTAAAGCATGGCCTAGGGCATGGCCTAGGGCATGACCCTACAAAGGATCAAGCTACATGGAGAAAAGGGAAGTCTCCCCTCTGCACCTCAAATCAGATTTTCCCAAATAGAGGGGTTCAAGCGTCAAAAGTGACTTTAGTCATTAGGTGTTCTCCTTCTGATTCTTAGGGTTTGTAAATCCAATGACTATTAGAGATTACTCCTCGGGGCTAGCCCGACCCCCGAGCATTATAGGGCACATATTTCCCTATTAATTACAAAGAATGTCATTCTTACAATATGCTTCTCTTCTTGCTATTCATGTCTAAAACTCATTAATAACCATGTTTAAGCAAACATTTTCAAAATGCGTCAAAGTAATCAAAATGCGCCATTGACCAAAATAAAAGTCAAATCCATCACTACTGATTGACTAGAAACACAAAATAAAGTTTTATCTCGTCATAAATAAAGCCGTGTTTCGCCAATGTTGTACAAAAAGAAAACAAAAATCAAAAGAAGCCCATAAGAAGCCAAAGGCCAAAAAAGTGAGGGCAAGATACCCGGTAGGAAACCCACCAAAGGGGGCTATGCAAAAGTTAGGGTAAACCCGCTAAGAAACCCGAACAACCATAAAGGGTAGCCTAGGCAAAAACTAGGGTTACAAAGTAAAGTCCACTAGGTTTCTCAAAGCAACAAAAAAAGGAACCTAGACAAAAGTTAGGACAAAACAAAACACAACATCCTAGACTGAAAACCCAAAGGGCAGACTAGGGAAGTCAATCAGTCATAACAAGCGCCATAGAATAAGACGCCACTCCATAAACAAAACGTTTGTCTAAACTAGCCTAAACACTCTAACCAACCTTGGCTAGCCGTGCTTACAGAAACCATTTTTGTCAAAATAAAATAATTCTAAAACACAAGCCTTTGAATTAAATATCCTCTTCCTTCTTTTCTCTTGACCCTCACCACTACGGCATTCTAGTAAGTAGTAGGGAAATATGGAGATAGTAATCAATAAGAGGATCGGCATCCCCAAGGAAAGGGAGGGACACACTAACATGGCAAGTCGCTCTACAATTAACACAATCATTCTTCGGTCATGAAAAATCGAGACGGCAAAATGGGTACAGCCTATCCCTGTCGACGAAAGCACATAACGTCGGAAGCTCATCAGAAGTAAAAGCACATCGGTTAATCCTTTTGAAAAATTAATTGAAATAGTATTATAGGATGCATATCGCAGACATTGCATGCATATGATAGGCTCCTATCTCGCAAAAAGAAAAGAGAAAGAAAAAATGACAATAAAAAGAATAATGCCTGCTAGGAGATTCTTAGGCAAAAGTTAGGGTAGCTCGCTAGATCGAAAACCCGCAAAGGGCGGTCTAGGCAAAAGTTAGGGCATTCATAAAAAAGGAAAAAGTCCGCTAAGATATCCTAGGCAAAAATTAAGGCAGCCCGCTAGACCGAAAACCCCATAAAGGCGGTCTAGGCAAAAGATAGGGCTAAACCAAAAAATGAATAAAAGAGAGGGGCCCTTCATCATAATCATAAAAAGTCCAGCAGGAGAATGCCAGTCACTTTTCCAGATGCATCAATCAAAACGAATAGATTGCATTTAGGGCATCCACACACAAGTAGTCGCACAAAACGACTTTGTCAACGTCAAAAATGAAAGAAATAAAAAATCACTTCAGATAAATAACAAAAAAAAAAAGGAAACATTCATGCATATAAGGAGACTAGCTCCATGATTGTGATTGAAAACAGGATCACTGAGACCGAGTCTCCAAAATAAAGCCTTTAAGAAAATGAAGCAAGTCGTCAAACAAGCAAGTCGTCAAACAAGCAACTCAGCAAAATAAGAGCTTCCAAAAATCAAGAGCTCTAACTACCATCCTTCTACCCAGAAAAGAAGGCACAAGAAAGTAATAAGTCTCCAAACAGTGCTCTCCCTCAAGAAAGAAGAGTGAGTTGTCATAAGAAGCTTCCAGAAGCCAAAGCTCCAAACATCACCCAATAAAGGAGAGCACAATCATCAGCCAGCACAATCATCAGACATCGTAAAAGAAAAGCCGACGGAAAGGCTTAGTCATCCCCAAGAGATCCTTGCCTACTCCGAAGGCAAAACAAAAACACCCCATGGCTCAGCACCGCCATCACATGAGTCATCGAGCACACTCACCCAAAGTCTCCTCCACACTCCCCAATGGAGAATAAAGGCTCCAAGAGCCCATCATCATCAACAGTCAAAAGAGTCCAAACCATCAAGGGCTCAACAAAAAGAAAGAAGAGAAAAGAAAAGAAAACCCTTGCATCCCTAGCAGATGTCCAAAAAGGCCATGATAGAGAAGGCCGAATAAAAATCCTCAAATGGATCTCCAAAAAATTCAACAAAAAAAGAATCAGAAATTCCCACTCTCCAGTGGAATAAGAGCTTCACAAGTTTAGCTCACATCAACATCAATCAAGGAGACAAAACTCCATCCCTAGAAAAGCAAAAATCAGATCCCCAGGAAGTCAACCAATTCCCTGGTGGATCACCAAAGAAAGAAAACGTCATCCCTAGTGGACCAACCAAAAGAAGGAAAAAGCCAGCGTAATAAAAAGAGACTAAAAAGTAAAAAGGCTTACGCATTATCCCGAAAAAGCCAAATTTCAAAATCGCGATAAAAAGAGATAGATCGTGGAAAAAGGCGAAATGAAATGAAAATCCTTGCTCCCTAAGCGGGTCACCTCAGGAAAAGAAAGAATCAAAAAAGGAATTGGAAATTCCATTCCTTCAACAAAATAAGAGCACCACAAAAGCCAGCTCGCACCCACATCAATTAAGGAACTCCATTCCCTCAGGGGGCAAATCAAAATTAGATCCCCGGAAAGGCAATCAATTCCCCAGTGGATCACCAAAAAAAGAAAAATCATCCCCAGTGAGCCTACTGCAAAGGCAAAACTTCATATTCATCCTCAAGATGTCATCTGCCTATGCATAGGTGAGATCTGGCAAGCAAGAGCCAGCATCCCCATAAGGGAATATCAGCCTAGTCAGAGGCAAAACAAACGCAGCCAAAAGTCTTCACTTCCGATGAAGCATCTGCCTACTCAAAGGCATTACCAGAAACTCAATAGAGCATCTGCCTACTCAGATGAACCCTCAAAATCAACAAATTTCTCAATGGACATCTGCCTACTTAAGAGGCCTCACCAAGATCAACAAATCCCCAGAGGATTCATGCCTACCTAAGAGGCACCCATCAGAAATCCCCAACAACAGGCAAAGTCGGATGACAAATACCAAATGATCAAAAACAAAGAATCCCCAGCAAACAACAAGCTGGATGGCTATCAGGAAAAGCCAAAATCACCCGACCAACCAGCAAGAGTTGGGTGATCACCACAAGAAAAATCAAAAGTCAAAGAATCCCCGGCACAAACCGGATGACAATTCCCAGAAAAAGACAAACAAAAACAAAAGAAAGCACATCTCAACATCGGCGCATGATCAGAATCAGTAAGCCGCCACCACTCGCCAAAGGGTCGACCACCGCAAGAAGGGGCATCCAGAGGCACATAACCGAGACGGGGTTCATACTCGTCAGCCAAGGGGTCGGCTACCGCGTCAAAGGAGCATCCCGAGGTTTCACAACGGCGCATGGTCGGAATCGGTAAGCCGCCACCACGGCCAAAGGATCGGCTACCGCAAGATGGAGCATCCGGAGGCTTAACACCGGATGGGGTGTGTACTCATCGGGCCTTACGGAAAGGGGCTTACCGGCGGGGGTTCATACTCGTCAAACCAGATGGGGGTTCGTACTCATCAGCCGAAGGGGTCAGCTACCGCGACAAAGGAGCATCCCGGAAGCGCACAACACAACATCTCCCCAGAGGATCACCCGCCGCAAAGACGGAGTATCTGAAGGGAAACCGGGCAAGAGGGTCAAACTCCTTTACCCTCCAGTCGATCACCTTGGCACAAAAGGCCAGCAGTCGACTGGTCGGGTAAAAGGGGGGGCAGCTGTAGACCCCAAATCTTGCCCGGCCTCCAAATAAAGTCAGAAGACCCCCTATTTGAAGACGGTCGAAGCCTAACAAGCCACTAGGAGAGAATATTAGGCCCCCGTACTAAGATAGGAGGGTTTTTTGGCCCGAAAAATAAAGTTTCTCGCCCTGAAGGGATGAAACCGTCGTCTGGAAGGACCAGACCGTCGTCTCGCCTCACGCCAGGGATGAGACTGCCGTCTCGCTTGTCCAGACGGCGGTCTCGACTTCTGCCTAGTCGAGACGGTGGTCTGGATTATCCAGACGGCGGTCTCGACCCCCTGCCATGGTCGAGACGGCGGTCTTGACCCTGTCAGACGAAACGGCGGTCTCGACCTGTCAGGCGCGAAAAACTATAAATAGGGGCTCCATTCCCCCTTCCCAACACAACAAAAAACACAGTAGCTCCTCCTTCTCTCTAGATTTTCTCTCTCTAGAACCCCTCCGAAGCATTTCCGGAGTTTCTAAGTGTCTCTAGGTATAAATTGAGCATCCTAAATCTTCTTTAGAATCCCTCCGAGGCATTTCCGGAGTTTCTGAGAGTTGTAGAGTGAAGGGCTGCCACAAAGCACCCTCTTTTGAAGAATTAATAGAAAAGCCTGCTACGAAGGTTTTCTCTTCCTCTTTGTCTATTTACCGCTTTACATAAATTGTGCAAATAGCTATTAGGGCCATGTAGTCATAAATTTAAATTCCGCATAATAAAAGGGTAAAAGCGTTATTTTTTCGATTTATTTATCAATAAAATAGCTGGCCTATCATAGGGAACCCGAAATGGGCGTAGTAAAGGAACTAATACTTCCTTTACACGTAACTAACTCCCTTACCCAGCTCTGGTTCTAATGACCAAAGTTGGTTTTCGAAAACCAACGCCTTTTTAAACTCATTTTCCGATGTTTCCGGTAAAAACATCGGTGGCGACTCCACGAACCCTTCAAAACCCGTTCTTGGGTTAGCCCGGTTATCGGACAACCCAAGAACACTTTTCGAAAACCTCGTCTCTAGGTTAGCCCGGTTATCGGACAACCTAAGGACGTTGTAACCACCCATGAAAAAACGCGAAAGCAAGAGGGTCGAAAAACCATCGCGTCGCTCCGACCGCCCCTTCGTTTTTGGGAGGCGGCGACACCCCACAAAGCGTAAGCTTTAAGGAGGATACCTAAGTCATTGTCTTAAGGCATATCCATCCCATAAATCATTCATTTTAAACAATAAATTTCTTTTTGTATTCTAGAAAGCGGCTGGTATTCTTCATGCCCTCATCCGCATACAAAAATCCCAAACACTATCATACATCATGTTAGGAAATAAAACATGATCATGTTTAGGAAAAAACAAACACTTGCATACATGAATCCACCAAATTTCATCCTCATAACATGCATCTAGTAGTAGGCAGTTGAAGAAAGTGGACATTCCTCAATACCGTGTAAAGAGAATAGAGCATTTGTACGGGAAGTAAAAAAAAAGAAAAATACATAGAAATTTTAACCCGCTTATGGTTTCCTTTAGGCTTTCCGCTTTTAAAAATGTGCTTCGAAGTATTGCATTGAGGAGTGTACACCTTCTGGATGAAATAAATAAAATTGTTTGTTTTCATCATCCCTTCAATTGTCTATTGCATTCATAATTTGCATACATTCATACATTCATCCTCACTTTAACAATAATAACATAATAAAAAGAGAGGATTAATCGATGTGCTTTCCACGAATTGGAATAAGATGAAGAGCAAACATTTTGTCATCAAGTTTTCCCCAATGGTTGACCCGCCTAAGAAGGATAATAAGCATCAACCGTTGGTCATCTGAGTAAATAAGGAAGAGGGGGCAAGGATGCCGTTACATTTACATTGCCCATCATTGAGGATATCTCCAGCATAGCCGACATTGGGGCAGAATTAGAAGTGGAAGAATCTATTCAGCCAAGGAGCTATAAGATGATGCTCCGAAGAGTAAAAAAAAGAAATAATAAGACCGAAGAAAAACATAATCCAAAGAGGAAATTGAGTAGACTTTGGATTCACGACTCTGAGGCAGTCCTTTCAACGCTCTGCCAAAATGACAAACTCACGGTAGGCAACAAGTTGGTCATGGTTCGAGCTAAAGATGGCATTCAGATCAACAAGTCGACTGCCCTACCTTGAATAAAAATGGCTGAAGAAGACCTTTGAAATATCTTTTGCCAATATGAAAAGACTTCCTCGACAATATGATGGTGACCCACATGATGAGGAAATATAGATGCCGCCCAAACCAAGGGCTTATTAGAAACTCTCAAGGAATAAGGGAGCCACCAAATTTTAAAGACAATCCTTTGAAGCATGATCCTACAAAGGAACAAGCTGCACGAAGAAAAGGGAAGTCTCCCCTCCGCACCTCGAATCATTTTTCCCAAACAGAGGGGTTCAAATGTCGAAAACGACTTTAGTCATTAGGTGTTCTCCTTCTGATTCTTAGGGTTTGTAAATCCAATGACTATTAGAGATTACTCCTCGGGGCTAGCCCGACCCTTGAGCATTGTAGGGCACATATTTCCTTATTAATTACAAAGAATGTCATTCTTACTATCTGCTTCTCTTCTTGCTATTCATATCTAAACCTCATTAATAACCATGTGTTAAGCAAATGTTTTCAAAACACGTCAAAGTAATCAAATTGCGTCATTGACCAAAATAAAAGTCAAATCCATCACCACTAATTGACTAGAAGCACAAAGTAAAGTTTTACCTCGTCATAAGTAAAGTCGTGTTTCGCCAATATTGTGCAAAAAGAAAACAAAAATCAAAGGAAGTCCATAGAAGCTAAAAGCCAAAAAGAAAAGGAAAGGAAACTCATTAAGGGGGCTACGCAAAAGTTAGGGTAAACCCGCTAGGAGACCCGAACAACAATAAGGGTAGCCTAGGCAAAAATTAGGGTTGCAAAATAAAGTCCGTTAGGATTCCCAAAACAAGAAAAAAGGAAACCTAGACAAAAGTTAGGACATAGCACAACATCCTAGCCTGAAAACCCAAAGGACAGACTAGGGAAGTTAATCAGTCATGATAGGCGCCATCGAATGATCAAGACGTCACTCCATAAATAAAACGTTTGTCTAAACTAGCCTAAACACTTTAACCAACCTTGGCTAGTCGTGCTTACAAAAACCATTTTTGTCAAAATAAAACAATTCTAAAACACAAACTTTTGAATTAAATATCCTCTTCCTTGTTTTCTCTTGACCCTTACCACTACGGCATTCTAGTAAGTAGTAGGGAAATGTCGAGATAGTAATCAATAAGAGGATTGACATCCCCAAGGAAAGGGAGGGGCGCACTGACATGGCGAGTCACTCTACAATCAACACAATCATTCTTCGATCATGGAAAAATCGAGACGGCAAAATTAGTACAGCCTATCCTGTCAACGAAAGCACATAACGTCAGAAGCTCATCAGAAGTAAAAGCACATTTGATTAATCCTTTTGAAATATTAATTAAAATAGCATTGTAGGATGCATATCGCGAACATTGTATGCATATGATAGGGTCCTATCTCTCAAAAAAGAAGAGAAAGAAAAAATGAAATTAAAAAGAATAATGTCTTCTAGGAGATTCTTAGGCAAAAGATTAGGGTAGCCCGCTAGATCGAAAACCCGCAAAGAGCGGTCTAGGCAAAAGTTAGGGCATTCATAAAAAAGGAAAAAAACCCGCTAGATCGAAAACCCGCAAAGGACGGTCTAGGCAAAAGTTAGGACATTCATAAAGAAAGAAAAAAAAACCGCTAGATCAAAAACCCACAAAGGGCGGTCTAGGAAAAAGTTAGGGCATTCATAAAAAAGGAAAAAAGTCCGCTAAGATATCCTAGGCAAAAATTAAGGCAGCTCGCTAGACCGAAAACCCCAAAAGGGCGGTCTAGGCAAAAGATAAGGCTAAACCAAAAAAATGAATAAAAGAGAGGGGTCCTTCATCATAATCATAAAAAGTCCAGCAGGAGAATGCCAATCGCTTTTCCAGATGCATCGATAAAAAATAATAGATTGCATTTAGGGCATCCACGCATAAGTAGTCGCACAAAACGACTTTGTCGAGATAAAAAATGAAAGAAATAAAAATTACTTCAGATAAAAAACAAAAAACGAAAAGCATTCATGCATATAAGGAGACTAGTTCCATGTTTGTGATTGAAAATAGGATCACCGAGACCAAGTCTCCAAATAATGCCCTCAAGAAAACAGAGCAAGTCATCAATCAAGCGACTCAGCAGAATAAGAGCTTCTGAAAATCAAGAGCTTCAGCTACCATCCTTCTACCCAGAAAAGAAGGCACGAAGGAAGTAATAAGTCTTCAAACATTGCTCTCCCTCAAGAAAGAAGAGCGGGTTGTCATCAAATAGCTTAGAAGAAATAAGAAGCTTCCAGAAGCCAAAGCTCCAGTCATCATTCTTCTACCCAATAAAAGAGGGCACAATCATCAGACATCATAAAAGAAAAGCCGACGGAAAGGCTTAGTTATTCCCAAGCGGATCCTTGCCTACTCCAAAGGAAAAATAAATATTATCCCACGACTCAGCATCGCCACTACATGAGTCATCGAGCACACTCATCCAAAGTTTCATCCACACTCCCTAATGGAGAATAAAGGCTTCAAGATCCCATCATCATCATCAACAGTCAAAAGAGTCCAAACCATCAAGGGCTCAACAAAAAAAGGAGAGAAAAGAAGAGAAAAGAAACCCTTCATCTCCAGCAGATGACAAAAAGGTCATGACAGAGAAGACTGAATAAAAATCCTCAAGTGGATCTCCTAAAAAGTCTACAAAAAAGAACTAGAAATTCCCATCCCCCAGTGGAATAAGAGCTTCACAAGTTTATCTCACATCAACATCAATCAAGGAGTCAAGACTCCATCCCTAGAAAAGAAAAATAAGATCCCCAGGAAGTTAACTAAATTCCCTGGTGGATCACCAAAGAAAGAAAACTTCATCCCTAGTGGAACCCCAAAAAGAAGGAAAAAAGCCAGTGCATTATCCCAAAAAAGCCAAATTTCAAATTGTGAAAAAAAAAAGATAAATCGCGAAAAAAGGCGAAATCAAATGAAAATCCTTGCTCCCTAAGTAGGTCACCTCAGAAAAAGGAAAAATCAACAAAAAAGAAGGAATCATAAATTTCATTCCTCCAACAGAATAAGAGCATCATAAAAGTCAGCTCACACCACATTAATTAAGGAGTCGAGACTTCATTCCCCCAAAGGACTACCAAAATCTGACCCCCGGGAAGTCAACCAATTCCCTGGTGGATCAATAAAAAAGAAAGATCATCCTAGTGAGCCTACTGCAAAGGCAAAACTCCAGGTTCATCCTCAAAATGTCATTTGCCTACGCATAGGCAAGACTTGGCAAGCAAGAGCCAACATCCCCATAAGGGAATATCAGCCTAGTCAGAGGCAAAACAAGTGCAGCCAAAAGTCTTCACTTCCGGTGAAGTATCTGCCTACTCAGAGGCATTACCAGAAACTCAATGGAGTATCTTCCTACTCAGAGGCACCATCAAAATCAACAAATTTTCAATGGATATCCGCCTACTCAAGAGGCGTCACCAAGATCAACAAATCCCCAAAGGATTCCTGCCTACCTAAGAGGCACTCATCAAAAATCCCCGACAACCAGCAAAGTCAGATGACCACTATCAAAAGAGCAAAACAAAGACTCCCCGACAATCAACAAGCTGGATGACCACCAGAATAGCCGAAAAAAAATCCTCGCCACACCAGATAACTTCATCCAAACAAGGAAAACATTCCTCATCACACGGTGCATGATCAGAATCAGTAGATGGTGATTTGTTTAAATTTAGAAGCATGTTATAGATGGTGATTTGTTTAAATTTAGAAAATTTTTGGACCTATCTAATCGATTATACCAATCCCTTCTCTGTTTAAAGTGCATCTTTGAGATTTCAATAAAGCATCTAAGTTAGTTTTTCCTAGTGTAAATTTTGAAAGTATATTGGTAAGATACTTAATTCTTTCCAAATGATTCTTGCAATTATCACATTTATCCACAAAATTCTTTCTAATTTTTTCTAAGTTTTCTAATTCTGTTTTTAGATTTTCATTCTCATTCTCAAGTTATTTTAACCTATTTTCTAGCCATCTATTTTCACCTTTAAACCTATTATTAGAAGAATACATTAATCTTTTAACTTCATCATGCATTTCATTAAAAGCATCTAGCAATTGATAATAGTTATTTTTATCATTAGATGCAGTAGTACTTACACTGAATTTGCTTGATGTCTCTGTATTCATGATTAAGCAAAGATTTGCTTCTTCATTTAAGTTTCTGCTTGACTCACTGGAAGTGCTTGAGGCATTGTCTTCCCAAGCAATGTATGTCTTCTTCTTTTTCGAATTCTTGGTTTCCTTTCTTTCTTCTAGTTTCTGCTTCATCTTGAAGATTGCACAATCTTGCTTGATGTGTCCAGAATTTTCACATTCATAGCATGTAGGAACATGTCCTTGTTCTTGTTTCTTAAAAGGTTTGACAACATATTTGTTAGCATATTTATTTTTATATTTCAAAAATTTAGAAATTTTTTTTACCAGTAGATTCAAGTTTTTGTTGTCAGAATCCTCTTTTTCATTTCCTTGCATGAGATCACTTATTTTTGCAGTAGTTTTCAATGCAACAATGTTTCTTCTTTCAATTTCTTCTTCTTCTTTGAGTCTTTCTAGTTCCAACTCATGCTCCCTTAATTTTCGAAACAATGTATCCATATTTATCATTGTGAGATCTCTTGATTCTGAAATAGTAGTTTCCTTAGGTTGCCAACTTCTTCCTAAACTCTTTAGAATCTTGATATTCAGTTCTTCTTTGTCAAAGATCTTCCTAAGAGTCATCAAATGATTTACAATACAAGTAAATATTTTTTGAACATCATAGATGTTTTCTCCAGTCTTCATTCTGAACATTTCATATTCTTGAATGAGAGTATTCTTTCTTACTCTCTTTACCTCTTCAGTTCCTTCATGGGTGACTTCAAGAACACTCCACATTTATTTGGTTGTCTCACACACAGAGATTCTATAAAATTCGTCAAGTGTTAGTGAAGAAGAAATAATATTCCTAGCTCTAACATCATAGTGAACTCTTTTATTCTCATCAGGAGTCCATTCATTAAAATCTTTGATAATTGTTATATCATCTTTAACCTTGGTTGATTGAAAAGTACCATTAACAATAACATCCCAAATACCTTTATCAACAAATTCAAGAAAAATCTTCATTCTTATTTTTCACAATGGATAATTTTCACTAGAAACACAAAGTAGGTCTGTTTATAGATGCCCCTTCAACAAAAGTTTGGGAAATGTTAGTCATTCTTTTTGGATCAAAATCAATTGAATTTTGATAACCCAGCTTTGAAGCCAATTGTTAATAAAATGTTAATGACAGAACTTTCCCAAGAGGGGGTGTAAACCCCTAATCTTGCCCGACCTCGCAATAAAGTTCAGAAATCCTCCATTTCGAAGATGGACAAGGCTTCATTAGGCCCCTAGTAGTGTTTTCTAGGCTCCATTTAAGAATATGACTGTTTTCTTAGAAAATAAAAATTAGGATTTTTGTTAGAAGGCTAGGATGGCCGTCATAGATTCCTGACGACCGTCCCAACCCCCTTGGTGGCCTGGGACGGTCGTCTCACCCCTTTTCATAGCCTGGGACGGCCGTCCCGACTCCTGAATCTGCGATCTTATAAATAGGAGTTCATTTTTCCCATTTCCAGACACCTTTTTGGAGAGTGCTCTCTTCTCTCTCCTACTCTAAAACTTTTTCAGGCATTTTTTGCTTTGTTTCAGAATCCGAGTAGTCTTTCCAATTATCCTTTTTGGATTAAATCGGTTAAGGAAGTATCTTTTTGAGACATCCGACGCTTGGTAGTATAATAATTTTATTGTTCCTGGTAGGAGTGCTCTTGTAGAAGGAGGGGACTGCCAAAAATCGTCTTCAAGTTTTGAGATATATAAAAAGCTCGCTTCGGAGGTTCCTTTTCTATTCCTTCTCTTTTATCGCTTTCTTTTGTGTGCACTAGAAGTTAGGGCCATGTAGATATTTAATTACTGCAAGTAGAAACATAATTTCTGTATCTTTATTTTAGAATTATTCCATCATAGGGAACCTGAAAGGGGCGTTGTGAGGTACTAATACCTTCCCCAAACGTAACTAACTCCCTTACCCAACTTTAATTATAATGGCCAAAGTTGGTTTTTTTCTAAAACCAACTCCTTCTTTTTTATCCTTTCCCAATATTTATGGTTAAAACATTGGTGACAACTCCTTAAGAACCCCTTTTTACGAAAATCCCATTCTTAAGGATAGTTCGATTATCGAACATCCTAAGAGTGATGACCATATTTTTTAAAAACGCGAGTCACAAACCATCGCGTCGCAACCGACCGCTTTCTCTTGGTTCCCTTCCCTTCTTCCGGGAAGGGACGGCGGCGACAGGGGGGTGAATTGGGTTTTCAAAAATCTTTTGAATTTCTAATCAATTATTTAAAGAACTTTTCCTAATAATCAATTATGAAAGAATTATCACAGTTTATAGAAAACAAGTATACCAAGATGGAGAGAAGAAGAAAAGACACACAAATTTATACTGGTTCGATTCTTCTTAAATCTACATCCAGTTTTAACCAAATAACCTTAGCCTGAAGTTTTTCACTTAATAGCCGATTTACAATCTAATCAACTGATCTTGATTTTACACCACTCTATAATCAATACCACAATTCTTGAAAATGCTTTACCTCACAATTTTCAAGTTAAGCAGATGTAGCTAGCCTCACATACATCAAAACTTAAAAACAAGATACAAAAGAAAGAGATGAAACGAATTCATCTTGGATTTACAGACAACCTTTCTTTCAAATTGATCTTCAAAATCTTTTGCATAATTATGTTATTTCCTTGATGTCCAAAATGTTCTTTCTAATTGCTTTTGTATTTGACAATTGATATTGATTAAAGAAAATTTGCATCCTTTTATAAAAAGAAAACTATTGTAACTGTCACAGATAATCGATTAGCATATTTATCTAATCGATTATTTGAGTGCAGTGATAGTTTAAAAATAGTCAAATAATCGATTAGGTGCTTACATAATCGATTATTAGCGCGTTGTGTTAAAACAAAATTTTTGACAAATAATTGATTAAGTAACTACATAATCATTTTTTAACACGTCTTATGAAAACTTAATTTTAAGTCATGTAATCGATTAACCTTTTATCTAATTGATTATTAGCACTTCGATTTTAACATAATTGATTATTTTTACTTTCAAAGTTTAGATTATTTTGACTTTATAAAAATTAACTATCCTAACTACCTTGACATCATAAAAAAGAGATTTTCTATTTTATCTTTCCTCTTTATCAATAATCTTGAAATAGGACAATATTAATTAATTAAAGTATGTTAAAATCACACTACTATTAACTGTTTATAGAAAAAAATGAAAAGTCATTATTATTTTTTTCTTACAAACCTATAAAACATATAGAAAAAAAATACAAGATAAGAAAGAAAATAAAAATTATATTGCTTATTTTACATATATATATATATATATATATATATATATATATATAAGTAATTAATACTTTTTATTTTATTAATTTATTTAAGTTTTCTTTTAATCATTTGTTATTTTACATTTCTCAAGAAATTACAGTTTTAATATGGTTTGATATTAAAAAATGATTTTTTATGTCAACGGCATTAAATATTCTGATTTAACATTTAGCACCACCATGCATTGATTTTCAGTTTCTGTTTTTACGTACGCACTGTCATAGTCCTTCGCAGGTTTATCGGTAGTTGACATGTAACGAGTCTCTCTGTCCGCATTTACTTGGTTACATGAGAAAGCCACACCCCTAATAATGGTTTTGATTCCGTATTCACAGCCACACGTGTGTTCAAATCACGAATTGTTTTGTTAGGGCCAAAGAAAAAAAAAATGGTTTTGTAGTGCAGTACAACAATTAAAGTTTTTCCTTTTCCATGTTTTCTTATTTTACACTTTGTAGTACCGCACATTTCAGCTTTGTATTGCACTAGTACAATGAAAGTTGGTGAAGTGTCAAATGAGATACAATGTACTTCTTTTTCTTTTTATCCTTTCTTTAGCAATGGGATAAATATAGAAATCTTTGTTCGTGCAGTCTCTTTGAGGTTGATTCTGACAAGATTATCGAAGCCTCAGGAGGGTTTGTGAGGTTCTCATCTCTTTACTTATCACTTTGTTGTCACTCAAACCTGCACGCGCAGCGAAATCCGTTGTTTGTAGATTCTTTACAGCATTTAGAGGTTTTGGATTCTTCAATTGTTGGAGGGTGATGCATCACCCTTTTGTCTTTTCTGAAGCATTGGGGGATTGAATTCTTGCTCCGACATTGCTTTCAATTTGCATCACCCTTTCATTTAAATTCCATTCTTCTGTCCTCCAAAAGAAAAAGTTGAGGTATGATATTTGATTTAGCTTATTTTTGAAAAAGTAATTGTCTTTTATTTCAATTAGATATTTGAGGGGTTTTTTTTTAAGTTTATCTATTTCCAGGCATGTGTGTATATACATTTATGGTACAAAAGGATGAATTTTTTTTATCATTTTTTATGTTTTCTATCACTTTATTTCATGTAATGAAGTGGGTGACTCGAATCTACTACGCCTACAAATTATAACTTGTTCCCCATTTTGGATTAGAACTTCTCTGTTTACAATTTGGATACTTCTTACAACAGAGATGCCAAATAAGAAAATAACTTTTTCTCATTCTTTTGTTTTCTGTGACTTCAGATTTTATAATGAAGTATTAGTTATCCTTGAGTCAAATCTACATTTACAACTGTTACTTGTTATCCAGCTTGGATTACAAGTTCTCTCTTTGAAATTTGGATTCTTTTTAAACTAGGGATGCCAAGTGAGATGTAGCAATGGTGGTGGGGACTTGAATGCAATTTTTCCTTTCTAACAGTGTCACTTCTTCATTGTATTTTTTTGGAAGATTGGTTTAATGGGCACTTCAGACCATGAAGAACTAGAAGAGATTCAGAATTGTGACAATGATGACATTGAAAAAGCTGAACTTGAAGAGCCAGAGGAGCAGATTAGCATTGCATCATGGACAAGCCAGATCACAATTCGAGGACTACTAACTAGCTTCCTCATTGGTATCATTTATAGTATGATTGTGATGAAGCTGAATCTCTCAACCGGGCTTGTTCCAAATCTGAATGTTTCAGCGGCTCTCCTTGGCTTTGTGCTTGTTCGAACTTGGACTATGCTGCTTGAGAAAGCTAATGTTGTTACAACACCTTTCACTAAACAGGAGAATACCATAATTCAAACTTGTGCTGTTGCATGCTACAGCACTTCTTATGGAGGTTGAAATTCTCTGACAATTTAAATTCAACTCCATATTTTTTTGTGTACAGAATAACTGAGAGTGTTCGTTCGTGTGGTTTTTTAACTTTTACTTGGTTATTTTCAGGTGGTTTTGGGTCTTATCTCTTGGGTTTGAATAGGAAGACGTATGAGCAAGTAGGGGTTGATACACAGGGGAATACTCCTAACACCAAGGAGCCTGGAATTGGGTGGATGACAGCTTTTCTCTTTGTGACATACTTTGTTGGGCTATCGGTATTGGTTCCCCTTAGGAAGGTATTTCTTATAAGGAGTAGCCTTCAATGTTTTTCACTTGATTAATTGAACATATCTGGTTGTCTAAAGGTTGTTATTCTCATTGTAGATGTGATGAATTTGATTAGTATTAGCTTGAAATGTGTTGCTTCGTGATCTGATCCAATGTATGCTATTTAACAGATGATGATCATAGACTACAAACTGACTTATCCAAGTGGAACTGCTACAGCTGTCCTTATTAATGGGTTCCACAGTCCTAAAGGAGATAAGATGGCAAAGTATGAACAGGCTTTTATTTTGCATTATTTGTCTATTTCAAGTTAAACATGGTAAATCCGTATACATGTAAAATTAATTTAAATGTTTCACAGGAAGCAGGTCCATGGTTTTATGAAATTCTTCTCATTCAGTTTCCTTTGGTCATTCTTCCAATGGTTCTATGCTGGTGGAGAGCAATGTGGATTCGTTCAGTTTCCCACTTTTGGATTGAAAGCATGGAAAAACTCGTGTGTGCTTTGCTTGCATCTTTCTTCTACAAGTGTGAACCATGAAAATAATTGCCCCTCATCATTAAAATGTGTGAATTTTGCAGATTTTACTTTGACTTCAGCATGACTTATGTTGGAGCAGGAATGATTTGTTCCCATATTGTCAACTTATCCTTGCTTCTTGGTGCTGTTCTCTCTTGGGGCATTATGTGGCCATTGATCAGGGGATTAAAAGGACAATGGTTCCCTGAGAGTTTACCAGAAAGTAGTATGAAGAGTCTTAATGGTTATAAGGTCTGAAACGAACTACAATAGGGGACTCTCGAAGCTAATTTGATTTCAGTTCTTCCTTTTCAAGCCTCAAGTAATCTTCCCCTGTTTTCTTGATGCAGGTTTTTATTTCCATTGCCTTAATCCTTGGTGATGGGTTGTACAATTCTGCAAAAATTTTGCTTTTTACTGCCACAAATATCCAAGCCAGCATGGAGAAGAGGAACCAGAAATCACGTAAATAACATGCCTCGTATCAAATTTCCAGTTTTTGGGTTATTATTCTCTAGTTTATTGTTCGATGTTAGACCTCAGACAACTACTACTTTGAGGACAATGTGAGAAAGAGGCAGATAGGAAATTCTCACTATGAAGGCTGTAGTCTGTCACAACAGGGGTAAATCATGGGAAAAGGAGGGAATTGATAAACAATAAAAGGGGAGGGAAGGATCTGGGAGAGATCAACAAACCTATTCTACACTAATTCTAAATTTTATTTTTCCTTTTGGTTTAATCAACTAAGAGAATGTTTGGCTATCATTAATTTTTAATCAAAACTGCATTCTCTGCCAGAAGTTACTTTTGCATCATTTTGTGATTATATCCTTGATTACTAACTTCTCCATAAGAATTTCTAGGAGACAAACAATAAAAAGAAACAAAAAATGAAATGAGGTTCTCGAAAAAACTTTTCATAGAGAAGTTTGTCTAAAAAAACATACCCCAAAGCTACATTTGGTATTTAACTGACCAAAAGTGATCTAAGTTGAAGAGGGGTTTATAGTTTCAATGATTCATTTTTCAAAGTGAAATCTCATATTGTGTGCAATTTCGATTTCAGATAACCTTCAGTCACATGATGATCTTAACCGCAACGAAGTGTTTGTAAGAGAAAGCATCCCTATATGGTTAGCACTGTCAGGGTACATACTGTTCTCTGCCATTTCCATCATAGCTATCCCCTTCATTTTCCCTGAGGTGAAGTGGTATTATGTGGTGGTTGCCTATCTTATAGCACCAACTCTTAGCTTCTGCAATGCTTATGGTGCTGGCTTAACTGACATGAACATGGCCTATAACTATGGGAAAGTGGCTCTCTTTGTGCTTGCTGCCTTAGGTGGGAAAAGTCACGGGGTGGTTGCCGGACTCGTGGGGTGTGGCGTGATCAAGTCTCTTGTTTCCACCTCATCTGACTTGATGCAAGATTTCAAGACTGGCCATCTCACCTTCACTTCGCCTCGATCCATGCTTCTTAGTCAAGCTATTGGCACAGCAATAGGTTGTGTTGTTGCTCCTCTAACATTCTTCCTTTTCTACAAGGCTTTTGATGTGGGAAACCCAGATGGTGAATACAAATCCCCATATGCCATCATTTATAGAAACATGGCAATTCTTGGTGTGGAAGGTCTTTCTGCCCTCCCCCACCATTGTCTGCAGCTGTGTTGTGGGTTCTTTGCATTTGCTGTGACTGCCAACTTGGTGAGAGATTGGAACCCCAAAAACATTGGGAGATGGATTCCACTTCCAATGGCAATGGCTGTACCCTTTGTAGTAGGTGGATACTTTGCAATAGACATGTGTATGGGTAGTTTAATTGTGTATGCATGGCACACACTAAAAAGCAAGGAGGCTAGTTTGATGGTACCAGCAGTTGCTTCTGGTTTGATCTGTGGAGATGGACTGTGGGTTCTCCCTTCATCTATTCTTGCTTTGTCCAAGATTCGTCCCCCAATTTGTATGAGATTCTTGCCAATCGATTAGAACTTCACTTGCAGAGGTGTGATCACATTTTTAGTCTTAGGTAGGAAGGGAATAATAAGTATGAAAATGTTAAACAAGTGTATGACAGAGTGAATAGTCAACACTTCCAATCACCTAGTGATTGATGTAAATAGCTTTGTTAGCGTTCTCAAAATCCTAGAAACTCTTGAAAGAATTGCTATAGCACTTAATTTTATGATTTTTAGCATCACTTTGTGCATTAGGTTAAAATATCAATTGAGGTATGGTAATTTTCGTTGTATTAAAATTTGTAAAATAAACTTAGATTCACCAAAGCTGGTAAATGAAAAAACATATTAAATACTTTTATTATTTATATCATAGTAAATGTGTGTGGGCAATATATGTTTCTTTCCATATATAATTTTTTGAGCTGGGTTTAATTTCTAAAAAAGTTCATCCTATTTTGGTCTTCGAGATTTATGTAGAATTTTTTCCTTTTCAAGTGTCTAATTCGTTAACTTAGTATTCATATAATTTAGGGAGTTCTAATTCAAAAAGTTTTAAATTAGCAATATACTCATAGAACTTTAGGAGATGCAGAATTACGTGATTGTTACAAGTGCTTTTCTTTCTCAAAAGATTTTAAATTTTAATTTTAGTTCCAACAAGATTTAGCTCTTTGTAAAAGTTTGACATCCTCATAAAATTTAAATTTTATTTTAATCGTTGATTAATTTTTTACCTTAATTTTAGGCAATAATAAGAAATGGTTTATTGTCCTTATTTTTTATACTAAAAAAATATAAAATGATTTTGATTTTAAAAGAGTTATGTTTAAAATTTTAATACCCAATTTTATTCTACCGAATATTATAATTTTTAAGAAGTTTTTAAGTAAAGTTCTTCATTATTTTTAGTGTAAATTATAAGAGATTGAAAATAATTGGTTATACTTATACATCCTATTAATTACTTAATAAATAATTAAAGATTATTTAAATAATTTAATGTTTGATGATAATATTACAAAGATATTTGAATTTGAATTTTATGTGATTCATTTCTTTGATTATATTATGTCTTTATATATATATATATATATATATATATATATATATATATATATATATATATATATATAGGACATAAACACAATAGGTACACACCCTTAAGTTTGGAATTCAAGTATATAATATGACAAAATTTGTATAAGGTGACTGTGTGGTCTATCAAGATAAATGAACTTTGGTAAGACTTAAAAAAAATTAGTTAATGAGCTTTGGAATTTATTGTTTGAATATATATATATATATATATATATATATATATATATATATATATATATATGGTGATCATTTTTTGTCTTTTTTTTGGAGTAGTAAGATTATCGGAGAAGTTCACGAAGAAAGAAAGAAGAAAGAAAAAAACTATAGAAAGAAAAATAGAGAATAGAAGTAAGAAAGTAAACTTTGTTAATTAAAAAGGAGAATGAATGCACTATTGTGCACACAAAGAAAACACAATACATAGAATAAAGGAAAGCAAAAAACAATGCAACAACTTAGTGACAAAATACCGAATAGGTGACATATACGTTATAACAGAGAATAAATAATTTATCATCCCCTCAAGCTGGGAATAAATATTCATCATTCCCAGCTTGGTACGTAGATTATTCAATATGGTAGGAGTCATGGGTTTAGTGAAAATATCAGCTGCTTGAAGGGTTGAAGAAACTCGAAGGAGCTTGATGATCCCTTTATTGATTTTGTTATGAACAATGTGGCAATCAATCTCCAAGTATTTCGTTCGTTCATGGAAGACCTGGTTGGAGGCAATGTGAATGACGGATTGATTGTTGCAATAGATAATGGTTGGGTTTGTGAAAAGGATACAGAGTTCGTGTAGAATGTATGCAATCCCCTGGATTTCACAAGTAGTAGAGGCAAGGACTCGATACTTAGCTTCTACAAAATTTCTGGACATTGTTTGTTGCTTTTTGGACTTCCATGAGATAAGAGAATCACCAAAGTATATGGAGAATCCAGTAATCCACTTTCTAGTATTAGGGCATGAAGCCTAGTTCGAGTCGCTATAAGCTCTCAAGTGGGGTTTTGTGTTAACTTTGAAGAGAAGACCACTGCCAAGATTACCTTTGAGGTAGCGGAGAATGTGATTTGCAGCTTGTTGGTGAGAAGTAGTAAGGCAAGAGGCAAACTAGCTAATGTGATTGATAGAGAAGGTGATATATGGTTTGGTGTTAGTGAGATAAATTAGACGACGAAAGGAGGAATCATCTTCTTCATTAAGAGGTGTGTTATCTTTTATGGAATTGGTACGAGAAGAATGTACCATAGGAGTGGGCATGGGTGCAAAATCTATCATGTTGATTTCATGTAGAAGGTCGCCATGAAGGAAAATATTGTTAAGGTCAAGTTGTTTGAGGATCCACTTGTTTGAAGCAACAACAACAAGTAATAAACGAATGGTGGTAAGCTTGGCTAAAGGGGCAAATGTGTGCAGGTAATCCAAGCCTTCCAGTTAGGTGTATCTCTTGGAAACTAGATGGGCCTTGAAGCGATCAACTGTGCCATTAAACTTGTGTTTTATTTTATATACCATCTACAACCTATAGTTGAAGGTCTGTGAAGATCCAAGTATGGTTGTTATTTAAGGCTTGTAGCTCATTATCCATAGTTTTTATCCATTGGAGAAATTTAGAAGTCTCATAGTAGTTGCGTGGCTCGATAAAAGCAAAAATGGACAGCATAGTGTGTTTAAAATTTGAGGACAAATTATCATATGAAATAAAGTTGTGTAAAGAATATCTTATTGCAATATTTGTGTGAAAGTCTTGGAGATAAGTGAGTGTTTGTCTTGTACGGGTGAACCTTCTGAGAGGGGTTTCAACAGTCTCAATGGATGAGATGGGATTAGTCTATCTAGTAGGTGTCACATCAGTTTCAATGGTCGAGGTGGTATCATCTGGTCCAACAAGAGTGTTTCCAATGAGGTTAGTAGCATCATTGTTAATATCAACATTAATAATATTCAAATCAGTATCAGTGATGTCATTATGAGTGGGTATGTGAAAAAACTATCATAATTGGTGGTGTAATTACTAGCTACGGGTAAAGAAAGACTGGTAGGATCATTATTTTTACTAGTATTATAGGGAAAATGGTTTCATAAAATTTAACATTACGTGAAACTTCTAATCTATGGTTATGAAAATTTAAATATAGGTACTCTTTTGTGTGAGTCTTAAAAATGAGAAAGACTTCATGAACAACTCTGTAGTTTACCTTTTTTCTATAAGAAATAAGAGTGTTAGAATAACATAGACATCGAAAAATACGTAGATATGACAAATCACACAAATTCCCATGTAGCTTTTCATAAGGGGTGTTATTATTCAAAAATAGGTGTAGACATACAATTAATAAGGAAAGTTGCATATTGAGCAGCAAAACACAAAAAGATAGAGAGAAGATTATATTGAAATAAAAGGGAATGAATAATATTTAAAAGATGTTCGTGCTTTTTTTCAACCACACCATTCTGTTCAGGTGTCTCTACACAGTTGGTTTGATAAATTATGTCTTTAAGAGAATCGAAATCATGTATATTGAATTTAGCTCCATCATCAGTTCTAATATTTTTTTATTTTGGTATTGAACTGGTTTTCAGTATGAGCAACAAAATCAACAATCAATTTTCGAATAACAGATTTATTTGTTAGAGGTAATAGCCATGAGAAATCATCAACTATGGTGAGAAAATATTTGTAACCACGCATAAAAAGAATATTGCAAAGCCCTCAAACATCCACACAAACAATATAAAAAAATTTTAGAACTTGAGGATACACTAGTAGGAAAAGGTAACTTTCTTTGTTTGGTCAAGTAGCATATATCACAGATATGGGAAGTGTCAACAGAAACATAAGGATATTTATTCTTTAAAAGAATTAAGCGCTTATGAAAGAAATTTCCTAGGTGAGAGTGTCATAGGCTAATTTCCTTGGGAGTATAATTTGAAGAATGCTTAATTTGAGAGTCAGATTTGTTCGTAGGAATGTTACAAACATATAAAGCAACATGCAACTTGACTAAACCAATCATCTCTTTCTTGTTGTTGTCCTGTATAAAACAACCATCAAGATAAAAGGTTAATTGATAGTTAAAAGAGAGAACTAATTTAGAGATAGATATAAGGTTAAATGTAAATTATAGCACATAAAGAACATAAGTGAGATAAACGTCAGAATTGAAAATAACTTTACCACTGTAACTGGCAGTGACATAATTTTCATTAGGCAAACTTATATGAATGGAGTTAATGCATTTGTAAGATGTAAAATATTTTAAAGATGTGATCCAAAAATTCTTATTCATGTTAAAATCATATACAAGACTGATATTACTAGTTGATGAATGAATAGCTGAAACAAATCCAATTTGATTGACTTGTGGTTGAGTGTTGTTTTGAGTGGCATGTTTTGATCTTCATTGTAGTTTTGATCTTCATTGTTGAGGGGTGAGACGAACATCAGCTACTTCATTGCAGTTTTGATCTTTTCCAACATCATTGTCTTCTTGTGTTGAAACATTTTTAACTTGAGACTGCTTGTTGTTGAAAAATTTATGGCCCGATGGATATCCGTGTTTTCTATAGCAAACCTCTATTGCGTGTCTGGTTCTTCCACAATGAGTGTAGAGCTTTCTATTGTTAGTGCCTCTTAAATTTTTGATTTCTTGGTTAGGGAAACCATTCTTGCGATAGTAGATCGTCTCGGTATGACCCAATTTTTCACAATAGGTGTAAGTTGTTAATCCTGTAACAACGTTATGATTATTATTCTTGACAGTAGCAACTAGATTACCAACAGACAATTACCTTTCTTGTTGTATAACTAGAGAAAAAAATTTTGGTAATAATTGGAATAGGTTCCATGAGCAAAATATGGGATTTGATATTGTTGTATTGGTAGTTCAAGCCCCTGAGGAATTGTATAGCTTGATTTTCTTTTCTTTGAACCATGATGTGAAGAACTTGACAGTTACATTTTTTCTTGCAGGTGCAAATAGGATCTGGGCAAAAATTATCTAACTCATCCCAGACAACTCTTAGCTTAGTGAAATAATTTGAGACACTCAAGTCACTTTGTGCCAAAGTAACAACTTCAAACTAAAGATCAGATATGCGAGCCAAGTTTTCTTGAGAGAATTTATTCTTTAATTCGTTCAAGATATCCATCACTTTGACCATCCGGATTATGTTTTGGTGTATGGATTTAGAAACCGATGGACCAACGACGAGACAACCATGTGATTGCATCTATTTCAGGGAGAGAAATTTTTTTCTTCTTTGGATGGTTGATCAGCAGTGCCAAGAACGAATTCAACCTTGTCTTTTGCGCTCAAGGTCGTGATCATTGACCTGTTTCATGAGTGGTAGTTAGATGCATCAAGAACTGTGAAACAAGAGTGACTGTTGGGTTCTCATTTGGGTGAAGATATAGAAAGCTAAGAGTAATATTTTCATCTGTCATTGAAGAAACAAAGAAGCCAAAAATGAAAACTAGAGAAAGAAGAAGATTGTCGAAGAAGTTCATGAAAGAAGTTCATGGCAACGGGGCGGGGCGGGGGCGGGTTTTGCCTCCTCGATCCCCGCCCCCGACTTTTTTAACCATCCCCGTCCCCGCTGGGTTTCGGGTTCCCGCCCGTCTCCGATCTATATTATTTTTAAAAAGATAATTACATTTATAATAAATTAATTTTATTATATATTTTTTATTTAAAAATAAATATTTATAATTTTATAATTATTATTAATTAAATATACATTTTAATTTATTATATTTATATTAAAATATGTATGTAAAAAAATATTTAATTATCTATATATAGAGAGAGAATATTTATAACATTATTATTATTATTATACTATTCAAATATTTGAATACTTATAAATTTTTATTATAATATTGTATTCAAACATTTAATTATATATATAAGTTAATTCATTTTTAAGTTTTCATTTAAAAATATGAAATATATAGTTTATAAGGAAATCTTTAATAAGTTAATTCTTATTTAATTAGTTCGAAGTAATAAAAGTTTAAATTATAAATTTCTTTTAATCCTTTAAAATACAATTATTTTATTAAGATAAAATTTGATATATGATAAATAAGAATAATAAGATAAAAAAATATGATATAATAAAACCTAATAAATATAAATTATAAATAAAATAATATTAGTTATTACTAGGATTTATGTAAAATATTTAGAAAATGATAAAGAAGAAAAAAATTACTTTGTGTTCATCAAATTGATTGAAAAGATTAAAAAATAAATAAATTGATGGGAGAAATTAAAGAAATGTAAAAAATAGAATGGTAAGAGAGAGATTAATGTAATAAATTAATTGATATAAAAGATTAAAAAAGACAAAAAAATTAAAAGTGGGTAGAAGAAAAATAAAAATTGATGAAATATTAAAAAAATAACATTATATGTAATAGAAAAAGAAAAGAAAATACATTTAAAGTATTTATATTTTAAATTTTAAATTTAAATATAAGTCTGGGCGGGGACTGGGTCGTGGTCGTGGTCGGGATGGGGATTGCATTATCCATCCCCGCCCCGACTTTTTAAAGCGGAGAAAACCTGAACCCACCACCGTCCCCGGTCAACTCGGGTTTTCCCCGTCAAACTCGGGGTGGGGATGGGTCGGTCCCCACGGGTACGGCTTAATTGTCATACCAAGAATGAAAAAAAAAAAGAAAAAACAAGAAAAAGAAAAACATATAATAGAACGAGAAAGTAAACTTTATTAATTGAGAAAAAAAATGAATACACTGTTATGCACAAAGAGAAAACACAATATATAGAGTAAAGAAAAAGCAAGAAACAGCATAATAACTTAAAGCAAATTTAAGAATGATGTCTTTTATTTAGTAATAAAATAATTTATGTTAAAATATATCATAGTTTTATTTAAAATTTATTTTTCGAGCTTTTTTATGCAAAATTATCTATTAAATTGTTATAATTAATTTTATTTAACATTTCTTTTTCAATAGATAATAAAGCCAATCCATTTAATCTTTGTTGAGACATGGTTGATCTTAAATAAATTTTTATTATTTTTAATTTTAAAAAACTCCTTTTAACTGAAGCAACTCGATACTTGGAATTGTTAACATTAATCTATAAGCTATATATGAATTTAGAAAAAAATTATTTTTTTATATAATTAAGAATGTCAATTAGTTTATCCTTTGGACATTTAATTATATAATTTATTCTTTGAATATAATTTGATGAAGAAAAGTGTCTAGAATATTTATCCTTTGGAAAATCTATATCGAGTAATTTTAATAGGACCATTTTCTACTAATAAATCTCTCAAATTTGTATCAATAGTCTTCCATTGGCTTGGATCATATATATTTTCATCAATAGTAGAATTATCATCTAGTATCTCAATCTTCTCTCGTTATCATGGATTTGAAAATTAGAATTATCCTCATTACTAAATACTCTTTCTCTATTGTTTCTTTCACCTATGTTTATATTGTTATTATCTTGTTCATTCAAAGAGCATCCACCTATATTTTATAATTCATTTTTCTTATCTATTTTTATAAATTTATCCATAGCTCCTTTTTGTGATGAAATTAAAGTCTCGACTTTTTTCTTCTTTTAGAGTTTTGAATAACCTCGATTCATATTTTCTAGTTAACATATCTATATATTTTTATATGAAATAAAAAATTATAATATATAAAACACTACTAAAGATAAGTATATAAAAAAGAATAAGTCGAAACAATAAAACTTGGTTTTTGTTGAGTTGTCAAGAAAATAAACGGTAAATAAAACTGTAAAGGCGCAAACGATAGATAGTAAATTGTATCCTAATATACAACAAGTTTTAAATTTTAGATTTTTACCTAATATGACGCATTGCAAAGAAAAAAATGTCAAATAGCTTCTTGCTTGAGTTGCGTTGCCTCCTTCTATCCCTTGAGATCAATGAAATCGAAACACACACAAGCAGAACACCAACAACCAACACAAATACACAACATATAAAAGATGACTCAGATGATAAATTGAAAATATTGAGTCATTAACTAATATATTATGTGTATGTATTAAACACTCAAATTATGTAGTATGAAAAGTAAAGAGAATGAATAGATGAAAACTAAAAGGTCACATAGAGAGAAGAGAAGATAAAAATTAAAACTAATTAGTAAAAGAATAAAGATAAAAAAGAAAAACTTTTGGACTTCTTTAACTATTAATATTAATTAACCAATTTTTTTCTTAAAAAAATTATGATTTATTAAAAAGAATGGTTAAAAATAATATTAGTATTAAAAAAAAATTGGGAGACCTTTTTTTTTTAGGGGACCTAAAGCAAAGACTTTAGCTGATTAGACCTTGAGTCGGACGTGTTGTAATAAATAATAAATAATTTATCATGAAGGATGACCAGGTTTTGATAAACTTGAAAGAAAAATTTGATTGAGCATACATTATAATGCAAATGGTTGTCACTAGTTATTTGTTGAGAATGATCACGTTTTGATTAGTTTGAAAGAAAGATTTGGTTAGTGAGCTTTCGAGAAGAGATAAATTGTTAATTTCGGTGTTTTATATTTGAGATCTTGGTTTGAGAGTTGAATATGGGTAGATATTAGGTTGTTTCAAAAAATTGAGCTTGAATCTTTGTAATATACTTGAGATCTTGATTTTAGTGTTGAACATGACAGTGATCACGTAATAATCCTTTGAATGACATCATTAGATAGGACCATAAGATCAACACCTGTTGCCAAACACTTTATCAGTACTATCATGAAGTATAGTCATGCTGTCACATAATTTGAATTGTTATTCATTGAATGGAGTGATATACAACAAAGTACAAGTTCTAAAATTAATTCAACTTCAAATGAAAAATTTGATGTTATGCACTATTAGACTTCTTTCTCTGAACAGCATCGCGGATGAGATTGAGCGAGTGTTCTAAATCATCACAAAGAAGGTAAGGATCCGGAATAACAAGTGGGTCCACTGCTACAGAAATGGTCATCTTTTTAGCATGACTTTGGAAATGGATTGTCAATGCCTGCAACAGAAATCAAAAAGGCTGTGCATTACTTTCATAAATTTTTCCACCATCAAGTCCTCCATGGTTGTTAGCAAGTTAAATCATTCATGGTGGTACTAGTAATCGTGTGAATGATTCAACTTACATGAGGGTGTCCATATACAGTAGGAGCAATGTATGCCACGGGTTGACCGAAGAAGCTTATTTCTTCCACGGGACCAGGCACATTAGAGAAGGTTAAGGTAGTGTTAGAGAGAACTGTTTGTGTTAGGGTAGCAGCAGCCTACAAGAAAGTCCAAAATGTAGAATAGTTTACACAAGATGAAAAATACTTCAAGTAATATCCATCACTTCATCAATGTAATCTTTTTCTTCAGTCATAAAAAGGTATAATAATGTTACCTTGACACCTAATAAATTGAGTATTGCCTTTGCACAAACGTTGGACAAAATTGCTTCCAATGAGTGCTTCTTCCTGTCGATTGTGTTCTTGGCTTGACGAACATATTCCAATGGATCTTCACACAAAGCAATAGAGAATGGGAGGATGATGTATCCTATCCAATTACCCCATTTTACTTTTGATTTCTCTGCCATCATATCTGCTAGATCCTAATTATCCCAATAATAGTTAGGACTTACTAATAGATGGAGATAGAGTTCAAATCTCAAAATGGTCTCCAAATGATCTAATTCGACAAACACTCACCTGTATTCCACCACCCGGTCTAATGTTAACCATAAGTGATGCCCTAAGGCGAATCTTCTTATGGACACTTGATCTCTCTTTGGCACCATTGATATTTGAGTTCACATCTGCTTGGAGATCGAGTGCCAGAAACAATTTATTCATGTTATTTGTTTTGCAAGGATACAAGTTTCAAAATTGCAAGAAATATAGAACCTTACCATATGCTCGATTCAAATAGCGAGTGAGCGCGGCTTGTGTTACCCCCAACATAACATCATTGATGGTCTAATTATCAACATTTGACAAACAAAAATAACAATCAAGACACAACTCATTGTCTTTTAATCAAGGAGACTTGTGCATGGTTACAATATTTTTACAAGCAATACGTAATAAAAGAACATAACTGAGGACTTACAATAATATATTATGTTCTCAAGTCCATTACAAAGTCACAATGAGCTTGATACATCAAAATAATGATAAAATTAGCTTAAATAATATCTTGGTAAAAAAGTCTTAATATATTATCACTCTTACAAAAAAAACTTTTATAAAAATACAATTTATTATAAAAAAAAAAACTATTGCACATTTAATTAGTGAATTATATTATTTCCCAAATTTTAATCTTAATTTTTTTCTTGCGCATTTTACCATCACAGTTTTTAAATTTTACTTATTCTTTCTCTATTTCTTTTTAAGTAATGTTTAAGGTTTGGTAAATCAAGAAATGTAATAAATTGTTTTAACTTTAATAAAATATTTGTAAGATATTATATTTTACCTCTTACATTTTTATATCACTTGAACATTAAAAATAAAAATTTCAAAAATCCGACCGTGAAATAGAAATCATTTTGTTAACTGCGTAAGCGTAACCCAAACCAACATAATCCTTAAAAACGAATCTGTTTTCAATATCGATATTAATTTGTTATTAATGCACGAGATGTAAAAGTTTAAAAATAAAAACTTGATGATAATAAATTGGATGATAAAATATGTAGGAATTATAAACTTAATGGTAAAATAAGTGAAGAAAACAAAATAATGAAAAAATAAAGTCTTCCGTAAAGATTGTTTCAATCCAAGTAAAGCATTGAGACATAAGAATGTTGCGATGAATTTCTTCTGAAAATTTTGAAAGAAACAAAACCTAAAAGAGGGAAGAGAAAATAAATTACCGTTTTCATTTCATTCTTGATTAGTTTGATATCATCCATACTAACAGTGCGATGCACAAAGCGCTTGTTATTTGATCCAACCCCAGGAGGACCCTTGAGAGGAGTTGGGGTGTCTCTGATGAAGAAAATGGTGAGAATAAAGAGCAGGACATCGAGGAGAGTGTGGCAGATGAGAAGTAGCCCCCACCAAATAGCGAAGAGCCATGAGAATGGAGTGGAGCGATGGCGTGAGGAGTGTTTGTTTTGGGTTGGCACAGTTGGCAGTGCAAGAGGGTCAGAGGTTTTGCGAGTGGCGGCAAGGAGGAGTGATATGAGAGAGGCACCATCGCCAAGGGAATGATGGATCCGAAATATGGCAACAGCTTCTGCATCTGAGGTTTTGATGTTGAGGATGTGCAGTTCCCAGAGTGGCTTGGACATGTCAAGTGGAGTTTTGATGAAATGGGAGATGTAGTCTTCAACGAATCTATCTGCCTGTTCTACGTTGGAATTGGAATCTATTTCTGGAACTATGACGTGCTTGTCTAAGTCAACTGTTGTTGGAATCCACTTTCTTTTCCTTCCCTCTTTAACCTGCACATCCACGATATATATATTATAATAGATGATAAACCTTAATTATCCCAAAAACAATAGAATATACAACGAAAAAGAAAAATATATAACATTACATTTTATAATAAGTTAGTAATAACAGAATTATGTATTTAAACTAAAATAGGTTATAAATAGAAAATTCAAGATATCTCATTACTGAGCTAGTTAATTTCTTGAAATGAATTTTGTAAAACACTATTTTCCTTTTTAGAAAAGCATACACAACTTCTGAATTATGAATGAAAGTTTTGAACAAAATGATAAAAGGGTAGAGTGATAAATGATTACTAACCAGCTTGCTGATGAATCTTGGATGCTTGAGCAAAGTTTGACCTAAACCTTCTCTAATGACTTGAGGATTGACTCTTGTCTTAAAACCCACTGCAGCAATGACATAACAGTTGATAGATGGTTCATGGAACATCTTCGCTGTAGGACTCAAGAGTTCACCCTTGTTCCATGTCATATTTTCTTTCTCCAACATATTGATTGTATCCACTGATATTTTCAGGATGGAAGAGTGTTTGTTGTGTTGTGTTGTCACAATTTAAAGAGCATTGATATTGCCAAGGTGGTTCAAAGATGTATCAAAATACCAGAATTAGCAGATTGGGCAGAGAATTGGGCACATTGAATGAATTTAAAGGTTTTCTAATACTTCAAATGTTAGATACAATTAGGCATGCTTTAATTTTCCATGTGGCTGTCACAGCCATGTCTGTCTATCTGTGTGTGGAAAAGAAAGCTAATTTGAAACCAGCCATATACATAAAGATGGAGTTTCAAAGATGCAGCAGGTTTTGGTTGTAATTGGACAAAGGAGAAGGTTGGGGGAAGAAATTAATGGTCAGAAAGGAGAGGGTTTTCCATTAAATTAATTCACCTGCCGTCACACTTCTCAGACCAGGAAAAAACAATCACGAAGATGGGAGAGGGAGAAAATGGAGAAGAAAACGATAGAAAATAAAAAAGGTAGAAATAAGAAAATAAATAAAAATATGAAGACTTTTCTAAATATTATCAGAGTCAAAGTAATTTATTCATTTTATATTATTCTTTTTTAGTAGTTTAATTATGAAGATGTTACAGGTGAGTTGAACCATATTCGTATGGAGAATCAATTTGTTCGGGGAGTATGTGTTGGATTTTTAATTTGATTCAACTCGTCTGGAACATCTCTAGAATTAGATTAATAAAAAATAATAATATAAAATAAATAAATTGCTTTAAATTAAATAATATCATTATTTAGTAATTTGTCTAATAAAATATTTTATTATTATTTAAAATATTTTGTCATTTACCCTTAAAAATAATTTTGAAAATGAATAATTTTATAACTTGGTTTATTTTACTTTAAAGAAATACTTCTTAGCTTTATTTATTTTTTAAAAGTAAATATAAAAGAATATGCTTTCTAAAAAATATTATGCATAAATCATAATATTAATACATAAAAAATATATATATGAAAATGTTATGCTTTCAAAAACATATATATATATATATATATATATATATATATATATATATAAATATGAATAGTTATTTACCAAATTAAAAAAATCAAATAAAATTATATAAAAATACTTAGTTATATATAATAGAAAATTCTTTTTTGTGTTTATATTTTGAAAAAAAAAACGTGTTTTAGTTATTTGTGCAAACTTTTGTTATCTGAACGTTATCAAATAATTTTCTTACAAGAAAAACCAAACATGTGATTGTACATTTGATAATAAATGTAAAAAAAATTATGTATTTAATATTTATAATATGATATTTTATTCTTTTGATCTATACCATTAAAAGACTAATGAAATATTATGTTATTGAGACTCGTGACACTACATATTCTAATGACATAACATTTTGTTTATTATGACAATTTCTTTATTAAAGATACTAATGGCAAAGATAAAAAAATTAGTTATAATAGTGCAAAGAGAATATATATATATATATATATATATATATATATATATATATATATATATATATATATATAAGTTATAATAGTAAAAAGACAATATATATAGATCACAAAATAACAAAATACATATTATATATATTAGAATATAAAAGTGATTTAAATTTTCACATATTTTAATAGATGAATGAGGGTTTTTTTTTTAAATTTGGTAACTTATAAAATTAGAGCTTAATATCAAGAAGTAGTAATGTTAATGTTCTTTACCATTTTTGGAGCATACAAATAAGATTCAAGATAAAACTGATGTGGAAAAAAATAGAGAATGGGGAAATTTTCATAAATTATAGTAGTTCATTATCATATTAAAGTTATATTTAATTATTTATTCACCCAAATAAAATGAATTTAACTTACGCTCAAATTTTTACAATAATTATGAAAAAAAAAATAAGAAAAATTACACTAAAATTTTAATTCCTATAAAGATAAAAATTACATTTGCATCTACGAGACCTGATCCGGTCTATCCTAAATTTGTTAATGAGTATCTGACTAAATCGAGTGTTAATTTATATTTTTCATTTTAAAAAACTAGGGATGAGTGAAGATGGATAATATAATTTTTTTTTTTGGTCTTCCTTGATTTTATATTTAAATCTAAATTTTAATTTATTAATTTTTAAAGTATTTTTTTATATTATATATAAAATATTTTTTTCTATATTTGATACTCTTTATTTTTCTCTAACTTACTTCTTCTTCTTTTTTTTCTTTTTCAACCTCCTAATTGAAATATTACTTTTCTCTTCATATTTGTTCTTTCATATTTTCTTAATTTTTTTAATCAATTTAACAAATATAAAGTTAATTTTTTCACTACAAGAAAAAACACATTTAGCCACCGAAATTAGCGATCGAATTTTTTCGGTCGCAATTAGCTAACCGATTTAATTTTGGTCGCAATTAGCTGACTCGATTTAGCGACCACTTTAATTCGGTCGCAATTAGCGACCGATTCAGCGACTACTTTAATTCGGTTGCAATTAGCTGACCGATTTAGCGACCAAAATATGATTTATTTTAAACTTTTTTATTTAGCGACCGAAATAACGACCAATATTTTGCGTCGCAAAATTTCGATCGCTAAATCGGTGGCTATTTTCATACTAAAATAAAAAAATCATTTAGCGACTGATTTAGCGATCGAATTACAAATTGAAATAGTGACCGAATTAAAATCGGTCGCTAATGAGAAAATAGCTGACCGAATTGAAATCGATCGCTAATGAATATTATTTTTTTATTATATTTAAATTTTTTTATAAATATACTTTAGTTGTTTTAGTATATTTTTTTAAAAGTAATTTATTTTTTAAAAATATTTTAATTTTTAAAATATACTTTAAAAATAAACTTTGGTCTCAATATTAACAAAATGAATTGTAATAAATCAAATTTATTAAAAATTTAAATTGTAATAAATTAAGACTAGAGTGATGTTAACTATTCAATACATTGTTTAAGAAAAGTTTAATAACAAATATTCTTGAATTTATTTTTCAATTGAAAATTTCAATTGAAATTAAATTATATTTTAAAAATTTATATTAAAAAATTGAAGAAAATAGAGATTTAATTATACTTTTAATAAATTTAACATAATAATAGTTTTGATTTTTATTTTTAAATATTTATTTTAATTTTTTAAAACAGAGAAACTATAATTTTAGTTTCTAAATACTAAATTTAAAGAATTAAATTTATTATTATTTAATCTTTTAATTTTAGTATTAAAAATTTAAATGATATTTTATTAAATTAAAATAATATTACAATATATTTTTCTACTTTGAGAATGAAAAATATAATTAAACTAAAACTGAAAATATTATAATACATTTTTGAACTCTTTTTGATTAATTTTTTTCCTAATTTTTTATAAAGTCAATTTTAATATTTAAAAGTATTTAACATTTTGCTTTCTGAAATGTTTTACGTATTACCAAATTCCAGTTCTTAATAACCTCTACAACCAAATTCCAGTATGCAGAGAAACCAGTGCCCAAATTCCAGGCACCAAACAATACAAAAAGAATGTAAAGAAATGAAAAAGAAAAAACTAGAATGCTCAAACCAGGTTTATGCAATTCTCATTGTAAGTGTTTCTTCTTCAAAAGAAATCAAGTTGCCTCAAGAAAGATTTTCAAAGAACTTCTCAAAAGCTGATGCGAATCTTTCTTGAAAAGAGTCTTGAAGTTTGCTTGATTGATTGCTCGAGGATGTGTAAAAGATGATATTCAATGTATGTTAAAAAAGTTCAAGCCAAACTGTTTTTATAGAAGATTTTCAAAACTACTTGGTTTAATTAATCTGTTAAAAGATTCTTTTAATCTGTTAAAAGTGCAGTTTTAATCTGTTAAAACTTCTTTTAATCCATTAATACGTTCTTGATTCTTTAACAGATTTGTTTTAAGCGATACGACAACGTTTATATCAATTAAAACACTTTACAAAAAATCTTCTAAGTTGATTTAATCGATTGTTTCAGCGATTTAATCGATTGAAATACTTGCAAAACTTTCTTGTAAAACTTTTCAAGTTATTTTAAGCTGATAAAAATAAGTTTTAATCGATTAAAACGTCTGTGTAGAAATTTTTAAGTTGTTTTAATCGATTGAAACGAGATTTAATCGATTAAAAGAGTTCTGATCGGTCATAACTAAATTCTGATCGATCATAACTGATTCTGATCGGTCATAATTGCATTCTGATCGATCATAATTGCATTCTGATCGATCATCCTGAACCCTTAAGTGGTTTTAATCGATTAAAATCAAGTTGTATCGATTAAAATATTGTAAAAACATTTCACTTGACATTTTAAGTAATTTTAATCGGTTCTATCAAAGTCTGTATCGGTTAAAAACTTGTTTGAGAAAGCTTTTGTCAAAATACTTTGTTTTTAATTGTTAAAAACATTTTTAGAGGCATTTTGCAAAATATTTTAAGTGAAGAAACCTCATGCAACGAAATCTTTTAATTTTAGTATTAAAAATTTAAATTATATTTTATTAAATTAAAATAATTACAATATATTTTTCTACTTTGAGAATGAACAATATAATTAAACTCAAAATTGACAATATTATAATACATTTTTGAACTCTTTTGGATTAATTTTTTTTCCTAATTTTTGATAAAGTTAATTTTAATATTTAAAACTATTTAACATTTTGAATTCTGAAAGGTTTTCTCTAATAGCAAATTTAAAAACATAATATTCAAAAAAATAGTTAATGTAAGTTTTCATTATGATCAATTATAATTAGAAATGATAGATCATAATTGAGAAGATATGATAGCGGTTCCACGTTAACCGCTATCTAAACTATAATTTAGATAGCGGTTAAGGGTTAACCGCTATTATAAGTGCGCTTTTAAGAGCGGTTCCTGTGGAACCGCCATCTAAAATGTATTTCGCTTGAGCGACAATGGTCTCGCTCGAGCGAAACGCCCCCTGCACAAAATTGGCATTCTCGGGTTGTATTTCGCTTGAGCGACTATAGTCTCGCTCGAGCGATATCTGATGAAAAAATGTATCAATAAATAAATAAAATATAGTTAGATAGTGGTTAAGGTTTAACCGCTATTAGAAGTGCTCTTTTAAGAGCGGTTCCGAGTGGACCGCTATCATATACAACCAGATTTTTTTATTCGATCGATTAGATTTTCAAAATGATCGATCATATTTGATAATTTTTTCAAATAATTAATTATAATCGATTAGTTTTCTAAATTATTGATTAGAATTGATTAGTTTTTCAAATAATAGATTAGAATTGATTAATTTCAAAATATATACTAAAAAATTATAATTAAAAATATAAATTATTTAAGAATATTGACTATTGTAAAGATAAAGTTGAACATGGGAGGAGATGAGGATGATAATATAATGATAGAAGTTACAAAAATGTAGAATTGAGAATTTTGAAACAAAAAAAATTAAGAAAATAGAGATTTAATTACACTTTTAATAAATTGAAGATAATACTAGTTTTGATTTCTATTTTTAACTATTTATCTTAATTATTTAAAACAGAGAAACTATAATTTTAGTTTCCAAATACTCAATTTAAAGAATTAAATTCATTATTATTTAATCTTTTAATTTGAGTATTAAAAATTTAAATTATATTTTATTAAATTAAAATAATTACAATATAATTTTCTACTTTGAGAATGAACAATATAATTAAACTCAAAATTGAGAATATTATAATACATTTTTGAACTCTTTTGGATTAATTTTTTTTCCTAATTTTTGATAAAGTTAATTTTAATATTTAAAAGTATTTAACATTTTGAATTCTGAAAGGTTTTCTCTAATAGCAAATTTAAAAACATAATATTCAAAAAAATAGTTAATATAAGTTTTAATTATGATCGATCATAATTTTAAATGATCGATCATAATTGAGTGGAAATAATAGTGGTTCCACGTTAACCGCTATCTTAAGTGCATATTAGATAGCGGTTAAGGTTTAACCGCTTATTAGAAGTGGTTTTTAATAGCGGTTCCAGTGGAACCGCTATCATATACAACAAGATTTTGAGATTCGATCGATCAGATCTTCAAAATGATCGATCATATTTGATAATTTTTTCAAACAATTAATTATAATCGATTAGTTTTCTAAATTATTGATTAGAATTGATTAGTTTTTCAAATAATAGATTAGAATTGATTAATTTTTGAAATATATATTCAAAAATTATAATTAAAAATATACATTATTTAAGAATATTAACTATTGTAAAGATAAAGTTGAACATGGGAGGAGATGAGGATGATAATATAATGATAGAAGTTACAAAAATGTAGAATTGAGAAGTTTGAAACAAAAAAAATTAAGAAAATAGAGATTTAATTACACTTTTAATAAATTGAAGATAATACTAGTTTTGATTTCTATTTTTAACTATTTATCTTAATTATTTAAAACAGAGAATCTATAATTTTAGTTTCCAAATACTCAATTTAAAGAATTAAATTCATTATTATTTAATCTTTTAATTTGAGTATTAAAAATTTAAATTATATTTTATTAAATTAAAATAATTACAATATAATTTTCTACTTTGAGAATGAACAATATAATTAAACTCAAAATTGAGAATATTATAATACATTTTTGAACTCTTTTGGATTAATTTTTTTTCCTAATTTTTGATAAAGTTAATTTTAATATTTAAAACTATTTAACATTTTGAATTCTGAAAGGTTTTCTCTAATAGCAAATTTAAAAACATAATATTCAAAAAAATAGTTAATGTAAGTTTTAATTATGATTGATCATAATTTGAAATGATCGATCATAATTGAGTGGATATAATAGCGGTTCCACGTTAACCGCTATCTAAAGTGTATATTAGATAGCGGTTAAGGTTTAACCGCTATTAGAAGTGGTTTGTAATAGCGGTTCCAGTGGAACCGCTATCATATACAACCATATTTTAAGATTGTGAAGTCTCGTTGTATTTCGCTTGAGCGACACTATACTCGCTCGAGCGACATCCGATTCTAACATGAGGTCTCCCATGTTACATTATCCGGCTAACTTTGATCGACGTTTACGCAGGTCAACATTCGCTCAAGCGATAATAAGGTCGCTCGAGCGACGCGACCTGCACAAAATTGGCATTCTCGGGTTGTATTTCGCTTGAGCGACAATGGTCTCGCTCGAGCGACGCCACTTGCACAAAATTGGCCTTCTCGGGTGGTTTTTCGCTTGAGCGACACTGTCTCGCTCGAGCGACATCCACATTTTTTGGTTATGATCGATTACATTTTCAAATGATCGATCATATTTGAAAATATATAATAGCGGTTAAGATTTAACCGCTATTAGACGTGCTATATAATAGCGGTTAAGTTTTAACCGCTATTAGAAGTGCTATTATAATAGCGGTTAAGATTTAACCGCTATCATATACAACCACATTTTTCAATTCCCTGTCTCGCGCCACTTATCCCCAAATAACCCTAACTCTCGCGCCTCACTCACCCATTCCCTGTCTAGCCCCCTCACTTGCTCCCCCAAGTCGGCCCTCACCCTAATCCAACCTCCACCAAAGCTCCTCGTCAACCGGACGCCACCACCGTGAGCCACCGCGCCACACCTCTCGTTGTTAACCTCCTCCGCACCCTCTCGCCACAGCGCCACACCTCCGTCCTTAACCTAATCCAACCAAGGTTTGGCTTGTTTGAATGTATATACTTGTTATTCTCTTGCATTGTGAATAATATAGGAGAGATACTTTTGACATAATTTCTTTATCTCGTTTATTGTAGGTGGATTTGTGAAGTGGATAGGTTCTTCGATCCCTCTTACTCGCGGATTTGGTGGTGCTTGACGGACCAATTTGGGAACTACTCGAGACTGTACGCCCTCGGGTTAACCATTTGTAATTTGTTTCACTTATCTGTTGCATCTTAGTGAAAAGAAATTTCATAATTATTGGGTTTACTTACACAATTATTTGGTGGTCTGTATCATACGTACTGCATAAGTAGTGGATAAATACCTTGGAAAAAATGTATTAGAAAAACGTAAGTATTGCATCACATGAAGTGAATAATGCAGTTTCACTTATGCTGATTGTTGTAGTTAATTTGCAAGAATAGAAAAACATAAGTAGTGCATCACATAAAGTGAATAATGCAGTTTCACTTATGCTGATTGTTGTAGTTAATTTGTAAGAATAGAAAAACGTAAGTAGTGCATCACATAAAGTGAATAATGCAGTTTCACTTATTCTGATTGTTGTAGTAAATTTGCAAGAATAGAAAAACATAAGTAGTGCATCACATAAAGTGAATAATGCAGTTTCACTTATGCTGATTGTTGTAGTTAGTTTGCAAGAATGGAGATCCCCGTTGGTAGAATGTGGATGAATATATTTCAAGTGAGGATGAGACTGAGAGTGATTTTGATGATATAGATACTTCGGTAATTCATACATTAAAATTATTTTTACAATTGTTAAATTTGATTGTACACCTTTATTTAATATTGCATATATATACATATATATATTGATATGATTATGATTTAATTATTTGCGAGTGAATGAGTGGTAAGCTAAGCGACACGTTTGGGTGTAGAAAACACAATCGGGTAATTCATTGTTTCAATTGTTTAATTTTATGCATGTTACATATGTAATAAGATCCGCTTGTAGATGCCACAAAGGGGTAGAAGTGGTGGTCGTAGACCACCTCATCGTGGTGGTCGAGGTGTACTTGGTTGATGATAGAGGTTCACCCAGCCCTAACTCTCCTAGTTTTGTTCGACCAAGATCCATGGAGTCTACTAATCCTATGTTTGTAGAACGCACACCTCCCTCAACTCAACAGGAATCTCCTGTAGCTATAGTAGGAGAAACAATTCCTACTTACCTTCTCGCTGAGGCGACATTTGGTCAACCTACACAGTGCACTGGGTCGATCGCAACCGAGGTTGAGTCTGGAAATATGGTTGATCAAAGGCCATGGTTACAAGTAGACAAAGAAGAGTAAGTATGTTTTAATTTAATTATAATTCTTTAATATGAAATTTCTTAATAATATCAATCCCACAATATGTTTCAACACAGGTTTATACCAACGAAATGGTCCTCCTGCTATAATCTCTAGAATCATCAAACAAAAATTTGATGAACCAAGTCCCACTTGGAGAAAGGTTTCACTTGAGCTTCGAGATAGATGGTTTGGAGAGTTCAAGGTAATTTGAATTATAGTTACATTAAACAATGTCATTTCATTCTTATAAATTAAATGTTTGTTGTGTATTTTATTTATGCGAAAGAGTATATATGGGATGTGGAACAAGAGCAAGCCATAAGATCTGTTTTTGATAAGAAAGGTTCTCGAATTTTAAAAAACTCAATGAACAAAGTTAGGAAGGGTAAGGATATGGGAATCTAGATACCGCCAGCTGTTCGAGCATCTTTGGACTTACATTGGAGTTCTCCAGATTTCCAAAACAAGAGTGTCATTGCCAAGGCTAATCGAGTTGTTGATAAGGGTGTCTCGACTTCTTGTGGGGGTTCCATATCTACTGTAGCTCACTTTGAGAAGATGGTAAGTTTATTATATTTTTATATAAGTAATTTAATACAATATATTACACTTTAGGTAATGAATTTTGTCTCATTTTAATGTGTAGACTACGGAGTTTCAACGGGAACCAACCGTTTGGGAGGTTGTTGAGAGGACAAAGAAATTAAAGAGCTGGACAATGGGTCAATGAAAAAACTCGTTATCTTGCTTGTATGTTTAACATCTAAGTTATAGTTTATTATTCAATATATGTTTTCTTCATAATAATTATATTTCACTTCATTTTTAGGAACAATATATGCAGCGCAGAGAAGAAGTCCATCAACAAAACTTGCGTGAAGGCTCATCTTCACAAGAGTCTCCTATTGTCTCTGTTGATGATAATCAAATATACATTTCAGTTGTTGGAGGTGAAAATAAAAAAGGAAATGTGTATGGACTTGGTACATTGAGCAAAAAGTTCACTACTACATCGGGTTCTCAATCTTCTACTCAAACTCCGAGTACTTCATCAAATTGAACAAATGCGTGAGACTATTGAAAAGTCAAATGCTTGAATTGGTGGCAAAGCATAATAAGGAGAAGACACTTGAAGAAGAGATGCGGGAGTTGAGGAACAACCAACGCCAACAAGATGAGCAAGATGAAGCTTATTTTACAACATATTCAAATGAATAGTCATCCTACTACAAGTCAACATGACACTAGTCAACATGACACTGACAATATACCGGAGGACTAATTTTCAATTTTATGATATTAAGACTTTGAATCTTGAGTAGTTGTTAAGTTCTTAAGTTTCATTTGTGTTATGTTTGGATGAATTAAGCGAGTACAAATTTTGTAAAATTGGATATACAAAATTTGACTTTAGTTCTTAAGTTTTCATTTATGTTATGTTTGAATGAATTAAGCGGTACAAATTTTATGATTTGAATAATTTGACTTTAGTTCTTAAGTTTTCATTTGTGTTATGTTTGGATGAATTAAACAGGTACAAATTTTGTCAAATTGGATATACAAAATTTTAAACAAAAATTTTCAGATTTGGTTAGATTAGCAACCGAATTTTTGGTCGCTACAAATTTATTATAATATACAATTCAAATTTAGCGACCGATTTAGCGACCGATTTAAATTATTATTTAAATAATTCAATTAATATATTAGCGACCGATTATATCCATCGCTATTATTTTTAACTTTGTCTCCAATTTAGCGTAATCGATTTTAATTATTATTTAAATAATTATATTAATATATTAGCGATCGAATATATCGATCGCTATTTTTTAAAATTTTACCACGGATTTAGCGACCGATTTAGCTGATCGATTTATTATATTATTTTCGATCGCCATTTTGGTCTCCAAAGAATAAGTGACTAAATTATTTAGCGACCACTTTAGCGACCACTCGATCGGTCGCTATTTAGCGACCGATCTGTAAATCGGTCGCTAACGAATTAGCGACTTGCCCTTTTGCGACCAACCATTTCGGTCGCTAATTTCGATCGCTAACAGAATAGCGACCGATTTTTAGCCATTAGCGACCAGATTGTTTCGATCGCTAATACCGTTTTTTATTGTAGTGTTTTTATCTTTCTCTAAATATTTTATTTTTAATTTATCTTTATTAGATTTTATTATGTCAATTTTTTTATTTTTTTATTCATATTTAATATATATCAAATTTTATTTTAATAAAATAATTATATTTTTAATTATTAAAAAAAAGTAACAATTAAAACTTTTATTATTTTGTATTAATTAAATAAAAATTAACTTATAAAATATTTTTTATAATTTATATATTTTATATTTATTAACATTTTAAAACAACAACTTAAAAAATAATTAATGTATAATCAAATGTTTAAATATATATATATATATATATATATATATATATATATAATAATAATAATAATAATAATAATATCCGTCATAAAAAATATTAAATATTTTGAGCACCCTAATAAAATATAATTACACTCAAAGAATAAAAAAGAAACAATATTAGCTAAGAAAATATCAGTTCACGATATGAATAATGGGGATAAAAGTGATCTTATATGTATTTAGCTCAATATGAGACCTTATAGTCATTGATTCATTAGAACAATTGAAAAAGGTATTTTTCTCTTGTAACTAATCTCAAGGTTTTAGAAGATGTTTATACTTTTTAATAACAAATTGTCTAAAGATTCAATAAGATAGCTTGCTTTTAGTTTTCTTATCAACAAACTAGATAACCTCTTCATGAAAAAAAGTTTAATTTGTGTAAAAAATTTAATTCCTTAAACAAAATCAAAGACACTACATTTCTTATCAAATGTAGTAAAAGTATAAGGTAAAAAGAAAAAAAATAATAGAAAAATCCATACATTTTCATCGATGAGACTGATTATAAGAAATGGAATTAGCGATAATAACATGAACCAAGTTAAAATAGTCTTAAAAACATAATAAGACATTAAAAAGCAACACTCAAAGTATAAACAAACAAAATACTTAAATTAGCAGTGAACACACAAGATAGGGTTTAATCCCCATAATGCATTTGTATATCACTAAGTTGTGTATGAAGATCTTCAAGTTGGGTATCTATGTGAGTGAACCTAGATACACTTAGATTATGATGAGTCTTTGATATCATCTATGTTATATGTGTGATAATTATGACAAGTGTCAAAACTTATCAACATCATAAGCTATGGAATCTTCATTATGTTTGTCTCTGTACAAAACATAAATACACTTTATCTAACTAAATCTTCAATCTAGAAAGAAAGATGCAGGAACTTTAGACAAAAATTGATTAGAAGTTAAAGGTATTAAAAACAGGACTTACGAATTTAACATTTATCACCAACCTACCATAAGTAATGTATTTAACGTGTATACTTGAAAACATCTAAAGCTTCTTCAAACTCAAGCAAGCAAATGAATAACAAATGATGAACATAAACCTGGAATAATAAGAAGAACACAATGCAATAACTACTTTAAAGAAAAAATTGTTACAGTGACAATAATTATCTTTTGAAAACCTATATAAAGAAGAAAAGAATTAATAATATAAAGTTGTTGTCAAAATACAAAACATTCTTGATGAGCTTCTATAAAGAGTTTAACTTTACATGTCATTTCAAATCTTTGAACACTACAAGAAAAAACACATTTAGCGACCTAAATTAACGACCAAATTTTTTCGGTTGCAATTAGTGACCGATTTAATTCGGTAGCAATTAGCAACCGATTTAGCGACCGCTTTAATTCGGTCACAATTAGAGACCAATTTAGCGACCGAGTTAATTCGGTCACAATTTAGCGACTGATTTAGCCACCGAAATATGATTTGGTTTCACTTTTATATTTAGCAACCGAAATAGTGACCAATAGTTTGCATCGCAATTGGTCGATAAATTAGTAGTTATTCCATACTAAAATAAAAAAATCATTTAGCGACTAATTTAGCGATCGAATTACAAATTGAAATAGTGACCAAATTGAAATCGAGTCAGCTAATAAGAAAATAGCGACCAAATTGAAATCGGTTAGCTAATGAATATTATTTTTTTATTTTATTTAAATTTATTTTTTTATAAATATACTGTAATTGTTTTAGTATTTTTTTTACAATTTATTTTTTAAAAGAAATTTATTTTTTTAAAATAATTTATTTTTTTTAAATAAACTTTGGTCTCAATATTAACAAAATGAAGATTAAATTTAATTTTAAATTACTAAAATAAAAATATTATTAAAAATTTAAATTGTAATAAATTAAGACTAGAGTGATATTAACTATTCAATACATTGTTTAAGAAAAGTTTAATAACAAATATTCTTTAATTTATTTTTCAATTGAAAAATTCAATTGAAATTAAATTATATTTTAAAAATTTTTATTAAAAAAATTAAACATATCAAATTATCACATTTTAATTCCTCATTAACTTAATTAATTAAAAAATTACAATTTTAATCAAATTATTACAATTTTATTTTATAATACTTTATTTTTAATCTAATTTTTAAATTTATTGCTTTATTATTATGAATTATTTAACCATGGTTGTTTTCATATAATTGATATACCAAAAAAATTTATATCAATATACATTAGATAATAAATATATTATTTAATTAAATTATTTATAAAAATGTATTTATCTTTAGTTAAAATATTTTTTAGTTTAAGTATACTAATTAATATTTTTCATTTTTAACATAATTAATAACAAAGATTAAAAATAGACTGCTAGAAAAGTTAAAAATTTAAAAATAATCTATTTTATAAATACTAAAAATAAACCATATTTAAATTAATTAAAAATATATTTAAATTTATATTCAACATACCTCAATTTTACTCAATAAATTCATAGATCACATCACTTAAATAAATTTTTTTTCAAAGCCAAGTTTTTCTTGTCAGTTTTTTGAAAAAAATAGTTAATATAAATTAAGGTTGTTCCTTTTTAAAATTTCAACTTTTTTATATATTGGATTTTCATTAAAAATTTTCTAAAATTGCATAAGAAAATAGAGATTTAATTATACTTTTAATAAATTTAAGATAATACTAGTTTTTGTTTTTATTTTTAAATATTTATTTTAATTTTTTAAAACAGAGAAACTATAATTTTAGTTTTTAAATACTAAATTTAAAGAATTAAATTTATTATTATTTAATCTTTTAATTTTAGTATTAAAAATTTAAATTATATTTTATTAAATTAAAATAATTACAATATATTTTTCTACTTTGAGAATTAAAAATATAATTAAAATAAAACTGAAAATATTATAATACATTTTTGAACTATTTTTTATAATATTTTTATCATTATTATATTTTTGGATTAATTTTTTTTCCTAATTTTTTATAAAATCAATTTTAATATTTAAAAGTATTTAACATTTTGAATTCTGAAACTTTTTCTCTATTAGAAAATTTAAAAACATAATATACTAAAAAAGTATTATACATAATTATTTCATCCAAATTTTTAATAATATGATAAGTCATCAAATTCGTATATAAAACAAATTTAATGATGGATTAAAATACAACAACATTTATAAGAAACTATTTATTTTTATTTATGATGGATCAAAAGTGGAAATACATTTAAATTTATAATTTTATTTATGAAACACATTTAAATTTATAATTAATAAAATAATGAAAATCTTAATATAATATGATACTTTTAGTTTTTATAAATTTAAACTTACTTTTTTTAGTTTAGTTTTTAAATTTTATGTATTATTATATTGTTAATTGATATACTATAATAAATTTATATAAAAATAGTCTTTATCTTCAAAATTCACTTCTTCAAATTCTATCTTTATATTTTTCAACTATTTCTTTATAGTTAAGAAGGTCAACATTTGTGCACACACTTAAATATAATATAAAGTAAAGAGTATTTGTTTATTCTATTTTATTTTCAATCTATAATTTGAGTTTTTTTAAATATATTTTATATTTTTAAAATTAATAATTTTATTGTAGTTATCTAAGTTTTTTATGTGATGATTTTAATTAATTGATATTATCAAACCATTTAATTTAATTTATTATAGTAAAAATCATAAATATAAATTTTAAAATAATATTAATTACTTTAAATTATAAGAAAATAAATAATAAAAATAGAAAATAAAGTATTCTATAAAAGAAGGCTAATTATTATAAAGATAAAATAGAATATGGGAGGAAATGAGGATGATAATGTAGTAAAAATGATAGAGTTTTAAAAATATATAGAATTTGAGAAGTTAAAAAAAAAGGTTAAAAAAGGATATATATATATATATATATATATATATATATATATATATATATATCTAAGTAATTGGATTAAATTTATTATACCCTTATATATTATTATACATTATTAACGTAATTTTAGTTTAATTAAAAATTAAAATACAAATATATTATATTATACTATACTAATATACCATTATATTATAATATTTGTAATTTATTTTCATTGTGTATAAATTTATATTTTAAATTTTGTCTTAAATATATAAATATATAAAAATATAAATGTATAAAGATATTAATGTATAAAGATATAAATATAAAAATATATAAATAAATATATAAAGATATAAACATAAAGATATAAATATATAAAGATATAACTATATAAAAATATAAATATATAAAGATATAAATATATAAAAATATAAATTTATAAATATATAAATATGAAAAGATATAAATATATATCTTTAATATTTTGTACATGTAAATATAATTTATATATATTTTTAAATTTTTTTCTAATATTTGTTTTTAAAAATAAAATATTATTTTAAAATTTAATATTTTAATTTTAATTTTTTCTTAAATATATAAAGATATAAATGTATAAAGATATAAATAAATATATAAATATATCAATATATAAATATATAAATATATCAATATATTAATATATAAATATATTAATATATAAATATATAAATATATAAATATATAAATATATAAATATAGAAATATATAAATATGTAAATGTATAAATATATAAATATATAAATATATCAATATTTAAATATATATTAAAATATATAAAGATATATATATATATATATATATATATATATATATATATATATATATATAAATATATATATATATAATATATATATATATATATATAAATATATATATATATATATATATATATATATATATATATATATATATATATATAAATATATAAATATGTAAAGATATAAATATATGTAAAGATATAAATATATAAATATGTAAAAATATAAATATATATCTTTAATATTTTGTACATGTACATATAATTTATATATATTTTTAAACCTTTTTCTAATATTTATTTTTAAAAATTTAATATTATTTTTAAAATTTAATATTCTAATTTTTATTTTTTTTAATATATAAATATATAAATGTATAAAAATATAAATGTATAACAATATAAATAAATATATAAATAAATAAATATATCAATATATAAATATAAATATATCAATATATCAATATTTCAATATATATTAAAATATATAAATATATTTGTATTTATAGATTTTATATTTCTTTATTTATAAAAGTAATTGGATTAAATTTATTATTCCCTCATATATTATTATACATTATTAGCGTAATTTTAGTTTAATTAAAAATTAGAATACAAATATATAATACTATATTAATATACCATTATATTATAATATTTGTAATTTATTTTTATTGTGTATAAATTATAAAATTAAAATTTTTTTAAAATTTTAATGATAATTTTTTTAACTAATATATTACAAAATATTTTTTAATACTTTAATAAAAATAACTTTTTTTAAATATTTTCATCAATTTAAAGTATAATTTTTTAATATTTTTTAGTCTTTTTTTAAATGTGAATATCTTTAATATTTTAGATATGTAAATATAATTTATACATGTTTTTAAACCATTTTTTTAATATTTTTTTTAAATATAATATCATTTTTAATATTTCATATTTATAATTTTTTTAATATATAAAGATAGAAATATATAAAGATATAAATATATAAATAAATATATAAACATATAAATATATAAAGATATAAAGATATAAATATATAAATATGTAAAGATATAAATATAATTTATATATATTTTTAAACTTTTTTCTAATATTTATTTTTAAAAATATAATATTATTTTTAAAATTTTAATATTTAAATTTTTAATTGTTTCTTAAATATATAAATCTATAAAGATATAAATAAATATATAAATATATCAATATATCAATATATCAATATATCAATATATAAATATGTCAATATATCAATATATAAATATAAATATATAAATATATCAATACTTAAATATATATTAAAATATATAAATATATTTGTATTTATAGATTTTATATTTATAAAAGTAATTGGATTAAATTTGTTATCCTTTCATATATTATTATACATTATTAACGTAATTTTAGTTTAATTAAAAATTAGAATACAAATATACTATACTAATATACCATTATATTATTTTCATTTATGTATAAATTACAAAACTAATAATTATACATAAATATATAAATATATTTGTATTTATAGATTTTATATTTATGAAAGTAATTGGATTAAATTTATTATTCCCTCATATATTATTATCGTAATTTTAGTTTAATTAAAAATTAGAATACAAATATACTATACTATACTAATATACCATTATATTATTTTCATTTATGTATAAATTACACTGTGTATAAATTACAAAACTAATAATTTGTATATTATACTATACTAATATATTATTTGTGTACTATACTAATAATATAATATACTATACTAATATATTATTTGTATACAAAACTAATATCATTATATTTTTATATATAGATATATAAAGATATAAATATATAAATATACAAATATAAAAATATATAAATATACAAATATACAAATATATAAATATACAAATATAAAAATATATAAATATACAAATATATAAATATACAAATATATAAATATACAAATATATAAATATATTAATATATGTAAAAATATAAAATATAAATATATGTAAAGATATAAAGATATAATTATATAAAAATATAAATATATAAATATGTAAAGAAATAAATATATATCTTTAATATTTTGTAAATGTAAATATAATTTATTTGTAAATTATTCTTTGAAAAGTCCTAGTAGCTTAGTGGTTGGAGTTTCAACCTTCAACTCTAAGATACCGGGTTTGAATCTTGACAATGAGGGTTATGAAGAAAAATGTAAATATGTGATTGGTTTAGCGACCGATATAAATCGAGTCGCTATTTTTTTAACTTTGTCATTGGTTTAGCGACCGATATAAATTGGTTGCTATTTTATTAACTTTACCACTGATTTAACAACTGATTTAAATCGGTCGCTATTTTTTTAACTTTGTCATTGATTTTACGACCGATATAAATCGTCGCTATTTTTTTAACTTTGTCATTGATTATTGGTCGTTATTTTTTTAACTTTACCATCGATTTAGCAACTAATTGAAATTGGTCGCTATTTATATATTTATATATTTATATATTTATATGTGGGATGTGAAGGTGCGCTCGAGGATAAAAGTGAGTGTCGAGTGAGTTTTCAAAATTTGATGTCAAATTTGTGAGCGAGCCTCTTTATATGAGTTTATAATTTAATGACTGAATATAATCTTTATAATTTATTTATATAATGATATAAAATAATTTATTTTATTTTATTTTAATTTAATCTTTTTATCTTTTTTTCTTCTATTATTTAATTAAAATTCTTATATTATAATAATTTTTTTAATATTAAATACTTAAATATTTATTTTTAAAATTATTTTTTAAAATTATTTAATTTAACAAATTATTATAAATTAATCTAATTATGATTAAATTAAATTATTAAATAAAAAAGTATTTAATTGTTTAATTAGGTGAATAATTAATTTATTAGAATATATTTAAAATTAAGTAATTATTATATAATTTTAAATATTTAATTTTTTTAATTTAATGTTGATTTTTAAAAATATATTTTAAATCTGTCGGTAATGTCCGTTGGTAACTAACTATTAATTTACCGAAATATATATCCGATCAATAACTAATTGTTTATTTAAAAAATGTTAATTTACCGATGGATATTTCGTCGGTAATTAATTGTTCATTTACCAACGGATATATCCATCGGTAAGACAAAATTCCACAACTACTTTAAATCTGTCGGTAATCACTCATTTTTTGGCAACTACATATCCATTAGAAAATATTCGTCGATAATTAATATTTTTCTTGTTGCAATAATTGAAAGAAAAAAAAAAGATGGAAAAGACTTAAAAAATGGTAGAATTATATCACTTAAACTTTGACATTCATCTTAAATTCTAAGATATCAGGATAAGATCGAAAGAAGAAAAAAAAATCATGTTACAAAAGAGACAAAATTCTAAAAACAACTCTCTAATTTTAATCATTATGAAGATTATTGGGTTGATGGAAATAATACATCTTGAAAAGTCTCACATCCCCTAGAATAAATAATGAAGTTGATGATAATAACTATATAAAAGACTCAAATTTTGTGATATTTTGACATCCTAGTAAAAAATGCTTTAAGCTTGTATTTGAATTTTCTTACACTCTTATAGTAGAGTGTTGAGAGGTTTAGTTTAAATTTTTTCTTTAAAGAGTGTGGGTGTATTTTGTTGAATTATTGGCAAGTGTATCAAAATTATCAATCGTAGTATAGTATTTCAATTAAATAAAATTCAATCCCACGAGGAATGGTTTCAATGGAAATTTCCAATTATGCTTACTAAGTGGAGTAAAACAGATTGGGTGTTTTGCAATAAGAGTTGAATTGAAATTAAATGACAAAGAACTGTAAATTGTTGAGAAAATATCAATTAAAGACACTTATGATTGGCTTCCTTCCTTATCCCTCTTTTGTAATGGCTATGTCAATTAAGAACGTCAATTAACCTAATAATGTTGATGCCACCTACTCAAATCATCCATGTTGATTCCTCACATAATTAATAGATTTTCCAGCATTAGGTTTAGGGTGTTAAGTAATTGATACATTCATTCAATTCCTGGCAATTAACGTAACAAATATTCTTACCGTGATCTAGGATTCAAGATATATTTTCCAATCATACCTCAAACATCAAGAATAAATCATTCCAAAGCACAAAGGATAAGAATAACAACATCAAAACATAGATTAATATCTCAAAATATCACCATGATACAAAAGAGTTCAAAGGAAGTGCACTGAATCCTAAGAGAATGAAGTTAGACACTCATGTTGGCCATTACAATGCTCTAAATGTGGAAGAAGTGAAGAATTGATGAAGATCGGACGAAACCCTAGTAGTACTCGCGCCTATTCTTCTCCAAAACTAGTTGCTTTTCTTAAAACACATCTTCTCTTTTTATAGGAAAAATTGGACTTTTGGGCTTCGCGTCTTTAGCTCGAGCGAGAACTTTCGCTCAAGCGAAAGTTGCCTATTTTCGCTCAAGCGACAAAACGCTCGCTTGAGTGAGTGAACTCCAGAGAAGAATAACTAACATTTGCTCAAGCGAATTTTCTTGCATTTGAGCGACTGACTTCTAGAGAAGAATAACTGATATTCGCTCAAGCGAATGTCTATCTCGCTCGAGCGACTTTCATGTTGAAAATATTCTTCCTTCTTCCAGTTTTACTCCAATTATGCTCCGTACTCTTGTATCAAGGTATTCTCAAATTCATCCTATATTGGGAGAAAAATAGATTAGAATTAACATAAGTTAAGTGGTTTCATAACAATTCAAGGCATAATTATATCAACTTTTTACCACTTAACAACTTTCCCCAACCTAGAATCTTGTTTGTCCCAAGCAAAGTAATTTTCCCAAAACAAAATCATCGCCTATTATCACTTTCTCTTCCAGAACCATAACATAAAAAATTTTCATATGTGATGCTCATAACTCCAAATGAAAAATAGAATACATAAGCATTCAAGTTACAGAAACTAACAAAGAATAATTAGTCCTCAACTATCCTCAGAGAAGCATGATCTCTCAAATAAAGTTATATATAATCATCTTTAATTCTCACAGGTAAGTGTTTATCTCATTCAATCACTTCATTTAGACAATCTAATATTGATAATCATCTTCAAGCAATCAACATTTATTAAGCAAGACTTAAATAAAAAGTCTTTTAAGGCTTGTAATGGGGCTGAGCTAAGAAATAATCATTGGTTTTTCTGGAATATACAAAAATATTTGAGAAATTCAAATCATATGAATGATTCTTGATTAACATTTCCTCAAGTCAGGTTTCAAACTTCATGCTTTTGTCCCTAACAATGATAGTAAGTTAATAATCTCACAAGTTATTATTCCCCCCTTTTGACTTTTTTTTTTCTCATGCTTTTGCATGTATCCTTTTTTGCTTTGCCAATTTTTAAGCTTTGTTTTTCCTTTTCCTTTACACACTTAATAACACCCCAATAATACTCGTAGGACAACAATAGCAATACCCAACAATAGGAAAAATAATAACATTCATACTCATTTCCTTTCTCAAATATAAGAAGGTAGATAAATAGTGTTTAGGCTTAGGGGTTCTGTTTAAGAACAATATTATTTTTGGCTTAGAAAGGGTTCAAATGGATGTCCTATAATTAATGCAAGGTTGGCTATTTGACTCTGAGTTATATCTACTACAAAGAAAAAAATGCCTTTATCATTTTCAAGTTATATCAACATGCAATCACATCAAAGAATCAACCAATACCAGTTATCATCACAAAGTGTTGACACTCAATTTATTTATTTTTTGTTCTCTACTCACCTGGGTTTTGGCTAGCTTCTCCAATTTAGTTAATTATTAATTCTCCTCATCAATTCCTTTTCACTATCATACTCATCATCCCCAAAACCACTTGTTATCAGGGCAATCAAAATGGTTTTCTTCAAGTTCCAGATTTGAATTAGACAATAACAATAATTTCATAATTGGCTCTAATCCAAATTGTATGGGACAACAATTTAATCACATCAATTTAAAACATTCACCACATTAAGTGTCAATTCAAATATTCAAAACAAAACAAATTAAAATAATAATAATAAACTTAAAAACATCCAATTAACAAAACAAATAACTTAACACACCAAAAAAAAAACTTAAACTTAAATTAAATTGTTGTCTCCCTTTTATTCTTCTTCACTTGCTGATTCTCCTTCTTCTTCTTGTGCCTCCGCCTCAGCTACATACTTTCTCACCCCTCCCGGAAAAGTTGGATTGTCCCTAGGCCATTGACGTAAGATTTCAAAGTCTTGAGGAGAAGTTCATTGTGTACCTGGAGCAATCTTGCAAAGAAATAACCTAAGGAAGAAAAATGCACAAAAAACTTAAACTGCAAAAAGAAAAAAAAAAAACAAATTCAAAACATTGGGTTGCCTCCCAAGAGCGCTTGTTTAACGTCTTCAGCTTGACGCCTATTTGCTTTAGGGCTCATGCAGGTGAGTGATCAAGGTGATCTATACGCATTCTCCATCCCTTGATTGTCCTTGTGGGAATGAATTTATTCTTTTCATTGCGAATAACCTTACGACTGTCAGAGATTGGATAAATCATACCTGCTTTAGGAAGTTTCAGTACCTCTCTTTGAACAACTTCCTTCATAGTCAGATTGAGATGTCTTTGGGGTTGTGCAACAGGCTTGTAATCTTGTTTTTCAGTTGAGATGGGTAATTCCTCCAAAGTATCTATTCTGAGGCAATCTTTCTTGTCTTCCAGTTGTTGTACAACTTCAAACAGATTAAAATTAACTTCATCATCTCCACTTCTAATTTTCAACTTGCCCATGTCAACATCTATAATTACTTTTGCTGTCTTCATGAAAGGTCTTCCCAGTATAAGAGGAACTTCAGTGTCTTCCTTCATATCCATCACAACAAAATCAACTGGAAACATAAATTTATCAACTCTAACCAAAACATCATCCGCCACACCATAATGGAATTTTAGAGATTTGTCAGCTAACTGTAGTGTCATTCTTGTAGGCTTTACTTCCAAGTCTCCTATTCTTTTAAGCATATAGTCAAAGACATTAGATTTATACTAGCACCCAAATCAAGTAATGTCTTACCTACTTGTAATGTCCCAATTGTGACTGGTATAGTGAAACTACCAGGATCTTTGGACTTTTGAGGTAATGATTTCTAAATTATAGTGCTGCATCCTGCTTCTAGCTCCACTATTTCTGCAGTAAATCTCTTTTTCTTAGTTAACAACTCTTTCATGAATTTTGTATAAGTCGGCATCTGCTCCATAGCTTCCATAAATGGAATATTAATATGTAAATGCTTGAAAATATTCATGAATCTTGCAAACTGTCTTTCTTTATCTTTCTTGGAAGGATGACGAGGATATGGTAAATCCTTTAGTTGCGGTATTTGACTCTCATCTTTCTCCCTCTTTTTCTCACTCTTTTTTTTTCAGTATTTTTCTCTTTTTCTCCTTCACACTCATCTTTCTTCTTTTCATCCTCTTTTTCTTGTAGGATTTCCTTCTCTACAGCCAGGTTGTCACCAATCACTTCTCCTATAACCTTACCACTCCTTGTAGTTATTGAATTGCATTGCTCCCTGGGGTTTGTTTATGTGTTAGCTGAAAGTTGTCCTCCTTGTTGCTGCTCAGATAATTGCTTAGTCAGTTGGCCTATCTGGGTCTCTATATTTCTGAATGAAGCCTCAGTATTTTTCTGATTAGCCATAGTGTTTTGCATGAATTTTTCTAAAGTATCCTCCAATTTACTCATTCTGTCAGACATTGAAGCATAATGTTGTTGCTGCTGATGATATGGAGGTTGCTGATATGACTGTTGTTGAAATGTAGGTTGTCTAGTAGATGAGCTAACACCTTGGTTCCACCCAAAATTTTGATTTTGATTTTTATTTTGATTTTGATTCCTTATCCATCCTTGTGCAAAATTATTCTGATAATTGTTGGACTTAGGGAAATTACCTTGTCTGCCTTGACTACTACCTTGAGCACCCATATAATTAGCTTCTTCTTGCTGAATGTTGTCTTGATAAGAGCATTGTTCATTTGCATGATCACCTCCACACACATCACAACTCATCTGTTGATTAGGAATGTATTGTACTGTGTGCATTTGTTGAGGTAATTTTTCTATTTTCTGGTTCAATGCTTCAATTTGTTGGGTCAAAAGTTTATTCTGGGCTAAGATAGCATCTGAGGTGTTAAGTTCAAGAACTCCCTTTCTTTGAACTGGATGTCTATCATGTTGAGCCTGTTGGTCTGTAAAAGCTAATGCATCAATAATTCTTGTGGCATGTTCAATTTTTACATCCAACATGGATCCTCCTGCTGTAGCCTTTAATAGCATTTTTGCATCATATTGCAAGCCAGTATAGAAAATATTTAACTAAGCAATGTCATCAAATCCATGATTTGGGAATCTTCTCAACAATGATTTAAATTTCTCCCATGCTTCACAAAATTGTTCATTTGCTCCTTGTCTGAAAGAAATGATGTCGGATTTTGCTTTGATGTAGTGGGATGGTGAGAAAAATCTGTTCAGAAACTTCTCTTCTACGCTACTCCAATTAGTCAAACTCTGATTAGGATGTGCCTTCAGCCATTCCTTTGCCCTACCTGCCAAAGAAAAAGGAAATAATCCCAAATATGCAGATTCAAGATTTGTTGCTCTAAATCTCATGGTACCAACCAACTCATAAAAAGTAGACAAATGAATATAAGGGTCTTCATGATCCAATCCAGTGAATTGATGAGCACTAATCAAGCTTAAGAAAGCTGGATTCATCTGCAATGTTTGATCATCCGGTATGGCAATGCTGGAGAAGTATCTTGGACCTTGCTGCATAGCATAGTTTCTGAGAGTTCTTCTAGGCGGATTTGGATCTGAATTTTGATTTGGATTTGGTTTCATATTTGCTCCTTCTTCTGCCATATCTTTTATAATTGGGTCTGGTAAATTGAGTGTGGAAGAAGAGTTAAATGCTTCTCCTATGGCTTGTTCTTGAGTTTCCCTTCTTCTTCTACCCCAATTCCTCTGAGCGGTTTTTTCAATCTCTAGATTATATTCTAACTGCTCTAAAGATACCTATCCTCTTAAATGCATAAATCAAAAGAGTAACTCAAGCAAATATTAGCACAAGACAATAATTAAGCAAAATAAAACTGAAAAATAAAACAAAATAGAAATAAAAATAAAATACTCAATAAGCTAAACAAAGAATTCTCAAAGAACACCGTTTCCCGGCAATGGCGCCAGAAATACTTGTTGAATTATTGGCAAGCGTACCAAAATTATCAATCATAGTATAGTATTTCGATTAAATAAAAGTTGATCCCACGAGGAATGATTTCAATGGAAATTCCTAATTATGCTTACTAAGTGGATTAAACAGATTGGGTTTTGCAATAAGAGTTGAATTGAAATTAAATGACAAAGAACTGTAAATTGTTGAGAAAATATCAATTAAAGGCACTTAGGATTGACTTCCTTCCTTATCCCTCTTTTGTAATGACTATGTCAATTAAGAACATCAATTAACCTAACAATGTTAATGTGACCTACTCAAATCATCCATGTTGATTCCTCACACAATTAAGAGATTTTCCAGCATTAGGTTTAGGGTATTAAGCAATTGATATATTCATTCAATTCCTGGCAATTAACATAACAAATATTCTTACCGTGATATAGGGTTCAAGATATATTTTCCAATCATACCCCAAACATCAAGAATAAATCATTCCAAAGCACAAAGGATAAGAATAACAACATCAAAACATAGATTAATATCTCAAAATATCATCATGATACAAAAGAGTTCAAAGGAAGTGCACTGAATCCTAAGAGAATGAAGTTAGCCACTCATGTTGGCCATTACAATGCTCCAAATGTGGAAGAAGTGGAGAATTGATGAAGATCGGACGAAACCCTAGCAGTAGTCGCCTTCTCCAAAACTGCTTGCTTTTCTCAAAACACATCTTCTCTTTTTATAGGAAAAATTGGGTTTTTGGGCTTCGTGTCTTTCCCTCGAGCAAGAACTTTCGCTCAAGCGACAAAACGCTCACTTGAGCGAGTGAATTCCAGAGAAGAATAACTAACATTCGCTCAAACGAATTTTCTTGCGCTTGAGCGACTGACTTCCAGAGAAGAATAACTGATATTCACTCAAGCGAATATCCATCTCGCTTGAGTGACTTCCATGCTGAAAATATTCTTCTTTCTTCCAGTTTTACTCCAATTATGCTGACAATTATGCTCCTTACTCTTCTATGAAGGTATTCTCGAATTCATCCTATATTGGGAGAAAAATAGATTAGAATTAACATAAGTTAAGTGGTTTCATAACAATTCAAGGCATAATTATATCAACTTTTTACCACTTAACATATTTGCAGTCAAAGGACATGGGAGAGAAGTTTATATGTTGTAAAGATTTTCACACAGTATTATTCTCTAGTTATCATTAGATACCGATTGTAGTTTTTTCTTCAATTTTGGAGTGGTTTTTTCTCCGATTTTGGAGATTCCACATTCTATTATTATGTTAATTATTTTTCTCTTATTTCTCTATTAGTAAGGTAATTCTCGGGAATAAAGATGGTGATGTTCTTCATGATATTTTTTTCCCATCAGTTATGGTATCAATATCAATCATCAAAATAAAAATAGTCAATCAATTCATAAATTAATCAAAACAAAATAATTACTTACCAGAGAGGAAGAATGAGCTTTTATGAAAGGGAAACAAGGACCACCACATTGAGCAAGAGGGAGGAGCAAGCAAACTAAGGAAGGAGTGTGGCGCGACCAACTACAAGAGAGACTCACACAAGGAGGAGGAAGGAGGAAGTAACGAAAATAAGCGAAAAGATGAGTGGGGATAGATTTAAGAAGATACAAAGACGATTATTACTAATAATCGTCGTCTTATAAAGAATACAACATGGTTAATAAGCATTCATCATCGAATAACTACTTTCACCAACATTTAGCGACAGATAAATAATAATCATCGTTGTATATTTTATACAACAACAATTATTAAATACTCGTCATTATATAATTAGTGATATTTTTAAAAACGTCGCCGCAACGTTTTTTATAATGGCTTCAAAATAACGTCCTCATTCCCCTATTCTACATTAGTGTTAATTTCCAAATAAAAATCCTAAAGAAAAATTTTAATTAATTTTAAGAATTAAAACCACTGATTTAAAAATAAAAAACAATCTTATAAAACAAATTTATAAATGTAATAAAACAATTCCATAACATACTAAAAATAAAATTTGCTTTGTCAAGGCTTCTTAATCCTGGAAAGAAATGGAAGAAAATAAAGTTAAGTTTCCTTTTTTTAAAATTGTATGATAGCTAAAAGGAAAGAAAAATATATGTTTGTTACTCTTTTCCAAAAAAATTATTTTGAAGAAAACATAATATTAAAAGGATGCTTATATCAAACTTAATATGCATTCTATTAACATAACAAAAGTTTTATTTAATTGGTACCAGAGTCCATATTTTTAAACTAAATTTGAGTTGAAAGTGTGATTTAAAAAAAAAAAAAAAAAAAAAAGACTCCATTAAAAATACATTAGACAGTACCCATTAACTTTGAGCCGGTCCATTTCTATAGGCCGTAACTGACGCTAAAATTGCTAATGCACATCCATTCCTACTAATGCCACCGCTAAAATAGCTAACCCCTTCTTCCCGTTAATTAGAGCATATTTGTATTTATTTTTATTGTTTTTACTTCATACTTAACTTTTTAAAATACAAGTATTTTTTTCTTTAATTTCAGTTTAGATACCACTTTGTAATTTCAGTTTTATTTATTTATTTGTATTTATAGTTTGATTTTCTTTTTCTCTAGATTCTTTAGAAAATTCTAAGTTGCTATAAATTTTCTTTATCGAAAAAGTTACGAAAGTAATGACAAAATTATTAATTAATTAATTATTATCTTCTTCTTTTTTTCATTTTATCATATGCATGCGAACATATGCGATATTCATGGTCATAATTCATTTATTTTTATTTGGTGAAAAACATTATCCATTTATTAGCGTAAACATGTTTATAGGTATAATTTTATATTTTTATTTTAAAAAGAGTGAGAGATAAGACTCAAAAGTCATTGAAAATAGCATCGAAACCCGCAAAACAATATAAATATTAAATATAATCTTTTAAGATAATCATGAATTTGATTTTTTTTTAAATATTAATTAAAGAAATAGTTTTAAATAAATCAATTTTTTTCATATTTATTATTAGCATGGCACCAAATGTTATATATTATTTTAAGTCTTAATATTTTAATTGCGTTGAAAATATTTTATCTTAACTTAATAGATTTTTAAATTGTTGCTTTCTGCGTTGATTTTTTTGAAAAAAAAATATTTTTTGCAAAGACATTCACTACAAAAAAAACACTTATTATCTACGGGTAAAATCGAGTAGGTAATGCATTCACCTAAACAAAATATTTTTATTTATTGTTTTTTTGGAACTTTGAAGATTGGCAGGATTCGAACCTCCTCTTTATTATATGTTTGAAACTTGAATTATTATTAGATTAAGTGAATTGTCATTGGCAGTGATTCAACTCAATACTTGAGTTGGAGATCGATACTCCAACTATTAAGCTTATTAGGATATTTTGATAATAACTTACAAATAAATTATATTTATATTTATCCGTGTAAATATATAAATATAAAATATATAAATATAAAATATATATAAATATAAAATAAGTAAATATAAAATATATTTATATTTTGATATATTTATATATTTATATATTTATATATTTATATATTTATATATTTATATATTTATATATTTATATATTTATATATTTATATATTTATATATTTATATTTATATTTATATTTATATTTATATTTATATTTATATTTATATTTATATTTATATTTATATTTATATTTATATTTATATTTATATTTATATTTATATATTTATATATTTATATTTATATATTTATATATTTATGTATTTATATATTTATGTATTTATATATTTATATATTTACACGAATAAATATAAGTATAATTTATTTGTAAATTATTATTAGAATATCCTAATAGTTTAGTGGTTAGAGTATTAGTTTTCAACTTTAAGGTATTAGGTTCGATTCTTGCTAATGACAATTCTTTTAGGGTTTAATATAATTTACCTAATATCCGTTTATCTATGGATTTTTATCCGTGGGTAATATCCGTAGGTAATGTAAAATTTACCTACGAATTTTTATCCGTAGATAATACTTTGTAGATAATAGGGTTTTTTTTTAGTGATTAATCTTATGTTAAATCACAATTAACATTTTAATCTTATCCGTAGATAATACTCTGTATGTTAAATTTTTTTTATAGATATATAATATTTTAATTATTTTTGTTACTAATTGTTAAATCACAATTAACATTAATTATAATTAATATATTTTATTTATGATATAATATTCCCGGATTCCGTTTCTTATCTATCGGTCGGAATTTTAACATTTGGCCGTAGTGTTATATGTGTGTGTATATATATATAGAAAGAATAAATTAGTGATTTATTTTAATTTTTAGTATTTATTTTTTTACTTGATAATTAAAATGATTTATTATTTTAAAATATTATATTCTTAAAATTAAATAATTAAGATAAAAATAAATATATAATTTTTTACTCTTAAATAAATGAATTTCTTTTTTTCTATAAACTTTGTTTACATTCTCTTTAGAAAGAAAAAATATATATCAAATTTTTTTTTCTATGCATGAAAACATTAGTAGAAAATTTAAAGGTTCATGTTTGGACCCTCTCACTACAAGAAAATCGCATATTACCGACAGATATTTACCGACGGATTTGTATCCGTCGAAAAATAATTATTACCGACTGAAATTACCGACTGGATATAAAATATGTGTAGAATTTGATCTTACCGACTGGATATATCCGTCGGTAAAATAATAATTAGTTACCGACGGATATATCCGTCGATAAATCCGTTGGTAATTGACAGATGAATTTACCGACGGATATATCCGTCTGTAGAATCTGTCGATAAATTAATAATTAATTATCGACGGATATATCCGTCGGTAAATTCATTCGTAAATTACCGACGGATATTTCCGTCTGTAAATTATCAATTAGTAAATATTCAACTAATTAAAAAACTAAATATTTTTTATTTAATAATTTCATTTAATCATAATTAGATTAATTTATAATAATTTCTTAAATTAAATAATTTAAAAAAATAAATATTTAATTATATATAAATATATAAATATATATAAAAACATATAAACATATTTAATTGTATATAAATATATAAATATATATATATATATATATATATATATAATATATATATATATATATATATATAATATATATATATATATATATATATATATATATATATATATATATAAATATATACATATATATAAATATATATATATATATATATATATATATATATATATATATATATATCTATATAAATATATATATGTATATAAATATATATATATATATATATATAAATATATAAAATATAAATATATAAAATATAAATATATTAAATATAAATATATTAAATATAAATATATAAAATATAAATATATAAATATATAAATATATAAATATATAAAAATATAAAAATATAAAAATATAAATATATAAATATATAAATATATAAATATATAAATATATAAATATATAAATATATAAATATATAAATATATAAATATATAAATATATAAATATATAAATATATAAATATATAAATATATAAATATATAAATATATAAATATATTAATATATAAATATATAAATATATAAATATATAAATATATTAATATATAAATATATAAATATATAAATATATTAATATATAAATATATTTGTATATAAATATATTAATATATTTGTATATAAATATAATTTATTTGTAAATTATTATTGAAAAATTCTAGTAGCTTTAGTGGTTGGAGTATCGACCTCTAACTCTACAGGACTCGGGTTTGAATCCTGCTAATGACAATTCTCTTAATATGATAATAATTGAAGCCTATAAAAATGTAATAGGGAAAAATAATTAATAATAAATAATAAAAATATAAAGTGAAGGGGTATTCTATAAAATAAATAATCTATATACTTAAAATATTTAATAAATAATAAAAATATTACCGACGGATTTTGACCGTCGGTAATATCAAAATTTCTTGTAGTGTCTGTTTTAGTAATCAGGAAAAACCTATAGCACTCACATATCTAAAAACGTGTTCCTAAATTATAGGTAAATTATAGTTATGATTCCTATACAACGACGGAAGATTAATTAAGATTACAATGGGATCAATTAAGATCATAATTGGGATGAGCTGAGATCATAATGAAGGATTAATTAAGATCATAATTAGAGATAAACTAAAAACAATATGGAGGATGAGTTAAGATCACACTGAGGATCAATTAAGATCACAAGTAGCACAAATGTATTATTGCCAATTGGTAGATGCTAATATGTTAGACATAATGATTCCTAAGTAGTCCTGAGTTTGAGAATGAAGGCGGAAAAGGAGATGGAGCGGTGCATGACGACAATTCAAGTGTTGCTGTCGACGTAGTAGAATAGGTTATCGTTGGGGCAGGGGAGGATCTTGCCGCCAAAGCTGCACATGAAGCACATCGACGACAACACACCGTGAAAATGGTCAGAGCGAGGGGAGGAGGTGACGGAGTTGGCATCTAAGTAGTGAGAGTGTGATGTTATTCTCCAGCGAGTGTGGAAGTAGAATCGTTGCTTTAAATCGTGAATTCGATGTCAGAGACACATACATTTCTCGGTGCCATTATTATAGCAGCAGTTCCCATGTATTTTCATCATGATAACAACTTTAATGTTATCCTTGGTTACTCTGATCTGATGGCATTCTGCTGCTCGAAAACATTATTGAGCTTACCCTCTTTGCTGCAAAAGCTCAACAACTCGTCAATCATGTCACTTTCTTCCTAACAAATGTCGTGTTACCTTTTCTCCATGTGCTCGTCAATGATCTTGTCGACAAAACCATCTAAGCGACACGTGCCTTGACCAACCTTTTATTCAAACCCTAAGGATCAACCCACCAAAGACACGGGATAGAGTCCGCAATGTTAAAGGCTTAAAACAACTTTGAAAATTACTCAACAATTGAAATGAACTCATCCTGACACTCTTGAGAACGAGATCCAACAATTACACGATACATGATGTTCTTGGTGAGATGATACACCAGTTTGTTCCCCATGTTAAGAGGTTGCCCACATTCGCCATGGTGATGCAGACGATAGCGTCGACTATGTCTCTATGGGTTGCCTCGCATTCACAACCACCTTGGCAGCTCTTGCAAAAACTGCTACTACTGGTTGGCAACCGTGCGGTGAACATTGGAGTTTTGCTTCCACTTGTGGAAATGTCGTCGTCGACTGTAATGACAGACTAACTCAACATCGCGAAGAACATGGTGTGATAGTCTTGAATGTTGAGAGTGACCTCAACATGTTCGTCAGCAACGAAGTAGGACTCAGGATATGTTCCTAAATAGTAGGTGGATTATGGTTAGAGTCCTTATATTGAAGGAGTGAAGAATATTATTGAGAGAAAATAAGATTGATGATTCCGTGATTCTTTTCCTTCTAACTCTAATAAATTATTAAAGTTGACTCTAGGATTTGTTACCTATATATCGCCTTAAATCATACAGGAGGGTCATTTTTATAACTGCCACGATTCCTGGATAAAAATGTTATGTGGTTTATACTTATTTTGATCGAATTAATTTTCTTCTTCAAAAATTTTAGAAACTGTTAATAAATAGAAATATTCAAACGTTTAATATTAGGAGCTTGCTTAAACCGCCAAATGATCTTATTTAATTTATGAGGATATGGGAGACAAGTTTACTCGCAGTAACATGCATCCTTTACTTTTGCCACGGAATGTGGAAACTAGTTTGATATTTGCTTATTATTTTATGCATTCATATTAATAATTCATCGACTCTAATTAACGATTGTTTCTATTAGAATATTAGGTTTGACTAGCTTTTTGTTTTTGTTATAAATATTGTGTTGCGCAATAGATATAGATATTAGGAGGGTACAGTGTGAATAATTTGCATCGATTTTTTCCACTTTTTTATAATATCTCTCTGTAGAATTTTCTCTTTTGATATTTTTTTAGAGATCTTTCTCATTAACAATGGCATGAGATCATCAAGATCGGGAAAGAAGAAAATTAATGGTGATGATAGGAATTAGATTGTAATGTAACACATCAGTGTTAGATAACAAGAATTGGAATGATTATGATAGTTTGTGCATGAAGATGAAGGCTATTTTTGAGTTTCAAGAAGTCAATATTATTCTGAAAGGATACGACAAGCTACCTGATAATCCCATTAAGCATAACGTGTTATGTTTCGTGATGTGAAGAAACACAATTATAAATATTTATTTTATATTCATTAGTGTATTTATGAAAACAATTTTGAGAAGAGTCTCATTGGCAAATATGACGAAAAAAGTTTGGGATATTCTGGCACAAAGTTATGTATAAATAAAAAAGTTGAAGATGGTGTGACTTCAAACCTTACATCGTCAATATGAGTTGTTACATATGAGAACTCAAAAAACCATTCAAAAATATTTTGCAAGATTGTTCTCTCTCATAAACTTGATGAAATTGTGTGGTGAAAGATTAAAAACGAGTGGTGGTGAAAAATGTGTTAAAGACTCTCAATGCAAGATTCGTATGATTTTCGTCGCAATTGAATAATCCAAGAATATGGATTTACATGAAAGAGAAAATGGTAAATCCAATTCAGAATAGACCTTATTGGTGGAGCAAAATCAGAAGAATGAAGGTAATATAGGAAAATTCAATAAGAGAGATCATGGAAGAGGTTTCAGAGACATAAATAATGGAGGTCGAGGTTCAAAACGATAACAAGAGAGTTTCTCACAATCAAGAGGGGGCAAAGACAAAAATATGTAATAGAGAGGTGGTCGATCTAGTTCTGACAGTAATAAAAATAATATACAGTGTTATAATTGTAACAAATATGACCATTATGCAGTGGATTATTGGAGCAAAGGTTTAGACAATAATGAAGAAGCAAATGTGGTGCAAAAGGAAGACTTTGAGGATGAAGTGTTGTTAATGGTGACTACGACAAAACCAAAAAAACATATGGAGAATCTCGGTATTTGGATACAGGTTCTTCCAATAATATGTTGTTTCAGAAGAGTTGGTTTGTTGAGTTGGATGAAAAGATTAAATTGAAGGTGAAGTTTGTAGATAATTATACAGTAAATTGTGAAGAGAAAGAAAAGATTTTGATTAGAAGAAGAGATGATAATTCTGCAATAGTTTTATACGTTCTCTATGTTCCATCCATGAAGCACAACCTATTGAGCATTAGTCAACTTCTGCAAAAAGGGCATTTAATTTATTAGAGATTAAAGGAGAAAATGTTGAGAATCCTCAATAAAAATGGGACACTGATTCTGAAGGCTCCTCTAAGCAAAAACAAAACCTTTATAGTTAATATTTCAGTATAGAATCATGTGTTTTTTGTAGCTATAGTTTATGATATCAACTGGTAATGGCATCTAAGGTACGGTCATCTAAATTTCGATAGTCTAAGTTAACTTACAGAGAAGGAGATGGTGATAGGATTACCTCAAATTTGGTAGTGTAAAGATATTTATGAAAGTTGCATGTTAGGAAAAAAACAAGAAATCCCTTCAAGGTGTATATCGAGACTAGGAGTAAAGGAATGTTAAAAGTCATCTACACCAATATGTGTGGACCTTTCTATGTATCCTCACTTGGTGGAAACATGTACTTTATTACGTTTATCGATGATTTCAACAAGAAAATATGATTGTATTTGCTCAAGAAGAAATTGGAGGTTTTTAACTATTTTTTCGAAATCAAAAAGTGTGTTGAAAAACAAAGAGACAAAGTTATTAGAGTCTTGAGAACAAATGGTGGTCAGTATAATAATGGTGATTTTGCATCATTCTGTAAGGAAAAGGGTATTTTGCATGAAATTGTACCCCATATAAACCACAACATAATAATGTTGTTGGACGAAGAAATTGAACTATTCTAAACATGGTTAGAAGCATGTTGAAAAGCAAAAGTCTAACACATTCTTTTTGGAGTGAAGAAGTAGTGACAACAATTTATATTTTGAATCAATGTTAAACTAAGAGAGTTAATGAGAAGACACCAGAAGAAGTTTGGTCGGGGAAAAAGTCGAATGTAAAGCATTTAAAGATATTTGGCTTTATTGTTTGTAGACATATTCCTGTTGAGAGAAGGAGAAAACTCATTGATAGAAGTGAGAAATTAATTTTGGTAGGGTATCATCCAACAGGAGCTTATAAGTTGTTTGATCATATCATGAAGAAGATTAACATTAGGAGAGATGTTATAATTGATGAGAAAGCCAATTGCGATTGAAATTCAATGAAGAAAAACAAAATATCAGTTTCAATGTTTCATGTGATTCAAACTGTATAACTTTTTTCTTAGTTTACACATGTAATCTTTCTTGCCTTCAACAAGAAAAATATCAGGTTATTTTATGTAAATCTCTTCCTCCAAATTACCATGAAGGAAAGTTGTCTTCACATCCATTTGTTCAACATCCAAATCAAGAGTAACAGTTAAACTTAACACAACTCTGATAAATAATATTTTCACCACAGGTGAGAAAACCTCATTAAAATCAACACCCTTTTTCTGTCTAAATTCTTTCACTACTGATCTGGCTTTAGCTACAACTTCCCCTGCCAGAGTTGTGCTTCGTGGAATTAAGGCCTCAAATCATCACTTTCTCACCCCTATGCTAAATGTGTCCCACTTTACTAACGAACCGGTGACGTAAAGCTTCTATTCTCAATTGATCATTTTTTCTTCCCCTCTATAGCCTCACATCTTTTATTGCCCATCGATAAAGGAATGACTCTTGGTGAGCCAAGAGCTCAAATCAAGCTAGAGAGCTTCCTGAACCAGATAGTGCGACGCAGAACTTATTGCTATCTATCAATTCCCAGAGTTTAGTTCAGAACCTCATAGGCCAGGAATGCCATCAAGAAAGAAGCCTTTTCCTCTCAGTGTCAGTGTCAGCCATACCATGGTGATGTAGAATTAGCCTTTTGCTTCATCCTAAGAATCCACCTGTTCTCTAAAGCCCTTTTGCCCTTAGGTAATTTTACCAAGCATAAGTATGATTATCATGCAAAATTTTTATCTCATCTTGCATTACATCCAACCACTTTTGTTGTTCTTCACTTTCCAAAGCTTCTTCAGAACACTCAGGTTCTCCACCATCAGTCAAAGTTACATACTCATCAGAAGAATATCTAGAAGAAGGTTTTCTCAACCTATTGGACCTCCTGGTAGGGACTTGTGGTAATTCAGGTATATCATCATGTTCCTCTTGAGCATCATCAATCGAAACCTTTACACCATCCTCCAACTTGTTGATCACCAACATCACCATGTTGATCATCATTTTGAGCATTAGACTCAATAAATAGGCAACTGCATCGGATTACCATCAATGAGATTACTATCTTTCTCGAGTATAAGTCTTCTCCACTTTGTTAACATCTTAATGGTTTGGTATTCTATGAACTGCACATCATAGCTTTTTCTCAACAGGATCATACAACTTATAGCCAAACTCATCTTGACCATAACCAATAAAGATACATTATCTTGTCTTTGCATCTAACTTGGATATTTCATCCTTTGGAACATAAACAAATGTTCTACAATCAAAGACATGCAAATGATCATAATTAACATTCTTGTCAAACCAGATTTTGTCTGGTACCTCAGTATTCAAAGTAACTACATGACTAAGATTAATAACATGCAAGCTACAAACAATGCCTCTCCCAAAAAATGATTAGGCAGATTTGCTTTAAAAAACAAACATCTAACTCTTTCAACCAAAGTCATGTCCATCATCTCTACTAGAATATTCAACTGAGGAGTTTTAAGAGAAGTCTTTTCATGCCTAATACCCTACTACTTGCAATAAATATCAAAGGGTCCATGATACTCACCATCATTATTAATACGAATGTATTTCAACTTCTTATCTTATTATCTCTCAACCAAAGCATGAAATTCTTTAAACTTTTCAAGTACTTGATCATTTCTTTGTAGTGCATAGACTCATAGCTTCCTGGAACAATCATCAATAAAAATAACATAGTAAAGTGCATCACTAAATGACTTTACCTTTAATGGGCCACAAACGTCAGAATACATCAATTCAAGCATCTATAACTTTCTTGAGGGAGGATGTTTCTTAAAGAATACTCGGGTTTGTTTACCAGACATGCATTGAGAACATTTCTCCAACTCTGCACTCTTCAATCCAAAATGCATATCCTTTTTAGCTAAGCAATTAATTCTTTTTTTCACTTATATGATCAAGCCTTCAGTGCCACAAAGATGCCTCCATATATATAGTATTTACATTGTCCATAGCAACCAAAGTTTTAGTCCAATATAATTTAGAATTTTTCTCCCCTCTAGCTATGACCAAGTTATCTTTAGTGAGTTTCCATTTACCATAACCAAAGCGATTATCATAACCACAATCATCAAGCAAATGCATAGATATTAGATTAAAACGCACATCTGGAGCATGTTTGACTCCTCTGAGTAATAAAATTCACTCACATGTTGTTTTACAAGCAAACATCACCAACAATCTTTGATACATCATCCTTACCCATCTTCAACACTATAAAATAACTAGAAGTGTAAGATGTAAACAGCTCCTTCCTCGGTGCTCTCATCAGATATAAGATTAACAAACTCATAGTCATGAAGAAGAATAAGATTACCACCTATAGTAGTAGTAGTAACATGATCATCATTATGATCATTCTCTTTCTTCTTGCCCTTCTTGCCTTTGTTATCTGTTGAATTATTGGCAAGTGTACCAAAATTATCAATCGCAGTATAGTATTTCAATTAAATAAAAATCGATCCCACGAGGAATAGTTTCAATGGAAATTCCCAATTATGCTTACTAAGTATATTAAACAGATTGGGTTTTGCAAATAAGAGTTGAATTGAAATTAAATGACAAAGAACTGTAAATTGTTGAGAAAATATCAATTAAAGGTACTTAGGATTGACTTCCTTCCTTATCCCTTTTTTGTAATGACTAAATCAATTAAGAACGTCAATTAACTTAACAATGTTGATGCCACCTACTTAAATCATCCATGTTGATTCCTCACACATGAAATTCATAAGAAAACCTAATAAATGTTGATTCCTCACACAATTAAGAGATTTTCCAGCATTAGGGTTAGGATGTTAAGTAATTGATACATTCATTCCATTCCTGGAAATTAACGTAACAAATATTCTTATCGTGATCTAGGGTTCAAGATATATTTTCCAATCATACCCCAAACATCAAGAATAAATCATTCCAAAGCATAAAGGATAAGAATAACAACATCAAAGCATAGATTAATATCTCAAAATATCACCATAATACAAAAGAGTTCAAAGGAAGTGCACCGAATCCTAAGAGAATGAAGTTAGCCACTCATGTTGGCCATTACAATGCTCTAATTGATGAAGAAGTGAAGAATTGATGAAGATTAGATGAAACCCTAAAAGTAGTCGTGCCTCCTCTTCTCCAAGACTGCTTGCTTTCTCAAAACACATCTTATCTTTTTATAAGAGAATTTGGGTCGGGCATCGCATCATTCATTCGCTTAAGCGTTCTTCTTTCTTTCAATTTTTCTCTAATTATGCTGACAATTATGTTCCTTACTCTTGTATCAAGGTATTCTCGAATTCATCCTATATTGGGAGAAAAATAGATTAGAATTAACATAAGTTAAATGGTTTCATAACAATTTAAGGCATAATTATATCAACTTTTTACCACTTAACAACTCCCCCCAACCTAGAATCTTGTTTGTCCCAAGCAAAGTAATTTTTCCAAAACAAAATCATCACCTATTATCACTTTCTCTTCCAGAACCACAACATAAAAAATTTCAAAGGTGATGCTCACAATTCCAAATGAAAATAAAATATATAAGCATTCAAGTTACAGAAACCAACAAAGAATAATTAGTCCTCAACTATCCTCAGAGAAGCATGATCTCTCAAATAGAGTTATATATACTCGTCCCTAATTCTCACAGGTAAGTGTTTATCTCATTCAATCACTTCATTTAGCCAATCCAATATTGATAATCATCTTCAAGCAATCAACAATTGTTAATCAAGACTTAAATCAAAAAGTCTTTTGAGGCTTGTAATGGGGCTGGGTTAAGAGAGAATTATTGGTTTTTCTGGGATATACAAAAAAATATTTGAGAAATTCAACTCATATGAATGATTCTTGATTAACAATTCCTCAAGTCAGGTTTCAAACTTCATGCTTTTGTCCCCAACACAATGATAGTGAGTTAATGATCTCACAAGTTATTATTCCCCCCTTGAACTACTTTTCTATTATTATTATTTTTTTCTCATGCTTTTGCATGTATCCTTTTTTGCTTTGCCAATTTTTAAGCTTTGTTTTTCCTTTTTCTTTACACCTTTTTTTTAACAATTAACACCCCAATAATACCTGTAGGACAACAATAGCAATACCCAACAATAAGAAAAATAGTGACATTCATACTCATTTCATTTCTCAAATATAAGAAGGTAGATAAATAGTGTTTAGGCTTAAGGGTTCTGTTTAAGAAACAATATTATTTTTGGCTCAGAAGGAGTTCAAATAGATGTCCTAAAATTAATGCAGTGTTGACTATTTGGCTCTGGTTTAAATCTACTACAAAGAAAAAATGTCTTTATCATTTTCAAGTCTTGCCAACATGTAATCACATCAAAGAATCAACCAATATCAGTTATCAATCACAAAGTGTTGACACTCAATTTATCTATTTTTGGTACTCTACTCACCTGGGTTTTGGCTAGCTTCTCCAATTTAGTTAATTCATAATTCTCCTCATCAATTCCTTTTCACTATCATACTCATCATCCCAAAATCACTTGTTATTGGAAACAATCAAAATGATTTTTCACGTTCCAAATTTGAATTAGACAATAAGCAATAATCTCATATATGACTCTAAAACAAATCATGGGACAACAAGGGAATTCAAAATTTAAAATAAAGCAATTAAAAATATTAAATTAAAAAATAAAGGAATTAAAAACATTAAAAACAAAGTAAATTTCCTCCCTCATTTTCTTCACTTGTCATCTCCTCCTTATCTTGTGCCTCATCCTCAGCTACAGACTTTCTAACCCCCTCCCGGAAAAGTTGGATTGTTCCTAGGCCATTGAAGTAAGATTTCAAAGTCTTGAGGAGAAGTTCATTGTATACCTGGAGCAATCTTGCAAAGAAAGAACCTAAGGAAGAAAAATGCACAAAAAACTTAAACTGCAAAAAGAAAAAAATTATTCAAAACATTGGGTTGCCTCCCAGGAGCGCTTGTTTAACGTCTTCAGCTTGACGCCTATTTGCTTTAGAGTTCATGCAGGTGAGTGATCAAGGTGATCTATACGCATTCTTCATCCCTTAACTATCATTGTGGGAATGAATTTATTCTTTTCATTGCGAATAACCTTACAACTGTCAGAAATTGGATAAATCATACCTGCTTCAAGAGGTTTCAGTACCTTTCTTTGAACAACTTCCTTCATAGTCAGATTGAGATGTCTTTGGGGTTGTGCAACAGGTTTGTAATCTTGTTTTTCAGTTGAGATGGGTACTTCCTCCAAAGTATCTATTCTGAGGCAATCTTTCTTGTCTTCCGGTTGTTGTACAGCTTCAAACAGATTAAAATTAACTTCATCATCTCCACTTCTAATTTTCAACTTGCCCATGTCAACATCTAAAATTACTTTGGCAGTCTTCATAAATGGCCTTCCCAGGATCAACGGGACTTCCTCATTTTCCTCCATGTCCATAATCACAAAATCAATAGGAAATATGAATTTATCAACTCTGACCAAAACGTCCTCCGCCACACCATAAGGAAATTTTAGAGATCTGTCAGCTAGCTGCAGTGTCATTCTTGTAGGCTTTACTTCCAAGTCTCCTATTCTTTTAAGCATAGACAAAGGCATTAGATTTATACTAGCACCCAAATCAAGTAATGACTTACCTACTTGTAACGTCCCAATTGTGACTGGTATAGTGAAACTGCCAGGATCCTTGGACTTTTGAGGTAATGATTTCTGAATTATAGCGCTGCATCCTGCTTCTAGCTCCACTATTTCTGTAGTAAATCTCATTTTCTTAGTTAACAACTCTTTCATAAATTTTGCATAAGTCGTCATTTGCTCCATAGCTTCAATGGAATATTAATCTGTAAATGCTTGAAAATATTCATGAATCTTACAAACTGACTTTCTTTATCTTTCTTGGAAGGATGACGAGGATATGGTAAATCCTTTAATTGCGGTATTTGACTCTCATCTTTCTCCCTCTCCTTCTCACTCTTTTTATTTTTTTCTTCTTTTTCAGTATTTTTTTCTTTTCCTATACTCTCTCTTTTATTTTTCTCTTTTTCTCCTTCACACTCATCTTTCTTCTTTTCAACCTATTTTTCTTGTAGGGTTTCCTTCTCTATAGCCAGGTTCTCACCAATCTCTTCTCTTATAACCTTACTACTCCTTGTAGTTATTGAATTGCATTGCTCCCTGGGGTTGGTTTGTGTGTTAGCTGAAAATTGTCCTCCTTGCTGCCCAGATAATTGCTTAGCCAGTTGACCTATCTGGGTCTCTATATTTCTGAATGAAGCCTTAGTATTTTTCTGATTAGCCACAGTGTCTTGCATGAATTTTTCTAAAGTTGCCTCAGTATTTTTCTGATTAGTCATAGTGCCTTGCATGAATTTTTCTAAAGTATCCTCCAATTTACTTATTCTGTCAGGTACTGAAGGATAATGTTGTTGCTGCTTTTGATATGAAGGTTGCTGATATGACTGTTGTTGAAATGCAGGTTGTCTAGTAGATGAACTAACACCTTGTTTCCACTCAAAATTCTGATTTTGATTCTGATTCCCTCTTCATCCTTGTGCAGTATTATTCTGATAATTGTTAGGATTAGGAAAATTACCTTGTCTGCCTTGACTACTACCTTGAGCACCCATATAATTAGCTTCTTCTTGTTGAATGTTGCCTTGATAAGAACATTGTTCATTTGCATGATCACCTCCACACACATCACAACTCATCTGTTGATTAAGAATAGATTGTATTGTGTGCATTTGTTGAGGTAATTTCTCTATTTTCTAGTTCAATGCTTCAATTTGTTGCGTTATAAGTTTATTCTGGGCTAAGATAGCATCTGAGCTATTAAGTTCAAGAACTCCCTTCCTTTAAATTGGATGTCTATCATGTTGGGTCCGTTGGTCTGTAAAGGCTAGTGCATCAATAATTTTGGTGGCATGATCAATTTCTACATCCAACATGGATCCTCCTGCTGCAGCCTCTAATAGCATCTTCGCATCATGTCGCAAGCCAGTATAGAAAATATTCAACTGAGAAACGTCATCAAATCCATGATTTGGGAAACTTCTCAACAGTGATTTAAATTTCTCTCATGCTTCACAAAATTGTTCATCTGCTCCTTATCTGAATGAAGTGATGTCAGATTTTGCTTTAATGTAACGGGATGGTGGGAAAAATCTATTCAGAAACTTCTCTTCTACACTACTCCAATTAGTCAGACTCTGATTAGGATGTGCTTTCAGTCACTCTTTTGCCCTACCTGCCAAAGAAAAAGGAAATAATATCAAATATGCAGATTCAAGATTTGCTACTCTAAATCTCATGGTACCAATCAACTCATAAAACGTGGACAAATGAATATAAGGGTCTTCATGATCCAATCCAGTGAATTGATGAGCATTAATCAAGCCTAAGAAAGATGGATTCATCTGCAATGTATGATCATCCGGAATGACAATGCTGAAAAAATGTCTTGGACCTTGCTGCATAGCACAATTTCTAAGAGTTCTTCTAGGTGGATTTGCATTTGGGTTTTGGGTTTTGATTTGGATTTATATTAGGATCTGGATTCGGATTCAGATTTGTTCCTTCTTCCGTCATATCTTCTATAATTGAGTCTGGTAAATTAAGTATGAAAGAAGAATTAGCAGATTCTCTTGTGGCTTGTTCTTGAGTTTCCCTTCTTCTTCTACCCCGGTTCCTCCGAGCTATTTTTTCAATCTCTGGATTAAATTCTAAATGCTCTGAAGATACTTGTCCTCTTAAATGCATAAATCAAAAGAGTAACTCAAACAAAGATTAGCACAAGACAATAATTAAAAAAAACTAAAACTGGAAAATAAAACGAAAATAGAAATAAAAATAAAAATAAAATACTCAATAAGCTAAATAAAGAATTCTCAAAGAACACCATTCCCCGGCAACGGTGCCAGAAATACTTGTTGAATTATTGGCAAGCGTACCAAAATTATCAATCGCAGTATAGTATTTCAATTACATAAAAGTCGATCTCACGAGGAACAGTTTCAATGGAAATTCCCAATTATGCTTACTAAGTAGATTAAATAGATTGAGTTTTGCAAATAAGAGTTGAATTGAAATTAAATGACAAAGAACTGTAAATTGTTGAGAAAATATCAATTAAAGATACTTAGGATTGACTTCCTTCCTTATCCCTCTTTTGCAATGGCTAAATCAATTAAGAACGTCAATTAACCTAACAATGTTGATGTCACCTACTCAAATCATCCATGTTGATTCCTCACACATGAAATTCATAAGAAAACCTAATAAATGTTGATTCCTCACACAATTAAGAGATTTTCCAGCATTAGGGTTAGGGTGTTAAGCAATTGATACATTCATTCCATTCCTGGCAATTAATGTAACAAATATTCTTACCGTGATCTAGGGTTCAATATATATTTTCCAATCATACCCCAAACATCAAGAATAAATCATTCCAAAGCATAAAGGATAAGAATAACAACATCAAAGCATAGGTTAATATCTCAAAATATCAACATAATACAAAAAAGTTCAAAGGAAGTGCACTAAATCCTAAGAGAATGAAGTTAGCCACTCATGTTGGCCATTACAATGCTTTAATTGATGAAGAAGTGAAGAATTGATGAAGGTTAGACGAAACCATAACAGTAGTCGCGCCTCCTCTTCTCCAAGACTGCTTGCTTTCTCAAAACATATCTTATCTTTTTATAAGAGAATTTGGGTCGGGCCTCGCATCATTCATTCGCTTAAGCATTCTTCTTTCTTTCAATTTTTCTCTAATTATGCTCCTTACTCTTGTATCAAGGTATTCTCAAATTTATCCTATATTAGAATTAACATAAGTTAAATGGTTTCATAACAATTTAAGGCATAATTATATCAACTTTTTATCACTTAACATTATCCTTTTTCCACTTAAATGTGTCCAAGTTTATTACAATAATGACACTCATATTTTTGTATTTTGTCTTGGACTTGCTCTTGCTCTTGTCTTTACTACCCTTTGTTTCCTTTTTCTGACCTCTCCCCCTATTTTCAGTGATAAGCACCTCAAACTGAGATGAAAAATCACGTGTCTTCCTTCTCATCTCTTAATTAAGAATAACACTCTTTGTCATTTGGAAAGAAATATTGTCGTTAGGAGCTAAGTTTGTAATTGAAACCCGAAATATCTCCCACGACTCTGGTACAGTATTCAGTAGCCATAATCTCAAAACTTCACCATCAAAATTTATACTCAAACCTGATAGTTTATCTAGGAGCCCTTGAAACTCATTTAAGTGATTTGAAATGGAAGAACTCTCCATGTACCTCAAATTTATCAAACAATTCAACAAATACAATTTATTATTGTCTGACTTAAATGCATACAATGACTCAATCTTTTCCCACAAAGTTCTAGCATGTGTCTCATTAGTAATGTAATTATAAACATTGTATTTTACATATTGCCAAATAAAACCACACACATGTTGGTGCTCAAAGTCTCATTCTTCATCAAACATAGAATTCGGCTTTTATGTAGCAAAGACCAGAAGATACAATTTCTTCACAAACAACAAATATTTCATCTTGTTTTTTCATAAATGATAATTTGTACCAATCAAAGCAATCATCTTTGTATTTGCCTCCATCATTCAAGTAAGTAATATAGCCCAAAAAAAATCAAGAGGGCTAACAACAAGGAGATTCTCTCAAATGGGACACGAGTCAACCATATAAGAAAATATGACATCACATTCAACCCAAAACCTTAAGGCATTAGGTTATGGATTTTTCTCACTTATAAGTTACTCAACTTTCTCATTTCTACCCAAGTGAGACTTCAACTCATACTTGAATTCTTAACCATCTCCCCCTCAAGTGTGATTCCCTTTTACATTGGTAAATCTCTCCCTCGAGCGAAAACATTTCTTAACCGTGAGTACCAGTAGTGACCTTACTTGTAATGTCGTTCAACTCAACGGGACTCACTTGCTTGAAACCCTTGTTAGGAAGACTTTCGAAAAAAGAACTTTTCACCTACTAATACTCAATTGAGCTAGTCACTAGACGAACCATCAACTCTAATACCACCCTGATAGGAAAATTAACACAACAATCTAAAATACCAAAGTATGCAGCAGACCTAAACTTGCAAGAATCTGTGAGGACCAACAACAATAGAAAATGACAAGAATAATCACAACAAAAAGCACCAATATTTTTAGCATGGGAAAACCCTTCAATATGAGAAGTAAAACCCACGGTCACAAGCCAATCAAGCCCCACTAGCATCAAATCAGTCACAGTGTAAGACTGATATTTCCAATCACAAACCTTTAATTTATTATTCAAACAATCAAAATGAAGAACCTTATGTCGCGAACCTGCTGTAAAAATTTCAACTCGAACTATGAATAAAGCAGGAATCGTAATTTTATTGAGGCGACTCGATAAACAAGTGAAACTGTTTTATTTTCTTTTTTCTCTTCTAAAGGACTGTGAAATTTTTCTCTTTTGTCTCACTTAGGTTAAATGGATTGATTAATTTTAGACAATTAGGAGCTTATCTCAATCAATTTAATATTGTTTCTAGTTTTATTGAGTATGTAACTTCTTTCATAGAATCTTATTAGGAAAAAAAGGATGATGAGTACATAAATGAAAAAAAAGGATAAAAAAGTTATAAAAAATTTATAAGAAATATGAAAAAAAAAAATATATATATATATATATATAAATCCTTTTTTCCCACAAATAGTTCTTTTGTTTACCCCTTAAACTTTAAAAATATTACAATTATATTCCTAATAAGAGAATTATCGTAGTAATGAAAAAGAAAATGTATGTGTAATTCTAAAAAAGAAAAGAGAATGTAATCGTAATAAGTTTTATTTAATAATTTTTTATATATATAAGGTTATAGAAAAATATGATATAACTTTAACTTAAATGAAATTTGAGATTGGACATCCAAAATGGGTGCTGAAACTTCTTCGATTTTGGGCAATGTTATGGTGAAAGGATTTTGTTGTTAATTATTAATAAGGTACGGTAGTACCAAATTGTCTTAACATATTTATATTCAATACAATACTTGTTCACTGAGTTTTTTTTTTTTACGTTAATTGTTGCATAATATAACGATAAAATAATTTTATAAATTATAAAAAAAATACTAAAAAGACAAAAACTCAGATACTAAAAGAAAACATAGTTTTACATCTTATAAAAATCTTTATGAAAAATATTGTTAGGTTGCTTTTACAGTTAAAATGAGTTTTTACAATTTGGATTAATAATAAATAAATTATTAATATATAAATAATTTATGATAATATTATAATATAAATAAATATAATAATCAGTTTGATAGATTTGAATTAGAATCTCACATTTCTAATAATAGAATCGATGTGTCAACTTTGAAAAATCCATTTAGAATTTTAAAGGTAGAAAATATATCCCCTGTAATAATGATGCTTGGACGGATCAAGAATCAGAGTTACAGACAGCAAAAAGAAAACAACGTAAGAGAGAATGGCGTGGCGTTGTCTCCGTCATTCAACGTGTCCGGTCGGTGGCATGTGAAAACATGACATTATCTTATTTTGGAATCGAACTTCAATTTATAAAGCAACCAATTAATTAACTTTCTTATTGCTATTACTAATCCAAAAATCAAGTAATGTTTGTTTATCATTCAAGTAACATTAGTATGTAAATCCTAAATCCTAAAATAAACAGTGGATTTTGGGAATTTTGAGGGGTTAATAATAAGAAAATTCTCATAAATAGAATAAGAGAATATGACATTATTTTCAACCCAAAACCTTAAAGCATTAGGTTATGAGTCTTTCTCACTTATAAGTTACTCAATTTTTTCATTTTTACCCAATGTGAGACTTCAAACACACTTGAATTCTCAATAATTCACCCCTCAAGTGTGATTCTCTTTAACATTAGTATATCTCCCCCTCGAGTGGGAACATTTCTTAATTATGAGTACCTAGTAGTGATCTTACTTGTACCGTCATTCAACTTAACGGGATACGATTTCAAACACATTTGAATTCTCAATAATTTCTCCCTTAAGTGTGATTCCCTTTCACATTGGTATACCTCCCCCTTGAGCAGAAGCATTTCTTAACCATGACCTTACTTGATCGTTGTTCAACTTAACATGACTTGCTTGCTTGAAAGCCTTGTTAGGAAGACTTTCGACACAAGAACCTTTCACCTACTATAATCATACTCAACTGAGCCGGTCACCGAATAAATCATCGACTTTTATACCACTGTTAGGTATCAGACAAAAGCATAAGCACACACAACTAAAATAAAATGATGAGAAAAATATCGACAATAAGCAAAAGGGTAATTTCACTAATGAAATAAATTATAACCCTTCTCTCTACCTCCCTGAGGAAACAATAATACCCTCTCTTAAAAATAAAGGAAAAATAACTCTAAGAGAATCTTAAAGAGAAACTATTTTTCTCTCTTAATTTATCTCTCAAGCACTAAAGTAGTGAGAGAAAGAAAAGTAAGTGATTTTGGTGTATTTTACAAAATAAATATTATGCTCCTTTTTAAGAAAAGTAAGTATCAAAGTAAGATTTGAATGATATAGAACTTCTCTTCTCGCAATCTCTCACTTGAAGATTTTGATTAAATTAATCAAATCTTCACATCATGCTTGTTTTATTCTTGTTATCTATGTTACTTATTTTTCGCTAGGTCGTAGTAAAATCAACTCCATTTTACATATCCACACTTCCTTCTTCTACTACTTCTCGAGCAAAATGATATCTTATTCTTATGTGTTTTGTCCTGGAATGAAAGGTTGGATTCCTTGCAATGTGCAAGACACTCTAACTGTCACAATATACAACAATTTGTTATTGTTTATGCTCGAGTTCTTCCATTGTCTTCCTAATCCAAATAGCTTCCTTACATGCCTAGGTGGTTATCATGTACTCAACTTCTATGGTAGACAAAGCTACAACATCCTGTAACTTGGATAACCAACTTGTTGCACCTCCTGCAATAAACATATAACTAGTGGTAAATATCCTTTTATCCAGATCACCTGCAAAATCTGAATCAACATAGCCTTTAACAACTAATTCTGATTCTCCATAACATAATGCAACACCTGAGGTTCCTTTGATTTATCTAAGGATCCTCTTTATAGCACTCCAATGCTCTCCACCAAGATTTTCCATGAATCTACTAAACTACTCCCACTACTTGTGCAATGTCTGGTCTTATACAAATCATAACATACACACTACAAGAAAAACATCAAATAGTGACCAAAAATTCGGTCACTAAATCTGCAAAATCGGTTACTAATTAAAATAGTGACCGAAATAGTGACCAACTGAAATCGGTCACTATTTCCTTGGTCACTGATTTTAGTGACCGATTTAGTGACCGAATCGATGACCGATCTAATGATCGAATCGATGATCGATTTAGTGACCGATTATATATAACCAAATCGATCACTGAATCTGATCACTAAATCAATGCAAAAGTTAATCAATAACAAATTTAATTCTTTCTATTTATTTACACTTTTATTATATCTATTATTTATTTTCCCTATCTCTTAATTATACTATATTTTGCTTATTTAAGTTTTTATTTATATTTATTTCCCTATCTCTTAATTTTATTATATTTTTTAGAAGTTTAACTTATTATTAGGTGGTTTATTGTCATTGTCGTGATTCGAACCCGGATCTTAGAGTTGGAGGTCGAAACTCCAACCACTCGAGCTACTAGGATCTTTTAATAATAACTTACAAATAAATTATATTTATATACAAATAAATGTATATCCGTATAAATATATAAATATAAAATCTATAAATAAAAATATATTTATATATTTTAATATATAAAATCTACAAATAATGGTATATTAGTATAGTATAGTATATTTGTATTCTAATTTTTAATTAAATTAAAATTATGCTAATAATGTATATTAATATATGAGGGGATAATATTGATATATTTGTATATATATATATATATATATATATATATATATATATATATATATATATATATATATATATCTATATATATATTTATATATATTTATATATTTATATATTGATATATTTATATATTTATTTATATCCTTATACATTTATATATTTATATATTTATATATTTGAAAAAAAATATTAAATTTTAAAAATAATATTATATTTTTAAAAATAAATATTAGAAAAAGATTTAAAAATATATATAAATTATATTTACATTTACAAAATATTAAAGATATATGTTTATATCTTTACATATTTATATATATTTATATGTTTATATTTTTACATATATTTATATCTTTCCATATTTATATATTTATATATAAAGATATTAATTTTGTATACAAATAATATTATAATATAGTATATTATACTATTAGTATAGTATACAAATAATATGTTAGTATAGTATAGTATACAAATTATTAATTTTGTAATTTATATACAATGAAAATAATATAATGGTATATTGGTATAGTATATTTGTATTCTAATTTTTAAATAAACTAAAATTACGTTAAATGTATAATAATATATGAGAGGATAATAAATTTAATCCAATTACTTTTATAAATATATAAATATAAAATCTATAAAATATTAAAAATGATATTATATTTTTAAAAACAAATATTAGAAAAAGGTTTAAAAACTAGTATTATCTTAAATTTATTAAAAGTATAATTAAATCTCTATTTTTCTTAATTTTATTTGTTTCAAACTTCTCAATTCTACATTTTTGTAAGTTCTATCATTATATTATCATCCTCATCTCCTCCCATGTTCTACTTTATCTTTACAATAGTCAATATTCTTAACTAATTTATAGTTTTAATTATAATTTTTTAGTATATATTTCGAAATTAATCAATTCTAATCTATTATTTGCAAAACTAATCAATTCTAATCAATAATTTAGAAAACTAATCGATTATAATTAATTATTTGAAAAAATTATCAAATATGATCGATCATTTCGAAAATATAATCGATCAGAATCAATTATCGCTCGAGCGAGACTAGGCTCGCTCAAGCGAAATACAACCCGAGAGTATCAATTTTGTGCAGGGGAGTTTCGCTCGAGCGATAAAAATGTCGCTCAAGCGAGTTACAGCTTAGATAGCGGTTACACAGAACCGCTCTTAAAACTCGCTTAGATAGCGGTTAACTCGTTGAACCGTTATTATATGGTTTCAATTATGATCGGTCGAATGCAACTATGACCGATCATAACTGTTTTAATCGATTAAATCCAGTTTCAATCGATTAAAACAATTTCGCACAACTGCTTTAATCGATTAAAACTTATTTTTATCAGTTAAAATAACTTGAAAACTTATATTAACTATTTTTTTTATATTATGTTTTTAAATTTTCTATTAGAGAAAACCTTTCAGAATTCAAAATGTTAAATACTTTTAAATATTAAAATTAACTTTATCAAAAATTAGGAAAAAGAAATTAATCCAAAACAGTTCAAAAATGTATTATAATATTGTCAATTTTGAGTTTAATTATATTGTTCATTCTCAAAGTAGAAAAATATATTGTAATTATTTTAATTTAATAAAATATAATTTAAAATTTTAATACTAAAATCAAAAGATTAAATAATAATAAATTTAATTCTTTAAATTCAGTAGTTAGAAACTAAAATTATAGTTTCTCTTGTCTTAAATAATTAAAAAAAATCAAAACTAGTATTATCTTAAATTTATTAAAAGTGTAATTAAATATCTATTTTCTTAATTTTATTTGTTTCAAACTTCTCAATTCTACATTTTTGTAAGTTCTATCATTATATTATCATCCTCATCTCCTCCCATGTTCTACTTTATCTTTACAATAGTCAATATTCTTAACTAATTTATAGTTTTAATTATAATTTTTTAGTATATATTTTGAAATTAATCAATTCTAATCTATTATTTGAAAAACTAATCAATTCTAATCAATAATTTAGAAAACTAATCGATTATAATTAATTATTTGAAAAAATTATCAAATATGATCTGGTCATTTTGAAAATATAATCGATCAATATCGGATTTCGCTGAGCGATAGTAATCTCGCTCAAGCGAAATACACCTCGGATACCTAATATGCACTTTAGATAGCGGTTATGAGGGAACCGCTATTATATCCTCTCAATTATGATCGGCCATTTCAAGTTATGATCGATCAAGACCGTATTTCGCTCGAGCGAGAGTAGTGTCGCTCAAGCGAAATACAACCCGAGAATGCGAATTCTTTGCAGTTGGAGTTTCGCTCGAGCGAGAATATTGTCGCTCAAGCGAAATACATTTTAGATAGCGGTTCCACAGGAACCGCTCTTAAAAGTGCACTTCTAATAGCAGTTAACCATTAACCGCTATCTTAATTATACTTTAGATAGCGGTTAAGGTGGAACCGCTATCATATCATCTCAATTATGTTTTGCAAAATGCCTCTACAAATGTTTTTAACAATTAAAAACAAAGTATTTTGACAAAAGCTTTCTCAAATGCCTCTACAAAGTATTTTTAACAATTATATTGAGTTTAATTCTACAAATTAAAAGATTAAATAATAATAAATTTAATTCTTTAAATTCAAGTAGCTAGAAACTAAAATTATAGTTTCTCCGTTTTAAATATTTAAAATAAATATTTAAAAATAAAAATCAAAACTAGTATTATCTTAAATTTATTAAAAGTGTAATTAAATATCTATTTTCTTATTTTTATTTGTTTCAAACTTCTCAATTCTACATTTTTGTAAGTTCTATCATTATATTATCATCCTCATCTCCTCCCATGTTTCTACTTTATCTTTACAATAGTAAATATTCTTAACTAATTTATAGTTTTAATTATATTTTTTTAGTATATATTTTAGAAATTAATCAATTCTAATCTATTATTTGAAAAACTAATCAATTCTAATCAATAATTTAGAAAACTAATCGATTATAATTAATTATTTGAAAAAATTATCAAATATGATCGATCATTTCGAAAATATAATCGATCATAATCAAATATCGCTCGAGCGAGATAGACTCGCTCAAGCGAAATACAACCCGAGTGTACTAATTTTGTGCAGGGGCGTTTCGCTCGAGCGAGAATGTTGTCGCTCAAGCGAAATAAATTTTAGATAGCGGTTCCACAGAACCGCTCTTAAAAATGACTTAGATAGCGGTTAACCCTTGAACCGCTATTATATGGTTTCAATTATGATCGGTCAGAATGCATTTATGACCGATCATAACTATTTTAATCGATTAAATCTCATTTCAATCGATTAAAACAATTCTACGACAGACGCTTTAATCGATTAAAACTTATTTTTATCAGCTTAAAATAACTTGAAAAGTTTTAGGAGAAAGTTTTGTAGTATTTCAATCGATTGAATCGCTGAAACAATCGATTAAATCAACTTAGAAGATTTTTTGTAAAGTGTTTTAATTGATATAAACGTTGTCAGTATCAGTTAAAACAAATCTGTTAAAGAATCAAGAACGTATTAGTGGATTAAAAGAAGTTTTAACAGATTAAAACTGCACTTTTAACAGATTAAAAGAATATTTTAACAGATTAATTAAACCAGTAGCTTTGAAAATCTTCTATAAAAACAAGTTTGGCTTGAACTTTTTTAACATACATTGAATATATCATCTTTAAAAAATAAATAAATTTATATATATATATATATGTATATATATATATATATATATTTTTTTTTTGCATTTTAATTTTCAAATATTAATTTTTTATGAAATTAATTTTAATTAAAAAAATTAAAGTGTATATATATATATATATATATATATATATATATATATATATATATATCCAACTATTAAATTATTTAAGATATTAATATAAATTTAAAATATCAATTCAGTAATTAAAATAATTTTAATTTTTTATAAATACATTGAAATACATTTTTATTAACATACAAGTAATATATATATATATATATATATATATATATATATATATATATATATAAAGAGACTAAAGTAATAATTAATTTAATTATTGATTTAGTGACCGATTCGATGACCGAATCAGTGGACCGATTCAAGTGACCGAATCAATGACCGAATCGATGACCGATTCAGTGACCGAATCGAGTGACCGATTCAGTGACCGAATCGATGACCGAATTAGTGACCGATTCAGTGACCGAATCGAGTGACCGATTCGGTGACTAATTTAATAATCAATTTTAATTTTTTTATTCACATGCTAAATAAAAAAATAAAATCAAATAATTATATTACTAAATTATTTAATAAGTTAGTAAACAATTTTTTTAAAATATTTATAATGTTATTAAAAATGTTATCAATTATTTTAAATTATTAAGTAAATTTATATTTAAAATATTTAAAATAAAATATTTATATAAATGAAAAATAGTTATCGATGTAAAAATTATTGTTTTAGTGATCGAAATTTTAGTCACTAAATCAGTTACTAAATATAAAAAAAATTAATAATTACATAAATTAAATATAGATTAATTAAAAAAATAAATTAAATAATAAAGTGACTGAAATAGTAACTGATTTTATGTGACCGAAAATTCGGTTACTATTTCGGTTACTAGACTAAAAAATAAAAATTTGGTTACTGATTCGGTCACTGATAGTAACTAAATATTTCGGTCACTGATTTCGGTTACTATTTGACATTTTTCTAGTAGTGACATAAGACTTCACACTACTAATGCATACGGTACTTGAGACATTTTCATCATCTCCGTTTCATTGCTAGGACTCATACTTGAGGATAACTTATAATTGATAGGAAGTAGGTTGGAAATTAGCTTGCAATCTTTCATGTTGAAGCGTTGCAAGATTTTCAGTAAGTAATTCTTCTGAGAAAGTCAAACTTTCCTATCTTTTCTATCTCTATGAATTTGCATCCCTAAAATCTTGTTTGATGGTCTCAAGTCGTTTATATCAAACTCCCTAGTCAATTATACCTTTAACTCTTGGATTCGATCTATATTGGGGTCTACTACCAGCATGTCATTCACATACAACAACAAGATAACAAAATCATTATCATCAAACCTATTGTAATATGTACAATGGTATGAGCTCAATCTATTTTAACCAAAGCAAATAATGAAGGAATCAAATCTCTTATACCAACATCTGGGCGCCTGCTTTAGATCGTATAGAGATTTGGTCAATTTGCAAACCAAGTTTTCTTGTTCTTTAAAGCCTTTTGGTTGGAGCATATAAAATTCATTTTCAAGATCTCCATGAAGAAAATCAGTTTTTACATCCAATTGTTCAAGATGTGAATCAAATACAACACACGTAGTCAAGACAACTCTGATGGACATCAATCTGACAACCAGGGAGAATATCTTATAAAAATCAATACCTTTTTTCTGAGCATATCCTTTTACCACCAATCTAGTACGATATCTTTCTATTTTATCATTGTCACCTCTCTTAATCTTATAGACTCATTTGCAACCAATTGTTTTTCGACCTTTTATAAGTTCTACAAGACTTCATGTCTTATTTTTATGAAAAGCCTCAATTTTTTCCTGCATTGCAGTCATCCACAGAGAAGTATATGAACAACTCATAGCCTCTTGAAAAGTTGAAGGTTCTCCTTCTTTATTTAGAAGACAATACGCATCATGACTTACCATCACGTATTGTGAATGTCAAGATGGTCTAGTTTTTTCTCATATTGATCGCCGGAGATCTCCATTACCAACCTCATTTGGCTTTTAATCTTCATGCTCCTCTTCTGACCCAGACAAGTCATCCGAAAACTTCTTCTCCATTTGTACTATAACCTTGTCTTTTATCAAGTTGTCATTTGTTTGCTCGCTTTGCAGTTCATTTTCTGCAAAGACTACATCTTTGCTAACAACAACCTTGTGTGTAGTGGTGTCCCACAGGCGATACCTCTTCACATTGTCGACATAGCCCAAGACTAGATTTTGGATCCAATTTTATTTTTTTCTTGAGAGTTGTACATCATGTACACAGGACAACAAAAAAGACATAAGGATGAATAATCAGTTGGTTTACCTTTCCATATCTCTATTTGTGTGCTCAAACCAATGACGGTTGCTGGTGACCAATTTATAACATGACATTTTTAATCGCTTCTGCCCAAAAACACTTGTCTACTCAGCTATTCGCAACATAGTTCTAGTTCTTTCCAATAGAGTTTTATTCATCTACTCTGCTATACCATTTTGCTGAGGCATATGTGGGACAAAAAATTGTCTGGTGATACCTTTTTCTTCGAAAATGCTAAAAATTCTCCATCTATATATTCTCCTCCATTATTTGTCCTTAAACACTTAATTTTTTTCCCAATTTCAAGTTTTATTTGTGCTTTGAATTCCTTGATTTATTAAAACACATCTGGCTTCTTCTTGATATGGTACACCCACAATCTCCTGGAGTAATCATCGATGAACGATACAAAGTATTTTGCTCCTCCGAGGGATAGTACCGGCGATTCCCACACATCAGAATAAAACAAGTCTAGTATGTGTTTACTTTTAGCAGTTATTCTAGCAAACTTTAATCTATGTTATTTGTTTATCACATAGTGTTCGTAGAAGGGTAAACTAACTTCTTTAATCTCGGGTAAGAGATTACATTTTGCAAGAACTTTCATACCACTTTCTGACATATGACAAAGTCTATGATGCCACATAGTCACTGCATCTTCCTGACTTGTTATCGCAACTGATACATATGTTTCTTACAATGTATCTCTAAATAGCACATGCAAATTTGCCATGATCTTCTTTGCCTTCATTACCACCAAACTCCCTTTCACCACCTTTAAGATTCCCTCTTCAACATGGATCTTATACCCGAGGTTATCTAATTGCTCAATAGACAATAGATTCTTTTTCAAGTTCTTCACATGGCGTACCTCTTGAATTGTGCGAACAATACCATCATACATTTTAATTTTGACGGTACCAACTTCAGTAATCTCCAAGGCATGGTTGTTTCCCATGAAGACGGATCCACCTGAGACAAGTTCATAAGTGTGAAATCAATCTTGGTGCGGAGTCATGTGTCATGTTGCACCTGAATCTATTATCCACCTATCATGAAACTCTTTTTCACCATTAGGACTAATTATTGCTTCATTCACCAGAATATTTCCATCTTCCAAGATACTTACAACACAACCTTGTAGGGTTGATACTTCAGAGTTGTTTCCTCCATTCTTCCTCTTCCAACACTCTTTCTTCGTATGTCTTTTCTTGTCACAAAAATAGCATTTGATTTTAGAACTTTTCTTACTTCGAGACCTCGATTTATCATTATTTTGATTCTTACTCGAGTCATGTTTCATTAATCTTCCTCTCATCATCGTCAAAGCTTCTACTTATTTAAAACTTTCATCCTTACTCATCCGCCTGGATTGTTCTTCAAGAATAGTTCCGACGACATCCTCAAAGTGCATATTTCCATCAATATTATTATTTATAATATTAATGATGAATTGATCATACGAATTAAGTAAACTCTGAATTATTTTCAACTATGTTGAAATCTATCATTGATAGTTAGACAAACAAGATATTCAAATGATTGATGTGGTTGGTCTATCACTGATATGGACTTACTCATTCGAAGAGTATAAAGTTTCTCTTCAAAAATATTTTTGTGTGAAGTGACTTCACCTCATATAGTTTAATGAGGATATCTCAAATCTCCTTCGTAGTAGTCTTCTCCGCAATATTAGATAAAATCGAATTTGTCATTGATAAGTGCAAATTCACAATAGCATTATCATTCATTTCTTTTCATCGTCATTCATCCGTGTGTTCTACGATTATTTCCGTAATTGCACCAATACAATTGTCCTTCCTCAAGATTGTCTTTATTTTTAATTTCCGCAATGAGAAATTACTCTCATTGAACTTTTCTGTCTCATATTTTGTTGTCATGATTCCAAACCAACTTATACAATCCTCATTATGAATAGTATTGTCTACTAGAACAACAACGGTAGACCGTGAACTAGTACACCAGGTAAGCTCCTAAGAAAGAGAGGTGAGTCACTAATAGACACACTTAAATACCAAGTCTTTCCTTATTAGAATTTTTTCTAAACATGCACTATCACATTACCACACTTTATATCCAGTAACTATAAAAACTTTTTCTTTTTACGTGGAAGATCAGATTAATCGCAACCACAAAGCATAGTAAGAATTCTCTTCAACACTATTCTAATGACTATATCAACATAATAATATCATAAATAAGAAACTAATTATCGGCTCTAATATCATATATTTAATCTTCTAAAATAATATTGTAGAAATTAATCCTCATATATTATTTAAGAAAAACAAAAACTTAATGAATTAAGGATATAAGTTGTTTAGATTTTATTTTTTATTTCAGAAATTATCAATATTTTGATGTGAAATATTTTAAGATTGATATCGTTAAGATTAATTTCTGTTTATTATATAATTAATTTTAAAATTTAATTTCATTGTGATTAAAATATTAATAAATTATCTTTATCTTAATCTTTAAACGAAACTAGGCTTTTGAATATTAAAAAGAAAAAAAAACATAACTTAAATTTATTAAAATTCACAAACTATTTTCTTATTTATAAATAAACATTTTTCAACTTTATTTTTTTTATAAAACTTATTTGAGGGACTGCACTATCAAACCCATTAAAACAAAACATATTAACGGGAAATAAATGGTTGAATAATTGTTTTATCATATATATATATATATATATATATATATATATATATATATATATTATAATATTAACAAGCATTATATAATATTTTTAAAATGTCAAATACAATGAAGAAATCATAATTTATTGAAATCTACAAATTTATATGATTTATAAAAATAATTTGTCACGATACATTTTCTTTTATGAACGGATTATATTTTATGGGATCAAGTCATCCAATATAGTATTATAAGAGTCGATTATTATGTAAAATATTATATTGCTATATTTTATATACATATGTATTTTTCCTAAGTTTTAAAATAATATATTTATATTTCCTAGGAGATCATGGTTAAAAAATAGGAGTGTGTCTATAGTTTTTTTTTTTAATATTATAGTATAATCTATATTTTAATATGTAATTTTAATATAAAAAAATATATTAAGAATCGCTTCAATGAAATGAGTTGTTTTTCCATGCTAAAAAAAATGTAAAGTGAAAATTCACAATCTCATGTCTTTGCTAAGCAACCTGATTCGATTTTACTTGAAGAGAACCATTTATTATTATTATTATTATTATTATTATTATTATTATTATTATTATTATTATTATTATTATATATATATATATATATATATATATATATATATATATATATATATATATATATATACTTTGTAACGGTTACGTCAATAAGTAACTTAAATCAATTTTAAATTTTTTTTGTCGCGTCATTTTTTAAAAAATCTTAAATATTTAAGTGGTTGTTGTAATGCCCTATAAAATTATTTTCTCAGTACATTCTTTATTTTATAAAATTTTCTAATTTAGTTTATTTTAAATAAATAAAAAAAGTGAAAAAAAATGCAATATTTTGAAGGAAGAGAATGATGTGTTTTAACCTATGAAAAAGACTCATACTTTAAGATTAATCTATTGGGCTTTTAGTCAACTGAGCTCACCTTGTCTTATGAGGAGTCTTCTTAACTTTTTGTTTTTTAATTTTTAAACTTTTTTAAAAATGTGTTTTTTTTTACTGTCATTTTTTAATTTTAAAATAATTTTAATTTCATTCGTTATTTATAGAATATGAAATTTCCATGACTTTTATTTTTATTATTTAAACTAAAACTAATTATAGTATATCACAATATTTATTAAACTCGCAAAAAAAAAAAAAAGTTAAGATTCGTCTTATTTTAGTTTTGTACTTAACCCTATAGGTTTGACCTCAATTTTAATGAAAAATGGTCCGTGTATTTATGCTTGATTTTCTAAATTTTTATATAATTATAGTTCAGATTTGACTCAACTTTATGTTTTAGGAATTAATTTGACTCATTAACATTCTTACATTTAAGATATATATTATTTATTTTAATGTTCAATGAAATATTTTGAATCATTATAATAATTATAATTTTAAAAGAATAAAAGTCCCTCGTTTTTTTTCCTTTTCATTATTAATGTTATTAATTTACATTATTAAGATTATTACATGGAGATTAAGTAAAGGATTTTCTTAAAAAGTATGTTTGAGAATTGAAAAAGGATAACAGTTATAAATATCATTCTCCTTATTTTAATAAAATGTGAAATTTTAATAAAGTTACTATTTAATAATATATATATATATATATATATATATATATATATATTGTCTAAAAAATTTAAAATTTTGATTAATTATAATATAAATATTTTTTAATAGATTATTTTATTTTGAATTTAGAATTATTCGGTGAGAGATTCTATTATTATGTTAATTAAATATTTTTATTTTTATTTCTCGAGAATTTATAATAATAAATCATAATTTTAAACGAAATTTTTGAAATTACAAGTGAGAAGATTTCGTCTAATCAAATTATTGAATCGATGGTATGAGAAGTATGGTTCCATGTTGAGCGTTTTGTTTATTGTTTTAATGTGAGGAACACTTTATTTGCATTTGATTGGATTCCCTTTTGTTTTGGGAAAACCAGCTTTAAGAGAATTCGTATTCTATACAAAATCAAAAGAAAGGAATCCATAAAGGAAAAAGTTTTTGGAAGGTTGGCACCACCCCAAAGACAAATATGTGGAAGGAAGAACAACAACCCCTTTTGCAAACCCTCTCTTTCCATAAATTGTCACTGCAAAACACACTTTTAATTGCCTTAACACATTCATACAACATATTTTTTTTCCTTTCCAATTTTTCAAAAATCAGCAAAAAATAAACATACACATAAACAAAAATTGATCATTTTCTGTAAGTTTTGAGAATAGTGTGGAGAAAGGGTGCTGATAACAGTTAAAAACGTATGCAATGGCAAGTGTTGAATTGAAAAGCATCTAATCCTCCTTTTAGTATTCCTCCTTCTTCACGCATCTTATTTTATATTCTTTCTTTTGGTGGTTGTTAAATTGAATGAAGTTTTGGATTTGGGTACATTCTATCATTTTCACATTCACTACTCTTCAGTAATTATGTACTACAAAAAAAAATAATTGTACCTCTGTACTTTCTCCAGCTCTCATTAATAAGAAAAAAAATTAATCACTTTTGCTTCATTTTGATTATATATGATAAGGGTGGATAATAACTATCCACTGTCTCATTGTGCTATCTCTTTAATGTTGGTAAAGTTTTGTTTTTTCTTAAATTAAAAGGGAAAGAATACTATACAAGAAAATCGCGTATTACCAACGGATATTTATCGACGGATTTAAATCCATCAGAAAATAATTATTACTGACGGAAATTATCGACAGATATAAAATATTTGTGGAATTTGATTTTACCGACGTCGGTAAAATAATAATTAGTTACCGACGGAATCCATCGGTAATTTACGAGATGAATTTATCGACGGATATATCCGTCGGTAAATCTGTCGCTAATTTACATATGAATTTATCGACGGATATATCCGTCGGTAAATTCATCTGTAAATTACCGACGGATATTTCCGATCGATAAATTAACAATTAGTAAATATTAACCTAATTAAAAAATTAAATATTTTTTATTTAATAATTTAATTTAATCATAATTAGATTAATTTATAATAATTTCTTAAATTAAATAATTTTAAAAAATAAATATTTAATTATATAAAAATATAAAAATATATAAAATAAAAATATATAAATATATAAAATATAAATATATAAATATAATTTATTTGTAAATTATTATTAAAAAATTCTAGTAGCTTAATGGTTGGAGTATCGATCTTCAATTCTAAGGTACTGGGTTCAAATCACTGCCAATAACAATTCTCTTAATCTAATAATAAAAATATTTTAAAAGAAATTTATTTAAAAAAGCGAACACATGTATTTCTATTAATATTAATAACAGCGATGAATTATATATTAAAAGTTTTACTTGTGAAAAGTATTAAACAACCTAATATAATAATTATTATTATTATGTTAGATTTTTGTTTTCAAACATGATTGTCTATCTATATTTTTGTAATGACAAATCTAACTTTCATTATTGTTATATTATAAAGTTTAGTTTTTCACTCTTATCGAAAGTATTTTTATTCATTATTCTTCTCTCATTAATTCAATAAACATTTTTTTTAATATTGAACATTCATTTTTTTGTACTGCATTTGATTTAAATTATTTTTTTTGTTTTAATTTTTAGTAAAATTAAAAAAAATGCGTGGGAAAGTTGTTACTTGCTCTTGAATATTAATGTTATAATTTTTAAATTATAAATCATTTGACTTCATTTATCACGTCAACTTTGATATTTTATATGTTGAGTAAAATCTAAGTAATTCATCCGACAATGTTATTTATTTATAGAAAAATGATGGGGTTCACAGCATTTATGTTCTATTTATTAGAGGTTAAAATGCACGAAGAGATGAAAGAAGGAGATAGAAAATCCTGTGGTTTAGTTCAAAAGAAAAAAGAAATGAAAACTGAAAAAAAAAAAAAGAGAGAAAAGAGAAAGATGCCAAACACTTTTTGTTTAAATAAAATAAAAAGTCTGAAAAAAGGTATTGTTCCTTCCATTAACAATTATATTTGCTAAGTAATTAATTATACTTTTAACATAATCATTATCTGATGTAATTAAATATTTTAAAAGAATTTATTTGAATATAATAAAATTTCGGTTGTATTTGTAAAAGTAGGGTTGAGCATAGCGGTCCTTCAAGAGGATGTTAAGAATGAAAAGGTGGTGTTTACTCGTATAATGTAATTTCTTTTTTAATCCTAAAACAATAAAAGCACAATTTTCAAAGTACCTTTTTTGCTACGAAGTGTAACAAAAAGTGTAGAAAAGTTGTGTGTAAAAACCATTTTCCTAAGCAACGATGTTTCTAATAAAGTTAAAAGAGCGAAAAGTGGGAATGATAGCTTGTAAGGTTGAGAACAGTAGAATAAGGAGAATTAGTGGCAACTTTTGGACATGATTAACAGTAGAAAGGAGAGACAATAAACTAAACTTGAAATTGGACACGACGATGATGTTATTGGAGATTTAGCTTAGTAGTTAAGAAACACATGCATGTCCCCTTTTTCACCGTGTCATAAAGATAAAGTAGAACAAATTTCATTCCTAGATCATCCATTGTATACCAAATGAAAAAAAAATGTAATCTTTTAGAATTCTTTTAGAAACTGACCTGAACATCATAACACCTTTTACATGAATTTCCCAAATCAAAAAACATAAAATGATAAATAACACAACACCAACAACATCAACAACCACATTGTAACATTTTATAACTCAATCAGTCATGATGACATGACTGGTTAACGTAGAACAAATCCAACTCAGCACAAAGCACCAGCAAGCATAGAACAATAATATATAATAATATAGAATGAGGACGAGAAAGACAAGAGGTAGGGAAAAAGGCAAAGAAACCTCTTAATCTCTACTATCCATTCACATCCAGTGGACAACATAGGAAGTAGCAGCCAGCTAATTCATACGACATCGACTTCACACCAACCTTCCATATTTTACATCAACACTGTAACACTCCCTCACTCTTCGTACCACCGCCATTTATAAAAACCTCACCCTCCCACTTCAACCAAAAGCCACTAACCGCTTTCCATTCATTCCCATACCCAACTTCACAAACCCAATGGAATTTGCCAAGTTGGGTCCCTCCGACCCAGGTGGCTCCTCACGCCGCTCCACCACTCCTCTTACCAAACCAACATCATCCCCCTCTTCATCCTCCGGAACCACCAAAAAAAAACTCATCACGCTCTCTCTTATCGCCGCCGTCTTAATCGTCGCCGCCGCCATCTCCGCCGCTCTCGTTACCGTCGTCCGCTCCCGCGCCTCCGATAACCAAAACGGGTCCAACCTTGCCCGCAAACCTACTCAGGCAAGACCCGATTCATTTTATCACAGAAAATTTTAAATTTTACACCACAACGGAGACCCAATCACCAATTCATTAAGTCGAAGCCATTACTAAATCTTCTCGTGTGCATTTGGTTTTTTGAAACTCAATATCAGTTGTTGATTTCCTTTTATTGCATACCTAAATTAACACAATGAAATTCCAACATTGCAGGCAATTTCCCGAACCTGCAGCAAGACACGTTTCCCCACCTTATGCATCAACTCCCTCCTTGACTTTCCCGGCTCCACCACTGCCTCGGAGCAAGACCTCGTCCACATCTCATTCAACATGACCCTGCGTCACGTCAGCCGAGCGTTCTTCGCCTCCACCGGCCTCTCCTTCGCCGCCACCGAACCCAAAGTTCGCGCCGCCTACGACGATTGCCTCGAGTTATTGGAGGAGTCGATGGACGCGCTCTCGCGATCCCTCGACTCCATTCTCTCACCCTTGGAGATTTCCAATGGCGCTGTCGGATCCACCGACGACGTGATAACGTGGCTCAGCGCCGCGCTCACTAATCATGACACGTGTGCGGAGGGGTTTGAGGACACGAGCGGGAGCATGAAGGACCAGATGGTTGATAACTTGAAGGACTTGTCTGAACTCGTGAGCAATTGTCTCGCGATATTCTCGGCGAGCGGAAGTGGCGATTTCTCGGGGGTGCCGATTCAGAACAAGAGACGATTAATGGAAGAGGAAGAAGAAGAAGATGAAGAAACTGAAGGGAATGTTAACGGCGATATCCCGGGGAAATTCCCGAGATGGTTGAATAAACGTGATAGAAGATTATTGAGTTTACCAGCGTCGGCAATTCAAGCAGATATAATCGTATCTAAGAATGGTAACGGAACGGTGAAGACAATTGCCGAAGCGATTAAGAAAGCTCCAGAACATAGTACTCGTCGGTTCATCGTCTTCGTGAGGGCAGGAAGGTAATTAAATAAATATATTTATCCTTAAATACACATTCAGAAAAAGTGTACGCTTTTCGAGATAACGAACATTACACTTTTTTAATTATTTTCTTGTTTTTATTTAACTGTTTTCACAATTGAATGTGATATGACGTGCACTGAATAAAAGGCAAAACGGTCGGTGACGAGTTACTGTTGTTTGAAAAACATTTTTCTGCATGCACTTCTTCTCACAGCCGTAATAATGTGAAGGTTTCAACACCATCATAATTTCTGACCATGTTTACGCCTTAATTTCCGTTGATTTGTGGCGAGGTTAAATAAAATTTGTCGATTCATTTAGATACGATTGAATTTTCAGGTACGAGGAGAATAATTTAAAGGTGGGGAGAAAGAAAACGAATTTGATGTTCATAGGGGAGGGGAAGGGCAAAACTGTGATTACAGGGAAAAAGAATGTGATCGATGGCATGACCACATTCCACTCTGCATCCTTCGGTACGTTCCTTCTTTTTTTTTTTTTTTTTTTTGTATTTGCTTCCTGAAAAAGTTAATGCTTTTTTGTGTCTAGTTAGACAAATTTTTCTTATCCTTTGCACTGGGAAGAAAATATAGGTAGAAAAATGTGAACCATTAACATGCAGGATAAATTGAACAACGCAAGCTTTCACGTGGCCCATAATGTTTTATATTCGTAGTGTCTTTTCTTCCATGTCCAAGTTAATTTCCACTTGGACGATAATACGCCCACCGCCACCGCCACCATTTCTGGATTTACGATGAAAGTTAATTTTTCGATAAAGACGGGATTCCTTTTATAATTGAAAATTAATTCAATTTTATTGTTTTATTTTTCTCTTCTTAAAATAGTTGTAAGGATTTTTTTTCTGAATGAATCTTAGTACGTGTCGCGCAGTACTTTTAGAAACAAAAATAGCATTTGATCGTGATACTGATACACGGAACACAAGTGCATGCATCGATCGTGGTGCCCGTAGAGCACGTTTTGCACGAATGCTCCACTTTGGAAGTCAAAAAGTGAAAAATACTTGCAGAATCCAACCCCCAAAAAAAAAAAATGGTGAAAATTTTAATCGATGGAACAAATTAAAATAACACCACCAGCGTAACTAACTTGATTAATGTTTGAAATAGATGAGAGGAGTGGTAGGTGGTTGTTGGAGTTTAAAGAAACCTGGTTCAACTAAATAGTGTCTCTTACGTTGCATAACCCTTACGCGTTATCTTCCTTTGTCAAAACAAATGATTATTCATTTCTTGACTTTTCATTGTGAAGTCATCATTCTATATTCATAATTATTATAAGTAATAGCATGTCCTATAAATTTGTGGACAACGTTATCCTCTAAACATTAATGACTGTCTCCTAATTAAATTGGTAAAATTGAATTATTGGTCGTTGCCTAGTCATGCCAATGCAAGACAAAACTATGAACAGGATCATGTGATTATGTCCCAAATTAAATTAGACTTGGTTTGGTACCACCTAAGTTTTCGTTCAGTCCATGTCCACTCCTTATTTTAGAATATGGATTTTTGCAGCTGCTAGTGGAGCTGGATTCATTGCACGAGACATCACCTTCGAGAACTATGCCGGACCGGCGAAGCACCAAGCGGTGGCGCTCCGTGTCGGAGCAGACCACGCGGTGGTGTACCGGTGCAACATTGTGGGGTACCAAGACTCATGCTACGTCCACTCTAACCGTCAATTTTTCCGTGAATGTGACATTTACGGTACTGTAGACTTCATATTCGGCAATGCTGCGGTGGTTTTCCAGAAGTGCAACATTTATGCTCGCAAGCCCATGGCCCAGCAGAAGAACACAATCACGGCCCAAAATAGGAAAGACCCAAATCAGAATACGGGGATATCCATGCATGATTGTCGGATCCAACCCGCCCCAGATCTTGCCCCTGTTAAGGGCAGCTTCCCCACCTATTTGGGCCGTCCATGGAAGCAGTATTCTAGAACAGTGTATTTGTTATCCTACATGGGTGACCATATACATCCTCGTGGATGGTTGGAGTGGAATGGAAACTTTGCTTTGGACACATTGTATTATGGTGAGTACATGAATAATGGGCCCGGTGCAGCAGTGGGCCAACGGGTCAAATGGCCCGGGTACCGGGTCATTACATCTACTGTGGAGGCAAATCGGTTCACCGTGGCCCAGTTTATATCCGGGTCGGCCTGGTTACCGTCCACCGGAGTGGCCTTTGCAGCCGGATTATCCACATGAATTACACTGCAGAGTACATACAACCATGACTACCCAATTTGGGAAATGGGAAATTGCTTCTATTTTTATTTGATTTTAGAAAAGATAGTATTTTGGGCCTAATTTTTTATATCAATATGATGCTAGTAATAAATGCAAGTTGTAAACAAGGTTTTACATGGTAACTCTTTGTATTTTTTCTTTTTTTCTTCACTGCGTCAAAATCAAAGGTTTTATAGATAGATGACTCAATAATTTTTAGTACCATGTTGTTCCCACATGGCCTAATCACGTCGTGTATTAAAGTTGTTGTGTTGTGTTTTTTCCCCTATCCTTGGAAGAGTCTTGAGGCTCGTATTTGTTAATGGTTTTTGAATGGTGTTGTAGTTTTTTTGGATCTTAGGATGTATTCTAAGACGTGGGAATACCAACTAGGAAATAGAAAGTAGCACACTCTAGTTGACATTAATCTGAGTATGGTCCTTGTGTGGTTCTCATGCCACAACCCTTAACCTCTCATGTATTGTGTCGAGTACCGCAACAAACACTTTATCAAAAATAATATTTTGCGATTGTGGCACATGAAAGTATTTTAATCATGTTTGTTTATGTGAATTCCATATTTGAAGGTATAACAGTGTTTACTCTAGAGCTCTAAACTCGTGTATTCTCAAATTAAAATAATTTCATAATTATTTTGTTTATTTAACGTGAAGTCCCCATTAAAATTCTTATTTGTTCAAGTTATAATTTTGAATCTATAACCACAAACCACACAAACAATACCCAAAAAATATGATATTCACGTTCTCACATTTATAAACTGCCAAAAAGAAATAAAAAATAATTCGTTATAACTAAAATAACTGTAAACTGCAAATGGTTTCTGGCAAGTTTCACGTAAACGCGGGTATTTTTGCTAGAAAAAAAAAAAGAAAAAACAGTTATTGTAGGTTAAAAATGATTATAAAGTGTGTTTCTATTTCAATGTTAACATACTACGATGGTTAAAAACCATCATCAAATGTATTATTATTATTCTCTTGAAGCTGACACTAATGAGCTTTTGAAAAACTGCTAAAATATTATTGAGTCTGAATTTAAATTATTTTATCAGATTGTTTAAAACTCAAATAATAATTTTTTTGGCCATTTCTTACAATCATTCTATTTAAAAAAAAAAACATTCTTATAATAAAATAAATAATTAAATATATTTTTAATTCCAGCACATAATTATAAATAATATATTTATAAACTTATTATTCAAATAAAGTTATTTAATATATTTTATTTATAATTATATATTTATCATTTGATCAGGAACAAAATATATTAATGTATCATGAATAAAAATATTTATGATTTAATTTTAAATTGTGTAAAGATATAAAAGATTATGATTATTTTTATATTATATATAATTTTAATATATTATAATTGTCAATTCTAAATAAATAAAAAAATGGTTTATGATTTTTTCTTTTAAGACAAAATCTCTGTTAATGATATATTGGAAAATAATTATCCTTCAAAATTAATATATAAATAATAATGATATAAAAATTTGTGATAAATAATTTTTTAGTCCCTCAGATTCGAAAAAACACTTGAATCTGAAATATGATTTTAGTCCTTAAATATTTAGATAACTAAAATAATTTAAAAGTTTCATTTTATTTCTTAACATTTATTATTTAAGATTTTATTTTTCAATTATGAGAGATTAAGATAAGTTTGTTAAACTTAGAACACTAAAACAAAAATCACTCTAAATTTTATACATTAAAAATATAATTAAGTGAATAAAAAATTATAAGTTCTTAAGTAAATTATTATTATTATTAGTAAAAATAAATTATTGAATGGAAATTTTAAAATAATATATATGTATAATTATCTTATTTATATTAAATAATAAATATATTACTTAATTAACTTACGCACTTAAAAAATTTATATACCTTAATTTAAAACATTATTTAATATCTTAATTATATTAATATTTTTGTAATTTCAACATTGGATTCACGAAATATAAATATAATTTTTAATGAGAAACATAAATTTGTCATTATATATTATTTGTGACGAACTTTTAATTTATCACAAATACTATTTATAGTAGTGATTGAATTAAAATTTATCACTATAATTCTATTAAACGTGACAAAAATAATATATTTATTACAAATATTTTTACACCTAAGTGATTAAATTAAAAATTGTCACTATAATTCATCAAAAATAATAAATATATATTTATTTTAAATATTATTCTAAATAATAATTAAATTAAAAATTATTATCATAATTTCATTAAAAATATAAAATCATGTATGACACAAATAATTAATTATAAATATTAAATATTATATAATAAATTATATTTTATGAAAATATTATTAATACAATATTTATTAATTTTTTATTAATTATTATTATTATTTATATATTTATTTTTTAATAATAAATAAAATATTAAATTATCTTAATTTAAACTTTCATTTTTATCAATTATTTAAATAAACAATGTTAATGTTCTTATTTGAAACCTTGACAATGTACTTAACAAACATAAAACTAGTTAACAAGCATACACACAATTACACAGCATGGTTTTGAGTTTAACTTAGTTTTATTTGTTTAACAAATTATATTATTTGTAATGCTTAAATTCAAAATTTTTTTTCAATAAATAAGTAATTTTATATTTAATTAATATAATAATTTTAATATTAAAATTGAAAAAAATTATTTAAATAATATAAAAATAACAATATTTTGGATTAAACTTTTAACCTTATTTTTTAAGGGACAAAATTAATTATTAATAATGTTATTCATTATTATTAAGTTAACTTATTTTTATCTGTAACAATAATATAGATAAATAAGATGAAATATAACAATATTTTAAATTAATTAAAATTATTTGAATTTTATATTTAATAAAAACATATTATTTCATTTGATCTAATTATTGTTATTTTTTACAAACACATATATTATTGAATCATATTATTTCTAAATAATTGTTTAAGAGGTGCTATTAAATGTTTTTTATTATTTTTCAAAGAATAATTAAGTTAAAAATTAATCATTACTTTTTATATAATATTTTTTTATTATTAAGTAAACTTAATTACAATAAGAATAAAAATATTTTCATTAGAAGTTTATCTTAACAGATTGCCATACATGACAAAATTATTAATAATATATAAAATAGATATATAAAGGCTTTTGTATTTTTTTTAATAAATAACAATAATTATTCATTTTCTAAGATAATGTAAGTTGTAACAATAATTTATCACTTTTTCTGAAAAATTTATATAATTTAATATTTTTTTTATCTCAATTGTGTTCAAGTTTTTTATATGATTCTTTCAAACAAAATAACTATATTATTGTATTGCTTACATTGACAATGAAATAGTTTTTTTTTCTTTGGACACTAATAAATATAAATTCAATATTATTAAATTTTATTTTTTTATCGTACAAAAACTATTTTAAATATATTTTAAAAACAAAATCTATACTTATCTTTTGCTATATATATATTCTATATTATTAATTTATTTTAAAAAAATTATATTCAATAAAAAAATGCTAAAAAATAAAATACAGTAAAATATATATATACTATTATTCACTTCAATAAATAATATTTAAATAAAAATATAGTTTATTATATGTTTTTGTTAATAGTATATTTAATATATTTTTTTAACATTTTATTACCGTTTGTTTAACATATAAAAAAAAACGTGATAACATGAAATAAATATATATATATATATATATATATATATATATATATAAATAAATAGAAATAAATGATAAAAATAATATAAAATTGTAATATTTTGTATTTTAATTTATTAATATTTTTTTCCGTTTTTATTGTAATTGTTAAAAAATATTCACTTATTTTCTATTACCTTATTACTAAAATTGTAACTTTGTTACTAATATAATATACCCAATGTTTGGTATTATAAAAATAAAGTTTTAATTAAATATTATTATTATTATTATTATTTAATTTTATTGTATTAAAAGGAATTATAAAAGAATTATTTATTTTTATATTAGGAAAATATTCTTTTAATACTATTATAAAATATTCATTAATGATAACAAATTATTTATCATTAGAATTTTAATTTATTTATATGAATAATATATATATATATATATATATATATATATATATATATAATTCAATAACATTTGCATTCATGTATATTAATGATGAAAAAAATATAATTCAAATAATTAAAATTATTTATCTAATATCCTGGTGTTTTTTAAATAAATTTTTTTGTCTAAATAAAAATAAAATTATAATTAACTATCATAACGGTTATCTTCAACAATATCATTGCTTTCTTGATCATCTATTAAATTAATATTTTCAATATTTGTGTCTTTTTCATCATCAATCACTTTCATATAAATGACTGGATTTTCATTAGCCATTGATTGACCTAAATCATTTTTATCTAAAGATAACACGTTCTTATTGTCTCATACATCTTTAGATGTAAAAAAGATACAACAAATATCATTATTTTATTGACACACCTCATGTATAGCTTCCTTGGGCATATTGCATAAGTCTAGAGGTTTTGTTTTTACTACAACAAGTTAATTAGGATCATTGGTATCTTTCACATAATACACTTGTTGAGTTTGATTAACTATAACATTAGTCCTCGATTTACAATTACTGTTAATGAGAATAAATCCATATTTATCTTCCTTTTATCCTCTCCCTTTGGAACACACATCCCACCAATCACATATTGTTTCTACATGAGTAACTTAATTCAATAATATCTGTCAAGACACCAAAGTAATCAATATTACATACATTCTCGTCACCTATAACTAAAACTCCACTATTTTGTGATTTCAAATGTATATCACCATCATTTGTATTGAACTCTAACCATTTATCAAATAACTTGTGTATCAAGTCCATAAGCCAAGTAAAGTAATGATTCATTTATACCATTGTATCAAATAATGATCCATAAGTTATATAATGACAACAACAAAAAATGTACAAATTTTTTTAACCATTGAAAAAAATCTTTTTGATGTCTTAGTTCCACATTTTGTGAACATGATCATAAAATGCAAGAATATAATAATTATATATTTCCAATAATTTAATATAAATATGTAATTTAAGAAAATCACTTATTGAATAAAAGGTGAGACTTCATCACAATTTTGAAGAATATAAATTCTTCTTTGTTATTGATCTACTATATTAGTTCAACATGTTTTTTTAAATGTGATTATTTTCCAACTTCTAGACAAAATTTCAACTTTGATTTGTTTAACCAATCTAGATCACTTTCATAATTTCTTACATATTTACTCAATCTTGTTTATATAAATACCTTGAACAAAAGTGCACACACTCTTGTGCAATATAAGCTTCGAGTGGTACATTCTTTTGAGCAAGTCTTATTTCTCACATATGTGTAATTAATATATTTTATATTTTTCTAAATTTTGTTACAATTTCTTTAAAATATAATATTTTATTTATAATAAATTTATGATAATGGATTTATGTATTAGGTTTATGGTTTTGTACATAACATTTATGTTCTCTTCCACTAATTGATAACTGATTACGTGATGGAAAATTTGGGTACTCACATTTTCAGCTACAGAAATTTATTCCTCTCACACTACAAGAAAAAACACATTTAGCGACCGATTTAATTTTGGTTGCAATTAGCGATCGATTTAATTCGGTCGCAACTAACAACCGATTTAACGACCGCTTTAATTTAGTCGCAATTAGCGACCGATTTAGCGACCGAAATATGATTTGGTTTCACTTTTTTATTTAGAGACCGAAATAGCAACCAATAGTTTGCGTCGCAAAATTTCGGTCGCTAAATCGATGACTATTCCATACTAAAATAAAAAAATCATTTAACGACTGATTTAGCAACCGAAATACAAATTGAAATAGTGACCGAATTGAAATTGGTCGCTAATGAGAAAATAACAACCGAATTTAAATCGGTCGCTAATTAATATTATTTTTTATTATATTTAAATTTATTTTTTTATAAATATACTTTAATTGTTTTAGTATATTTTTTACAATTTATTTTTTAAAAGTAATTTATTTTTGAAAAATAATTTAATTTTAAAAATATACTTTAAAAATAAACTTTGGTCTCAATATTAACAAAATGAAGATTAACTTTAATTTTAAACTACTAAAATAAAAATATTATTAAAAATAAATGAAATTTATTAAAAATTTAAATTGTAATAAATTAATACTAGAGTGATATTAACTATTCAATACATTATTTGAGAAAAGTTTAATAACAAATATTCTTTAATTTATTTTTCAATTGAAATTAATTTATATTTTAAAAATTTATATTAAAAAATTAAACAAATCAAATTATCACATTTTAATTCCTAATTAACTTAATTAAAAAATTACAATTTTAATCAAATTATTACAATTTTATTTTATAATACTTTATTTTTAATCTAATTTTTAAATTTATTGCTTTATTATTATTAATTACTTAAGCATAGTTGTTGTCATATAATTGATATACCAAAAAAATTTGTATCAATATACATTAGATAATAAATATATTATTTAATTAAATTATTAATAAAAATATATTTATCTTTAGTTAAAATATTTTTTAGTTTAAGTATACTAATTAATAGTTTTCATTTTTAACATAATTAATAACAAAGATTGAAAATAGACTGCTAGAAAAGTTAAAAATTTAAAATTAATCTATTTTATAAATACTAAAAATAAACCATATTTAAATAAATTAAAAATATATTTAAATTTATATTCAACATACCTCCAATTTTGCTCAATAAATTTATAGATCACATTTGAAAATTTAATCACTTAAATAAATTCAAAATTATTAACTTTTTTTTTCAAAGCCAACTTTTTCTTGTCAGTTTTTTCAAAAAAATAGTTAATATAAATTAAGGTTTTACCTTTTTAAAATTTCAACTTTTTTATATATTGGATTTTTATTAAAAAATTTCTAAAATTGCATAAGAAAATAGAGATTTAATTATATTTTTAATAAATTTAAGATAATACTAGTTTTTATTTTTATTTTTAAATATTTATTTTAATTTTTTAAAACAGAGAAACTATAATTTTAGTTTTTAAATACTAAATTTAAAGAATTAAATTTATTACTATTTAATATTTTAATTTTAGTATTAAAATTTTAAATTATATTTTATTAAATTAAAATAATTACAATATATTTTTCTACTTTAAGAATTAAAAATATAATTAAACTAAAACTGAAAATATTAAATATATTTTTGAACTCTTTTTTATAATATTTTTATCATTATTATATTTTTGGATTATTTGTTTTTTTCCTAATTTTTTACAAAGTCAATTTTAATATTTAAAAGTATTTAACATTTTGAATTTTGAAACTTTTTCTCTATTAGCAAATTTAAACACATAATATACTAAAAAAATATTATACATAATTATTTCATCCAAATTTTTAATAATATGATAAGTCATCAAATTCGTATATAAAACAAATTTAATTATTGATTAAAATAGAAAAATATTTATAAGAGACTATTTATTTTTATTTATGATGGATCAAAAGTGGAAATACATTTAAATTTATAATTAACGAAAATGATGAAAATCTTAATATAATATGATACTTTTAGTAATGTATTTTTGTATAAATTTAAACTTACTTTTTTTAGTTTAGTTTTTAAATTTTATGTATTATTATTGTTCATTGATATACTAGAATAAATTTATATAAAAATAGTCTTTATCTTTAAAATTCACTTCTTCAAATACTATCTTTATATTTTTCTACTGTATAGTTAAGAAGGTCAACATTTATGCACACACTTAAATATAATATAAAATAAAGAGTATTTGTTTATTCTATTTTATTTTCAATCTATAATTTGATTTTTTTTTAAAATATATTTTATATTTTTAAAATTAATAATTTTAATGTAGTTATCTAAGTTTTTTATGTGATGATTTTAATTAATTGATATTATCAAACCATTTAATTTGATTTATTATAGTAAAAATCATAAAAATAAATGTTAAAATAATATTAATTATTTTAAATTATAAGAAAATAAATAATAAAAATAGAAAATAAAGTATTCTATAAAAGAAGACTAATTATTATAAATAAAATAGAATATGGGAGGAAATGAGGATGATAATATAGTAAAAATTATAGAGTTTAAAAACAATGTAGAATGTGAGAAGTTTAAAAAGAAAAAAAAATTAAAAATGGATATATATATATATATATATATATATATATATATATATATATAAGTAATTGGATTAAATTTATTATCCCCTCATATATTATTATACATTATTAGCATAATTTTAGTTTAATTAAAAATTAGAATACAAATATACTATACTATACTAATATACCATTATATTATAATATTTATAATTTATTTTTATTGTGTATAAATTTATTTTTTAAATTTTTTCTTAAATATATAAAAATATAAATGTATAATGATATAAATGTATAAAGATATAAATACATAAAGATATAAATATATAGAGATATAAATATATAAAAATATAAATTTATAAGTATATAAATATGTAAAGATATAAATATATATCTTTAATATTTTGTACATGTAAAAATAATTTATATATATTTTTAAACCTTTTTTTAATATTTGTTTTTAAAAATAAAATATTATTTTAAAATTTAATATTTAATTTTTTAATATTTTCTTAAATATATAAAGATATAAATAAATATATAAATATATATATATATATGTAAATATATAAATATGTAAATACATAAATATATAAATATGTAAATATATAAATATATAAATATGTAAATATATAATATGTAAATATATAAATATATAAATATGTAAATACATAAATATATAAATATATAAATATGTAAATATGTAAATATATCAATATTTAAATATATATTAAAATATATAAATATATTTGTATATATATATTTTATAAATATATAAAGATATAATATATATATATATATATATATATATATATAAAGATATAAATATATAAAGATATAAATATATAAAGATATAAATATATGTAAAGATATAAATATATGTAAAGATATAAAGATATAAATCTATGTAAAGATATAAATATATAAATGTATAAAGATATAAATATATAAAGATATAAATAAATATATAAATATATAAATATGTCAATATATAAATATATAAATATGTCAATATATAAATATATAAATATGTCAATATATAAATATATCAATATTTAAATATATCAATATATAAATATATGAATATTTAAATATATATTAAAAAATATAAATATATTTGTATTTATAGATTTTATATTTATATATTTATAAAAGTAATTGGATTAAATTTATTATCTCCTCATATATTATTATACATTATTAGCGTAATTTTAATTTAATTAAAAATTAGAATACAAATATTTTATACTATACTAATATACCATTATATTATTTTTATTGTGTATAAATTACATTGTGTATAAATTACAAAACTAATAATTTGTATACTATACTATACTAGTATAATATATAATTTGTATACTATACTAATAGTATAATATACTATACTATAATATTATTTGTATACAAAACTAATATCTTTATATCTTTATATATAAATATATAAATATATAAATATGTAAAGATATAAATATATGTAGAAATATAAAGATATAAATATATAAAGATATAAATATATGTAAAGATATAAAAATATAAATATATAAAGAGATAAATATATAAATATGTAAAGATATAAATATATATCTTTAATATTTTGTACATGTAAATATATAAAGATATAAATATATGTAAAAATATAAAGATATAAATATATAAATATGTAAAGATATAAATATATATCTTTAATATTTTTTACATGTAAATATAATTTATCTATATTTTTAAACTTTTTCTAATATTTATTATTAAAAATATAATATTACTTTAAAATTTAATATTTAATTTTTTCTTAAATATATAAATATATAAATGTATAAAGATATAAATGTATAAAGATATAAATAAATAAATAAATAAATAAATATATAAATATATAAATATATAAATATATAAATATATAAATATATAAATATATAAATATATAAATATATAAATATATAAATATATAAATATATAAATATATAAATATATAAATATATAAATATATTAATATATCAATATATCAATATATCAATATATCAATATGTAAATATATCAATATATAAATATATAAATATATAAATATGTAAAAATATAAATATATATCTTTAACATTTTGTACATGTAAATATAATTTATATATTTTTTTAAACTTTTTTCTAATATTTATTTTTAAAAATATAATATTACTTTAAAATTTAATATTTAAATTTTTAATTTTTTCTTAAATATATAAATGTATAAAGATATAAATAAATATATTAATATATAAATATATCAATATATAAATATATAAATATATTAATATATATAAATATATCAATATATCAATATATCAATATATCAATATATTAATATATATGTAGTATGCATATAAAATGAATAACCAAAATCAAAACGATGAGTTTGTCCAGATAGATGGGGCACTCCCTAGTTTAGGATTCATAGTAAGACCATTACGACCCCAGGTATGAGTCATAGTTTTAGCCCAAACCCAACAATAGAATTAACCAAACAAATAAAGAAACTTAAAAGAAAATTAGCAAGACGCATAGCACAAAGAGAAAGATTAATGAGAGAAAACCTAGCAAATTATGCTTGGAGTATAACTTGGTACAAGAGTAATATTAAGTATTTAGAAGGAAAACTGAAGAACATTAGTCACTTTGTTGCCTAGTTTAAACTATTAGTTGTTTAGATTTGTATCTTAATCCTAAATCCTTGAGTTTATTGGGTCTTTGGGACTCTTAACTCTTCAAAAGAATCCGTGTAGCACTGAGAGGTGCTTATACGTTGGTCAGCCCTTAGGTCTGGTGGTCCCGGCAGTAAAACCCAGGAGGGGTAGTGAGACCGTTGGTCAGCCAGATAGGCCGTAAGGCAAAGAGGTGGTCCCGTAGCATGAAGACTCGAGAGAGAGTTAGAATGCCCAATATCCTTAAAACTTTAAATGATTTAAGATTAAGAAACATAGATAAACAAATAGTAGTGAAAATACCGCAACAAGAGGCTTCGACATCTTCGTCTTCCTCAGATAATAAAGAAAAAGAATTACAAATAGTAGAAATAGAAAACTCTTTACATAACTGGTCAATACCCATAATAAAAAAATGTGAAGTATATAAACAACATAAATTTTGGTCAACAAATCTAGATGAAATACATATAGTCGAATATAGTTACCCAGGAACTAAGAATAATAAGATCATAAATATTTTAGAACAATCAATTCTAGATCAACACATAAAAAATGGATATAATTTTATTCACCTAGGATTAATTCAAGTAGCAGCAAAACCTAATTATAGAATAGGAATAAATAGTCCAATATTAATGTTATTAAGAGATATAAGACTTAAAAAATTTAATGATTCCATAATCGCTATTTTAGAAAGTAATTTACATGATGGCCCTGCCTTTTTTAACTCGTTATCCAAATTTTTCAATGAACATTAAAAATGATAAAACTAGTAATGCAATAAAATTATATGTACAAATTCCTGAGGAAATTGTAGTTGAAGAATCAGTTCCAATACAAATAATTTATAGAGTTTATTATAAAGTAACTAGAATAGATTATAATTATAAAGCTTTAAGATCCTCGCCAAAAGATGAAACCATATTAGTAGAAGTTAATCTTAGAAAATCATCAGTACAAATCCCTAAAAAATTAAGTCATGAAGAAGTAATAAGTAAAATTCCGGAGGAATGGAAACTAGAAGATATTATAGAAGAACCAAAAATATATAATACTCAAATTAGAGAAATAATCCAAGAGGGAACTGATATTAGATTAAGAATGAATAGATCATTATCATTTAAAAATAGAGAACCTCAAATGATACATAAAGGTCAATCGTCAAGACATTCTGTTGATGGCTCGATAATAAATTTAGATTTAAAAGGATTAAATAATATTACACCTAGAGTAACTAAACCCATATACGAAGAGTCTAGAGGAACAGAATCTCCTCAATACTCTCCAACTGCTTCACAAATTCTAAATACAGTACATAGAGAAGCATCCTTTAACATAGATAAAAATTGGATTAGACAAGATTTTGAAGCAGAATATAATAAACAGAATAGAGAATGGTATTTTAAAACATTTATTAAGCAACAAACAGAAGAATATAGGAAAAAGTTCTAAGATTATTTAGAAGAAAATGAAATAAATTTATATTTTTTTGATTGGTTGTTTAATTATAGTAAAGAGAAAAATTTATATCCTTTAGAAAAGATAACTAATACATGGAAAACTATTAATAATGAAATAATAACATCAGAGTATCCTCCACAACAGGGAATTATCATAAAACCTACAAAAGATTTAGAGATAAAAGCAAGTCCTTATAAAGATGTTAAAAATGAAGAAAAACCAGTACAAATAAAAGATATAAAAAAATTACATTCTCAATTAAATTACTCTAACACCGTATTAGAGGTAATGACAAAACAATTAACTAGAATAGAAAATAAATCTTATAAAGATATACCTAGTAGTTCTAAAGACCCAGTAAAACCAATATATAAATTATTTAATGTACCACAAAAAGAATTAGATTCATTAAGATTAAAAAGTAACACTGATATATAAATAGAAGAATTAAAAAAGAAAATAGAACAAATAGGAAATACCTCTATAAATACAATAGAAATAAATAAAATGAAGACATATCCAAAACTTAGGAATTATTATTCTAGACCCACTTTTGCATATGTACAATTTGAAGAAAGGGGGGAACTAGTACAAAACTCTTTTTCGGGAAATGATATAACTGAGTGGAACCTAGATGGATTAAGTGAACAAGCCATATTAGATTTAACTTGTCAAATGACCATGGCAGCCACTGCCCATAAATCTAAAGGTTGTAGTGATAAATCAGCAGCTATAGCTATAATTCAAGGATTCACTGGTCAATTGAAAGGCTGGTGGGATAATTTCTGCACAGAACAAGATAAATTATCAATTCTAAATAGTATAAAAACAGATAGTAATCAAGAAGATGCTGTAGCAACATTAATATACTCAATTATACAAAATTTTGTAGGAGATCTCAATATTTTTAAAGAAAGATCAGCTAGCCAATTAGCCAATCTATATTGTCCAAACATGTCATATTATAGATGGTATAAAGATAATTTCTTATCAAAAATAACTTTAAGAGAAGATGGATTCGCAGGATTTTGGAAAGAGAGATTTTTAGCAGGATTACCCAAATTATTTTCAGAAAAAGTAAAATTAAATTTAGAAAGTCATTATGGTAAACCATTAGCATATGATACTCTAACCTATGGACAAATACACAATATAATTGTAGAAACAGGTGTACAAGTTTGTACAGACTTTAAATTACAAAATAAACTTAGAAAAGAAAGTATGATTAATAAAAGAGAAATAGGAAATTTTTGTTATCAATATGGTATGGAACCTATAAGAGCCCCTAGTGCTAGGAAAAAGAAAGTAATTAAACGACAAGAAAAAACATATAAAAAACCTTATAAGAAACCTTATAAAATATTTCAAGAAACTGAGAATAAGAATATAGAAAATAAAACCAAATGGACAAGAAAACCCAAATATAATAAGCCTAATAAGAAAAAGAATATTTGTTGGAAATGCGGAAAACCTGGTCATTATGCTAATAATTGTAAAATAATAAAAAAGATAAACCAAATAGAAGATGAAAAATTAAAAGAAAATCTATTAAATATTCTAATTAATTCGGAAGAGGAAGAATCTAGTAGTTCTATAGAAAATGAAGATAGTGAATTAGAACTAGAACAGATAGAACAAGAATCTTCTAGTGAAGATGAACAAAATTCTGAAAATAATTGTTTAGGTCCAGAATTATGTAACTGTTCAGATTGTAAAAACATAAATATGTTAACAAAAGATCAAACATCCACTTTAATTTCTATAATAGATAAATTAGAAGAATCCCCTGTAAAAACTGAATTCTTACAACAACTAAGTAGTTTAATAACTCGTAGTGAAGAAGTTCAGAAAAATATAACTCCAATAAGCATGAAAGAAATTTATAATAGATTTAAGAGTCCAAGTCAACAAATAACCATAAAAGATTTACAAGAGGAGATTAAAACCCTCAAACAAGAAATACAATTATTAAAAGAAAATGATATAGCTCTAGAATATAGATTATTAGAATTAGAAGGAAAAGATATTATAAAAAATCAAGAACATAATGGAGAAAGCTCTAGTAAAATTAAAAATATAAAAGATGAAAGTTATATTAGTTTATTAAATTTAATGACTACACATAAATGGCATGTACAAGTCACGTTAATAATAAAAGAAGAAAAATTTAAAACTATAGCTTTAATAGATTCAGGAGCGAGATGTAAACTGTATTCAAGAAGGACTGATTCCCACAAAATATTATGAAAAAACTTTAGAAAAAGTAACAAGTGCAAATGGATCAAAAATGCATATTCAATATAAATTATCAAATGTAAAAATATGTAAGAATAAAGTTTGTTATAATACCTCTTTTGTATTAATAAAAAATATGAATACACCAGTAATATTAGGAACTCCGTTTTTAACATTACTATATCCTTTTCAGATAACTGAATTAGGTTTAAAAACTAGTATTTTAGATAAAGAAATTTGTTTCGAATTTATAAAACCTCCAAAGACTAGAGAATTAAATTTATTAAAAGAATTTTCTATAAGTCAAGTAGAAATAAAGAAAAAACAAATAAATATGTTAAATAAAGAAATAGAATTTAAAAGGATAGAAGAACAATTAAATAGTCAAAATATTAAGAAAATTATAAAAGCATATGAAGAAAAAATAGAAAAAGAAATATGTGAATTAAACCCTACTTGCTTTTTGGCATAGGAAGAAATATACAATAGAATTACCATACATAAATAATTTTGATGAAAAACAAATACCAACAAAAGCTAGACCAATACAAATGAATAATGAATATTTAGAATATTGTAAAAAAGAAATACAAGAATATTTAGAAAAAGGATTAATAAGACCGTCAAAATCACCTTGGAGTTGTACAGAGTTTTATGTAATGAAAGCCTCTGAGATAGAAAGAGGAGCACCTAGATTAGTTATTAATTATAAACCTTTAAATAAAGTATTAAAATGGATACGATATCCTTTACCAAACAAAAATGTAGATATTAAGCAGTTATCCAGAAGATTTAAAATCAAGTGGTGGCAAAAGTTTAATACAGAATTGATAACTAAAAGCAATATCGACAAATGGCAAGAGAATCATAGACAGAGAAGAGAAGGATCAAGTCAAGCATTGAGTCAAGAATCATTATTTTTAGCAGAAAAATAGAGATTAATGGCAGAGTTAGCAGCAGCAACTACTATGAAGGATTTTGAACAAATTATTAAAGAAAAATCAGCAACGTCAAAAGCAGATTCTGAAGAAAGTATTCAACATAATCCGTTTGATATGTTTGATTGAAGACCAAGACAAAATAGATAAAGAATGACAAGACAAAAGCAAATTTGAAAAAGAAGATATGCCGGAAGAACATGACAAATTTGAAAAAGAAGACATGACAAAAGCAAATTAGAAAAAGAAGATATGCCGGAAGAACAAAACAAATTTGAAAAAGAGATATGATAAAGGATAATCATGTAAATATAAGGGTAGTTTTGTAAATTAGCCATTATCTAGAATAATGTACGCTCATTATAAAAAGTCACTCTAGTTAAGAAAAGAGGCAGAGCGAATTTCAGTGTTTTCATATAATCTTTGAAGTTTTCTAATGAAGTTTTCAACTTTCTTCTATGTAAGTGTTCTTTCTTTAAACTTCAATCTTCATTTAACTTTATTTATTTTCAACTCTTTATATAATCTAATACTCTTTAATACTCTTTAATTCAACTCTTTATATAATATAATCGATCCTAATCAAAGTTTGGTATCGAGCCATAGTGCTCGGATTATTATTCATATTTGGTTTTCTTATGGGGGAATAGTAATCCAGAGCACTATGGCTCGATACCAAACTTTGATTAGGATCGATTATATTATATAAAGAGTTGAATTAAAGAGTATTAGATTATATAAAGAGTTGAATTAAAGAGTATTAGATTATATAAAAAGTTGAATTAAAGAGTTGAAAATAAATAAAGCTAAATGAAGATTGAAGTTTAAAGAAAGAACACTTACATAGAAGAAAGTTGAAAACTTCATTAGAAAACTTCAAAGATTATATGAAAACACTGAAATTCGCTCTGCCTCTTTTCTTAACTAGAGTGGCTTTTTATAATGAGCGTACATTATTCTAGATAATGGCTAATTTACAAAACTACCCTTATATTTACATGATTATCCTTTATCATATCTCCTTTTTCAAATTTGTCTTGTTCTTCCGGCATATCTTCTTTTTCTAATTTGCTTTTGTCATGTCTTCTTTTTCAAATTTGTCATGTTCTTCCGGTATATCTTCTTTTTCAAATTTGCTTTTGTCTTGTCATACTTTATCTATTTTGTCTTGGTCTTCAATCAAACATATCAAACGGATTATGTTGAATACTTTCTTCAGAATCTGCTTTTGACGTTGCTGATTTTTCTTTAATAATTTGTTCAAAATCCTTCATAGTAGTTGATGCTGCTAACTCTGCCATTAATCTCTGTTTTTCTGCTAAAAATAATGATTCTTGACTCAATGCTTGACTTGATCCTTCTCTTCTCTGTCTATGATTCTCTTGCCATTTGTCGATATTGCTTTTAGTTATCAATTCTATATTAAACTTTTGCCACCACTTGATTTTAAATCTTCTGGATAACTACTTAATATCTACATTTTCATAAGCTGGTTCTACTTCATAATCCCATGCTACTATCCAAGTAATGGATTGAGTAGCTACAAATGATATTAATCTATATCCTGAATCAAAAGATGTTTTTTCTCTAAAATATTGATATACATCACTAACGTCTTGAGGAAATATTGTCGGTAATGGTCCAAAATCTTCAAACCATTTAATAAACCATTTGGGGAATTTTAGAGATATCCCTCTTTTAAACCAGATAAACCAAGAATGAGTTCCTGGATATACTAACAGAGCTTTGGTCCATGCTTCTATGTAATCATAATAATTATACGACTGGGGTCTAAAAGTTCTAGAAAAGTTATTAGTATCATGGATAGGTTGGTTCCATTCTTCTGGAGATAAGACTCTTAAAATTTTTAATTTTGAAAATAGAATGTTATTTTGGCTGTCTCTAGTATGATAAATTTCTGCAGAGTCTGTGTCTACTAAAATAAACTCATAAAAGGTTCTGGTTTTTTCTGGGTTTATTGGAGGATAATGAAAGTCTTTTGGGAAGAGATGATTGATTATTGTTCTGACATTGTCATAAATCCAAGAATTTTCTAGGATAATAATGGGAGATGTTTCAGGCTTTTTTAAATATTCTTCTGGGAAGGATTCTTGAATGGTCTTGTTAACAAAATCTTTTGGTCCTATCAGGATATTTGAGTATTGAAGAGGGGTGAATCTATTTTTAATCAAAGGGTTTCTAGAAGTATTGGAAATTTGTGGAGGTGTTTTTAGAATTTCTGCCAAAGTGGACTGGATTTTAGGATGGGTCTGATATGTTTGAGGTCTTAATGATATTGTAGAAACTTCTTTTTGTAATCCCAGTGGGGGATTATAATAGTTTTTAGAGGTGATACCTTCTTGTAATTCCAGTGGGGAATTATATTGTTCTTTCCCTTTTTGTGATCCCAGTGGGGGACCATATTGATCCTTGTTGACTGGCTTCGTGTTCATGTTGAAGCCTGTAAAAACTCTCTTATCAAGAAATCTGGTAAAAAATTATTTTTTCCTTTTATATGTTCAATTTCAAAATCAAAACATGATAATAATGATTGCCATCTAGCAAAAATATGTTTTGAAACCAGGTTTTGAACATCTTTCATTAAAACACTTGGTGCTGCTTTACAATCAGTTCTTATTAAAAACTTTTTATTAAAAACGTCATCTTGAAATTTTTGAACACATAATACTATTGAAAGAATTTTTTTTTAACTATAGAATGCTTTTGTTGAGAAGGGTGCCAAATACCCGAATGATATCTAACTATTTGTTCTTTAAAAGATTCTGAAAGTTTTTGTTTTAATACCCCCATAGCCTAAATCAGATGCATCAGTTTCTATTATTAAAAAGGCTTGTAGATCAGGTATTCCTAAACAAGGGATTCTTTTAACTAATTCTTTTACTTTTATTATGGTTTGGGTCATATTTTCATCTCATGAAGGCAGATTTTTTCTAAGTCTTTTGAATAATGGAGAGCATATTATTCTACTATTGGGAATAAAATCTGTTATATAATTTACACATCCTAAAAATCTTTGTAACTGTTGTTTATCTTTTATTTCATTTGGAAATTTTTCTGCAAATTCTAGAGATCTCTGTATAGGTATTATAGTGTTTTGATAAATTTCATATCCTAAAAATCTTATTTTTGTTTGAAATATTTTTATTTTCTTGGTCGATACTACTAAACCGTTTTCTTTCATTATTTTTATAAATATATCTAAATGATTAATATGTTCTGTTATATTTTTTGAAAATATTAATATATCATCTAAATATACAATTGAGAATTTTATATATGGAATAAGAATATTATTCATAATGTTTTGAAATTCACTTGGAGCATTTTTTAATCCTTGCGGCATTACGTTCCATTCGTAATGTCCAAAGGGTATTACAAAAGCAGTTTTATATTTATCTTCTTCTTTTACTGATATTTGATAATATCCCGATTTTAAATCAAATTTAGAAAATATTGTTGCATCATGCACTCTTTTAATTATATCATTTTTTTTTGGTAATGGAAATCGTATCCATTTTAATACTTTATTTAAAGGTTTATAATTAATAACTAATCTAGGTGCTCCTCTTTCTATCTCAGAGGCTTTCATTACATAAAATCCTGTACAACTCCAAGGTGATTTTGACGGTCTTATTAATCCTTTTTCTAAATATTCTTGTATTTCTTTTTTACAATATTCTAAATATTCATTATTCATTTGTATTGGTCTAGCTTTTGTTGGTATTTGTTTTTCATCAAAATTATTTATGTATGGTAATTCTATTGTATATTTCTTCCTATGCCAAAAAGCAGTAGGGTTTAATTCACATATTTCTTTTTCTATTTTTTCTTCATATGCTTTTATAATTTTCTTAATATTTTGACTATTTAATTATTCTTATATCCTTTTAAATTTTATTTCTTTATTTAACATATTTATTTGTTTTTTCTTTATTTCTACTTGACTTATAGAAGATTCTTTTAATAAATTTAATTCTCTAGTCTTTGGAGGTTTTATAAATTCGAAACAAATTTCTTTATCTAAAATACTAGTTTTTAAATCTAATTCGAGTTACTCGAAAAGGATATAGTAATGTTAAAAACGGAGTTCCTAATATTACTTGGTGTATTCATATTTTTTATTAATACAAAAGAGGTATTATAACAAACTTTATTCTTACATATTTTTACATTTGATAATTTATATTGAATATGCATTTTTATCCATTTGCACTTGTTACTTTTTCTAAAGTTTTTTCATAATATTTTGTGGGAATCCGTCCTTCTTGAATACAGTTTACATCTGCTCCTGAATCTATTAAAGCTATAGTTTTAAATTTTTCTTCTTTTATTATTAACGTGACTTGTACATGCCATTTATGTGTAGTCATTAAATTTAATAAACTAATATAACTTTCATCTTTTATATTTTTAATTTTACTAGAGCTTTCTCCATTATGTTCTTGATTTTTTATAATATCTTTTCCTTCTAATTCTAATAATCTATATTCTAGAGCTATATCATTTTCTTTTAATAATTGTATTTCTTGTTTGAGGGTTTTAATCTCCTCTTGTAAATCTTTTATGGTTATTTGTTGACTTGGACTCTTAAATCTATTATAAATTTCTTTCATGCTTATTGGAGTTATATTTTTCTGAACTTCTTCACTACGAGTTATTAAACTACTTAGTTGTTGTAAGAATTCAGTTTTTACAGGGGATTCTTCTAATTTATCTATTATAGAAATTAAAGTGGATGTTTGATCTTTTGTTAACATATTTATGGTTTTACAATCTGAACAGTTACATAATTCTGGACCTAAACAATTATTTTCAGAATTTTGTTCATCTTCACTAGAAGATTCTTGTTTTATCTGTTCTAGTTCTAATTCACTATCTTCATTTTCTATAGAACTACTAGATTCTTCCTCTTCCGAATTAATTAGAATATTTAATAGATTTTCTTTTAATTTTTCATCTTCTATTTGGTTTATCTTTTTTATTATTTTACAATTATTAGCATAATGACCAGGTTTTCCGCATTTCCAACAAATATTCTTTTTCTTATTAGGCTTATTATATTTGGGTTTTCTTGTCCATTTGGTTTTATTTTCTATATTCTTATTCTCAGTTTCTTGAAATATTTTATAAGGTTTCTTATAAGGTTTTTTATATGTTTTTTCTTGTCGTTTAATTACTTTCTTTTTCCTAGCACTAGGGGCTCTTATAGGTTCCATACCATATTGATAACAAAAATTTCCTATTTCTCTTTTATTAATCATACTTTCTTTTCTAAGTTTATTTTGTAATTTAAAGTCTGTACAAACTTGTACACCTGTTTCTACAATTATATTGTGTATTTGTCCATAGGTTAAAGTGTCATATGCTAATGGTTTACCATAATGATTTTCTAAATTTAATTTTACTTTTTCTGAAAATAATTTGGGTAATCTTGCTAAAAATCTCTCTTTCCAAAATCCTCGCGAATCCATCTTCTCTTAAAGTTATTTTTTATAAGAAATTATCTTTATACCATCTATAATATGACATGGTTGGACAATATAGATTGGCTAATTGGCTAGCTGATCTTTCTTTAAAAATATTGGGATCTCCTACAAAATTTTGTATAATTGAGTATATTAATGTTGCTACAAGCATCTTCTTGATTACTATCTCGTTTTTATACTATTTAGAATTGATAATTTATCTTGTTCGTGCAGAAATTATCCCACCAACCTTTCAATTGACCAGTTGAATCCTTGAATTATAGCTATAGCTGCTGATTTATCACTACAACCTTTAGATTTATGGGCATGGTCTGCCATGGTCATTTGGCAAGTTAAATCTAATATGGCTTGTTCACTTAATCCATCTAGGTTCCACTCGGTTATATCATTTCCCGAAAAAGAGTTTTGTACTAGTTCCCCCCTTTCTTCAAATTGTACATCTGCGAAAGTGGGTCTAGAATAATAATTCCTAAGTTTTGGATATGTCTTCATTTTATTTATTTCTATTGTATGTATAGAGGTATTTCCTATTTGTTCTATTTTCTTTTTTAATTCTTCTATTTGTATATCAGTGTTACTTTTTAATCTTAATGAATCTAATTCTTTTTGTGGTACATTAAATAATTTATATATTGGTTTTACTGGGTCTTTAGAACTACTAGGTATATCTTTATAAGATTTATTTTCTATTCTAGTTAATTGTTTTGTCATTACCTCTAATACGGTGTTAGAGTAATTTAATGGAGAATGTAATTTTTTTATATCTTTTATTTGTACTTGGTTTTTCTTCATTTTTAACATCTTTATAAGGACTTGCTTCTATCTCTAAATCTTTTGTAGGTTTTATGATAATTCCCTGTTGTGGAGGATACTCGATGTTATTATTTCATTATTAATAGTTTTCCATGTATTAGTTATCTTTTCTAAAGGATATAAATTTTTCTCTTTACTATAATTAAACAACCAATCAAAAAAATATAAATTTATTTCATTTTCTTCTAAATAATCATAGAACTTTTTCCTATATTCTTCTGTTTGTTGCTTAGTAAATGTTTTAAAATACCATTCTCTATTCTCGTTTATTATATTCTCGCTTCAAAATCTTGTCTAATCCAATTTTTATCTATGTTAAAGGATGCTTCTCTATGTACTGTATTTAGAATTTGTGAAGCAGTTGGAGAGTATTGAGGAGATTCTGTTCCTCTAGACTCTTCATATATGAGTTTAGTTACTCTAGGTGTAATATTATTTAATCCTTTTAAATCTAAATTTATTGTCGAGCCATCAACAGAATGTCTTAACGATTGACCTTTATGTATCATTTGAGGTTCTCTATTTTTAAATGATAATGATCTATTCATTCTTAATCTAATATCAGTTCCCTCTTGGATTATTTCTCTAATTTGAGTATTATATATTTTTGGTTCTTCTATAATATCTTCTAGTTTCCATTCCTCCAAAATTTTACTTATTACTTCTTCATGACTTAATTTTTTAGGGATTTGTACTTGATGATTTTCTAAGATTAGCTTCTACTAATATGGTTTCATCTTTTGGCGAGGATCTTAAAGCTTTATAATTATAATCTATTCTAGTTACTTTATAATAAACTCTATAAATTATTTGTATTGGACCTGATTCTTCATCTACAATTTCCTCAGGAATTTGTACATATAATTTTATTGCATTACTAGTTTTATCATTTTTAATGTTCATTGAAAAATTTGGATAACAGTTAAAAAAGGCAGGGTCATCATGTAAATTACTTTCTAAAATAGCGATTATGGAATCATTAAATTTTTTAAGTCTTATATCTCTTAATAACATTAATATTGGACTATTTATTCCTATTTTATAATTAGGTTTTGTCTGCTACTTGAATTAATCCTAGGTGAATAAAATTATATCCATCTTTTATGTGTTGATCTAGAATTGATTGTTCTAAAATATTTATGATCTTATTATTCTTAGTTCCTGGGTAACTATATTCGACTATATGTATATAAATATATAAATATATAAATTTATAAATATATAAATATTTAAATATTTAAATATTTAAATATTTAAATATTTAAATATTTAAACATATATTAAAATATGTAAATATATTTGTATTTATAGATTTTATATTTATATATATTTATACATATATACATTTATTTGTAAATTATTATTGAAAAATCCTAATAGCTTAGTGGTTGGAGTTTGAGTCTTCAACTCTAAAGTATTGGGTTTGAATACTGACAATAATAATAATCTAGTAATAAATCAAACTTCTAAAAAAATAATATAAAAGGAGGAAAGGGGTTGTAAATAAATATTAATAATTAACTTTGTCATTGATTTAGCGATCGATTTAAATCGGTCGCTTTTTTTTTTAATTTATTTATTGATTTAGCGATCGATTTAAATCGGTCGCTATTTTTTAACTTTGTCACCGATTTAGCGACCAATTTAATATATTAATTTCGGTCGCTATTTTGTGACCGAAATGAAAATCGGTCGCTAACACATTAGCGACTTGACTTTTTGCAACGACGCCTTCGGTCGCTAATTTCGGTCGCTAACTGATTAGCGACCGATTTTTTTGATCGCTAAAATGATTTTTTCTAGTAGTGTCAGCATAATTTTACAATTACATGAGAGAAATTTTGGCTCTCACAAATTGTCTGAATCTCCACTGCATTACAAAAGAAACATCCGCAGTCAAGTCCCAAAGTAAATCTCCACATCATTACAAAAGAAAACCTCCACAATCAAGTGTATGGTAGTAACATTATTGTTACACAAATCTTCATACCAATATAAAAGGAAATCTTTACAATGAAGCCCCTGGTAACTCTATTAATTTTCTTTTGTTTGAAGATATCCCTTGTGTATTAATTCTCTTTGGTGTGTCTTGCATCTATCTTTAACTATCCCACCAAATAACATTTTAGGAAGTGGTATTATTTTGACTTTTATTGAATAATGATTTTTGTCCTTATTTTTATTCATATTTATTTTTTTTTATCTTAGGTTATTATTGTTTATTTAACATTTTCTCCATTAGTATTACTCTAAATTTTTTGTAATTTTTTTTATGTAGAGTGAAGCATGTCTAAATATGAAGAAGAGAGGTTACAAAACATTAACGAAAACAAAGCCAAATTAGATATTTTGGTATTTACATATACTATTTATCCTTTGAAATTCATAAGAACTCAATATAAATAAATAAATATATATATATATATATATATATATATATATATATATAAAAGGGAAGGATAAAAAAAAGCTTGAAGAGGATGACGAAGAATATAAACCCAAAAATATGAAAAACTTTTAGGTTTCAAAAGAAATGATGATGAAACAAATGTAAGCATTATCTCTCTTTCTCTTATGTAATTGATTAATATTTTTGTAATATCTTATTATTTTTTATTCATTAACCCTTTTGTTTTATAAATAATAAGACCATTCAAATTAAAGTTGTTACTAAGTTATTTTAGACAAAGATATTATTTTAAGGAGATGTGGACATACCATAAATGCAAGACTTCAAAAGAAAAGGGTAAAACTAATGATAATGAACAAAAAAAATTGATATCTAATTTCCACCTCCATACTTTTAAGTTATGTGAAAAACATGTCAAATATTTTAAAATTGAAGCAACCATAATAATTCAAAAAGCTCCTTTACAAGTAAAAAATATTTTATCGAAGTTGAATTTTATTTATATATCCTAAATAATTAATATATTTTGATCTTGTTTTATTGGTTACTTTTTATAAATGTATAACTTGTAGGATGCATTATATTTGTTGGAAGAGATAACATGTAGAAGCAATATAGAAATAGACATTTATTTGCATTGAATATATGTTGAAAACAAATGCAGGTGAGAAGATTTGCTTCCAAGTGATTGGAATTGGTTGATAAAAGAACAAATGGAATGATTCTAAATTATTGGTAAATTTCTTTTATTATATATTTTGAATTTAAATTTGATTTTACATGTAATTTTATGTCATGGTATAAAATATTTTATGTATTTATACAAGAAAGGAGCTTGAAAAATAAAGATAATAGGAGTAAACAAGAAATCAAATCAATTACTCGACATAAAATCAATTATCCAAAAAGCATTTAAAATGATAATGTTATTTTTACTTTTTATATTCACAAATTTTAAATGATTTTGTGTGTGTCTACAACTTCAATGTGAATTGCTTGAAGTTCAACAAGTGAAGTAATATATATAAAAAAAAAACGTCAGATGATTATTTTATTAGATAGTTTATCCCTCGTATCGAGTATCTAATGATTCAAATATTCCATCAAATGAAATAAATTGTTTTGTTATTTAAGTTTTTTTCACTAAAATATCTCCAACAAATTTTAGTTACATAATTATATTTCTAAAATATTTTTAATTATGTTTTATTAATATTTATTATTTTTATTTTATTTTGTAGGATCAAACTCTTTGAAAATACTACAAGTTTATATTATTTTTCTTTTTGTTTTTTTAGAAATAGTTATTTAATTATAAATGCAGTTCTTTTTTATTTTGGACTTTAGAATCTTGTTAAATATTGTTTGTGTTTTAGTTTTTATCATTTATAATGTAGTGAATAATTTATGTTTGAATATTTATTTATTTTAATTAGAATTGTCAAAATGGGTGACGCAATCTGTTAGACAAATGTCATCTAAAAGTGGATGAATAAATGCACAAAGTAAAATAGATGTCAAATTAAAAATTTATTTTAGATGTCTAATAACTTGTTAATTTAATTTTAAAGCAGAAGTGATAATATGATCAGGAAGATATAAGAGAAGTGATTAAGGAAAGTAGAGTGATAAAGGGAAGATAAGAGCACACAGTAATTTATACTGGTTCGGGTATAACCAACCATACATCCAGTTTCCAGTCAACTCTAATCACAAGAGTGACTCCCAATTCACTATCTTTAAAATTCAGTTTATAAGTTACAATCAACTCAACAGAGGAACCAGTAAAAAATAAACTAATTAAAAAGACAACACCTCCTTAAAAATCCACTAAAGATGAACACCTCCCTAGAATCTCACTAGGGATGAACACATCCTCTGAACAAATCAAAGGATGAAAACACCTCCTTAGAATCTCACTAAGGATGAACACCTCCCTAGAATCTCACTAGGGATGAACACCTCCTCTGAACAAATTAAAGGAATGAACAATTTCCACACAGGAAACCCTAAAATAACATTGATTAACTTAAACCTCTTAAACCCACAAAAGGATAAAGGCAATAAAATTAGAACAGTCACACTTGGTAATGGAGACAATAAATTGTAGAAGCTTGTAGAATGCCAACTTCCAAGGACAAGTGTGATTAACAATGAAAGCACGTAAGGCAGTAGAGAAAAATGTTTTCTCGGAACATGTAAAATATCTCTGTTGCCTTGCTAAAAATTCTTTTCTCAAAACTGATTGAATGTAAATTATATTTTTGAATTCTGTAATTGTGTTTTTAATTTTCTATCAAAACTTAATTAAATAGAAAAATAGTATCAGAAAATGGTCGTTGGACATTAATATTTTCGTGGATAAAAATCGGGATATATTCAAAAACATTTATTCTTCAAAATAGATATATTTTTCAAATTTGAACTCGTCATAATTGATTATGTTACCAGTATAATCAATTATGACAGAGAAAATAGTTTTTCTATTTATGATGCATCATAATTAATTATAACAGTGAAAAATGTCATGTTACAAAATTTTATCACACTTATGCTTTGGAGGCTTATGCATAATATTACTTCATCAACTTGTACCTCCATATCCAGTATTCTAAGACTCTATCTAGTCTTCAGGAATCATCTTGGGCTTGCTTGATTCTTGAGTGTTGTTGACTTGAATTATCATCAAAATCATCTCTTGGGAATGTAGGGACATGTTTCACATTGCCATCAATTTCCCCCTCATTGCTTTCAATCTTCACCTTTTTTATAATGATCAAGGAAACACCTAAAATGAATTAAAATAATTGACTCTATATAATCAATTCAAGATTAGTACAAATTTACACAGTATAGTGTAACACAGTTTAGCCCAAATTAGCACAATATATTTAAACTCCCCCTAGATAAGTTAATAACAAAGCTCCCCCTAACTCATCTGAACAAAATTTCTCCTAACTCCCCCTGTTTAATTCAGAATTAGGAATGAATTTCATATAGATTTTAATTCATCAAAAAATCTCCCCCTGTTTCATTAATAATCATAAAAAAGTATTTCAAGAGAAAAAAAATCTCCCCTTGTTTCACACAGATTAATATCATCAAAATCTTCCCCTGGTTCATTGATAATTATGACAAATATTGCAATAGAAATTGAGCACAAATTAGCATATAAAACAAGGCAGAGAAGATAATGCATCACAAAGTGTCATAGAGAAGAACATCATATTAAGGAGGAAATATCTAGGATACACAAGGCAAATGAAGAGAGAGAAAGATAGGGGAATGAAATGATTGTAGAGATAATGAAATGAAATGCAATAGTTTCCGAAATTGCAGTCTTCTTATTGAGGCAACTTTCAAATTCAAATTTAAATTCACTCATATTCCAAATTTCAAATTTCAAATTCAAATTCCAAGTTTCCAATTCCAATTTCAAACTTCAAACTTCAAATTTTGAATTTAAACTTCAAATTTCAAACTTTCTAATTTTAAACTTTCAAATTTCAAAACTTTCAAATTTCAAACTTTCAGATTTCAAAACTTTCAAATTTCAAATTTTCAAAATTCAAACTTTCAAATTTCTAAGTTGGTTAACAATCGAATTTATGTGGCAGATAAGTGGAGATATTCAATGCAGAGACATGAGAAACAAGAATAAACTTATCTTTGTCATATTTTCCTGTTCATCCATCTTGTTCTTATACACTCATTTAGCTCCAATAATCTGTATTGATTTCTTCTCCTTGATAATCACCTGCAACATCAATATACAAATCTAGGTACCGTTGAGTACAGGATCCCAAACACCATATTCTAGTATTTGTAAAAATATTTTCATTCTTGCTCTAGACCCCAAATCTTGCCCGGCTTCGCAATAAAGACCAGAAAACCTCCGTTCGAAGATGGACAAGGCTTCTTTCGGCCCCTAAGCATGTTCACTAGGCTCCATGTAAGGATAGGAGGACTTTCTGTATAGAAAAAATAGGAAAATCTGTCAGGAAGCCCGAGATGGTCGTCCCGTTTGGCCAGACGACTGTCTCGCCTTACCTGAAGGTCGAGACGGTTGTCTCGCCATCCCAAAGGACGAGACGACCATCTCATTTTCCTAGACGACCATCTCGCCTTTTCTTAGGAATGAGATGACCTTCTCGTTTTTCCAGACGGTCGTCTCGCTTGTCAGAAGCCTAGACTGTCGTCCCGGCCTGTCTCACGCGAATTCCTATAAATAGGAGTCCCCCCCCTCATTTCACACAATTCACACAGTTTTTCACCCCTTCTCTCATCTTAGAAGCTCTCTTAGGACTTCAGGATAACTCTGAGTACTTTCTAGAGTTCAAAAGCCTTCCGATTTCCATTTAAAGTAGAAATCGGTTAAGGAGGTCTCCTTTTGAGACATCTGGCACTTGGTAAAATGGTAGTTTATTTTATTGCGGGAGAGGAGCGTGCTTGTAGAGTACGGAGACAGCTAAAAAGCTTCCTCAAGTTTTGAAGAGTTAATAAAAAAGCTCACTTCGGAGGTTCTTTTCCTTATTCTCTCTCTTTTACTACTTTCCTTTATCACTTTCCTTGTATACATTAGATATTAGGGTCATGTAGACATTTAAATTCTGCAAGTAGATAAATAAATAGGGTAAAAGCATAATTTTTTAGTCTTTATTTTATAAACTAGTCCATCATATGGAACCTGAAAGGGGCGTTGTGGGGTGTTAATATCTTCCCCACACGTAATTAACTCTCTTACCCAACTCTGGTTGTAGTGGCCAAAGTTGGTTTTATAAAGCAACGCCTTTTCTTCCTTTTTTGATGTTTATGGTAAAAACATCGGTGACGACTCCATAGAACCTCTTTTCAAAAATTTCATTCTTAAGATCAGTTCGGTTATCAGACATCTTAAGAATGTTGATCATCTTTACAAAAAATGCAAGTCATATCAAAGTCATCACGTCGCTCCAACCGCCTCTTTTGACGGCAACGACAGATGGCGACTGCACTGGGGAAGCTAGAGAGTTTATCCTATTTAGTGATGGACTAGTCTAATAAATAAAAACTTGAAATTATGCTTTTACCTTTCCTTACTTTTATAACATGCTTTACTTTTTGGTTTTAATAACTGTTGTATGTTTCTGCAATTGTTTGAAATAACAATTGTACACAAACCCTTGCACACAATAGTCCCTCTATACCCGGGGGCAAGAGTGAATACACATAGGGAGTGGGTGGCAAGTACGGTTGGTCGTGGTAATGGCCTTAGTGCTAGCAGGTCGTTGACGGAAACCACCACTCAAGGTGATAACCATTTTCTTTTGGTATAAGAACGTCAACACGGAGATCCGTGCATTGTTCGAAGACTGGGAGATAGAGAGAACCCTATAATAGGGGCACCTTGGGGGCCTAGCCTTGTTGAGAACAGTTAGAACCTACCATTGCCAATCCACTTTTCTGCAGGAAAACCCTACCTCATGAATAAAACGTCACTATGTTTGCGGATGGGTTAATTGTTTGTGCATTTGTTTATTTCATTTGTTTGTTGCATAGCATAATCATACAACATCATAAATAAATAAAATAAAATCTCAAAACCCTTTCGTAATAAACACCCTTATCTCGGACAATCTACATTTTAACTAGCCTGATTTCAGGTTCTTTATAAGCTAAGTAGCCACGTAGACCGATAGAAGAGATAAGGGATCTTAAACAAAAGTTTTCATAATAAACACCTTTATCTCGGACAGTTTACATTTTAGCTAGCTTGGTTTCAGGTTCTTTATAAGCTAAGTAGCCACGCGAACCGACAGAAGAGATAAAAGGTTAAAATAAAATAACAAAATAATAACAAAATCAAAACATTTATAAAAAGATTTTTGACAAAGTCAACCATTCATACTCGCATCATCTCATGAGTGGAAAAACCAGGAGAGAAAATAAATGCATAAGGAAAGTATACATACACATCATCTTAATAAATCCCTCATCACTAGTGCAAAATGGATTTTAATAAGTCTTAGGAGCATTTTTTGGGAAAATTGTTGGGACAAATCCCCTTGGGGTATTTGCTGAAGCACTGTTATTGTTTATGTAGGTGCAGTGGTTATTTGTCTCCATCAAATAGGGGGAGATTGAAGCACTTGTTGGATTTGATGAAGACATATAGAGTTTATAGAGTTTATTTTGTGGGTGTGTAGATAGATAGGTTATAGGTTTAGAATTTAATCTCTTGATAGTTCAATAGATCTTGTGATAAGCGCCTATAAATGATGCATTTCATAGACCTTATTTTACTGCATGCAAAACCAATCTTTAAGCATTAAAAAAACAAACTGAGTTTTTCAATCTGTTAAAAAGAAGTTTCAATCTATTAAAATCACTTAAAATAGGAAATGTTCATATGTTGTCAAAATTTTAATTGATTGAATCGCAGAATCAACAGGTTAAAATGTTCTTAATGATTTTTCCATATTAAAGGTTTCACAATTTTAATTTGTTGAAATCAAGTTCAATCTGTTGAAACAGAGAGATGTTATTTTTCACTTTAAAGCATCACAGGATTTCAATCTGTTGAAATATCTTTTAATCGATTGAAACAGAGAGCTACCATTTTTTCTAAACTGTTTCAATCCATTGAAAACTCGAATCAACCGATTGAATTAAGTTTTAAATGAAATCAATCGATTGAAACGTCATTTTAATCGATTGAAAAATATTCTAATCGATCACAACTCAATTCTGATCGATCATATCAGGTTCTGATCGGTCATAAAGCCATTCTGATCGGTCATCTGCTACTCCAAGTCATTTTAAACGATTGAATCTATCAGTTTCTCTCTTTTACTCTATAAATACAGTTTTGTTTTCTCTTTTGAATATACAATTTGGAAAACATTTGAAAGCAATCTTAGAGCTCTCATATTCGTGCCTTTCTCTGTGCATTCATAAACTTTTCATATCATAAGGCGTTTAGATCAAGATTGTTGAAAGTTCATCAAGAAAGAAAGTTCTGAGTTAGGGAAATTGCTTCTGGACTTTTATATTGTTAAAGCTACAGTCCAGGTTTATTCTTTTCATACACTTGTACAAAGGTTAATTGTGTAGATTGGGTTTGAATCTGCACCTGGTTACGATGAATCGGGTTTGGTTACTGGGTGGTTAATTCAAGACTCTATCTTGTGGTGTTGTAAGATAGTTCTTGGGGTAGATTGGTGTATATCTACTGGTTTGTATTTTCACTTGGAATTAGTGGAACTTGGCAGATTTGTCAAGAACTGGATGTAGCTCTGGGAAAGAGTGAACCAGTATAAACTCTTGTGTTGAATTTCTGCTTTCATCTCTTTACAATTCTTGCTTATATTCTTGCTTTGTTTAAAACCAAATCTGCCTAATAAAAGCTTGGATAAAGATTAACCATTCTTCCAAAAGAAAAAGTGTTTTTCGAAAAAGGTTTCAAAAGTTCAATTCACCCCCCCCCTCTTGAACTCAACCATTAATTCTTACAATTGGTACCAGAGCTGGTTCTTGTAAGTTACTCAAGAATTCGGTCCAAGAAAGGTTTACATGGCTGAGGGAAAGATGAATTTTTCTGAAGGAGCCTCTATCAATAGACCTCCTCTATTTGCTGGTGTGAATTATTCTTTTTGGAAGGTTAGAATGAAAATCTTTATTGAATCTCTTGATAGGGGTATTTAGGATACAATTGTTAATGGGCCTTTCAAACCAACTCATACAGTAGATGGTAAAATTGTTGAAAAAGACTGGGCTGAATTAACTGATGCAGAAAATAGGAAAGTTCAATATGATTATACTGCTAAGAACATTATTACCTCTCGCCTTAAATCTTGATGAGTTTTTCAGGGTTTCTCAATGTGCCTCTGCCAAAGAAATGTGGGAGATTCTAGAGGTCACTCATGAGGGTACCTCGACGTGAAAAGGGCAAGAAAGCATGAATTAATTAGAGACTATGAATTGTTCAAAATGTAGCAAGGTGAAACCATTGCAGATGTGCGAAAAGATTCACGCATATAGTCAATCATCTAATTGGATTAGGCAAGACATTTGACAAGGAAGAGTTAAACATCAAGATCCTAAAATGTCTCGGACAGAACTTGGCAACCAAAGGTGACAGCTATATCGGAATCAAGAGACTTAACCGAGATGACTACCGCATCATTGTTTGGTAAGCTAAGGGAACACGAGTTGGAGATCAATAGGTTTAAAGAACAAGAAAATGCAGAGAAGAAAAGCAGAAACATTGTTCTCAAGACAATTGAAGAAAGTAGTGATTCCGAAGAAGATGAATCTGAGAACCTAACTCGTTGGTTAAGAAGTTTGGGAAATTTCTTAGAAAGAAGAACGAACCGGCCAGGTTAAAAGGTACACCGATAAAAGAACTGAATCTACTCAAAATACTTTTACTTGTTATTCTTGTGGTAAGCAGGGACACATAAGGAGTGAATGTCCAGAAAAATCCAAGAATCAAAACAAGAAAGAGTTAAAGTACAAAGGGAAAAAGGCCTACATAGCTTGGCAAGACTGTTGAACATTCAAGGACTTGATGTTGCAAATAATGATCATGAAGAATGTTGATTTTGATGATGATCCAAGAGCTTAAAGACTTAGAGTATTGAAGATTGAAGATTGATGATTTCTGTATTGTAATAACTCTATTTTAGTTTGATTGAGTCTATAATTATAGAATCTAAGATAGCCGGTACATAGTCTGTAACTTAGAAGCTTCAAAAAGCCCAAATATATCATCCAGGCTCGGCTTTAATCGATTATATAGGGAAATAATCGATTAAAACAGTGAGAAAACCATTTTCAGTATATACTCACTGTTTTAATCGATTAAAACATCAAAATAATCGATTATTAGGTCAAATAATCGATTAAAACTTCAAATAATCGATTAAAACAGAGAGGTTTTGGGTTCTGTTTTTTTGGCTCTGTTTTAATCGATTATAACTCCATTTAATCGATTATTTCAGTCTGTTTTTCATTTTAAATTTCAAATTAACCCTATTTTCGAAAACCCAATTACCAAGAACCCTAGTTTCGAAATCCCCAATTTCTAAACCCTAATTTCCCTACTTAAACTCTACTTTGGCACTCAGAAAAGGAGAACAACTCTTTCCATACAAAAGTTAAGTGCTGTGAGTGCCAGAGAACTGTTTGTTGCAAGGAAAGGGGGCTTTTGGAACCTGGTGTGGGTTAGAAGCGATAAGAATCACTAAGTGGAGTTCTTAGTGGATTGTGTGTTGTGCCGTCTCCGGGGAAAGTCGTTCTTCATCTCTTGTGGATTTCAAGAGAGGTGTTGTCTTTACTTTATCTCTTTGATTTGTAAACTGTTTGTAACAATTTGTTCTTAGTGACAGCGTTAATCCTCTTTTGAGTGATTAGCAACTCGGACGTAGGGTCTTTTGATCCGAACCAGTATAAACCTACTCGTGTAATCTTCTCTACTCTTCTTTATTTACATTTACGCAGTTTTTAATCGGTAAAATTTGGGGAAAATTTTGAAAACCTAATTTTTATTAAGAAACCAATTCACCCCCTCTTGGTTTTTGTCCGACCACGCGAACATTCACGCGCGCGATTCTAACAAGTGGTATCGGAGCTTGCTTTGATAGTCATTCAAACTTTTCGAAAATGGCCGGACAAAATCAAACTTTTGCCGAAGGTGCGTCTATCAACGGACCCCCACTTTTGCGGGTCAAAATTATCCTTTTTGGAAGGTAAGAATGCAAATCTTTTTAGAGTCTCGTTGATAGAGGCGTTTGGGACGCAATTTTAAACGGTCCATTTGTTCCTAAAATTACGAGAACGGTGTTGACGTTCTTAAACCTTTTGATAGATGGACTCGCCGACGAAAGTCGAAAAGCACAATTTGATGTTAGGGCTAGAAACATTATTTCATCTCGCTCTAACCCTTGATGAGTTTTATAGAATTTCAGCTTGTAAAAGTGCACAGGAAATGTGGGAAATGCTAAGGGTGACCCATCGAAGGAACCGACGACGTCAAAAGAGCACGTAAAAATTCTTTAATCCAAGAATACGAGATGTTCCGGATGCAACCCGGCGAAACGATTTTTGACGTTCAAAAGCGTTTCACTCATATTGTGAATCATCTCACCGGATTAGGTAAAGTATTTGACGTTGATGAATTAAATGTTAAAATTTTGAAATCTTTGGATAGGAAATGGCAACCTAAGGTGACGGTCATCTCGGAGTCACAAAATCTTGCCACTATGTCTATGACGACGTTATTTGGAAAGCTTAGAGAGCATGAACTTGACCTTGGAAGACTAAATGAGGAAGAGGGTCAATATCAAAAGAAGAACCTAACTTTCAAGACCGAGATTTCAAAAAGCAAAAATAAGAAAGAAGAAGAAGAAGACTCCGAAATTGATGAAGAAGAGATGAGTCTTTTTATAAAGAAGTTCACCAAATTGATGAAAGCAAAAGGAAGACATCCTTTCAAAGGTAAGGGAAATGTAAAATAAAATTCTTCCATTAATATAAAATGCTTTGGTTGTGGTGAAGTAGGGCATATAAAGACCGAATGCCCAAACAAGAAAAATGATGAACACAAGGGCAAAAAGCAATTCAAGAAGAAAGCATATATTGCTTGGGATGACAGTGATTCAAATTCAGAATCAAGCGACTCGGAAATAGAAGCAAACAATTGCTTAATGGCAAATGACAATATTTCTTCGGATTTTGAGGTTAGTGATTCCGATTCATCCTCTAGTGAAGAAAATGACCATGATGAATTGCAAAATGCTTATAATGAGTTATTTACTGCATTTATGGATATGAAAAACGAATTTAAAGTTGTAAGGAAAAATCTAAGAAGATCCGAAAAGGAAAATGAGTCCTTAAAATTGAAAATTGCATGTTTAGAAGAAAAGGAGGTAGCTAATACGAAAATTGTATGCTTAGATGAGAATAAGGACTTAGCTTGTGCAAATTGTAAAGAGCATGAATATAACATAGATATTCTTAACCATTTGCTTGACAAAGCCGAAAAAGAAATTGATGATCTTAAGAAGCATGAAATGGTAATTTCTCAAAATAATGTAAATCAAAGAGTTCCTTTGAAAAAGAGTAAATCTAAAAAGAAAAGAATATGGGCAGAAAAAGGAACTAGAGCATGTCATGTTAATAATGTATCTTGTTCTAAAGCTACTCCAAATGCATGCTTCTATTGTATGAAACAAGGTCACACTTCAAATAAGTGTAAAATTAAACATTTTGGTGTACCTAAAGGTAAATATATTTGGGTTCCTATAGTTAAATGAACTATTTGTATCTTGTATTTATTCAAAGAAAATGGATCATTTAGTATGTTTTAAACAGAATGATTAGGTAAAAACATTTTATCTTTTCTATTGCATGAAGGTTCTTCACTTAAAGATTTTTGCGAAAAGCCTCTAAAATTGTTTTAAACAATTAAAAACAAAGTTTTTTTACAAAAGCTTTCTTAAAACATGTTTTTAACTGATGCAGTTTTGAAAGAACCAAATAAAATCACTTAGAATGTTCAAAGAAGTGTTTTTACAGTATTTTAATCGATACAACTTGTTTTTAATCGATTAAAACCATTTAGAACTCATTGTGATCGATCAGATTTTTATTATGAGCGGTCAGAATCTTTTAAATCGATTAAAAACACGTTTCAATCGATTAAAATCACTTAAAGGGTCAGGATGATCGATCGAATCAAATTATAAGCGATCGAATTCTTTTTAATCGATTAAAACACGTTTCAATCGATTAAAATCATTTAAAGAGTCGGATGATCGATCAGAATGCAATTATGACCGATCAGAATCAGCTATGATCGATCGAATTTAGTTATGATCGATCAGAACTCTTTTAATCGATTAAAAGAAGTTTTAACAGATTAAAACTACACTTTTAACAGATTAAAAGAATCTTTTAACAGATTAATTAAACCAGCAGTTTTGAAAATCTTCTATAAAAACATTTTGGCTTGAACTTTTTAAACACACATTGAATATAAGTTTTCACACATCCTTTAGCAATCAATCAAGCAACTGCGGTGCAAACACTTTGGAGATCAAGGATGTGCTACTTGTTGATGATATTATTAGATCAACTGATAGTTTGTTATGTGTAGAATTTGCTAAGATTATGCAGGGAGAGTTTGAAATGTCTATGATGGGAGAATTAACATTCTTCCTTGGACTTCAAATCAAGCAACTTAAAGATGGCATTTTCATCTCTCAAACTAAATACTGCAAAGAGATTCTCAAAAAGTTTGGAATGGACACCTCAAAGGAAACCAACACACCCATGGGAACTTCATGCTATCTAGACAAGGATGAATCAGGTTTGGAAGTTAATCAAACTATGTATAGAGGTATGATAGGATCACTATTATACTTAACCGCAAGTAGACCCGATATTATGCATTCTGCTCTGTGTGTGCTAGATTTCAGGCTTGTCCTAAAGAATCTCATCTAATTGCAGTAGAAACATATTTTAAAATACTTAAAAGGAACTACTCGGTTTTGGTTTGTGGTATCCGTCTCGATGCTTGTATGAGTTTAATAGGATATTCTGATGCTCGATTATGGTGGCTGTAAAATTGATAGAAAAAGCACTAGTGGAACATGTCATTTGTTAGGTTCATCCTTAATATCATGGCATTCTAAGAAACAAGCATGTGTAGCTTTATCTACCACCGAAGCTCGAATATATTGCAACTGGTAGTTGTTGTGCTCAAATTCCGTGGATGAAACAACAATTAGAGGATTATAGCATATATTTAAATGACATTCCATTAATGTGTGATAATACGAGTGCAATCAACCTAACTAAGAATCCAAGTAATGCACTCTAGGACTAAACATATTGAAATAAGACATCACTTTTTAAGAGATCATATCAAGTAAAGGAAACCGTAAGATAGAGTATGTAGACACTAAACGTCAATTAGCAGATATATTTACTAAGCCTCTACCCAAGGATAGATTCTATGATCTTAGAAGAGACTTAGTGGATATTAGAAATAGCTTAAATTCTCGCTTAATTTGATCTGTTTCTAGATGATTGTTATGTTAAAATTCGTGGTGTAGCATGTTCATAGGTTATTATGCATATAAATCTCAAAAACTTGATATAGCCTCTGAATAATCGATTATCGGAAGTAATAATCGATTATTTTTCCTCAAAACGTCCAAAACAGGGTATTCTCCTCTAGAATAATCGATTATTTCGTGAAATAATCGATTAAATGCCTCGGATAATCGATTATTTGCTAGAAATAATCGATTAAAGTTGTTCTGATATAGAGATAATCGATTATTTTGAGATATAATCGATTAAATGCGACCAGCTCTTGCCTCCTAGCCGTTGCCAACTGGATATTGAAGTGTGTCGTTTAGAGAATAGATTTGATGCACACTTTAATGATCATGATAGTGAAGAATTTTAAATTCTGTTATGTATTTTCTTTTGTTATTGTCTTTATGTTGTAATGGATGAATGATTATGAAATAAAATATGATGCTTCTTTCATGCTATGATTAAGGGGGAGCTTTCTCTAAATTATGCATATTTTGAGGGGGAGATCTAATGTTTGTTCTTTCAGAGTTCTTTTGATTATAATCAAAATAGGGGAGAAAAATTTAAAGCCTATATTCAATTTTAAATTTTATCTCGGTATGTTTAATGTGTGTGTTAGTATGACAGATAAAACAAGGTTATTACAAGGGCTTTAAAAAGATAATTTTGATCATCATCAAAAAGGGAGATTGTTGAACATTCAAGGACTTGATGTTGCAAATAATGATCATGAAGAATGTTGATTTTGATGATGATCCAAGAGCTTAAAGACTTAGAGTATTGAAGATTGAAGATTGATGATTTCCGTATTGTAATAACTCGTTTTAGTTTGATTGAGTCCGTAATTATAGAATCTAAGATAGCTCGGTACATAGTCTGTAACTTAGAAGCTTCAAAAAGCCCAAATATATCATCCAGGCTCGGCTTTAATCGATTATATAGGAAATAATCGATTAAAACAGATGAGAAAACCATTTTCAGTATATACTCACTGTTTTAATCGATTAAAACATCAAAATAATCGATTATTAGGTCAAATAATCGATTAAAACTTCAAATAATCGATTAAAACAGAGAGGTTTTGGGTTCTGCTTTTTTGGCTCTGTTTTAATCGATTATAACTCCATTTAATCGATTATTTCAATCTGCTTTTTCATTTTAAATTTCAAATTAACCCTATTTTCGAAAACCCAATTACCAAGAACCCTATTTTCGAAATCCCCAATTTCTAAACCCTAATTTCCCTACTTAAACTCGCTTTGGCACTCGTAAAAGGAGAACAACTCTTTCCATACAAAAGTTAAGTGTTGTGAGTGCCGAGAACCTGTTTGTTGCAAGGAAAGGGGGCTTTTGGAACCTGGTGTGGGCTAGAAGCGATAAGAATCACTAAGTGGAGTTCTTAGTGGATTGTGTGTTGTGCCGCCTCTCGGGAAACTCGTTCTTCATCTCTTGTGGATTTCAAGAGAGGTGTTGTCTTTACTTTATCTCTTTGATTTGTAAACTGTTTGTAACAATTTGTTCTTAGTGACAGCGTTAATCCTCTTTTGAGTGATTAGCAACTGGACGTAGGGTCTTTTGATCCGAACCAGTATAAACCTACTGTGTAATCTTCTCTACTCTTCTTTATTTACATTTACGCAGTTTTTAATCGGTAAAATTTGGGGAAAATTTTGAAAACCTAATTTTTATTAAGAAACCAATTCACCCCCCCTCTTGGTTTTTGTCCGACCACGCGAACATTCCGCTGCGCGATTCTAACAAAGACAATGATTCATCCTCTAGTTCTGTATCTGAAGGTGAAGAAGTGAATCTATGCTTAATGGCTGGCTGTGAATCCTCTTCATCTCATGTAAGTTCAACCCCACGTAAAATGAAATGAATTACAACGACATTACTAATCGCTTTCAATGAAATGCATAATGAAGCTAGGAATTTATCTCATACAAATAATCGGTTAAAAGGACTAAATAACTGGTTAGAGAATAGGGTTAAAGTTCTAGAAGAAGAGTTACTAGAAAGCAAGACAGATATGGAACATCTTGAAATAATCTACAATAATTCATCTCATTGGTAATGTTGCTGCTAACAACAATTGTGAAAAGTGTATCTCTCTCAGAATAAGGTTGAGTACTTGATTAAAACTCGTCTAAGTTTACTCAAGGTAAAGAAAATTTAGATACACTTCTTGGTCCCAAAATTGTGTTTTTGATCATTCTGGAATTGGGTACAAACCTAAGGTTGGGGTTAAAACTAAAAGATATTTGAATTTCTTTTCTTTTAGAAAATCAACAACATCTCCTTTCTCATCTTGTCATTACTGTATGAAAAAAGGGCATACTATAAAATTCTGTCATATTAGAAAACACTTTGTGCCACAGGGTAAAATGAGATGGGTTCCAAAATATGTTAAACGGAAAATTTGACCACTAAGGACCCAAAGTAATTAAGGGTACCAAATACTTGATGTTGATTTTTCAGGAACAACAAGCAAGAATCACTTTGGTACTTGGACAATGGATGCTCAAGGCATATGACAGGTGATATTTCCAAATTCCAGAACCGAGATTGAAGAATGGAGGACACGTGACATATGGAGACAACAACAAGGGAAGAATCTTAGGTTCTGGAGATATAGGAGATGGTGAAACCGGGACCATTCACAATGTTCTTCTTGTTGAAGGTCTCAAGCACAACTTAATCAGTATAAGTCAATTATGTGATATAGGTCACAAGGTTATCTTCAAACCAGAAATCTGCCTAATCTGTGAGCCAAAATCTGACACGGTAATGTTGGTAGGTAAGAGGTTAAATAACATTTACATGCTAGATATCAAGCATTCTATCTCATCTCAAAGTTGTCTTCTTACTAAAGAAGAAGAATCTTGGTTATGGCATAGAAGGCTTGCACATATTCATCTTAATCATCTTAACAAACTGATTTCTAAAGATTTAGTCTCTGGGCTACCTAAGCTTCAAATTCTGAAAGACAAAATCTGTGAAGCTTGTTTAAAAGGTAAACAAACTAGAAAATCCTTTTCAAACAAAAACATTGTTTCTACTTCTAGACCTTTGGAGCTGCTTCACATGGATTTGGTTGGTCCTTCAAGAAATAAAAGCCTAGGTGGTAATCTCTATATCATGGTAATTGTTGATATTTTTCCAGATTTACTTGGACTATATTTCTAAAAGCCAAATCTGATTCTTTCAAATCTTTTAAAAAGCTTGCCAAGGTTTTACATAATGAGAAAGGTTATGTCATTACTTCTATTCAAAGTGACAATGGTGGAGAATTTGTAAATGAAAAGTTTGAATTATTCTATGAAAAGTATGGCATAAAACACAATTTTTCTGCTCCAAGAACTCCTCAACAGAATGGTGTTGTGGAAAGAAAGAACAGATCCATTGTGGAACTGGCTAGAACAATGCTTTGTGAAAATGCCTTACCTAAATACTTTTGGGCAGATGCTGTAAACACTGCTTGTCATGTTTTGAATAGAGTTTTGATTAGACTCATTCTTAAGAAAACTCCATATGAACTTTACAAAGGAAGAAAACCCAACATAAACTATTTCAAGGTTTTTGGATGTACATGTTTCGTTTTAAACAATAGGAAAGAAAATATTGGCAAGTTTGATGAAAAATCTGATAAAGGGATCTTTCTTGGCTATTCTTCTAACAGTCATGCATATAGAGTCTATAATTTAAGACTAAAATTTGTTGAAGAATCAGTACATGTTGTTTTTAATGAGTCTCCTCGAGTGTTGCAGAATAAAACTACAGGTACTGCAGATGATGATGATTTAACTGATAATTCTTATCAGTTAAAACATCCCAGTGGTTCAGATCAGTGTACTATCGAAGAAGGTGATCAATCAATTGATCCTACAAAAACTGATCCACCAGAAAGAATTGCTGAAGAACAGGAAGAAGATATCTTGGATGAGCTTCCTAAAGAATGGATTGTCCCAAGAGATCTTTCTCTAGACAATGTCATTGGGCAAATCAATAAGGGAGTATCCACTAGACATTCTCTTAATCAATTTTGCAATCATATGGCATTAATTTCACAAATTGAACCTAAAACTGTTAAGGATGCATTAAATGATGAATATTGGGTTAGTGCCATGCATGATGAGCTTAATCAATTTGAAAGAAATAATGTGTGGGAATTAGTTCCTAAATCCAAAGATATCAATTTAATTGGTACTAAGTGGGTATTCAAAAACAAATTAGATGAACACAACATTATTACTAGAAATAAAGTTAGGTTGGTAGCCAAAGGATATAATCAACAGGAAGGAATTGATTTTGATGAAACCTTTGCACCAGTAGCTAGACTTGAAGCTGTTAGAATGTTATTAGCTTATGCTTGTATTAGTGGTTTCAGATTACTTCAGATGGATGTCAAGAGTGCCTTTCTAAATGGACTCATTAATGAAGAAGTCTATGTTGCTCAGCCTCCTGGTTTTGAAAATCACAAACATCCTGACCATGTCTACAGGTTGAAAAAGGCTCTTTATGGATTAAAGCAAGCTCCTAGACAATGGTATGAGAGGCTAAGTAATTTCTTAATTGATCAAGGCTACAAACGAGGTGAAGTTGACAAAACCTTATTCATTAAGAAATCTGGATCTGACATTATTATGGTGCAGGTTTATGTTGATGATATCATCTTTGGTTCTACTAATAATGTCTTGTGTAATAAATTTGTTAAGGAAATGCAAAGTGAATTTGAGATGTCAATGATGGGAGAGTTGAATTTCTTCCTTGGTCTCCAGGTTAAGCAATTAAGGAATGGTATTTTCCTAAATCAATCTAAATACTGTAATGAGTTGTTGAAGAAATTCGATATGCATAATTGCAAAGAATCCTCCACACCCATGTCTACTAACTGTTGTCTAGATTTAGATGAAAAAGGGAAATTTGTTGATCAAACTAAATATAGAGGTTTGATTGGATCTCTTCTATATCTGACTGCTAGTAGGCCTGACATTATGTTCAGTGTTTGTCTGTGTGCTAGATTTCAGGCAAATCCAAAGGAATCTCACCTCACCGCTGCTAAAAGGATTCTCAAGTACCTTAAAGGAACCATTAATGTTGGACTATGGTATCCTGAAGGTGCCTCCCTTAAACTTGTTGGATTTTCTAATTCTGACTTTGCAGGATGTAGATTGGATAGGAAAAGTACCTCTGGTACATATCATTTACTGGGAAGCAGTCTCATATCATGGCACAGCAAAAAACAAGCATGTGTAGCTCTTTCAACTGCTGAAGCTGAATACATTGCAGCTGGGAGTTGTTGTGCTCAAAGTATCTACCTTAAACAATAATTGAAAGATTATGGAGTATTTCTCAACACGGTACCTCTGGTTTGTGATAATATTAGTGCAATTAATCTAACTAAGAATCATATTCAACACTCTAGAACTAAGCATATTGAAATTAGACATCACTTTATTAGAGAACATGTATCTAGGGGTGATTGTGAAATTTTATTCATTGAAACTGAGAAACAATTAGCTGACTTGTTCACCAAACCACTCCCTAGAGATAGACTTAATATGCTTAGAACTGAATTAGGAATTCTGGATATATCTAGTATTGAATAATTGATTCTTTATTATGATACTGTGCTTTTTTAACAGGTTGATAACATGTTCAATCGATTAAATGGACTGAAAATTTTGAAATTATGTGTTTTAATTGATTGAAATTACGAAATAATCTGTTGATTTCCTGATTCTCAATCTCTGTTCATGATGTATTACCAGTTTAATCGATTAAATAAGCTTTTAATCGATTTATTTCAATAACATTGTAGCTCTGCATGTTTTTCTGTTACAAATCAATCGATTAAATCTTCGATTCAATTGATTTAATTCACTTTTGATGCTCTGCATGTTTTTCTTTTACAAATCAATCGATTAAATCTTTGATTCAATCGATTTATTTTACTTGTGATGATCTGCATCTATATCAGTAATTGAAAATCAATTGAATTTATGGAAAATCAATTGGTTAATTTTTTCTAGGGTTAGTAGTGTATGCGTTGCCTCTAATCACTTACTGCAGATTGAGATGTGTGCCTTTGCAACTGGGAACAACTTCAGCTACTCTCTTAAATGTAATAGTTATCCAATAAAAGTTGAATGACTGTGATTGGAAATCAGATGTGAAGGTAATTGAGTATCACAGTAACAACTCTCTCTCTCTCTCTGCCTTTACCATCTCTGACGCATGGAGCAAAACAACAATAATTCACAAAAAGACAAAATTGACTATTCAAAGTAGATAAAGGGTCTAATTTCTTTTTAAGCATGCAATAGTGTTTCGAAAATCTTGTACTCTCTCCTTGAAAATATTCTCTCTTCTCTGTTTTTTTGGTTCATCTCTCAAAACAACATGCTCAAGCACACCAAATCCGGGAGGAAGAAGTTCAGCAAAGGAGAATCCTCAGCTGCTGTGCAAGAAACATCAGGAGGAGGGCACATTGAATCCTGGTTCAATGGGAACCAAGAAAAGATGGACTTATTTATTCACGAAATGAGCAGGAAAAAAAATAATATTCCCAAGGTTCTGAAATTCTCGTGGTTGGATGCTGAAGGATTCAGAGGTGTTCGGAAGCTGCTGCAACACCAGAAGCTTCAAAAGTTCCTTGAGCTCAATGGTAGAATCTATCCCGATCTTATTAAAGTTTTCTTTACTAATCTGTCATTTGAAGGTTCTACACTCAAAACTCAAGTTAAAGGAGTGGAAATAGAGATTACTCCCACTCGTCTGGAAAAATGTTGCTCGGACTCAAGGATGAAGGAGTGAAAGTCACTAAAGGGTATACCTCGATGTAGAAGAATTCAACAAAGTCCAATACTTTCGCTCATGTATGAGAAATAAGCGTGACTCGTGAGTTCCTTCAACAATGGAAAGTTGAATCTTGAAGAAAGAATTCGTGCATTCATAGTGGCCTGGCAGCCTTACTCCCGTGGGGAGCAATCATGCAGTACTAAATGAAGGTAATTTGGTGCTGATGTACTGTATCCATCACAGAATCAGAGTAAACTGGGTGTTTGTCATTAAGGACCATATGATCAAAGCAAAAAGGCTAAGTGATTTTAGGTATCCTTATGCAATCCTAATTTCTAAATTTCTAACTCATTTTGGTATTGACTTGGAAGGAGAATTGGTTGAAACCATTCGCCCGACAAATGAGGTTAACAACTCCATCCTTCATAAAATGGGATTCATCAAGATTGATGGTGAGTGGATTTCAAAAGAAGAAGTTGGGAGAGAAGAAGAAGTCAAAGAAGAAGAAGAAGAGGAAGAAGATGAGAATACTGGTGCTCCGAGTGCTGCTGAAGCAAGACAAACAGACCCCATGGAAGATGTTATGGAAGAGCAGTATCCATTGGAAGTGATTCCTTATATACCACAACCTGACCGTGGCACGCCTCTTTCACAGTTCGAACGGACTATGCTACGTCAGATGAATGAAATACAAACAAATCAAAGGAGGCACATGGAGATGACATTTGCTCTGCAAGCTCGCCAGCATCGACTGTATGAAGACTCCATTGCCAGATTTCAACACATTGATAATCAACTGGAGGATATCTTCAACAGAATTGGTGACCTCCAATTCAATCAGGGTCCCTGGGATGGTGATGAATGAAGTTTAGTTTTAAATGCTTTAAGTTCACTTGTTTTTTTTTTTTGGTACCTACGTGGTACTTATGGACTGTAATTAAACACTTTTTGATGAAGTCAAATAGGGGGAGAAGTATTTTCTTATAACTGTCACTACACACACATCACAAAATCATATATGTCTCTGTTCTGTTATTGTTTATGCAGGTGCAGTGGTTATTTGTCTCCATCAAATAGGGGGAGATTGAAGCACTTGTTGGATTTGATGAAGACATATAGAGTTTATAGAGTTTATTTTGTGGGTGTGTAGATAGATAGGTTATAGGTTTAGAATTTAATCTCTTGATAGTTCAATAGATCTTGTGATAAGCGCCTATAAATGATGCATTTCATAGAACTTATTTTACTGCATGAAAAACCAATCTTTAAGCATTAAAAGAACAAATTGAGTTTTTCAATCTGTTAAAAAGAAGTTTCAATCTGTTAAAATCACTTAAAATAGGAAATGTTCATATGTTGTCAAAATTTTAATTGATTGAATCGCAGAATCAACAGGTTAAAATGTTCTTAATGATTTTTCCATATTAAAGGATTCACAATTTTAATCTGTTGAAATCAAGTTCAATCTATTGAAACAGAGAGATGTTATTTTTCACTTTAAAGCATCACAGGATTTCAATCTGTTGAAATAACTTTTAATCGATTGAAACAGAGAGCTACCATTTTTTCTAAATTGTTTCAATCCATTGAAAACTCGAATCAACCGATTGAATTAAGTTTTAAATGAAATCAATCGATTGAAACGTCATTTTAATCGATTGAAAAATATTCTGATTGATCACAACTCAATTCTGATCGATCACAACTCAATTCTGATCGATCATATCAGGTTCTGATCGGTCATAAAGCCATTCTGATCAGTCATCTGCTACTCCAAGTCATTTTAAACGATTGAATCTATCGGTTTCTCTCTTTTACTCTATAAATACAATTTTGGTTTCTCTTTTGAATATACAATTTGGAAAACATTTGAAAGCAATCTTAGAGCTCTCATATTCGTGCCTTTCTCTGTGCATTCATAAACTTTTCATATCATAAGGCGTTTAGATCAGGATTGTTGAAAGTTCATCAAGAGAGAAAGTTCTGAGTTAGGGAAATTGCTTCTGGACTTCTATATTGTTAAAGCCGCGGTCCAGGTTTATTCTTTTCATACACTTGTACAAAGGTTAATTGTGTAGATTGGGTTTGAATCTGCACTAGTTATAGTAACTGGGTTTGGTTACTGGGTGGTTAATTCAAGAGTCTATCTTGTGGTGTTGTAAGATAGTTCTTGGGGTAGATTGATGTATATCTACTGGTTTGTATTTTCACTTGGAATTAGTGGAACTTGGCAGATTTATCAAGAACTAGATGTAGCTCTGGGAAAGAGTGAACCAGTATAAACTCTTGTGTTGAATTTATGCTTTCATCTCTTTACAATTCTTGCTTATATTCTTGCTTTGTTTAAAACCAAATCTGCCTAATAAAAGATTGGATAAAGATTAACCATTCTTCCAAAAGAAAGAGTGTTTTTCGAAAAAGGTTTCAAAAGTTCAATTCACCCCCCCTCTTGAACTCAACCATTAATTCTTACATTTGTCACTTGTTCTTCAGTTTTTCCTCTTCATTTTCATATGTTGTGCGTCCAAATCCGACATGAAAGTGATCCTAGCAAAGATCTCAGTGATTTGATGAAGTCAAAGATAAAGTCAAAGGTCAACTCTGCAATAGTCAAACAAGTCACTCAGAAGAATGGAGCTGAAGACTTAGTGTGTCTTAACAGAAAGCTTAGGTAAAACCACTTTACCTTTTCCACTGCATAAAGCTTCTTCACTCATCTTGCAAAATGCCTCAAAAACAGTTTTTAACAAATAAAAAACAAAAGCATTTTGGCAAAGAATTTTCTTAAACAAGTTATTAACTGATACAGGTTTGAAAGAATCAATTTAAAACACTTAGAATGTTTTAAAAAGTGTTTTTACAATATTTTAATCGATACAAACTTCTTTTAATCGATTAAAACTCTTTATGACCGATTAGAATTCGAATAAAATAGGTCGAATGCAATATAATCGATCAGATCTTAAATATGAGCGATCAGAATTATTTTAATCGATTAAAACACGTTTCAATCGATTAAAATCACTTTGGATGTCAGGATGATCGATCGAATGAGATTATGACCGATCGAAGTTGGTTATGATCGATCGAATTGAATTATGACCGATCAGACTTATTTCAATCGATTAAAACGTATTTCAATCGATTAAAATAACTTAGAAAATCTTTTCAATCGATTAAAACGAACTTTCAATCGATTAAAATGACTTGAAAATATATGTGCAGATTTTCAATCGATTAAAACGACTTTATATCAGCTAAAATAACTTGGAAAGTTTTATAAGAAGGTTTTTAAACAAATCAATCGATTAATACGCGATTCAATCGATTGTTTTATACTTAGAAAATGTTTGTAAAATGTTTTAACTGATATAAACATAGTCGTATCAACTAAAACATTTTCTCGTTAAAGATCAAGAACGCATTAATGGGTTGAAAGGACTTTTAACAGATTGTAACGGCTATTTCAACAGATTAAAACAAACTTTCAACAGATTAATTAATGCAAGCAGATTTGAAAATTCTCTTTAAAAACAGCTTTGCTTGAAACTTTGAAACAAGAGATTGAATATCAGCTTTTACACAATTCAAGCAATCAATACAAACAACTATTAGCATTTTTCAAGAAAGATACACAACTCGTTTTTGTGAACTTCTTTTGAAATCTTTCTTGAGGCACTTTGCATCCTTGAAGAAGAAACTTACCGTGGATTGGTGTAATCCGGTTTGAGCTTTCTAAGTCTCTTCTTTGTAAATTCTTTTTCATTACTTTATATTGTGTTGTACCTGGAATTTGGGTACAAGTTTTCTGCATATTGCTGAGAAAGTTGCCAAGAACTGGAATTTGGTTCTTGGTGGAAAGGTTAAAGCAAGAGCTGGAATTTGGTTCTTGTGTGTGGTGCCTGGAATTTGGGCACTCGGTTTCTCTGCGTGCTGGAATTTGGTTGCAGAGGTTTCCAAGAGCTGGAATTTGGTTCTTGGTGGAGAGTTAGAATAGGTGTAAGAGGGTGAGTCTCGTAAAACATCTATTCTAGTGGAACCCAACTGGAATTTGGTCTGAGTCCGGACGTAGCCCTGGTATTGGGTGAACCAGGATAAAATTACCGGTGAAATCTTTCCTAACCTTTCTCTCTTTAATTTCTGCGTCGCACTTAAACTGTTTGATTGCTTTGTGATTTGTGAATTGATAAGTAATCTTAATTTTCGGATTAGATAATCCGTGTATTGCGAAAAACTTTCAAAAATCAATTCACCCCCCTCTTGATTTAAAACTACTTTTCTAACAATTGGCATCAGAGCAAGGTGCTTGAAAGTTATTCAAGTCTCTTGATCCATGGCCGAGAACAAGTTACCGCTTTTCGAGGGGGCATCTATTAACGTACCTCCACTATTCTCGTGGAACGATTATCCTTTCCGGAAAATTAGGATGAAAATCTTCATTGAATCCATCGACGTAAATGCTTGGGATGTTATTACTAATGGTCCTCTAATTACGGATAAAGGATGGTCAAGCTTGAATGATGAAGAGAAGAAGAAAGTTCAAAGTGACCGCAATGCAAAAAATATTATTACTTCGCTCTTAACATGGATGAATTTTTCAGTGGTGTCCCAAAGGTACTCGCTAAGGAGATGTGGGATGTTCTTGAAGTCACTCATGAAGGGACAAGCAGATGTTAAAAGAGCCGTAAAGCATACATTGATAAGAGAATATGAGCCGTTCAAAATGCAGAATGGTGAAAGCATCGCAGATGTGCGTAAACGCTTCACTCACATCATCAACCATTTAATGGGCCTAGGTAAGACCTTTGATAAGGAAGAACTAAATATTAAAGTATTGAAATGTCTTGACAGGTCCTGGCGACCAAAAGTCACTGCAATATCGGAATCAAAAGATCTCGTCCACCATGACAACAACCTCATCTGTTTGGAAAACTCGAGAGAACATGAAATGGAAATCACAAGATTCAATGAGCAAGAAGTCTCTCGAGAAGAAGAACGAAGCATTGCACTTAAAGTTGAAGAAAATCAAGAATCGAAGAAGATAATGAGAACCTTGGACCGCTTGTTAGGAAATTCAACAAATTCCTCAAGAAAAAGATCCAAGACAAGGAAAGACACAAAAGGTATGAGAAAAGAACTGATTCTTCTAACTTTAAATGTTATGGTTGTGGCAAACAGGGCCATGTTAAAATGGAATGTCCAGAGAGAAATAAACAAAGTGAAAAGAAAGAGGAAAAATCAAAAAGAAGAGCCTACATAGCCTGGGATGATAATGATACGCCATCAACAGATAACTCCGAAAATGAAGAAGCCAATCTTTGTTTAATGGCGAGTCAAAATCCACAAACCAGCCAGGTAAGTTCTAGCTCCTCTTCAAATATAGTTAACTATGATGCATTACAAGAAGCATTTAATGAAATGCATGAGGAGGCTAAGAAACTTCAAAAAGAAAATGATAGGCTAAAAGGATTAAATAACTGGCTAGTTAACAAGGTTGATTCTCCGGAAAAACAGATTAGTGAAAATGAAACCGATAATGAATTCTTGAAACTGATTCATGATAACTCGATTGTAAATGCAATAAACCATGCAAAAACTGTTCGAATTGCAAAAGAAAATTGAATTCTTATCTCAAACTGTTTCAAAGTTCACTCGAGGGCAAGCCAATCTAGATGTATTACTTGGATCTCAAAAATTAATTTTTGACAAATCTGAATAGGATTTAAATCTAGATCCAAGTAAAACAAAAATAAATAGGAATTCATACTCTACGATCAAATGTTTCTACCGTATGAAAAAAGGGCATTCAAGTAAAATACCTGCAGAATTAAAAAGTATGCTATTCCTAAAGGGAGAATGAAATGGGTTCCAAAGATTAATTCTTTTCAAATAACATGATCAGGACCCAATAATTATAAAGGGTACCAGAAAAATACTTAATTGTTTTGCAGGAACAAGTCCGGGAATCCCTTGAAGATCAGAGCTGCGAAACCAGGTTCTGTGTATTTAAATTAATTGTTTTAATTGATATAAACCAATATTAATCGATTGAAATAACTTACCGTACCATTTTAATCGATTGAAATGTCGAAATAATCGATTAAATTGTTCTCGAATGTTGGTTTAGTCGCTTTAATCGATTAGAATAAATTTATATCAACTAAAAACACTTAGGATCAAAATTAATCGATTCATTTACGTTTTAATCGATTTAAATACTGGTGATATTTTTTTATTACATTCTCGTACCATACAAATCGATTCTTTCATAAAACAATCGATTAATTCACTGTAGATGTTTTCAACCCTAATGTCAAGAATCAAATTAATAGATAATGAGTTGATTAATCAATTAATTAGGTTCGAAAACATGATTTACAGACATCTAATTAAAGTTTGATAGGCCAATTCGATTAAAAAACCCAAGTCTTTATGATAATCCGAATCTGCATAATGTGTTTAAATGTCTCTTTGAATTTCAAAAACTTGAAATCCGTTTCTTCATCAAACCAGGTTCTGAACTTATCATTTCTCAACTTATCATCTTTCTTCTGTTTTCATATTTTCAAAATCTCCTCTCAATTCTCTGCTGTAAACATGATCAAAATCATGACTGGTTCGAGCAGATCTGTTTCGAAACGTATCCATATTCAATTTTCTTTCAATGGCACAAATTTTTAAATTAGAAAGCGAAGGTCGAACAAATCTTTGAATTGGGAACTCGACCAGTGACATAATGTGGGAAAACTATTACTCGTTATTCATGAATGGAAGTGTCTTTTATTTTGACAACAACATAAACATGATTCAAGTCGTAGATGTTTACATTTCTCTTAATACTTTACATGGAATGCTGCGTGGTAATACATTGAAATTCAAAGGAATTATCAAAGAATGGACTCGTAACTTTTCTTATAGACACTAGTTACAAAAAGGTCAAACTGTTAGGACTCGAAAACATAGTTTATCAAAGATTTTTTAATAATTGTTTCTGGTAATAAGTTATTGATTACTAGGAAATCCAATAAACACATGTTTTCATTAAATTTCTTGATATTACATTGCAATATATTTGAAATAATTTTGAGCATGCATTGGTTCAAAACTCTTGGTGAAATTCATTGAACTGTGCAACCCCGATAATTTGCTTTAATCATCAATGTCACGAGGTGACACCGCAAGGGAACCAATCTGGGACAACGAATTCAAAAATTGAATAACGTGGTGCAGGGATAAATTTTATATTGTTTTAGAATTCTGGATTGATTGTCATCACCTGTCCTCATTACTAATCATTGCCCACTCTACCGAATAAGTTTTTTTGTTAATCACTTGTGCATATGATACCACTGGAAAACAACAAAGTTAAAAATGACTCATTCTTCAAAAGATAATGATGACTGGTTCACTATAATAAGTGAGAATAACACCCATCATACTACATTAATAAAAATACAGTTAGTTGCTTGGATGATGATAACTGCAGGGTTCAAAATGGGTTGGCTATTTTGAAAGGAAATTCCTATCTCAGTACATCATTAATCTGTGATTCATGCAATTTATGGTATCATGCATTCTGTGTGGGATTTGGTCAGTACATGATTATGCCTCAGATGTGTAATGGCTGATGTTCCTAAAGAAACATTTAATTCAAGTGTGGTGTCAACCATGGACTGTAATGCAGTCAATAGTAACAAGAACTGCTAAAAGATTTCTTTTCGGGAAAAGTTTCTGTAGTTCTGTCTGTCGATACAGAGTGACAAGCAGTTGTTGACTCAAATAGTTGATAGAGCAAAATTGGTTCCAGCAAAAAGGAAAGCCTATTATCTTTTGATATTGGTGGGAATCAAATGAATGATCACCAAGCTGGTGGATAAGCAGTTCAATCAGGGAAATTGGATAACTAGTTCCCCTCATAATCTTTATCTTCTGCTTATTTCTATCTTTATATTTTTTGCATGGACTGTAATATTAACTGGTGTTATAGCAGGGACTCTTGATCTAGCTTTGGTTAAATATGGTTTAGGATCTAATCTAGATCAGACTGGCGTAAATAGAATTTAAATAGATCCCTGAGAGCTTTAGCTAAATAAGATTTTATTCTGATGGATCTATTAGCTAAGATTTAATCAATATAGCTGTTAGTATTGTTAAAACATCCTTCTAAATGATCAGTTTTACAAAATATGCATTAAACATTACTTCATTTTCAAAACTGATTGTTTTAATCAATACAACATCTTGTTAATCGATTAAATGAACTTATTCAACATGTTTTAATCGATTTAAAATCGAAATAATCGATTATTTTTACTAAAGTTTCATGTTTTCAAAATCTTAAATGTTTTAATCGATTAAACTTTTCTTTCAATCGATTAAAATCATTTACCAAGAACATTTTAACCGATTATGCTCTATTTTTTAATCGATTTTTATTCTGGGAAGAAAGATTAAAGGCTTTAGTTAATGGTTGTTTTCGTAAACATGCTACTAAAGCGTGATTCCCTTATCTTTACACGTGTTAATTGTATTCATTACAAACGTGTTAATGGAGATAAGTTTGAATCAACTTTAATTGATTCTTTTCATGAGTGAAATATTGATTCACTTTGTATTTTTCAAAAACTTGAGCATATTTTCGAAACCTTACATTTTATTCTTCTCTCTTCTATTCCCTATTTTTGATGAAGTCAAAAGGGGGAGAAATAGTTGCATCACTTTAAGATAAATTTAAGAGCAACATTTTAGGGGGAGAAATAAGTTTTAGGGGGAGAAACAAAACTTTATTACATTCTTATATTTCTCACCTAACTGCATTATCAAGTGACTTATTTTGCAGAGATTGTTTTTTCAAAATGGTGTTTGTCTTCATCAAATAGGGGGAGACTGAAAGTGATCCTAGCAAAGATCTCGGTGATTTGATGAAGTCAAAGATAAAGTCAAAGGTCAACTCGCAACAGTCAAACAAGTCACTCGAAGAATGGAGTCGAAGACTTAGTGTGTCTTAACGAAAGCTTAGGTAAAACCACTTTACCTTTTCCACTCGCATAAAGCTTCTTCACTCATCTTGCAAAATGCCTCAAAAACAGTTTTTAACAAATCAAAAACAAAAGCATTTTGGCAAAGAATTTTCTTAAACAAGTTATTAACCGATACAGGTTTGAAAGAATCAATTTAAAACACTTAGAATGTTTTAAAAAGTGTTTTTACAATATTTTAATCGATACAAACTTCTTTTAATCGATTAAAACTCTTTATGACCGATTAGAATTCGAATAAAATAGGTCGAATGCAATATAATCGATCAGATCTTAAATATGAGCGATCAGAATTATTTTAATCGATTAAAACACGTTTCAATCGATTAAAATCACTTTGGATGTCAGGATGATCGATCAGAATGAGATTATGACCGATCGAAGTTGGTTATGATCGATCGAATTGAATTATGACCGATCAGACTTATTTCAATCGATTAAAACGTATTTCAATCGATTAAAATAACTTAGAAAATCTTTTCAATCGATTAAAACGAACTTTCAATCGATTAAAATGACTTGAAAATATATGTGCAGATTTTCAATCGATTAAAACGACTTTATATCAGCTAAAATAACTTGGAAAGTTTTATAAGAAGGTTTTTAAACAAATCAATCGATTAATACGCGATTCAATCGATTGTTTTATACTTAGAAAATGTTTGTAAAATGTTTTAACTGATATAAACATAGTCGTATCAACTAAAACATTTTCTGTTAAAGATCAAGAACGCATTAATGGGTTGAAAGGACTTTTAACAGATTGTAACGGCTATTTCAACAGATTAAAACAAACTTTCAACAGATTAATTAATGCAGCAGATTTGAAAATTCTCTTTAAAAACAGTTTTGCTTGAAACTTTGAAACAAGAGATTGAATATCAGTTTTTACACAATTCAAGCAATCAATACAAACAACTATTAGCATTTTTCAAGAAAGATACACAACTGTTTTTGTGAACTTCTTTTGAAATCTTTCTTGAGGCACTTTGCATCCTTGAAGAAGAAACTTACTGTGGATTGGTGTAATCCGGTTTGAGCTTTCTAAGTCTCTTCTTTGTAAATTCTTTTTCATTACTTTATATTGTGTTGTACCTGGAATTTGGGTACAAGTTTTCTGCAGCTGTTGTAGAAAGTTGCCAAGAACTGGAATTTGGTTCTTGGTGGAAAGGTTAAAGCAAGAGCTGGAATTTGGTTCTTGTGTGTGGTGCCTGGAATTTGGGCACTGGTTTCTCTGCGGCTGGAATTTGGTTGCAGAGGTTTCCAAGAGCTACAATTTGGTTCTTGGTGGAGAGTTAGAATAGGTGTAAGAGGGTGAGTCTGTAAAACATCTATTCTAGTGGAACCCAGCTGGAATTTGGCTGGAGTCTGGACGTAGCCCTGGTATTGGGTGAACCAGTATAAAATTACCGGTGAAATCTTTCCTAACCTTTTTCTCTTTAATTTCTGCTGCTGCACTTAAACTGTTTGATTGCTTTGTGATTTGTGAATTGATAAGTAATCTTAATTTTCGGATTAGATAATCTGTGTATTGCGAAAAACTTTCAAAAATCAATTCACCCCCCCTCTTGATTTAAAACTACTTTTCTAACACGACATTCCAGTCAAAAGTTATCATACTTTGAACATTTTTCGCCTTTTTGTACTAGTGCATGCATAAACACACCCATACTAGGGGGAATTAGATATCTCTAAGACAAAGGCGAAAGAGACCCAAGTGGGCTTGTAATCTTCCATAAGGAAGGGATGAGTGTGCTAAGATATATGGTGACCTTCGTTATACTTGTCAAATCCATGATGGGGAAGGCACCATTATACCAAAGTGGGTATGACACTCCGCAAAGAGTAAGCTTTAAGGATGATATCAAAGTCATTATCTTAAGGCATATCTATCCCACATCAATCATTCATTTTTAATAAAAACTTTAATTCATTATGCGCTCTAGAAAATGGTTGGTCTTCTTCCTGTCCTCACCCGCGTGCAGAAAGCCAAGAGGATGGAACAATTAGAAGAGCAAAATCGCAAGCTCACCGCTAAGCTTAACTCCATGAAAGAGCAAATGGCGCAGCTAATGAGGTTAATGGTCAGCAGAACTTACACAAGCAGAACCCTCACAGCCACCACGCCTCACATTATGAGGAAGAAGGGGGTTCCGATCATGAGCCTGAGTAGGGAGCTCACGTATGGCCCGAAGTGAGGGCAGTAATCATCCAAACTCCTAAAATTTCCAAGCAACAGATTTTTGCCCTCGAAGAGAGGTTAAGGGCTATGGAGGAGCATAATTTTGATGTTAAAGAAGCGGCCAACATGTGCCTCATTAAGAATATCAGATTTCCCCCCAAATTCAAGGTTCCAGATTTCCCAAAGTACATGGGAATGACTTGCCCCAAGAGCCATCAATGTACTGCCGTAAGATGGCTCCATATGCCGATAATGAGGAGCTCTTGATCCATTGTTTTCAGGAGAGCTTGGTCGATTTGGCCTTGAACTGGTATATGCAACTAGAGGGGGGGCAAGTCCAAAATTGGAAACAGCTGGCAGACACCTTCCTTTGTCGCTACAAATATAATATCGATCTAAACCCAGATAGGCCAGATAGGTCAGTGTTGGAGGGAGTTGGTCACCCAAGTAGAGCCTCCGCTACCAGATAAGGAAACCATATCCCTGTTCATCAATTTGTTAACGGGTCCCTATTATGATAAGATGATAGGGAGCACATAGACTCTTTTTACGGATGTGGTAACCATCGACGAGAGAGTGGAGAAAGGATTGAAGAGTGGGAGGATCGCACAACCTTCCTCATCCAATGCCCCGTTCAAAAAGTTCCTTAGCAAGAGGGAGGAGAAAAGTGTGAATATCATCAACCTTGCTACTCCTTCTTCCTCTTCACGACCAGCTAGGCAGTCAAGGAATCAAGAGATAAAATTTACTCCCCTTCCAACATCCTATGGGAGTCTGCTGACAAAGCTGGTAGAGGCCAACCTCCTAGTACGTGTCCCTCCGAAGAGGATGGATCCACCCTTCCCTGATTGGTACAAGTCGAACGAAAAATGTGATTACCACTTAGGCGCTCCTGGACATTCTATGGAAAATTGTTTGACCTTGAAGTACAAGGTCCAAAAGTTGTTGGATGTCGGGTGAATTACCTTCGACGCTCTCGCTCCTAATATTGATACCATGCCTTTATTACAACTAGAATAGTGGGGTTGGATAAGAGAAGGTCAGCTTATTAGGCTCCTCATATTTTTAACCTTCCTGTATCTCTCGCAGTCCCCGCCCGTGACCGTGAGATCTTTGACAAAAAAGGACTTTGTAAATATTTTTCCTTTATCAATACAATGAGGCATTTGCATATGCATTTATATTCTTTTTCATTCTTTTCTCCTTCATTATTATTTCAAAATAAATAATAATAAAATCTAAGCCTAAACAAAACCAAATAAAAATAATCATGTCTATGATGGATGACTCTCTGTGGGATCCGAAAGCCAAAAGCGAATGGACCGAGTCAGATAGTGAGAAAGGGACCGTCTCCCTGGACATACAAAGACTGTTAAAAAAGAGAAGCTCAATCTATATGGCCCGATTAGGAAGAAACCGAGGTCATCGATTTGGGGGCAAAGAAACGATAAGAAGGAAATAAGTATTAATACCCAAATCAATGATAAATGTCAGGGAAGGTTTGGTATAACTATTAAAGAAGTATATGGATGCATGCACATGGTCCTACCATGACATGCCAAGATCTCATAATTCAACATCATGACTCCTAAAATAAATGGTGCAGTGGGGGTAGCCAATAAAGAACGTTAAGACCATCATTCAGAAGATGGTCAAAACCAACAAGGATTAGCATAAAATGTTACCCTCTACCCTTCATAAATATCGAATTTCCATACGGACCTCCATAGGAGCCACTCCATTCCCTTTTGTATATGGCATGAAGGTCGTACTTCTAATAGAGGTCGAGATACCTTCCTTGACAAGTTATCATGGAAGCAGAACTGACAAAAGCTTATGGGTCCAAAACCAATACAACCGCTCGAACTTAGTCAAAGAAAAATGGTTGGACGCCATACGGCGTGCACAAGCCCAATCAAAAGAGGATCAAAAGGGTTCATGACAAAAAGTTCAACCCTCATATTTACCATGAGGGGGATTTAACGGTAAATAAATTTCTTCCAGTCCAAAAGAATGAAATTGGAAAATGGACGGCAAATTATGGATGACCCTTCATGGTCAAATGAGCTTCTTCGGGAGGAACTTTTATCCTCTCCGACATGAACGAAAAAGAACTTCGACAACCGGTCAACTCCGATATGGTGAAGAAGTATTATGCTGGAAGGGCATTGCTCATGACCCGCCAGGATGAAAACCTTCAAAGGACACCCTGGGCAAAAGTTAGGGTCTACTCGCCTCGCTAAGATACGCCCTAGGCAAAAGCTAGAGGCTTCAAAAAAAAAAGGGAAGAAGAGAAGAAAGAAAAATCCCTTAAGAGCAATGGTTGTCTTAGTCGAAACCGAATGGCGGCTAAGATATCATCCTTCCAGAAGCAAGCAGCCTTGAATAGTCTTCACTCCGGGCTCGAGCATCTCAATTAAGGCAATTAGGAGAACTAGGGGGCAGATATCATAAGACATGATTGTTGAAACCTATACAATGTAGCCAACCTCGGCCAACTATTCTTCTAAAATTCATTTGTGATCCTTCTGCAAAAATAATAAACCTTTTATTTATACATATCAATAAAATTCTAATTCATTTCATTTCTCTTGACCAGTTTAAGAAATTGCCTCTACATTGATAAATAATAAATATGTGCAAAGTCATTTTGTCAAGGTCTTTTCATGCATCATAAACAAGGAAGCATTGAAAAAGAAAAAGAAAAAGAAAAAGAAAAAGAAAATGTCTGCTAGGAGATTTTTAGGTAAAAGTTAGGGTAGCCTGCTAGATCGAAAACCCGCAAACGGTTTAGGCAAAAGATAAGACATTCATAAAAAAGGAAAAAGTCCAATAAGATATCTTAGGCAAAAATTAAGGCAGCCCGCTAGATCAAAAACCTCAAAAAGGGTGGTTTAGGCAAAAGTTAGGGTTTAACCACAAAAAATGAATAAAAGAGAATTCCATCGGCATAATCATGAAAGTCCAGCACACTAGTCCACTTTTCTAGATGCATCAAATAAAAATAGATTGCATTTACGACATCCACACAATTAGTCGCACAAAACGACTTTGTCAAAATCGAAAAACAACAAAATTAAAATCGCTTCAGATAAATAACAAAAAACGAAAAGCATTCATGCATATAAGGAGACTAGCTACATGTTTGTGTCTGAAAATAAGAAGCACTCAAAACAAGTCTTCAAATAAAGCTCCCCTCAAGAAAACGGAGCAAGTCATCAATAATCAAGCGTCTCAAGCAGGATAAGATCTTCCAAAGCCAAAGCTCTAACCATCTTCCTTCTACCCAATAAAAATAAGGCACATAAAAAAAAAGTCGATGGAAAGGCTCAGTTATCCCTAAGAAGATTCCTTCCTATACCAAGAGGCAATCACTAAAAATCCTCGGCAATCAACAAGTCAGATGATTAAAGAAAAAATCAGGAAATCAGAAATTTCATTCCCCCAGCAAAATAAGAGCTTGACAAAGTCAGCTCTCATCAACACCAAACAAGGAGTCAGCTTTCAGATTCATCCTCAGAAAGTCATTTGCCTACGCATAGACAAGACCTTGCAAGCAAGAGCCAACATCCCTAGAAAGGAATATCAGCCTAGTAAGAGGCAAAATAAGTGCAGTCAAAATTCTTCACTTCCGATGAAATATCTGCCTACTCAGAGGCATCATCAAAATCAACAAATCCTCAATGAATATCCGCCTACTCAAGAAGCATCGCCAAGATCAACAAATCCCTAATGGATTCCTACTTACTTCAGAGGCATTTATCAAGAATCCCCAACAATCAATAAGCTGGATGACTATTGTAAGAGCCAAAAATTAAAGAATCCCCGGCGCACCGGATGACTACAACAAAAAGTCAAACAACAATCTTCAAACAAAAATTATTCCCCATGGTGCCAGCGCATGACCGAGTTCAGTAAGCTGCTATTATATCAGCTCTGACCAAGTCTTTCAGAAGAGGACTTCAAACCAGATAGAGGTTTATACTCATCGAGTATTACAAAAGGGGACTCTGACAACGTCTTTCAGAAGAGGACTTCAAACCAGATAGGGGTTTATACTCATCAAGTCTTGCAAAAGGTGACTCCGACCAAGTCTTTCCAAAGAGGACTTCAAACCGGATGGGGGTTTATACTCATCGAGTCTTACAAAAGGGGACTCCAACCAAGTCTTTCAGAAGAGGACTTCAAACCGGATGAGGGTTCATATCCATTAATCACACATCTATCGTCTGGAGGGTTAGCTACCACGACAAAGGAGCATCTGAAGGACAGCCGAGCAAGAGGGTTAACTCCTTCACCTGCCAACCGATCTTGCAAGCATATTGAGCCAACAATCGGTTAGTCAGGTAAAGGGGGGCAGCATTAGACCCCAAATCTTGCCCGACCTCGCAATAAAGATCAGAAAACCTTTGTTCGAAGATGGACAAGGCTTCTTTAGGCCCCTAGGCATGTTCACTAGGCTCCATGTAAGGATAGGAGGACTTTCTGTACAGAAAAAATAGGAAAATCTATCAGGAGGCCCGAGACAGCCGTCCCGTTTGGCTAAACGGCCATCTCGCCATCCCAAAGGTCGAGACAACCATCTCATTTTCCCAGACGGTCGTCTCATTTTTCCAGACGGTCGTCTCGCCTGTCAGAAGCCCAGACGGCCGTCCCAGCCTGTCTGGCGTGAATTCCTATAAATATGAGTCTCCCCTCCCTTATTTCACACAATTCACATAGTTTTTCACCCCTTCTCTCATCCTAGAAGCTCTCTTAAGACTTCGGGATAACTCTGAGCATTTTCCAGAGTTCAAGAGCCTTCCGATTTTCATTTAAAGTAGAAATCGGTTAAGGAGGTTTCCTTTTGATACATTCGGCACTCGGTAAAAGGGTAGTTTATTTTATTGTGGGAGAGGAGCGTGCTTGTAGAATGCGGGGACAACCAACAAGCTTCCTCAAGTTTTGAAGAGTTAATAAAAAAGTTCGCTTCGGAGGTTCTTTTCCTTACTCTCTCTCTTTTACTGCTTTCCTTTATCGTTTTCCTTGTATACATTAGATATTAGGGTCATGTAGACATTTAAATTATGCAAGTAGATAAATAAATAGGGTAAACGCATAGTTTTTTAGTCTTTATTTTATAAACTAGTCCATCATAGGGAACCCGAAAGGGGCATTGTGGGGTGCTAACACCTTCCCCACACGTAACTAACTCACTTACCCAACTCTGTTTGTAATGACCAAAGTTGGTTTTCTAAAACCAACGCCTTTTTCTTCCTTTTTCGATGTTTACGGTAAAAACATCGGTGGCGACTCCATAAAATCTCTTTTCAAAAACCTCATTCTTAAGATTAGTTCGATTATGGGATATCTTAAGAATGTTGACCATCTTTACAAAAAATGCGAGTCATATCAAAGTCATCACGTCGCTCCGACCGCCTCTTTTGACAATGCCGACACTCGCTTTCCAAAACTGATAGTCTTCTCCTTCAAATAGTGGTGGTCTGTTTATTGAGGCTTCTTCCCTATAAACTTGATTCTGCATAGATATCTTGATAGATCGTTTAGAAATATCTTATCTAAACAAACTCTGATACCACTTATTAGACAAATGACATCAGAGGGGGGTGAATAGATGCACAAATTGAAATAGATGTCAAATTAAAAATTTATTTTAGATGTCTAATAACTTGTTAATTTAATTTTAAAGCGGAAGCGATAATATGATCAGGAAGATATAAGAGAAGTGATTAAGAAAAGTAAAGTGATAAAGGGAAGATAAGAGCACACAGTAATTTATATTAGTTCGGGTATAGCCAACCCTACATCCAGTTCTCAGTCAACTCTAATCACAAGAGTGACTCCCAATTCACTATCTTTAAAATTCAGTTTACAAATTACAATCAACTCAGCAGAGGAACCAGTAAAAAGTAAACTAATTAAAAAGACAATCACTTCCTTAGAAACTCACTAAGGATGAACACCTCCCTAGAATCCTACTAGGGATGAACACCTGCTCTGAACAAATCAAAGGAATAAACAGTTTCCACACAAGAAACCCTAAAATAACATTGATTAACTTAAACCTCCTAAACTCACAAAAGGATAAAGGCAATAAAATTAGAACAGTCACACCTGGTAATGGAGACAACAAATTGTAGAAGCCTGTAGAATGTCAACTTCCAAGGACAAGTGTGATTAACAATGAAAGCACAAAAGGCAGTAGAGAAAAGGGTTTTCTCAGAACAAGTAAAATATCTCTGTTGTCTTGCTCATAATTCTTTTCTCAAAACTGATTGAATGTAAATTGTATTTTCGAATTCTGTAATTGCATGTTTTTTATTTTCCATCAAAGCTTAATTAAATAGAAAAAATAGCATCAGAAAATGGTTGTTGGACATTAATATTTTCGTGGATAAAAATAAGGATATATTAAAAAACATTTATTCTTCAAAACAGATATATTTTTCAAATTTGAACTGTCATAATTGATTATGTTACTAGTATAATCAATTATGACAAAGAAAATCATTTTTCCATTTCTGATGCATCATAATTAATTATAATAGTAAAAAATGTCATGTTACAAAATTTTATCACACTTGTGCTATGGAGGCTTATGCATAATATTACTTCATCAACTTGTACCTCCATATCCAGTATTCTAAGTGTTGCAGGTAGCATCAATTGTCCTGTGGCGGAGGCCGGGTGGGCCGAGTCACAATCGAATCGTGGTGCTTAGGTTGTTACTCTTAAGTAAAAAGAGTTGCGCTCTGACTAATAGCTATAGCTTTTGGCCTAGTGGTAAGCGCTCGATCCTAACACTAAGACTCTATCTAGTCTTCAGGAATCATCTTGGACTTGCTTGATGTTTGAATTAAATCTTTATCAAAATCATATCTTGGGCTTGCTTGATTCTTGAATGTTGTTGACTTGAATCATCATCAAAATCATCTCTTGGGAATGTAAGGACATGTTTCACATTGTCATCAATCTCCTCCTCATTACTTTCACAATCTAGTTTGGTCTTATTCTATGGGCCAAGTAAAAAAACAATCTAACAGACTTAGCCTAACTTATATTTTAAAACGGGCAAATAAAATTTGCCTATGTTAAATCAACGAACTAACAAACCATATCTTACCTAATTAAAAATAAAAAATATTTTATTTATATAATTTTTTTAATTTTGTTTGAAAAAAATAATATGTCATTTGTTTGTTTATTCAAAATTAACTTCTAACCTAGCTAGACAAAATAAAATCATAAAATATTATTGTATACAAATTTATTGTATAAATCATAAAATATATACTTCTTTTTGTATGTATAGTTGATAATAAGAAGTAAACTAATAACATTAAATAATTAGGGTGTGTATAATATAAAGATTATAAAATATTGAAAACTAATTTGAGGATATCATCAGGTCTAACTTGATCATAATCATGCATCCAACTACGAGTACAAAGGAGAGCTTGCACATTTTCTAGAAGTAAACTATTTTTCCACTTGTTTAAGATACGACCACTAATGCTAAATGAAAATGACCACAAAAATGAAGATTTTGAAACTACTATCCTAATTGGAATACTTAAAATATCACAAAATCAACAAAATGAATGAAATGCTTAAAATGTCACACAATCAATAAAATACTTAAATGGTCACAAAATCAACTAAGGGTGAAATACTTAAAATGTTACAAAATCAACAAAATAAGTGGTTACAGTCATGTAGACTTGAGAAGTTATGGTTGTTCATACATACATCTTTCTATTTTTATCTTTTATCTTAAATACATACATATATCTCTCGTATTCAATATAACTAAATGAAAAATCATACTTAATAATGAATCTAGTAACTGCATTTAAGTAAAATTTAGAGTCAAATTTTCATTGTTTCAACAAATTAGCTTTGTAATAATATTTTATAAATACACTACATTTAAAAATATGTCGTATTAAATTATTGGTCCCTAAAATTGTAGTAATAAGAAGGAGATAACGAAAGTAATTGTAGTTTATGTTTAGGATTTATTTATTCTTTCTAAATTATATATAATATAAAATATATTATCAAATTAATTTATTATACATATATTTTCTAATAAAATAATATTACTTTTATTTTATTTTAAAAATAACTATTATTTTATAAAATAGGTCGACCTATAAACCTACATATTAATTTGACCTAAGTCCATTTAGGTTATGACCTAAATAATTCAGATCAAAATTGGTATGATTCTATTTAGGCTATAAATATTTTGGCCTAACGTTTCATATTTTTCGGATTAACCCATGATATTAAACCTATTTTAACACTCTAGTTTTAATATTTTTAAAATAATTTATCTATTCATTATAACTTTGAAATAATGAAGCTAAAAGACTTAAATATCATCTATATTTAATAATTTAATGATTGAATATAATTTTAAAAATTAATAACAAATAAATTAATAATAATTAATTTATTATTATCTTTATTTATATAAGTATATATTTGTGAAATTAAAATAATAATAATTTTATAAATTATAATAATGATAAATAATCACTATTGTTTATATATTTGTGACATTAAATTAATAATATTTTTTTCTCTAAATTATGAATAATAATTAATTTATTATTATATTTTTAAAATATTTGTGATATTAAAATCATTATTTTTTTTATAAATTTTTAATAGTGATAACTTTATTCATCACTATTGTCTACCATTTATTATTTTTACTATTATATATAATTATTAGTGTTAAATATTTTTGTTATTATAAAGTTTAATTTTAGTGATATTTAAAAATATTGTAACAATTATATCAGTGACATGTGTATTAGTGTCAATTAAATTATTGTTACATAATAATGATAAATTTACAATTGTTAATAATAAATATTTATATCATTATAATTAGTTTTTTTAGTGATAATAATTGATAAAAACTGAACAGAGAATATTAAGATTAAAACTAATAAATATTTTCACAGAGTAAAAGAAGATGAAATTATATTTTCATGAATTGAACGTATATTTAATTTGAAAATAAATATTGAAGGTATGAGACGAAGCCCAGTGCCTTTGAATATAAGACAAATAAATAACATTAATGTCTTGTTTGGTTGGAGTGATTTGAGAGAGTGGAAATGGGAGTGTGGAAAAGGAGGAATTTGGAGAAAAATGGAGGTGAAATTAAAGTTGTTTGGATGAATGGAAAGTGAAAGAAAAGTTTATGGAAAATTGTGAGTGATTTGATTGATATGAGATATAAAAATTATAATTTTAATTGATTATTTAAGAAAATTACCATTTTACCCTTGTGTATAAAATAAGGTTAAAATTATTATAAATATAATTTTTTAATTAATTATCCATATTTTAACATTGATTATATATTTAAAAGAAAAAACAAATTTAAAAGTGTTTGTAAGTGGAAACAAATTTAAAAAATTAAATTTTTTTAAAATAGTTATTAAAAATTATATAAATAAACAATTACAAAATTATTTACATTGCATATCCATAAAAAAATAATTTTGACATATTAAATAAATTATTTGACTAATAATTAAATAATTATAAAATATAAAATAATAATTAATATTGACTAATAATAACAAATAATTATGAAAACTAATAATATAATTGTAAATTATTATTTTAAAAAAATATAATAGTGAAAATAGAATAATAATTAAATGAAAAATTCATGTAAACTTAATAGTAAAAATATTTTATTATTTAGTTAAAAATTATATTAATATATATTTTTGTCATATTTTTATATTTTCAACATAATATATATATATATATATATATATATATATAGAATTACATGTCATAATTTTTAATTATCAAATAATATTAATTAATACAGTACATTAGATATTTGACAAACATTACTAAAATTATAAACATATGCACACTAATGCTCTTCAAACAAATAATTATAATGTTATCGATCATTTGCAGTCAAGTCCTCGAGTTCAGAAGTTCCCTCGTCAGAATGTACTTCAATAGCAGTATCTCGTCGAAAGGTTTGCCGAGTAGGTCTGCCAAATTCATTGTGATCGAAGAGCTCTTGAATGAATCTTAAAGTATTTTGAGATCTTTATAGCAGATCATTCAATCACTTCCACCCAAGAACATGAACAATCGGGAGAGACGAAGATGTGAGGGCAAGCCAAAAAGTCGTCTAACATGTGATTCGTGAGTACACAAATGATTATAACACCTGAAGCATAAGTTGCTCGTCATTTAGGTTCATGCCGACTAACATGTCCCATATATCTGACTCGAATGTTGAAATGTTGATGATCGTCTCATCACATTAACTTGCTCATTAATTAAATCATTTCTGCGTTCAATGGCGACCACTTGCCTTTCAACTATGTCAGATAATCGTTGGGTCAATGTATTACCTTGCCCAAGGTAATCTGTAAATGTGTCCAGCCTCATTGTTAGTTTGTCAAATTGACCTTCCATCACATCAATCATAGGCGTTTTTCTTTTTGTGCCCCGAGATGAAGAGGTTCTACCTGAACCAGTAGACGCAACAGATGGCATTGACTGAGCACCCTCAGTAGGATTGTCGGAACCCATGCGTGGAGGTGATCGATAAGTTGTATCAAATCCTGCATCAAAGCCAAAGTGAAATGGCTACTCCTCTGGTGTGGGGTCCACATCAACGTTCAAGTCGACTGTTGCCCTTCTAGAACTGATATTCATTCGGGACTGACGCGAAGTTCTTGCCATATGTCCAGTGGCTCGATCAGCACCCCACAATTCTTCTATCAAATCATAATACGTTATAGTTGACAGTTTCCATTTAGCTACAGAAGGTTTCGCCTACAAATTAATGAGAATGGTTAACACTCGTAATTGTTATGTTTTGCTATATCAACAAATGATAATTCATATAATAGTACCTTGATTAGGTCATCTCATACTTCTTGCTCAGCTATAAACCCTTTTGTGATATCATCCCAAGCGAATCCACTAAGTCCATGAAACAAATCGTGGACCTCCCGCCATCTATCCTTAAGACTTTTTTGTCAATTTTTAACATTATTTTTAGTTATACCAATTAATCCAGACTGTCTTAGGGATTCAACTATATTATTATATGCTTGGGTTGTCCAACTACCATCAACCCGATTACCCAACCTTGCCTCATGAAGCATAGCAGTCAACAACCGAAAGTTCATGTCATCAGTCCATTTTGTAAACTCGCGCACTACAGTTGACGAATTCGGTGCAATATCTTTTCTTCTGTTCATTTTAAACCTATTGGAAAGATAATATATGTAATTACGATACCAACATATAATTATTATAAATAGATAATCGTAATGTAATCGTATTTCAACAATAACAATAGTACATCTCATTAAATATATTGTTACATACAAAATCTAATGACTTTGATAATCTATCCACATTTGATTTGCTATAGTATCTCTTAAATTTGACCCTTCCCTATAATCCTCTTCCCGAACTTGAGTCGACATATTATCCACATCTTGTTCCATCAACTCTCGATCCACTTCAGCTAACAATGATTCATCGTTGTCTATCCCTCGAAGAAAATTGTGTAGAATGCAACATGCTAGGACTATATTCGTCATTGTATCAAATGAATAATGAGGCTCTATTCCACTAGTTATTATAGGAAATCTTTTCTTCAAAACTCCAAATGTTCTTTCAATTACATTTCCAAGAGACGAATGTCGATGGTTAAACAATTCTCGGGGGTTTTGTGGAGCTCGTCGAGAATACTCTTTAAGGTGGTATCTAATGCCTCGATAAGGGGTCATTATGTTTGCTTTTAACATAAATCCAGCATCCCCCAAGTAGTATTTACCTATTTAAAATCATTGAAGTTATACTAATTAGAATATTTAAACTAGTTCACTATACACAAAATCCCAAGGTTATAAATAATAAACCTTGTGGTATGATAAGGCGATCCTCTCTCGTAATAACATCCTTTAATATTCTTGAATCAGATGCTGTTCCTTCCCACCCTGCTAGAACATATGTGAATTTCATGTCGAAATCACAAGCTGCAAATACGTTTTGTGTTGGCCAATCTTTTCTTCCACGAAAATGAGGGGCATCGGATCTTGCGACTTTAACTCGAACATGAGTTCCATCTATTGCCTCTAAACAATCCTAATTGGTAAAAAAATTTATTGTGATTAAAGTTTAGACAATCTATGTGTATGTTATATAGACACAAAGTTGGTAAGTAGATTTCCTTAAAGTATGGGTAAAATCGGTTGTTGTTTAATATATACGGACACACATTCCTTCCTGATGGTTGAACAATTAATTGTTCGTCCAACATTATTATCGCATTCAACACGTTATGAAAGTGTCGACTAACGGTTTCACCTGATCGATGAAAAAAAAAATGAAACAGTTCGATTTTTAACGTTATGTCTGATAATATGGAGAAATTTAGCCACTTTTTCTTCCACTGTTGATTGTAACCCATCGTTTACTAATCCAGTTGTCCTTACTCGTTGACACAAGTTAATGAACGCCTCTGGTCCCATGCGAATAATGTCACGAGATTGTTCAGTATGAATAAGGTATGACATCAACTCGTGCCGACGACGTTCTTTTTCAGAAATAAAGTCCATAATGTTACCGCTACTACAAGTTACCATAGACAACATATTTAATCCATAAGCTATTAAACAAAGAATTGTCATCGCTCCTACTTCGCTTCGCTTTTTTATCTCACTTTGTATATGTGAAATTATGTTTATATCTAGACCAAGTATCTATATCGTCATTGTCTAAACCAATGACCTCGATGTTTTTGTCCGCCATTTGCAAAATATATATATATATATATATATATATATATATATATATATATATAATTAATGTTTAATGGAAGTAATTCAAAATTGCCATCTGCAAACCAAGTATTACAAAACCAAAAATTATTTACAAAACTACTAATAATTTTTTTCCTCTAATATTTTTACTTCTTTTTTAACAAATTCTCATTTTTATAAATTTTTTTCTTTTCTCAATTTTACATACTTCATTTATTATAAAAATAATAAATTTATTTTTTAAATATAACTATATTTAACATTTTTTTCCTTATTTAATTATGCATTAATATTGTGTGTCCTAATTTTTACTAAATTTTTTTCATGTATCTCTCAATTATTTTTTTCTTTTCAAGTATATATAAAAAAATTCAAAATTCCCATATAATAATTATAATTGCAAAAACAGGGATTTTGGTTCCAGCTTTTCGTTCCAATTTTTGCTTCCATCATTCCCAGCTTTTGCTTCCAAGATGCATATGCAGTAGCTACCAATTTTTACCTCAACCATGCATGGAGTACAACACTAGTAGAACCGGCTTCGAGGTTGCAACCATGGAAAACAACATATGAACCATACCCGTGGGAGAAGATATGAACGAAGCTCTTTGTAGGACAAGCTGACGGCGAACTTGACGGTGCCCCTAAGATACAACCTGCAACAACAACATAACCAATGCACAAGTCAGAAACCATGGTCGTATGGTGCCCATTTTTTGTTGGAGTGGAGGAGGTTTGACCATGTTTTATACCTCAAATCTGAATGGTCACACACACTCTTATGCATGCACACAGACTCCAAAAACAAACGTACCAACCAAGTTTGAGGTTCCAACCATGACAGAGAAGACACAGAACCATACCTGGGGTGTTCCTCCGACAAGATACCAAGCAAGCTGTTGGTGGGACAAGGTCACACCGAAGTTGATGGCCGCCGGCGAAGATCCAACCTACAACACAAATACAAACAAATGAATCTCACGTATGACAAACCATGGATCCACATTTATGGGGCTCCAAACAGGGGCGCAACCACATCGCCGCCTGAGATGGCCATGTAGAGGTTGTCGTGGAGCTGTTTTTTGGCTCCTACCATGCGTCACGCAGAGATTATTGTCGCCATGCATAGCTGATTGTGGAGGGGGATTATGGACCTCTTCTCATGCATGCACAAGACTGCAGCTGCACCCACGAGGCCCACCATGGCGGCCGGAGAGGTGGCAACCAGAGGAGAGTTTGGTGCCAAAACGACGAGGCAGTCATGGTTGAAAGGAAAGGAGACGCTTACCTATGGTTCCAAGGAGCTCTAACAAAGACAGAAGTTGGAGAAGACGAGGATCTTAAACACGCTCACGAAGGCAACTCAAAACTCAGTGCAACTGACAGGAGCTAGCTGAGAACACGACTCACAAGGGTTAACTGAGAACACAGTAGGGTGTTGTTCCCTTTCCTGAAGAAAGAGAAAGATCCCAAGAAAAAGGAAGTAGGCTTCGGTTCAATCTGGGATCAAACTATCCTCTTTTCTTTGACTGTGTCAAGCCACTTCTCTGATTGGTGGGAGACTCTTGTGAAGTAAAGAATGTTTCTGAACAGAAGTCCCACTCCAAGCTTTGGCATATGGAATAGAGTCTTTTAGCTAGTCTTATGAGACTAGCTTTGCTTTATATAATACAATAACTTTCCCTATCAGCTGTAACTAGAGAAGAAAGAATAAGTCCTATAACTACAGGCTTTGGTTCAAGTTCTATCAGCTGTGAACACGTGAAGCTGTGAACACGTGAAGTTGGTTGTACAGCCCGTGACCTCTGCATGTACAGCCCGTGACTTCTGTTCATGACTTACCTCCTTCTCTCGTGTTATTCATGCATGTTCTTCTGCGAAATTTTTTCTACAATAGCACGTATTCGTTTTTAAATTTCTCAAATAGCATACTGTAGGTTTTATTTACCTATATAGCACAGTTTTTTGTTAAGGTGAGAATTCGATCTTCCGGAATACGAAACCTAAACGTAATTGTATTTTATAATTTTTTCAAACAATTTAGAATTCAATTTTCCGACAATCGAATTCTCGAATAGTTTTCTTTTTATTTTGTTAAGAAAAAAAACTAACTAAAATATATATATATATATATATATATATAATATGTTATAATATTTTATTTAACATTTATAATTTTAAATTAGGTATTTAAAAAGATTTGTATATTTCTAAAATTAATAATATTTAGGTTTATTGTTGAAAGTAGTAAAATAATATTTTTAAAATATATTATTAAATATTATATTTAAATTTATTTGTATGATTAAACTTTTTTTAATTTTTTGATTTATTTGATATTATAATTTTTTTAGAAATTAATAATAAATTAGGAGGATAATAAAAATCTTAAAAATTATATGTATATAAGAAGAAATAATATTTTGATGTAAAATTATATATATATATATTCTAAAATATAATTTATATTAATTACTATAATATAAAATATATATTCCAAAATATAACTTATTTTCATTTATATATATATTATAGAAATTAAAATCAATTATATTTTAGAATATATATATATATATATATATATATATATTAAATATAAATTATTTTCAAGTTGATAATTATTATTCTAATTTATGCAATATATATATATATAATTAATTTAAAGTTTTTAATTTAAGTAATATATCTATATATAATTATAATTTATATAATTATAATTTATATTATATATATAAATTATTTAACATTAATTTTATAGTTATAATTTCTTATAAAGTTATAATTATAAATATGATTTTTTTAATTATATAATTATAATTTTTATAATATATAATTGATAAATAATTTTTTTTAATTTTAATTTAATATATATGTGTCACTTTTAAGAGCGGTTAACATTTTAACCGCTCTTGAAAGTGAACATATAATAAGCGGTTCCACGTTAACCGCTCTTAAAAGTAAACATATAATAAGCGGTTCCACGTTAACCGCTCTTATCAAGTAGAAATAATTGATTAATTTTTTGAATAGTTAAAATATATATATATATATATATATATATATATTAAAATATAATTTATTTTTAAGTTGATAATTTTCATTTTTATTTATGTAAATTTTATATATAAAATTAATTTAGAGTTCATAAATGTAATTTTAATTTATGTAATATATATATATATATAATTTATTTAACTTTAAAAATAGTTATATTTTTATTAATTATATAATCATAATTTTTTTAAGATTATAATTTTAAATATAATTTTTTTAACTTTATATTTATAATTTATATAATCTATATAATTTAAAAATAATTATTATTTTTTTAATTTTAATTTGATATATATTTTATTTATAATTATTTAATATATATTTAAAAAACTATTTAATTATTTAAAAATTAATCAATTATTTAAAAAAATAACTGGTTCTCATAAAAAACTATTAGATTATTTCAAAATAATCGATTAGTTAAAAAAATATATATTTATTTATATATATATATATATATATATATATATTTATATTATAGAAATGAAAATAAGTTATACTTGGGAGAATATATATATTAAAATATAATTTATTTTTAAGTTGATAATTTTTATTTTTATTTATGTAAATTTTATATATAAAATTAATTTAGAGTTTATATGTAATTTTAATTTATGTAATATATATATAATTTATATAATATATATAATTTATTTAACATTAAAAATAGTTATATTTTTATTAATTTTATAATTATAATTTTTTTAAGGTTATAATTTTAAATATAATTTTTTTAAATTTATATTTATAATTTATATAATATATATAATTTAAAAATAATTATTTTTTTTAATTTTAAGTTGATATAATTTTTTATTTATAATTATTTAATATATATTTGAAAAACTAATTGATTATTTAAAAATTAATCAATTATTTTTTTAAATAATTGATTCTCATCAAGTATGAAAAAACTAATCGATTAATTACTTTTTGAAATAATCAATTGGTTTTTTAAATAGTTAAAAAAATATATATATATATATATATATATATTATATTATAGAAATGAAAATAATTTATACTTTGGAGAATATATATATTAAAATATAATTTATTTTTAAGTTGATAATTTTTTTTATTTATGTAAATTTTATATATAAAATTAATTTAGAGTTCATATATGTATTTTTAATTTATGTAATATATATATATATATATATATATATATATAATTTATATAATATATATAATTTATTTAACATTAAAAATAGTTATATTTTTATTAATTTTATAATCATAATTTTTTTTAAGGTTATAATTTTAAATATAATTTTTTTAACTTTATATTTATAATTTATATAATATATATAGTTTAAAAATAATTTTTTTTATTTTAATTTGATATATTTTTTTATTTATAATTATTTAATATATATTTGAAAAACTAATTGATTATTTAAAAATTAATCAATTATTTAAAAATAATCTAGGTTCTCAGTATGAAAAAACTAATCGATTATTTGAAAAAGTAATCGATTAGTTTCTCATACTTGATGAGAACTGTGTCACTTTTAAGAGCGGTTAACATTTGAACCGCTCTTAAAAGTAACACATATAATAGTTGTTCCACTTTAACCGCTCTTAAAAGTAAACATATAATAGCGGTTCCACGTTAACCGCTCTTATCAAATATGAAAAACTAATCGATTACTTTTTGAAATAATCGATTAGTTTTTTGAATAGTTAAAATATATATATATATATATATATATATATTACATAAATTAAAATTACATATATGAACTCTAAATTAATTTTATATATAAAATTTACATAAATAAAAATAAAAATTATCAACTTAAAAATAAATTATGTTTTAATATATATATATATATATAATTTATTTAACATTAAAAATAGTTATATTTTTATTAATTTTATAATCATAATTTTTTTAAGATTATAATTTTAAATATAATTTTTTTAACTTTATATTTATAATTTATATAATCTATATAATTTAAAAATAATTATTATTTTTTTAATTTTAATTTGATATATATTTTATTTATAATTATTTAATATATATTTAAAAAACTAATTAATTATTTAAAAACTAATCAATTATTTTAAAAAATAATCGGTTCTCAGTATGAAAAAACTAATCGATTATTTCAAAAATTAATCGATTAGTTTTCCATACTTGATTAGAATGTGTCACTTTTAAGAGCGGTTAACATTTTAATCGCTCTTAAAAGTGACACATATATGATAGCGGTTTCACTTTAACTGTTCTTAAACGTAACATATAATAGCGGTTAGTTCTAGAACCGCTATCTAAAATATCGATTATTTGAAAATATTTTGATGTAAAATTATATATATATATATATATATATATATATATTCTAAAATATAATTTATATTAATTACTATAATATAAAATATATATTCCAAAATATAACTTATTTTCATTTATATATATATTATAGAAATTAAAATAAATTATATTTTAGAATATATATATATTAAATATAAATTATTTTCAAGTTGATAATTATTATTCTAATTTATGCAATATATATATATATATATATATATATAATTAATTTAAAGTTTTAAATTTAAGTAATATATCTATATATAATTATAATTTATATAATATATATAATTTATTTAACATTAATTTTATAGTTATAATTTTTTTAAAGTTATAATTATAAATATGATTTTTTTAATTATATAATTATAATTTTTATAATATATAATTGATAAATAATTTTTTTTAATTTTAATTTATTATAAATTTTTATTTATAATTTTTTAATATATATTTGAGCAATTAATCAATTATAATCTATTATTTGAAAAACTAGTCAATTCTAATCAATTATTTAAAAAACTAATCGATTATAAATAATTATTTGAAAAAATTATCGAATATAATCGATTATTTAAAAATAATCGATTATAATCAATTATTTGAAAATATAATCGATTAAAAATAGATTTTAAGATAGCGGTTAACGTGGAACTCGCTATTATATGTTACTTTTAAGAGCGGTTAAAGTGGAACCGCTATCATATATGTGTCACTTTTAAGAGCGGTTAACATTTTAACCGCTCTTAAAAATGAACATATATATAGCGGTTGCACGTTAACCGCTATCTAATATATATTTTTAATAGCGGTTAGTTCTAGAACCGCTATCTAAAATCTCGATTATTTGAAAATGTAATCGATTATTTAAAAAATTATATATTCTAAAATATAATTTATTTTAATTTCTATAATATATATAAATGAAAATAAGTTATATTTTGGAATGTATATTTTATATTATAGTAATTAATATAAATTATATTTTAGAATATATATATATATATATATATATATATATAATTTTACATCAAAATATTATTTCTTCTTATATACATATAATTTTTAAGATTTTTATTATCCTCCTAATTTATTATTAATTTCAAAAAAAATTATAATATCAAATAAATCAAAAAATTAAAAAAATTTAATCATACAAATAAAATTTAAATATAATATTTAAATATAAATAAATTAAAAAAACAAGTTTTACAGAGATTCTCAACTTTTTGCGGAGATTCTTAAAAATCTCTCTGCATGCATGCACCAGATGAATCTTGCAGAGTGAGGGTAAGTTAAACATTTCAATTTGTCCAAGGGGCTTTTATCTCTTTTCTTCGTGCATCAGCGAGGAATCTCTTTCTCTCATCTCCCGCTTTTCTTCGCTTTCATTTCATCGTATTTTTGTTCAACCAAACGTGTATCATTCTCATGTTTCTATCTTCTTCAACAGTATATCAATGGAAACAAACATAGTGTAAGAGTCATATATACTTAACCATACTTAACCAGCAAATAAAAATCAATATCAATACCTCATCTGCCACGTTTGAATGGGCTCGATATAATCCCAATCAACACTGTACATGCATCCTATGAAGAAAATCAACACATAAAACAAAGAATTGCTAGCTTTATGTTTGAAAAATCAAATACTCTTGCACTTTCATGTATTCACTTAATATATGTGTTTGTATGAATAATTTGTTGAGAATAATTTTCAAAAAAAGAATTTGAATTGTTTTATGAAAATAATGCTAATAATTAGTTGGGTAAAAAGTTAATAAATTAAAATTATATAATTTTATAAGAATAATTTGATTATTTAAATTTAAAATTTACTTAATTAGCAAAAGTTTATATATTTTTTTCCTATCATATTTGTTGTAATATTTATGATTATTCTTTTTCTAATTAATTTTTAGTTTGATCTCAATTAATTGCTTATTGATTCATACTAAGTGAGGTGTTCTTCTTTGGTCTTTAGAAAGGATTCACAGTAGAGAAATACACAAATGAAATATGAACTCAAACTACATAAAGATTGATTTCACTCTCAATCTAAAATCTTAATATTTATATGTTGATCGACATTTGGCTTTGGTATTACTTATTCAGACTTTCAAGGGGATTTACTGGGGAGAAACAATACTAATGAGACAACAACCCAACCTGCATGAGGATTGACACCACTCTCAACCAAAAACCTTAAGACATTAGGTTATAAGTCATACTTCCTTATATGTTAATTTTTTCATTCTTACACAATGTGGGACTTAGAATCACAATTAGATCAACTAACAATCTTTCCCTCAAATATGAATTCCTCCACATTGGTATATTCCCTGAGCCCAATAGTGATCCTTCAACGTACTGTCGTTCACCCTAACAGGACACGCTTGCCTCACCTAATGTCAGAAATACTTTCGATACAAAGACTACTCTATTCCACTGCCGATTAACTTTCGACTTTAATACCACTTGTTGAGTCTTTCGAAGGGATTCACAGAGGAGAAACATACCAATGAAATATGAGTTCAATCCACCTAAGGATTGATATCATTCTCAACCTAAAACCTTAAGGCATTGAATTATGTGTCATATTTTTTTATATATTATTCAACTTTTTTATTCTTACTCAATACATGCAAAATGACTCGTATTTAAGAGTGAGATTGTTTAGTAAACCCTAAACCCTAAATTCAAACATTCTTTAATCTAAATCATTCATGATTTTCCAAAAACAACTTAGTTTAATAAATATCAATATATTATTAAAGATAGTACTTGAATTTGTTAAATAAAGAATAAAACTAAAGCTATTAGATGGTAAAGGAATATCATAAAAATGTATTATAAGATTTTAATTATTTACATTTTCGTTGATTCTTAATTGTTCTTCTCTTTTTAAAATAATTCAAATAAACAACTTTCTTTGTACTTTAGTTATTCGACAGGTAGTTTCTCAATTCAAAATACAAAACATTGTTTTATTCATGATACTTTTTTTCATGTAAATTATTTGTTTCTTCTTTCGTTGTATTCTTTATTTAAAAGCATATTTAGATTTATTTTTATTTAAAAGCATATTTAGATTCAATTTTGTGTTTATGAAAGTTTAACTTGTTGGATGACATGTTAGCTTGTTGCAATAGATATAAGAATAATATCCTTAATGTTTCTACTCAATTTATTTAATTTATTTATCATTGATTTTTTCTTCAATACAATAATGTCTCCACTTATGATCAATATAATTACAAAAGTCCAAAGATGTCCTCGCTCTCATTAGTCAAATGGTTAAATTTGGATGGTCAAATATGAATATTCAATTGCATAGTTAAACAATAACTGATGAGTTTACTAAAATATAAAAGGACTAAAAGTTAAGAAAAAGATCAAAATTATACTTTCAGTCCTAAATATCAATATTTGGTTCAAGTGGAAGGTTCCATGTTTGATATATTATTTATTTTAAAATTATAATGCGTCACAATTTTTTTTAAATAAATTAATAACTTAAATATATATATATATATATATATAAATTATCTTCTTAGTATATATATATATATATATATATATATATATATATATATAATTATATTATGTGAAAATTATTAATATATTGAAAACAAATTTAAAAAATACAAGACAATATAAAGATTAAAAAAAAATATATAAAGGTCAATCAAACTAAACAATAAATTGGTCTAGCCAAATAATTAGATACTCCACAAGAAAAACTTTTTATTTAAAAAAAGTGATTTTTTTATTTAGAAACAAATTATATCTTTTTAATTCTTATATTGTCTCGATTATTAGGGAAAAGATTATAGAGATAAAAATACTTATTTTAAAATTTGTAAGTTCTTCTTAATAAAAAAATGTATTAGAAGTTTGGAGAGAATAAAACTGAATTGACATAAAAATAAAATAAATCTTAATTTAAACTCTTCTATTACATCTCATTTCTACTTTTGTAATGCAAACAATAAAATAACTTTTCTTTTACTTCTCTCTGTTATTTTATTTTTCCTGTCATTTTTTCAAAAACCCTGCCTTAGTAGACAAGAAAATAATAATAAAATCATTGTTGTAAGAACAATCACAAACAAGTGTACATTATGGTTGAAATTGTACGATAATCCTTACCAATTCATTTTCGATACTGTTTTTTGTCCATTTTGGTTTAACTCTCGCGAAAAAATGAAATGAAGAGAACAAAAAACGTCAGGACCGTTGGATCAATAAATGACCTATCCAAATTTCTAGATCCAACGATCTTCATTTTGTTCATCTCTCCGACTTTATACAGGAGACAACCTCAACCTCGGTAAGGGATAGAGAAGAAAAGAACAGGTTCTTCCACGGAAAGGTAGCTGGTTTTGTCGGAGTCCACCCATCTCATCGATTCATGACCACCATCCCCATCTTCCTTCTCCTCTTCTCTTTCTCTTCCTCTTCTTTTTCCTGAGAAAAAATTGCAGGGAAAGTGAGGGAAAAAACAAGAGAGAGAAGGGTTGGAGAGGAAACAAGAAGATTGAGGAAGTGGGAAGTACCCAGGTAATTATATTGGTGAAATATTCTATTTTGATCAGTGGTTATTTGTTTCCTTAGTGGGTTTTGGTGAATCCATGGAGATGGACAGCATTGACTGTGTGTCTTTCTCTGATGGGATGGATGAGGATGAGATCCAACACCACACTATGCATCCTCATCACCACTCTGAGTTTTCTTCAAACAAACCTCGTAATGGCGGTGCTAATAATAATAATGTTTTGGGAGCCACGACCATTTCTCCTGCAACCAGTGTTCATGAGTTGCTAGAATGCCCTGTTTGCACCAATTCAATGTATCCCCCAATTCACCAGGTCAACTCTTGCGCCCATTTCCATCTTATTTGTATTTTTGTTGTGCAATTTGATATTTGATTGCATATTGGGGTTGTGGGGTGGGGAGAAGAAAAGCTTTTTTTTTTTTTTTCCTTATATTTATTGAGTTTCTTTTGTGAATTGGACTGGTTTGGGGTGAAATTGAGTTGATAATGAGCATTGGTTTGACTTTTTCTTGGGGTTTGGGGAAGTCTTGGATTAGGTTTTGGAGATTTAGGTTTTTATTCCATTTGAGAAACCCCTATTTATCAAGTAGCATGTCTAGTTAACCAGATTTTATTACACTTGGTTGATGAGTGTCGGGTCATATCAATGCTTGCAATGGTAGTAATTGAGTCAGTTTTGACAGGGCATTTTCCTTTTTATCTGACCACTATTTTATAACAAAAAAATATTTTGGCAGAGAAAGTTTATTTTTGCTTATTAACATTTCATATTGTGTGTATTAATTTCAAATTGATCAGTTGAATTAGGGATTCTCAGTAGTTACTGTTTCCAGTACTGAAAATATCATTCATTGGAGATGTTTAGGGTTTAACACGGTTTATGTATTATGCTCTGAAGCAATCAAAGAACCATGTCCATTTGTTCAGTTTAAGATAGGTGAGGAAGTTCTGATATCAGTTATATAATCATTCATTTCCCAAGATTGAAAGTTCTAAACTTGTAGTAAATCATGGTTTATATATCTTGTGCAAAATGGTTCAGGTTGTATATGCTTCAGCATTGTTGGATGTCTATAAGTAATACCTGCAAAGCACATGCCATGTCAGTATCATTATAGGTGTATCATTTTGGCTTGGGTCAATATCTGTGAGACTAGCCCATTTGAGCTTTCATCCAACAGTTTAAGCCTACTTTAGATCATTGTCATCCTCCATTGGTTAATAAAAAGAAGTAGTTTCACCATAATTTAGATTGGGCTTGTGCATTTTCCTACCCTCAAATGCTTTCATGTGAGGGGACATGTTAGTTATAAAATAATTTTTTAGCATATAGTACCATACAAATTATGCTTTTAGGAGATTTGGTCATTGACATGATTGCAGAGCTTTTATCATGTAGTTTTTAATAGTTCAATCATTGTCATCCAATTGTTCTGAGTAAAAGTTGAATTTCTGCTAATGTTACAGAAGGGTCTGTGCTTATCCACCCATATAAAATGTTACACGGATGAGGAAATTTTCATTTGAAAAGCTACCAAATAATGGGATCTATGGGTTGATATGATAAGTAGCTTCTGTGGCCTCTAGACCTGCAACATATTAGACACTCTTATGCTGGACCCCATGGGAAATATGAGTATGGGGCAGAAGTGGAATTTGGATTTAACAATGAAGCCTATGTGGCAAGGTTAGTATGAGGGAAGGGAAAAGTAGGTAACAATGAATCCATTCATTGAGTGGATTTTGGGGCCTTCGGGCAAGGAGATGCATTACTTCGAAGCTCTGCAGCATTTTATCTTTTGTTTTCTTGTTTTGTGTGTGTTTGTCATCTCTATAATTGAGGTGATCCCTATTTTTCTGAAATAAAGTACTTAGATGCTATCACAACATCTCTTTAATGTTAATTCTAATATATACCACTTTCTAGATAGAGGACATGACGTTAGATAGAGCTTTGGACTTCAACCAGGGATTTTATATCAGTATGGAGAGTAGCTATATTCAACAAATGAGTTAGAAATGGGAAAAATGGATTTGTATGAGAGCACCCATATCTATCACAACATGTAATCCCTTCATTTGATTCAAAAGAATTATGCAAAGAGCCAATATGTAACCCTAATGCAAACCTATCTTTATATGAAAGTCCTTAGTCTAGGAGTTCTCACACAGTCACACTAGTAGTTTCCTCATTGTACATGTCTTCGATAGCTTAAATATAAGTCGTACAGAAACCTTTCTTTTCCAAAACACTTCGCATGGTGCTCAGTCATATGTTTTTTCCAAGACTTAATAAAAACCATACATAAGTCTCTGTGTTTTGTTACCTTTCCCTAGTAGATCACAGAGCTGTTGCATCTTGGCCTAAATCCAAATTGATTTTCTACAATCTTAGTTTGTCTCTTATTCTATGCTCAGTCACCTTTTCCCTTGTTTTCCTAATGTGAGCCAAGTTTTTGTTAGAATCGCGCAGCGGAATGTTCGCGTGGACGGACAAAAACCAAGAGGGGGGGTGAATTGGATTTTTAATAAAAATTAGGTTTTCAAAATTTTCCCCAAATTTTACCGATTAAAAAACTGCGTAAATGTAAATAGAGAAGAGTAGAGAAGATTACACAGTAGGTTTATACTGGTTCGGATCAAAAGACCCTACGTCCAGTTGCTAATCACTCAAAAGAGGATTAACGCTGTCACTAAGAACAAATTGTTACAAACAGATTACAAATGAAAAGATAAAGATACGAAAACACCTCTCTTGAAATCCACAAGAGATGAAGAACAACTTTCCCTAGAGACGGCACAGCACACAATCCACTAAGAACTCCACTTAGTGATTCTTATCGCTTCTAGCCTCACACCAGGTTCCAAAAGCCCCCTTTCCTTGCAACAAACAGTTCTCCGGCACTCACAAGACTTAACTTTTGTATGGAAAGAGTTGTTCTTACTTTCGAGTGCCAAAGCGAGTTTAAGTAGGGAAATTAGGGTTTAGGAATTGGGGATTTCGAAACTAGGGTTCTTGGTAATTGGGTTTTCGAAAATAGGGTTTGTTTGATGTTTAAAATCGAAACAGATCGAAATAATCGATTATTTGGAGTGATAATCGATTAAAACAGAGCCAAATACGTCGGAACCCAAACCTCTTTGGAATAATCGATTATTTGGTGAAATAATCGATTATCTCATACTGAACAAGTACAAAACAATCGATTATTTTGTCGTTTTAATCGATTAAAACAGTTGAGTTTGTATAGAAAGTGTTTTCTCACTGTTTTAATCGATTATTTACCTATATAATCGATTAAAGCCGAAGCTCGAATGATAATTTTGAGCTTTTCGAAGCTTCTAAGTTACGGACTATGTACCGGCTATCTTAGACTCTAAAAATACAGACTCAATCTTAAATAAAACAGAGTTATTACAATACAATTATCACCAATTCTTCAATCTTCAATATTCTAAGTCTTTAGTTCTTGGATCATCATCAAAATCCATTCTTCATATTCATCAAGTGCAACATCAAGTCCTTGAATTGTCAACAATCTCCCCTTTTTGATGATGATCAAAATTTTCTTTTAAAGCCCTTTGTAATAACCTGTTTTATCCGTCATACTAACAAACACATTAAACATACCAGATAAAATTTAAAATTGAATCATAGGCTTTAAATTTTTCTCCCCTATTTTGATTATAATCAAAAAGAACTCTGCAACATCAATCATAAGAGCTCCCCCTCAAAATAAGCATAAGTTAGAGAAAGCTCCCCCTCAATCATAGCATGAAAGAAACATCAAATTTTATTTCATAATCATTCATTCATAACAATACAAGAACAAAATAAAATCTAAAATTCTTCACTATCCTCATCATTAAAGTGAGTATCAAATCTATTTTCTAATCTACCTACTCTATCATCTACATCGGATATACTGCGAATAATTTCATCATGCCGTACACCGTAAAGATTGAAGAATGATTGCATTCTTTGATTCATGTCTGAAAGCATATCTTCCATGGATTGTCTTGATTCTTGATGAGAAGAGGATGTTCCTATACTTTGGATTTGGGTAGAGGGAAACTCAACTGCTTGGAGGCATATCTTCATCCGAGTCTTCAATTGCATCACCTTGATTTTGGACGTCATCTTTATGAACATAGATGTCATTGACCCGCACCATTTGTAGATGAATCAAAGTGCTCGTCCGAAGCATGCGGTTCAAGTTAGTAGTTCGGACAACTTGTTCACCTTCGACATTGACTCCTTTATATTCAAGAATTCGGGATACAAGAAGAGCATATGGAATCTTGAATGTTGGATGACGTTTGGCCTTAAGCATGGTCATTGTGACAAGAACACCCCAATCTAAAGGTTCATTATTCATGATGGCATGAATAATGCGAAGATCAATAGAAGAGCATTGGGCATGATTTGTGGCCCGGGACATAAAATCCAGACAAGCAAATGAAGAATCATGCGTTCTTCCTTCTTCAAGGGTCCAAGCATGAAGAATACGTCCAACTTCCATGGAGGGATTCCGCGAAAAGATCTATAAGCAAGGAACGTGTCAAAATCATCTAGCTCACCATAAACGTTAATAGCATCTTCTCTAATTGGGAAGTGAGCAACATTTTCCCAAATATCATCATCTAGAATTATGGTTACTCCTTTGACACGGGATGTAGCAATTTGATCCCTAAACTGGAATCTAGAATAGAATACCCTAACTAAGTCAGGATAGTATGTACCTTGCATTTGGATAAACGGGAGAACTCCTTGAATTTCAAGAAGATTAGGAAAATTGAAACCCCTACGAATGAATTGCTCACCTATAAGAAATTTGGGAGAAATAATAGCTTTTTCTTTCCAATAGGTTAGAAACTCTTGTTGGCTATCTCGCATCGGAGATCCATCCTTCTACGAATTAGGACGGGAATGAGAGGAAGGTGCAGATCTTCTTCTTGTAGGAATCTTAGGGCGAGAGGATGAGGCCATTTGAGAGAGTAGATAATCTTGAAGAGATTTTGGAGACAAGTGAGGGAATAATGAAGCAAAGAGAGTATAGATTGCAAGAAAACTTGATTACAAGAATTAGAAGTGAGTATAATTGACCTAGATGTCTCTATTTATAGAGAAAACACTTCCAACGGTCATATAGAAAAGATTTCATGGCAAAATATCCGTTGGCAATGGCTAAGAGGCAAAACTGGTCGTATTTAATCGATTATATTTCAAGATAATCGATTATTTCAATATCGGACAGCTTTAATCGATTATTTCCGAGTAAATAATCGATTATCGGAGGCATTTAATCGATTATTTCACGAGATAATCGATTATTCCGGAGGAGAATACCCTGTTTTGGACGTTTTGAGGGACAATAATCGATTATCACTTCCAAGAATCGATTATTCCAGAGGCTATATCAAGTTTTTAAGGTTTTTACACATTATAACCTATGAATATCCCAGTATCACGAATTTAATCATAACAATCATCCAAAAACAGTCAAATTAAGCAGAATTTAAGCTATTTCTAGTATCCCTAAGTCTCTTCTAAGATCATAGAATCTATCCTTGGGTAGAGGCTTAGTAAATATATCTGCTAATTGACGTTTAGTGTCCACATACTCTATCTTACAGTTTCCTTTGTCGATATTATCTCTTAAAAAGTGATGTCTAATCTCAATATGTTTAGTCCTAGAGTGCATTACTCGGATTTTTAGTTAAGTTGATTGCACTCGTATTATCACACATTAATGGAATGTCATTTAAATATATGCTATAATCCTCTAATTGTTGTTTCATCCACGAATTTGAGCACAACAACTACCAACTGCAATAAATTCGAACTTCAGTGGTAGATAAAGCAACACATGCCTGTTTCTTAGAATGCCATGATATTAAGGATGAACCTAACAAATGACATGTCCCACTAGTGCTTTTCCTATCAATTTTACATCCACCATAATCGAGATCGAATATCCTAATAAACTAATACAGGCATCAGACGGATACCACAAGCCAAACCCAGTAGTTCCTTTTAAGTATTTTAAAATATGTTTTATCGCAATTAAATGAGATTCTTTAGGACAAGCCCGAAATCTAGCACACACACAAGCACGTAATGCATAATATCGAGTCTACTAGCAGTTAAGTATAATAGTGATCCTATCATACCTCTATACATAGTTTGATTAACTTCCAAACCTGATTCATCCTTGTCTAAATAGCATGATGTTCCCATGGGTGTGTTAGCTTCCTTTGAGGTGTCCATACCAAACTTTTTTGAGAATCTCTTTGCAGTATTTAGTTTGAGAGATGAAAGTGCCATCTTTAAGTTGCTTGATTTGAAGTCCAAGGAAGAATGTTAGTTCTCCCATCATAGACATTTCAAACTCTCCCTGCATAATCTTAGCAAATTCTACACATAACAAACTATCAGTTGATCCAATAATATATCAACAAGTATCACATCCTTGATCTCCAAAGTGTTTGCACCGCAGATTGCTTGATTGATTGCTAAAGGATGTGTGAAAACTTATATTCAATGTGTTTAAAAAGTTCAAGCTAAACTGTTTTTATAGAGGATTTTCAAAACTCGCTGGTTTAATTAATCTGTTAAAAGATTCTTTTAATCTGTTAAAAGTGCAGTTTTAATCTGTTAAAACGTCTTTTAATCGATTGAAACGCGAGTGTAGAAAAAATTTTAAGTTGTTTTAATCGATTGAAATGAGTTTTTAATCGATTAAAAGAGTTCGACCGGTCATAACTAAATTCTGATCGATCATAACTGATTTTGACCGGTCATAATAAAAATCTGATCGATCATCCTGACCCTTTAAGTGATTTTAATCGATTGAAACGTGTTTTAATCGATTGAAAAATTTCTGACCAGCTCATAATTAAAATCTGATCGATCACATTTGCTTCTAATCGGTCATAATTTGATTCTGATCGATCATCCTGACCCTTTAAGTAATTTTAATCGATTGAAACGTGTTTTTAATCGATTTAAAGGATTCTGACCAGCTCATAATAAAAATCTGATCGATCATAATGAGTTCTAAATGGTTTTAATCGATTAAAAACATGTTGTATCGATTAAAATGCTGTAAAAACACTTCTTTGACCATTCTAATTGATTTTATTTGGTTCTTTCAAAACTGCATCAGTTAAAACCATGTTTTAAGAAGGCTTTTGTAAAAATACTTTGTTTTAGGTTGTTTAAAACAATTTTAGAGGCTTTTCACAAAAAATCTTTAAGTGAAGAACCTTCATACAATAGAAAAGATAAAATGTTGTTACCTAAGCATTCCATTTAAAACATACTAAATGATCCATTTTCTTTGAATAAATACAATATGCAAATAGTTCATTTAACTATAGGAACCCAAACATATTTTCCTTTAGGAACACCAAAATGTTTGATTTTACACTTATTTGAAGTGTGACCTTGTTTCATGCAATAAAAACATGCTTTTGATGTAGCTATGGAATAAGATGCATTATTTACATGACATGCTCTAGTTCCTTTTTCTACCCATACTCTTTTCTTTTTAGTTTTACTCTTTTTCAAAGGAACTCTTTGATTTACATTATTTTGAGCAATTACCATTCCATGCTTCTTAAGATCATCAATTTCTTTTTCGGCTTTGTCAAGCAAATGGTTAAGAATATCTATGTCATATTCATGCTCTTTACAATTTGCACAAGCTAAGTCCTTATTCTCATCTAAGCATACAATTTTCGTATTAGCTACCTCCTTTTCTTTTAAACATGCAATTTTCAATTTTAAGGACTCATTTTCCTTTTCGGATTTTCTTAGATTTTTCTTTACAACTTTATATTCTTTTTTCATTTCCATAAATGCAGTAAATAACTCATTATAAGCATTTTGCAATTCATCATGGTCATTTTCTTCACTAGAGGATGAATCGGAATTACTAACCTCAAAATCCGAAGAAGTGTTGTTATTTGCCATCAAGCAAATGTTTGCTTCAATTTCTGAGTCGCTTGATTCTGAATTTGAATCACTGTCATCCCAAGCAATATATGCTTTCTTCTTGAATTGCTTTTTGCCCTTGTGTTCATCATTTTTCTTGTTTGGGCATTCAATCTTCATATGCCCTGCTTCACCACAACCAAAGCATTTTATATTAACGGAAGAATTTTCTTTTACCTTTCCCTTACCTTTGAAAGGATGTCTTCCTTTTGCTTTCATCATCTTGGTGAACCTCTTTATAAAAAGACTCATCTCTTCTTCATCAATTTCAGAGTCTTCTTCTTCTTTCTTATTTTTGCTTTTTGAAATCTCGGTCTTGAAAGCTAGGTTCTTCTTTTGATATTGACCCTCTTCCTCATTTAGTCTTCCAAGGTCAAGTTCATGCTCCCTAAGCTTTCCAAATAACGCCGCCATAGACATAGTGGCAAGATTTTGTGACTCCGAGATGACCGTCACCTTTGGTTGCCATTTCCTATCCGGAGATTTCAAAATTTTAACATTTAATTCATCAACATCAAAAATTTTACCTAGTCCGGTGAGATGGTTCACGACATGAGTGAAACGTTTCTGTACGTCAAATATCGTTTCGCCTGGTTGCATCCGGAACATTTCGTACTCTTGAATTAGAGAATTTTTACGCGCTCTTTTGACGTCGTCGGTTCCTTCGTGGGTCACCCTTAGCATTTCCCACATTTCCTGTGCACTTTTACAACCGAAATTCTATAAAACTCATCAAGGGTTAGAGCGAGATGAAATAATGTTTCTAGCCCTAACATCAAATTGTGCTTTTCGACTTTCGTCTGCAGTCCATCTAGAAATAGGTTTAAGAACGTCAACACCGTTCTCGTAATTTTAGGAACAAATGGACCGTTTAAAATTGCGTCCCAAACGCCTCTATCAACGAGACTCTAAAAATATTTGCATACGTACTTTCCAAAAAGGATAATTTTGACCCGCAAAAAGTGGGGGTCTCGTTGATAGACGCACCTTCGGCAAAAGTTTGATTTTGTCCGGCCATTTTCGAAAATATTTGAATGACTATCAAAGCAAGCTCGATACCACTTGTTAGAATCGCGCAGTCGAATGTTCGCGTGGACGGACAAAAACCAAGAGGGGGTGAATTGGATTTTTAATAAAAATTAGGTTTTCAAAATTTTCCCCAAATTTTACCGATTAAAAAGCTGCGTAAATGTAAATAGAGAAGAGTAGAGAAGATTACACAGGTAGGTTTATACTTGGTTCGGATCAAAAGACCCTACGTCCAGATTGCTAATCACTCAAAAGAGGATTAACGCCGTCACCGAGAACAAATTGTTACAAACAGATTACAAATGAAAAGATAAAGATACGAAAACACCTCTCTTGAAATCCACAAGAGATGAAGAACAGCTTTTCCCTAGAGACGGACAAAGACACAATCCACTAAGAACTCCACTTAGTGATTCTTATCGCTTCTAGCCTCACACCGAGTTCCAAAAGCCCCCTTTCCTTGCAACAAACAGTTCTCCGGCACTCACAAGCACTTAACTTTTGTATGGAAAGAGTTGTTCTTACTTTCCGAGTGCCAAAGCAGAGTTTAAGTAGGGAAATTAGGGTTTAGGAATTGGGGATTTCGAAACTAGGGTTCTTGGTAATTGGGTTTTCGAAAATAGGGTTTGTTTGATGTTTAAAATCGAAACAAACTGAAATAATCGATTATTTGGAGTGATAATCGATTAAAACAGAGTCAAATACGTCGAACCCAAACCTCTCGGAATAATCGATTATTTGGTGAAATAATCGATTATCCGTACTGAACAAGTACAAAACAATCGATTATTTTGTTGTTTTAATCGATTAAAACAGTGAGTTTGTATAGAAAGTGTTTTCTCACTGTTTTAATCGATTATTTACCTATATAATCGATTAAAGCCGAGCTCTGAATGATAATTTTGAGCTTTTTGAAGCTTCTAAGTTACAGACTATGTACCGGCTATCTTAGACTCTAAAAATACAGACTCAATCTTAAATAAAACAGAGTTATTACAATACAATTATCACCAATTCTTCAATCTTCAATATTCTAAGTCTTTAGTTCTTGGATCATCATCAAAATTCATTCTTCATATTCATCAAGTGCAACATCAAGTCCTTGAATTGTCAACAGTTTTTTGCTTCCGGAGTTTATACTATCTGCCTTCCTTGTTCTTATATTCAGACACAGTTAAAAGTGACTCAAAATCTGCCTAGTCTAATTGAAGATCATCTAGTGTTCAAACTGACCTTGCACTTTTACTCTTGCAATTGAATTATGCGACATGGCCTTTGATGAATTTGTTTTCTATGTAATTCACTTCCAGGGAAAAGTTTATGTTGTGATTCTATGATTTTAAATACTTTAATATGTAATAAGATATTAATATTAAATAATTATTTGTATTTAAGTATCAAATGATGATATATAAGAATAAGTGTCATTATTTTTATTTTTAATAAATATTTTGTTCTCCTTTAATTATTTTTATGAAGATAATATATTATTTTACCTTTTCATATAACTATTCTATTTTTCTTTTATAGTAAATCATAGAATATATTTTATTTTTTATTTGAATATCTTTTATTTTTAATAGTATTTTCCCTTTATCGTCCATTATTTCAAAGGCTATAAATAATTGCAATTATAAAACTTTATTAAGCTTTCCTTTATATCATAAAATGATTTGAGAATTAAAGACTATTTATTGACTTAAGTTTAATTACAAATAATAAATAAAGGATTGATAGTTTGACACACCAACAAATATTTTTTGTTTCCTATTACTTCTTCAAGTATTCTTTTTGCTTTACTTATCTTGTTCTTGTTTTTTCTGCATTGATTGTGATGCTCCAACATGTTTCTAGGATCAAGTGTATGAATCCAAATATGTTGCTATATAACACTTGGGAGAAGCAAATGAATATCATCTTTGCTTTTTCGGCATAATTTCTGTCATGACACAACATTCTTCTGGTTTCCTACATTTTGTAAGCATATTCTTTTCTTGTCTATTATCATCTAATGAGTAACATAATCTATTCTAATTTAATAGATTTTTAGAACAAAATTAATAAGATATTTTCCTAAATATTAAAGATTAACATCATTATATTTTTTAAATAAAGTCATGGAATTATGTTCTTTGTAGCATGCCAAACTGGTGACCAATATTTGTAATTTTGTATCTTTTATGAAAGGAGTTGGTTTAGTTTGTCTTATGATACAAATGATTAAAATTTTGGGTATATATATATATATATATATGCGTGTGTGTGTGTGAGAGAGAGAGAGAGAGGGGGGCTCCATTGCTGATAACTTGTGTTTTTTGATGGTTAAATGTGAAGCTGTACATATGGGTCCAGGTGCATTTTACTTTTGGCATTACAAATTTTGTGGCAGGTCTAGTACCACTTTGCACATGCACACTGGGTGATTGTATAGTAATTATTATAGATTGTATGATATACTTGGAGTAAAATGTCAAATCGAAGCTTATAGCTATATCTTTTGTGACAGACTAACAGATGTTTGTGCTCTCCCATCAAATGGAAAAAGAAAATAATGTAACAATTGCTTTTTCTTTTAATTTCTTTTGGACTTTACTCATTACAATGCTAATAATTTTGGACTTTTTTTTTCACTTTGTAAGGGGGAAATGACTTTGACATACTTTTATCTTAAAAATCACTTTTATCAGTAAAAAACCATGTAAAAATTTTTAGCCTCTCTGTACAGTGTTAATTTTTTCACCCGATAACTGGAATTATAGCTAATAAATAATGCCAAATACTAGTATCTTTTGCTAAGTGCTAAGGGAAATGATACCGGAAAACAATGAAAAGAAGGGCTAATTTGATGTGTCTTAGAATTTAAGCTTTGAATTCTAATTCAAGTTGACAAAATTGATTTGTAAGATAAGGACTACTCGAGCTTGATAAGCTCCAAAGAGGTTACGACAAAGATGGGCTTGGGATGATTGCATATAAGGTGACTTTTCAACACCCCTTCACACCATTTGGTTCTTGGTGTGGAACCTAACAAAAGTAGGTGGTGTAACAACGAATCAAATGTAGGTGACCTAACAATGAAGCTAGGTAGGCTCTGATATCATAGATAACATTCAATAAATTACTCTTATGTAACATAGTATCAGTTTTGGTACGTTTTTTGAGCTATCTTTCTGTGCTCTCTTGCATGACCACATTTCAAATTTAAATGCACCCAAAAACCTGCCAAATTTGATTGGTGTTAGTATTGACATAAGTGAGGGTACTTTGTGGTTTTATGGGCTAAAATTCTCGTCATTAGAATGTTGCCTAATATTTAATTCTTCAATTGTCTTAATTTCCTCATATGTGGCCTAATATTTGTTTCTGCAATAGTCTGAACATATGAACCTACGTGGTCATTGAAAGTTTTTCTTATAATGATTGGAGTATTTTAGTTGATACATGCTTAAAAGTATGCATTTGCTAAAAAGGGAAGGAAAAAAAAGTAACAAATACTTTCTTGCAGTGCCACAATGGGCATACATTGTGTTCCACATGTAAAACAAGGGTGCACAATCGATGTCCCACATGTAGACAAGAGCTTGGAGATATTAGGTGTCTAGCACTGGAGAAGGTGGCTGAATCACTTGAATTACCTTGCAAGTACTACTCCCTTGGATGTCCTGAAATCTTTCCATACTACAGCAAGCTTAAGCATGAGACAGTATGCAATTTTAGACCATACAATTGTCCTTATGCTGGATCAGAGTGCTCTGTTGTTGGGGACATTCCCTTCCTTGTAGCACATTTGAGGGATGATCATAAGGTGGACATGCACACAGGATGCACATTCAACCATCGTTATGTGAAGTCAAATCCTCGTGAAGTAGAGAATGCAACTTGGATGCTCACCGTAAGTGTTCTACATTTTAGAGTATTACTACCTTGTGTCCAATCGTCAACCTCTTTCATAAAGCTTCTCTAAATATTCACTTTTAACTTTAGCAACTGTAGTCTTATCTCATGATTCAATATACTGACCTCACCATCCTATTTTTCTGTTTACCAATTAACATACCTTTCCATAGGTATTTCATTGTTTTGGCCAATACTTCTGCCTTCACTTCGAAGCTTTCCAGCTTGGCATGGCTCCTGTTTACATGGCATTCCTTCGATTTATGGGTGACGAGAACGAGGCTCGCAACTACAGTTACAGCCTTGAGGTTGGCGCAAATGGCAGGAAACTTATTTGGGAGGGTACGCCGCGAAGTATTCGCGACAGCCACCGCAAAGTAAGGGATAGCCATGACGGTCTCATTATTCAACGAAACATGGCCTTGTTTTTCTCCGGAGGTGATAAGAAGGAGCTGAAACTAAGAGTTACAGGAAGAATATGGAAGGAACAACAGAATCCAGATGCTGGGGTGTGCATACCAAACCTTTGCAGCTAATGTAATTTGGAGGACACTTTCAATGTTTGTGTTGGGACACTGCAGCTGCATCTACTACACCAACTCCGTGTATGTTGTAATAGTGTAAGGCACTAAGATGGCTTTTGAAATTTTCAGTTTTCCCAAGTTGTGTAATAAACAAAAATGTCTTCCTTCAAATTTGCTTCATCAGAATGAGACTGGAACCCAAATTTGGCTGGTATTTTCTGAGTTTCTCATGACTTGATTGATAGAACGTCTCTTGGTCAGAAAATCACGGCCTATGCCATCAAGGAAGTGCTTTCACAAGAGACCACACAGTGATAAAACAGATGTTAAAGTATCTCATTAGAAATTTGTATATTCTTTCACAAACAAGACAATTTGTTTTTTCAGTGTTGAACACACTCACTCTACTTGTTTGCATGACTAGCTTTGATAATTTTGGTTTGTTTAAAGGCTTTGCAAACGATGTTTATGATCCAAATCATCGTACTGTAAGTTGCTTCATCAGAAATCCGGTTTCCTATTCCAATTTCAATGTTCTTTCACTTGCAGTTTAAGAATTTTTGGAGATATTTTATGTCAGTTACAAGTTCAGCAGTATAGTTTAGTTTCGTGCTTGAAAAAGCATATATCTTACATTTCGCTTACTTAACAAAATAACATTTATAGGAAACTGTTTCCTCTAAAAGAGTTTCAGGCACAATTCTTTTTAAAACATTCTCATGGGTAAATATTGAAATTTTATCATAGAAATATATCATGTTACTTTTATTAAATTATTTAATGTGGTAACAAATTTTGATCAAAATGATACATTATCTTTTGGTTTATAAAAAACTTATATAAATATTTCCATGAATATTTTTCACCAACTAAACAAATTTAGGCATTAATAAGAATTATAATTCTCATCATGAAACAAAATATTCTTCTAAATGCGGGGCAATGCTGAATCTTTTTCCTGAGAAAATAATTATTTTTAAGAAAGGAAAATATTTGTTTGGTTTGTTATAAATATTCTCATAAATATGTAAATGTTCATCTAAAATAAGAACTTTCAGTTTAGTATTTACTGAAATTTTAGGGTCGATAGGAAGTAAAGAAAATGAAAGAAAAAGTAACATAATAAAATGTTCATTTTTAAAAATAATAAATAATTGAATTAAAAATAAATATTTATTTAATTACAAAATTATTTATATAATTATTAATTATTTTTTATTAATAAAACAGTTTTTTATAGTAATATATTAAATTAATATTATATCGTTTTTTAATAATATATATTTTGATATATAATTAGAAATATTTTTGTTATAGAATTATTTTTTTCTAAAATTATTTGAAATTAAATTAATACAATAATATTATATTACAAATAAATAAAAATATATTAAATTATTCATTTTTATAATATTTCATATTTATGATATTTTATTATATATATATATATATATATATATATATTAAATTATAAAAATAAAAATGTGAATAATAAAATTAAAAAGTTACTTTTATTTTTTTACTTTTCTAGCTACTCAATAAGGAAAATCTTTCTTTTTCTCTCATTTTTTTTAACTGGTCATTTTTCACTTTTATTTTTTCTCTAAATTAAATTACCCCTTAATTATTTATTATATTAAATGTTCTAATAATAGAAAAAAATTGAGAAACCTAAATTCTTACTCTTTTCATTAGAATAATTTCGTGAGAAATATAGTTAAAATAAATTCTCATAAAACAATATTTTTAAAATGTTATTTTTAAAAATAATCTAATCAAAACATATATTCACACTTAGATTATGATGATATGAAAATAGAATATTATGAAAAAATTAATACATAAAATATGGGAGAAAAGAGAATGAAGAGTTTTAATTATTTACTCTTTTGATAAAATTCAAAATTAAAAAAAAAATAAGTAATCAAATATATTTATGAATTTCTAAAATATAAATTTCTAAAATATAAATGTCTTTTTAAATTCTCTTTCAAAATAATACATTTTATTATAAATATTTTCAATTTTCAATTAAAAAATTATCCTTCACAATTTTTTCATCCAAATACATTTAACTCAATTGTCACGCGAATGTAACACAATACTTAAGAAAAGGAGCAAAAGTAAACAAAGTTTGACGTAATTGATTTTAGTTAAAAAAAAAAAAAAGTTTGTTTGGAAACATACACAAAGTAAGTGGGAGTGAAAAAAGCTGAAGCTGAACACACATGTTAGATATCTGAGTCTTCACTTTCAGTTCTCACAACAAAACTGGGAAATGTTAAAGTGACATCCCTACAAAAAAGCAAGAAAGGAAAAACTCATATCAAAAGAAACACTTTATAATGACTTTAAAAATCATTAATTATTATCAAAATCGATAGTATAAAATCCTTTTATTTTCTGTATTTTTGATGACATTTTTTGACTAAAAATGGTAGTATTATTGCATGATCATTTTTTTTTTTTTTTCAAATCAAACTTTTGGGAAAGAAAATGTTTGATGAAGAGATTACCAACTTTAAATATGGCAAAGTCATGTTCTTTAACAAGGATGGGTAAGCTGTCACAAATGCTTTCCACTCATCTTGATCGATTTTTCCGTCACGTTTTGTATCAGCGTCATTAAAAGTCTAGATAGGAAATGTAAAACATGGATTAGGGTAAGTGATAATATTAATAGAATAAATATTCAAATCTTAAATATTCAATTGAAATTTAATAGAATAAATATAAAATATAATAAAAACTGAAAGATGAATAATTATTAGAATAAGATAAAAGTATAATATTTTTACTAATTTATATTAATTTAATTATTTAAAAATAATAAATAGACAAATTTGTAGTTAAATCAATGTTATGCCCCGATTTTCAACACACTGATATAAATTTTAAGGGAAGATTGAAAGTAAGAACATAATGCTGGACATGAACCTTGTTCACTATGAGTTCGACAAGATCATCTGAAAGCAGAACATCAGATTCGTGAAGAAGTGCCATAACCATCTCCTTTAACTGCTCATAAACCATTCTTCTAAACATTTACTGCATTCATATTAGAGTAAAAGAAATTGACCAAAAAAAATTTAAAATTAAAGAGATTATTTAATTTCATATATAGAAGAAAACTGTACCTCCTCTCGTTCAATATATCCTGTTTGTCTCAGATCATAAACCCTAAAAGCAACTGCAAAATGGTTTATATAATTTAAATCAGTGTGAAGAATCCATAAATTCTTGCGGATAAACTGAGAAAAATTCAAATTTTTAGTTAAAGAGAATGAATCTTACATTGGATCTTGTCTTCTAGAGGTGAATCTGGGTGAAAAATAGCCAGTGATCGAACAAACTCCCCGAACCCAATTACCCCATTACGTTTGAGGTCGAATAAATCAAAGATCTGCGAAAGTGCACCATTACTATTCATTAAACCTAATTTTTTTACTAACTTATACTTGAACCTGTGTAAGATTAACGAAACCAAACCTACAAGCATGGGTGAGATTAACACACCCTGTCTGCAAATAAATTTCTTTTGTTTTTATTCCTGAAGAGTGCCAGCTGAAATTCTTCCTGGAAGTGAAGATGATCCACAACTAATTAATTTATTCGTTAATTACCATCAAACTTATTTAACACCATGCATGCCTCACCTTGTGAATAAGACCATCTTGGATCACTGAATTACTCAACTTTTTATACAGCTCATATAAGGCCTCTACATCATTCGCATTAACTGTGAACAATAATCAAACAAAAACTTTTAATTTACTAAAAACTAGTTTCTTAACAGAATATATCATTCTCATCTTCATTATAATAATATCATTATATTCATCATTATGAATATAGTATTATTTATTTTAAAATTTTAACATATCATAATTTTTAAAGGTGTGTTTGAATAGATTAAAAAATTAGAATACTAAAAACATGATATTTTAATCTCGACCTATTATGATGAGTTTCAGGTTATTTATGAGATTGAGAAAAAAAAAATAATGAACCCCAATATTATCATCCATTGTATGATCGAAGTATTTGACTAAGGAGTATGCTCCATATATACTCGTACAAATTGATGCTAAAAATAAATTTATACATTATTATTCTTACTTAATTTATAAAGAATTTTTTAAGAATAAAATTATAAAACATGATAATTAACTTCAAGAATGAAATAAAAATTATAAATATAAATATTTAGATTTTTGGAAGAGATTAATATTCAGATGTATTTAGCACATATGTCACGAAAGAAAAACATAAACAGAGAAGGAGGAAATTAATGATGGATACTCACAAGGTGTCTCAGCCGCCAGAATGGCAGGTTCCTCGTAACCTGGTGGTAACTTTGCTTTCTTTGAACAATGGCATCCCATCAAAATACAACCACCAGATTCACTTCAACATATGTTGTAACAAATTATCAAGTATTCTCTAAACACATCACCATTTATATAATTTGTTATCAAAAGAATACCCAGTTTAATAAATTTTTTTCCAGGTCATGAATTGGTAGCCACTTATATGTGTTTTTTTATTATTCAATTTTTTCAATAAATATACATAAAATAATAAAAATAAGTCACTTCTTTCTTAAAGAAGTTTTTTTTTCAGTTTCTTTCTTCTAAAAGTTAGTCTACCGTTTATTTATCTCAAAACAAATATTTATATTCTAAAAATAATATATAAATTAAATATATGTATATATATATATATATATATATATAATAAATATCAAGCTTCAATGAATCCAGTCAAAATATAAGAATATGTTAATTAATTAACTCTTTATTTCAAACCATATTGCTTTTCTAAGTTCAACTATTATTTCATAATTTTACCATTAAATATTTTTCGCATAACGTATCATTAAGAAAATCAAAACAGAATTATTTTGTTATTAATTTTTTCGCATCGATGTTGTTTTGATCTGTTTTATTTTTATAAGATGTTCTCATTCTTAAGTTAAAACATTGAAAAGGAATAATAATAATAAATAACTGATACTTTTTTTACAGTATTATGCAGAGATGTTTTGTAAACCAGACAGAGCAGAAATAGTGAAGGAAGAAGAAAAGGATGGAAAGGAAGAGATGAAAGCACATAACTTTTGTTACTTTATTTAAACTTTTTTCTCTAAAAAGTGGAGAAATTCATGAGAATAACTTAAGAGAGAAGAGGAGTGACTAACCTGTTACTGTAGAATACCGTTGTGCATGGTAGCTAGAAAATGGAGAAGGAGATGAAGAACACTTAATGTGGAGAAGTTTTCAACGAATGAGAGGAGAAAGAACCGAGTGGAAATAAATGAAGGCGGTGAGTTTGAATATTGTGACCTAAAAAGCTTACACCTGGTCCCATGCAAGATGATCATCTTTTTCATCATTTGGTATCGGACAAAAAGATACAATCAATAATAAGTTATGATATTTCGATTTTATTAGAATTAGATAGTGTTTAATTTATAAGACTATTTCTATTTTTAGAATATAATAAAGTTTAAAGATTAATTTAAGAATAAATTTTATTATTAAATTATAATATAAAAAATAATTTATACTTTCTATATACTAAGATTAATTGTTATAGCAACTCCTACGTAAAGTTACTAGTTGGTTGGTTGCTTTTTTCCTTGAATTGATTTGAAGAACTTGATTTATGAAGTCGTTATTACAAATTTACATTTTTTTTTACGTATACAAAAGTTTTATTTTTTACCTTGATTATTCAATTGATAAATATATTAAGGCAGACAGAAATTTTTATGTCTGTATTTTGACTTTTTTAGGTTAGATATAAATTTTACATTAATAGAAGAAATATAAATTTATATTAGACATAATATGTATTATTTATGTGGACAATTTACATTAGTTTATGTTGAAAAAAATAAAAATAGACATTAATGAGTTTCAAAAATAAAAAAATGAGTGAAATTTATGTTACGTGGATCAATATTAGATATAAGTTTTTTTTTAATATTTGCTTTGTTTTATATATATATATATATATATATATATATATATATATATATATATATATATATATATATATATATATATATATTTAATACAAATAACCAAGATTTCAAAGATAGATAACAATAATTCAAAATAGAATGATATAATATAATATAAACTATAAAAACTAAACTATTAAACATTAAATTACGTAAAAATTAAACTAGTACAGAGATTAAATTATGTAAAAACTAAATTAGTACAAAGATTAAACTACTTAAATGCTAAATTATTATAAAGATTAAACTACTTAAATGTTAAACTACAAAAGACAATAAAATATAATCCAAACAATAATCTACAAACTAAGTCCTAGAAATTTTGAACAAAAAACATTGCACATTATTCTCTAATTTGTATAATATCATGTTCTGATAATAAAGATGGAATATTGAAATACCTAAAATATTAATTTGATTCTCATTAACATGCAATACGCATAAATTAACTTAACAAATGTTGAAAGAAATTACATCTGTCCAATAATCAGTTATACTCACATAAATTATAACTCTCATTCAATACATGATATAATAGTCACGTTTATAGGAGTATTTGGCTTATTACATTGAAATGAGAAACAAAACACGATGTTATTTTTAAAATTTATATACAAATAATAATTATGGTGTTTATATAAATAAGTTTCTAACTTACAATAAACAAAGTGCAAATTTTTTGTTCCGCATCTTTCACTTAGAACATTTGTTTCAGACACAATTTTAATTGAAATAAAGTTAGATATTATTCAATATATATTTACACTTTTAAAACATAATGAAAAATAGATAAAATTACTCTTGTAATAGGCTTTTCATTTCTTGACTTAGTTTTTCGTGTTATTAACAAAACCACATTATAGTGTAATATTAGGGAATGATTACAATTAACTCGTTAATGAGATCCACATTATATGACCTACAAATTAGTTATAAAATTAACATGATTAAAAAATATAAATTAAAATATTAACCCTTCGATGTATAAAATCGAGTATATATATGTCTTTGTGAGTTACTCCTCCATTTTTGCATATATTGATAGATTTTAATCTTCCCGTTCCTAAATTTTTGGATTGATTAAGGTTCAATAAATTTATATACTTCAGATTTTTTTACTTCACACTTAATTTGTCAATGTACCTAACACAATGAGTTATAAGTTAAATATAGTTATTATAATGTTAGAAACATAAATGAAAATAACTTACATGGACCACAATTGTATGATGGAAATATCTAATCTGCAGTTTTCCTAGTAATTTCTAATGCATCGGGTAAGAAAATGTACAATGAAACAACAAAATTGTTAACTCCAAATACTTTGGTGTCCCAGTGTATTTAAGAGGTATCTTCCTCAACTGTGGTAATATGGTCAAAAGCATAAATATGGGATCATCCTCAAATTTTGTGATGTCTCCATTACTAACAGGTTCTCTCCTATGCTTACCATAATATAAACTCCTAAAAAAATGATAAAAATTTATTAAACATTCATATAATTATATGAATTGAAAAGAAGAGAAAATACACAATATATACATTATTTTCATTCGTGCTAAGAGTGATATCACCAAACGTCTTGACCAAGTCAAGAATGCGTCGTTTGTCTGTCCCACTAGTTGAACTTCTACGGTGGGTAAAGACACTAGAGCCTCAACATCATAAATTTTATCAACTACTATCTGCATCCAGTCTACTCGTAGAGGGACACAATAGATTATTAAGCCACCCTAAAAAAAACTCAATCAATTGTCGGGTGTTATTTTCAACATATAACTCACACTATTTTGATTGACAAATAAGATAAATTTTAATTTGGATTATCCAAAATCTGTTGATACAAAAAATATGCATTCAAAGCACATTTTAAGTTACCTATCATTTGGAAAGTCATAGAAAACAATAAACAAACTTGCGTTAAAAGCACAATATTTTCATCTTCAAGACTTGAAAACCTAATTTAAAATTTAATATTGATCATGTATCATATAAGATTAGATTATGCTCATAAGATCATACACGTTAGACATTTTTTTTATTTTATATAAAAGAAATTAATTCCTTTCATGTAAAATTTCATGTTTGGAAGAAAATTTATCAAAAGTAAACTATATCAACAAATTATAAACTAAATACCTTTGGAAAGCTCAATAAATCTAGTTTTATAGTTTGTAATTACATTTTAAATTTTGTTTACCAATTAAGAACAAAATTTAAAAAGTTAGGTTACTCTTTTTCGAACTTTCATATGTATAGCATCTAAAACTTATAAATTATTCATTTCAAAAGTCTTTTGAGTGATTCCAAAGTCAAAGTTAAATATAATTAAATCTAAATTTTAACCAAGTTAGATTCTAATCATTTAAATGAGTAAATCGTGAAAAATAGTTACATGGAATAAATATTTATGTTTTATTGAATCATTTATTATAGAAAGAGAGTATTTATTTTTTTATAGTAAATTTATTTGATGATAATCTAGAGATAACTTATAATTTTTGTCTTTTTTCTTAACTAACAAAAATAAGGACTCCCCAAAGTGATACATTATAATGAAAGAATTGGTTTTAAAGTAACTAGCCCAATTGTTTCTTCAATTTTATTAGTTTAAAAGGTGACATTTATATGATATTATAGAAATTGATTTAGTTTCAAGTGTAAATCTATTGAAAATTCAATCTTTCTGTTAGATGGCAAACTAGAAATATTGTTAGAAAAAAATCAAGAAATTTTTAAACAATTATTGTATTTTTCAACTAGACTTCCTTTTTCAATTTCGTAGAACATAATAATAAATATATTTAAACTTCATTATTTAAAGACTTACTTACTAAATTGGTAGATGAATTCCAAAAATCCTCAAAATTATACAACATTAAAAACTTTTCAACATAATTCAAAAGGGCTTTATTGGAAGATAATCAGTTTATATCTAAGATTACATTTCATTGAAATAAAAGTAGACAAATTAAATTTACAAGAAATTTCTTATTTTCAAAGAATAAATGACAATTTAGACAAATTTTATTGCTAATTATATATTTACTCATGGGGGTTCAAACAACTAAACTAGTGTCCGAGAAAGAAGGTTGATAATTCAAGGTGTTGAACATAATCATTAGAAATGAATGAATGAATGAGTTATGTTTGAATCATACCAGTAAATTCAAAGTTTTACCTTTAATCAGATTATTGTTTTGGGGGTCTTCAACTCTAATCACTGACGGGTCTTCAATTTTAATAAGATTGTTGACAAGTTTTCTAATTTCTATATGTTTGTATATTTACAATTTTATTCTCTCACTCTTTTATTTTTTTTATCCTTTCATATTCATTTCTTATTTATTAATAATATATTATTTGTCCCCCCAAAAATCAATGGTCAAGATCTATCACTGACTGTAATCATAGTGTATACTATCCTTATTGTTGTAGGTCTTGCTTTGAGTGTGGAAGGATTAAAATATGATTTTTGTTGCCAACATTCAGATAATACATGACCAACTTTTCCACATTTGAAACAAGTAGGTCCTTTAAGATGATAATCTTTAGCATAATGATTTTGTCCACACTGAAAATACCTAAGTTGATTATTTACAAGTCTATTAAAATTTTCTAAAGAAAATTGGCTAAGTTAAAATCTCCATTAGAAGTGATCTTAGGATTTTTTCTCGTTTGGTCTCCTTTTATTTGGCTAGCATTTTGGTTTATTATTCTGACTATTTTCAAAATCTTTCAGAAATCTACACTAATAAATAAATGTAGGAAAATAAGAAATTTCTAACATTCTCATTGTTTTTCTCAATTCAGACTTAAGTTTATTATCAAATTTAATACATTTCATCCACTTAGCTAAGTGGTACAAGAAAGTGGAATATATTTTCCTAATTCTTTAAACTTTGAGTCATATTATCCTATTGTTATATTTTATTTCTTCAATTGCATAAACTCAATTTCTTTTGTTCTTCTCACATCATTTGGGAAATATTTTTTTTAAAAATTTGTTTTAAATACTCTTTAGGTAATGATTATTCTCCCTCCTTATAATACTCCTATCCTATTACTGTCCCACCAATATTCAGCTTCTCCTATCAATATAAACACAACATAATTTACCTTTTAGTTGTCAAAATAATTCATAACTCAAAATATTTTCTCTATTTTTTAATTCATAATTCAAGTTTTTTTGGGACTATGACCTCTGAAGAATTGTAAAAGTTTATTTCTTTTAAGTTCAACTAAATATTATGATTCATTGATTCTTTTGATTCCTTAATAATATAACGACCAAAACTCTGATAACTTGTACTACTTATGCCAACTCATTATTACTTTTATTACTTGTCATTTAGAGTTATATAAGTTAGTATTCACAAAGTTTCACAATGACCTCATTTCACAAGTCTCACATGAAACATTTCTTTGATACCATTAAATGTGATGTCCCTTTTTCTTAAGTTATTAATTTAATTATATTTTAAGAATTAGTTATTTTTTATTAAATCTTGACAAAAGTAAGATGTAAGATAAATGTTTATATATTTATATGTAAATATATATAAATTTACAAGTTTACATTATTTTCATATCATAAACAAATATAAAATTGATAAATATTTTTCCTCTCAAAGTGATTAATTTATCAATTATATTTGTCTTTCCACTAGTTCCTAAATGACTATAGAAAAAGGATTTGAACAATTGAGTGTATACATCCATTTAAATTGATATTTTTAATTATAGTATATACAAGAGATAAAATAGGAACATTACAAGAATTTTTTTAAATTAGCTGCAAACATTCCTTAGTGAATTTATAGCTCATTCTTCGTTAACAAGTTTTCCAATGAGTTAGCTACGAAATATTTTTTTCTCTAAATTTAGGTAGCTAATTACGAAGAGATATATTTTGTCTATATTTTGTAGCTAATCCATTGCTAAATTCATCGTTAATTGAAGTGATAAAGTTTTACTTATCCTTAGTTAATTGGTTGCACACATTTCTCACAATTTTATAAATAATCCTTCACAATTTTCCTCTCGTTAATTCATAGTTAATTTTTCATAAAACATTTTGTTACTTCTTTGTAGTTAATTCCTTATAAAATTTCTCTCACTAATTAGTAGTTCCTATCAATTTTTTATCGCAAATTTGTAATTAATCTCTCGCAATTTTTTTTCTAACTAATTAGTAACTAATATTTTATCAATATATTCTCGTTAATCTATAGCTAATTCATCGTTATTTTTTACAACATTCTAATATAAAATGTTTGTTTTTTAAAATGAATAAAATATCTATATATTTTTACAATAATTAAATATAAAACTTTAAACAAAAATACATAAAAAATACTAAAACTACTTAACTTTTAATATCCAAAATATTTATTCAATCACATTAAAAACAATTGTTCAAACATTTAGAACATAGATAAAATAATGTATAAACAGAAAAGCACGGGTTCCACACACTTAAAATAAAAACAAAGATCTTAATTCTTGGAGGCATATCTTTATTTTTTATTTTTTAAAGCAAACAATAGCTTTTTTTTTTAAGATTGCATCTCTTCTTACCTTTATTGTTGCATAAGTGTTTACTTTTATATTTATGTCTTTATTTGCGCTTTTATTATGCTTTCATATGAGTTTGTACTTGCAATTGCGTTTTAATATGCTCTTCAATATTAGATATTTATTATTAGAATTTGGATTTTCCGAACAAAGATCTTCAATTATTGAAAATGAAGCATGTGAACTAATGTCAAGATTCAAACTATGACCAATGTCATATATGATACTTTTCCTATTTTCATAAAAAACTTTATCTAAATATAGGAGTCAACTATAGGATGCTTTGATGCATTTCTACTATATTTTTTTCACCATAGCATTTTTACATAATATTTGTTCTCACTTTTAGAAGTGAGAACAAATATAATATAAAATAATATTATTTCAAAATAATATACCAAAAATCATCTTCTCAATTTCATCAAATATTTCATTTTATATTAGGAATATTTGAATTGATTTTGTAATGACTAGTCAAAATAAATGAGCCCAAAATTAATTATTTTTAATTATATGTACTCATTTGAATCATCAATGTCCAACCTCCAATTACAATATCATCAAATTTTCATAAATAAAATATTATTTTAAAAAAGTAATTAATATAAATATAAATTAATAAAGATATGAAGATAAATAAATAAATATAAAAGATGACTAGTGTGTAAGATAAATTAAGTAAATAAATATAAAAAAGAAATATCAATGTATAATTGAAGATAAATATATAAACAATATGGAAAATCAATGTATAATTAAAGATAAATATAAAAGAGAAACATAGAAATAAATTAAATAAATAAATATAAAATATTATTCATAAATAAATAAATGAATATAAAAGAACTCACGACAAATTAAATAATAAATATAAATGAATAAAAATAAGCAATACATAATAAAAAATAAATTAAATATAAAAGAATAAATTAAATGAAGTTAGAATACCTCACTAAATAATTATTATTGTAAAATAAATAAATATAATGGGGATAGATACATTTCACCATCTAATCATAAATATAAAATAAATAAATAAAATATTAGACATCTCATTTCCTTACCTTAATAATTGTAAATGATAACAAAAATGTCATAAAAAAACTTATATATTTTCTCTTTCTCTCTTCTTCTTTTTTTTTCACCTTCTTTTTAACCTTCCTATAACTCTAATTTATAGTAATTTTTTATTTTTTTATTAAATTTAATATTAATTACATACTTGTCTCTTCACATGCAACCTTCTTTTCTTTTCTTCAATTTTTTACTTTTCTTTCTTTAATTATTGTTATTATTTAGTTTTGTTTTTTTAATTAATTATTAACTTTTTTACATCTTTTTTTATTTTTTTATACAATTTTTTAAATTTAATAATTTAAATAATAATAATAATAATAATATTTTTTTTAATAATTAAATGAGTATTCTATTATAAAAATATTTAAATTACCCATAATTAATACATTATATTTTAAAAAAATTACATGATAAATTATTTTGAAATGCTATAATTATCACCTCTATGTAACTTTATTTCTCTAACTTTTCCCTAACATTTTCGATTCTTTTCATTTTTTTCTAAATTCAGATATACCTTAGTATTCTTGCAGTAAAGGAGATCATTTTTGTTCAATCAAAATTTCATATAAAATAAATTTCTCCTTACCCAATTTTAGAATATTTTTGCATGCTTGAGTTAAGGTTGCATGTGGGTCACGGTACTTGCATGTAAAATTTGGTAAGAAAAATAAATTTTAATTAGTTTAAAAGTATTATGATATGTTCAATTTGTTAATTAAGATTTTCTTAAAACATGATTTATCTTCCCAAAAATTTAGGAAGTTGGAGTTTTTAAGCTTGAAAACATTGTGATTGAAGTAAAAAAAAACTAGGATATTCTTTAATTCTCATAGGTTATATGCATTGTAAAGGTGACTTATCACATTACTTGAATTAAATATGTTTGTGTGTTAATTGTTTGAGTTTGAATGTAAATTAATAATTAGCTTATATAAGATTGAGAATGATAATATTTTACATTGTTGTATTTTACTCATATTTAATTTGGTGAATCGATTTTTAATTTTAGAAGATAGTGTTTGGATTTAATTTAATTTGAAACTTTAAAAATGAGGTGTGCGATAAATTATCTATAGTTTGGTATTACTATTAAATTACTTAACGAATTTAATTTCGCTTAATAGATTTAAAACAATGTTAAAAATGTTTAAATTTTACTCAATGTTTTTAATTCTCCTGGCAGATTTAGAATAATCATAAAAGTTCATTTTTGTAAAAATTTCATTTAACAAAAATGTTACAAAAATAAACAATAGAAATATCTCCATAATTCGCTTGACTATTCAAATTTTGTTCAACATATCTAAAATTTGCTCCGCATTTTAAATATTCACTCTGCCATTTTCCTACAAAAGAAAATCTCAAAACTTTAAGGCCATTATGAGATTAACTATTATATATTCTTGTATTTGGAATATTAAGTTAAATACTAAACTTATTAGATAATTTATTATACTTTTCATTATGTTAGAAAGAAATGTATATATTATTTGATGTGGTTATGATGAAATGTTGTAACGAGAGAAATATAAAGGGATATTTCATACATGTGATGTAGTATGTATAAATATTAATATAAGTCTAGATAAGATATCTTAACACTATTGATCACTAAAATCACATAGATAAAATAATCAAGCGATGAGAGTTGAAAAAAATATTATCCTGGTATATATACCATATGAAGGACACATAGAGAGTTGTAATGTGATAGATACCAATATCTAATGTTTTATTTAATATATAATTTAATATAAGTTGGTATATTATTAATAATGTAAAAATGAATATATTTGTTATCAAAATAATGTGTAAAATAATATATCTTACAATTTATATTTTGAGTAAAAAGGAAAGTAGGTTTCGTATTTATTTATTTTATATTTCTTAAAATAAAACCGTTGAATCTAATAATTTTTTTAACAAATGTGACAAAATTTTTTAATTTGTATTAAAAAGCAATAAAACCATTAAATCTGACATATTTCTATTTATGATTCAATAGTTATAAAATTAAATTTATAAATCTGTCTTATCCTAATAAAATTATGGTATACGTATAAACTATTTAACATATATAAAGTAAAAAAGTTCTGAAATTAATTTCTCTATTCAAATTTTTTACAATTCATAGATGTCTTTTCATTTTATGTATAAATTAGTTTGAATTTGATAAAGTTACATATTTAAGGTTGAATTTTACACTCCTAATATTATTAAAAAAATTATTAATTACACAACTTCTAAGTAAATTTTATCAGATAAAACCTTATAATTATTAAACTTTATTCAAGATACTAAATTATTAATATGTAAGTTTTATTGATTAATCGTTACAATAAATCTTCACATTATTCACATTTATATCTCATATACAACAATACATAAATAATCATTACAATTTCATTTAATTATATATCAGTATATTATTATATATAATTTAAAAGATAGTGGGTTACATACAAGCTGTTAAAAAAATTGAACAATTTAACTGAAATAATTGAATTTTAAAAATATATATTAATCTTAACAAATAGTTGTGTATTTTTAAAATTTAATCGGTATAATTATTTTAATAAATATATATTTAAAATAGAAACTAAATTTATTATTTAATTAATAGTTGGTATTTTCATTTTTTTCTCTGAGTTTAGTTCTTTGATACATATTCTAATTTACATAATTACAAATATTGTTATCTATTATAAATTGATGAATATTGTAATTAATAAAAAATATAAATATAGTATGGACTATCAATTAGGGTTTAACTCTTTCTTAGTTTCTCATTGGGACTAAAAAATCATATTTTTCATAGACAAATAATACTTTAAAAGAAATTAGTAAGAAGGAAAAAAAATACGAGAGACAAAATAAAAGTAAAAAGTATTTTTTTATTATGATGAAATGTTATTAAAAATATGAGAAAATATTGATTTAAAAATATAATAAATAAATAAATAAAATATTTATATAATTATAAAATTATTCTATAATTATTAATTGATTTTTTAAACAAAATAGCTTTTAAATTAATATACTAAATTAAGTTTTATTTTTTTAAAAGTAGATATATAATTATAAAATAATTTTATCATAAAATTATATTTAAAAAATATTTAAGTTTAAATTAATGAAATTATATCACATTAAAAATATATTAAATTATTTATTTAATTTGTATTATAATTTTTTTGTTTATTACACTTTACTAAAATAATATGATAAAAATTTAATATACATGTAAATTAAAATCTTAAATATAAAACTGAATAATCATAAGAAAATAAAATAATTTTGTAAAATATACATTTTTTTATATTCAAATAGAAAGACATGTTTTTTTTATTATTTACCTGATTATTAGATAAAAAATATTTTAATTTTACTCATTTTCTTATTCTATTCGTTTTTTCACTCTTTATTATAGAAAAATCAATATATCCTTAAAATAAATATTAACAAAATCTAATTAAGTAATGATACAACAAGAATACGTAGAGTAAAAATATAGTCAAAATGATTAAATAATTATTTTGTATAATTTTTGTAATAATATAGAATTAAGAATCATATTAATAAGTTTTTATTGATTAGAATATCTGACATGGCATAAATTATTCTTATAATTATATTGATTTATGATACAAAATTAGTTATAATTGGGAAAGATAATTCACATATGATATTAGGGCCTTATCATTCTTTGACTTAATTATATTAACTTAATCTTGTATTTACTGTTCATTTATCTTTACCAGAAATGAATGGGAGTTCAAAATCTAAATTAACGGATTAACTACATAATTATTTTTATTTTAAATTTAAATCTTACATGAATATGAAGGTTTTTTTTTACTTGTTTTTAAATTGAACTAAATAATTATGTGCATTTTAAATCTGACCATTGCTCAAACGTAAGTTCGAGAGGGCAATGGGGATTCAATATATTTCTCCGCAGCCAAGTATTTACATTTCATAATTTGAAGTTTTCTTTTCTCGTCGCAGCGAACGACCAAGGTTTCTTCACCACTTGCCCTAGCTGCCTGCTGTTATTTCATTAATCATCGCCATCATTGGCTTGTTTTATTAAAAGTGCGGGTTTGTGGTTTATTGTTATATGGTTTCCTTATTCCTTTAAGGTGTTTGATACAATGTCTATTACAGTTACCAGTAGTTTCTCCTCTATCTGTTCAATTAGTTTGTTTGGAAAATCTTATGGTACCGACATTTATCTTTTTATTTGTGTAATAATAGTTTCTAGAAAGAAACAAGGTAACCCTCGAGGGTTGGCTTACTGGTGGAGGGGGATTTGAATAATTTGTACGAGTTTTTAGGTTCTAACTTCTAACCTTGTTGCCACCATTGTACACAAAAAGAAAGAAAGAAGAAACTAGGTTGGTCAGGTTCGTGATTCCGCAATATTGCATGCCCATCAGACTGGTATCGAACTGGGGACACCATTTGGGTCTCTGTTTGGATTTGTTTAGTAACATGAAATAAGTTATCACTTTTTTTATGATGCGTTTTATAAATTATCTAGAAATACAATCTGTGTTTTCTTCTAAAAAGAAGGTTGGAAGAAATAATTTTATAAAGTTTTTCTTTTCTCAATCACCGGAAAAAATATCCAATAGGAGAAAATGATACATAATTTAATTTAAAATACTATATTCATATTTCATGTTCTTGAGTTAATACTTATTCAATTTATATTACATTCTTGGCTGTGTTTATGTAGACAGAACTGAAAAGAGATGGGATTACCAAATGCTTTTGAGGACTTGTCATCAGAATTGGAGGTTGATGCTTTTAGGCGCCTTTTTCCACTTCGTTATTTTGAGCGTCATCTTGCCGAATCAATAAGGACTGATGGTAGACCACTTGGAAAAGCTAGAGAAACAAGTATTTTTCTTGGTTAGTTACTTTTTCTCTCTTCTAACTTAATATCTGCAAAATCTTTGCTATGTTGTATATTCACACTTGGATCAAACTTAGATGGTAAACTCATCTGATTAGGTGCTGTTGCATCTGCTAATGGGTCGGCTCTAGTGAAGATTGGATCAACTGTTAGTCACACTTCCTGTGTCTTTTTTGTTAAATCTTGCGTGAATTTGGGTTCTTGATTTTATTATGTGATGGATTTAATGATTTCCTAATTGATCTCTGCCCAGACTATGTTGACTGCTATCAAAATGGAGGTTATGACTCCCTCCTTAGAGTCACCGGACGAGGGCTGTCTAGGTTGGTTATTGCTTGCTGTGCCACTTATGTGTTAGTTGTTCAGTCTTCTTCTCACATGCCATAAAATTAACACGCTAATATATGTTATCACAGCAATTGATTTCTTCATGCCTCCAATTTGCTCTCCAATTGTTAGGCCTGGCAGGCCTGCTGAAGCATCACCAGTGGTGTCAAAGCAATTGTCTGACACCATTTCAAGGTATGTTTTGATCTTTTCTGTCTTTTTGTAAGGTTCATTATTTCAGATGATGAAAGAAACTAATTTATCAAATTCGCTCCAGCTACCTTTAACTAACCACAATAAACAGGAAGCACAAAAGAAAGAAGAAATTAAAAAGGGGGAATGTTTGTAATTTATTTTCTGAATTCTACCAAAGCCACTTCACCCTCCTTTCCCTATAGTACGATTTATGCTCAATGCAAATATTCCTTTTTAAATGAGGATTTGTAGAAGTAATTGTGCCTACCCTTGACACATCTTTTGATGTATTCTTACTGTCTAGTACATAGAACTTTGAATGTTAATTCTGATCACAAAATTTGTTAACATTTAGTTGAAAGTATGCTGGTTGAAGCGGTCTGTTGATCAGACACAATTTCCCCCATCAATTAGTGGTTTCTATGGTTTGCCACACCCGAGATCTCATTTCATGGTATGTTTAGGACAGAGGAGTTTTAGGGAAAAGTATGGAAGGGTAAAATTTTCTTTTGATGTAAATACTCTCTAATATAATTTTCTTTAGAATCATAGGCTATCATGAAACCTTCTAATTAAAACTGAAACTGCACCCTCCCTTTTCCTCAAAAGCCCTCCATCCAAACATATAGGGTCCGTGCCAACCATCATGGTGATCAATAATTTGGATTGTTTGTTTGATTTGTGAAATTGGACTCTAGTAAATTAATCTATCTTCTTTTTTTCAACCTATACATTTTTCTGCAGTTCTAAAATGATTGATTTGAAAGAATTGTCGCTGGTTAGTGGAAAAGCTGCATGGATGGCTTACCTGGTAAGCTTTTATATTGATTTGCGTTTACCAAATTTCACATATGAACCATAGAAAGTGATAACAATTTGCTTATTACGTGGTGTCTAAGTCCCAAAATAAATAAATGGGATGCTTATCAATTCGTACTAGAGTTGGTTGTCAGTCTCTTGGAAAGGGCTACCTACAATGGGTTTTGACTAGTGGAGGGTTCTCATGACCAGATAGAAAGTTGAGTGAAGTGTTATGGAATGAAGTGTCACAGAGTGGAAGCTGTCAAGATGTCACCTCTCAGCGGCTGTGCTATGAGACTTCAGTATCATGGGGGTCTATTTCCCTCATCGAATAGAATTATCCTGGGAGTAGTATTAAAATGTTTGGATGCCACAATTGGATGGGCCCATTCAGGCATTTAGGGGTAGTGTTCTATTATAAACTGTAAACCATTTACGTACTATAAAAGGGGATTATTGGAATGTTGTTAAGACTACTTTTCAGAATTAGAAAGTTGTTTGGAGTGTAGTGGATCTCTCTAAATATATGGAGTGTGTATGTATGATTCTTATATGTAGATATTTCCTATCATTCAATAAAGATTTACTTTTTTCTTGCTTTATATGTGAAGAGTTCTATCAATTTAAGTCAAGATCAAGCCATTACCTTGAAGGAAGGTGCTATTTAGTCTTGAGACCATATATGTATCCACTATCAAAAAACTGAAATTGAGAAACTAGTGAGTGAGATACTGTATGAAGGATTCATTAGACTGAGTATTAGCCTGTACTCTCGAGTCCTATTATTTCAGATGGGAGTTTGTGATTTTGTGTAAACCAATGAGCGATGAGTTACTTGATGATGTAGTTGGGCAATAATTTTTTCCAAGATGGAATTTAAATCAATATACAGCCAATTAAAGAGGACAATATTCAGAGAATTGCTTTCCACACCCATGAAGGGCATCATTACTGGTCTGTTTGGTAGAGATGAGAAAAATAAATAGGTAGAGTGGGGAAGTGGAGGTGTTTGATTGAAGAAAAATAAATAAGAGAATATAAGGAAATAGAGTGATTAGTAGAAATAGGTGCCTAGGATTAATTTCATCTTCGCCCATCCTCTCAATTCCTTCAATACCAAAGAAAGACTAAGAGTTTTTGTGATGCCTTTTGACCTCACAAATGCACCCTCTACTTTTCTATCCCTTTTGAACAAGGTATTAAGACCATTTTTGAGGAAATCTGCTTTAATTTTCTTTGGCATTCTCATTTACAACCCAAATGAGTCTTTCCACCTGGAATACATGAGTTCCAAATTTTGATCTAACATTAATTGACTGTTAACAAGAAGTGCCTTTTTGGAGCTTGGGGCATGTTGTTTCAGCTGCCTGAGTAGAGGAAGACCCAAAAAAGGGTACGCTATTGATGATTTGTTGAATTATTGGAAATTGGCTAGACCGTTGGTTGATTTCTTTCAAGAATGTTTTAATTATCTGCTACTGCTCAAGACGCCTTTGAATCTGTTAGGAACCAAGAATTAAACAGAAAAAGAAAAGAAAGTTTCTTTATTGTATAGAATGAAAAGAACAAGAAATAGGATTTCTCCTTTTACAAAGAGCTAATGCTCAATTTACAAAAAAAAAAAAAAAATATGAACCCCCTTTTCCTATCCTTCACACCCTATTTATATCTAAACAACACCTTATGCAACTAACTAACTCATCAATATAACTCATTAATATGCTAAACACATTAATTGTTCCAGACTTCACAATAACCTTTGTAGTGGAGATTGATGCTTCAAACAAAAATCTGGGAGGTGTTTTACTTCAAGAAGACAGGCCTCTAGCATTTTTCAGCGAACCATTATCTAAGAGTGCAATCGAAGTTGGTTTACAAGTGTAAACTCATGGCAGTCATAGTTGCTGTCCAAAAATGGAAGCTCTAGTTAATTGGAAGACATTTTTTCATTTTAACCAGTGATTGGTTACAGAAGTCCAATTCAAATGGACCTCCAAAATTTTGGGCTTCAACTTTGAAATTGAATACAAATCAGGTACTAATGTCAAGGGAGCGAATGCCTTTATCAAGGAAAATGACTTAAGCTACCATTTCTCGAGTTCTATGTGAAGAATGGGATGGATTACATGAATGGGACCCATTTGGGATTTTTCAGAACACTCAAATGGCTAGCTGCATTGGTGTCTTGGGAAGGTACGAAGAAAGACATCCATGATTTTAGTGATTGATGTGACATTAGCCAATGGAATAAATTCAAAGCTTTATCTCCTGCTGGCCTTTTATATCCATTATGAAATTCCCACACATGTTTGGTATGATAAATCAATGGATTTCATCACCGATGTCCCCAGGGGGTATTATTTATTTTGGTGATACATAGTTTCTCAAAGTATGCATATTTTTTTTTCTCCTTGCAACACCCTTTTTCAGCCAAGGATGGGTTCACACCTATTTTGATTTCCAACAACTATTGTCACTAATAGAGACCAAGTCTTCCTTGGTCACTTTTGGGCAGAATTTTTCAAGTAGGTAGACCCAAAACTCAAGTATAGCACAGTATATCACCCCCAAACTGACTGCCAAATTTAACTTGCCAATAGGTGCTTAGAAACATATATAAGATGTTTTCAGGGGAGAATCCAAAACAATGGCCGAACTGGCTATCCTGGGTAGAGTATTGTTTTAATACCATATACCATAGTGTTCAGCCAAAATGTGTCCTTTTCAAGTCCTATTTGGTTGCACCCCTCCAATATTATTCAAAGGAGATACTTTTTCCTCTAAGGTAGAATATGCTATTTGACTTTAAAACGAGAGAAATAATATATTACAACAACTCAAACATAACTTGGACCAAGCTCAACAAAGGATGAAGTGTCATGCAGACAAGAAAAGAAGAGAAGTAGAATTCAGTGTTGGTGATTTTGGTGTTATCAATAGATTGAATGACAGAATAATGGTGCTTCTTTATCTTGCAGGATATCTATTGTTTGGATGCTGATGGTGCGCTTTTTGATGCTGCATTACTTTCTGCAGTTGCTGCTTTATCTCATTGTAAGTAGTGCATCTTCACTATAAATTAGTCATATTTTGAATCTGTTAGGCCCCTTTTTCAGAATAATAAGCTGCACATTTGAAAACTTTACACAATGCAATTTAAGAGCAAAGAGAAGATAGAGTTGTACTGATATGATTCCAAAAGAAATATTCACATCATGTACAAAGAGAATTTGTGTTTCTGTTGATGTTCTTGATGTAATACCTTTCAGCACTGTTGTTGTATTACCTTATTGGGTTTGTCTTATATGAATTTCTACGTTGACAGTGCAAATTCCTGCTGTTGCCATGAATGATGATGGCAAGATAGTACTTGTGTCTGATGAAGATGGACGTAAGCAAGCACAGGAGCCGGTCAATAAGGAAAAGAGGAAGCTTACATTAAGAAGCATTCCTTTCTCATTAACATGCATACTTCACAAGAATTACATCTTGGCAGATCCTACTGCAGAAGAAGAATCCATTGTGGAAACCCATGTGACAATAGTTTTGGATACATCTGGCCAACTAATATCACTTTACAAGCCTGGTGGCCCGGTTCTTGCCTATACTTCTGCTATCCAGGTTAGTTTACACATTTTTTGACTGAAGTAACAAGGTGAACCATATGAAAGTTATAGCACTGACATGAATGCATTAGTGATCAATTTTGGAAAAATTAATGTACTTTTGAAATTTTAACTCGGTCGTTCAAATTTAAATGAATATAAGATGTGAAGGTCCACTGAGACCTTCATATAATGGCCCATCTGATATACTTTAAGGCTTGCTTCTGTCTGATTGAGGTTCAATTTTATTTTTTAAATCCTCTTTCAATGTTTAGTTGTACTAGAGTTTTTGTGATTCAATCTTTTCCTAAATGTTCATTCATTTTACATTTTTATTGAGTTTTATATTTGTAAGGTGAAATAATACCGCGTTATTATGATTATGCAATTTCAGGATTGTGTCGCCTTAACCCGGCAAAGAGTAAAGGAACTAAAAAGCTTCTTAGACAAAGAAAATCCTGATATGGAGGTTTGAGTAGAATTATGCAACCATCTCTTCTATCGTGAGTGTTATTTAAATTTGTACATTCTGGATACTGCGGCATTTCATTATAAAAGTGGTTCCTTTCACGAATGTTACACCACCTATCTGGACATTCTATTGTCACTCCGGCATTTCATTTTTAACACGTCATTGTTTGCTTTTGGGATATAATTGTGTTCAAAAACTGCATCAAACTATTTCAAACTTGTAAAAGCTAAGCCAAACAAGCCGTTTAAAAGTTGAAAATAGAAAAGTCATTATTTTCAGCTGTTTGGTTTTTGTTCTTATATGCAAAACTAAATCCAACTGAAACGCTAGGTATGTTAAATTTAATATTATTAATTTTCCTATTCTACTGATATAAGTTGTAATCCAATGTGTGTTATACCAACGGTATTTCAAATAAGTGCAAATAGTATTTATTTAATCATGTTCTTTAAGTTAAATAATATTCCAATCAACTGTGTTAAAAGAAAGAATTTTTAAACTATATTTATTTATGCATAATGCATGAAATAATTTTAAATAGCATTTGTATTCATATAGTATCTGTTATACAGTTATTGAAATTTATTTGTCTGTTTGACAGATCATTATAGCAGTTTTATTTAAAATTTTTAAGAAACAAGACTTAATAGATTCAATCTAAAGAGCAAAAGTTTAGTAGATTGTATTGATTTGAAAAACATTATTTTCGAACTGATCCAACTTAAATTAAAACCTTTCTCTGATTGTATCTGATACCTTTCTGAATCGATTTCAATGAAACCGCGAAATTTAGATTTTTATTTGTTATCGTCACTGCCTATATACTTTTAGAACTTGATACCTTTTTCTGTGAAAACAAAGAGAACTTGTTTTATGATATTTTACTTAATTGTTTGTTTGTTATTAACTAAGTGTTATTTTAAAATTAAACAGATTTTATCATTGGTGATATTTTTTTCACTTTAAAAATTTTTGGTGAACAAATTTTGGAGGTTTATGGTGATTAAGATATTAAGTATTTTTAGGTAGAAATGTAAATGAAGTTTGAAAAATTATAAAGATTTTTTAATATGAGGTTGAACCTTGACGTAGAGAAATTTTAAGATTGTTTTTTTTTTTTGGATAAATTTTGAGATTGAAAAAAATATAGTTCGATCAATTCAATTTATCAAGATTTTGAGAAGCAAAATAAAATTTCGAATATTTTGCTAAATAATAATATTTTATTTGTCATTGATAAAAAAAATTCTTTTACATTTAGTATTTGTCGTGGGATTTTATTACTAGTGTTGGTGTGACTATTAATTTTTATCTCATCATCTGTATTTGTTTACATATTATTTATTTTACTTAGTTAAATTTTTTTTATCTCCAATAAATCTATTAATTTTACGTTTGTACCTTCATAATATTTTCTTCCTTTATTTGTTTTAGATAAAAAGAAATTTATACTTAATTTATTCAATTAAATTTGATTTAGGGTTTAGCGTTTATATATATATAATCACAAAATACTCGGATTAATTTTATCATCACCAACACATATGTTATTTTAAAGTCTTATGACAGCAAGAAGACTTTGACAATAAATATCCTAGAAACTATTTAATGATAAATGTTAAAAATTAAACCAAAGTTTTAATTGTGTCAATATTTCTTGTGCGCAACATAATTGATGAAATAAAAAATGGTAAGATTAAAATTTAAAATAACTTGTTCAAAGAGATTTATTTCAACCTATTAATTTTTGGGGATATTTTATCCATTATTTAGACATCACTTACTTTATTTACTTTCTATAAATGATATACATGTCATTAACACAAATTGATGAAAACTACAACTTTTACTATACTCACCAATTAAAGATCCAAAATAATGAAAAAGCCTATACTTAATTAACAATAGTGAGATTTAAAATATTTATGAGGAACAAAATATAAAAAATGAATTTATTAGGGACCAAAAAATTATTTAACTCAAAATAAGAAAACACATAAAAAAAAATAACATAACCTAATGGTAAGGACCAAATGCAAACAAAAACAAGTCGTTAGGGATTAATAGAGTATAAAAAGTTTATATGAGAGACCAAAGATAAAATTAATGAATTTATTAGAAACCATAAAGGTGGTATTTGAAGTAAGGGATTAAATTACACAAAGATATATATGATGAAAATGCTATATTGAATCACATTCTCACTATAATTAACATTTATGTGATAATAGATATTGCCCATTGAAATAATAAGTAATGTGTTTGTATTAATATTAATGCCATCAAAATGGGTCATTAAACTATCATAGATTGACGGGTAAATGTTCAACATGGATTGAAACACATTTAATAAAAAATATATATTTTTATATCTTTTTTAATAATACAATAATGTACTAAGCAAAAATAAGTTTATTAATATTTTTAAGTTTCTTACCAGAAAAAAAAAACAACTACAACTAATACTATTATTATCTTTATCAAAAGTCATCGTGAAGGTAATGAAAAGTAAAAGGTTAAGATACGTACCATAAAAATACAAGATAAATAATTAGTATTTAAGTTGCCAGGATTAAAATACAGAAAAAAATAACTATAATGTAAAAATGATAAAATATTTACCTTATAAAATAATTAAAATATTTTTAATTTTAAAAATTGTCTTTTTTTAATAACAAATTGATTTTAAAATCCATTTCTATTGGATGTTTTGAACCCTCCTTTCAAGTAATCCATATCATTATATAAAAATGATTTTTTTAACCAAATTTGGTGTCAGTACTTTTAAAATAATATTATCTTTTATCAAATAAAATATAATTAGCTTTATATTGTTAACGACGAAAAAGGTTAGATAAAATAAAATAATTATTTTAAAAATTAATCATATAAAAATATAAATAGACAAATACATCTTAAGAGTTATTATAATCATTAATAGAAATATAAGTGTTAAAGTGTTTGTTTATATTTTTTATAATTACTTTTTAAAAATATTATTTAAATTATTTTATTTTCTCTTTTTATTTTTTTTAAATATATAAATTATAATAATTATTTTTTCTTTAAATTATATAACATTTTTTTAAAGATACAAATAAAGTGGTTACAAAATAATCCCTCTATATATTTACTCATCCATAATTATTAATTTTCTTAATCATTATTATTATAATTTTTTATCTAGCATACTTCTTTAAAAGAAATAAAATCGAAATAAATTGTATGTCTTTGTAAAATAAAATAAGTTTGTTCTCTTTTTCACCCCAAATCCGTATATGAGATCCGCACAAGTTTCAAGAAAACAATGCTTACGTTGTCAAAGCTTTCATAAAGCAATTTGCTAGAAATATAAGAGTATATTTGTTAATAAGAGTGATTTAAAAATAAAAATAAATATTTTATTATAAATGTGTGGTTGGAAAAAGTTAAAATTAAAATTAAAATAAAATATATATAATTCAAATATTTAATTTTATTAACGACTTGTTGTGTTTCTTTAAAAATGCTTGCAATTCGTCCTCAAAAAACGTGCATGTTTGGGTCTTTCGCATACGTGACCATTTGGTAGTGCACAATCACCATTTTCAAATTTTGTCGTTGATGGATTCTCCATAACTCTTCACTATCTTACTCTACCGCAGTCACTCTGTTCACTGACACACTGTGTTTCCCCTTTCATCTTTCGCTCTTACAATGCTTTCATCAATTTGTTTCTGTACTTGACCTTCGTTTCATGGCTGTATTCCTTAGAACCATCACCCCGATTTTAATGTTTATGGTGCATAGTTAGAAGCAACACCCTCTTGTCATTTGGTGTTTGAGAATGGATGAACAAGGTGGGGAAGACGAGTTCAGGAGGTGTAGCAGAAGTGCGTCGGGGGGGTGGAGGTGTAAGGAGAGGGCAATGGGGGGAAGAAGGTACTGCGAGAGGCATTGTTTGTATTCACGGCAGAGAAACGAGATTAAGAAGAAGAAAGTTGCCTCTGGGTGTATTGGTGTGCCCCAGAAAAGAACAAAACAAAGAAAAAAACCTGAAGGTGATTTGGAAAATGGGGTTGTGGTTGGCGGAGTTGTTGGCAACGGGGCTAAAGGGTTGTTTGGCGATCACGATGGTGGTACCCATGCTGTTGAGGAATTTGCTGGGCTATATGGTGAAGGGAATGACGGTGGGCTGCATGTTGCTTTAGGCTGTGAAAGTTTTCGCCTTTGGGGTGAAGAAGAGGGTCAGCATGTACATGTGCATGGTTTTGGGGGAGGATTTGGCACTCTGGGTCAGGTTGAAGGACGGGTTCAATGTCAGCCATGGAGAAACGGAAATGCTGGTGGGGTTTTTGATGACGTCCAGGGAGGTCATGCAAGTAGAGCTGGTGTGCATGTTTGTGAAAATGATTTTCTGGAACTTACTTCTGAAGGTGTAGAAGGGCTAATGGTTGAAGCTGATTTTGATAGTCTATATGATCAGGGCTGTGAGGAAGATGTGATTTTCGTTGGCTCTGATATAGCCATGCCCGACTCTGCTGCTCCTGGTGCTCCTGGTGGTACGGGGATTCATGGGTTGGGTAGTGAAAATGCGTACGAGTTTAAAGGTGAAGAAGTTGTTGAGTATGTAGGAAATCCAGATGGATATTGTAAAGTTAAAGGTGAAACTTTTGATGGCATAGATGTGCCTGGGTCAAAGGATAAACATGTTCACACCAATTGTAAAGGACAAACTGTTACTGGAAATAATAAAGCAGGAAAAAATGGGATGAATAGTGTCACAGTTTTAGGGTCTGTCTTTAAAATTATTGATGAAGGTGAAGTTCTGGATGAGATTGTAAGGCCAATGAAAAGTGATCGACCAAAGGATTCAACTGGGAAGTGTAGTGTCGCAAATCTAGAGTCTGTCTCTAAGGTTGGTGAAGAAAGTGCAGGGCTGATTGATATCAGGGGGACAAATAAATGTGGTCGACGAAAGAGTTCAAAAAAGGTGAGTAGTGCCATTGTTTTAGAGTCTGAAAGATCAGTCTTTTCTGTTGAGGAAGAAAAGGCTGGTGATGAAGTTGCAGGTCTGGGTGAGATGTTGAGGCGGCCAAAGAAGCGTGGTCGACAAAAGGGTTTAAATAGGATGAGTAATGTCACAGTTTTGGAGGAAGGCGAGGCTGATGATGAGGAAGCATGTTTGGGTGAGATTGTTAGGCCGAAGAAGCTTGGTCGACCTAAGGGTTCAACAAATAGGATGAGTATGATGACAGTTTTGGAGTCCGAAAGACCATTGCTTTCTGTTGAGGAAGGTAAGGCCGGTGTTGAAGATGCAGGCTTGGGTGAGATCGTGAGGCCAAAGAAGCGTGGTCGACCAAAGGGTTCTAGGAATGAAAAATTTGTTTTGCATGTAAGTGATAATGTTGTCGTCAAATTTGCAGGAACCAGGACGCTTGGCCGACCAATAGGTTCAAGAGGACGACCAAAAGGTTCAAGAGGAAGAAATAAGAGTGTTGTGTTGGTTGGTAATCAAGTTGTTGGTGAGATAGCAGGACCCAGGAAGCGTGGCAGGCCAAAGGGTTCAAAAAATAAAATGAATAATATTGTTGAGATTGATAATAAAGTTGAGGTTGAAAATGAGGTTGCGGGTTCAGGTGAGATTGCAGGACGTAAGAAACATGGTCGACCAAAAGGTTCCACAAAAATTAAGAAGAATGCTCTGGAGGTTAATAATGAATTTGCTGGTGATGGTGAGGTCAGAGGACTTAAGAAATATGGTCAACCGGAAGGTTCAAAGAAATGGTGTACTGGTGTGTGCACTTCTAGCAATGAAGTGGCAGTTGAGATTGCAAGACAAGATGTGGAAAACAAAATGTCGAGCAATCTGTGTCAAAATGTTTTAGATGAACTTGCAAGCCTAAATAATAAATATGGTCCGTCAATGAGTACAAGAAGTGACAAGAAGAGTTTTGTATTTCAGGGTCAGATGTATCCAGAGATGTCTAGTTATAATCATGTAAAAGGTGATGATGGAAGCACAAGTGGTTTGGAGAAAGAAAAAGGGACGCCTCGAGAACCAGTCAAAGAAATTGAAAACAATAAGATTACATGGTCAATTGTTAAGCGTGGTCGCCCAAAGGGATCAAGGAACAAGGTAAAACTAGCAGGTCAGGACATGGCTTCTGAAGTTGTGCTTGCTGATATAGTTCTTTGTCCTGCAGATTTGGGAACTGTTGCAACTTGTGCTATAGGTGAGGAAAACATAGGTTCTTTTCCCAAAATATCTGGCAGTGCAAAATGTGTAGATGGGGATGACAAATACTGTGTTAAACCAAAGCATGGTCGACCAAAAGGATCTAAAAATATGGTTAGAGAAGCTGGAAACAATTTTGACAAGGGGCAAAAAACGCATAGTATGCCAAAGAATTCTAATAGAAAGGAAAAGGAGTCTGCTTACCAATTTGATTCACTGATAGAGAGCCATGGTCCTGTAGTAGATAAAGAAGGAAAAATTTCTGCTGAATCTGCTTCCAGAAGTGATATAAGTCAACAGAAAAAGAATTATAGCCAACAAAAGAGTTTTAGAAGTACAAGACAAACAATTAAGCAAAGCCAATCATGGGGTCTAAAAGAACAGACACCAGCTGGTGTTAATATAGTAGATGAAAATGAGTCCGATGGTGTTACACAAAGATCCACGATATATGTGACAAAACAACCATTACAAAATCAGAATATTACTCGTTTCAGCAAAGTTTTGAGTAGGATTAAGCCACAGAAGCAGGTGCTGGAAGAATGCGTTTCAATGCTAGAAGATCAAGTAAAAGAGGTAAAGAAGTCCGATTTTCTTCTTGAATTCTCAGAGGATCCTGGAAATGAAAATGCAAAAAGAACAGGATTGACTGGTAGAACCAACTATGATCAGAAAAGACGTAGTGAAAGACTGAAAGCATTGCTTATCGATGGCAAGAATTTTCAGGGTGTTGGAGGGGAAGAAGCTATATACCATGGATTGGAATCTAAAGTTTTGTTGGTGAGTTACCCTATATAGTTACATTATTGTATATCCAACTTGATATCTGCAATGTCAGCTGAAACCTGCACATGACAATCATAACTTATTTCTGTCGGAGATTTTGTTAGTTCCATGGACACACTGATGTTTCTTTTTGTGACTTTACATTTCTATTTTTTAATTTCATCATTTTCCTAATTTGAATTTATTTGTACTGATTTATGTTTGTAGAGTGATACGGAGGCAAGGACTTTAAGGTGCCACCAGTGCTGGCGAAAAAGTAAGAGTGGTGTTGTCATTTGCATCCAGTGCAAGAGAAAGAGATATTGTTATGAGTGCATAGGAAAATGGTAAAGTTCACTTATTTGTTTCCAGGGTTCTATTTTCCAATGAATTATCCTAAGGGGACACTTTATAGAAGGGAAATTTTGAGTTTTTTCTAGGAATCTGAGGTTGGTAAAGTATGTTCCCACATTTAGAAGGTAATATTCCCAGGAAATTATATTTTTTGGGAATGGTATTTAGGCAAGTTTCCTACAAATGCATCTTCGTGAGGGTGGTGAGAATCCAACTTTCCCTAGATAAAATAAATTTTTTATTGAAAAGATACTGTTTTGGTCTTATTAATGTTAGGTATCAGACTACTTGCACAAGAACTCAACTAAAATAGAGAAGAGAAAAATTGAATAACAATAATAGACAAAAGTAAAAATTTTATAATAGGAAGAAAAATTACACACCCCTTCTCTAGTCCTAAGAATGACAACCCTTTCTAATACTAGAGAAAGAAAGAAAATTTGGGATGGATAGAATGGGGGGTATGTGGTTTCTTATATAACCACTCACCCATACCCTTTTGAAGTACCCACAGATGTGGGACTTTGTTCTCACAATCTCCCACTTGAAGATTTTGATGAAATTAATCAAATCTTCACACCATGGTTATCTTTTCCATCTATGCTGCTTATGCTTTCAATAGGCCATAACAGGATCGACTTTGTATAAACTTGTCAGCATTTACTGGTTTTGTCAAGGCATTTGCTAGGTTATCTTTGGTATGAATCTTCTGCATATCCACACTCCCTTCCTCTACTACTTCTCTGACAAAATGATATTGTACTCCTATGTGTTTTGTTCTGGAATGAAAAGCTGGATTCCTTGCAATGTGCAAGGCACTCTGACTGTCACAATACACATTGATCTTCTGTTGCTTGTGTTCGAGTTCTCCCAATAACCTTTGAATCCAAATTGCTTCCTTGCATGCCTGGGTAGCTGCCATGTACTCCGCCTCTGTAGTAGATAAGGCTACAACAGTCTGCAGTTTAGATAGCCAACTTACCGCTCCACTTGCAAGTGTAAACACATATCCTGTAGTAGATTTTCTTTTATCAAGATCACCTGCAAAATCTGAATCAACATATCCTTTGACAATAAACTCTGATCCTTCAAAACATAATGCAGCATTTGAGGTTCCTTTAATGTATCTTAGGATCCTTTTCATAGCATTCCAGTGCTCTCTACCAGGATTTGCCATAAATCGACTAATTGTCCCAACTGCTTGTGCAATATCTGGTCTCGTACAAATCGTAACATACACAAGACTTCCCACCGTCGATGCATACGACACTCGAGACATTTCCATCCTCTCTGCTTCACTGCTAGGACACATATCTGAGGATAATTTATAATTGATAGGCAATGGGGTAGAGATTGGCTTACAATCTTGCATGTTGAAGTGCCGCAAGACTTTCTTAAGATAATTCTTCTGAGAGAGCCAAATCTTCCTATCATTTTTGTCTCGGTGAATTTGCATCCTTAAAATTTTGTTTGCGAGTCCCAAGTCCTTCATATCAAATTCCCTAGCCAACTGTGCCTTCAATTCTTGGACTCGATCTTTGTTGGGGCCTACCACCAACATGTCATCCACATACAACAGCAAAATGATGAAATCATTATCATCAAACCTCTTGTAATACATACAATGGTCTGAACTCAACCTGCTGTATCTGAGGCTAATAATGAAAGAATCAAATCTTTTGTACCAACACCTTGACGCCTGCTTTAAACCGTACAAAGATTTGGTCAATCTACAAACCAAGTTTTCTTTTCCTTGTTCTTCAAAGCCTTCTGGTTGGAGCATATAAATTTTTTCTTCAAGTTCTCCATGAAGAAAAGCAGTCTTTACATCCAATTGTTCAAGATATAAGTCAAATGCAGCACACATAGCCAACACTACTTTGATAGTGGTAAGTCTAACCACCGGAGAGAATATCTCATTGAAATCAATGTCTTCCTTTTGAGCATACCCTTTTACTACCAGTCTTGCATGATATCGTTCCACTATATCATTACCATCACGTTTGATCTTATAAACCCATTTGTTTCCGATGGCTTTTCGACCTTGTGGAAGTGCAACAAGCTCCCATGTCTTGTTTTTGTGTAAGGCTTCTATTTCTTCTTGCATTGCTGCCATCCACAGAGAAGCATCTGAACTACTCACAGCTTCCTGAAAGGTTGACGGTTCTCCCTCTTCTGTTAAAAGACAGTATGCATCATGACTTGCCATTACATAGTCTGAGTGCCAAGATGGTCTCCTTATCTGACGTGTTATTCGTCGAACTTCTGTATTATTGGTTCTTGTTCCTCATGCTCTGGTTCTGCTTCTAAAGAATCTTCTTCTCCAGACTTTCCATCTATTTGTACAGTAGTAACATCTTTAAAAGTGCTGTCATTTACCTGTTCATTTTGCAATTCATTCTCTGCAAAGATTACGTCTCTGCTGACAATAACCTTGCGGGCAGTGGGATCCCATAGGCGATACCCCTTAATTCCGTCAGCATAGCCCAAGAATATGCATTTTCTGGATTTTGGATCCAACTTTGTTCTTTCTTGGGAGTTGTACATTACGTACACAGGACATCCAAACACATGTAGAGAAAAGTACTCTGCTGACTTTCCTTTCCACATCTCCATAGGTGTCTTTAAATCAATCACAGTTGATGGGAATCGATTTATCACGTAACAAGCTGTCTTCACTGCTTCTGCCCAAAAAGACTTGGCTAATCTTGCTGTTCGCAAGATAGCTCTAGTCCTCTCTAGGAGAGTTTTATTCATCCGCTCTGCTACACCATTTTACTGAGGTGTATGAGCAACCGTGAACTGCCTCCTTATACCCTCCTACTTGCAGAATGCCAGAAACTCACCATCTGTATATTCTCCTCCATTGTCTGTCCTTAAGCACTTGATCTTCTTTCCAGTTTCAAGCTCCACTTGTGCTTTGAATTCCTTGAAAACTGGAAACACATCTGACTTTTTCTTAATTGGGTACACCCACAATCTCCTAGAGTAATCATCAATAAATGATACAAAATATTTAGCTCCTCCTAGGGACATTTCCGGTGACTCCCACACATCAGAATGTATCATGTTAAGTATGTGTTTGCTTCTAGTAGTTGACTTTTCAAATTTCAATCTATGTTGTTTGCTTGTCACACAGTGCTCACATAAAGGTAAGCTTACCGATGTGAGCCCGGGTAAGAGTTTACGTTCCGCAAGGACCTTCAAGCCTCGTTCTGACATATGACCTAGTCTACGATGCCACATTGTTGTTGATTCCTCTTGACTAGCTGATGCAACTGATACATCTGCCTCTTGCAACATATCTCCCAGAAGCATGTATAAGTTTGCAGCAAACTTATCTGCTTTTATCACTACTAGAGCACCTTTTACTACTTTCAAGATCCCACCTTCAATATGGGTCTTGTAACCGAGGTCATCCAATTGTCCAATAGACAATAAATTCTTTCTCAAACCCTTCACATGTCGTACCCCTTGAATTGTGCGAATAGTACCATTGTACATCTTCAATTTGACAGTACCGATTCCAACAATTTTCAAGGCGTGATCATTACCCATGAACACAGATCCCTCTGAGATAGGTTTATAAGTGCAAAACCAATCTCTTCGTGAAGTCATGTGCCATGTTGCTCCCGAATCTATTATCCAAACATCAGTGAGCTGCTTTTCACCTTTGGAACCAAGAGCTGCTTCGCTATACAGGATTTCTCCATCATCAGAGGTACTGGCAACACATCCTTGAGATGTAGTTGCCTCAGAAGACTTCTCTGCATTTTTCTTCTTCCAACAATCTTTCTTCAAGTGTCCTCTCATGCCACAATAGTAACATTTGAAATTCTTCCTTCCTCGAGATTTTGATCTACCATGATTTTGACTCCCACTGGAGTCACACTCTGTTGATCTTCCTCTTATCATCGTCAAAGCCTCTGCTTGCTTGGAATTTTCCAATCTATGTACCTTATTCTTACGTCTGGATTCTTCTTCTAGAGTAGCTCCAGCAACATCCTCAAAGCGTAGATTTCCTTCCATATTAGTATTTGTTATGTTGATGATGAGTTGATCGTATGAGTCTGGTAGGCTCTGAAGTAGAAGTTCCGCACGCTCATTTTCAACTATGTTGAAATTTGCTGCTGATAGTTGGGCAAATAAGGTGTTCAAATGATTGATGTGGTCCGGTCCGTCATCGATGTGGACTCACTCATCCGAAGAGTGTAGAGTTTCCGCTTCAAGAATATCCTTGTGTGAAGAGAGTTCACCTCATATAATTTGATGAGGGCATCCCAAATCTCCTTTGCTGTATTCTTTTCCGCAACACTGGATAGTACGGAATCTGCCATTGCTAAATGCAAATTTGCGATAGTGTTGCCGTCAATTTCCTTCCACTTCTGATCTGTCATTTCTGCGGGTTTTCCTTCAATTGCATCAAGGCAATTGTCCTTTCTCAAAATTGCCTTCATCTTCAATTTCCATAACGAGAAATTGTTCCCGTTGAACTTCTCTATCTCATACTTTGCTGCCATGGTTGTATTTTCACTTATGCAACTCTCACTTATGAATAGTATTGTCTACTGGAACAATAGTAGTAGACCGTGAACCAGTACACCAGATAAGTTCCCAGGAAAGAGAGGTGAGTCACTAATGGACACACTTAAGTACCAAGTCTTTTCTAGCCAGAACTTCCTTAGACAACAGTTTCACACTACCACACCTTTTCCAGTAAAAACTCTTTTTCTGATGTGGAAGATCAGATTAAACCGCAACCACAGAGCATACTAAGAATTTTACCAACACTATTCTAGTGACTAGCACAACGGAATAAGAACGTGGCTCTGATACCACTGTTAGGTATCAGACTACTTGCACAAGAACTCAACTAAAATAGAGAAGAGAAAAATTGAATAGCAATAATGGACAAAAGTAGAAATTTTATAATAGGAAGAAAAATTACACACCCCTTCTCTAGTCCTAAGAATGACAACCTTTTCTAATACTAGAGAAAGAAAGAAAATTTGGGATGGATAGAATGGGGGGTATGTGGTTTCTTATATAACCACTCACCCATACCCCCTTTGAAGTACCCACAGATCTGGGACTTTGTTCTCACAATTAAATCCTACAAATCATTATTCCCAGGATGTACAATTCCCAGTATGAAAAAAGTTCTCTCATATCAAACACCCCTTAACGTTAATTCTCAGTTTTTGCATACCTAATGGAAATGGTTTGTAATAGAAACTAATTTTATTAGTATTTTACATTCTAATTGAGTTATTGATTTCAGACTAGTTTTGTTGTTTTGGTGATATTTGCAATTGGAAAATGCAGGTATCCAGATAAAACTAGAGAGGAGATAGAGACTGCTTGCCCCTTTTGTCTTGGCAATTGCAATTGTCGATTGTGCTTGAAGGAGGATATATCTGTGGTTGTTTTTGCTTTCTTTCTCTTGCGTTCTGTTATGCTTTGTCACATATTTATTGCCTTTTGCACTTAGTGTGAACTGAATTATTAATCCACAGGCTGGGACTGGTGAAGCAGATACAGATGTCAAATTACAAAAGTTGTTTTACTTGCTTGACAAAATTCTGCCTTTACTCCATAGTATCCAACGGGAGCAGATATCAGAATTGGAAATAGAATCTAATATGCTTGGTATTCTGATTTGATTTGATTTGATTTAGTTATACTTATTTTAGTTTTGCATCTAGTGTACTGTTGATTTCAAATGTACGATAATATGACTTTCTTTCAGGTTCACATTTGCTGGAAGAGGAAGTTGTGCAGTCACTAATTGATGATGATGAGCGTGTTTATTGGTACTACATAATAAACCCTGATAGTTGAAAGTAAATAATTCCTGTTGTTGTGAATTTTGTTTCTTATGTTTTTATTTGTGGATTAGTTTTATTAAATGTATGATTAAGATTTGGTATAATCTAAAACATATAAAATGTTTGTTTGCTTGTATTAACAAGTAAAGCTAGAACCAATCATGGCCACAAAGTAATTGGTTATTTTGTGCCTTAACTTGGGATCTGGTGGAAAAGCTAAATGCAGCACACTAGGTGTTCAAATGGAGATTTATTTCCCGAATATTTTATTTGCTCTCTGTCTTCGGGAGAAATGCTTTTGAAGTTCTTCTGATGATCGGATGTGCACTGATGTTATAGACCTTTTCATTCGTTTTCCTTTGCTAAAGCTGATAGGTGTATTTTTCAAAATCCTCTGTATCTTTTATTCTTATTTTTGAGCAAGTTAATTGTGCAGTAGCCAGCAGCGCTTTAATCCCCCATATTCTTTATTTTGGAATTGATATCTGTGAAATTTGTTTTTCTTATATTAGTTTGAACAGTTTCACTTCTTAATTAGTTTTTTTGGGTTTAACTCCAGTTCTCATCTATCTCACTTTATAAGTTGTTTGCAAAATTTGACTAATCTTGTTTATTTTCCATAATCTATGATATTTTAAAATTTTCTTCTACAAATATTGAATTATTTCAGTGACAACTGCAATACATCAATTGCCAATTTCCACAGAAGTTGTCCCAATCCTAATTGTCAGTACGATCTCTGTCTAACATGTTGCATGGAACTAAGAAATGAATTTTACTGTGAGGAAATTCCTGCTAATGGCAATGAAGGAACAGATGATACACCACCTGTTACTTTTTGGAGAGCAGAGATAAATGGTGGTATTCCTTGCCCACCAAAAGCTAGGGGCGGTTGTGGTAGCACCATTCTTTCACTGAGGCGTCTTTTTAAAGCTAATTGGGTTGACAAATTGATTAAGAACGCGGAGGAACTTACTTTCAAATATAAACCACCTAATATTGATCTATCTCTAGGATGTCCAATATGTCACAGATTTGAGGAAGAGGCAGGACAGAATTCTGTAAGGAAGGCAGCATCCAGGGATATCAATCATGGTAACTTTTTGTACTGCCCAGATGCTGTCAATATGGGAGACACAGAATTTCAGCATTTTCAAAGACACTGGATGAGAGGTGAACCTGTAATAGTTAGGAATCTTTCTCAAAAGGGTAGCGGTCTTAGCTGGCATCCAATGGTGATGTGGAGGGCTTTTATGGGGGCGAAGAAGATATTAAAAGATGAGGCAACTACTTTTAAAGCCATTGACTGCTTAGATTGGTGTGAGGTGCATGCTTAGCTTTTATGATAGAGTTTTCCACCACTTTGTTATTTGTTATTTTCATTATGTATTATGTCTTACATCCCGTTTACTGGCAGGTTGTTACCATGGGCAGATCAATCATAACAATAAAAATAGATTCTTTAGAATTATTTGAATTTGTTATTAACCAAATACTGTAATATAATAAAAATAAATTTTTACTTGGCTTGATATGCCCATGATTACTCGTTTTGAGGTAAAATGGAGTCTGCTAATACACATAATTTTCCTTATCTAAAGAGTCTCAACCATCATCGCACAATATTTGAACTCTACAACACCATGCTTTCCTCTACCCCAGTAGTCCCCACCCTATTGAATACTCTACTTTTTAGTGTTTTGACAGAGGAAGTCGTATGTTAATTGGTCATCAAATATTAGTTTTCCAGTCCACTAATGGAAAATCAAATATTTGTCTTCCAGTGGGATAGTGGAAAAATGGTCATCAAATAACAATTAACTGACATGTTTTTCAGTTTCTGTTTGAAAATTTCAATTGCAGTTATTTACCAACAAATATTATGTTCTTTATGGTGCTCCAGGTTGATATTAACATCTTTCGGTTCTTCAAAGGCTACATGGAAGGTCGTAGCTACAGGAATGGATGGCCAGAAATGCTAAAGCTAAAGGATTGGCCTCCATCAAACTCTTTTGAAGAGTGTTTGCCAAGGCATGGTGCTGAGTTCATAGCTATGCTTCCTTTTAGTGACTATACCCATCCCAAATCTGGTGTTTTAAATCTTGCCACAAAGCTTCCTGCTATTTTGAAGCCAGATTTGGGTCCTAAGACATACATTGGTTATGGCTCTTTGGAAGAACTAAGTAGAGGTGATTCTGTGACAAAACTACATTGTGACATTTCAGATGCGGTAAGTTATGAATTAGAAGTTTTGTGGAATTTGTGTCTTACTACAAGCAAGAATCCATCTATTGTTCTATTTTTGTGTACATTTAAAACTAAGAAACAGTACAAATGGCAGTAATTACACCCCATCAATCTGATAAACTAATTAATGTTAACTAAAATTTTCATATTGCTACATGTTTAATGTGTGTCAAATTTTGATACGCTCCCTTAAGTAGGAAATCATATGAATGAATTTGTTAGTGTGCCTCAATTGTATTTGGGAACATATAATAATATTAGGTGTCATAACTACGTACAAGGATCGCCCTAATTAATGTAATTACACAATATATACAATCCAAGACGCACATGGTTGTTTGGACCAACCAAAGGATAAGACTTGTAGAGTTTAGGAAGGTTTTGTTAGACCAAAGGCCTTTGAGAGACTAGAGCAGAAGCACAGGACAGTCTTGCTTCAATACTGTTTGAGTATATACATTACTCGATTCTATTTTTCTGTGGTTTTTGTGTACCTCTAATTGTTGGTTTTCTTTGTAGGTTGGTAGCTTTTGTTATAGTCAGTAATGACCATAAGTTACTTAGAACTGTAAGCTTGTTTTCTTATATTTGTGTTGTTATAAATAGATAACAGTTTTACTATAGAAATGCAAGTTTTTGTACTCTCATCATAATGAAATCACTTTGTTCTTCTACTCTGTTTTCCTACCATGGTGCCCAGAACACGAAATGATCCTCCTTTGTAACTTCGGCTCTTCTCCTCCTCATAAAATCATTGAAGTGACTACTTTTTCTCATTCAATATATGAAAAACTTGATTTAGAATCATCTTCTATACTATCAACAAGTTGAACCTGTTTTTCAATTGGCAATCTTCATCATTGATTCTTCTGCAAGCTAACCTCACTACTCATGACACTAATCCTTCCTTTGATGCTATGCATTTGAAAAAGGTCGTGGTGGATGCTATAGTACATGCGGTGGTTCAGGACGTGGTCATTATTCTAGTATTTAATTCCAATTCTGTCACCATTATGATCATGAATCTTCTACTTGCTGTTATAGTTTTGCAGAAAATTATGTTCCTACTATGCTTCTGGATTTTCCTGCTTTTCCTACTTGGTCACCCATGCAATCTTCATATAATCAAGGATATTAAGCTTCATCAAATGTTCAAATGCCTTTCATATGTTCTTCCTCCATCTGACTTTGTCAATACCAGAGACATGTCTAATTTTGCTACTCATCCTAGTGCTCGCTGACCTCCAAATCAGACTTCACATTTGAATTCATCTCTGGTGTAGTCTAGTCCGCCTCCTCAAGCAAGCTCACTAGTACTGTTGTTGCAGATACGACCAATTGGTATCACGATTCGTCAACCTCTAACCATGTAACTAAGTTTTCTCAGATTATGTCAGGTTACTCCTTTTGATGAACCATATCAGGGTCTTAACATTAAGTTTGAAGGTGTTACTGCATTTTCCTCACCTCTTAATTTTAATATCTCTCTTACTCTAAATAATCTTCTTCATGTTCCTAATATCAGAAAATCTAATCGGTCAGTCAATTTTTTAAAGATAATGCAGTGTACTTTGAACTTCATTCTCTATTCTATTTTAAAATCACAGGGTACCAAACAAATGAGGTGCTCCTTCAAGGTCATGTTGGTCCAGAAGGATTTTATCAATTTTCCACATTGGTATCTACTCGTTGCAGTTATAGTGCTTGATGGCAAGGAAGGAAAGATGTGATGGTAGTGTTTTTGTTTTCTACTTTCATGTCCTTACAAAAAGCACAACATGGACTTTAGATATGTCTATTCCTCTTGGGTATTTAACTACACATATAGGATACAAATGTCCTTCGCCAGATGGAAAATTATTCATTTTCAAATTTTAGTGTTCAATGATTTATTCACCCACCGTGAGCTTCTGTTAGCTATATTTTATCTGTAATTCAGTCATTTGTCTATCTGACAGCCACAACTGTCTCAGTGGCAGTTGTACCTGTCAGTTAAGTACTAGTCAGGCTCGCTGGGCTTCTGTGATGGAATATCTTATATAAGCAGAAGCTCTGCACCTTTTATACATTTTTGTTTTCTAATTTTCAAGATATAGAAATGTTCTCCAAGATTTTGTGTCATGTCTTACCTCAAAAATAGTTAGTGTAAATTGTGTGCAAAATTCTTTAGAATAAATTAATAAAAGTGACTCGTTTAAAGTGATACAAGTTTTCTCCTTTCTTGTGTTTTGCAATGTCTACTAATTTCACTCATGGAATCATGTGATGTATTGATCAGGTCAATATTTTAACACATACAGCTGAAGTAAAGACACCACCATGGCAAACTAAAATCATAAAAAGGTTACAGAAGAAGTATGAAGCCGACGATATGCAGGAGCTCTATGGAAAAGACAGTAAGGCAATTGGTTCACGTGGAAGAAAACATCATCATATAGGTAGTACCAGACATCCAAAATCCTCTGAAAAACGAGACACTTTTGGGAGAGACTCAACCTTACTGGGAAGTCGAGGAAAAGGAGTGAAACCTATTGAACAACAATGTGGACCCCTAAATATGGGACAGTCAGAATCAGATATGGAGGCTTGTGTTCAAGGATTTTCAGAATCTGGCAAAAGTAAATTAAGGTTAAATGCTAGTGAGCCAGTAGTTTTCAATTTGAAGTCAAGTCATCAGGATTTTGATCTCCATAGTCATGATTCCAGTTGCATGTTTATGGAGAAAGATAGTAAGTTCATGCACTATAAAGTTAATAATGTCAAACAGTGTTCATCGTCCAGTGAAGGAATTTCTTTACCAGAACATATGCAGCTTAAGACATGCACCGATGATGATTGTGAAAAAGGAAGAAGCATTTCTGCTATGCATCTAATGGAAGATAAGTTTTGCTCTATCTATGACCAATCTGATACGTGTTCTGTGTTTGTTGATCTTAACCTTAGCACTCCACAAGTCAGGGTAAATCAAGAACATACGAGAAATTATATTGAACAATCCGATTCAAAAAGCAGGTGCATACAATTTGAGAATTTACCCTCCTACTCTGGGAGGAATGTTTCTGATTTACTCTTCACTCGAGCAGTTTTCACACAACTGTTTTTCTAATTGTAGGAATAGGATTGACAATGTTGTTTTGCAAGATGAGACAGATTTAGGTGGTGACTTATCTCTTGATGAATCATATGGACAAGCTCCTGATAATGATATTGGAGGATATCCAAACACCATTGAAGTACAGCCTTGCACTGTAACAGAAGATAATAAATTTGTCAACGGATTGAATTCTTTAAACATGCCATGTTCAGACATTAACATTGACAGAATTTCTGTTAAAAATGGCACAAGCAATGATTTATGTGAAAATGATGATAATTTGGAGACTCAATATGGGAGTGCAGTGTGGGACATATTCCGTAGGCAGGATGTACCCAAGCTAACTGAGTACCTGAAGAAACACCACAGAGAATTTCGCCACATAAATAATCTTCCAGTAAACTCTGTATGGGTTGCCTACCTAGTTTGGATGATTTTTATTAGCTTTGGGTAATTTTGTTTTCTGAATTAATATGCTTTACTTTTCTTTTGCCTTAGGTGATTCACCCCATTCATGATCAGATCCTTTATTTAAATGAGAAGCATAAAAAGCAATTAAAGCAGGAGTTTGGTATGAAATTGTGATTTAACTAATGATTGCTTTTATGTGGATTTTGTACTCATAAATTTTGTTCCTATCAGGTGTTCAAGCTTGGACATTTGAGCAACACCTCGGGGAGGCTGTTTTCATACCTGCTGGATGCCCACATCAAGTGAGAAACAGAAAGGTAACTAAGCATCCTTATTTTTATTAAAACAAAGTTAAACAAGTTTACATGTATACTTATTCATTATGTAAAAGAGAGAGAAGGACAGAAAGAAAACATAGATCATGTGATATACAAAATCATTTATAATAGACTACTCCAAAAAATATTGTGACATGAACAAATGTTACATTCAATTTTTTATTAAAATACTGATCTGTGATGAATTAATTTGTCCATACTGAACATCCAGATGTCTGCATAAACATCCATCATTTCTCAACTTGATTGTATCGAAACATATTGAGCAGATTGAGTGAATTTTTCTTTATAATTTGAAAGTTGCTGTGCTGGGAGTTATGCAATAAACTTAGGACACTATGGCTATAATGAAATCAAAATATCATTGAAAGCTTTCCCTCCCGTCCTTTCCCCTAATCCTTTCTTTTTGTCAAGCTTCTGTTTTCCCTTTTTTTTTATATATATATGATTTGTTGTACAAGACCATTTTTCATTTGACTACTTTTGTGCTATATCAAGTTTGACTCGGTTTTTTTCTTTTGAAGTCTTGCATAAAAGTGGCTCTGGACTTTGTTTCACCTGAGAATGTTCAAGAATGCATTAAATTGACAGAAGAATTTCGGTTACTTCCCAAAGGCCATAGATCTAAGGAAGATAAACTCGAGGTACATGTTTGCATGATTCTAAATCACATTGTAATTTATAACCTTATTCTGAAGTAGTTAGTTCAATTTTGTTTTGGAATGTAAATGGTCAATTTGTATTTGCTGGTCATGTGTCACAAATTTCATAGCTCTTATGTTGAAGCTTTAATAGAATAATATTATGGATTTCATTCTTTCCTGCTCTCATCTACAATCCATGAGCATATAGTTAGAATTTCCCTTATCAAACTGTTTTATGCTTTCTAACTTTCTTGCTCATGATTTGCATGCTATGTTCTTGTTGGTTACATCATCTAAAATACCTTCCTATTCTTAATATTTATATTCTCTCTTCATAAATGAAAAAGATGGGTACTATATACTTTGTATCTAGAGTTTGTTTCTTACACAACACATTCTTTGTTCATAGATAAAGAAGATGGCACTATATGCTGCTGATGTTGCAATAACTGAAGCCACTAAACTGATGAGAGGAAATGAGTAATTCACTCTTAATCTTTTTCCGCCTGCTTCCATGCTTTATTTTCATAGAAATGGTTTTCTTTGCAGTATAGTGATGCCATTGATGGTTTACTTAGGCATTCAAAAAAGACACATACATCAGTTTCATACTTTTCCCTTTTTACTGCAAATCTTTACTATGTGTTGGTCGTTAAAAATTTGTCAACCATTGGGTAATTATTCAGAGTTGCTTTTATCACTGATGTTTTAAAAATGATTTGTGTGGTTTAATTTGAATATAACATCAAATAATGGGGTTTCAAATTAGTAGCAATAGTTAACCGTGATTAAAACTAGTCATTGACCTTCAGCATGTAAAAGCATTGGTCTACGTGAATTGTGATCATTTGTGTGGAAAGGAAATATTGTTAGATTATTTCCTTCTCATTACTTGAGCTTAAACCCAATTTGTTTTTGGAGTGCTGTTTGGACTTAATGCATGTATGTATATTGGTAGGTTAAAAATACTGGTTTGACTACTGTTAAGCAGTAAATATAGTTATTAGGATATCAACATGTTAGCCTACAAAATATGAATGTTAGTTTCAATTTTCGATGTTTTCATAATCATTATATGTTCAAAGGTACTTAAATTATGCTCGGTTTCTACAAGTCACAAGTCATTATTGTATTAAATGAATTATCAAATAATCATTATTATATATGAAAAGTGAACTTTCCCACTTATAAGAGTTATTGTAGTCATTATACTTGTCGTTTTAGGAATGCCAAACCTGCACTTGAGACTAGAATATGAGGAAAAAGAGCTTTAGAGATTGATTAACTCACAGCTGATTCATTTATTTATAAGAGAAAGTATTCATGATTTCAAAGAGTGTAGAGACTAGGTTACACCTAGGTGCCAATAGCTAATACCAAAAGCAGCCTTTTTAGCGAAGATAGGTTAACCTATGTGAACATATTGGCTACTCTTTATCTACAGACTCTTCATTCTCATTATCATTAAGCCTGTTAATACATTTGTAAAGGCCATCCACCACTTTAACTAACCTTTTTAATGTTTAACATGCAATAAACTTGGCATTTAGAAAATAACCCACCACATGCATTGGGTTGTGAAAATGGCAATCTCATCTTCTATCAATGATACAATGATTGCATACATGTGCTTCTATTTATTTATCATTGTCATTCAAAGCTTTTCGAATTTCCTCCATTTCCTAATCCATTGCTTCGTATATGTAACTATTGTGGGTCATTTCCATTATCCACAATCCTCAACACATGTAAATAGGCCCCATAGTCTTCAAATTGTAGACAACATTCTAAAATGATGGCATAACATTTGATGCTTTTATTTTCTAAGGATCTTTAGCTTCCTTAGAATTCAACTATTGGTCCAAATGATCATCCTTCCAATATTGGCTTTTAGCTTATGCAATGCTTACAAAGTAACCAAAGGTAAGGTGTAGCAAGTCTTGCAATTCCATGTCTTCCCAATGTAGTCTTGTTTGTGAACTTACTCTTGGTTTTCAAAGCTAAATGGTTGTAAATAGGCTTGTTGGAAAATGTGAGTTGAAGTCTTACATTGTGTAGAAATGAGAAAGTTGAGTAACATATAAGTGAGAAAGATCCAAAAACCTAATGCTTTAAGGTTTTGGGTTGAAGGTGGTATATATTCTTTTATATGGTTGTCTTATGTCTAATTCATGAACACTGGCTTAGTGTTGCTCTCCTTACAAAAACCCAACAGTGGTAATCAAAGTAGATGGTTAATCTTTTTCGTGTACGAAATGGAGAAGGTAATGTATCTCATTCTAGTTAAACAGTTGTACAAGTAAGCACCACTAAGGTATTTATGATGAAAGAGATGAGGGGGGAAATTGTGTAAGGATTCACTTGAAGAGGAAGTGTTGAAATATTGGATAAAAATTAAAATTAAATAGAAAATAATAGGTTTAAATGTTGTTGAAATATTTTGATTTTGCAGATATCTTGGGTAGTTAATATTACGATTCTAGATAGTTATTATTTTGATATTTTAAAGCAAAATATATGGAATTATGGATTTGGGAAGTTAAAACAGAAAACCCATTTTGAACCTATAAATACCCAGTTGTATCATGCATTTTTCACAACATAGAAAACAATAATATTTAGCTTCCTCAATCTCTTCATTATTAAATTGGTATCAAGAGCTAGTGTTTAAGTGTGAGAGAGCTTGAAGAGAGTGATAGCCAGTCCAACAAATAGTGTGATCCTGCCTCGGTTGACAAAAACAGTTAAGTGTGATAATTGGAGTCTCCAAATGAAGGCCTTTTTTGAGATTCCAAAGTAATTGGAAGATAGTCGATGATGATTTTGAAGAACTAGAAAGCACCGAAGGAATTTCAACAGCCACAAAGCATTGAAAGTGAAGCGTGAGAAGAATAATGCAACCCTATACATGTTGTACCGAGTTGTTAATCAATCCATCTTTGAGAAGATAGCAAGTGTTAAAACCACAAGAAACGTGGGATGTGTTGCAAAGAGCATACAAGGACGTTAACCGAGTCAAATGAGTTCAGTTACAAACACTACGTAACAAGATGAGGAGCATGGGAATAAAGGAGTTAGAAGGAGTTTTCGAATATGTCACGCATGTTGAAACCGTGGTAAATAAGCTTAATCGGAATGGAGAGACATTTTCTGAAGACCATATTGTGGAGAAGATCTTGAGGTTGTTAACTAATGACTTTGAGAATGTAGTGTGCGTGATAGAACAATGAAATGACCCATCTGAGCTAATGGTACAAGAGTTGGTCGCTTTTATTGAATCTTATGAGCACTAAAAAAAAAAAAGGAGACAACGATTCAAGTGCTCCAGAGTGAGATAGGTGAGAAAACTCTCTACTCTCATAACACTCAAGGTAGAGGCTGAGGTAGTCAAGGTGGTAGAGGTTGTGAGGAGAAAGAAGAAAACTAACAAAATTGGTGTGATAGAAGACGTGGTCAGAGAGAAAGTCAGTCAACTAGTCACTCAAATGTTGAGTGTTTTAAGTGTCGTAAATATGATCACTATGTAAAGGATTGTTATACGGATAAGTGTCGCACTATCTACCCAATTGCCATCATTGAGGCCAGTGATAGACTAGAGAGTTGTGCCTCATGTTGGTGATTGTAAGGTTGGCATACACATTGTTAGAAGAATTGCCATGTGTCCTATTTTGACAATAACCACTTGTCGCAATTTCCACAATTAATGATTCTAGGACCCTCCCCCCCTAAGTGTACCTAATATATTTTTTTTTTTCCGACAAATGGGTTCTCTTTGCTACAACATGGACTATGGTGTTTTCTTGCAACACTCTTTCAACAACTTTTTTTTTTTTTTTTTCTTTTTCTCATGTTCCCCCATATCGACGATAAGAAAGCCTACAAGGAAGACCTTGATCGTCTTAGCACAATGATTGAATCATATAGTAAGTCCTCTAAATTGTGTACCTTGTCCATGAAATGTAAGAGTTCATTCAATATTATTGGCCATGTGTCTCAGGTTGGTTGGATTGTTGATTTAGGAGCAACATGTCAAATGACTCCATTTCGTATGCTCTTCAATTCATATCTTAAAATGACAAGTGATAAACTCATTTCAATTTCAAACGTTGACGAGTGTCCATTCGTGAATCTAAGAATATAACTTTTAAAACCATATATTGTATTAAAGGATATTTTATATGTCTCCCAAATGACTAATAATCTTATCTCCATTCAGAAACTTACAAAAGATTTAAACTAATGAGTGACATTATTTTTCTCGTATTGGTTTTTTAGAACCTTGTCACAAGGAAGGCGATTTTAATCGCTTTAGAGTAGAGAGGGTTGTATATCTTGGATCCCAAGGATCAAAATAAAACAATGGTCATAAGCTAGCAAGCAATATTAGAAACATTGAAGAGTTCCCAAATACAACTTGATCATAGAAGACTTGGACATCCCCCATTCAACCTACTCAAACCTTGTTCCCTCATTTGTTTATCGAAGTGTGAGCTAAGTACATCAAATGTGATATTTGTCAATTGTCAAAGCAAATCCTATCCCATTAGTAAAAATAAAAGTAATTCCTTATTTGATTTAATTCAGTCTAATGTTTAGAGACCTATTTTGGAATATATTTTTGGAGGAAAATAATTTGTTACTTTTATTGATGATTTTAGCCGTGTCACATAGAAATACATCAAGAAAAGTAAATATGAAGTTTGTCAAATCTTTGTTAGTTTTTTCCATCTTTGTCCAAAATTAATTTAGTAAAAACATAAAAAGAATTAGGTTTGGTAATGGTACTGAATAAGTGGAATCAAGAATTTTCCAATTTTTTGTCTCATAATGGTATTGTTCATGAACTAACATGTGTAAAAACTTTCCAACAAAACAAGATTGTAGAAAGAAAAAATCATTGTCTCCTAGAAGTTGCTAGAGCCCTCTTTTTCTACATGTTTGTTCCCAATACCTACATGGAGAAGTTGTGTAAATTGTCACATATTTCATTAACAGGCTACCCACTCACATTTTGAATGGTATTAGCCCTATTTAGTCATCTCAAGTTTAGAAGAAAATAACTTCACTCTTATTCTTTCTTGTTACATACATTTGATATATATACATTAACTGATTGGATAAATTAGGAAACAAGCACAACCTATTTTAGGAAACAAAACCTTGAGATTGTGGGATTGATGTGCTAGTAATAAAACCAAGATATAGCCAATATACATAATTAAAACAAATAGGAATAAAATTTGAAACTTCCTTAAATATCGACACTCCTCCTCAAGCTGGTGAATAAATGTTCTCCATTCCTAGCTTGGATATAATTCTCTCAAAGTTAGTGTTGTTCAACCCCTTGGTATGTTTGTCAATTGTTTTTGAGTAGACACATGGAGTACAAATCAAGCTACTATCAAACTTTTCTTTGATGAAATGTCTATCCACTTCAATTTATTTAGTTTTATCATATTGTACTGGGTTGTGAGTTATACCAATTGCATATTTATTATCACAATATAACTTTATAGGTTCATCCCACTATCTTTTTAAGTCTTTCAATATAATCTTCAACCATAGTATTTCACATATTCCTTGAGCCATTACTAGATTTCCTCCAAGAAAGGTGCAATATCCAGTAGTTGATCTCCAGTCCATAACTAAACCTACATAATCAGCATTGGTATATGCCCTAGGACTGACATTCTTGTTTCTTTTGAACAAAATTCCTTGTCATGGTGTCCCTTTCAAATACTGGACAATTCTAAGAACATTTGTAAATGTGTTTCCCTTGGTTGATGCATAAATTGATTGTAGACTCACAACAAAAACAATATTTGGTCTAGTATGAGATAGATAAATAAGTCTTCCCACGAGTCTGCAACATCATCCTCTGCACTTCCCAACTTTGTATTTGGATCAACAGGTGTACTTGCTGTAGCAGGTCAGTAATGTATTTTACTGCTTAAACCCACTTACACCCAACAGGTTTTTTTCCAAGTGGTAGGGTGACTAGTTTCTAAGTATTGTTCTTCTCTAATGCCTCCATTTCCAAATTCATGGCTTGTTTCCATTTTTTGTCAATTAATGCCTTAGACACAAATGAAGGTATAGTTGTGGTATTTATGTTTGTCAGAAAGGTTCTATGGGTAGGTGAGAATTTTCAAAGGATAGATAATTTGCTAAAGGGTAAGGTGGTTTGGTGCAGGTTTTGGTTCCTTTTCTAATAGCAATTGGCAGGTCTAAATTCTAGTCTCCTTTTAACTTGTTATCCATCAGTCGTCTAACTCGTTTCTCTTGATTGTGTTGATTCTTTTACCAACAATTCTGTGTGTTTACAGGACCGGAGTTCAAAACAAGTGATTGACACAGGATGTGAGTCTTATGGTCTTTATCATCTTCGTCCCTCTACACATGTTGGTGCAGTTATGGAGTCTCCTTCTTTTCTTCATGCTCAGTTAGGTCATTCAAGTCTTGCCAAGTTACAGAAACTTGTCCCTGCCTTGTCTAACTTGTCTAGTTTGGCATGTGAGTCATGTCAATTAGGCAAACATAGTCGTACTTCCTTTCCTCGTAGTGTCACACGTGGTGCTTCGTCCCCTTTTACCGTGGTTCACTCTGACATTTGGGGACCTAGCCGCATTAAGTCTACTTTAGGTTTTCAATACTTTGTTATTTTTATTGATGATTATTCCAGATGTACTTGGTTATTTTTGATGAAAAATCGTTCTGAATTATTTCATCTTTCAAACTTTTTTCAATGAAATTCAAACTTAGTTCGGTGTTTCTATTAGAGTTTTGCGCAGTAATAATGACCGTGAATATCTTTCTCATTCTTTTAAACAATTCATGACTTCTTACGGTATCATGCATCAAACTTCTTGTGCTTATACACCTCAACAAAATGGTGTAGCTGAACATAAAAATAGACATATTATTGAAACAACTCACACTCTTTTAATTCATGGAGAGGTTCCTCAATATTTTTGGGGTAATGCTCTTCTTACTGCATGTTATCTCGTTAATTGCATGCCTTCTCGGTTTTAGATAATAAAATACCTCATTTCATTTTATTCCCTCATGAACCTCTTCATTCCTTACCTCTAAGAGTTTTTGGGTCTACATGTTTTGTTCATAATTTAAGTCCTGGCCTTGATAAACTTTCTCCTAAATCATATAAATGTGTTTTCTTAGGGTTTACAAGATCATAAAAATGATACAAATGTTTTTTTCCTTCTCTTAACCGTTATTTTGTGTCTGCAGATGTCACCTTTGATAAGTTATTGTGGGAAATCAAATAGTATTTTAGGAAAGAATAAATCAGGAAATTTGTATATTTCTTGGTAATCTGTACAGATTTGAATAATTAGGAACAATCACATAAATCAAGGGATCCTAGCATAAAATAGAGTTATTATATTTCTTAAAATAGCTTAGGTCTCCTGTATATATCTTATATCATCTCTTTGTATTGATATAATAAAAATCATATTTCAGTTAATCTATTTTTCCAGATGATATCAGAGTCAAGACCTAACATCTTTCCGGTTATTGTCATGGGCCAAAAGTTGCCCTTTAGTTGGGTCAAAAGTACCATTTGCCTGGTCTGTCAGGCTTCGTTGGAGGGGGTGTATTGAAAGTCCCACATCACCTACCTCATATCATTTGGTATGGTTTAAATACATGTTAGGCTACTTCACATATTGTCAATTGGTTTTATGTTGGAACCTTAACATGGTATCAGAGCTTACATTTCTTAACCCTAAGACGACAGCCTACATTGCTGCTGCATATTTCTTAAACCTAAGACAACAGCCTGCATTGCTGCTGCATTTTTCTTAACCCTAAGACGGCATCCTGCATTGCTGCTGCATTTTTCTTAATCCTAAGACGACAGTCTGCATTGTTGTTGCATCACACCTCCTTGCTATGATGTCAAGGGAAGAGGAAGTTGTGAATCCAAACTCAGAAACAGGGAATACCCAATCCCAGCAATATGGAGAACTGCAGAATATTCATTACGCATATAGACTAAATGGAAGAAATTATTTGAAATGGGTCCAACTTGTTCGTACAGGTGTTGAAGGGAAAGGGGAAGTTGAGTCACCTGATGGAGTCTCGGACCTAAGCAGGGAGGATCCCAAGTTTACTACATGGGATGAAGAAGATTCAATGATCATGGCGTGGCTGTGGAATTCAATGATTCCAGAAATCAGCGACACCTGCATGTTCCTTAATTCGGCAAAAGATATTTGGGATGCTGTAGAGCAAACCTACTTTAAAGCCAAAGATGCTGCTCAAGTATATGAAGTAAAGGTGAAAACTTTGGCAGCAAAACAAGGGAACAAGACTGTTACAGAATATGCGAATCAGCTGAAATCATTGTGGATAGAGCTTGACCATTATAGAGTCATAAAAGCCAAATGTACTGAAGATTCAACACTTCTCAAGGAGTATATCGAACAAGACAAAGTTTATGATTTCCTTGTTGGTTTGAATCCTGAATTTGATTAAGTTAGGATTCAAATATTGGGGAAGCAAAAGGTATCATGCATCAATGAAATGGTGGTTATTGTGAGAAGTGAAGAAAGTAGAAGGGGTCTCATGTTAGAGAGTTCAGCAGTAAAGAACTCAGCACTGGACCATAAAGGAGATCAAACTTTGGCCATGGTAACCGAACAGAAGAAAGGAAGATCAGCAAATGTGGAGAAGAAAGGTGATGGTCTCTGGTGTACCTACTGCAATAAACCACGTCATACCCGAAAGAAGTGTTGGAAGTTACATGGGAAGCCTTTAAACTGAGATCGAGAAGGGGGACACAAAGGAGACTTCTCAAGGAAAGGAGGACAAGTTTATGTTGCTGCTGAAACAAATGAAGGAAATAATTTAGAAGTTGCTGCCCATCTTAATCAAGAGGAGATAGAAAGGGTGAGAACCTTTCTTAGTAAGCTGGAAAAACCCACAGGTGTGTGTTCTTTGGTATACCCAGGTAAGTTTCCATTCTCTTTTGGATTAAATGTCTCAGATACACCTTTTAACCATTATTGGATATTGGACTCTGGAGCCATAGACCACATGACACCATTAGCCAAACACTTCTCCACATATTCCCCATGTCCCAGCAACAAGAAAATTGCCACAGCAGATGGAATCCTTATAACTGCAGCTGGTCAAGGAAATATCCAAATCAATCCTTTAATAACCTTAAAAGATGTTCTCCATGTCCCAAAGCTATCCACCAACCTAGTCTCTATACAAAAACTTATAAAGGATTTGTCATGTAAAGTTGTTTTTTTCAATGATCATTGTGTATTTCAGGACAAGGATTCAGGAAGGATGATTGGACATGCTAGAGAATGGAATGACCTTTATTATCTTGAAGATCCAAGTCTGCCCAGCAAGAACAGAATTTCTCACTCCTTCATATCTGAATCCTTGATGACCAATAGAGAAAAAACCATGCTTTATCATTGTTAGTTGGGACATCCCTCTTTTGGAGTGATCAAAATTATGTTTCCCTCTCTGTTTACCAAGTTAGATGTTGAGAGTCTTCAGTGTGAGGTGTGTGAACTTGCTAAGCACAAGCGTGTATATTTTCCAATAAGTAATAAAGTTAGCAATTTCCCTTTTTATCTTGTTCATACTGATGTATGGGGACCTTCTAATATTCCAAATGTGTCTAGTGCTCGATGGTTTGTCACCTTTATAGATGACTGTACAAGGGTCACTTGGGTTTTCCTACTTAAACAAAAATCAGAAGTCAGTTCTGTCTTTCTAAACTTCCACTCCATGATAAAAAATCAGTTTTGGTGTCAATATTAAGAGGCTTAGGTCAGATAATGCCAAAGATTACTTCAATCATGTCCTTCTTTTTGTCAAAAAGAAGGTATAATTCATGAGTCCTCTTGTGTCAAAACACCGCAGCATAATGGGGTTGCAGAAAGGAAAAATGGACATCTATTAAATCAGACTTGGGCATTGTTGTTCCAAAAAAGTGCCCCAAAAAATTTCTGGGGGGAAGCTGTCCTTACAACAACATACCTTATCAATAGACTACCCTCTAGAGTCTTAGGATCAAAAAGCCCTATGGAGGCTTTGTCATCTTTCTATCCAAACCTATCTATTACAAATAATCTTAAACCAAGAGTTTTTGGGTGCATCTCATATGTCCATATTCATAGTACAAACAGGGGAAAACTTGATCCTAGAGCCTTAAAGTGTGTCTTTGATGGTTACTCACCCACTCAGAAAGGGTATAAATGTTACCACCCCCCATCCAAAAAATTCTTTGTGTCTAGGGATGTTACCTTCAATGAACAAGAGGACTATTTCCATCAACCTTATCTTCAGGGGGAGAGTTTCAAGGAAGATAAGGAAAGTAGCAATTCTGATTTTCCCATTCTTCCAGACTTGATATTTGAACCTAAACAAGATCAAATTGAAGCTTTAACAAGTGAAATAGGTCAAAGAATTGGTCAAGAAAAGGAAGCTGGTCAAGAAAGTGAAATTAATTGTGAAGCTGATCAAGGAGATGTTGAAGCTGACAAATTTGGTAAGAAGCTGGTGTACTCAAGGAAGACTAAGGCCATTCTAGGATCAAACCATGTTCAAGAATCCAACTCGACTCCACAAAAAGAGGTAACAATTTTTTCTCCAGCTGTACAGATTGAAATTGAAACCCAAAATGATCCTGACCTCCCAATTGCCATTAGAAAAGGAATAAGAAAATGCACCAAACAGTCACTCTACCCTCTCTCAAACTACCTGTCCTTTAAAAATTTCTCTCCTACTCATAAAACCTTCCTAGTAAACCTAAACACTACACTTCTACCTAATACCCTATCTGAGGCATTGTCTGACAGAAAATGGAGGCAAGCCATGGATGTAGAGATGGAGGCATTGGAGAAGAACAACACCTGGGAGTTAGTCACCTTACCAATAGGAAAGAAGCCAATTGGTTTTATGTTGGAACCTTACCTTAAAGGAACTCCAGGAAGAGGGATTATATTCAAAAGGAATGGTAATGTGAAGCTTGCAGCCTATATTGATGCTGATTATGCAGGGTCAATTGTGGATAGGAGGTCAACTACAGGATATTGCACCTTTCTTGGAGGAAATCTTGTGACTTGGAGAAGCAAAAAGCAGGGTGTAGTGGCTTGGTCCAGTGCTGAAGCAGAATTCCGAGCCATGACACAAGGTATATGTGAGTTGTTATGACTTAAAATCATCTTAGAAGACTTGAGGATAAATTGGGAAGAACCTATGAAGCTCTATTGTGATAATAAGTCAGCAATCAGTATAGCCCACAACCCAGTGCAGCATGATAGAACAAAGCATATTGAAGTAGATAGAACAAAGCATATTGAAGTAGACAGACACTTCATCAAAGAAAAGCTTGATAGTGGCTTGATATGCACTCCATATGTGTCCTCTCAAGACCAAATTACAGACATTCTTACCAAGGGACTGGGTTGCCATAATTTTGAGAAGATTGTATCCAAGCTGGGAATGGAAAACATCTATTCACCAGCTTGAGGGGGAGTGTGGGAAATCAAATAGTATTTTAGGAAAGAATAAATCAGAAAATTTGTATATTTCTTGGTAATTTGTACAGATTTGAATAATTAGGAACAATCCCATAAATCAAGGGATCCTAGCATAAAATAGAGTTATTATATTTCCTAAAATAGCTTAGGTCTCCTGTATATATCTTATATCATCTCTTTGTATTGATATAATAAAAATCATATTTCAGTTAATCTATTTCTCCAGAGTTATCTCTTTATTTTAAAAGTCAATCTTCACCTCTGTCTCCATCCAATCCTGTCAACACTCTTAGTACATTTAATGTTTCTGTTGTATGACCCTCTAACTGTGTCTTCTTCACCATTAGTTCTTGCTTCGCAATCAACTTTTTCTCCATTTCCTCTTCAGGTTTATAGTTGTCGAAACCAATCACAACCACCACCATGTGACTCTACTCAAGTGTCAACTACTTTGTCTCCTCCAGATATGACATCTAAGTCTGACCTTCCCATTGCCCTTCGAAAAGATATTCGTTCTACACGTAATCTCTCTCCCCATTATATTGCTTTGAGTTATCATCGACTGTCATTACTTTTTTATACATGTCTTTCCCCTATTTGTTTTGTGACCATTCCAAAAACCGTTCGTGAAGCTTTAGCCCATCCTGTTTGGCGTCAGGTCATGTTAGATGAACTAACTGTTTTTCATAATAGTGGAACTTGGGAATTGGTCTCGTTACCGTCTGAAAAATCTGTTGTTGGTTGCAGGTGGGTGTTTGCTATCAAAGTTGGACATGATGGTACTATTGATCGCCTCAAAGCTCGTCTTGTGGCCAAAGGTTATACTCAAATTTTTGGGTTGGATTATGGAGATACCTTTTCCCCCGTGGTAAAAATGACTTCTGATCGTTTATTTATTGCCATGATCGCTCTTCAACAATGATCTCTTTATCAACTGGATGTTAAAAATGTTTTCCTCAATGGTGATTTGCAAGAAGAAATCTATATGGAGCAACCTCCTGGGTTTGTTGCTCAGGGGGAGTCTTCTAGGATGGTATGTTGTCTTCACAAATCTCTATATGGCCTAAAACAGACTCCTAGGGCCTGACTTGGAAAGTGTAGCAAGGTTGTTCAACAATTTGGTATGACTCGATGTGAAGCAGATCATTTTGTCTTTTATCGACACTCGAGTGTTGAATGTGTTTACTTGATAGTATATGTTGATGACATCGTTCTTACAGGTAGTGACAACCATGGTAACTCTCAGTTGAAACATCTATGTCACCATTTTTAGACCAAAGATCTTGGCAAACTTAGATATTTTTTGGGTATTGAGGTGACACAGTCCAATGATGATATTGTTATATCTCAGAGAAAATATGCCATGGATATTTTGGAGGAAACTGGATTGATGAGTTCAAAGTCTGTTGATACATCCATGAATCCCAATATTAAACTTCTACCAAATCAGGGGGAGCCTATATTTGATCCTGAGTAGTATAGAAGGTTGGTTGGAAAATTGAATTATCTTATAGTTACTCGTCCTGACATTTCCTTTGTAGTCAGTGTGGTAAGCCAATTTTTTAATTCCCCATGTGAAGATCATTGGAATGCAGTCATTCGTATCTTGAAGTATATTAAAGGATCTCCTGAAAAGGATTGTTATATGGTTTTAATAATCATACAAGAGTTGTTTGCTACTCAGATGCTGATTGGGCAGGATCTCCTTCGGATAGAAGATCTACATCTGGATATTGTGTCTCCATTGGTGGTAACTTGATTTCATGAAAAAGTAAGAAACAGAGTGTTGTGGCAAAATCCAATGCAGAAGCAGAATATAGAGCTATGGCCTCAGCTTCTTGTGAACTTGTTTGGCTCAAACAATTGTTTAGAGAGTTACAATTTGGAGATGGCACTCAAATGACACTTGCGTGTGACAATCAGGCTGCTCTTCATATTAGCTCTAATCTTGTCTTTCATGAGAGAACCAAACACATTGAGATTAACTGTTATTTCATTCGAAAAAAGATTATATCTGGAGACATCAAGACTGAGTTTGTTAATTCAAGTGATCAGTTAGCAAATATTTTTACTAAGTCTTTACGGGAGCCTAAAATTGATTATATTTGTAACAAGCTTGACACATACGATTTGTATGTTTCAGCTTGAGGGGGAGTATTAGATATTGTGTAGATATTGTTAAGATATTATTAGATATTGTTAACCACAATATCAAACAATATCTTTTGTTTATTTTGTTTACTTTCGGTTACTCTTAGTTGTAACCTCTCTTTATTATAAATAGATTACCCTATGTGTGGTTTATACACAAGGGAGATTAATCTCAAACCATATTTCCTCTATATTCAACAGGGTTGAACTTTTGAACATGAGTAGATTTTGGAATGGCCTTTCCTCTTCGGGTGTATATTAGATTTTTCCCAAATTTTGTATTATCGTGTAGTCTAATAAAAGGTCTAGCTGATTTAGGATTTTGATTTACCTCAACTCTTTGCTTTTCAACTTTGGTTTCAGTAGTATTACCCTTTTGAATTTCATTTTTTCATTTTCTGGTCAAATAGATAGATTTGGGAATATAAAATGCTCATCATCTTTCTCTCTTAAACTCTCCCCTTGAAGATCAGGATGGTTAAAATAACTAACTTGTTCATTAAAGGTGACATCCCTTGACACAAAATTTGTTGGAAGGAAGATGAAAGCACTTATGCCCTTTTTGTGTAATAGAGTACCCTATAAAAACACATTTAATAGCCCTTTGGTCTAGTTTTCCCCTTGCTAAAGATGTACAAATGAGACACCCAAATATTCTAGGAGGAAGGTTAAGTGTATGAGTTATATGTGGATAGAAGAGAACTTCCTGTTAAACTATAGAAAATGTGTGGGTAAAACTATGTGTTCCCCCTCTTGGAGAATTCTCTCATATATATATATATATATATATATAATACAAACTAATATTCTACCCCTTTTCCTTTAAATTAGCTAATAGCCATATATACAATTAATACAATTACTCTATTACAATATATCCTAATAAAAGAGAATAACAGTTGCAATTGGTTTTGATGACTAAATAATTTGGCAATCAAAGTTGGCAGATTACGTAATTAACTCCATTGACATCCCCCCTTAAATTGATTATGGTAAGTCGACCAACATTAATTTGCCAACTAGGAAATTATGACGTTGTTGGGTCAAAGATTTGGTGAAAATGTCGGCAAGCTGAATAGAAGTTGAAACATGAGGAAGAGTAATAATTCTGCAATCATAGGCTTCCCGGATGAAATGACAGTCAACTTCTATGTGCTTTGTGCGTTCATGGTAAACTAGATTTGCTGCAATTTGGATGACACTAGTATTTTCAGCGTGTAATGGTGTAGGTTGTGATGGAGGGAATCCAAGCTCGGTGAGGAGACCACGCAACCAAATTATTTTAGTGCATGCAATAGACATGGCACGATACACAGCTTCAGAAGAGGACTTAGAGACAGAATCTTGTTTCTTACATTTCAATGAAATAAGAGCATTGTCCAAAAACATACACTAACCAGTAGTAGAACGCCTTGTATGAGGACAGCCAGCCCAATCAGCATCATTGTAAGCTTGGAGAGGGATGAGTGAACCAGTTGGAAAAAATAAACCACGATGAGAAGTGCTAAGGAGATAACGAATAATTCGTTGCACTGCGGAAAGGTGGAAATGTCTAGGAGATTGCATGAACTTACTGACTATGTGGACAGCAAAAGAAATATTTGGACGAGTGATGGTGAGGTATATAAGACTACCAACCAGTTTGCGATAAAAGGTAGGATCTTCAAAAAAATTACCTTTATCTCTTCGAAATTTGACATTAAGTTCCATGGGGGTGTCAACAGGAGTGGAATTAGTGAGGTTTGCTAGCGCAATCAAATCTTGAATATATTTGTGTTGATTTACAAATATGCCAGTAGGTGCATCATGCACCTCTAAACCTAAGAATTAATTGAGTCGGCCAAGGTCTTTCATGTGAAAAGTGGAATGCAACAATGTTTGAAGTCGAGAAATAGTCTCTTCATCAGAACCAGTCACCACAATGTCATCCACATAAGCGAGAAGTATGACAAATCCTTTGTAGAAAAAGAGATGGATCATATTGACTTTGGGTGAAGGAGAAACCAAGTAGTGTGGATCAAAACTTTTCAAACCATACTCATGGTGCTTGTTTCAAACCATATAAAGAGCATTTTAGTCTACAAACAGTATTAGATGGTGTAGGCATACCAATAGGAAGTTTGATGTAAACTTCCTCCTTGAGGTTTTCATGAAGAAAAGCGTTTTTGACATCCATTTGATGTAAAGGTCAGGATTGAGATGCAGTTAGTGCTAGAATTGTGCGTGGTCATCTTGGCTACCGGTGCGAAGGTTTCATCATAGTCAAGTCCATACTCTTATTTATTTCCTAGTACAACCAACCGAGTTTTGTGACGATCAATTGATCCATCTGTACATAGTTTAATGGAAAATACAAATTTGCTGCCCAAAGGTTTAGTAGAGGGAGGACATGGCATAACATCCCAAGTGCTAAGAGTTCTGCTTCAATAGCCTTCTGCCAACATTCATACTCTACTGCTTGCTTATAAGATAAAGGAATAGAAACAGAGGACAAAGTTGCTGTTAAGGATAAACTATATTTTTCAGGTGGCTTACGGACTCGGGTACTGCGACGTAAAGGTATTGGGTTTGTTGCTGGTACAGGATCAGCTACCAAGGAATGATCTTGAGGAGGCCCAATGGTCTTACGTTGTTTTTGATACACTAGGAGAGGTTTGTCTGTAGAAGAATTAGAAAACATTGGCAAAACAGAAATTGGAGAAGGGGGAGAGTCATGGTGAGTGGCAAAATAATATTTATATTCTTGAAAAATGACATTTCTAGCGATACGGATCCTATCAAGATGTAGATCATAACATACAAAACTTTTTTGTTGAGAGGAATAGCCAAGAAAAACATATTCAACAGATTGGGCAGTAAGTTTATGACGTTCATGGGGAGGAAGATGAACATAACACACAATCAAAGGTATGAAGAGTGGAATAATCAGGTTGATGGCCAAATAGTTGAGTGAAAGGAGAATCATTGTTTAATGATGGGGATGACAAACAATTGATAAGATGAACAACAATGGATAGCACTTCACACCAAAACCTAGAGGGCACAGAAGATTCCAACAAAAGAGTATAAACAACATCTAGTAAATGACGATTTTTCTGTTTAGCTACCCCATTTTTTTGGGGAGTGGAAGGACAAGACCGTTGAGATAATATACCATTAGATTGCAGAAATTCCTGAAATAAATGAGATGTATACTCTCCCCATTATTAGATCGCAGAATTTTAATTTTGGAAGAAAATTGGGTATGAACATAAGCATGAAAAAATTTGAATGTGGAGAATACTTCATGTTTAGACCGCAAGAAATAGACCCATGTGAAAGGACTATAATCGTCAATAAAAGTGACAAAGTATTTGTATTTAGCATCAGAAGGATTAGGGGCTATCCCCCATACATCACTATCGATCATATCAAAAGATTTTCTGACAATAGATTATGTTTTGGAAATGGTAGAATTTTACTTTTGCCAAGCTTACAAGAACTGCAATCAAAATCAACATGTGAATTTGGATGTCCAAGCCGCATATGCCACATATGGTAATCTAAATGAGCATAATTACAAGAAATAAAAGGTAAGCCACGACTGGAAGACAAAGGTAAATGAAGTGGAAAAAGACGTCCAACTTTAGGCCCCTTCGCAATCATCGTCCCTGATCGTTGATCCTGCACAAGACAACCAGATTTTGAGAATTCGACACTATTATCAACTAATTGACCAATAGAAATGAGATTAGTAGTGAGATCAGGAGAGACCAAGACATCAGTGAGAGAAGAAGAAATATCACCAATATCTGTTATAGGCAAATGATTTCCATTAACAATATGAATCGTGAGATTTCCAAAATATTTGGTGGCATTAGTAAGAAGTTGGGAATTGTTGGTCATATGGTTGGATGCACTAGAATCAAAGTACCAAAGGGGAGACATAAAATGTTTTTTTACCTGAGATGCCCAAAGCAGAAAATGCAGAGATGATCATTTGCTGAACCATCTTAGGGGTCAAGGTTTGATTAGAGGCAAGAGCAGATTATTGAACAAAAGTTGTTGTAGCAGAAGGACTTGGAATCGAAGAACCAACAACGGCAGTAAGAGCGGTGGCAGATTTCCTTGGCGGCCTCGTGGGACAATCTTTAAGAATGTGTCCATCTTTTTTGTAGTAATTACAAAAATTGTGAAGACAATTGGAAGCATAATGACCAAATTTCTTGCAACAGAAACATTGTACAACACTCAAGTCATGATTTCGTGGCTTTCCTTGTACTGCATAGGCCACAGGGACTATTGTGGATTTTTGTTGTTCCATAGTTGATTGTGTGAGGAGGCATTGTTCTTCACGAAACAACTCATTAAGACATGCATCCAAATCGGGTACGGGATCTCGATTCATGAGATTGGAACGAACACCTTCAAAATCATATTTCAATTTCATAAAAAAATTGATCTCTTTTAGTGGTTTCATGAACTAATTGAATAGAATCAAGACCGGTAGAGGACAACTTTTCATAAACAATATTCGTGTATTCTGACCAAAGATTCATGAATTGAGAATAAAATTCTGAGATAGACAGACTATCTTGTTGCAAAACTGCAATGTCGTGTTCAAGGTGGAAACATCGAGCGGTGTTGTTCTGATGGTAAATTTGCTTCAGATAGATCCACATGCTAGCTGCTGTCTTGAAAGGTCAGATATTGAGAACAATGGTAGAATCAACAGAGCCAATGATCCAAGCCATGACTTGAGCATCGTGGACTTCCCATTTGGCATGAGCGTCCTTCTCGATTTCTTTGTTAGGAACCAATGTGCTCCCATCGACATGACCTCAAAGATTTTTTCCTTTGACGAAGATCTCGAATTGAAATGCCCAAGCGGAGTAGTTCTTGTCATTAAGACGAATGAACAAAACTTCATATTTCTCGAAAGACATGATACCGATTGGAATCGGAACAAGAAACAAAAGCTAGGATTCGCGAAACAAAGACATGATTAGATGAGGATCGTAATCCAGTCTGATACCATGTTAAACTATAGAAAATGTGTGGGTAAAACTGTGTGTTCCCCTCGTGGAGAATTCTCTCATATATATATTTAATGCAAACTAATATTTTGTCCCTTTCCCTTTAAATTAGCTAACAACCATATATACAATTAATACAATTACTATACTACAATATATCCTAATAAAAGAGAATAACAATTACAATTGATTTTGATGACTAAATAATTTGGCAATCAAAGCTGACAAATTACGAAATTAACTTCGTTGACACTTCCATTGGACTTTTTAATGACAAAACAATTGAAAGTAACCTATTAAGTAAATAAGTGGCAATAAGTATGGCTTCCCTCCAAAAAAATTTTGGAACATTATTTTGAAAAAGGAGTGCTCTGGTTTATTCTAGCAAGTGCCCATCTTTTTGTTCAACAATTCCATTTTGTTGGGATGTGTAAACACATGAGGATTCATGGATTATCCCTTTTTCTTGAAAAAAAAGAATTTAAGGTATGATTGAAATAATCTTTAGCATTACCATACCTAGGTTTCTTAACCGTAACCCCAAATTGATTTTTTATCAATGACAAACTGCATAACTGCAAGGCTGACCTCAGATTGTGTTTAAGGAGAAAAAGTCATGTTACCCTTGTACAATCATCAATAAAGGTGAGAAACCATTTAGCCCTTGAGATATTAAGAATATTAGAGGGACCCCACACATCTATATGAGCAAGATAAAAAGGAGAAGTACTGATTTTATTACTCATAGGAAAAGGCACACGTTTATGTTTTGCTAAGTTACATACCTCAGAATGAGGACGTTGCAGATTTAAATTTTTGAACAAGGAAAGAAACAATAGCTCTATAACACGAAATGAAGGATGTTTTAGACAACAATGGATTCAGTTATCAAAGATTGATTTTTAAAGGGTTGATTCATATCTTCCATGTTCAATCGTCCTCCTTGATTTCTTGTTCTGCAATATACAAGAGTTGCTATAAAAGACCACATTACATGAGAGATCCTTGGTAAGTTTTTGTATAGATATCAAGTTTGTAGACAATTTAGGCACATGTAGAACATTTTTTAAAGTTATGGTTGGGTTTATTTGGACATCTCCTTGACTGGTTGCAGTTATCATGTTTCCATCAGCTATGGAAATTTTCTTGTTGTTAGGACATGAGGAATATGTGGAAAAGCATTTGGGCAGGGGTGTTATATGGTTTGTGGCTCTAGAGTCTAAAATCCAATAGTGGGTAAAGGGCGTATTTGAGACATTAAACCTACATAGAATGGTAACTTACCATAATATGTCAATGAACACATACTTGTGGGTTTTCTAAACATAGTTAGGAAGGACCTTACTCTTTCTAGTTCCTCATGGTTGAGTTAGATAGATTCTCCTTCATTGTGAGTCTTGTCACCATTTTCCATTTCAGCCATTACAATTATGTGCAATTAAGGCATAAAGGAAAAATTGATCAGAGACGCACAACAATGGAAGTCAGATCATGCAACAATGAAGACTGCGATTAGGTTTACACAACAATTAAGGTTGCAAGTAGCCACACAATCAAAGGCTCTTGAGGAGCTCTGATACCATCTCAAGTTTAGAAGAAAATAATTTCACTCTTATTCTGTCTTTTTACATACATTTGATATATATATATATATATAGACTGATATGATAAATTATGAAACAAGCACAACCTATTTTAAGAAACAAATCCCTAAGATTGTGGGATTGATGTGTTAGTAATAAAATCTAAAACTTCCTAAAATATCTCGACAAGTCTTTATTGTCATGTATTCCCTCCTCTTCCTTTAGTATGAAATCTATTGTGTTAGGTCTTTGAATGTGTTATTTTTGTTCATAATCATAATCTTATCATAGTAGAAGAGACCTTAAAGCTCTTAAATGTGTCTTCATTGGTTATCTACCTAACAAATAGGGGTACAAATGTTACAATCCTCAAAGTTGTCATGTCTTTGTCACCATGGATGTTACTTTTCATGAAACAATATATTTTTATTCGCCCTTCACTTTTAGAGGAATCACTCTTCCTTTCATTACCTTATTTGTCTTTATAGAATGTCCAAGATCTACGGGATGAAGTCACAAGTGGGATAGTAGAACAAACCACAATGAGGACAAAGATAAAGTAGATAGATTCTTTGGTCAATGACCAAAGAGGAAAAAAACCCACTTTCACTCTACAACAAGAAGAGTTGTTTGATATGAAGGTGAGGATCACTGGAGATTACAATGAGGTGAGTGTTAATTAACCATTGCATTGATAGAAGGAAAAAGGTCATGTTAAATATCTTATTTCGCATCATGTCTACTCTAACATTCTTTCTAAGAAACATAGAAGTTTTTTGTTATCATTGATGCTACATAAATTCCTAACTTGGTATAGGAAGTCATGAAAAGTGAATATGACTTGGAGTCAAGCTATGATAAAGGAGATAAATGCATTAGAAAAAAAAAAATCCTCAAACCTAGGAAATTGTTGGTAAACCAAATGATCAAAGGGTACAAATGGATATTCATAGTGAAACATGAGGCAGATGGGACGACAAATAATCAAATTATCACTATATTTCTTCTTTTTTCTACTTCTTCCAAGCACAGGACAACCCCAAGGAGTTGCGGGTTTTTATCTACCAATTGGGACCCTCCTTTCACCAACCCATGCAGATGGTCTACCAGGTTCATAACTACTCCGCTTACTATAGAATGCTTACCCAATAGACATATATAAAACGAAATTGGTGCAAAGGGCTACATTCAAAATGATGGGATTGAGTATGAAAAGAGATTTGTTCTAGTGACAAAGATGAATATAGTTCGTGTTCTTCTTGCTTTGTGAGTTCATTTTGATTAGGACTGACACCACTTGTATGTTGCATTTCATTGTGGAGCTTTAGAAGAGAAAGTGTAGATAGAGATTCCTCCCAAGATTTGAAGTTGTCAATGGAAGAAACAAGGTGTGTTGCCTAAAGAAGGCCAACGTCTAGAACATAATAGTATGAAACCTATTAAAATTGACGTGCACTTCAAATAGAGGTCTTGTGGTTACAACTCGTGTGCGTTTGGATAGCATACCTTTTTGCTAAAGGACTTTATGTGGGCAGCTTCTAGGATCTTGTAGGCAACTTGGGAATGATTGATATTCTTGAGCCGTAGTGTTGTAAATAGCTGTTAATTAAGATAAAAATATCTTTAGTATAGAAATATTAATTATGATTATGATAAGATACATTTAGAATCCTTTTATTTGTTTCAGTACATCTGCTTTCCTATGAATAAAATTATTTTCTTGAAGTTTCTCTGCAGAGTTTAAGTGGGTTATTCCTGTTTCCTTTTTTCTCTCTTTTTATCATACTAATTTTTTTTTATGTACTGTCCTCTTGAATCAAGTCAAAAGGGAACAAAACAACAAATTCAGTTTTATCTTTTTGGTTTCTTCACAGCCACATTACGTTAATGAAAAGTTGAGATACATAGTTGAACAATGTTAGTTCTTCCAATGGTGTTTATTCTGTGAATTATTATTAACATTAAAATGTTGGTTTTGGGTGACCTTGCAGTTTGCCAGATGAAGCCAAGGAAGTCACCCAGCAGACCTTTATACTAAATTCTCAACAAAAGTAACTGAGCTTTTAGTTTGATTACCCTTGATTTCAAGTATTTACAAAGAGCATGCCCTGTATTTTGTTCTGCTTTGCTTATATCTTTGTCAACTCCATGTAAGTTCAAAATGAAAGTTGGTTGTTGCACTAGCACTACACACCAGCTAGATATAGATTAATGCTAATTACTTGTAACAGCAATGGAAAATTTAAAGGCCAATGCTATAATATTGACATAATAGATTTACATGCATTTTCATTATATCAGTTTTATCTCATCATCAACTATCCTTAAATTTTTACTTCTGACTATGTAATTGAACTATTCAATTGAGTTATGCGTACCATGAAGCATGAACAGAAAAAAAAAATCCTTCGTTCATTTTGTAGTATCTACTACTTTTCAGAGGCCAAGGATAAGGATATGTTTAGACATTCTTCTTTAAAAAGATTTAGAAAGTAAAAAAGGTTTCATAAATTAAAATTAATGAAATTGTATTCTAGATAGTTATATACAATTTTTTTTAAAATCTAATTTAAAAATAAAATTACACCGAATTAAAGTTTTAAATAAATAATTATTTGAATGTGATAATAGGTCTTACCGATATAGAAAAAATAACATAAAATAATTTTTATTTTTAAATAGAATATTAATATTATTATAGGAAAAAAAATAACAAAACATTATTTGATAAATTTGTTAATATGACAATTTTATCATTAAATTTAATTGAGGAAGATAATTATAGGATAAAAAGTTCAATACTAAGGGAAAAAAAGGTAATTGAAAGATAAATTAAGTTAATAATAAAGAAAATAAAAATTAATAAAAAAATATTCTTATTTTATAAAGATTAAAAGAATTAATTAAATGTTTTCCTTATTTATGATAATGAGAAAATTATTAAATTCAATATAATTTAATTAATTATGCATTTAATATTATTGAGTGTATTTGTTATTATAGTGAAGATATAAAAGATATGTTGCACGTCAAGCAACAAATCATTACATCTCAAAAAAATTTTAATTCATTAGATTATCTGTGGAGGATTTCAATAGTTTGCACAAAATAGTGATCAATATTTATCGAAAATATTAAATATTATTGAATGTATTTATTATTGATGGCCAAATTAGTTTTTTGTTCCTGAAAAAAAGCAAAACATGTACCAATCCTATACATGGATAATAAATTTTACACTAAATATAGTGTTGAATGAATTTATTATTTGATAAGATTGAAATATATTCAAACATTTTTTTTATGGAAAGAAGCAAGAAATTCAAGCGGTACATTTAATCTAATAAATTTTATATCTCTATCAATGAATTTGCATTCAATTCAATGCGCACGTCTGGTTTTGAATTGAGAACTATAAATTAGGTGTTATCTGCATTATCAAACCATCATTCAACCAAAAGGAAAAATCAAGGGAAAGTAAGAGATAAGAAGATATGAAGGCACATTATTTCTCTTCCTTTGTTTTGATGATCCTCTTATTTGTTGCATCCTCCAATGCAATTCCTGCAGAGCAAGTGAAAGGAATTTGCATGAAAACCAGAAACTCTTCATTTTGTATCACTCTTCTCAACTCAAAACCCAATGCAAACCTTGATAGCCTAGCCCAATACACCATTGACACAGCAAGAGCAAACATCACCAACACAATCACATTAATAAAATCTTTGATTGCAAGTGCCCATGATACCAAGGCAAAAGGCCATTACAAGTCATGTTTGGGACATTTCAAGGATGCCATTGACAGTGCTGAATACTCTCAGGAGTTGTTGAAGAAAAGAGACTACCTTGGTGTGAATGTGGCAGCATCTGCAATATTAACAGATAGTGAAGACTGCATTTCAGGAGAATCACCATCTGATCCTCCATATAATGATTCTTCCATGCTTACACAATATGCTGCAGTTGTCGAAGCTGTTGTTGACATTCTTCTTGTCATAGCAAACAAGTTACGTTAGTTTCTGCATAATGCATTTAATCTAGTTTCATATTTGGCATGGAATCCACTATTTAATAAGAGAATGATCTTCGCTTGTTATATTTTTTTTTCTTTGTTGATTTCACTTAATTTACACTATTCTTATTTCATTAATCCAAATTTACTCTTTCATTCATATTTTCGTATGTTTACAAATTCTATATTAGAGTTCAAATCATGATAATATATATATACCTTATAAAATGGGGCAAGTTTTACCTTTCCAAATTTCATCGCTTTCACTTCTATAATGATTAGAAATTAAGTTTTTTTTTTTTGAATTTTAGGTTTTTTATCTCTTTTGAATTTTAGGTTTTTTATCTCATTTATATTATTTTTAAAAAGATAATTATATTTATAATAAATTAATTTTATAATTTATAATTATTATTAATTAAATATATATTTTAATTTATTATATTTATATTAAAAATTTGAGATAAAAACGGATTAATTTTATTTATACGAATTTAATTATCATCCTAATAATAATAATAGAATATACGAATTTAATTATCCTTCTAATCATAATAGAATAGAGTTTCAAAGAATTTTAAATAATTTTGTGGTAGAAATTAATTTTATAAGTAAGCATTTTCACTTAAATAATTTTTTTAACCACCCATATTAATATTGTCCATGAGAAAAACATCCAGTGAATATGCAAAGGCAAGATTTTTTTTATTTGAATTGAATAAATTTTTTCATGTAGTCATATTCATATTCTGTCTTTCTCTTTATATATATTAAATGAAAATAACTCTTAATATTGTAGATAAGAATAAATAATTATAACAGTTAGAGATTAAAAAAATACATAGATTAAGAAATTATTTTTATGATTTGAATTGAATAATTTATATTATATATCTTCAAAGGATTTTAGTGTTTTAGTTTTAATCAATAATGTTAAATTAATTGTAAATATGTATCCTTCTTAATTTTATATAAAAACAATGTATTTTTCTCTCTCTCTCTTCTTCGCATTATTAACTTATACATATAATTTTAATATTTAATGGTATAATTTCAATATTAATTTTTTCTATTAATTTTTACTATATTAAAAAAATTTCCTTTATAACTTATTTTTGGTTACTTATATTGTAAACTTTTTATATATTTATTTGTTAATCAATAAATAAATGAAAATTCATTGGTATCTATTTTTTGAAAAAATATATAAAAATATAATTATATTTTCATTCAAAGCTTTGTTGAGAAAATATGATAAAGAAAAATCTCTATGAAATTTCCATTGAATTTGAGGAATTAATAAATTTTCAAATATTGTAGAAAAATTTGCATCTTACTTTAGAAAATTTACACGAAAAAAATTATTTTAAAAAATTATACACGAAAAATCATTAAGAGATTTTTTTTTTGGTAGAATTTCATATTCAAGGATATAAAAAGTTATAGAAAATTGAATTTGTATAAATTTTGAATTAAAATTCATATTGATGACTTAAAATTATTAATAGTTGAAAATTAATTATTTTAAAGAATATAATAAAAATAGATACAATATTATCTAATATGCTCTTTTAAACCTATTTTGGTTATTAGTTAGTGTGTATTTACTTTATACAGTTTTTAATAAATTGTAATTAGTGATTAATGTATTTTGGAAATATATTTATTGTTTTTATAAGCTAATTTTCATTTAAAGATATATAGCATAATACTCTCTCTATATATATATAATTTAAAAAGGATTAAGAAAATGTAGAAAAAGAGGAAATATCTTATATATTGTAATAAAAACCTACAACACTTATTGTTCATGCTTATTTTTTAGTATAATAGTATTTCCTATTTTTGAATTTAATTTATGTTTGATTGATTCTAAGTTTCAACTGAAAATATTGTATTTTTCTATAGCTGTTTCAATTATCTATAGGTTTATAAATTAATCATATTTTTAAAACCCCGAAAATGATAATTAAGGCGTTAGTCTTGTAAACAAATAAATTAGAGTTTATTTGAATTATGTAGTAACACTATTTTTTTATATATTTTTTATTTTAAATTAATTACATTTTTATAATTTTCCATAGCTAATGTGTAAAATTAGCATTGTGCTTATTATAATATTTGAATTCTAACGGTTATTAAAAATAAATAAATTAAAATTTAATTATATTCAACACCACTAATTAGCACAACTATAATTTATTATAATTAATTGTAAATTAGAAGTTAAACACGAATATAGAATTAGAAAAACCAAAATTAACAATAATATATATAAAGATTAATACAAAGTCGTAGAAACAAACATGAAATAGGAAAATTTAGAGTCTCAGTATATGAAAATGGGTTAAAGAAATAAAAAAAATGAGGATTTAACGGTTAAAAATAAAATATATATTCAATTAACAATCGCTTTTATTAATATAATAATATTATTATACTAATAAAAGCGATGGTAAATTGAATGTATAATCCCCACCTAATTATCGAAGGATCGTCACAAGAAGAAATATTAGAGTGACGAAGAGAGAAAACTACGAAACCGAAAACCGACTCGTCAGGGAAAAAACATTCCCTAACGGAATGAGAAAAGGAACGAATAAGGAATTAGAAGTGTCTAATGAACATATAATGACTCCGCTACAAAATTAAATTACCGGAGGTCCACCGCAGTAGTCCTACTCTACCACCTACTAGATAAGCTGCCGGAAATCGGGGCCCATGTGTTGGTGGATCAAGTAATCTTCACCGTTCGATACGTCAAACAGCATGTTCTGATGATGATGATGGTGATGATGATTATGATGATGGTGCTGTAGGAACTGTTGTTGCTGGTGCTGCTGGGCCCGCACCATCTCCTTCTGCCTTCGCAGCTCCAGCACCTTGCGGTGCGAGTTCGAGTGCTTCGTCAGAACGAATGTTGGGCTCGCCGCCGGCCTGTACTCCGGTACCAGCCGTCCCGACTTGTACCTCACGCCGCACGCGTTACACAGCGTCTTTGGGCCCATAGGCCCCGTCCGCCACTGCGGTGTCTTGTCCGTCGCGCAATGCAGGCACCTGCGCCCGTCGCCGCCGCTTCCGTCCCCGCTGTCCTTCTTCCTCTGTGTCGCCTTTGCCGGTTTTTTTGGCACGACCGGCCCGGGAGGAGTGGGGACGGGAACCACCACCTCAGGGTCTGAAGACGACGACGTCGTCGGAGACAGCACGAGGAGGCGCGAGGTCCAGTTGCATGGAGGCCCGCGGGACCTTTTGCTACGGGCCTTGGCCGGAACCGACACTTCCGAATTGAATATGGGGTTGTTTCTAGTGGGCTCAGAGTTAATCCCGCTTCTTATGGGCTCGGAGTGGAACCGGCGGGCCTCTGACACGTCGTCGTTTTTGGCATTCATGCCTGATATCAGCTGCATCTTCTGCAGGTCCTCGCTCGAAAACGATTCCTCCACGAAATTCGAAAGCCATTCTAGCTCCGCTATGTCATCATACTGCTTTCAAATTTTCGATGACATAACCATTAGCTCCATGTTCTCCACCCTAAATTATTCATATTGCGTAATAATATAATAATATAATTTCTTAATTTTTCATTACATAGAATATACAATTAACTTCTATTGCAGGGTCGTTTTAGCTTGTGTAGCAGTTAATTGCTGCACTCATTTTGTTGATATTATAGCCACTTAATAAATTTCAATATGTTGAAAAAATTTGTAATAATTGAAAGAATCATTGCAAGAAAAGTAGTTGTTGGAACGTGAAATGTGGAAAATTCTGTTAAGCTTTTCCTTAAATGCATGTGTTTACACAAGTTAGCGATTTTAAGGGAAATAAAGATGGTGGAATTGAAATTCAGGCTCTGTGCGTTACCATGGGTTATGTTCTGAGGTTGTGAGATCATTGATTTTGAAATGGAGTAATAGCTAATATTGTAATAATAATAGTAGTAGTAATAGTAATAGTAATAATAATAATAATAATAATAATAATAATAATAATAATAATAATAATAATAATAATAATAATAATAATAATAATAATAATAATAATGTTACAACTTTATGATATAAGTAATATAATATTTAATACCGGTACGCATAGGTCACCGGAGAAATGGCCATCGGAGAGACTCCGGCTACCAATGTCGGGAATGGTATGGGGGTCGCAGCCGGAGAAGGAGGAGGAGTTGCAGCTGTCAACGGCGGTTACGGTGGAAGAGTCGGTGGAGTTGACGGGGAGAGAATCGAAAATGGAGTCGGCGATGACAGCATCGTCGTTGGAGAAATCCAAGAGGTCCTCAACGATGAAGTGGTCGGGGTTGTTGTTCTTGTTGGTGTCGAGGGTGAATTGTGGGAAAATTGGGGAAGAGTTGGGTGACTCCATGGCAAGAATGTAAGAAGAGGAGGTTTTTTTGTTTTGTGTTTTTATGAAGAAAATTTTTGAAGATGAGGAGGTGAGAAGAGAAGAGAAGAGAAGTGAAGAAAATTAGTGAGTGAGAAAGTATAGGAGTTCGAGGAAAAAAGTGAGAGAAGTTGTGGTTTTGAGTGGAGTCGCGGTGAGAGAGGAAAGGAGAGAGAAGAGGGTTTATTTGCGCTTGAAGGGGACAAGCGGCACTTAAATTAGATGACTTTTTTTCTCCCTTCTTTTCCATTTTTTTTAGCCTAAATATAAATCTCCTGCCACACAACTTCAAGTGAAATCAAAGCCTTACTCTTTTTATTTAATTAACTGTGATTTTTTTAATTATTTATTTACAATTTTATATTTTATTTTATTATTACAATATAATAGAGCAAATGGACTCAAAACTAACCATATCGAAGTGCTTTTCAATTATTTTGGCCATAAGACACTCACACCAACTTTAGCTTAAAGTAGAAGCAACTTAGACCATAACACACTTGAAGGGAGAAAATCAAGTGCACGTGATATTTGATGATGATACCAAGTGGTAAATGATGAAGAGATGTATGCACCAAGCAAGCTAATTTAGTTTATGATTTTGATTTGAAATATGAAAAATAAAAACCATTCAAATCATTTTTATTTCAAATGAAACAGGTTATTAATGTGTACAATCAATCCCTTAGGAAACGATCAAATAGGTTTTATTTGTTTTTTTAATCTTTGGTTTCTGGCTTCTTCTTTTTTTCAACAATTATGGTATTCCTATAACAAAAATGCTAGGAAGTAAGTTTATTGCAAGGACATTGTTACTAAAGAAGATTTGAAAGGAATGGTTGGTTGAATTATTTGATATTAATTAATAAAATGAAAAATATTTGGATGAAAAGTGAGAAAGTGAGAAGCGTGACGCTTGCAATTCGGTTTTCACTTTTCACCTTGCGTTGACAACTACAAATCATGAACGAGTCTGTTGTTAAAATGTTAGTGTTTTGGACAATTGCGGTTTGCTTTATAATTATCGTCATGACGATGATTATAAACATTTTAAAATTGTTATATGCATTTTTCAATAACGAATCACATAAAATCTTCGTTAATAAATTTTGTCATTTTATATTAGTATTAAATGATAATTTAACAATATTATAATAATTATTTTAATTAGGTTTGTTAGTATTGTTTTAAATATTATATCCCTATATATGTAGTGTAATTGTATAATTCAGTATACATATTTCTTTTGGTGTTCTCTCCATATTTAATTTTAGACTCATTTTTAGTGGTATCAAGAACTTTAAGATTTAAAAAGAAGAAGAATGATGATAGCTGGAACTGGGTTACATGACAACATGTCAATGCTTGACAGCAAGAACATCAATGAGTACGATAGTTGGTGTGTAAAGATGAATGTTATTTTTTTTTGTTTTCAAGAAGTCTTGAACATAGTTCTGAATGGATATAAGAGACTACCAGAGAACCCCTTCGAGGCACATCGTGTGACGTTACAAGAGGAAAAGAAACGTGATTACAAAGTTATGTTTTACCTTCATCAGTGTGTTGATGAAAGCAACTTTGAGAAGAAGAAATCGAACAATTTTAAATATGGTTAGAAGTATAATGAAAACCAAAGGCTTACCACATTCGTTTTTTACAAAAGCGGAACCGACAACTGTATATATTTTAAATCGATGTCCAATGAAGAGAGTAAAGGAGAAAACACCAAAGAAAGTATGGTATGGGAGAAATCCAAATATAAAAACACTTGAGAATATTTAGCTTGATTGCTTGGAAACATGTTCGAGATGAGAGGACTAAGAAACTCGATGATAAAAGCCAAAAGTTGATTTTCGTAGGATATCATGTAACTAGTGCATATAAGTTGTATGGTTCTATCAAGAAGAAGATCATTGATGTGACTGATTTTCAGCACATTTTAAGTAGTTAATAATGTTATATTATTGTTTATAATATGTTAATAAAGCTTAATTAACTATAATTTGTATTACTAGGCTTTAGAAGCCTTAACATAAAATTCTGCATAAAAATAATAAATTAGTCTGTATTTTATTATATACTGGTATTGACATTAGTTTACTATTTTATTTATCATTTTTTCTACAGAGCTTCTAAAATCATGATTTTTAAAGTATTGAAAACTAGACAAATTCAGATTTCCATAGGATCAAGAACCACTCAATTTGGTGCTAAATTGAATTTTATATAAATTATTAAAGAGAGGTTATGCGCACAGAGTCGGTCCAACGGGCATGCGTAAATAATTATCCTAAATTCATTAGACCGCCAACATTAGTAAAAATGGTGGCGTTTGAAATCTAACTTAACAAGCTTTCTAAAGAGACCAAAAGAGTTTAATTTGAAGAAGTATTGAAGAAACTGTAAGTGTTTGAATTACGCGGTACTGCACTGAAGCAAAAATAACGCGACTCTTCAACATCTCTCTCAAGTTATTGAATTATCTCCGGTTATGGGCCTTGTAACTTGTAATTGCACATTAGTTAAAGCTTATATTAGATTAACTTAATGTAGAAACAAGTAGTCGAAGTTCTAGAATTCAGAATCAATCAAAATCGCATTTTCTCTACACTGGTTTTCTCTCTCACGCTCAAGCTTCTCTCCATGGGTTTCTTCATTGCTTGCATCACACTCTCCATGTATGTGTTCCGTTTTCTTCACTGTTTTTCATGAGTTGGTTCTGGATCTTCATCTTCTACTCTTTCTATTGCTTTTCCTTTACTGAATTCATGAATTAGATTAGGTTTTTACCGAACAAAATCTGTGAAATTGAATCGCATGTGACAAATTATTCTAGACTTGTGTTCTTGACTTGGTTTAGCTTGTGGATGTCTCTCGGTTGAGGATTAAAGTTTGCAATCACTTTGTTGAACTGTATGGTGAATGCTTAATTGATTAATTAGATTTTCACAGTGTAAAAAACGCAGTAGTCTTGCAATCTTGCTTACATCGAATCATGTTCATACACTACAAGAAAATCGCGTATTACCGACGGATATTTACCGACGGAATTGTAGCCATCGGAAAATAATCATTACCGACGGAAATTACCGACGGATATAAAATATTTGTGAAATTTGATGTTACCGACGGATATATCCGTCGGTAAAATAATAACTAGTTACCGACGGATATATCCGTCGATAAATCCGTCGGTAATTTATAGATGAATTTACCGACGGATATATCCGTCGGTAAATCCGTCGATAAATTAACAAGTAATTATCGACGGATATATCCGTCGGTAAATTCATATGTAAATTAAAAATTATTTACCGAACGGATAAATCGTCGGTAAAATTATATAATATAATTTAATTATTCACTAATTAAAAAATAAAATATTTTTTATTTAATAATTTAATTTAATCATAATTAGATTAATTTATAATAATTTATTAAATTAAGTAATTTTAAAAATAAATATTTAATTATATATAAATATATATAATATATATATATATATATATATATATAAATATATAAAAATATAAAAATATATAAAAATATATAAATATATAATTATAAAATATAAAAATATATAAATATATATAAATATAAAATATAAAATATATAAATATATAAATATATATATAAATATAAAAATATATATAAATATATATAAATATATATAAATATATATAAATATATAAAAATATATAAAAATATATAAAATATATATATATATATATATATATATATATATAAATATATATAAATGTATATAAATATATATAAATATATATAAATATATATAAATATATAAAAATATATAAAAATATATAAAAATATATAAAAATATATATAAATATATATATATAAATATATATAAATATATATATAAATGTATATAAATATATATATAAATGTATATAAATATATATAAATATATATAAATATATATAAATATATAAAAAAATATATATAAATGTATATAAATATATATAAATATATATAAATATATATAAATATATATAAATATATATAAATATATATAAATATATATAAATGTATTTATATATTTGTATATAAATATAATTTATTTGTAAATTGTTATCAAGAAATTCTAGTAGCTTAGTGGTTGGAGTATCGACTTCGACTCTAAGGTACTGGGTTCAAATCCTGCCAATGACATTTCTCTTAATCTGACAATAATTCAAAGTTATAAAAATATAATATGGAGTAATAATTGAAATAATTAATAATAAATAATAAGAATATAAGGGGGAGGGGTTCTATAAAAAAATAATGTTATAAATAAGTAAAATATTTAATAATTAATAAAATTATTACCGACGGATTTTTGTTATTACTGACGGATTTTGACCGTCTGTAATTTTAATATTTCTTGTAGTGATAGTTCTTGTTCTTGCTTTCTTTAATTTTCTGCATTTTACTGCTTTGACTTTACTCGTTTTGATGTTTTAATTGCTTTACAGTCATGGCGGTTAGGTTTTATTGCTTTGATTACTTGCTTTAATCTCTGTAGAAGCTTAGTTTTAGGTTTAGATAGATTTTACTACACTGCTTTAGGTTCTGTCATAGATTAGCATAAGATTAGAATAGTTTAAGTGTAGCTAGGTTCTCATTTTAATTTTTTGCACTGCAAATCCCCCTAGAAAATTGAAAAACTCATAAATATACATTACTGTACTCATTCCAGTACTTTCAAATCATATTTACCACTGTTTTGAACATTTTGACCGAAGTGACCACTGTCACTCGGTCAGGTTTTTAGCCACGCGCACCAAAACACTCTCACATGGTCATCTCACATTTTTAAAACTCAAAATACAAAACTAATTGCATTTCCCTCAGTCAATCATACATTTTCTACACTGCATTTGATTCTTGACCGAGACATCTCTTCATATTTGCATTTTGATCGAGACCTTTTCATTTTGTTGATGTTCTGACCACTTTTCTGACCACCAGTACTATTCACTACGGTCATTTAAAATAATTATATTTCACTCGGTCATTCATATATTTTACACCTTGTATTTGATTCTTGACCGAGAAATTGTTTTTACATTTCATTCTGACCGAGAGTTCATATTCTGACCAAGTCTGGTTAACATTTCTGACCATGGTTACTGTTCATCGTGGTCAGATTTATGAATTTCGTTTAACTTCATTCATTTGCATTGTTTTTCATTTCTATTTACATTCTTATAGGTCAATCATATATTTTGTTCACTAATTTCCATTTTTGACCGAGAAAACTCATTAGTTTTTGCATGTTGACCGAGAGCACAAATTTCTAACCGTGATTCCTGACTATTATTACTGTTCATTGCGGTCAGATTTTCGAAACTAACTGTAGTTACTGTTCATCACGGTAAGATTTGTGATTTTGGGTCAGATTTAAAATTTTACATTGTTTTTGTTATTCTGCATATTTTTAGCCATTTTTGCATTCTGCAGTATTTTCATTAACTGCATATTAGGATTTAACCTCATTTTAGTTTAGTCTAAGATTGTAAATTTTATTTTTAGTTTAATTCCCCATTGAATCATTCATAACTCAATCATATACTCTTATTACTTCCTCGGATTGATATTCTGGTTTCCATTGTACTGCATTATTACTATTTTAGGGGAACTTATTTGCAAGTGTTGAAACTGTGACAAAAATCCTTACTTTGCAATCATCATCAGTAGAGATGTAGTTGTAGATGAGAAAAATTGTTGGAAATGGTATTCAATGGTGGAAAATCGAAGTATTAGCTTTAATGACTCAGGTAATACAAAAATCAAAGGTAAAGATAAATCGACTTCTAGTATCGAAGGAGGTGAAAATCGATCGATATTAGAAATCGAAGAAGACAGAAATGCTAAATTTTTAGGAAGTAAGTTTATTGTAAGAACATTGTTGCTAACAAAGATTTGAAAGGAGTGGTTGGTTGAATTATTTGATATTAATTAATAAAATGAATAATATTTGGATGAAAAGTGAGGAAGTGAGAAATGTGTCGCTTCCAATTCGGTTATCACTTTTCACCTTGTGTAGACAACTACGAATCATGAATGAGTTTGCTGTTGAAATGCTAGTGTTTTGGACATGACAATTTACTTATAATTATGTCGTATCTCAAATATGATGATGATTATAAAATATTATGGTTAAAAAGTTTGAAATAATTTTAAAATTGTTATTATGCATTTTTCAACCATGATTCACGTAAAATCTTCATTAATGAATGTCAATCTTTTGTCTATTTTATACTAGTTAGTATTAGATGATGATTCAACAATAGTGTTATAATGATTATTTTAGTTAGGTTTTTTAGCTTAACAAATGTCAGTGATTGTTCTAAATATTGTGTCCTTATAGTATTTTTGTAGTGTAATTGTATAATTCAGTATACATCTTTCTCTTGATATTCTCTCCATACTTGTTTTTAGACCCCTTTCTAGTGGTATCAAGAGCTTCAAGATCCGGAAAGAAGAAGAATGGCAATGGCAAGGACTGAGTTGTATGACAACATGTCAATGCTTGATAGTAAGAACCTGAATAGTACGATAGTTGGTGTGTGAAGATGAATGTCATTTTTTGTTTTCAAGAAGTCTTGGACATAGTTCTGAATGGATATGAGGGACTACCAGAGAACCCCACCGAGGTACATCGTGCGACGTTTCAAGAGGAAAAGAAACGTGATTGCAAAGCTATGTTCTACATTCATCAGTGTGTTGATGAAAACAACTTTCAGAAGATTCCGTTGGCAAATTCAACGAAAAAAGCATGAGATATACTGATACATAATTACGCAGGTGGAGAGAGGTTGAAGGTGGTGCAACTTCAAACATTGCATCGTCAGTATAAGTTGTTACAAATGGAGACACAAGAAACCATCAAAGAATATTTTGCGAAATTGTTGTCGATCACAAACTTGATAAAGTTTTGTGGTGAGCTTGAAAGAACGAGCAGTGGTGGAGAAGGTATTGGGAACCCTCGATGCTAGGTTTGACATAATTTCTATAACTATCGAAGAATATAAGAATCTCGATTTATTGAAACTTGATGAACTATAGGGATCATTGGAGGCTCACGAACAATGGTTACGTGAGAGAGCAGAAGAAAAGTCTAATACATGATAAGCGTGGTTGACGAAACAAAACTATAAGAATGAAGGAAATCGAGAAAAATCAATCAAGAGAGGTCGACAAAAAGGAAGAGGTAGAAACAATGATGGGAAAGGTAAAAACTCACAATGGAAAGGTGGTCGATCATGCTCTGGTGTGAGTAAAAAGAATGTAGAGTGTTATAATTATTACAAGTATGACCATTATGTTATTGATTGTTGGAGCAAAGAAGAAGAAGTGAATGTTGCACAAAAGGAAGACTCGGAGGATGAAGCTCTTGTTAGAAATGTAGGATGAGATCAAGAGGGGGGTGAATTGATCTTTGAAAGATTTTCACACTTTTAAAAAATACAGATTATCTATTTCAAAGATTATGAATTCAGATCAAGTTTTGAATCAAGAAAATCAAGCAATTCTATGTAAGATATAAGCAGAATAAAAGAGAGTAAAGGTTTAAAGAATGACACACAAGATTTATACTGGTTCACCTAAACCACAAGACTACATCTAGTTCTCAACCAAATTCCAGTTGAGTTCCACTAAGATTGATTATGTTTCTGATTACAAAACCGAATCACAAAACACACAATCCACACTAAGAACCAAATTCCAGTTCTTGCACCAAACCTTCACCGAAGTTCCAGTTCTTGAACCAACCTGCAGTCAAATTCCAGCTACAGAACTAGTGTCCAACACTTATAGACACCTACAATAGAGTAAAGAATTAAAAAGAAACAAAGAGAAGAAACTAGAACAATCAAACTCGGATTATGCAGCTATTGCAGAATGAGTTTCTTCTCATGTAAGAAAGTAAAAATACCTCAAGAAAGAACTTTGAAAAACTTCACAAAAGTACCGCGTTTCTTTCTTGAAAAACTTCTCTAATGATTTCGTGATTGATTACTCAAAGATATATTTTTAAAATGTTGAAGCAATCCTATTTATATAGAGTTATTTTTCTACTATTGGTTTAATTAATCGGTTAAAACTTTCTTTTAATCGATTGTTAAATCTTGATTAATCGATTAATTCTTCTTTTAATCGGTTAAAATGTGTTTAATCATTTTGCAGATTTATTTTAACTGATGAGACGACTTTTTAATCGATTAAAACAGTTAAACAAAAATTCTCTAAGTTGTTTTAATCGATTAATTCGTGTTTTAATCGATTTTAATTCTGCCAAACATTTTCTCAAAACTTCATAAGTGATTTTAACTGAAGTAATCGATTAAAACATTTGACAAAAATTTCCTTAAGTTGTTTTAATCGATTAATTCGATGCTATATCGATTAAAATTCTAGCAGAACATTTTTCCTAACTTCTCAAGTGATTTTAATCGATTAAATCAAAGTTATATCAGTTAAAATACTAACAGAATACTTTTCAAAACATTTCAAGTGGTTTTAATCGATTAATTCGAAGTTACATCAATTAAAATACTGACAAAACATTTTTCCATACTTCTTTAATGAAAATAATCGATTAATTCGAATGTGCATCGATTAAAATAACTCTAGTGTATGTTTTAAATGGTTTTAATCGATTATTTCGAAAAAATATCAGTTAAAACTCTGTAATGAATGTTCCTAGGTCATTTTAATCAATTAAGCTTAAAGTGTATTAGTTAAATCTAATCCTTAAGATCATATTAATCGATTAATTCAGTTTTTAACATATTAAAATGTTTAGAGGCATTTCCAAATTCTTCCAAAATGAATAATCCTCATGTAGTAGAGAGATATGAATGATTATACCTATTGATATTGATGCTGACTCACTAATCACTCTACCTTTTAACCCAAGTAGCCTTTGACTTGATCAAATCATTAAGATCTTTAATCTATCATATGGTTTAATAAGATTTTCATCACTTCCAGTCTCCCCCTATTTGATGAAGACAAATACCTCTTTTGAATCTCTTTGAAAGATCTTGATCTGCAAAAGAAATCACTTGAATATACAGATTAGTGAGTATTCAATATAAATTTCTCCCCCTTCGACTTCATCAAAAATAGGGAGAGAAGGTATAAAACAGATGCAAACATGTAGAACTCACAATATATGTAGGTAGGAAACAAAAGAAAGCTAAAATTTATTATTCTCTCAGGAACAAGTAAAGTTGATTCAATTTTATCTTCCTTAACACGTTTGTGGTGAACGCAATAGATACGTGTAAAGATAAGGGAATCTTGATTTAGTAGCATGTTACAAAGACAACCATTAACTAAAGCCTTTACTTTGAATTTTAGAATAATAATCGATTAAAAACAGAGCAGAATCGATTAAATTTGAACTTTTTAATGATTTTAATTGATACAAATTATGTTTTAATCGATTAAAATAGGAATAACAACAGTATATCAAAGATATGAGAACTTTTAATCGATTAAATCGAGAATTAATCGATTAAATTAGTACGAACAGACTCATTATAAATGAAATTAATCGATTAAAGCTATTTTATATCAATTAAAACATTCAGAAAAATTGAATTTATGTAATGTTTGATGCACTTGGATTCTCTAATTCATTTCTTAAACACTCATGAGCAAGAAGTTTTATGATTTAGTTTGCTTATTGTTTCAGTTCTAATGAAAAGATTTTCATGATCCTTAAAGTCAAGTTAATCATGCCAAAAAAAATTATACAGATGAATATAGATAGAACAAGATTTAAAAAAAAATCCCATAATAACATAATGTAACAACTCAGTTAGTGAATTTAATTGATGTAAATCACTTTTAATCGATACAGTCCCACAACCTAGAGCTTTTAATCAATTAATTCGCAAAATAATCGATTAAAAACAAGACATATGGCCTATGTGGTCTTCTTTGTAAATAATTTTAATCGATTAAAGTTCGAAATAATCGATTAAAATAGTACGAATTATTTATGTGAACATGTCTGTAAATGAATTTAATTGATTAAAAATATTTTATATCAACTAAAAACTACTAGAATGTGTGATCTATTAATTGTTTGGTCTATCTACGATTTCTAATTTATTTCTAAAACATCTGCATTATATTAAAGGTAGTTCAAGGAGTGTTTCTGGTCAAAGACCAGTTAATATTACAGACCAAATATAAAAAAAAAACAGTAAATAACAGAGACAAAAAAAACTTGTGATAGAAAAAGACCCTTTTATATGAAAATTAATCATCCCAGTTTCCTTGATTGAGTTGCATGTCCTCCATCTTGGTGTACAGATCAGCAATTTGGTTTCCAAGGTTGGAGAATTGCGTGTTGGTCTGCTGGAAGTGCTGATAGGTCATTTGCATATGCTTTCTGTGGTTCTCTTGTAGTGAAGCCATCTGGGAAAGCATTGTTTGTTCAAACAGTGAGAGTGGAGTTCCACAATCAGGTTATTCAATGAATGATATGATCTCCATGTTTTCATAGGTTGTTCAGTTGATTGGGGAACCTCAGCGGCTGGAGAAGAAGGAATTTCAGCTTGTTCTGGTTCATCTTCATCCTCATCTTCATCTTCGGACATTCCAGCTTCAGCTTTTGAGATCCATTCCCCATCAATCTTGATGAACCCCATCTTTTGCAGAGTTGAGTCATCAACTTCATTGGATGCCTTTGGAGTCTCCACGTATTCTCCTATAAGATCCACTACAAAATACCTAAAAAATTGATTAATTAACATATCATATGATAATTTGTAATCAGCCAGCCTTTTTGCTTTAATCATGTGATCCTTGATGACATAAATCCAATTGACACAGATATTGTTTGTAATACAGTACATGAGTGTCAAATCCCCTTCATTTAGTAAGGCATGAATGCTCCCCCTTGACGTGAGCATCCAAGCAATAATGAAGGCAAGAATTTTCTGTTCAATCCTCATTTTTCCAGCATTGAGGATCCTCACTGAGTCATTGTGGTCTTTGAGGCAAGTGAAATTTTTTTTTTATTGAAGTCTGGTAATTCTACAATGTTTCCTCTGGACACCTTGACACCAATATCACGAAGTCCAACCACTTGTTCCCATACTTCAGGAGTAATCACCATGTTGACTCCTTTGACTTGTGATTTAATAGTGGAACCACTTACAGTGAGTTTGCCATAGAAGACCTTTATAAGGTCAAGTTGAATGTTGCCTATGTACTCCAAGAAGGTTTTCAATTTTTGGCTCTTCAGTTGTCTTCTCAGTGGAGTAAAGTCTTCTTCATCCAGCCATGCAAACCGTATGTATTTATGAATCACAAGCTATTTTTGGCTAAAATGAGTGATGAAATTATTCATCTTCTCTACATCACCATTAAACCAATTTTCAAGGTGACCGACCCCCTTGATTTTCAGCAACTGAGGAGGATTCCCCCTTTTACCTTTTTCTACTGGATTTTGATCTTTTAAACATTGGTTCAGCAGAAATTTGAGAAATGAATTTGGTTAAGAGAAATATGAGAACACGAAGGAGAGAAGAACTGAAAATAAGTCAAGTATGCTGAACCTAGTTTCTTTTCACTAATGAATAGAGATCGGATTTCAAATTTTTGAAGTTCGAATCTCAGACCTGCTATGTTTTCAGCTTTAATTGAATGTGTTCCTTGACTGAAGGCAGAGGCACTTGCTTTGGGCAGTATGTACATCAACTAATTTGTTCTTTGGATAGATATTAACTTGGTCAAACAATATAGTAAATGCTTTTTATAGATATTATTGATAAACACGAATCTTGAAAAATCAATTTTTGATTTGTTGACAATTCTTCAATTAAACCATAATAAAGCCATTTCCAAGAATAAATTAATCGAATAATCATTAGATTTATCCATTATTTTGACTGGAATCGTAGGTCAAAAATAACAACAGTGTAATAATCGATTAAAATAGAAAAGAATCGATTATTTTTGTACTGAATATGGTTAATGAAATAACAACAAAATTTTAATCGATTAAAACGAAAAAAATCGATTAATTTTAATAATTTAATGATTTTAATTGATGTAAATCATCTTTAATCGATTAAACACGAGAGATGGTAAATCCCGAGAACATTTTAATCGATTAATTCGCAGGATAATCGATTAAAACAGTAGGGACACCTTTTCAAAATATTTTGTTAATGAATTTAATCAATTATTTTGAAAAACTAATAAATTAAAACATAAACATTATTGTTGTTTTCAATATTTAAATCGATTAAAATTGTTTTGTATTAGTTAAAATAGATCATAGCATGATTTTTTTCCTTGTTTCTTATATCCTTTATACAAATTTCTTGTTTATGTACCAAGAGATCTTCAAATTATTGTTATAAACTTTTTTAAGTGATTTTAACTGATAACAATATGTTTCAATCGATTAAAACACTTTGGAAAAAGTTCACTTAGTTATTTTAATCGATTGAAACGCATTTTAATCAATTATAATTCTGCCAAAAGATTTCATAAAACTTTCTAAGTTATTTTAACTGATAGCAAGTTTGTTTTAATCGATTAAAACATTCGGAAAAACCTCTTAGTTGTTTTAATCGATTATTTCGCATTTGTATCGATTAAAATACTAACAGAACAACTTTCAAAACACTTCAAGTTATTTCAATCGATTATTTCGAGTTTGTATCGATTAAAATTCTGCCAGAACACTTTTCAAAATATTCTAAGTCATTTTAATCGATTATATCAATTCTATATCAGTTAAAATACTGGCAGAAGTTTTTCAAAAATCCTTCTAATGAAAACAATCGATTATTTCGAAAACATATCAGTTAAAAACCTGTTACAAAAGTGTTAAGAACATTTTAGTTGATAAAGCTTATATACTATTAGTTAAAATAGTTAATTAAAAACCTTTTAACAAAATACTTTGTTTTTAATCGTTTAAACATTTTTTAGAGGCATTTGCAAAATCTTTTAAATGAAGAAACCTCATGCAGCAGAGAGATAAAAATGATTATACCTAAGCAGAGATGCAGACTCACTAATCCCACTACTCTTTTATCTAAGTGACCTTTGACTGCCACAAAGTAGCCTTTGACTTCATTTTTTACTTCATCAAATCAACAAGATCTTTGCCAAAGTAATTCAATAAGATCTTCATCACTTTCAGTCTCCCCCTATTTTATGAAGACAAACACCTCTTTGACTAATAACTCTACAGAAGAAGTCACTTGAATATATAGATTAGTGAGTATTCAAAAATTAATCATTTTCCCATTTCTCCCCCTATATTGCTACTCCCCCTAAATAAAGAAAATCAATATTATTTCTCCCCCTTTTGACTTCATCAAAAATAGGGAACAGAGGAACAAAACCAAGCATGATATGTATCAGTTTTTTTTTTAAACAGTAAAAGATTTGAACAAGATACCTTACTCATGTAAAGACCAATCAAAGTTGATTCAAACTTATCTTCATTAACACGTTTGTAATGAATACAATTAACACGTGAAAAGATAAGGGAACCATGCTTTAGTAGCATTTTACAAGAACAACCATTAACTAAAGAATTTAATTTTTCTTTCCAGAGTAATAATCGATTAAAAACAGGACGTAATCGATTAAAATGATCTTGTTACTAGTTTTAATCGATTAAAATAATGTTTTAATCAATTAAAATAATGATGAATTTCGAAAGTTTGAAACATAAGTTGATTTAATCGATTAATTCAACATTTAATCGATTAAAACAGTAAGAAAAATGTTGTATAAGTGTTTTTAATCGATTTAAAACTTGTTTTTATCGATTAAAACAACCAGTTTTGAAAAACTAAGTAATGTTTGATGCATCTAACTAGATTGAGTAAGTTTTAACCAATAGATCCATCAAAATCAGAATAGTATCTTATCTAGCTGATTTAACTGATATAAACTAGTTTTAGTTGATACAAATACATGATACACAGATTTTAATCGATTGATACGCTAATTAATCGATTATTTTGATACGAATTTCCTATGTAAGTGTTTCTTTTAATCGATTTAATCGTTTAAATCAATTTTGTATCAGCTAAAATTATCAGAGATTTATGTTTAATTCTATCTAGGCTCTCTTAATTCAACTTAAAACCTTCATCATATTAAGCAAAGTTAAAAAGATTGTTCCTGGTTTACAACCAGTTAATATTACAGTCCATAAAAGAAAATTAGCAGCAAAAGAAATAGGACATAAAGACAAGGAAAAAGGTTATGAAAGGAAGGGACACTTGTTAACAAGACTCAATCATCCCAATTCCCTTGATTGAGCTGCATATCTTCCAGTTTGGTGTAGATATCAGCAATCTGGTTTCCAAGGTTTGTGAACTGAGTGTTGGTCTGCTGAAAGTGTTGATAGGTCATTTGCATATGCTTCCTTTGATTTTCCTGCACTATGGCCATTTGAGAAAGCATGGACCTTTCAAATTGAGACAGAGGAGTCCCACGGTCAGGTTATTCCATGTAGGGAATTATCTCCATGTTCTCATATGATGCCTCCCCACCAGTGGATTGAGGAACCTCTGCAGCAGCTGGAGAGGAAGGAATTTGACCTTGCTCATCTTCTTCTTCATCTTCTTCCTCATCTTCAGACATCCCAGCCTCAACTTTAGAGATCCACTCATCATCAATTTTAATAAACCCCATTTTCCGTAAAGTTGGGTCATCAATCTCATTAGATGCTTTCGGAGTTTCCACATACTCCCCTTCTAAATCTACTGCAAAATGTCTAAAAAATTTGTTGATTAACAAAGCATAAGGCAATTTATAATCAGCAAGCCTCTTGGCTTTTACCATGTGATCTTTAATAACATAGACCCAGTTAACACGAATCCTATTTTCAATGCAATACATGAGAGCTAAATCACCCTCATTGAGTATAGCATGATTACTCCCCCTTGGAGTAAGCATCCATGCAATAATGAAGGCAAGAATTCTTGATTCAAGCCTCATCTTCCCAGCATTGAAAATTCTTACCGAATCACCTTGATCTTTGAGACAGGTACGAAAAAAATTGAATTTTGTTAAACTCAGGCAATTCAACAATATTACCTCTAGAGACTTTTACACCAACATCTTTGAGACCAGCAACTTCATCCCAAATATCAGGAGTAATGACCATATTAACTCCTTTTACCTGAGATCTTAATGTGGAACCACTGACAGTGAGATTTGCATAAAACACTCTTACCAAATCTGGTTGAATGTTGCCAGTATATTCCAGAAAATTCTTCAGTTTTCTTCTTAACGAAGTAAACCCTTCTTCATCCAGCCAAACAAACCTTATGAATTTGGGAATTACGAGTTGCTTTTGACTGAAATGAGTGATGAAATTATTCATCTTTTCTATATCACCATTGAACCAATTTTCAAGATGACCTCCTTGATTTCCAGCAGAGGAAGACTCTCTCTTTTGTTTCTTCCTTGATTTTGATCTTTTGAACATGTTTGTAGTAAAGATTCGAGAGGAGATTTTGAAAATATGAAAACAGAAGAAAGATGATAAGTTGAGAAATGGTTGGGTAAGTACATAACCTAGTTTGATGAAGATCGGATTTCAAATTTTTGAAATCCAAAGAGACAGAACTGCAACGTTTCAGCTTTAAATGCAATTGTCCCCTTGACCAAAGACAGAGGCCCAGGTTTCTGGACGATGGGTACATCAGCTATTTTGTTCTTTGATAAATTTTTGACTTGGTCAACAGATGTAATAAATGTATTATGCAGATTTTGATTAAAAAAAACTTGGATTTTTTTTACTCTGATTTGCTGACCAATTTTCAATTGGATGTTGTAAAAATAATTTTCAGGAACAAATTAATCGATTAATCAACAAATTAACCTATTAATTTGATCTTTAATATTAGGTTTGCAAATGCAACAGTGAAATAATCGATTAATTCATAACAAAATCGATTAATTTTGTACTGGAAGAATTCAATAATGTGATAACAGAATTTTAATCGATTAAAATGAAGAAGAATCGATTAAATTTGACACCTTAGTGATTTTAGCTGATATAAATCCTTTTTAATCGATTAAAACAACTAGAATAAATTCCTGAGAATATTTTAATCGATTGATTCGTATTTCAATCGATTAAAATTGTACGGATTGCTTTTCTGGTATTCTCTGCAAGTGATTTTAATCAATTAAAACTATTTTATATCAATTAAAACATTCAGTTTATGAAACCATAACCAAATTTGCTATTTTGAACACCAATGGACTTCTAGATTTTGTTCCTGCAAAACAGATTTAGCATAATTTTGGTACCCTTTTTATAATCACTGGGTCCAATCAGGTTATTCGAAATGAATTTTTGGGAATCCACTTCATTCTACCTCTAGGAATAGCATACTTCTTAATTCTACAATATTTCACAGAATGACCTTTTTTCATGCAGTAAAAACATTTAATCACAGATGATGAGTATGATTTCCTGTTTACATTTGTTTTTCTGAATTTCATGCTAGATGTAAATCCAATGCCAGATTTGTCAAAAATAAGTTTTTGTGACCCAAGAAGAACATCAAGACTAGCTTGACCTTGTGTAAACTTTGAAACAATTTGTGATAAAAAATCAATATTCTTTTGTAATTCTGAACAATTATTACATGGTTTATTACATACACAATCAGAATTATCATGGATTAATTTTAAAAAGTCAAGATCAGTTTCATCTTCAAGAATTTTCTTTTCAAGAGAATCTACTCTATTTACTAACCAATTAATCATGCCTTTTAGCCTATCATTTTCTTTTTGCAGTTTCTTAGTTTCTTCATGCATTTCATTAAATGCTTCTTGTAATGAATTATAATTCTCCAAATTTGAAGAAGAGTTAGAACTTACACTGCTAGTTTGATGATTTTGATTTGCCATTAGACACAAGTTAGCTTCTTCATTATCAGAATTTTTTGTTGATGAAGTATCATTATCATCCCATGCTACATATGCTCTTCTTTTGACTTTTTCCTCTTTCTTATCATTGTATTTGTTCTTTTCTGGGCACTCCATTCTTACATGACCCTACTTACCACAGCCATAACATTTATAGTTAAAAGAATCAGATTTTTTCTCATACCTTTTGTGTTTTTCTTTATCTTGAATCTTTTTCTTGAGAAATTTGTTGAACTTTCTGACAAGCAGTCCAAGATTTTCACTTTCCTCCTCTAATTCTTGACTTCTTTCTTCAACCTTGAGTGCTATACTTCTACCTTTTTTTCTCAGAGACTTCTTGCTCATTGAATCTGTTAATTTCCATTTCATGTTCTTTGAGTTTGCCAAACAAGGAAGCTGTTGTCATGATGGATAAGTCTTTTGATTCTGAGATTGTTGTGACCTTAGGTTGCCATGACCTGTCAAGACATTTCAGAACTTTAATATTTAATTTTACCTAAGCCCATTAGATGATTGATGATATGAGTGAAGCGCTTCTGTACAACTGCAATACTTTCTCCAGTTTGCATTTTAAACAACTCATATTCTCTTATGAGAGTATGTTTTCTGGCTCTCTTTACATCAGTTGTTCCCTCATGAGTAACCTCAAGAACTTCCCACACTTCCTTGGCAGATTTGCATTGGGAGACCCTGAAAAACTCATCCATATTTAGTGCGAAGTAATTATGTTTTTAGCGAGTACAATCACTTTGAACTTTTTTCTTTTCTTCATCATTTAAACTAGACCATTCTTTTTACGTAATTAATGGACCATTAGCAATTACATCCCAAACATTCCTATCAATAGATTCAATAAATATCTTCATCCTAATCTTCCAAAATGGATAATCTGTTCCACAAAACAGTGGAGGTCTATTAATAGAAGCTCCCTCAGAAAAAAGTAATTTGTTTTCAGCCATTAAATATTTGGACCGAAAGCCTTGAGTATTTTTCAAGACCCTTGCTCTGATACCAATTGTTAGAAATGTAGGCTGAGATCAAGAGGGGGGGTGAATTGATCTTTGAAAGATTTTCGCAATTTACAGATTATCTATTTCAAAGATTAAGAATTCTGACCAGTTCTTGAATCACAAACAACAAGCAATCAAAATAAAGGTAGTGACAGAATTAAAAGAGAGAAAGGTTTAGAAAGATACAACCAAGATTTATACTGGTTCACCCAATCCCAGGGCTACATCTAGTTTCCAGCCAAATTCCAGCTGGGTTCCACTAGATTGAACGTTTTACAGATTACAACTTTAATCTCACACTCAATCTACCACAAGAACCAAAATTCCAGTTCCTGCACCTAAACCTTCACCAAGAACCAAATTCCAGTTCTTGACCAACCCTGCAGCCAAATTCCAGCTACAGAAACCAGTGCCCACAATTCCAGGCAACCACAATACAGTAAAGAAAGTAAAGAAATAAAGAGAAGAAATTAGAACGCTCAAACCAGATTTATGCAACTCTGTAGTATGAGTTTCTTCTCCAAAAGAATGCAAATTTTGCCTCAAGAAAGAACTTATATGAACTTCACAAAACTAGCGCAATTCTCTCTTGAAAGTAGCACTTATGATTGCTTGATTGATTGCTAAAAGATGTGTTTAAAAAAGTTCAAGCAACTCTATTTATATAGAAGATTTTCTGTTAGAATCGCGCAGCGGAATGTTCGCGTGGTCGGACAAAAACCAAGAGGGGGGGTGAATTGGTTTCTTAATAAAAATTAGGTTTTCAAAATTTTCCCCAAATTTTACCGATTAAAAACTGCGTAAATGTAAATAGAGAAGAGTAGAGAAGATTACACAGTAGGTTTATACTGGTTCGGGTCAAAAGACCCTACGTCCAGTTGCTAATCACTCAAAAGAGGATTAACGCTGTCACTAAGAACAAATTGTTACAAACAGATTACAATGAAAAAGATAAAGTTAAAGATAACACCTCTCTTGAAACCCACAAGAGATGAAGAACAGCTTTCCCTAGAGACGGCACAACACACAATCCACTAAGAACTCCACTTAGTGATTCTTATCGCTTCTAGCCTCACACCAGGTTCCAAAAGCCCCCTTTCCTTGCAACAAACAGTTCTCCGGCACTCACAGGCACTTAACTTTTGTATGGAAAGAGTTGTTCATCTTTTCTCGAGTGCCAAAGCAGAGTTTAAGTAGGGAAATTAGGGTTTAGGAATTGGGGATTTCGAAACTAGGGTTCTTGGTAATTGGGTTTTCGAAAATAGGGTTAATTTGAAATTTAAAATGAAAAACAGACTGAAATAATCGATTATTTGGAGTGATAATCGATTAAAACAGAGCCAAATACGTCAGAACCCAAACCTCTCTGGAATAATCGATTATTTGGTGAAATAATCGATTATCTGTACGGAACAGTACAAAACAATCGATTATTTTGCTGTTTTAATCGATTAAAACAGTGAGTTTGTATAGAAAGTGTTTTCTCACTGTTTTAATCGATTATTTACCTATATAATCGATTAAAGCCGAGCCTAAATGATAAATTTGAGCTTTTTGAAGCTTCTAAGTTACAGACTATGTACCGGCTATCTTAGACTCTAAAAATACAGACTCAATCTTAAATAAAACAGAGTTATTACAATACAATTATCACCAATCTTCAATCTTCAATATTCTAAGTCTTTAGTTCTTGGATCATCATCAAAATCCATTCTTCATATTCATTAAGTGCAACATCAAGTCCTTGAATTGTCAACAATCTCCCCCTTTTTGATGATGATCAAAATTTTCTTTTAAAGCCCTTTGTAATAACCTGTTTTATCTGTCATACTAACAAACACATTAAACATACCAGATAAAATTTAAAATTGAATCATAGGCTTTAAATTTTTCTCCCCTATTTTGATTATAATCAAAAAGAACTCTGCAACATCAATCATAAGAGCTCCCCCTCAAAATATGCATAAGTTAGAGAAAGCTCCCCCTCAATCATAGCATGAAAGAAACATCAAATTTTATTTCACAATCATTCAACCATTACAACATCAAGACAATAACAAAAGAAAATACATTGATTCTCTCTATATCGAGACAGTTTTAATCGATTATTTCAAGCAAATAATCGATTATCAGAGGCATTTAATCGATTATATCACGAAATAATCGATTATTCCAGAGGAGAATACCCTGTTTTGGACGTTTTGAGAAAAAATAATCGATTATTACTTCCAGTAATCGATTATTCCAGAGGCTATATCAAGTTTTTAAGGTTTTTACACATTATAACCTATGAATATCCTACAACACGAATTTTAACATAACAACCATCCAAAAACAGTCAAATTAAGCAGAATTTAAGCTATTTCTAATATCCCTAAGTCTCTTCTAAGATCATAGAATCTATCCTTGGGTAGAGGCTTAGTAAATATATCTGTTAATTGACGTTTAGTGTCTACATACTCTATTTTGCAGTTTCCTTTGCTAATATGATCTCTTAAAAAATGATGTCTAATCTCAATATGTTTAGTCCTAGAGTGCATTACTGGATTCTTAGTTAGATTGATTGCACTCGTATTATCACACATTAATGGAATGTCATTTAAATATATGCTATAATCCTCTAATTGTTGTTTCATCCACAGAATTTGAGCACAACAACTACCAGCTGCAATATATTCAGCTTCAGTGGTAGATAAAGCTACACATGCTTGTTTCTTAGAATGCCATGATATTAAGGATGAACCTAACAAATGACATGTCCCACTAGTGCTTTTCCTATCAATTTTACATCCACCATAATCAGCATCAGAATATCCTAATAAACTAATACAAGCATCAGACGGATACCACAAGCCAAATCCAGTAGTTCCTTTTAAGTATTTTAAAATATGTTTTACTGCAATTAGATGAGATTCTTTAGGACAAGCCTGAAATCTAGCACACACACAGACAGAATGCATAATATCAGGTCTACTAGCAGTTAAGTATAATAGTGATCCTATCATACCTCTATACATAGTTTGATTTACTTCCAAACCTGATTCATCCTTGTCTAAATAGCATGAAGTTCCCATGGGTGTGTTAGCTTCCTTTGAGGTGTCCATACCAAACTTTTTGAGGATCTCTTTGCAGTATTTGGATTGAGAGATGAAAGTGCCATCTTTAAGTTGCTTGATTTGAAGTCCAAGGAAGAATGTTAATTCTCCCATCATAGACATTTCAAACTCTCCCTGCATAATCTTAGCAAATTCTACACACAAAGAATTATCAGTTGATCCAAAAATAATATCATCAACATATACCTGGACCAATAAAATATGTTCTTTAACTTTCTTAATAAATAGTGTAGAATCAATTTTTCCTCATGAAAAATCATTTGCAGTTAGGAAACTACTTAATCTTTCATACCAAGATCTAGGAGCTTGTTTCAACCCATATAATGCTTTCTTCAATTTGAAAATATGATTAGGATTATTAAAATCTTCAAAACCAGGGGGTTGCTCTACATACACTTCTTCTTTAATAAAACCATTTAAAAATGCACTCTTAACATCCATTTGATATAATTTAAATTTCATCATAGATGCATAAGCAAGAAGTAGGCGTATAGCCTCTAACCTGGCCACAGGAGCATAAGTTTCATCATAATCTATACCTTCCTCCTGACAATAGCCTTTTGCAACAAGTCTGGCTTTATTCTTTGTTATATTACCATCTTCATCAAGCTTATTTCTGAATACCCATTTAGTTCCAATAACTTGATGTGACTCTTCTCTTGGGATTAGTTCCCGAGACTTGATTCCTTTCAAATTGGTTAAGTTCTTCTTGCATGGCTATGCACCATTGATCATCTTTAAGTGCTTCCTCAATGTTTTTAGGTTCAATTTGTGACACAAAAGCAACGAGACATACAGAAATTATTCATATTTCTAGTTCTTACCCCTTTTGAGATGTCCCCTATAATGTTGTCCATTGAGAGTCCTCTAGGTGATTGCCATTCTTTTGCTAATTGAGGAGTTTGAGAAGGCACATTATCTTCCAAGTATAATTCATCAAGGGCCTCTCTTATATATTCATCATCACCTGCAAGTCTTTTATTTGACTCAAGAGGATTTCCCCAAGGTCTACAATCTCATCAAAGGTAACATGTATAGATTCTTCTATATTCAAAGTTCTCCTATTAAACACTCTATATGCCTTGCTAGTTAAAGAATAACCTAGAAAAATGCCCTCATCGGCTTTTGAGTCAAATTTTCCTAGATTGTCCTTTCCATTATTTAGCACAAAACATTTACATCCAAAAATCTTTAAATGAGCAACATTAGGTTTTCTCCCATTAAACAATTCATATGGAGTTGATTTTATAATTGACCTAATGAGCATTCTATTTAAAACATAGCATGCAGTGCTAACCGCATCAGCCCAAAAATATTTTGGAACATTAGATTCATTTAACATAGTTCTTGCAAGTTCCTCTAATGACCTATTTTTCCTCTCAACTACACCATTTTGTTGGGGAGTCCTAGGAGCAGAAAAGTTATGTAATATACCATTTTCCTCACAATAATTTTCAAACTTTTCATTTTGAAACTCACCACCATGGTCACTTCTTAAAACTTTAATTCTTAGGTCTTTCTCATTTTGTATTTGTTTAGCAAACTTTCTAAAGACCTTAAAAGCTTCACTTTTCATAGTTAGGAAAAATGTCCAAGTGTACCTAGAGTAATCATCAACAATTACAAGTCCATAATAATTTCCACCAAAGCTTTTTATCCTAGAAGGTCCAAATAAATCTAAATGTAATAATTCTAGGGGTTTTGAAGTGGAAATCACATTCTTTGATTTAAATGATGATTTAACTTGTTTACCTTTTTGGCATGCATCACACAATCTATCTTTTTCAAATTTCAATTTAGGAAATCCAATAACTAAGTCTTTTGATATCAATTTATTCAAATGATGCATGTTTATATGAGCCGCTCTTTTATGCCATAACCAAGGGTTTTCTTCCTTAGCAACTAAACATGTTATACTAGACTCATGTAAACAATCCAAATCAATCAAATATATATTGTTATGCCTAATGCCTTTTAATTCTACTTTTTCGGAATCTATTAAATGTATGGTGCAAAATTGGCTTTCAAAAGTTACCTTGAATCCTTTGTCACACAATTGGCTTATGCTAAGAAGGTTATGCTTTAGCCCATCAACAAGAAGCACATCCTTAATCTCCAATGTGTTTGCACCACCTATGTTTCCAATTCCGAGAATCTTCCCTTTGTTGTTATCCCCATAAGTCACATATCCTTGTTCTTTGGCTTTGAAACTTACAAATTTCGTTTTATCTCCAGTCATATGTTTTGAGCATCCACTATCAAGATACCACATAGACTTCTTTGATTTGGAAGTTTCCTACAACACAAGAACATATAAACTTAGGTCCCCACAACTTTTGGGTCCTTGGGGTTAGAGACATAACAATCTATTTAAATACTGCAAAACTTCTTTTAATTAATCTGCTGGTTTAATTAATCTGTTAAAAGATTCTTTTAATCTGTTAAAAGTGCAGTTTTAATCTGTTAAAACGTCTTTTAATCGATTAAAACGCAGTGTAGAAAATTTTTTTAAGTTGTTTTAATCGATTGAAACGAGTTTTTAATCGATTAAAAGAGTTCTGATCGGTCATAACTAAATTCTGATCGATCATAACTGATTCTGACCGGTCATAATAAAAATCTGATCGATCATCCTGACCCTTTAAGTGATTTTAATCGATTGAAACGTGTTTTTAATCGATTGAAAAATTTCTGACCGCTCATAATTAAAATCTGATCGATCACATTTGCTTCTAATCGGTCATAATTTGATTCTGATCGATCATCCTGACCCTTTAAGTGATTTTAATCGATTGAAACGTGTTTTTAATCGATTTAAAAGATTCTGACCGCTCATAATAAAAATCTGATCGATCACAATGAGTTCTAAATGGTTTTAATCGATTAAAAACAGTTTGAATCGATTAAAATACTGTAAAAACACTTCTTTGAACATTCTAAGTGATTTTATTTGATTCTTTCAAAACTGCATCAGTTAAAAACATGTTTTAAGAAAGCTTTTGTAAAAATACTTTGTTTTTAGTTGTTTAAAAACAATTTTAGAGGCTTTTCGCAAAAATCTTTAAGTAAAGAACCTTCATGCAAGATAAAATGTTTTTACCTAAGCATTCATTTAAAACATACTAAATGATCCATTTTCTTTGAATAAATAAAAGAGACAAACAATTCATTTAACTATAGGAACCCAAACATATTTTCCTTTAGGAACTCCAAAATGCTTAATTTTACATCTATTTGAAGTGTGACCTTGTTTCATACAATAGAAGCATGCATTTGAAGTAGTTTTAGAACAAGATACATTATTAACATGACATGCTCTAGTTCCTTTTTCTACCCATACTCTTTTCTTTTTAGTTTTACTCTTTTTCAAAGAAACTCTATGATTTACATTATTTTGAGCAAATACCATTTCATTTTTCTTAAGATCATCAATTTCTTTTTTGGCTTTGTCAAGCAAATGGTTAAGAATATCTATGTCATATTCATGCTCTTTACAATTTGCACATGCTAAGTCCTTATCTTCATCTAAGCATACTATTTTCGTATTGGCTACCTCCTTTTCTTCTAAACATGCAATTTTCAATTTTAAGGACTCATTTTCCTTTTCCGATTTTCTTAGATTTTTCTTTACAACTTTATATTCTTTTTTCATATCCATAAATGCAGTAAATAACTCATTATAAGCATTTTGCAATTCATCATGGTCATTTTCTTCACTAGAGGATGAATCAGAATCACTAACCTCAAAATCCGAAGAAATGCTGTTATTTGCCATCAAGCAAATGTTTGCTTCAATTTCTGAGTCGCTTGATTCTGAATTTGAATCACTGTCATCCCAAGCAATATATGCTTTCTTCTTGAATTGCTTTTTGCCCTTTTGTTCATCATTTTTCTTGTTTGGGCATTCGGTCTTCATATGCCCTGCTTCACCACAACCAAAGCATTTTATATTAACGGAAGAATTTTCTTTTACCTTTCCCTTACCTTTGAAAGGATGTCTTCCTTTTGCTTTCATCATCTTGGTGAACTTCTTTATAAAAAGACTTATCTCTTCTTCATCAATTTCGGAGTCTTCTTCTTCTTCTTTCTTATTTTTGCTTTTTGAAATCTCGGTCTTGAAAGCTAGGTTCTTCTTTTGATATTGACCCTCTTCCTCATTTAGTCTTCCAAGGTCAAGTTCATGCTCCCTAAGCTTTCCAAATAACGCCGCCATAGACATAGTGGCAAGATTTTGTGACTCCAAGATGGTCGTCACCTTTGGTTGCCATTTCCTATCCAGAGATTTCAAAATTTTAACATTTAATTCATCAACGTCAAAAATTTTACCTAGACCGGTGAGATGGTTCACGATATGAGTGAAACGTTTCTGTACGTCAAATATCATTTCGCCTGGTTGCATCCAGAACATCTCGTATTCTTGGATTAAAGAATTTTTACGTGCTCTTTTGACGTCGTCAGTTCCTTCGTGGGTTACTCTAAGCATTTCCCACATTTCCTGTGCACTTTTACAAACTGAAATTCTATAAAACTCATCAAGGGTTAGAGCAGATGAAATAATGTTTCTAGCCCTAACATCAAATTGTGCTTTTCGACTTTCTTCTGCAGTCCATCTAGAAATAGGTTTAAGAACGTCAACACCGTTCTCTGTAATTTTAGGAACAAATAGACCGTTTAAAATTGCGTCCCAAACGCCTCTATCAACGGACTCTAAAAATATTTGCATACGTACTTTCCAAAAAGGATAATTTTGACCCGCAAAAAGTGGGGGTCTGTTGATAGACGCACCTTCGGCAAAAGTTTGATTTTGTCCGGCCATTTTCGAAAATATTTGAATGACTATCAAAGCAAGCTCTGATACCACTTGTTAGAATCGCACAGCGGAATGTTCGCGTGGTCAGACAAAAACCAAGAGGGGGGGTGAATTGGTTTCTTAATAAAAATTAGGTTTTCAAAATTTTCCCCAAATTTTACCGATTAAAAACTGCGTAAATGTAAATAGAGAAGAGTAGAGAAGATTACACAGTAGGTTTATACTGGTTCGGATCAAAAGACCCTACGTCCAGTTGCTAATCACTCAAAAGAGGATTAACGCTGTCACTAAGAACAAATTGTTACAAACAGATTACAATGAAAAAGATAAAGTTAAAGATAACACCTCTCTTGAAACCCACAGGAGATGAAGAACAGCTTTCCCTAGAGACGGCACAGCACACAATCCACTAAGAACTCCACTTAGTGATTCTTATCGCTTCTAGCCTCACACCAGGTTCCAAAAGCCCCCTTTCCTTGCAACAAACAGTTCTCTGGCACTCACAAGCACTTAACTTTTGTATGGAAAGAGTTTTTCATCTTTTCTCGAGTGCCAAAGCAGAGTTTAAGTAGGGAAATTAGGGTTTAGGAATTGGGGATTTCGAAACTAGGGTTCTTGGTAATTGGGTTTTCGAAAATAGGGTTAATTTGAAATTTAAAATGAAAAACAGACTAAAATAATCGATTATTTGGAGTGATAATCGATTAAAACAGAGCCAAATACGTCAGAACCCAAACCTCTCTGGAATAATCGATTATTTGGTGAAATAATCGATTATCTGTACGGAACAGTACAAAACAATCGATTATTTTGCTGTTTTAATCGATTAAAACAGTGAGTTTGTATAGAAAGTGTTTTCTCACTCGTTTTAATCGATTATTTACCTATATAATCGATTAAAGCCGAGCCTAAATGATAACTTTGAGCTTTTTGAAGCTTCTAAGTTACGGACTATGTACCGGCTATCTTAGACTCTAAAAATACAGACTCAATCTTAAATAAAACAGAGTTATTACAATACAATTATAACCAATCTTCAATCTTCAATATTCTAAGTCTTTAGTTCTTGGATCATCATCAAAATCCATTCTTCATATTCATTAAGTGCAACATCAAGTCCTTGAATTGTCAACATTTTCAAAACTGCTGGTTTATTTAATCTGTTAAAATAATATTTTAATCTGTTAAAAGTCTTGTTTTAATCTGTTAAAACTTCTTTTAATCTGTTAAAAAGTTCTTGATTATTTTCCAGATTTGTTTTAACTGATACGACACCGTTTATATCAATTAAAACTCTTTGTAAAAAATCTTCCAAACTGTTTTAATCGATTATTTCGTCTTTCAATCGATAAAATACTGCAAAACATTCTTATAAACTTTTCTAAGTGATTTTAACTGATAACAATCTATTTTAATCGATTAAAACACTTTGAAAAAAGTTCACTTAGTTATTTTAATCGATTGAAACGCATTTTAATCGATTATAATTTAGCTAAAAGATTTCATAAAAATTTCTAAGTTATTTTAACTGATATCAAGTTTGTTTTAATCGATTAAAACATTCTGGAAAAACCTCTTAGTTGTTTTAATCGATTATTTCGCATTTGTATCGATTAAAATACTGATAGAACAACTTTCAAAACACTTCAAGTTATTTCAATCGATTATTTCGAGTTTGTATCGATTAAAATTCTGCCAGAACACTTTTCAAAATATTCTAAGTCATTTTAATCGATTATATTAATTCTATATCGGTTAAAATATCGCGGAAGGTTTTCAAAAATCCTTCTAATGAAAACAATCGATTATTTCGAAAACATATCAATTAAAAACTTGTTACAAAAGTGTTAAGAACATTTTAGTTGATAAAGCTTATATACTATTAGTTAAAATAGTTAATTAAAAACCTTTTAACAAAATACTTTGTTTTTAATCGTTTAAACATTTTTTAGAGGCATTTGCAAAATCTTTTAAATGAAGAAACCTCATGCAGCAGAGAGATAAAAATGATTATACCTAAGCAGAGATGCAGACTCACTAATCCCACTACTCTTTTATCTAAGTGACCTTTGACTGTCACAAAGTAGCCTTTGACTTCATCAAATCAACAAGATCTTTGTCAAAGTAATTCAATAAGATCTTCATCACTTTCAAACCATATCACTTATAGTTAAAAGAATCAGATTTCTTTTCATACATTTTCTGTCTTTCTTTATCTTGAATTTTTTTCTTGAGAAACTTGTTGAATTATTTTACCAGTAGACCAAGATTCTCTTTCTTCTTCGTATTCTTTATCTTTTTTTTCAGCTTTGAGTGTTATGCTCTTTCCTTTCTTTTGGTAAATCTCTTGCTCATTGAACCTATTAATTTCCATCTCATGTTCTCTGAGCTTACCAAATAAAGAGGTTGTTGTCATGATAGATAAATCTTTTGACTCTGAAATTACTGTGACTTTGGGCTTCCATGACCTGTCAAGACATTTCAGAACTTTGATATTCAATTCCTCTTTATCAAAAGTCTTACCTAAACCCATTAGATGATTGATGATGTAAGTAAAGCATTTTTGCACATCTGTAATGCTGTATCCAGTTTGCATTTTGAACAGTTCATATTCTCTAATGAGAGTACACTTCCTTGCTCTTTTCACATCAGCAGTTCCTTCATGAGTAACTTCAAGGACTTCCCACATTTCCTTAACAGATTTACATTGAGACACCCTGAAAAATTCATCCATATTAAGTGCAGAAGTAATTATGTTCTTAGCAGTACAATCACTTTGAACTTTTCTCTTTTCTTTATCATTTAAACTAGACCATTCTTTTTTTGTAATTAGTGGACTATTTACAATTACATCCCAAACATTTCTATCAATAGATTCAATAAAGATCTTCATCCTTATCTTTCAAAATGGATAATTTGTACCACAAAACTGTGGAGGTATGTTAATAGAAGCACATTCAGAAAAATGTAATTTGTTTTCAGCCATGAAAAGATTTGGACCGAAAGTCTTGAGTGATTTTCAAGACCCTGCTCTTGATACCAATTGTTAGAAATGTAGGCTGAGATCAAGAGGGGGGAGGGTGAATTGATCTTTGAAAGATTTTCGCACTTTTAAAAAATACAAATTATCTATTTCAAAGATTATGAATTCTAATCAAGTTTTGAATCAAGAAAATCAAGCAATTCTATGTAAGATACAAGCAGAATAAAAGAGAGTAAAGGTTTAGAGAATGACACACAAGATTTATACTGGTTCACCCAAACCACAGGGCTACATCTAGTTCTCCACCAAATTCCAATTCCTGCACCAAACTTTCACCAAGAACCAAGTTCCAATTCTTGAACTAATCTGTAGCCAAATTTCAGCTATAGTACTAGTGCCTAACACTTCCAGACACCCAAAATACAGTAAAGAATTGAAAAGAAACAAAGAGAAGAAACTAGAACAATCAAACCCGGATTATGCAGCTCTTGCAGAATGAGTTTCTTCTCATGTAAGAAAGTAAAAATGCCTCAAGAAAGAACTTTGAAAAACTTCACAAAAGTGGTGCAATTCTTTCTTGAAAACCTTCTCTAATGATTGCTTGATTGATTACTCAAAGATATATTTTTAAAATGCTGAAGCAATCCTGTTTATATAGAATTATTTTTCAACTGCTAATTTAATTAATCGGTTAAAACTTTCTTTTAATCTATTGTTAAATCTTGATTAATCGATTAATTCTTCTTTTAATCGGTTAAAATGTGCTTAATCATTTTTCAGATTTATTTTAACTGATGCGATGACATTTTAATCGATTAAAACAGTTAAACAAAAATTCTCTAAGTTGTTTTAATTGATTAATTCGTGTTTTAATCGATTATAATTTTGTCAAACATTTTCTCAAAACTTCATAAGTGATTTTAACTGATGAAAGCCTGTTTTAATCGATTAAAATATTTGACAAAAAATTCCTTAAGTTGTTTTAATTGATTAATTCGATGTTATTTCGATTAAAATTCTAGCAGAACATTTTTCGAACTTCTCAAATGATTTTAATCGATTAAATCGAAGTTATATTAGTTAAAATACTGATAGAACAATTTTCAAAACATTTCAAGTGGTTTTAATTGATTAATTCAAACTTACATCAATTAAAATACTGATAGAATATTTTTCCATACTTTTTTAATGAAAATAATCGATTAATTTGAATGTGCATCGATTAAAACAACTACGATGTATGTTTTAAATGGTTTTAATCGATTATTTCGAAAACATATCGGTTAAAACTCTATCATGAATGTTGCTAGCTCATTTTAATCGATTAACCTTAAAGTGTATTAGTTAAATTTAATCCTTAAGATCATATTAATCGATTAATTCAGTTTTTAACAGATTAAAATGTTTAGAGGCATTTCCAGAATAATCCTCATGTAACAGAGAGATAGGAATGATTATACCTATTGATATTGATGTTGACTCACTAATCACTCTACGCTTTAACCCAAGTAGCATTTGACTTCATCAAATCATTAAGATCTTCAATTTATCATATGGTTTAATAAGATCTTCATCACTTTCAGTTCTATTAATAGTGACCACGACGAAATCAGTGGAGACTTTAGGTTAATCTTGGTATTTGGATACTAGTTGTTCAATCACATGTCATTTTAGAAGAGTTGGTCTGTCGATCTCGATGAGAGTGTTAGATCAAAGGTAAAATTTGCAAATAATACGATAATGAGCTGGGAAGGGAATGGAAGAATAATGATCAAAATAAGAGATGACAAATCTATGATAATTTCGGATGTGCTCAATGTTCCAACCATAAAGCATAATTTGTTGAATATTGATCAATTTCTTCAGAAAGGACATTTGATCGATTGGAGATCGAGGGAGCAAATGTTGAGAATTTTCTACAATAATGGGACACAACATTTTAAAGAACCTTTGAGTAAGAACAAAGTTTTTTGAGTTGATATTGCAATATCAAATAACTTATGTTTTGCAGTAACAGTCTCTAATGTTAATTGGTTATGACATTTAAGATATGGTCATTTTGGCTTTGATAGTTTAAGCCAGCTTGCAGAAAAGGAGATGGTGATTGGACTGTATCAAGTCCAAAAATGTAAAGACATATCGAGAAGAATAAAACATTGGAATTAACTGATATCCCTGAGAATCAAAGATCAATTGGAGTAAAATGGGTATGTAAGACAAAGTTAAAACCAGACAAAGTAGTTGCAAGATATAAAGTCAAACTTGTCGTGAAAGACTTTATATAGAGAAAAGGTTTAGACTTCAAAGAAGTGTATGCACCCGTTATCAGGATAGAGACGATAAGAATAGTTGTTGTTCTCGCCAACTATAAAGGATGGTAGATGCATCAAATAGATGTAAAATATTCATTTTTGTAAAGATTAACATTTAAGTAAACAAGTTACAAGTAGATAAATTCATTACATCCAATCCCGATTAAATGAAAATTTACTACTCATTGACATTACAAATCATACACATAAAATTTAAAATCTTCATGTCTTAAGTACTACCAACATCTTTTATTACCAACAATCTTTTTTAGGTTTATCTCCTCTTTCAATACCTTAATAGTTGTTAAGATTTTATCTTTAAAAAAAGCTTTGGTGAATTAAGTGAAGAGATTATATAAACTACCGTTAATATATAGAAAAGTATAGCATTATTTAATGTGTATGTATTATTATTTTATACCACCAATTAGCATTATCTCATCTATTATAGGAAAGATAATATTTATTATTATTTTCACAAATTATATATATATATATATATATATATATATATATATATAGAGAGAGAGAGAGAGAGAGAGAGAGTTATATTATATTCATAATTCATTTTATGATGTAACTATTTAGAGAAAGAGAAGAATGGTTCATGAAAATTCGAGTGCAGCCAACCTTGTTGATTGACGGGGCCAAAACAAAGAAAAAAAAATATATTTTTGTAAAATTATTAAATAAAAATTAGAAATTATATATTAAAATTAATATAATTTAAAATTTTGAAGGTATCATGTAAGTTCCCACAGTTTCGTCCCTAATTGAAACAATAAAATAAATTAGAAATAGACAGACAATAAAACTTTTAAAAATTAAGAATAGATAAATAAATATATATATATATATATATATATATATATATATATATATATATTATAAATTGTTTAATCTTAGTGGATAAATTATTTTATTTCATAATTTGTTAATGGTTATTTATTTATATTTTCTTTCTTGTTTCGTGAATATATGGAAGTTTTGAATTGAATATGCCCATAAATTTGAATTATATTTATATTTATATATATATATATATATATATATTATTATATTATGGAATTATTTTCCTATATACAATTTGATAATCTACTAAGACTGTCACTTTATTAAAAAAAATACTATTTTTTATATCGATTATGTCTAATTAATATTTTACTTCGATTATTTGAAGTTTTAACATAAATTATATAAGCAATCGAAATTAAAAGTTAACATATTTAACATGAATTGTCTTCTTCAAAACTGAACATAAAATCTTCTTACTTTTAACTGTATCTCTTTTTACTATGGTTCAAAAACAATATAGTAAATCTCCTCAAACTCACATACGATATTTATTTTTTGCAATTTATAATCAAAATATTCACAACAACAACCTGTTTCTGGTGGAATTTCGATCGATCTCGATTCTAAGGGTGTTTTGGTCCTAATCAAAATTCTACCACGTAAGTTCTTTTTATTTAGGCTAGCAATTTGATTTTCAATCGAAAACGTGTGTGAGAATCGAAAACTACAGGATATCGAAAATGCTGTTTTTGGTGTTTTGTATTTAAAGTATCGAAAGCATTAAGACTATCGAATCGAAAAACAGAATGTTAAATTGCGAGGAAATGTAAAGTGCGAAAACCCCAAATTTGCATGAATTGTAAATAGCAAGGAATCGAAAACAGCGCAAATATAAATGACAAGAAATCGAAATTGTAAGAAAAGTAAATGACAGGAAATCGAGATTGCAAGAATGTTAAATCATGGAAACCTAAATGCATAAACTTAAATTTGCATTGAATTGAAATGGACAAGGAATCGAAAATACAGAAACATAAGACTGCTGAATTTAAGTTGCATCAAAGTCAATTACCAAGGAAAATACAGAAAGCGGTAAATGTACTCAGTGAGCAAGGAAATCCAGATTGCCAGAAGCTTCATGGTGTTCGTCGTTTCTCCGGTAGACTTTTCACTACTGATTCTGTTCTCTGCCAATTTTTGCTCCCCCTTTAATTCTTCCTCGAGATATTTGCTGATATACGTGGGCTTCTGTTCCTCTTCACTTCCTAAGTTAACTTCTTCTAATGGATCTTGAGCCTCGACTTTTTTATAATTTGATGTAACAGATTTTTCGAAACCTAAAGGAGAATAATCATAAATACAATTAAGTATAACTTGATCGCTATTATTTGCAACTACGGTCGAGTGAATCGACTTATTTATCCCTATTTTACTACTACTACTACTTTCTTGGCTCTTCTTCCCATCTTCATATTTTCCCAATCGAGCCAAGAACTCTTCGTATTCTCTATTCATCTTCACCGGCCACTTCGAGGTTGGCCCCCTCTTTGATCATGATGAATCCTTTCTTCTCATTCATCTTTAAGAAACGCTCCTCATGCAATTTTGAATTAAAATCTTCGACTGTTTCGAAGGTGAATGGTTGAGCAAGCGCCAGATTCTACAGTGCTCGACCAGCCTGAGATACGAATGTTACAAATTCGTGTTGATCTCCTGGGATTACTTCAAGATGTCCGTCTCGATTCCACATAAATAATTTTTGATGAGCTGTCGAAGGCACATCTCCTACTCCATGAATCCACTCTCTGCCAAGTAATGCATTGAAATTGGCATGCGACTGGACCACAACAAACACAGTAGGTCTCGAGTAAGTGCCCACTTTCACGTCTAAGGCAATCATACCTTCTGAACTTGACGTCTTTCCGCTGAAATCGGAAATCATAATATTGTGCTTGACTAAATCTTTTAGTTCAATGCCAAATTTCTTTAGCATAGTAATTGGCAGTATATTCACTGCTGCTCCACCATCGACAAGGACTCTATTCACCATATGTCCTTGGATCTCGATGTTCAGTAATAATGGTTTCAAGTGGAACCTCATTTCCTCAGATGGGGGATCGATGAAAGCAGCGTCTCTATGAGGAACTTCACATGAGGTTTGTGTGACCCATGTTACCTTTGGCCTTATGTTTTCTGAATAGAAGTCATCTTCTCGCTCGGCATCCTTTTTTCTTGGTATTCTTTGTATTCGCTCACATATTCCGCAGGTAAAATTGATATTACCCCGATTTGATGTTCGTCCCAAGTATCATCGTTCTTGTCATCGAAAAATTCTCTTGCATAATGATTTTCTATCGGTGCACCATTTTCTCCAAAGTTTCTGTAATGATTCCAATAGGGGATCCTTCCTCCTCTTCTCCATGGCCTTCCTCGGAATCTTCTTTGGAATGTTGGGAATCTAGTGGTCGATCCATCATCATAAGAGAGTCTTTCGAAAACATCATTACTTTGAAGTCTACCTCTTCCTCCTCGAGAAGGATACATCTCTCTTCTAATCCACTGCCTCCGATTTTCACTAACACCAGAGCCAACGGATTTCGCCGACTTTCTTCGATTGTTGGTCGGATCTGTTTGATCTACTTTGTCATTTTTCCTTTTATTTTGGTTCTCGATCTTCTTCATCTCGTTCGTTCGAAAGCTTTGGCAGTCGATTTATCGAAAACCGCATTACAACGTGGGCATAATGACACATCTTCGTCTTTCTCTTTTTTTCCTATTCAAAAATTCAATGAGAGAATCTCCTGATTGAGGATATATTTCCTTTTCGAACTCTCTCTCGAATTCACTCAGGTCAAATTCCATATCTTCAGACACGTCCATTCTAACGTGCTTAGGATCGATGTCTTCAGTGACATCTACCATGCCTATAAAGGCCGAATTTGTTAATCGGACATCATCAGTAATGCCTGTCTAGGATTCGAGGTATCCAACTTGGGCCTCGAAAGGACTCGTGTCAACTTTCATTGTCATTTCTTCGAACCTCAACCTTCCTTGGTCAATCGCATCTTGGATGGTGTTCCTGAAATGTATACAATTGTTAGTCCAATGTCCATACACATTATGAAATTTGCAATATTTTCGACCATTCCTTTGTTCTGCAGACGGCAGTTTATGATCATCACTCAACTTAATCTGTTTGTCTTTCAATAAAATATCAAAGATTTTGTCCGCTTTTGTTACATCAAAAGTATATGTTCGATTTGCCATTTTATCTTTTACTTCATTCTTTTGTAGCAATTTACAGGTATATGGAGCCCCTACTTTGAGTTCTGCTAAGTTTACTTTCTCATCGACAATTTTTTCAATATCATTTTCTGTCATATTATTTGTCTCGTATACATCATTTATGTACGCTATTCTTTCCTTTTTCAAAGGTTTCTCATATTTCTTATACCTTTGTTTCTCATACTCTATTTGTTCCACTCTTCTCATTTTATCAGCTAATTGAGCCATGTCATTCAATGGTAAATTGACTAGTTTTTTCCTAATCGAGAATTCTAAACCTGCAGAGGCCATTCTGACTAATTCATATTCAGGAATTTGAGTGAAACACCTCGATTTCATTTGTCTAAATCGATTCAAATAATCATCTATGCTTTCATGATTGTATCTTTTTATATTCATCAAGTCGATGAGACTCACTTGAGTTTCTCCTCTAAAGAATTGCTCATGAAAATTTCTTTCCAATTGCAGTCAATTATATATCGAATTGGGTGGCAATGACGTGAACCAAGTAAAAGCACTCTTAGTCAAAGAACTAGGAAAATATTTCATTTTTAATTCTTCACTCATCGCTAAATCCCCGCATTCGATCTGATATCGAGCCACATGCTCGATAGTCGATTCACCAACTTCTCCAGCAAACTTAGTGAATTTGGGTACTTTATATCCTCGAGGCAATTCTGTCTCGAGAATTGCATTCAGAAAGGGAGACACAAAATATGTCTGATTGGGTGGTCTAAATTCCATCCCTTGTAAATTCATTCTTTGTCCCAACATATTATTCTGATTGTGTATGTTTTGAAATCCTTCGTTCAAATTTCCATAAATATCATTTCTCATATTTTGATACTCATTTCCCATACGCTGCTGTTGGTCATTGTTTCTATTTCTTCTCAATAGATATGGGGGATTAATATTAGTATTCTGGTTAGCATGATTTTCTACCCTTGTTCGTCGAGGCACATCTAATGCATCCCCGATTTGTGACATTTGGTCTGCTAATATCTCAAAACTAGCAGTAGTGTTTTGCACTAATGGACTTAAGACTGTAGTCAATTGTTGTGATAACATGTTCACCATTTCAAAATTACTCTCATCCATTTGCTGTCTAAGTACCCCTACTGAATTACTAGATATTCCGGTACCCATGTTTTCGATAGAATCAAAATTAGATCGATGATAGTCTCTATCGAATACATATCTCCCATGATCTAAGTTTCCCCTATGATCTAGATTTGGAGGTATCTGTTGTGTGCCTACATTCTGTCCATTCCCTGAATTCTGGGGAATTACTAAATTTTGCGACGTCCCTAAATTCGGAGGGATTCCAAAATTTTGTGGCATACCTAGTGTTTGGGACATTCCTAAGTTATATCTCGAATTCCTTGCGTTGAAGAAGTTCCAACCCCACTCACATTAAGTGAAAACCCGGGCGGTCTTACACTCATACGTGGCCCTACATATGTGGTTGTGGGATTTCCTATAGTTTGCATATTATTTGGTATCACCGTACTAGATCCTACTTGGGTGTTTGCTAATGTACCTGAATTTTGTTCACTACTCACAGGTATCGACATGCTCACAGTTGTCGATACTACAGGTGTGTTCCCATTATGACTTTGCCCCCCAGTATTTGGTGGGTGTGACACATTTAATCCCTCACTGTTACTCTGGTTACTTGATGAACTGTGACTCATGACTCTCCCACTCCTTAATCTCATACAATTTCGAACTAACCAATTTTGTGTTTCTCAACACAAGACTCCTCTACCTGGCGCGCCAATTTGTTTCTGGTGGAATTTCGATCGATCTCGATTCTAAGGGTGTTTTGGTCCTAATCAAAATTCTACCACGTAAGTTCTTTTTATTTAGGCTAGCAATTTGATTTTCAATCGAAAACGTGTGTGAGAATCGAAAACTACAGGATATCGAAAATGCTATTTTTGGTGTTTTGTATTTAAAGTATCGAAAGCATTAAGACTATCGAATCGAAAAACAGAATGTTAAATTGCGAGGAAATGTAAAGTGCGAAAACCCCAAATTTGCATGAATTGTAAATAGCAAGGAATCGAAAACAGCGCAAATATAAATGACAAGAAATCGAAATTGCAAGAAAAGTAAATGACAGGAAATCGAGATTGCAAGAATGTTAAATCATGGAAACCTAAATGCATAAACTTAAATTTGCATTGAATTGAAATGGACAAGGAATCGAAAATACAGAAACATAAGACTGCTGAATTTAAGTTGCATCAAAGTCAATTACCAAGGAAAATACAGAAAGCGGTAAATGTACTCAGTGAGTAAGGAAATCCAGATTGCCAGAAGCTTCATGGTGTTCGTCGTTTCTCCGATAGACTTTTCACTACTGATTCTGTTCTCTGCCAATTTTTGCTCCCCCAGTTCCTTCCTCCTTTGCTCTATTTATAGGGCATCCTTCAAGCCTTCCGAGAGCAGTTAACGCGACTGCTACCACGTTCTACGTGCGTGTGGCAGTTTATCTTCTATAGTTTCCCACGTTCTCACGATCTCCGACTTTTTCCCATGATTTCAAAACTGCTCTTTATACGTGCATTCGACTTACTTCCTTTCACAATTTGGCCAAAGTCTCGATGTCCTCATTGGCTTTCTTTACTCTTGATTCTGTATTTTTCGAGAACTTCGAATTGCTTACGATTCCTTTTTAACCCTGGTCTTATATGACTTAGTTTTTATTCAACAACAGTCATTTGATTATAATTCATTCGATTCTCGATTGTGTTTCTCGATTTGCCACTAACAAAATGCCCCCTTGGAAGAATATAAATGATTTCTGTTTTATATTCTTTCAATATTCCTGCCTTAGTGTTTGAAAGCCCCCAGGATTTAGGGTTTAGGATTTCTGGGGTTCTAGGGTTAAAAGAGTTTTAGGTTTCTTTTCCACTTTACGTCGCCGTCTCGTCAGTCTGTTGCCTTTCAGTACAAGTTACATTAATTACCTTTCCCTTCCGTCGTTTCCAACTCCCTAGACGATTTCCCTTTACCCTTTCCTTGATCTTTACTCTGGTCTTTACGCGAACTATCACCCTCTTTGCAATCTCATCTTCTCCCTTGAGCTCCTGCCTTCGTCCCTGTTACCTCATCCATTAACTCTTCCCTTTCTGTTTTCCTAAGCTCACTACAATGGCCAGCTCATCAAAATCTTCTGACTTTTCCGCTCCACCCCTTCCTTCACTACCCTCTAACCTCGCTGGAGATCAACAACCGGAAGTTCGCTCCAGTTCCTCCGATGGAGGAGGCTTCCCGCAAGATTGCTCGAGACGCGGTACTTATTCCTTATACTCGTTGAAGGGGTAAATTTTGCTTTTGGGGGTCCTCTCCGTCCTATCGATGACACTTTTACTCCTTTTAACCTCTCAACTAGTCCGGCTTTGGTTCATCAACCTGAAGTTAGGGTTGATTTTCTGAATCTTACCTCTAAAGTGTATAGAACGGGCCCTCCTTCCAAAAAGCCTCAATTTATTAGGTGGTTCGATAGGGTACAAGCCAAGTTTGGGAACCATTGGAGGGATATAGGAATTTTCGACTTTTTGCATCTGTCTCGATGCGATTTATCATTTTTGGACATGGCGATGTTTTTGTCTGCGGTGCATTTATGGAACAAGGACCTACATGCTTTGGAGTTGCCTTGTGGCCCTCTGTCGCCTACCCTTTTCGAGATTGCGGCTATTACTGGGTTGAAGCCCATAGGGGAGACGTATATTAAAGGTGCATGTCCTTCGAGTAGTTCTTTGAGGTCCAAAATTGATTGGGAATCGAAGGCTTACGGACATTTCATTGAGAAACATTTTGTTGATGACCCTTCGATAGCTGTTACTGATGAAGAGCATGTAGCATTTTTGGTGTATTGGCTATGCACCCATGTATTTTGCCCCCGATCCATCCAAATCTCCTCCCATTTGTTTGATCTTGCATATGTCCTGCACATCGGTCAGCCTAGGATATGTTTGGCTAAGCTGCTATTAGCTCATGTGTATGCTACTTTCGACGAGGCTGTCGAAATTTTGAACACACCTAAAGCGTCGGGGAACTTTTCAGGCCCTGTTTGGTTTGTACAGTTGTGGCTTACTTCGATTTTTGAGAGCGTCCTTCCTCGAATTTCTTCCGTCCCCCCGAGTGTAAATATAGAAGGGGCCCGATTATCCTCTCGTCACCCTCGCCATAAGTCTGACGAAACTACCTACTGTAAATACCTTCATTTTTTGTTAACCAGATTCACTTTCGATTCAACCTTGGCCCCATTTACTGTAAATCTTGGACGAACAAGTGGCCAACTTAGGGGGCCGATTTGGTTTAAATCAAAATTTCCTGCCTCGACTCCTGGGTTGCAATCAGAACTGATAGGTGTATGGAGTAATTATTTGACCCATGATGTTTTGGTGTCGGGTTTTCAGTCGAAGGATTTTAAGCTTGTCACCTATTACCCCCAGCTTTTCTCGAGACAATTTGGGTTGAGTCAATCTTTGCCTTTCTTCTCCCTCGATACCTCCCCAAAGTCCAAGTTAACTGAATCCACAATTAGTCGGGAGCTTGTTGAGCTTTTACCAAAAACCCCGATGCACTTTTACCCCTATGCTTTCGAGTCAAATTATTTATCTACTGTGGGTTTTTCTCAATGGTGGGCCGGTTGGTTCTCGAGTAGTCATGCTACTTTTGATGAAGTTCGACAGAAACTGACTACTCAACCTTCTCTTGTGTTGCAGGACAAGTCAAAATCGAAGAAAGGTACACACTTCCACTGTCTTCAAATATCTCGATTCGAGAACTTTTATCAAATATGTTACACCCCACTGAAATTAGAATCGACCTATTATGATGTTGTTATCTCCTTATCTAATAAAACAGACATTAATCGATCGAACCACAAAATAATCAATCCTTTAGGTAGAACCCCTTTTGAAATGTATTGTCCAAATCGCCTTCCTACTTTTCCCACAGCTCCTTTTGGACTTGCCAAACCATTAACTCATCCAAAATGGGTTCGAGAATTGAGAACCCTCAGGGAAACACGTCGCCCAAAACCCAAAAACAAAGATATTTCTGTCTCGAAATTATCTTATTTCCCTTACCTTAACCTCCCTGAGGCTCTTTTGCCTTCCTGGCTTGTACATATCGACCGAGTCAAGATCTTGACTCCATCACCTTTTGGTGAGATTTTACTGCTTTCTTATACTTTTTTGATTCTGTATATTATAAGCTGATCTGTCTTCTTTTATTGGCAGTTTCGAAATCTACTAAGGTCACCGCTGTCGAGAAGGGTCAAGAGAAGGGACAAGAGGACTGGGGATCCTCGGGTGAGTCGGACCCGTCAGCCTTGATCAGAAAACGCAGACGCTCGACCACCCTTCCTACTTCTTCGAAAAAATCGAAGGTTCCTTTTGACTTCTGTTTTGTCCTATTCATTTCTCTGTTTGATCAATCCATATTCTTATACTTATCTTTTTTCGATCTTCTATTTTCAGAAACAAAAATCGAAGAGTCCTCGATCTGTTCGACCAATTGCTCTCGATCCATTATCGACGGACTCTAATACCATCCCCACGACAACACCTGCCACCCGTTCAAGTCACGTAAGTTTCCTTCTTTATACAAATTCTATGTTCTTAAGTCTCGATAAAATTTGTAACAAGGTTTCAAAATTTGATTTTCAGGATCTTCCATCGGAGACTGTATCGACGAATGTCGAATCTCAACTATTAACACCCCTCACTGAGGTATCTTATATATCATTGTATGATTGCTTTTACTTTTTGTGCATTTCTTGTTCTGACAATGGTTTTCGATTTACAGCAACCTGAGGCTGTACAGATTCTTCCTCCTGCCTCGGCACCACTTGCTCTACCTTCCCCTGGTATTTATACTTTTCACTGTAACTTTTTTTTTTATTTCATTCCATTATGAACTTCCCGATTTACATTCTCGATTTCTTTCTTTTCAGTAAATATTCCAATAGTCGAAGTTCAAGGCTCTCCTTCCCCTGTTTCTGCGGAGCAAGAGGATTCTCCTCCTTTTGCGATGCCCCTATCGAGTTGCTCTCGGCATCATTACCAGAGATAGATGTGCCTGCTCCGAGCACTGCGCTAGAATATCGAGCTGCAATCGAAGAAGACCCTTTTTCTATCCTCGATATTCTATTATCTACAGAAGCGACACCGTCGAGCTCTTCTAAGACGCCCATGACTTCTACTGAAGGACCATACCAGCTGAAGCAACGCTTCCGATCTTTCTTTTATTCCTCGCCCCTTGAAGTTTTAGTGGAGTCGCGCGACAAGAAAAAACAGTTCCAAGATATTATTACTGCCCTCGAGACGTGTCCTGATGAAGATCTTCCAAGGGGTCTCGATGCGGAGGTCGCGGCGGCTGCCGATTTGTTCAACAAGGCATATGCGGCGAGGAAGAAAAAACAATCGATTTCGACCAAGCTCACTGATATTGCTTCCTTCCAGGCTGAAAAATCAAGTTTCTTGAAGACTCAGAAATTGAAGCTGGCGGAGGCATTGTCTGCACAAACTTCGATCGATTGCGAGATCGAGCAGCTGGAGAAGAGACTCGCTCAACTTAAATTGCAGAAGGATTTTGTTGCTTCAGAAATAGATACGATCAAATCCTCTGCAAAAGAAGTCGCATTATCTTTGGGGCAGAGCATAGAGCGCAAACAAGATCTGACTGTCGAAGAGCACTCGATTTCTTCATCTTGGACTCAATTGTTAATAGACTTTGATCAACTTAAGACTCGACACTTATCTTTGTAGAATATTATTCAATTTAATTTTTGAATGTTTATTTCTCTTATTCGAGGCTTATATATCTTTAAGTATTTTTCATTTATCGACAATACTTTATCTTTGTTATACCAATCGATAATTGAATAAGCATTACTCGATAACACTTTAATAACTTCGAAAGGTCCTTCCCAATTCGGTGACCATTTCCCATAATTTTTATGTTTCTTGTCCATTGGTAAAATTGTTTTCCACACTAAGTCACCTTCGTTAAACTTTTTCTTTCGAACTCTTTTATTATAAACTCGAGCAATTTGATTCTTCTGCAACATCATACTATTCAACGCCTGCACTCTTACTTCATCGAGTTCGTTTAATTCATCATACATCAAACTCCAATAATCACAACTGGGTAGATCATTCTGCCTCTGTATTCGATTCGATTCAATATTTATTTCGATGGGTAAGACTGCGTCGTGTCCATATACCAACTTGTATGGGGTATTTTGTAAGGAATCTTTAGGTGAATTTCGATAAGCCCATAAAATTTGTAATAACGTTTCATGCCATGCTTTTGGTTTATTACCAACATGCTTTTTGATTAGCCCAATGATCACTTTGTTAATTGCTTCGACTTGCCCATTGGCCTGAGCGTAATATGGGGTTGACGTTAATAATTGAATATTTCTCGATTCAGCGTATTTAGTTATCTTTCTACCAGTAAACACTGTACCTCTATCTGTAGTGATAGACTGTGGGATTCCAAATCGATAAACGATGTATTCTTCAATAAAATCAATTACATCCTGCTGATCGACATCCTTCAGTGGTATTGCTTCTACCCATTTTGAAAAGTAATCGACAGCGACAATTATATACCTATGTCCTTTCGATGATTGTGGGAAAATCTGTCCGATTAAGTCTATAGCCCAACCTCTAAAAGGCCAAGGTTTAATGATCGAGTGTAATTCGCTAGCGGGCACCTGTTGTATGGGACTAAACTTTTGACATTATTCACAGGACTTAGCATACTCGATACAATCTTTTAAAATCGAAGGCCAATAATAACCTTGTCGAGTTAAAGTCCATTTCATCTTTTGGCCTATCATATGGGCCCCACATATTCCATTATGTATTTCGGCCATTGCTAAATAAGCATCATCATTTCCTAAACACCTAAGTAATATTCCATCGATTCCTCTTTTATATAACTCATCATTTAACAAAACATATTTCATTGCTCGATATTTAATTTTCTTGTCAATTCTCCCATTGGGATTTTGCAAATAATTTACAATCGATTTTCTCCAATCTTGATCATCTAAGTCATTAATGTACAGAATCTCATTTTCTTGAGGTAATTTTTCTTTGATTTGAATTATTTCTTGTAACCTTTCCAGGGATATCTTATACTTCGATGCAATTTGTGCTAAGTCATTTGCTTCTTGATTGAATTCTCGAGGAATATACTCGAATATTATGTCATCGAACATTCTACTTAAAGTCATCACTCTTTCCAAATATCTGATCAAGTTGATATTAATACATTTATACTCTTTTCGCACTTGTTTGATCACTAATTGCGAATCACCTCTTATAACCACATGTCGAGCTTTTAATTTAATTAAAGTCTCGAGGCCCGCTATCAAAGCTTCATATTCAGCTTCGTTGTTCGAACACATGGGTTGAACCTCAAATAATAACTTAGTCGGAATATTGTTTGGAGAAATAATCAGAACTCCTACTCCAGATTTATCCGATGTACTTGAACCATCGAAATACATTATCCATTTACTTATTTCAATAAACAAATTCTCAGTGGAATCAACTATATGCTCAGCCATAAAATCGGCAATTACTTGACCTTTTATCGATTTTAAAGATTCGAAGGATAATGAGAACTCTGTCAAAGCTAACACCCATTTCCCTATTCTATTATGCATAATTGGTTTCGACAAAAGAAACTTCAAAATATTATTTCTAGAATAAAACATTACATCATGAGGCTTCATTACATACTTGAGTTTTGTACAAGAGAAATACAAGCATAATCCTAATTTCTCGATATTACTATATCGAGTTTCAAGCATCATTTAAAATTCTACTCGGATAATACACAAGCACATTCTACACCATTTTCATCTTCTTGTGCTAATAAACCGGCTATTGTTCGATCCGATGCTTGATACATATAACTTTAATGACTTGTTTCTCTTTACTTGGGATCATAATCGGAGGATTCGTCGGCATCATCTTGATTTGCTCGAAGGCTTCTTGATGTTCCTCTTTCCACTTAAACTCTGCTTCTTTTTTCAACTTTAACAAAGATGAAAAAACATAAGTTTTGCCAGCCAGATTAGAAATAAATCGTCTCAAATAATTTATTTTTCCCAACAAAGATTGTAATTCTCTCTTAGTTTTTGGAGCAGAGGTATTTATTATTGCTTTGGCTTTATTTTTCTCGATCTCGATACCTTTTCCATGTACTATAAATCCTAAAAATTCACCGACAGATACACCAAAAGCACATTTCAAGGGATTCATTTTTAATCCATATTTTCTCATTCTCTCGAAAGATTTTCTCAAATTGTTCGGATGTTGATGTTTTTCTTTCGATACCACAACGATATCATCTATGTAAACTTGCATAAAATCATTAATAAGATCATGAAAAATTAAATTCATTGCTCTCCGATATGTGGCTCCAGCATTTTTTAATCCAAATGGCATCACTACCCATTCATAAGTACCTAATGCCCCCGGGCATCGAAAAGCTGTTTTAGCTATATCATTCTCAGACACAAATATTTGATTATATCCTGAATAACCATCTAAAAGACTTAACGTTTCATTACCAGCTACTGCATCTATTAGCATATCAGCTATTGGCATAGGATATTCATCTTTAGGAGTAGCTAAGTTTAAGTCTCGATAATCGATGCACACTCTTATTTTACCATTCTTTTTAATCACAGGTACAATATTAGAAATCCAATCGACATACCTGGCAGTTCTGATGAATTTGGCTTTCAAGAGTCTCTCGACCTCTTCTTTGATCTTGTTCATCACCTCAGGTGCAAATCTTCTCGGTGCTTGTTTTACTGGCTTTCTTCCTTCGATGATGGGTAATTTATGTTCGACGAGACTTCGATCCAATCCAGGCATTTCTTCGTATTCCCAAGCGAAGCAGTCCTTATATTCTCTTAACAAGGAAATCATGTCCCCCTTTAATTCTTCCTCGAGATATTTGCTGATATACGTGGGCTTCTGTTCCTCTTCACTTCCTAAGTTAACTTCTTCTAATGGATCTTGAGCCTCGACTTTTTTATAATTTGATGTAACAGATTTTTCGAAACCTAAAGGAGAATAATCATAAATACAATCAAGTATAACTTGATCGCTATTATTTGCAACTACGGTCGAGTGAATCGACTTATTTATCCCTATTTTACTACTACTACTACTTTCTTGGCTCTTCTTCCCATCTTCATATTTTCCCAATCGAGCCAAGAACTCTTCGTATTCTCTATTCATCTTCACCGGCCACTTCGAGGTTGGCCCCCTCTTTGATCATGATGAATCCTTTCTTCTCATTCATCTCTAAGAAACGCTCCTCATGCAGTTTTGAATTAAAATCTTCGACTGTTTCGAAGGTGAATGGTTGAGCAAGCGCCAAATTCTGCAGTGCTCGACCAGCCTGAGATACGAATGTTACAAATTCGTGTTAATCTCCTGGGATTACTTCAAGATGTCCGTCTCGATTCCACATAAATAATTTTTGATGAGCTGTCGAAGGCACAGCTCCTACTCCATGAATCCACTCTCTGCCAAGTAATGCATTGAAATTGGCATGCGACTGGACCACAACAAACACAGTAGGTCTCGAGTAAGTGCCCACTTTCACGTCTAAGGCAATCATACCTTCTGAACTTGACGTCTTTCCGCTGAAATCGGAAATCATAATATTGTGCTTGACTAAATCTTTTAGTTCAATGCCAAATTTCTTTAGCATAGTAATTGGCAGTATATTCACTGCTGCTCCACCATCGACAAGGACTCTATTCACCATATGTCCTTGGATCTCGATGTTCAGTAATAATGGTTTCAAGTGGAACCTCATTTCCTCAGATGGGGGATCGATGAAAGCAGCGTCTCTATGAGGAACTTCACATGAGGTTTGTGTGACCCATGTTACCTTTGGCCTTATGTTTTCTGAATAGAAGTCATCTTCTCGCTCGGCATCTCTTTTTTCTTGGTATTCTTTGTATTCGCTCACATATTCCGCAGGTAAAATTGATATTACCCCGATTTGATGTTCGTCCCAAGTATCATCGTTCTTGTCATCGAAAAATTCTCTTGCATAATGATTTTCTATCGGTGCACCATTTTCTCCAAAGTTTCTGTAATGATTCCAATAGGGGATCCTTCCTCCTCTTCTCCATGGCCTTCCTCGGAATCTTCTTTGGAATGTTGGGAATCTAGTGGTCGATCCATCATCATAAGAGAGTCTTTCGAAAACATCATTACTTTGAAGTCTACCTCTTCCTCCTCGAGAAGGATACATCTCTCTTCTAATCCACTGCCTCCGATTTTCACTAACACCAGAGCCAACGGATTTCTGCTGACTTTCTTCGATCGTTGGTCGGACTGTTTGATCTACTTTGTCATTTTTCCTTTTATTTTGGTTCTCGATCTTCTTCATCTGTTCTGTTCTGAAAGCTTTGGCAGCCGATTTATCGAAAACTGCATTACAACGTGGGCATAATGACACATCTTCGTCTTTCTCCTTTTTCCTATTCAAAAATTCAATGAGAGAATCTCCTGATCGAGGGTATATTTCCTTTTCGAACTCTCTCTCGAATTCACTCAGGTCAAATTCCATATCTTCAGACACGTCCATTCTAACGTGCTTAGGATCGATGTCTTCAGTGACATCTACCATGCCTATAAAGGCCGAATTTGTTAATCGGACATCATCAGTAATGCCTGTCTGGGATTCGAGGTATCCAACTTGGGCCTCGAAAGGACTCGTGTCAACTTTCATTGTCATTTCTTCGAACCTCAACCTTCCTTGGTCAATCGCATCTTGGATGGTGTTCCTGAAATGTATACAATTGTTAGTCCAATGTCCATACACATTATGAAATTTGCAATATTTTCGACCATTCCTTTGTTCTCGCAGACTGCAGTTTATGATCATCACTCAACTTAATCTGTTTGTCTTTCAATAAAATATCAAAGATTTTGTCCGCTTTTGTTACATCAAAAGTATATGTTCGATTTGCCATTTTATCTTTTACTTCATTCTTTTGTAGCAATTTACGGGTATATGGAGCCCCTACTTTGAGTTCTGCTAAGTTTACTTTCTCATCGACAGCTTTTTTCAATATCATTTTCTCGTCATATTATCCGTCTCGTATACATCATTTATGTATGCTATTCTTTCCTTTTTCAAAGGTTTCTCATATTTCTTATACCTTTGTTTCTCATACTCTATTTGTTCCACTCTTCTCACTTTATCAGCTAATTGAGCCATGTCATTCAATGGTAAATTGACTAGTTTTTTCCTAATCGAGAATTCTAAACCTGCAGAGGCCATTCTGACTAATTCATATTCAGGAATTTGAGTGAAACACCTCGATTTCATTTGTCTAAATCGATTCAAATAATCATCTATGATTTCATGATTGTATCTTTTTATATTCATCAAGTCGATGAGACTCACTTGAGTTTCTCCTCTAAAGAATTGCTCATGAAAATTTCTTTCCAATTGCAGCCAATTATATATCGAATTGGGTGGCAATGACGTGAACCAAGTAAAAGCACTCTTAGTCAAAGAACTAGGAAAATATTTCATTTTTAATTCTTCACTCATCGCTAAATCCCCGCATTCGATCTGATATCGAGCCACATGCTCGATAGTCGATTCACCAACTTCTCCAGCAAACTTAGTGAATTTGGGTACTTTATATCCTCGAGGCAATTCTGTCTCGAGAATTGCATTCAGAAAGGGAGACACAAAATATGTCTGATTGGGTGGTCTAAATTCCATCCCTTGTAAATTCATTCTTTGTCCCAACATATTATTCTGATTGTGTATGTTTTGAAATCCTTCGTTCAAATTTCCATAAATATCATTCCTCATATTTTGATACTCATTTCCCATACGCTGCTGTTGGTCATTGTTTCTATTTCTTCTCAATAGATATGGGGGATTAATATTAGTATTCTGGTTAGCATGATTTTCTACCCTTGTTCGTCGAGGCACATCTAATGCATCCCCGATTCGTGACATTTGGTCTGCTAATATCTCAAAACTAGCAGTAGTGTTTTGCACTAATCGACTTAAGACTGTAGTCAATTGTTGTGATAACATGTTCACCATTTCAAAATTACTCTCATCCATTTGTTGTCTAAGTACCCCTACTGAATTACTAGATATTCCGGTACCCATGTTTTCGATAGAATCAAAATTAGATCGATGATAGTCTCTATCGAATACATATCTCTCATGATCTAAGTTTCCCCTATGATCTAGATTTGGAGGTATCTGTTGTGTGCCTACATTCTGTCCATTCCCTGAATTCTGGGGAATTACTAAATTTTGCGACGTCCCTAAATTCGGAGGGATTCCAAAATTTTGTGGCATACCTAGTGTTTGGGACATTCCTAAGTTATATCTCGAATTCCTATGCGTTGAAGAAGTTCTAACCCCACTCACATTAAGTGAAAACACGGGCGGTCTTACACTCATGCGTGGCCCTACATATGTGGTTGTGGGATTTCCTATAGTTTGCATATTATTTGGTATCACCGTACTAGATCCTACTTGGGTGTTTGCTAATGTACCTGAATTTTGTTCACTACTCACAGGTATCGACATGCTCACAGTTGTCGATACTACAGGTGTGTTCCCATTATGACTTTGTCCCCCAGTATTTGGTGGGTGTGACACATTTAATCCCTCACTGTTACTCTGGTCACTTGATGAATTGTGACTCATGACTCTCCCACTCCTTAATCTCATACAATTTCGAACTAACCAATTTTGTGTTTCTCAACACAAGACTCCCCTACCTGGCGCGCCAATTTGTTTCTGGTGGAATTTCGATCGATCTCGATTCTAAGGGTGTTTTGGTCCTAATCAAAATTCTACCACGTAAGTTCTTTTTATTTAGGCTAGCAATTTGATTTTCAATCGAAAACGTGTGTGAGAATCGAAAACTACAGGATATCGAAAATGTTGTTTTTGGTGTTTTGTATTTAAAGTATCGAAAGCATTAAGACTATCGAATCGAAAAACAGAATGTTAAATTGCGAGGAAATGTAAAGTGCGAAAACCCCAAATTTGCATGAATTGTAAATAGCAAGGAATCGAAAACAGCGCAAATATAAATGACAAGAAATCGAAATTGCAAGAAAAGTAAATGACAGGAAATCGAGATTGCAAGAATGTTAAATCATGGAAACCTAAATGCATAAACTTAAATTTGCATTGAATTGAAATGGACAAGGAATCGAAAATACAGAAACATAAGACTGCTGAATTTAAGTTGCATCAAAGTCAATTACCAAGGAAAATACAGAAAGCGGTAAATGTACTCAGTGAGCAAGGAAATCCAGATTGCCAGAAGCTTCATGGTGTTCGTCGTTTCTCCGGTAGACTTTTCACTACTGATTCTGTTCTCTGCCAATTTTTGCTCCCTCAGTTCCTTCCTCCTTTGCTCTATTTATAGGGCATCCTTCAAGCCTTCCGAGAGCAGTTAACGCGACTGCTACCACGTTCTACGTGCGTGTGGCAGTTTATCTTCTATAGTTTCCCACGTTCTCACGATCTCCGACTTTTTCCCATGATTTCAAAACTGCTCTTTATACGTGCATTCGACTTACTTCCTTTCACAATTTGGCCAAAGTCTCGATGTCCTCATTGGCTTTCTTTACTCTTGATTCCGTATTTTTCGAGAACTTCGAATTGCTTACGATTCCTTTTTAACCCTGGTCTTATATGACTTAGTTTTTATTCGACAACAGATCATTTGATTATAATTCATTCGATTCTCGATTTGCCACTAACACAACCCGAGTATTTTATTCAAAAAAATATTTATTTTATCTTATTTTAATTCAAATATTTTAAACTTATTAGAACAAATAATTTTTAAAAAAACAAATGTTTATCAAATACATTTAGTTAAGAAAAAAAAAGTTTGAGCTTGATGTTTTCGCTCGTTTAAAATTAAAATGGACCGAATAATTTTCTGTGGGCCTATTTTCTTTTGTCTATAGTATTAATGTAATTATACCTACAAAAGCAATAAGTTGAATTAATTTTTTTAAAGTCAAGTTTATTTCTTTAATTCCTTTAAAATAAAATAAAAATTAGGTCAACAATCTAATTTATTTCATAACTAAAATTAATCTATAAAATTTCTTGTATAAAGTTTTGTTCTAAATTTTGATATTTTATTTGTGTACAAACTAACTTTAATTTATAGATAAATTTTCTTCATATTTTTTCTTAATCCTAATCCTTGGATCAACATATACAATTGAATTATTCTTTTGTGCTAGTCTTATCCGAATCCTATTCCCTCTCGAATACATTGTACCTTATCTTACATTTGGCACAAACAAAAACGTTCCACACAACATTATACCCTGCAACAACAATATTATAATAATCATTAACTAGTTCTAAATTCTTAACGTCGTTTTTGCAATTAAATCATATTATTGACCAATATATATTTTATGAAGTCATCATCAAGTAAGGATTAAAATTAATTAATAACTATTATATGACGCATTATATGCTCTAATTAATTGTCCTAATTTGTTAGTATAGGTTTATAGTCTAGAAAATCAGAACGTAGAGAACCCTATAATAAATTTTTTATATTGAAATATCGTATCATTATAAAAAATTAAAATTCAATTAATTTTTAAATTTTTTATCATATTTATAGAGATAAAATAGCTAATATAAATTTTAAAATAAATAATTAACAAGTGTGAAGATCGAAAACGTAAACTAAATACTCCTTATTTAATTGTCAAAGTAGTTACGTAAGTACAAGTTCAACCACCATTCTTTTGGTCCTCTTTGTCGTTTTGAATTTATACTCTTATTAATAATTAATAATTAATAAATGGAAAATAATATATCAAACACTTCATCTCAAGTACTAAATAATACTTAATATGCAAAACATCTATAACATATTTTTTATCACGGTATCTAACATTGTGAGAGAATATTTCACGAAACATTGGTGATGCCATGCCTTTAATATATATATATATATATATATATATATATATATATATATATATATATATATATAGCTTCCCTCTGCAACTTATCTTCATACACAATGTTAGGCACCGTAAATTTGCCCAACTTATCAATCAAAGCTTTTGCTATTGCTGCGGGGGAAGCACACACTCTTCTTCTTGCTGGTCATTACTAACTATTTAGTCCATGAATCACACAAACGTTATCATACCTTCGTTTCTGTGACAGTATGATTTTGGTGTGCAGGAGATGGACGTGTTTATTCTTGGGGAAGAGGAATACTGGGGCGGCTTGGCAGAGGTTCTCAACACGACGACCATCTTCCCCTTCAAGTCAGGTTTGGATCAGAAGAATACAACGTCAGAATAGTGGCAATTGCTGCTGGTGCTTATCATAGTCTTGCTCTTGCAGGTTCTATCACTTTTACTTTAATTATATATATATATATATATATATATATATATATATATATATATTTTATTTTTTTTTTTATTGGAAAGTATGAGTGTAACCTGTTCATCTTATTAGGTTTAAATGATGGATAATAGTTAAGGTTGCTATTCCGGAAGTTTTCATATTTCTACTATAAAAACTACTAACCGATAACACAAACAAACATTTTTGTATAATCATTGTTGTTAAAGAATTATCTGTGGTGTATTATATAAGTTTCTTAAAATATAACAAAAAATTATCAGATTTCTTGAGAACTCAAAAACAATTCTTAAAGAGTTAATGACTCAAGTTTAGAGAAATGAGAAGGAAGAGAAGATGAGAGTTATATTTTTTGAGGAGAAAAAATGTTCTATTTATAACAGAGATAAATCAATGGATAAGTTCACTATCTCATAACTTAGGATATCCACTTGCCTGGAATCAAGAACCACGTAAGGAGGAATGTTGTAAGTCTACAATGTTTAAAAAATCCACCCAAAATGTAAGGGAAATCAAGCAAGAGAGGACTCAATTCTTTTGTTATATTTTGTTTTTCTAACAATCTCCCATATATTGCAAAAAATATTATAAAAAAAATAAAAATGAGAGAGTATTGGGTCTCATATAAGATGTAAAACATTAGAGTTAGTGTAACAAATTATATGAACCAATATTAGATTAAGAAACTTAACACATAGTATAATTGGTATAACAAGTTATATGAACCAAAGACACTTAGTGTGTTATCGGTTTATCAATCACAATATACCCCCATAATTCTTGTTGTGTTGTGCTTACTAAGCCATCTGTCTAGTATTCATAAGTGTTCTAAAAATCTTACAAAGATATCATACAAGTGACTCCACTCAATACTCATAAAGGTGATTTTATTAAGTGTATAATGCAAATCATAAACCACATGTAAAGGATATGAAATTATTAAAAATTTTATTTAGGTTAAAATTCGTACACCACATAGAATTTTAATTACAAAGTTTAACCTCTCAAAGATGCAATATCTAGTACTTTCACACATTATAGGAATGGACATAATTGATTTTAATAAATTTTAGTGCTAGTAGAACTAACAAGTCACTTGTTTTTATCATATGAACATTATTCATAAGATCTCCAATCACAAAGGTTGGGTTACCATCACTTATTTGTTTGCAAGTGGCTTGAGTCTCAGTCACTTCAATGTTTCTAAAATCATATTTCTCCCTAGGGTTTCATCAGAGGATATGCTAGATTCCAACTTCACATAGTCAAATAGAAATTGTTCCACTCTTTAGTAGTTGCTTCACCAAATTGTGTCTCAATTGTATTTGTCTATTCTTTATATTGTAATTCTTGTTTTTAGCTATAGCTATTGTCGATTGACAATCACAGTATATTGACACAGAAATGGTTGGTTTCATCCCTAACGGAATATTTACTAAGAAGTTTTTCAACCACCCAACTTCACTACCAGCCATTTCAAGAGCAACAAACTCTGATTTCATTGTTGATTTTCAATAATTGTTTGCTTGACTGATCTTCATGTAATTGCACCACCCCCAAGTGTAAATACATAACTACTAGTGAATTTTATCTCATCTGAATCAAAGATCAGTTAGCATCATTGTATCATTCTAATATAACAGGAAATCCACTCACTAGTGCAAATAAAGCTTTCAACGTCGGTTCTGGAAGGCTTTCAACGTCGGTTTAATAACCGACGTTGTATCAGGCGACGTTGAAAGTCGTAACTTTTAACGTCGGGTCTAATAAACCGACGTTAAAGTTTTTACTTTAGATAGCGGTTATAAAGGAACCGTTATCTAATATAGACTTTAGATAGCGGTTGTAAGGGAACCGCTATCTAATATAGACTTTAGATAGCGGTTATAAGGGAACCGCTATCTAATATAGACTTTAGATAGCGGTTATAAGGGAACCGCTATCTAATATACAGATCATAAGTCTACTTTCAACGTCGGTTTATTAGAACCGACGTTGAAAGTATGATTTTTTAAATTAATAATTTTTATTTATTTACAACCCCTTTACCCCCTTTTATTTATCTAGAAGTCTCCCCTCTCTTCATATTATATTTTTATTAGGTCCTCCATCTCTTTATATTATATTTTTTAGAAGTTTTTTAATCTTTATATTATATTTTTTAGAAGTTTTTTAATTTTTAAGAGAATTGTCATTGGCAGGATTCGAACCCAAGTACTTTAGAGTTGGAGGTCGATACTCCAACCACTAAACTACTTGAATTTTTTGATAATAACTTACAAATAAATTATATTTATATACAAATAAATATATATCCGTGTAATTATCACTACTAGAAAAATGTCAAATAGTAACTTCGAATCTCAACCCCAGCCTCAACCTCGACGAACTCGAGGCCGAACCCCAACTCGGCGACATCGAACCCCAATGTCAAGCCAAACCCAATTGTCATGCTCGTGAAACCCAACGCAAACCCAGCGGAGCTCGAACCCTAACGCATACCCTAGTGACGTCGAACTCTAACCTCGAGCCAACCCCCACTTTAATTCGGTCGCAATTAGCGATTGATTGATTGCTCAAGGATGTGTAAAAGATGATATATTCAATGTATGTTAAAAAAGTTCAAGCCAAACTGTTTTTATAGAAGATTTTCAAAACTGCTGGTTTAATTAATCTGTTAAAAGATTCTTTTAATCTGTTAAAAGTGCAGTTTTAATCTGTTAAAACTTCTTTTAATCCATTAATACGTTCTTGATTCTTTAACAGATTTGTTTTAACTGATACGACAACGTTTATATCAATTAAAACACTTTACAAAAAATCTTCTAAGTTGATTTAATCGATTGTTTCGCGATTCAATCGATTGAAATATCTGCAAAACTTTCGCGTGACACTTTTCAAGTAATTTTAACTGATAAAAATAAGTTTTAATTGATTAAAACGCTGTGCGTAAATTGTTTTAATCGATTGAAACGAGATTTAATCGATTAAAATAGTTCTGATCGGTCATAATCGCATTCTGATCGATCATAATTGAAACAATATAATAGCGGTTCCAGGTTAACCGCTATCTAAAACGTATCTCGCTTGAGCGACACCCTTCTCGCTCGAGCGAAACGCCCCCTGCACAAAATTAGCATTCTCGGGTTGTATTTCGCTTGAGCGACACTACCCTCGCTCGAGCGAAATTAGATTCTGATCGATCATAACTTGAAATGATCGATCATAATTGAGAGGATATAATAGCGGTTCCCTTATAACCGCTATCTAAAGTGTATATTAGATAGCGGTTATAAGGGAACCGCTATCTAAAGTGCATATTAGATAGCGGTTCCCTTATAACCGCTATCAATAAGTAAAAAATAAAATAAAAAAAGACTTTCAACGTCGGTTCATATGGGAACCGACGTAGAAAGTACTTTCTACGTCGTTTGACTAAGAACCGACGTAGAATGTGACCAACATTCAACTTTCAACGTCGTTTTTTAACCAACCGACGTTGAAAGTGTATTTAACGTCGGCTCAGCTTGAACCGACGTTAAATGGCGACGTTGAAAGCATATTTTGTAGTAGTGACTATATTTAATGGCATAATCCATTGAATCTCTTAAACATCTCATAAGCCTTACAAGTGCATCCTAATGCTCCTGATGAGAACATCTACTTATTGCATGAACAAAAAAAAGCCTAGAAAAACTCATTAAATGTAGTAAGCTCTCAATTATTTGAGCATACTGAGGTTGAAAAATAGAATCTCCTATATTTTTCTTTAACTTAGAGTTAGCATTATAAGGGGTACTCACTTATTTAAAGTCATAATACCCAAATTCCTAAGAAGTTTCTCAATGTATTGTTCTTGGGATAGACAAATAATATCTCCATTCCTTATGATTCTAACTCTCAAAATCACATTGCTTTCACCCATGTCTTTCATTTCAAATTTAAATCCTAAAAACAACTTAGTTATAGAGACTTTGTTAATGCATGTATCAAATATTAGTATGTCATTTACATATAAACATTTAATGACACATTCACCACTTTTAAATTTAGAGTACATACATTTATTAGCATCATTTGTTGAAAAGTCATCACAAGGTAGAACACTATCAAGTTTTTCATACCACTATTTTGGTGCCTATTTTAATTCATACAAAAATTTTTAAAGTTTGCACACTTTGTTCTCCTGACTAGGAATAACACATCCTTCAGGTTGAGTCATATAAATCTTCTCTTTTAATTCACAATTCAAAAATGTTGTTTAACATCCATTTGGTATATAACTAGCTTATCAATATCTGTTAAAGCTAACAAAACTCGAACAGAGGAAATCTTATTCACAAGGGCAAAAGTATCACAATAATCAATGTTGTGTTTTTGAGTAAAACTCATTACTACTAATCTTGTTTTATATTTATCTATAAATCCATCATGCTGATACTTTTTCTTAAAGATCCATTTATAATCAATGGTTTTTGCTCCCTTAGGCAAATCTATTAAGATCCAAGTATTATTTTTCTTGATTGAGTCAATTTCAGGTGTTAATGACCTTATCCCAATGTGTTTTATCAAGAGCACTAGTACCCTCTAAAAAACTCATTAGATAATTTTCAACTAGATAAGTGTAAAAATTATTTCTAAAGGAGGTTTCCTTTCTATGTCTTTTACTTCTCTTCAAATTCTCATTCATTTCATCACTATTAATATCTATAGGTTGTTTAGATGTCTCACTAACCTTTAAAGGGAAAATATATTCAAAGAACTTAACATTTTTTGTCTCCATTATAGTATTATGTTCAATTACATCACTTTTAAGGATAAAAAACCTATAGGTAGTACTATATTTCGCATAGCCTAATAAGAACATACAATCAGAAGTTTTAGAGTCTATTTTTCTTTTCTTAGGATCAGGTAACATTACCCTAGGTAGGCACCCCAAACTCTTAGGTATTTAACATTAGGTTGATAACCTCTCCATAACTCATAGGAAGTTTCACCAGTTTTCTTATGTGCTATCTTATGTTGTAAGTAGGGCTTCTTCTCAAAGGTTATTAGGTGCACTAGAACTATTAAATATGTCCTTCATCATTTCTTTAAGAGTTCTATTTTTTTTTTCTCAACTACTCCATTACACTAAGGTGAATATGGTGGGGTCACTTCGTGAACAATACATTCTTTAACACAATAATCATTAAACAATACATATTCACCACCTTAGTATGATATAATCCTCTTAATTTTTGTGTTTAATTAATTTTCTACTTCCACTTTGTAAGCTAAGAATATGTCAAAAACTTCATCCTTGTGTTTGATTAAGTATATTTTCGTGTATCTAGAATAGTCATCTATAAATCTTACAAAATAATTTTTACCAACTCTTGACATTCAGTTTGACGTTCTATAGATTGACAATTTTTCTTGGTTATTTTATATTCTACGCATATATCACATTTCTTATTTTGTATATCATGTATATTAATTAATCATAATTGTTGCAATTTCATAACATACAAAGAATTCACGTGTCCTAGTCTCGCATGCCACATATCATATGAATAAACAATATAAGCAGTAAGAACTTGATTTATTAGCAACTTCAAAAATGTTAAATACAAAAAGATTTTGATCACAATATCCCTTCCCCACAGTAGAAACTCTCTAGATTTTTCACCCAACTCGGAATAAGCAAAAAAACTCTTAAAGAATTAATGACTGAGATTGATCCATGAATAAACCTACTATCTCATAACTTGCACATGCCCACTTACCTAGAATCAAGAACCACATAAGGAGAAAGGTTACAAGTCTATAACGTTAAAAAAAAAAAAAAAAAAAAAAAAAAAAAAAAACCCACCAAATATGCAAAGGAAATCAAGCAAAAGAGGCATATTATTCTTTTGTTATATTTTGATTTTCCAACAATTTTATTATGTCATGCAAGTTATGGGTATAATCTGAGTTGATTATATAAGTTACAGCATGCTAAACAACTTATTTGACAAAATATTTTTTTTATTATATAATAATAATAATATTTATTATTATATTATTATAACAGATTATTTATTAGATTTATTTTTACCAAAATAATTGTCTATATATTTTTTATAATTTGCAAATTACTTATCTGGTTCTCGATACAACACAATTTGAATTAACTTCCTTTCTCTAGGTGATTTCATGAGACCTTCAAATAAATTTCATTTTCCTCATGTTACATAATTTTAAAGATTTTTTTTTTGTTTTTATAATGTTTTATCTTAATAACAAGGTTTTATACCGCCCATACGTTCATAACCTTTTTGTTTATATTTTAATTTTGTACGACTTAAAAAATTAATTTAACTATTGTAATGAAATATTAATTTAATGTGATTATAATTACATGGACATAAAATAATATATAATTATACAAAAAATATTATAATCAAGCAAAAAAATATATTAAAAATAAATTAATTTTAATTTAATATTTTAAACATGAAAAAAATATTTTATGGGGATGAATGGGTATCTAATGCAAACTTAGGGCTATACCATAAAATGGAATTTAGAGGTTCTTTCCCCCTATCTAATCTAATCGATCATACTTCTTGTTGTGTTTTGACAGATGATGGATCTGTTTGGTGCTGGGGCTACAATATATGTATCCTTAATATGCTTAAGGTCCTTTGGTGAAATTAAATTGCAGAAATTCTTTGTTCAGTTGTGCTTTGCTATACTAATTAACTGATTTATATTGTTTATCAATGTCCTTGACTATTATATGGATGGTCAACTTGGTATCAATGGAGAGGACTTCCCTAGCAAAAAAGATAGCGATGGTGATTATTCTGTAGTGCCCTGCTTATTGAATAAGTTTCTCGACTTGCACCCTCCTGTTTCTTCATCAACATCAACTGCTCCAGAAGCAGAAGACAAAGCATCATTAAAGGTAAAATGTGAAGAGTGGTGATACACAAACCACTCTTTTTAATCAAACACCCCAACAACATCCACACTTTGAGGCTATACTAGGTGTCCATTTATCTTTTTCCAAATAATATGAATTGCCCTTTTGCATTTAGTTCTAAACAAAAGCAAGTCAAGGTGTGTGTCTCACTAGTTATGTGTTTTAAACTTTTTCACAGATAGTTGCTGTCAAAGCAGGAGGAATGATGTCTCTGTGTATTGATAATCTTGGTGCCCTCTGGATGTGGGGAAATTGTCCTGGACAAAGCCATGAAGGTGACGTCTCTTTCATAAGCAACTTCACTCCAACACCAGTATGGGATTTTCATGGTCACACTGTAGTTCAAGTAGCATGTGGAAATGAACATGTTGTGGCACTTGTTACTGCTGGAGAATCATACACGGGTGTGGATGATCTAGTGTGCTATTCTTGGGGTAACAACAGTCATGGTCAATTGGGCTTGGGGGATAAGGAGAATAGGCCACGACCTGAAGTGGTGAAAACATTTGATCTGGAGTCCCCTTGGGTAATTTATGAGGTAGCATGTGGTGCCTTTCACACTGCTTTTCTCACTCGCAAGAAGAGGCCTAACACATTAGAAAGCACATGCTGGACATTTGGCCTTGGGGATAATGGACAACTTGGACATGGGACAACACAAAGTACATTACTTCCTGAACCTGTTAAAGAATTGCCACAAAATGTGCTTCTTGTTTCTGTTGACTGTGGCTTGTTTCATACTTGTGTTGTTTCCTCTGATGGGTACGTGTGGTCATGGGGAATGGAGAAGGGTCTTGGCTTATGTCCTGATGATAGTAATGATGGAACACATTCTGGTGATGCTCTTTCTCCCCTTCTTATCTCATGCAATCCATATCAGCCTCAATTTCCAGAACCAGTTCAAGTTGCATGTGGAGCTGCACATACTGTTATTGTTGCGCAAGAGGGATATAAGCTCTGGTCTTGGGGTAGAGGAAGGAGTGGGGTTCTTGGAAATGGTAAGACTACAGATAGCTACACTCCCACCATTGTGCTATGGCCTCCACTGATGCAAGATTTCAAACAAGATGAATTTCATAGCTCTCATAATACAAAGGAGACTGAAAGAGTGACAGAGACAGATGACAGATTATCTTCAGCATTGAACGAAATGAAGCTGCTTCAAACAAAGCTATCCACAATGGAGAGATATGCTAGTATACTTCATGGTTCTATCTTTGGAGAACCTTTTGATGAGCAAGATATTCCTGCTTCATTGCAAAATTCAGGTGCATTTAACATTTCAAAGGAATGGGAGAACATTTTAGAGGCAGCAGATCGTACAAAGCTAAGTAAGTTGGAAATACTCTACCGAAACATGCTTGCTGTTGTGAAGGATAAACTAATGAAAAGAAGGATCAAGGAGATTATAAATGACTGCCTACCATCTTCACAGGTTGAGAATTAGCAGATACAAAGTAAATCATTCTACCAAATTAATGTTTCTGGCTTTTCTTTTTGTATCCATGGCAATTTTTTCGTAACCCTCTCTTCTGTGATTGAGTTCTGTACAGAATTGAGCACCAATTTCCCTCATTTTTTTATGCCATAAAAGTTTAGTGTGCTATATTCAAGAGTTGTTGTATCCATCCTCTTGTTGCAGCATGACTTGTTCCTTACTCTCCTTTGTCAATTGAAGCTATGCTCGGTTGTTATTTTATGAGTTGTACATGTTTTTAAGAAAAATGTTAAGGATAGCACTTAGAAGCATAACTAAAGGATGTAATCTACATAATGTTTTATTAGAAAAGAAAATATTTGTTGAAGTTTTAGTAAACGACTAATTTAATTCATGAAATTGTCACTTGCTATCGTGTTAGTATCTCGAATTAACAACATTAAAATCAAAAGTTCATGAAACTATAATTCATCCATCATGCAAGTGTCAAGTTTGTTTTCTTTACCTCCTCAAGGTCATTATAAACTCAAAATGCAAAACAATGTGTTTAATTTATGAAACTATTTCTCTCTTTGATATAGAGTAAATTGAAAACTAAGTTCGTGATGAGGTTTCAAAATTAGATGCTATTGAGAAGGCAAATTATAACCTTTGCAAACACACTCCATAATTGTTACCTTCAAAGTCATGGAAAATCATGAAAACGTGAAACATATTTATTGCGTTGATAAAAATAATATATCTTGAAAAATCCCACATTATCTAGGATAAACAATGAAGTAAGTGATAGTAGTTATATAATGTACTTAAAGTTCATGATGTTTTGACACTCCAATAAAAAACACTTCAAACTTGTATTTGACTTTTTCTTATATTATGTAGTAGAGTATTGTGAGGTTTGATTTAAATCTTTGCTTTGGAGAGTGTAAGTGTATTTGGGGTCAAAGGAGATCAAAGAGTAATTTATGTGTTGTAAAAAATTTTACATAGAGTTTTTCTCTAGTTATAATTAAATAACGGTCGTGATTTTTTTTTTGGCTTTAGAATTTTTACGTTATATTATTGTGCTTATTGTTTTTATCTTATTTATCTATTAGTAGAATAATTTTTGGGATAATGATGTTGATTTTTTTATTATGTTTTTTCCCCATTAGAGTGATATAAGAGTTTATGGTTCAATAGGATATTCTTAGTATACTTTATGGTTGCAACTTAGTAAAATATTTCATACCAAAAAAGATTAATTTCTTATTGTTACACTATCAGAAAATTAGGTTTTACCGACAGATATATTCCATTGGTAATGAAAATAATTCGTTGATAAAATAATTCTTTTTTATGGTAAAATTCATCGGTAAAAAGATCGTCGCAAAAAATTATCGATGATATTTATCCATTATTTGTCTACCGATGGATATATCCATTGATAATTATCGAGGGATGGATCTGTTGATACTTATTGACGAAAATGTGCATCTCTACATCTATTTACCGACAGATATTTCACCAATAATTATCGACGGATGCTTCACTTGATAATTAACTACGAATATATCTGTCGATAGTACCATGGAAAATTTGATAAACTTACTGACGTAATAACCTAACTACAACCACAATTATTCTATTTTTCTGGTTGCCAACAGAACCTACAAAAATATAACCAATACATTGCAACAACTATTTTCCATCATAGTGTCTACTTAAATCAAGCAAACAATGTTCAATTGGTTAAGAAATAACTTAATAGGGATAAATTCAAATATTAGTTAAGTTGGGAAACACAATGAATCCAAACATAATGTGCTTAACAAGATATCTAGTGTAATAATAATGAACAACTAATAATTTGAATAGTCTGGAAATAAATGTGATTGTTGTAGATTGTCCTCTTGTTGATCATCATCATTTGGTGATTCTTGGTTTGTCATCGTCTTGTTGGGAGGCACATTGTTGTTGTTGGGGAGCATCTTCTTATAGTTGGGGAGCATGTTATTAATTATGTTGGAGCATCTAGTGTTGTTGAATAATAGTTTGAGCATCAAGAAGGAGGAACTGCATAATTGTACCAAATAATGACTGAAATGACTCAAATTGACAAGTCAATCTCTCATTTATCTCCCTTGTGAGTTCAATTTCCTCCACATTTATAGAAAGTCGTTGTTTGAGTTGGATCATGTCTTCATATTCATATGAGGAACTAGATGCTTGCTTCAAACTATCATTCTCACCTTTGTAACTTTGAGCAAGTTGTCTAGCTCCATAAAGTCAATCTTTACTTTTTTCACCAACTGCTTCGACCCAACATCGAGTCTTGATAATCTCGTATTGTGCAGGGGTCTACAATAGTTTTGTCTTCTACTTGATTAACACAAGATCCAACCTCGGATAACCTATGAAAGTCTAGACTCAAATTCCTCCTATTATATATAAAGAGAGGAATTAAACTATTAAATTAGATGGTAATTTGAAAAGTAATGTTAACATTAAAAGACACTTTGTGTTTGACTTTTTCTTATATTTTTGTTATCAAGTATTGTAAGATTTGATTTAAATTCTTGCTTTGGAGAGTGAGTGTATTTGAGTTAAAAGACATGAGAGAATAGTCTATGCGTTATAACTTTTTTTATATAGTATTATTCTTTGGTTATCATTAAATAACTGTCGTGATTTTTTATCTAATTTTAAAATTTTCAAGTTATATTTTTGTGTTTATTATTTTTATCTTATTTCTCTGTTATTTTTTAAAAACTTTTTAACCTTTGACTAATATTTTAGTCTAAAAATTAGCTTTTAAAAAATAGCTTTTTAGGAAGAAATATAAGCTCAAAAAGGATTTTTATGATTTATGATATTGCTTTTGCAGTTTTGGTGAATATTTTCCATGTAATTTGGATAATAAGAAATAACTTGTGATTTAGAGATGCGACTTTTTTTTTTCCAAACAGATAAAACAACCATGATTTTTCGGTTTCTTTATTAATGAAAGATCTTACTAAGACTTGCTTATTTAGTGTAGATATTAATAACATTTTTATATATTTTTCTGATTGCCATAATTATGTTTATGGTTTGAAAAATGTTAAGATTATTATTTTTTAAAAATATATCATTATGTAAATGAGATTCCTTATTTTTTTTTAATTCTTTTGGTGTCATAAATAATAAAATAATAGTTTCTATATTATTATATAAATGAAAAAAAAATATGATATCATGTACTTAGAAAAAAGAAAAGAAAAAAAAAGTGTCATAAAAAAAATAGTATAGTATTTGTAAAAAAATGGAGAGAAAATGTAATACACATGAAATAAACATAATAATAATAATATAAAAATATGAACACATAAATACTAAAATATTTGTATTTTCACTCATTATTATGTGATTAATTAGTGTATTTTCACTCCTAATATTGATTTTATAAATGTTCTTACACAAGTTATCATTATTAGGACTTCCAAAGTATAGTAAAATATTTTTATGATGTTAAGATAACAAGTATCTCCTTATATGAAAAATTGATCAAATCCTTAAAAAGAAAGTTACTCATAAATAAGACTCACATGGAGCAAAAGGATTACACAAATTGATATGATGATTTTTCTCTTATTTTTTTTATCATATATGCCACAACAAGCTTACATTAGAAATCACCATTCCATTTTTTTTAAATCAATTCCAAAATCTCAAACTTTTTTTTTCTTCTCTTTAATTCACACTCAACGATATATACAAAGAGAAACTAAATGTGATACACGCAATTTTTTATTTTTTTTAATTTTATACATATTTTTAATGTTAAGAATTTATAAATATTTGTTTTCTTTTAATTTTTAGCATCATAAAAATATGACAGTATATATATATTTTTATATTACTCATTTCATTTTTAATTATAATATTTTTGTTTGTAATATTAGTATATATATCTTTATGATATTATTTATTTTTGTTTTATTAAATATTCAACCAATAATTTGATCAATTCAATAACCCATCAAAATTAAAAATATATTGATAGAATAGCATTCAAAACCAGATTAAAATATGTTAGGTATTATAAAGTTGTAAATTATAAAGATACAATAACATCGTGTAATTATTTCCCGCCTAAACAATATTTTGTTTTGTGGCTTACCTTTTTTACTTGTATTTGCTTGCTTTTCCCTTAAACCCCCCAAACCCTAAAACACTCCCCCTATAGAAGATGCCGTCGGACACCGTCGGCAACGGGGCTCTGGTCCCCTTCTCCGGAGACCCGCCGGCGGTATACCCACTCCATCATGGCCTCGCCCCTCCGATTCGTCGCCTCTCCATTTCCTGGTCCCGCGGTAACTCCCTCCGCCTCTCCCTTTTCGCCGCCGCCGCTACCAAGGTTGTCGAAGTTAAGCTCACCGCTGAAGATCCAGAGATCTCCGACGCTCACTGGCGTCGAATTGCCTACGGCTCTGTTGCGCCCTTCGCGCTGCTCCAGAGTCGGAGGAGCTCTCTTTCCGCTCTCTTGAAGACTCCTTCTCCGTATCATTCGGATTGGTAATTCACCACATGTTTGAGTGCATGCTTGTTTAAATTCAATTTAGAAGAAACACTTGTTTTTTTTTTTAAAAATTTATTTTTTCCTGTGAAGTAAAATAGAAGTTGTAAATAAGCTGAAGGCACTCAAATTTTGTTCTGAATACCTTGTGGAAGATAGCTTTGTTTCTTCTAAGGACCAATGATAGTAATGTAGTTTATTAGATTCGTTCAATTCAGCGGTTTATTTGTCTTGGTTGTTAATAAGATTGAGAAATTGAAGGCACAGTTGTTTCTCTTTGTAACACTCAAGTTTACGTTTAATTGAGGCATTCTAGTGTTTCATGTAAGTATGTGCTGTATCAAATCTCAATGATGATCTCCAATTCTAATTTTTATTTTTCTACATTGCTTTGTGTGTGCGTTGGCAAAACTGATTTTTTTTTTGAAAAATTGGTTTTGAAGTGATGTGATTTATGTTTGGATGATTTTATTATTATAGAAGCAAGTTAGCTGTAAAACTCAGCATAAATGCTTTATCCAACACTAAAGTTACTTTAGCTTAGAATCAATTTGGGACACAGTCAATTCTTCAACGTGATACCAAACACCTGAAAATGTACTTAAAACCATGTTTACGGGATTTTGGAGAAACAAAACAAATACTTCATCTAATTTCTTGGGGTATCAACTCTAGTTTCGTTGGAAGTTGCTCACTTAATTTTATAGTTTTTCTGAATCGTGTTTTTGGTTAGGAGATTTTTGTAAGTGTGCTTGTTGACAGTAGGTTATTATGTTTGTTTTACTGTCAGGTGGGAGAATGTCCTTCAGTATAGCAAGGAGATAGGTTCTCTTCTTGGGGGGTCAAAGTTGCCCCCAAGTCCTATAATTGAGGACTCAAACACAATTGTAAAGGTGTTGTATTAGGTTTTAAACTGTTTTACTGTGTTTAGTTGAACTGAGACCTGCTTTGTGGGACTTACAATATTGAGAAGTCAATCACTTGCTTTTAAACACTTAATGTAGAGTGGTGAAGAGCCAACATCTATGAAAGCTGCGTGGGAGTTAATTGAAATATTTTATGTGGACAAGCAATCTCAAGCATGGCTACCTGAAAGGCTCGTTGATTGGTTAGCTGTAATAATCTAATTTTCTTGATGAGTTTTGTAAATGGCTGCATTTTATTTTGACACTGATCACTATGCTTATTTTAGTTTACTGTTGCATTTTATGACAGGATTATGACAGCCTATTTACAAGTACTTATGAGACAATTCATGGCAAGCTTGTGGATTTTCAGAAAGAATTAGTCAACATACAGGTCTGGCCATAGCTGATCTGATAAATAATAGTAATAAACATATTCTTTTTGTCTATTAAGTCAAAGTATTAGGAGTTTTTAAGTCTTAATTCAAGAATATTGGAATGAGTTAGTAGATATCTCATTTTCTTTTAGAGCCTCATTCCATATGGCATCAGGTTATCAGTTGAAATATGTTCTGTGTTGAATTGTTTTTCTCCAGACTTATGGTTATGACACTTTTAGCTTTGCTTCACTTGATGGTATATTTAATGGTTTGCACCATTGCGTGGGAGACTCCTCTTATGATTTGTGTTTTCTAGACCATTGTTATTGAAAAACAGCCATTATGGAAATCAGAAGCAGAATTTTCGTCATGGTGACTGCTTTGGCTGTTGCGAAATGGGCCTGTGTAATGGTCGTGGCGAAAATTTTGATTTAAGGCTGTTCACTTAAGTTGTGCAATAGTGCCTCTGCAATAAATCATAATATCTTCTGCACGAAGAGAATGAGTCGGAAAATAGTAATTATGAGACCAGTAAAAGGAAGAAGTAGGCCGTCAGTTTGCAGCTTAATTAGACTTCTGCTTAGAACCTCTTCAGCTAAGCAAGAAGAGGGGACAGAAGATCCCACAAAACCATGGTTATTAAACAGTAGGGCCAACTTGTTGACTTGGATGAGATTACGAGTTTACTCACTAGCTACGAGTCCACTTGTTTGTAAACTCTTTTTTGTAGTAGACTTGGGTAAGATGGAGTAGACTCAAGTGGACGAGATGATGTCATTAGAGGATTGCAAACATAGAAACTTGAAGACATTTGTTCTTCTTTAGTTATTTAATTGTTATCACTTTAAGAACTTATGATTTGCGGTGTATGAACTGATTTATTTGGTGTAGTTTGAACTTATATACTAGTCATGCACTACTAAACTTAGTTACTTTAGTACTATGGAGTTATTGTTTACTATTTTGCTTAATTATGGTGTTAAATGTTGAGTCCACTAGTGGAGTTTACAGCGTTTCCACAAGTCTACATAAACTCTTGATTCTGATATTCATGAATAAAACCAACTGATGTTACCATTCACAGAAAAAGACAATTATGCATTTTTAAAATCAGCTTGGTCCAATTACCAAACTTCATATGGAAACTAAATTTTTCTAAAACCTTAAGCAGAAAATTCCAGTCCAAGGTATTATCAAAGGCTTTTGCAATGTCAATTCTGATTGCAATATTTCCTCCAATTTCTGTCCAGCAAATTTATGGCTTCTGATGCAACACCAATGAAATATTTGGTCTTCCTACCTTGTATAAGGCCCCTTTGCTATGGAGATATCAAATTTTAACTTAGCCAATCTTTTTGGCAGTACCTTGGATATAATCTTAAATTTGAGTTGTGCGCTCAAATGATATTAAGCTATTTCTCTAGTCTTTCTATTCCAAAAGAATATACTTCAACAAGTATATAATATTATTTATTACTCATCTCATCCCTCATGTAACTTATCATGTTTTTGTTTAGCTAATATATATAATCATTGTGTTTGATCAATTTCTTCAAGAATGAGAATTTTTTTTTTTACAAAATCTGTCTGTGCAGGTGATTGAGGATGATCCCAGATATTGGGACTTGTTGTCATCTGCACTCTCAGTTGGTTGGCTTGAAATTGTGGTTAGTAAGGCTACTGTATTTCTGACATTTTTCTTCAGGATATGATATTTCCTTTTAATCAAAGAATTTTATATTAAGCTGTTTTTCACTTGCAGGTGAAAATGCTGCGGTTGCATGGATCTTACCAATTAGATCAGCTCAGTAATCGGGAGGTTGGCATGACAATTATGAAATTGTTATTATTTGAAAGAGATGAATTTACACACTTTAGTTTTGGTAATTTTGTAGTCTGTATTTAACTTTTCTGGTAAAAAATCTGATTTTTATTATTGGCTCATGCATTGAATATTCAACTAGATTCGAATCTCTTTAATAGTTTGATCCTTTAGTGCTTGTACTGAATTTTGTCACTTAAAATCTCCAAGATTTACTTAGCCACTAAATATCCCCCTTCTCTTCATCAATAACGGATGACTATTCAATCTTTAGTGTTGCTGGCCTTGTATATACTATTATTAAAATGGAGTTTCTTATCTGATTATAATATACCCAAACTGAATATGCTTGTTAAAATATTAATTTTCTAGATGTTTCCTTTGTAGTAGCTGACCCATGATAATCTCTTAATGTCTCTTTTTTTCATAACAAAAGTTTCAAAACCTATAGCTTTGATCTCGATTTATTTCATTTTTATTTAGCTGAGGTGTGTAGCTCCAAAGATGCCTCATTCTAAAGCAGGAGAATTTGTATGCAAATTGAAAGTGCCATAGATATGGAGTCTTTAGGTTTGTTTTTGGTGTTCAGAACTGAATGAACTTGGATGATGTTTTGATAACCTCCATAGTCTTTCAAGATAATAGTAAGAGTCTGTTCATGGATTTTACTTCCTTGTTGTTGTAAAATGTTCCTGTTTTCATGCAGAGTTAATCTCCTCGAGTAACATTCTTTTAATAATTTATCTTAAATTGTGTATAGGGTTTGAAATAGGTCAGATGGTTTTTAAGGCGGCTATGGCTTAACCAATTTTTATCCACTTTACCTGAGCCTATTGGCTAGAAACAAATAAAGCCTAGGTTCCTACAAAGTCCTTTTAACTTTTAAGATTGGCATATATGCCTTTAAAGTTTCATATTTATTTTGCTTGGCTGCATGCCTGACCTTTTTATTTATTATTCATATATAAATTTGTTTATAGTATATAATCTATTAATTATATATTGAGATTTTATTGATACTCCATTAGGGGTATCGATATGGATTTTATTCCAAGAGCTAACTTGGCTCACCACGGGTTTGAGTCGGGCTATGTTCAATTTTTTTATTTTTACCAATAATAGGCTAAAAATGAATCCGGTTCACTTAACCCATGAGTTAAACGAGTTAGAGTCGGGCTATGATGTGTTGGCTCGTAACCCACCATTCATTTTAAATTTTAAAAATAATTATAATAATTTAATAATCCTAATTGATGTTATTTTGCCTTTTCACTTTTACTTTACGCTGCCGTTATAAGCCAAACCCTCAGTCAAGCTTGTCATTAGTTGTCCATTGCACTTGACTGCTTGTCATTAGTTGTCTATTGCACTTGGGCTGCTCGCCATCCGTCCACTGTGCTACTGTGCCATCATGTTTGTTATGCCACCGTACCATAGCATTTGCCATGCCATCATGTTTCAATCGTGCCACAACGTTTGTCATGTTTTAGTCGCGCCACAATGTTTGTCACATTTTAGTCGTGCCACAACGTTTGTCACGTTTCAGTCGTGTCATAGCTTTTGTTGTGCTATTGTGTCACTATATTTTAGTCTTGCAATTTAGTTATGCTTATTGAAAAAAATAAATTGAAGAATAAAAAAATAAATATGGGTTAGTGAGCCAATCCACCTAACCCACCAATCCATAATGGGTTGAGCCAGGTTGTGAAATTTCTGATTCGCCATAAAATGAGCCGAGTTGAGTTCATCTATTATCAGCTTAGTCCATGGTGAGCCAACTCGTGTGATCGAGTTGATTCACTTTGACACCCATGTACTCTATTCTTTTAGGAGGCCATTAGTAACATAAATAGTTGACAATATTTGACTTCATGTTAATTGAAAATAAATTCAAAAATAACTTGCTGGGTTTACATTTCAAGTGAGAAGCGAATATAAATATAACCTCTAATTGTTACCGACACCTATACCTAAAAGGAAGGGTAATGGAGAATATTTTGTTTAAGGTTCTGTGAAATACTTGACAATACAAGGTTTTGGACCTAATTGAAGCCGTTTATATAGGTTTATAGGCCAGACCTAAGCAAAGCCTAGCTTGTATTCACTGCTATTGCATTTTATTATATTAACATGACAATTTTATTTTTTCTGTAATGTTGTTTAAGTCATGTGATCTTTAGCAAACTAAGGTTACAAAATTTGTACTCTTCACCAGTATCATTGTGCTTTCCAAGCCCAGTTGAATGTGAAATCTAAAACTATTGCTGTTACTGTCTCTAAATTTCATGTTTTTTTCTCACTTTCTGTCATCCTTTGTTTGAACAGTTAGAAAATGGACTTGTAGAGGCTGTTGCTGTTCTTATTTCCAAAATGCCCCGCTTGTGTCCTGAATCTGTTGGAAAATTTGGCGAATTCTATAAATCCAAGCCCGACTTTATAAAGGTTTTTCCAGATTCCACTATATTTTAAGATGTACTATTACATTTTTCTTTCTGGCACATTTATATGGTTGTGTATTTCTATTTTATAGCCCTGGGAAAAATGGAGGTTGCAAATTACAAAACTGGATTGCAGTCCAATCTGGATTCAGTGTGATAATCAACAAACACGTGAGGGCCTGAGAAATTTGCTACAAATTATGCTGGGTAACACTGATAGTCTCTGCATGGCTACATGTTATTGGATTGAATTATATATTTCTCATTTTCTATACATCAGGCCATTTACAATGGTATGTTCAATCTACATATGCAACTATTAATTTTAAAATTTATATTTTCTGATACTGTTGGCTTAAATGGTTCCTTTCTTGTATTACCTGTTAATTAAGTGGACCTTAACACAATACTGTACACCCCCTTCTTTTGAAAACAGGGAATAGAAAGCATGTATAATTTGGCCCAGAAATGCATCCAGTTGAAACCACAATCTAATACCCATAGGTTGGCAAGACTTATGATTGGGATTCTTGAAGAAAATACTGAGGTGATTATTGTTTTATTATCCATTCTCCTTTATCTTTTTTGAAGATATGGACTTGCTGTTGCTGCATATTGTTCCCCGTTATTATGTTATTTATTCCATTCTTTATACATTTTAAACTTGAATTAGCATTTTCTATGTCTCAGGTTGTTTTAGCTGAGTGTTCCAGAGAATTTGGCCCTTGGTGAGATGCTTGCACTGCTATTGTTAACTCATTCTAGCTTTATTCATTGAATGCATGTTTTAATTAGGTTATTTTGCTTTCAAAATTTCCGTACTATCAAAACTCTAGACCAATTATACACTGAGTTTCTCATTTACTTTGGGTTGATGATAATGGGACTATGTATGTGCTATGTATCAATAAAATAGGTTGGTGGCACATGCCATAGAATTGTTGACTGCAGGGAGTGAGCAAGCAGAGATTCTTCTGCATGAGGAGCGGTATAACTTGGGGGGAATCAGCATAGTGGAACTACATCGGCTTGTATATGCTCAAATTCTATCCTCACATACATTGACCTGGCAAGTGAGTGCTATCTACTTCAGCAAAAGTATCATGTTAATCTGATGTCAAACTGGTGCATTATGTTTGATGAATCATGAATTACCTTAATGCCTTAATGCATATCAGAACTTGTTGTTGCACATAGATAGACGACTTGGATTTTGACATATGGTTGATTGATTGAGAGTAAGGATGAAATTGATGTGTCATAAAATAAATAGGATTTAGCATTACCAAGAGATCAAAACAGCGTATCCCAAAATGGAAGTTTTTTATCAGACTGCAGTTTGATAAACATGACAATGATATTTGTGCAAGTAATCTGTTTGCTGCTCTTATGTTGTAATGTTTTCATATCTGCAGATAGCTCCAATATATTTAACATCATGCATGAAGCAAGGAATGGGCTTGTTAGAGAATTTATTGTCTAGGCAATCTGTTCAACACAATAACGTGTTGCTTAAGGTAACTGTTTTAGCTTCTTACTGTTTGTTACTTCTGTTTCACGATTGTATTTACCCTGGTGGTTTAGTATATTGTTGATATAGTTCTGAGTGAAACACAAATAATTGTCACTCATGCAGAATATCGAGATATGCCGTTTGTATGAGCTCGATCATATTAGTTCAAACATCATGAAGGTATACTGCACTTTTGATTGTTGCCTGGCTTGGGTATTAGAAAACTTTCACTGTTCTTTCACAATATAGTGCACTGGAACTGACCTGCATAAGAAATATATAGATTGCTGGAGTATATCGTTGGAAGCATGGTCATAAGGGTGCTGGAGTATTCTGGCTTCAACAAGCGGAAGATGCAAGTTGTCTTGATAGGATTGCCCAACAGTTATTTGATTCTGTTGGGAAGTCAATATCTGATGAAAGCTTCAAGGTAGTTCTCATAATACTCCAATAAACAACATACTGATAGATTTTCATGTATATTAGTTTATTTCTATTTGTGAATTTTTGTTTTATTGATAGTTATTCAGATTTCTAATATTTCCATTCTCTTACAGCAATGGGAAGGCATGATTGAACTACTGGGTTCTGAATCTAAGCATGCTGGGGGTCTTGAATTTTTGCACAAGTATGAATGTGCTATTCGGAGCATTTTCTTGTTTTCTTGTCTTCATTTAATCCTATATTATTTTCTTTGTTCTTACATTCATTAAATATTATATAAATATCAGGTATAGGGATTTCAAGAAATCCCTTCAGAAGGTATCTGGTAGAAAATCAACTGATACAGCCAGACAAGCTGTAGGCTCCCTCATACTGGTATTGCTCACACTTCTGTGATTACTTTTGCTGCAGTAAGATTGTGTGTTGATTGTACAAACTAGTCTTTTTACTTGTTATTATATGATCTGGTTGGCTTCACCTTGTGATAAGTGCCCAACAGTTGGCAACCCTCAAAAGCTAGTTGTTAAGCGTGGATGACCAATGACTTGAATGCTCCATTAGGCACCCCATAATAACCAAGTCCCAGTCATAACACTGCCCTGAGATCTGACATCTCAATTGCTTTGCTTTCACACTACAACACTTCACTCAACTACTTCATTGGTCAGGACCCTTCACTGCTCATAATCCTTTGTAGGTAGCCCTTTTTTGAGTCACCAACAATCAACTGAGACCAATTGATAAAACTCTTTGTTTATTAACAGGGAATATTTCCTTATGAAAATGACACTCTCCAGGTATATCGAGAGGCTTGATCAACCCTAATTCTGAAAAGTTCCCTGCCACTATCCTGTTATACCCCTTTTCTAGAAGTAAATGATTTACAATTTATAATGGAAAACTACCCCTAAATGGGCCCATCCATCTGTGACCCTACTACTTCCTTCTATAATACACTTATTTTTAATCATGTGTAGGCTATCAAATAGTCTGTCCAAAGGTTTCACCTTATCTCTAGGGGAACTGAGTGGAAATTGTTTAGTTGCTGCAAACTGTTCCTACAAATCCTCCTCACAAGAAGGGAGATGTTCTCAACGAACTGGGACTTCTGCTCCCTGATCTCCATACCTAACAGCTAACACCTATGCTAGTTGGGTTGTAACTCCCATTCCTCTGTCTTGGTATTGTGCCACTGATGTGGCTGCCAACCTCTTCTTCAGTAAGCATAAATGGAAAACAGGATGGATGCCCACGTGGTCCAGTAACTCTACCATGATAGCGTGGTGAAAACTTCTCATTCCCCTTCCTAGCTAAAGATTTCTATGGTAAGGGTAGACCTAAAGATAAACCCAATGTGGAATTCTACTTCCTTTTTTTATTGTCTGTGTGACACTTCAGTCTTAATTGAGCTTAGTCCATATTTTGTTAAGTTGTTGAAGTATATTATCTCATTCATTTTGAATTCAAATAGCATCTTCTACCTTAAAGAAGAAAGTATCTCCTTTGAATAATACCATATGGTTGCGTCCATATAGAATTTGAAAAGGAGACATTTTTGCTGGACTATGGTAAGTTGTAAAACTCTGCCCAGGATAGCCAGTTAGGCCATTGTTTCAGGTTCCCCCTAAAAACATTGTAAATATGTTTCTAAGCACCTATTGACCACTTTGGTTTAGCCATCAGTTTGAGGGTGGTATGCTGTGCTGTACTTGAGTTTTGAGCCTGCCTGTTTGAACCCAAAAGTAACTAAGGAAGATCTGGTCTCTAACAGAGACAATAGTCCCTGGAAACCCATGTAGATTAACTACTACTTGGATAAAGGTGTGAGGCAGATTCTTAGCTGAAAAAGGGCTTTGCAAGGAGAAAAAATGCCGATATCATTTCCCTTCGCATGGGAAGGCAGATAGTGAAATCCATTGAAATGACCTGCTTGGGAATCAGTATTGGCGTTAAAAGGCTTGCAGGAGATCATTTTTCATATCTATTCCTTTGGAAAATGTCACAACTCAGGATAAAATCATGGATGTCCTTCTTCATACCTTAAATCCTGGATGGATGTCACATGTTCTGTTGAGAATTTCTCATCATGGGCCCATTGGAAAGATGTGTCCTTGCGCTATTAGTGGCAGAATTTTTGTACTGTTGGCCAGTTCCTACCCTATTTCTCGTAGTTGTTCTTTTGATCTCATGATTACTCTGGAAACTTAGATTAACTGAAATATGATTTTTATTATATCAATACAAAGAGATGATATAAGATATATACAGGAGACCTAAGCTATTTTAGGAAATATAATAACTCTATTTTATGCTAGGATCCCTTGATTTATGGGATTGTTTCTAATTATTCAAATCTGTACAGATTACAAGGAAATATACAAATTTCTTGATTTATTCTTTCCTAAATACTATTTGATTTCTCACACTCCCCCTCAAGCTGGTGAATAGATGTTTTCCATTCCCAGCTTGGATACAATCTTCTCAAAATTATGACAGCCCAGTCCCTTGGTAAGAATGTCTGCAATTTGGTCTTGAGAGGACACATGGGTCAAAAAGTACCCTTTGCCTGGTCCGGCAGGCTTCGTTGGAGGGGGTGTGTTGAAAGTCCCACATCGCCTACCTCATGTCATTTGGTATGGTTTAAATACATGTTAGGCTACTCCACATATTGCCAATTGGTTTTATGTTGGAACTTTAACAATTACTAATTTTTTTGATTCTGTACTTTACCCTGCTAACACCAACAATATTTCTTTTTGAAGTTCTTGTTACCCTCATGGCTGCTTGGACAGATTGAGGCTTGTGCAACCTTACTACTTTCCTTAGGACTATGAAGTCCCCCTAGGAATATGCTTAAGACAAAGGAATTGTCAATCATCTACCCCTTCCATTGAAATAATTTTTTCCTTCTGTGTTCCTGGGCTTCCTTCAATATGAAATATTGCTCACATTTGGCTACCCAAAGTTGATACCATTCCCATAAAAAGTTGGAAGGGAATTTTTGTGGTTACTACCCTTTACCTATGATGTTGACTCTCTTATTCATCTTCCCCCAATTGATGGGCCTGTGATTCTTGCTCTGAGCCACCTGCATTTTTCTTGGTCAGCAACTCTGTCATCATTTCTTTCAAAGACTCCATTCCCTTCCCCCAGCTCTTCAAACTGATTCTTGTTCAGTTGTTGACCCTCATAATGTTGGTGCTGAATCTCTTCCATTTTTGTTTCAATGTTCTCGTTTGACAGTATGATGTCCTCCACCAATTTCTGATAAAGAATGCGCAAACAATCTGCCACAACAGAAGCACAATTCACAGATCAAATGCTATTAAGGGGGGAGAGCCAAATACTTAAATACTCCATTGAGCATCCCATACTACTCAATGTTTGGGAATTAGGCACCCCCATAATACCTAAGTCCGTATTACCTTGTTATTTCTGTGATAATTAGACTAGTAAAATATAAAAGCCCGTTCCCCTGGTATATCATATTATCATAGTGGTGAATAAATGTTTTATACCCAAGATGATCAATTCCAAAAAAGCTAAAGCGGGATTTCTGTTCTATACCCAATGTATTGAGCACCACTGATGTATATTGTGTTTATAACCAAGATGATCAATTCCAAAAAAGCTATAGCGGGATTTCTGTTCATACCCAATATATTGAGCACCACTGATGTATATTGTGTTTATAACCAAGATGATCAATTCCAAAAAAGCTATAGCGGGATTTCTGTTTATACCCAATGTATTGAGCACCACTGATGTATGTTGTGTGTGGATCTCTCTCTTTCTCTCTCTCTCTCTCTCTCTCTCTCTTTATATATATATATATATATAGATATATAGAGAGAGAGAAGAGAGAAAAGGGATTCACTTCCTCCTAGAATAAGTGTTAAGTGTAAGGGAGTTACTCTTCATCCTTTTCATTCATTTTCTTATAATCTATGATTAAGTATCATTTTTTCAATATGTATTATATTCATTTACAAAATTATGATCAAGTTCTATCATTCAGCTTACTACTTCAAAATATAATACGTCTCTTTTCATCCTGCAGCTTATGAAAAATCCATCGACTCCTCAGCGCTTTTGGCTGCCTCTTCTGTATGACTCGGTGAGTTATTTTAGATTGTTCATTATATTGTGTTAAATATGTAAATTGTAACCTCTTAAGATACCTTTCGTCAATTTTTAAGGTTAATTAAGTTTTCGGTACCTTAAATGGATCGGTAATGTAATTGGTACCTTCAAAAATTTTTTTAGTGTGTTTGATATTCAACATTTAATAATATGGAAATTTGGTCCTCAATGTAATTTTAATAGTCTTAAATTAACAATGTTGACATATAATGGTCCTAGTCTTACATTTGGAGGTATGTTGACATGTGATACAGTCAAAATTTGTATGTGAACACCGTTAATTAAAAAGTAACAAAATATCTGAGGATCAAATTCACATATTTATTAAATGTAGGTATAAAAAATACTGAATTTTTTCAAGGTACTGATTTTACGTTGGTCCAATTTTGGAGGTACTAAAAACTTATTTAACCTTTTTGTAAATTATGCATTAAGTGGACCCAATGAAAAATCACTGCTGAGAAGACTGCAACAATAATAAAATTGATACTTTGAAATATATGTAGCTCATCCAGTTTTAACTATATAAGAAAACAAATGTACTTAAGTGTCAGAAGGCTCCTTGCAGCTGTGGGGAAAGGTTATTGTATGTAGCATATGCAAAGATACTATTTCAACTGTTTCTCACTAATTTTCCTTTGAAAAATGCCATTTGGCACATGCTTTAATTCTTTTGTGGTCTCTTAGCATATATTGTATACTTATTTTTTCTATTTATCTTTCTACCATAGTATCTTCTTATTTCCTCCTTTATAATGAGTCTTCTTGATTGATGCATTCACCTTTGGAATATAAAAAATCATTCCGCACTTGCTTTCTAGAGATTGAGTTATTTCGGTTAATTCAAACCTTGATCTTATTTGATTCTAAAGCATAGAATATATTAAGCTCTTGGCAGTTGGAAGTCAGAAATTTCTTACTAATTTGCAGTCATATATTTATTAATTACTTTTTTCATCGTTTTTGCCTATGTAGTTGATTCTCTATTGATTTTTGCATGTTATATTTGTATCCCATGTAAATTTTAGATGCCCAAATATGTTGAGCTCTATATTTTACTCATGCCTGTGTGATTGTATTTTTTTTTTTCCTACGGGAGCAGTTAAAGCTGCTTAATTGGAAGGATTGCCCTCTTTTAAGTGTCTCTGAGACTAATCTTCTGTTGAACAAACTTCAAGATTTATCTCTGGCGAAGCTGCGCCCTCACTATTCTGAGCCTAATTTACCCTCTGATGCACTGAGCTCTATTAGGCTGGCTCTAGCTACAAATCTTGGTCGAGCCATACTTGATGAATAGTCTTACCATTATATATATGTTAATGACGGAAGACTAACGACACCATTCAACCACAAAAAGCAAGTGGAAGAGGTTGTAAATTGCAAATTTCGAATGGTTGTCACTTGTAAATCTTTATGGACATAGCATAGTTCGGGCTTTAGTTGTATGCTTATTTTTCGTTTGATGAAATACAGCCAATATTTGAGCGGGAATTTAAACCCACATGTTTATCTTTTTAAGAATTAAAATCTTACTAAATCAGGGAGAGTTTGACCAGTTTTAACTTGTAACAATCCAGCGACCGGGAGCAATCAAGCGTCTACACTGGTATGTCAAGAATAACGTTTGAAATATAATAAAGAACACACTCGATATCATCTAATTAGAACAACCAATAATTTACTCATTAAAATAATGTTTTTGTTTAGTGAACATGAATCATAATTATTTTGGGTCTGCCTATTGAGCATGCAATTTGCACCTAATTTTTGCGTAAGAGCCTAATTTTATTATAAAAACTTAATAATTTTAGGGTTAATGTTAACATACAAAACCTTCAATAGATCTTTTTACAACACTAATAACACTATCTAAGGCTTGTTTTCTTTAGATACCCATACTTTTGTGATGATGCCTAAAACAATAATGCTAATTTCAAAATTTAAACCCTTTTGTAGTTTGGTCTTACACCTCCTATTATATATATATATATATATATATATATATATATATATATATATATATATATATATATATATATATATATATAACTTACCATTGATTTTATTATATTGAAAGTGTTTTTAATAAATTTTAAAGAATTCATTTTTTCTATAAATTTTTTTTTTAATATAAGTACTCTTAAGTCTCACTGAAGTTCCAAGAATACAAATTTCATAGGTTAAACATGCTTAATTTTTAGAAAATTTACAAATTTTTTATTGTCTTTGATAGTTTTTTTATGATTTTTTTTAGTTCTCCGAATATATAATTTTTTTTGCTAAATAATACTATCTGTATTCTATTTTTATCATTATTTTGACCTTTTTTATATGTATTAAAATATTCTTGGATTTATTTAACATTTTTATCATAACAATTTATGTATATTTTTATCTGGCAGCGATATATCACGTAAATACATGTAATATAATGATATAAAATAAATAAAAAAATTAAATTAAAAACAAAAATAAAGAAAAAAATATTAAAACCCATATACAACATTTATAATTTCTTTATGGATGAAAAATATTTAAAAGCCAATTACAAAATAGAAAAAGAGGAGAAGTACATCTGCTTAGACTTTCTTGATCAAGCGGGAAGTAGATATTTTGCGGGATCTTTACTCCTTTCTTAGTTGTAAGAATTAGCATCTTCCCCTTTTCCTTCTCTCTCTTTCTTCACCTTTTCACATTAATCATTCAAAGTCATGTCTTGTCCTTCCTTCCCCTAAGTTTTAGTGGTGGAAACTCATTTCAATATCTTCAAAGTATCACAACCATCTTTATACTTTTCAATCTTTCTAACTCTTATGTCCATTATAATATCCTACTCATGTACAAAAGTTGTAACTAATCATTAAATATTATTATTTCTTGGTGGTTTCGTGGGTAATTAACAATGAGTTGTTTTCCTCACAAGTTAACAAATTTATTCCAGCAATGGCAGATCTTATCATCTGCCATGCGTGGTTTTGAAGCTCATGAAAAAAATAATCCGAGTGGGCGATTCAGCGGGCTATGCGACATGAGGACCAAACAAAAGAAGCGTTGATGGGGTGGCAGAGGAAACACCCTCCATGTCCTTAGCTGATTCCTCTCTCACCACCACACACTCACTCACATAAAAACAAATCAATGTTTGAAGTGCCACTGTTTATGGCTTTACCGTTTACTTTGGGTCCCTTCCTTTTCTTTCATTTCCACTCATCATATCATATCATATTTCTCAAACGGATTCAATTTCAAAACAGATTTCATTTCCTCGCGACATTAATTCTTTCCAACATGCTCCACTCTTTGCTCTTCTTCCATGTCTCTCCCTGTGGGATTTTTTCATTCAAATAATTCATTTTCCACTGTCATCATTTTACAACTTATCATTTTTTTATATTCTTATAATAACAGTAACATGAATATATTTCCTTGTTTGACAGTTACAGAAGAAATAGGGTTTGAAACGTATATACTTTGCGTATAAATCACACATAGGTCATTTATTTATAATAAAGAGGTATAACTAAAAGAGTAATCAAAATTAAACCGAATAAGCAGAAGATATTGTTTGATATTTTGGTTAATAATATCTAACAATATCAAACTATATCTAAACAATATCTAAACAATATCTAACACTCCCCCTCAAGCTGGAGCATACCAATCGTATGTACTAAGCTTGTTACAAATATAATCAATTCTAGGCTCTCATAAAGACTTAGTGAAAATATCTGCTAACTGTTTACTTGAGTTAACAAACTCAGTCTTGATATTTCTAGACATAATCTTTTCTTGAATGAAATGACAGTCAATCTCAATGTGTTTGGTCTTTTCATGAAAGATAGAAATAAAACTAATATGAAGAGCAGTCTGATTAGTGTCATTTGAGTGATATCTCCAAATTGTAACTCTCTAAGCAATTGCTTGAGCCAAACAAGTTTACAGGCGGCCATAATTCTATATTATGTTTTTGCACTGGATCTTGCCACAACACTTTATTTCTTACTTTTCCATGAGATCAAGTTACCACCAATAGAGACACAATATCCAGATGTAGATCTTCTATCCGAAGGAGATCCTGCCCAATCAGCATCTGAGTAGCAAACAACTCTTGTATGGTTATTAGAACCCTATAACAATCATTTTCCAGGAGATCCTTTAATATACTTCAAGATACGAATGACTTTATTCCAATGATCTTCAGATGGTGGATTAAGAAATTGACTTAACACACTAATTGCAAAGGAAATGTCAGCACGAGTAAATGTAAGATAATTCAATTTTTTAATCAATCTTCTATACTACTCAGGATCAGATATATGTTTCCCCTGATTTGGTAGAAGTTTAGTATTGAACAGACTTTGAACTCATAATATCTATGACATACTTTCTCTGAAATATAACAATACCATTATTAAACCGTGCCACCTCAATACCAAACAAATATTTGAGTTTACCAAAATCTAAACAACCATATCTATACTAAGATGTCATTTATCACTATATCACACTTTGTCTTCATCTATAAAGACAAAACAGTAAAAATGTTAAAGAAAATACCATTTTTAAAATAATCTATCTCTAAAAAAGTCACAATTTTTATTTTTAATTGTTTTTTCATTAACAAAGAAGTTCTTTTCTTTTTATTATATTTCATCTCTGTATTTTTCCTTACACTTTCTCTCCTTAAAACCAAACATAGGTTTAACATGGAGTGTATTTTAGGTCTCTTGTCGACCAAAAATTGTGTGTATGTCCCACGTTGAATCCAATTTGTACTCTCAGTTGGTCTGACTTAGTACTTTCAAATCCTAGTTTCGGACTATATCCTACGCATCTCAACTATCTCAGTTATACATCATAACTTGGTGCATGTAATCCCGTTAAACGCCATGGATAAAAGCCCCTAAGGCAGATCCAAAACATGTACTTTTGAATTTGAATGCTTTGTTCAAGTATATCCCTAAACCCTACACAAATACTTTATTACTCCTCACCCTTTCTTTGTTCTGGACTCTGCATGCAGTCATCATGATGGAAAGACACCATTGTCAACGTCGCAAGAAATGGTAGCTGCCATGGAAATTGTTGAGGAGGTTTTGCATGTTCAGAAGGCCCTGTGCCTAGAACTGCCCTACAGGAGCAGACTACTAGTGGAAGAAGACTGAACGGGGAAACATCCACCTATAAATAGCATTCTTAAACCCTAGGTTATCATCATTCGTTCATAATAATGCTGACACGTACTTAGGCTTCTCACAATTAATGGTTTCTTATAATAATTTTCCAAACCCATTAATTATGAGTTCATCGACCAAAATTTATATTTGACCCATTCATCTGCTCAACATAATTTTACGCATCTTCGTCACTGACATAAGTTCAGACTTGGGTTGGGACGGTGGAACAATACCGCAGAGAGGTCAATGTATATCCCTATCACTGTCTGCGACAACTTGTCAATTCAGTTTGATGTAAAACTTTCTTCGTGTGGTCCCTAACACCATTCAACTCAATAAATTACAACATTCAAGTGTCCTTCCTCTTCTTCACTCACAGTAACAGGTAGAAAAACTCTTCGTTTTTATTATGATATTAGAATTTTTCTTAACAAAATTGGTTCGGATCAAACTTAGTTTCACATCAGTTAAAGATATGATCGATTTATAACATGTAATTAAGATATAAATTTCAGCTTACAGAGACATCTCAGCAATTCTAATAACTACAATTATCTCGTTGTCTCAATTGGGACAAATTAACAAAAGATTAAAGAGAAAGAATAGTGAGAAAGGCCAAAAAGGTGGTGCATTTTACATGTAGATGAATTAACATTGGACCTTAGAAAGAGAAGGATCATGCAACCTCAATAATGCAATGTGATTGACCGTGTATAGAGCATGCATGTGCGTTTCCACAAGAATCTTATCCCGAATATATAATTGAAAGTGAAGTTTGTTTGCTGCAAAAGGCAATTGTTTTAGTTGCCGCATATTTGGTGCTTGCTGAAAACAATGAAGTGGTGTATGCATTCTTTATGTGATTCAATCTCTCTCTTTCAATGCCCTTCATTGAAATGATGCCTCTGAAATATATGAATGATATCAGAGAGATGGTCAGTGAATATGCTCAACAGTAAATTTACTTCATCACTATCCAAAATTTGGTGAACTTCTATAAATCTTTTGTGTTTTGGTCATCATGACTGTGTGAACTTGCTTTGTCTACCAGGGATGGACTGAAAATCATTAAATCAAGAAGCTCTTTAGTACGATTTTTAAGTCACAAATCATGTTCCTCCCTATTTATTTAAAAAAAATCTTATTTTAAGTATAAAATTATTTAAAACAAGTAAAAATTATAATTATGTATTAAACAACTTTATTCACTTTTTAAACATTAAGTAGGATTCAATTAATATAATTTTTTATTCATATTTATATTAACATTAAAAAAAAACATTTGTATGTATTATTGTAGATACCATATAATAATTTTATTCTTTATTCTCGCATTTATTAATCATAAAAGAAAATCAGTAAACAATTATTAATTAAAAATGTAAAAAGAATACAAATAAAAAGGTTCGTCAAAATCAATTTCTCCTTTTTTTCTTTCTTATGATAAATTTATACAGAATGTGCCTTTTCACATTACAGGAGAAGAATTATTTTTTTAAGTAACATGAAAATTATACGATAAAAAGGTAATTACATTCCATGTAATCGATTTTATGTTGTACGTACCAGGAATAGATATTTGTTTATTCATTGTAAAATATTAGCTTTTTCTTATTTTGATTAAATAAATTAGGAAATAGAATTATTGCGGCTTAATTACAGTCCATGGGATGAATTATTTATAAATATGAGCAGAATGAATGAAATCATCAAGCTAGAAATTGTAACATACAAATCAAATTTCATTTGGTCAGATTCTCCTTTGGAAAATCTTGGTTCTGTCACTTGTGTAATTTTTGCTAATCCAACTGATTTACCAATCAATGAAGAGGTATTTTTGTTTAAATTATGTGACAATCAGTGTCGTTAAGTTTAATGTTTTTGATGTGGTTATTTTGCAGGTTAAATCTCTCTGCGATGATATTCAAGGGCTTTGGGATTTCAACATCTGCTAAAGTAACTACATGGTTGGAATTTCACTCAGTGATATTTGGTGTATTTTATAGTAAAATATCAACATTTATTCGTCATGTAGGTGGAGGGTTCATATTATGAAAGCTCTTTCACCAACTCAAAAGCGTAATCGTACCAGTAGAGATAGATGGAAAATAAGCAAAAGGTGGATGAAGAAGATGGGTTGCTCATTGAAATGGAGGAGCTGAATGATGTGATGGACTGCAAGAAGAAACGTGCAAAAAGGTTCAAGAAGAGCCAAGGTTTTTAGCTCTTAGCTGCAACTAATTAAGTTGTGAATCCTTACTACAAGAAAAAACATATTTAGCGACCGAAATTAGCGACCGAAATTTTTGTGTGGCAATTAGAGACCGATTTAATTCGATCGCAATTAGCAACCGATTTAGCGACCAATTTAATTCGGTCGCTATTAGCAATCGAATTAGCGACCGAATTAATTCGGTCACAATTTAGCTACCGATTTAGCCACCGAAATATAATTTGGCTTCACAGTTTTTAGTTAGCGACCGAAATAGTGACCAATAGTTTGCGTCGCAAATTTTCAGTCGCTAAATCGGTGGCTATTCCACACTAAAATAAAAAAAAATTATTTAGCGATTGATTTAGCGATCGAATTATAATCGGTCGCTAATAAGAAAATAATGACCGAATTTAAATCGGTTACTAATGAACATTATTTTTTATTATATTTAAATTTATTTTTTTATAAATATACTTTAATTGTTTTAGTATATTTTTTACAATTTATTTTTTAAAAGTAATTTATTTTTTAAAAATAATTTAATTTTTAAAAGATACTTTAAAAATAAACTTTGGTCTCAATATTAACAAAATGAAGATTAACTTTAATTTTAAATTACTAAAATAAAAATATTATTAAAAATAAATCAAATTTATTAAAAATTTAAATTGCAATAAATTAAGACTAGAGTAATATTAACTATTCAATACATTGTTTAAGAAAAGTTTAATAATAAATATTCTTTAATTTATTTTTCAATTGAAAATTTCAATTGAAATTAAATTATATTTTAAAAATTTATATTAAAAAAATTAAACACATCAAATGATCACATTTTAATTCCTCATTAACTTAATTAATTAAAAAAAATAAAATTTTAATCAAATTATTACAATTTTATTTTATAAAACTTTATTTTTAATCTAATCTTTAAATTTATTGCTTTATTATTATTAATTACTTAACCATGGTTATTTTCATATAATTGATATACAAAAAAAATTATATCAATATACATTAGATAATCAATATACATTAGTTTAAGTATACTAACTAATATTTTTTCATTTTTAACATAATTAATAACAAAGATTAAAAATAGACTGCTAGAAAAGTTAAAAATTTAAAACTAATCTATTTTATAAATACTAAAAATAAACCATATTTAAATAAATTAAAAATATATTTAAATTTATATTCAACCTACCTCCAATTTTACTCAATAAATTTATAGATCACATTTGAAAACTTCATCACTTAAATAACTTCAAAATTATTAACTTTTTTTTTCAAAGCCAAGTTTTTCTTGTCAGTTTTTTCAAAAAAAAAAAAAACAGTTAATATAAGTTAAGGTTGTGCCTTTTAAAAATTTCAACTTTTTTATATATTGGATTTTCATTAAAAAATTTCTAAAATTACATAAGAAAATAGATATTTAATTATACTTTTAATAAATTTAAGACAATACTAGTTTTGATTTTTATTTTTAAATATTTATTTTAATTTTTTAAAACAGAGAAACTATAATTTTAGTTTCTAAATACTAAATTTAAAAGAATTAAATTTATTATTATTTAATCTTTTAATTTTAGTATTAAAAATTTAAATTATATTTTCTTAAATTAAAATAATTACAGTATATTTTTCTACTTTGAGAATTAAAAATATAATTAAACTAAAACTGAAAATATTATAATATATTTTTGAACTCTTTTGTATTAATTTTTTTTCCTAATTTTGTATAAAGTCAATTTTAATATTTAAAATTATTTAACATTTTGAATTCTGAAACGTTTTCTCTATTAGCAAATTTAAAAACATAATATTCAAAAAAATAGTTAATGTAAGTTTTCATTATGATCGATTAAATTTTCAAACGATCAATTATATTTGAAAATATATAATAAGCGGTTCCACGTTAACCGCTATTAGATGTTCACTTTTAAGAGCGGTTCAAGTGGGACCACTATCATATATAACCACATATTTCATTCTGATCGATTAAATTTTCAAATAATCGATTATATTCGATAATTTTTTCAAATAATTAATTGTAATCGATTAGTTGTTTAAATAATTGATTAGAATTGATTAGTTTTTCAAATAATAGATTATAATTGATTAATTTCTCAAATATATATTAAAAAATTATAAATAAGAATATAAATTATTTAAGAATATTAATTATTGTAAAGATAAAGTAGAACATGGGAGGAGATGAGGATGATAATATAATGATAGAATTTTCAAAAATGTAGAATTGAGAAGTTAAAAAAAAAATTAAGAAAATAGAGATTTAATTATACTTTTAATAAATTTAAGATAATAGTAGTTTTTATTTTTAAATATTTATTTTAATTTTTTAAAACAGAGAAACTATAATTTTAGTTTCTAAATACTAAATTTAAAGAATTAAATTTATTATTATTTAATCTTTTAATTTTAGTATTAAAAATTTAAATTATATTTTATTAAATTAAAATAATTACAATATATTTTTCTACTTTGAGAATGAAAAATATAATTAAACTAAAACTGAAAATATTATAATACATTTTTGAACTCTTTTGGATTATTTTTTTCCCTAATTTTTTATAAAGTCAATTTTAATATTTAAAAGTATTTAACATTTTGAATTCTGAAACGTTTTCTCTATTAGCAAATTTAAAAATATAATATTCAAAAAAATAGTTAATGTAAGTTTTCATTATGATCGATTAAATTTTCAAATGATCGATTATATTTGAAAATATATAATAGCGGTTCCACGTTAACCGCTATCTAAAATATATTTTAGATAGCGGTTAAGGTTTAACCGCTATTAGATGTTCACCTTTAAGAGTGGTTCCAGTGGAACCGCTATCATATATAACCACATATTTCATTATGATCGATTAAATTTTCAAATAATCGATTATATTCGATAATTTTTTCAAATAATTAATAGTAATCGATTAGTTTATTAAATAATTAATTAGAATTGATTAGTTTTTCAAATAATAGATTATAATTGATTAATTTCTCAAATATATATTAAAAAATTATAAATAAGAATATAAATTATTTAAGAATATTAATTATTCTAAAGATAAAGTAGAACATGGGAGGAGATGAGGATGATAATATAATGATAGAATTTATAAAAATGTAGAATTGAGAAGTGAAAAAAAATTAAGAAAATAGAGATTTAATTATACTTTTAATAAATTTAAGATAATACTAGTTTTTATTTTTATTTTTAAATATTTATTTTAATTTTTTAAAACAGAGAAACTATAATTTTAGTTTTTAAATACTAAATTTAAAGAATTAAATTTATTATTATTTAATCTTTTAATTTTAGTATTAAAAATTTAAATTATATTTTATTAAATTAAAATAATTACAATATATTTTTCTACTTTGAGAATGAAAAATATAATTAAACTAAAACTGAAAATATTATAATACATTTTTGAACTCTTTTGGATTATTTTTTTCCCTAATTTTTTATAAAGTCAATTTTAATATTTAAAAGTATTTAACATTTTGAATTCTGAAACGTTTTCTCTATTAGCAAATTTAAAAATATAATATTCAAAAAAATAGTTAATGTAAGTTTTCATTATGATCGATTAAATTTTTAAATGATCGATTATATTTGAAAATATATAATAGCGGTTCCACGTTAACCGCTATCTAAAATATATTTTAGATAGCGGTTAAGGTTTAACCGCTATTAGATGTTCACCTTTAAGAGTGGTTCCAGTGGAACCGCTATCATATATAACCACATATTTCATTATGATCGATTAAATTTTCAAATAATCGATTATATTCGATAATTTTTTCAAATAATTAATAGTAATCGATTAGTTTATTAAATAATTAATTAGAATTGATTAATTTTTCAAATAATAGATTTTAATTGATTAATTTCTCAAATATATATTAAAAAATTATAAATAAGAATATAAATTATTTAAGAATATTAATTATTCTAAAGATAAAGTAGAACATGGGAGGAGATGAGGATGATAATATAATGATAGAATTTATAAAAATGTAGAATTGAGAAGTGAAAAAAAATTAAGAAAATAGAGATTTAATTATACTTTTAATAAATTTAAGATAATACTAATTTTTATTTTTAAATATTTATTTTAATTTTTTAAAACAGAGAAACTATAATTTTAGTTTTTAAATACTAAATTTAAAGAATTAAATTTATTATTATTTAATCTTTTAATTTTAGTATTAAAAATTTAAATTATATTTTATTAAATTAAAATAATTACAATATATTTTTCTACTTTGAGAATGAAAAATATAATTAAACTAAAACTGAAAATATTATAATACATTTTTGAACTCTTTTGGATTTTTTTTCCCTAATTTTTTATAAAGTCAATTTTAATATTTAAAAGTATTTAACATTTTGAATTCTGAAACGTTTTCTCTATTAGCAAATTTAAAAATATAATATTCAAAAAAATAGTTAATGTAAGTTTTCATTATGATCGATTAAATTTTCAAATGATCGATTATATTTGAAAATATATAATAGCGGTTCCACGTTAACCGCTATCTAAAATATATTTTAGATAGCGGTTAAGGTTTAACCACTATTAGATGTTCACCTTTAAGAGTGGTTCCAGTGGAACCGCTATCATATATAACCACATATTTCATTATGATCGATTAAATTTTCAAATAATCGATTATATTCGATAATTTTTTCAAATAATTAATAGTAATCGATTAGTTTATTAAATAATTAATTAGAATTGATTAATTTTTCAAATAATAGATTATAATTGATTAATTTCTCAAATATATATTAAAAAATTATAAATAAGAATATAAATTATTTAAGAATATTAATTATTCTAAAGATAAAGTAGAACATGGGAGGAGATGAGGATGATAATATAATGATAGAATTTATAAAAATGTAGAATTGAGAAGTGAAAAAAAATTAAGAAAATAGAGATTTAATTATACTTTTAATAAATTTAAGATAATACTAGTTTTTATTTTTATTTTTAAATATTTATTTTAATTTTTTAAAACAGAGAAACTATAATTTTAGTTTTTAAATACTAAATTTAAAGAATTAAATTTATTATTATTTAATCTTTTAATTTTAGTACTAAAAATTTAAATTATATTTTATTAAATTAAAATAATTACAATATATTTTTCTACTTTGAGAATGAAAAATATAATTAAACTAAAACTGAAAATATTATAATACATTTTTGAACTCTTTTGGATTTTTTTTCCTAATTTTTTATAAAGTCAATTTTAATATTTAAAAGTATTTAACATTTTGAATTCTGAAACGTTTTCTCTATTAGCAAATTTAAAAACATAATATTCAAAAAAATAGTTAATGTAAGTTTTCATTATTATCGATTAAATTTTCAAATGATCGATTATATTTGAAAATATATAATAGCGGTTCCACGTGTAACCGCTATCTAAAATATATTTTAGATAGCGGTTAAGGTTTAACCGCTATTAGATGGTCACTTTTCAGAGCGGTTCTAGTGGAACCGCTATCATATATAAATGTCCAACGCGATACTTGGTTCACCACATATTCCATTATGATCGATTAAATTTTCAAATAATCGATTATATTTGAAAATATATAATAGCGATTCCCCTTTAACCGCTATCTAAAATTTATTTTAGATAGCGGTTAATATGGAACCGCTATCAGATGTTCACATTTAAGAGCGGTTCAAGTGGAACCGCTATCATATATAACTACATATTTCATATATAACCACATATTTCATTATAATATTTGTAATTTATTTTCATTGTCTATAAATTACAAAACAAAAAATTTCTAAAAATTTTAATGATAATTTTTTTAACTTATATCTTACAAAATATTTTTTAATATTTTAATAAATATAATTTTTTTAAATATATTTTATCAATTTAAAGTATAAATTTTTGGTATTTTTTAATATAACTTTTTTATAATTTGTTTGAATATTTATATTTTTAAAAACAAATTTTAATATTTAATATTTAAATTTTAAATTTTAAATTTTTTAATATTTAATATTTGCTTTTAATATTTAATATTTGTTTTTCTATAATTTATTTTTAAAAATATAATATTATTTTTAATAAAAAACCCCCGAGACCTTCACTCTTTTTCTCTCATTCTTCCCTAGCCGCCACCCCGAGCACCCACTCGTAGTCATCCATGTGGCCATCTTGTTCTCCGTTTTCCCCATCCCAGTCGCCCCACTTATCCCCAAATAACCCTCACTCTCGCGCCTCACTCACCCACTCCTCTTCACCTTCTAAATCCCATGGCCAGTATCTCCTCCTCACTCCCGGCGAGCCCTAACCCCCTCACTGCTCCCCCCAAGTCAGCCCTCACCCTAATCCAACCTCCACCAAAGCTCCTCGTCAACTGCACGCCACCTTATGAGCCACCGCGCCACACCTCTCTTCTTAACCTCCTCTGCAGCCTCTGCGACGGAAACGACCTTGAGTTGTTACTTGTTACCAGGTGAATTAATGTCTGGTTCATCTGGGATGGGATTCACTCCATATATATATATATACATATATATATATATATATATATGATTCATGATTATATATATATATATATATATATATATATATTTGTATTTAAACAAACATTTCTATGTGATTTACGTCGGCATTTTTGTTCTCTTATGTACGTGAGACTATATGTAAAACATGTGCTTGAATGTATATTCAACCAAGGTTTGGCTTGTTTGGCCCAAGAAAGGTGGCACTATATCTCGTTATTCTCTTGCATTGTGAATAATATAGGAGAGATAATTTTGACAGAATTTCTTTATCGTTTGTTGTAGGTGGATTTGTGAAGTAGATAGGTTCTTGGATCCCTCTTACTGCGGATTTGGTGGTGCTTGACAGACCAATTTGGGAACTTGTTGAGACTATACGCCCTCAGGTTAACCATTTGTAATTTGTTTTAATTATCTGTTGGATCTTAGTGAAAAGAAATTTCCTAATTATTAGGTTTACTTACACAATTATTTGGTGGTCTGTATCATACGTACTGCATAAGTACTGGATAAATACCTTAGAAAAAATGTATTAGAAAAACATAAGTACTGCATCACATAAAGTGAATAATGCAGTTTCACTTATGCTGATTGTTGTAGTTAATTTGCAAGAATAGAAAAACATAAGTACTGCATCACATAAAGTGAATAATGCAGTTTCACTTATGCTGATTGTTGTAGTTAATTTGCAAGAATGGAGATCCCTGTTGGTAAAATGTGGATGTATCAAAGATTGGATGGTAACAAACATCTAACAGATGAATTTAGAGAAGGAGTGTATAATTTCCTACAATATGTTATTGCTCAACCTATGTTTCAAGAACAAGGTGAAATGTTAAGATGTCCTTGTGTTAAATGTAAGTGTAAAGTTTTCAAGTTTGTTGATCAAGTTGCATGGGATCTTTATCAAGAGGTATTCATGCCTAATTATTATTGGTGGACAAACCATGGTGAAGAGTCGCCGGAATTTCCTGCAGTGGTTGGTGAGAGATCACATGGAACTTTTCAACAAAGGGAAGAATTAGGTCATTTCCATCAAATGATTATGGATCATGTCGGACCGTCACTTGGATACCAACTTCAAACCGAGAGTGAAATTAGAGAAGAGGACATGGCAGAAAACCCTGATCCTGATACTCAAAAATTCTTTGACATGCTTGCTGTTGCGCAAGCACTGTTGTGGGAAGGATGTACACATCACTCTGAATTGTCAGCATCTTTGGAAGCTCTAAGCTTGAAATCTGATTATAATATGGCTGAAGGATGTTTTAATAGAATGGTCCAATTTATGGGAGAGACTATGCCAGAAGATCATCGAATGGCTACAAATTTTAACCAAGCTAAGAAGTCAGTGATAAAATTGGGTTTGGGTTGTCTCAAAATTGATTGTTGTCCAAACGGATGCATGTTGTATTATAATGAAAATTCATCTAAAAATGTAACTAATTGTTTGATATGTGGAATGGATCGATACAAGATTATCACTAGGAGGGGAGTTGAGAAAAAGATTTCTATTAAAAAAATGTGGTACTTTCCAATTATTCCTAGACTCAAAAGGTTATACTCTTCAATGGCCACTGCACCTCAAATGAGATGGCATAATGAGAATGAAAAGGACCCCAGTATTATGTGTCATCCATCGGATGGGGAAGCTTGGAACCACTTTGACACTGTTCACCCAGAGTTTAGTCAAGACCCAAGAAATGTCGGATTAGGGTTATGTGTTGATGGGTTTAATCCTTTTGGTCGGTATGGCAAAAGTTATTCTTGTTGGACGATTATCCTAACTCCATACAATCTTCCACCTACCATGTGCATGAAGAGAGAATTTATGTTTTTGACAATTTTAATTCCAGGTCCTTCAAATCCAAAGCATAAGATTGATGTATTCTTGCAACCACTTATAGATGATTTGTGCACCTTATGGAATGAAGGGATATTGACTTATGATGTGTCATTGAGGCAAAATTTTATGATGAAAGCTGCTTTGATGTGGACAATTAATGACTTCTCGGCTTATGGCATGTTATCGGGTTGGACGACTGACTGGTAGACTTGCTTGTCCTATATGTATGGAAAGAACAAAGACATTTTCTCTTAGTCATAGCCACAAGATCTCCTATTTTGATTTTCACCGTCAATTTCTTTCACAAGACCATCCATTTAGGAGGAATAAAAAGACATTCAAGAAGAACGTTGTTGAGATTGGTCCCCCTCCTCCACGTTTATCTAGTCTTGATGTCTGGAATAGGGTGGCACACTTACCAGTTTGCTATGAATTACAACAAGTAGACAATATTGCAGGATATGGTATTACACATAATTGGAAGAAACAAAGTATTTTTTGGAGGTTGCCTTATTGGAAAACCCAACTTTTACGTCATAATATTGATGTTATGCACACAGAAAGAAATGTGTTCATGAATGTGTTTGACACTGTCATGGATATCAAAGGCAAAACTAAGGATACAAACAAGGCTCAATTGGATGTAGCTGAAATATGTAATCGAAAAGAGCTAGAGTTGAAAGATATTGGACGTGGAAAACTTATCAAACCAAAGGCAGCATATGCTTTCACCAAATCCCAAAGACTCTCTATTTGTAAGTGGGTTAAAGAACTTAAATTTCCAGATGGATATACTTCCAATTTGGGTAGATGTGTCGACTTGAATCAAGGAAAGTTACATGGTATGAAAAGTCATGACTGTCATGTGTTCATGCAACGATTACTTCCAATTGCATTTGATTCATTGTCAAAATCAATTTGGAAAGTACTAGTTGAACTTAGTTTTTTCTTTAGAGAATTAACTTCCACAACACTAAATATTGAACACTTACGAGTTATGGAAGAAAATATACCTGTCTTATTGTGTAAATTGGAACAAATATTCCCACCAAGCTTCTTTGATTCAATGGAACATCTTCCAATTCATCTACCTTATGAGGCAAAGGTTGGTGGTCCAGTTCAATATCGTTGGATGTATCCTTTTGAGAGGTATGTTTACACTAACTACTCACCCTCCATTTCTAAAGTATTTTATATGTTCTTTAAAGACTCCATTTTTGTATTCTTTTTTAGATTCTTACACTCCCTAAAAAGAAAGTGAAGAATAAAGCTAGGGTGGAGGGCTCTATTTGTGAAGCTTACTTGGTGGAAGAAACATCTACGTTTGCCTCATTTTATTATCCTGATCATGTTGAAACAAGAAGGACTAGGATTCCTAGAAATGTTCATGTAGGTGAAGGTTCTTCATCCCCTCCTCCTATTTCAATTTTCAACTACCCGGGAAGACCAATTGGAAAATTTCAAACATATTTTCCGCACCAAAGAGACTATGATGCTTTGCCGAATTATATGTTCTTCAAAATTGTGAAGAGGTTCAACCATATTTTGAGTAAGATGTTTTCACTCCTCTCACATCAAAATTACTCATGTTACTTTGTGTGGTTTGAGTAATTTGTTACGTGTTTGCAGTATTTATATTGAATATTTAAGACAGATCTAAATCCTAGTATTTACGGTGCCCAAATTGACCAAGACATTTCATCCCATTTTCCTAAATGGTTTAAAAAATATGTAAGTTTTTGACTTATATGTCTTACAAATATTTATTCTGACTTACATAGTCTAATGTGTAAAGGACTTTGCTTGTCTTTAGGTTCTAAATCCAGAAAATAATATTGAAGATCCATTATTGGTTAATTTGGCATGGGGTCCCAAGAGAAAAGTTGAATCATGGCCTATGTATGTTATCAATGGATACAAATTCCACACTATTGTTTGGAGTGAAGGCATGAATTCTTGTAACTATGGTGTTTATGTACGAGGAACCAATGGTCAATTAGAGTCAAATTTTTATGGATTATTGTCTAATATTATTCAATTAGAGTATATTGGTTTGCCATTGATGAATTTAGTTCTCTTTCAGTGTGAATGGTTTGACAATACTCTTAATATAGGAACCAAAGTAGATAATAAGTATGGAATCGTGGAAGTAAAGCAATCACGAAGATATAATAAAACATATGATCCTTTATATTTGCACAACAAGCAGAACAAATTTATTACACAAGTTATCCAGAGGGACACCGAGGTTGGTTGGGTGTAATAAAGACAAAATCTCGTAGTAGAATCATTGATAATATAGTCAGTCAAGTTGAGCATGAGACTCCATACCAAGATGATGAGCTTGTAGGACTTCAAGTAGTGCTTCGTGTTGATCCTAACTTCATTGATGATTCCCTTGCTAATGTTAATGGTGGGGGAGAAGAAATAGATATACAATTACTAAATGAAAGAAATATAGATGAAGATGAGGATGAATATATTTCAAGTGAGGATGAGGCTGAGAGTGATTTTGATGATACAGATACTTCGGTAATTCATGCATTAAAATTATTTTTACAATTGTTAAATTTGATTGTACACCTTTATTTAATATTGCATATATATACATATATATATATTGATATGATTATGATTTAATTATTTGTAGTGAATGAGTGGTAAGCTAACTGACACGTTTGGGTGTAGAAAACAAAATAAGGTAATTCATTGTTTCAATTGTTTAATTTTATGCATGTTACATATGTAATAAGATCCGCTTGTAGATGCCACAAAGGGGCAGAAGTGGTGGTCGTAGACCACCTCATCGTGGTGGTCGAGGTGTACTTGTTGATGATAGAGGTTCACCCGACCCTAACTCTCCTAGTTACGTTCGACCAAGATCCATGGAGTCTACTAATCCTATGTTTGTAGAACACACACCTCCCTCGACTCAACGAGGAATCTCCTGTAGCTATAGTAGGAGAAACAATTCCTACTACCTTCTACTGAGGCGACATTTGGTCAACCTACACAGGTACTTAGGTCGATCGCAAGCGAGGTTGAGTCCGGAAATATGGTTGATCAAAGGCCATGGTTACAAGCAGACAAAGGAGAGTAAGTATGTTTTAATTTAATTATAATTATTTAATATGAAATTTCTTAATAATATCAATCCCACAATATGTTTCAACACAGGTTTATACCAGCAAATGATCCTCCTGCTATAATCTCTAGAATCATCAAACAAAAATTTGATGAACCAAGTCCCACTTGGAGAAAGGTTTCACTTGAGCTTCGAGATAGATGGTTTGGAGAGTTCAAGGTAATTTGAATTATAGTTACATTAAACAATGTCATTTCATTCTTATAAATTAAATGTTTGTTGTGTATTTTTTTTATGCATAAAGAGTATATATGGGATGTGGAACAAGAGCAAGCCATAAGATCTGTTTTTGATAAGAAAGGTTCTCGAATTTTAAAAAACTCAATGAACAAAGTTAGGAATGCTAAGGATACGGGGATCTGGATACCGCCAGTTGTTCGAGCATCTTTGGACTTACATTGGAGTTCTCTAGATTTCCAAAACAAGAGTGTCATTGCCAAGGCTAATCGAGCTGTTGATAAAGGTGCCTCGGCTACTTGTGGGGGTTCCATATCTACTGCGACTCACTTTGAGAAGATGGTAAGTTTATTATATTTTTATATAAGTAATTTAATACAATATATTAGACTTTAGGTAATGAATTTTGTCTCATTTTAATGTGTAGACTACGGAGTTTCAACGGGAACCAACCGTTTGGGAGGTTGTTGAGAGGACAAAGAAATTAAAGAGCTGGACAATGGGTCAATGAAAAAACTCGTTATCTTGCTTGTATGTTTAACATCTAAGTTATAGTTTATTATTCAATATATGTTTTCTTCATAATAATTATATTTCCCTTCATTTTTAGGAACAATATATGCGAGTGCGGAGAAGAAGTCCATCAACATAACTTGCGTGAAGGCTCATCTTCACAAGAGTCTCCTATTGTCTCTATTGATGATAATGAAATATACTTTTAAGTTGTTGGAGGTGAAAATAAAAAAGGAAATGTGTATGGACTTGGTACATTGAGCAAAAAGTTCACTACTACATCGGGTTCTCAATCTTCTATTACTCAAACTCCGAGTACTTCATCAAATTGAACAAATGCGTGAGACTATTGAAAAGTTAAATGTTGAATTGGTGACAAAGCATAATAAGGAGAAGACACTTCAAGAAGAGATGCAGGAGTTGAGGAACAACCAACGCCAACAAGATGAGCAGATGAAGCAGATGCAGCTTATTTTACAACATATTCAAATGAATAGTCATCCTACTACAAGTCAACATGATACTGACAATATACCAAAGGACTAATTTTCAATTTTATGATATTAAGACTTTGAATCTTGAGTAATTGTTTAGAAACATTTTATTTCTGTTATGACTTTGAATTGTTCTTATTATGATTTGAATAATTTGACTTTAGTTCTTAAGTTTTTATTTATGTTCTGTTTGGATCAATTAAGCAGGTACAAATTTTGCAAAATTGGATATACAAAATTTTAAACGAAAATTTTCAGATTTGGTTAGATTAGCGATCGAATTTTTGGTCACTACAAATATATTATAATATACAATTCAAATTTAGCGACCAAAATTATTCAGTGACTATTTTTGCGACCGATTTAAATTATTATTTAAATAATTCAATTAATGTATTAGCGATCGATTATATCGGTCGCTATTATTTTTAACTTTGTCTCCAATTTAGCGACCGATTAATATATTAATTTACGTCGCTATTTTTGCTGATCGATTTAGCGACCGATTTTAATTATTATTTAAATAATTTAATTAATATATTAGCGACTGAATATATCGATCGCTATTTTTTTTAAACTTTACCACCGATTTAGCGACCAATTTATTATATTAATTTCGGTCGCTATTTTGGTCTTTAAGGAGTAAGTAATCAAATTATTTAGCGACCACCTTATCGGTCGCTATTTTACGATCGAAATGTAAATCGATCGCTAACAAATTAGCGACTTGACCTTTTGCGAAGAACCATTTCGGTCGTTAATTTCGGTCGCTAATAGAATAACGACCGATTTTTTGCCATTAGCGACCGATTTTTTCCGTCGCTAATAGTTTTTTTTCTCATAGTGCCTTCTTCAATTGATTGTGCTATGTATAGGCACAATTATGGATTCGTCATGTTAATCCTCAACCTACAGTAACTGAAACCATGCTATACTTACTTGGGACACTTCATCTTTGATTTACAGCACTTGGGGTGGATATACAGGGATAACCATAACTCAGTTGTTTGTCAGCTAAAACGTTCATTTCTTATTTCTTACTCATTTTACCTTATTTACATACACTATCCAATAATTTGAAGTCAGAGAGAGAGAGAGAGAGAGAGAGTTCCTATCTTATTCAGTATGAAATGATTCAGAGATGCTTGTGTTTTTATCTAGTTTGATCAGAGATGATGAATAGAGCCAGCAGGAAAATTTGAAGATTACGTTAGTCTCCTTTGATAGGTTCACCAATTGATGCCAATTCATAGACATACACACTGGAAGAGTAATATAAACATATGCTAATGTTCATGCATGCAGTTCTTGCTAATTATTTTAGGCTTACTTTCCTCCTATTTATGCCATTTACTGGAGTGTAAGGCTTTGTAATATTTCCCTGGTAGAAGCAAGTTAAAGAACTTTTGAGCATATGAGAAATTATCATGTAAAAAATATAAGTTGGTAATAAATAATTATAATGTAAAAACGAGTACATAAGAAATGAAAAAGCTAGCTGGTAAAATGTCCATGTTGTGTTTTTTGACAGCCCATGCTTTATGTTATAACATTTCATAACTTTTTTACTTTTGACAATATTGTTTGGTTCAAGTTGTCACATTTGTTCATATTTATGTATTTAGCAAAAGTCTGAAGGTAGAGATGATTAATTGACATGGTTTGTGTTAAACTTAAAGATGAAACAAAACTAAACTACATTGCCATTATAAAACAAAATGACGTTGCTCTCAACACTTCTTCAGTTCTGGAAACTCTCATTCATTTTCAATGGTTGCCACTTCTGATGATGAAAGGTTCAAAAATATAATAATCAAAATTAAAACAGATTAAGTTTTCTTAGTTCCACCTATTTTTTAAAATAATATTACTTCTATGAACATATTTATATACTAAATATATTTAAAATTTTAAAAACACATTTTTTTTCTCTTTTAAATTGGATCATATTGATCCATGCTACTGTTAACCCTACACAGAATAATTTCGTAAAAAACTTTAATCTATTCAAAATATAAATATGTTAAGAAAAAACAAAATTACATATTTTATAAATTTAATCGATTTATGAAATAATAAACTATCTCATTGTCGATCCTATTTAAGCATTACTTTTATAAAGTAAGGTAAATATATAAATTTTAATAATTTTTTAAAATTGTTGAATATAATAAAACTAATTCGTCACATCTTATCTCAGTGATCTCACATCTCTAAAAGAGTGAGAAAAAAAATTAACACGCAAACGCGTTGTTGAAAAGTGGACATTATTAAGAATGGAAAACCAAAGCTTATATTGATGGGTTCTGATTCACCACAACATTTCCATCATTTTTATTACCTAATCATGCACTTTTTATATTATGTCATGTAAGATCGAAATATCTTACATGCTATATACTTATATTCTATTATTAATTAATTAAATTTTTATTTTTATTTTTTTAAAACGAATTAACAACTCATCCAATCCTCGTATACTTGGATTTTTCATTAATTTATGAACTTCCACCTGCTCCTCTGACACCTCCATGCACTGCCACACTCACTCTTCCATCAATCACACCACACTCCTTCTTCTCGACCCTTCAAATTAAAAATATCAAATTAAGATTACTACTAAAAACTCTCACTAGTTTGATTAATGTTAATTTATTAAAAAAATTCATTCTTTTCCCATAATATGCAATGTTTGTTTGTAGAACTGTTACAACAGTAATTGGATTCTGTGCCTGTTTCCACGAGGGTTGAGACCAAGCCACACGTAGGTGACGTGGCACGATCTTGGTCGTTGACAAAGACGCGTGTAATTTGTCGTGTCTCATGCAAAATCTCTTGGCCTTACCAATTACCGTTTGCCAGATGGCAAAAGTAACCTCAAACTTTTAGGAGGTATTAATAGCAGAATGTATGACATGCTCATGCAATGCAATTCATTGCATCATTAATAACGTCATAAAGCTTTGACATTTAATTCGTACACACCTTGTCTCGTTCTCTTTATTATTTTTCATAATAATTTCAGATAATTATATTTTTTTTATCAATATACACCACTCTGAAAGCTAAAAAAATAATTAATTTTTTAATTCCATTACTATATTCTAAGTGTAATAAAAATGTCATTACAAATATACAAATTTAACACTATCAATGTAAAAATTACATAAAAAATCTTTTATGTAACAACTTGGAGATAAACTAACTCTTCGATTAGATAATATAAAATAAAATAACAATAAATATATTATTATGAGATATGAAAATTATGGATTCATTTCATATAAAATAAATAATTTAAACGCAAAACGTTTATTATTTTAGAAAAAGAGAAAATAATTCATATGAAAAAGACTAACATTTTCAACCGTGCTTGTTAATCATCCGTAGATCGATATACTCCTTCATCTCTCAATTATAAAAATTAATATATATTTTTTTATGGAAACATATTTTAATTATTTTTACTCCATTTTGATATTATTTTTATAAAATAATCTATTAATGTCTCATATTAGCTGCATCGTTATTATATATACTTTTCATTTTTAAAGGTAGAATATTAAAGTGTTAGCAAAAATTAATATAATTACATAATCTCATTTAATATTTGTGTGATTTTTTTTTTAATTTAGGTTTCTATATTTTATAATTTTTTAATTTTGATTCCTAATTTAATACCATTTTGATCATTTTTTAAACTATTTGTAATTTTGTTCCCATTTTAGTATAATTATTCATAATATATTTTTTACTTTGTTATGAGGAAGAAAACGCGTTATTTATGACTTCCTTTTGGATAGGGTAACAAACTTGTTAATAAATATATTTTGATAATGATTTAATGTATTTTTAAAAATGGAATATAATAAAAATTAAGAATCAGAATTAAGAGAAAAAACAAAAAAGATAGGATCCAAAACTGTAAATTTTATAGAATATAGATTAAAAAAAAAACACAATTAAACTTATTATTATTATTATTATTATTATTATTATTATTATTTTTGCTTGTAAAATCCAGGACTAAAAACAAAATTCATTCTCATTAATTGCTTAACCATTTTTATTCCATCGTTTTATTTATTTATCTAATAACACAAAATCATGTGTACCAAACAATAAGCCCTAATCGAAAGATAGTTTCTGGTCAACAACAATATCATCTAGTATTCCCCTAAAGTTATTCCTTTTTCTAAACAATGTTCTTTCCAGCAATAACACTAGTAACATTTTTCAAAAAGCAATTATGTATTCAAATATAAGAAAAAAACTCATAGTAATTAAATAAAACAAATTTTAATAATTAAAATTGATTTAATATTATTATTTCAAAGATCCCTCTATCTTTAAAATAGAAATCTGGTTGTGCAAAAAGAAGTGTGAAAGTAGCTAATTTTTACTTAGATGCGATATAATAAAATAAGAAATATGAATTACTATAAAAAGGAATGGTATGAATAAGATATTAGACGTAAACAGAGAGACATATAAGGAAGAGATTTATGGAGTTTGATTGACAGGGCAAAGGCATACATATTTAGACCCACTTCACGAAGCAGAGCACTACATATTTTGTGCCAAAACAGGGAAAATATGACAATGGAAGAAGAATAGGCTTCAATTCAGAAGAAGAGAGTAAATAGAAGAGACAGCAAACAAACAGAGCAGACAAAAAACATAAAATCAAACAAAAACCACAAAGCCAAATTAAGAAAAAAGAAAAGAGTAGTAGTAGTAGGAGTAGGTAAGTTACATTATAAAGCAAAGTATTTTATGTAATTTTGATGGAGTTCAGTCCAAACTTCAAAACTACCAAGAAACTGAATCCAAGTTCTAAAGTGAACATCACTTCAAATGCAGTGAAGAAACGATCGTTTTCAATTAAAAATTAGCATCGAAACGCTTCAGGGACACTTCACTTAAGGGAATCACTTGAAAAACAGAAACAGAGAAGAAAGTGTGTAATCTCAGTAATCCCAGAGAAAACTTTCAAAACTAGTGACAAGCCCAGTCTCTGGCCCTGCAATATCATCATCGCCATGAGAAGCATCGTACGTGGCTTGCAACCACGGTATCGGTGGCTGATACAGCCACGTGTCCTGCGAGTCTGCGTACACAAACTCGTTTCCCAGCTCGTAACTCGCTTCCAACCTCGGCAACTCGATGATCTCGCTCAGTTCCTCCGACGCAGTGGACAAGTCCGCGGTTGAAGTCAACGAGGATAGAGACGAGGAGGAGGAAGTTGTTGAGACCAAGGATGATGATGATGATGATGATGATGACGTGGATGAAGGAGGGAAGTCCATGTGAGCCGCTTTTGCCGCCGCGGCTTGCACGTCGCGAGGGGCTAACGACACCGGACGAGGAAGCGAGGCGGCGAGTTCGGGGAAGTTAAGGATGGCGTTGTTCCCCTTTATGCTCAGCGCGGCCACGTCGTGCGCCCTCGCCGCCATTTCCGGTGTGGGGAATGTGCCCAGCCATATTCGCGATTTCTTCCGCGGCTCGCGGATTTCCGACACCCATTTTCCCCAGTTCCGCATGCGCACCCCTCGGTACACCGGGTGCTTGTTCGAGTCCCGGTTGCGCTTCTCCGTTTTGGACTCTGACGGCCCCGGCGCCGCTGATAACGACGACGTGGAGCTACTCTCCTTCCCAGAGTTATCATTCTGAGCCGAAACTCTCATTGTAAGAGGTTCTAGCGTGTGTGTTTGACTGTTAAACTCAGCTGATTAGGACTAGTTTAGTCTCTCATAATGAACTGAAACTGAAATTGAGATAAGCATAAGCATAAGAACCCGGAGCTAATCTCAGGCAATGTTGTAAACTAATGTTTGAACTTGTATTAAATGAAGTGGTGGGGTTAGTAATAAAAGAGAGATTGCTTGTGGGAAGAAAAGATTGAAGGTAAGAGAAGACGTGAGAGAAGTTTTATGTGGAGTTTGGAAGGAGGGTAAGGGGGGTGAGCAAGACATGCAAGTGATGAGGCATGGTTTCTAATTTTGAGAGTCACTTCTGAATGAGTCATACAACACTTATAAAGGTTGACAGAGGACCCACAAGAGAAATGGGTCACCCTCTCTTTTTGCCATGGAAAATTTGCTTTTTGGTTTTGCTCTCTATGCACTGTGCGCTTCACTTCATAGACAACCTAATCCATCTTCAACCAGCCCCCGGTTTCACCCACCTTGCACTGTTCATTTATCCCTTATCCCTCTATTCCTTCAAGAAGATGTCACACAGCTTTTCAGCCCAATTATGCACACCACCTTCTTACCCTCCCTTCACTATCTCCAATTTGCCCTTTTCCCCTATTGCGATCTAGCCTTTTTGTACTTATATGCTGGTGTTCGCGTGTGAAACTTATTCCATGCATACATAGCAAGATTGGTTGGTGTATTTATGGATGTAAGTGGTGACGTAACGTGATCCCACTAATTAATGTATAATTAGGCTTTCATTAATGCGTTCTTTTCATATTGCCACCCTCCTGCTTTAAGTCCTCCTTGTGACTCTCTTGATTACGTGTTAAGAGGGTACCAAAAGGCTTTGTCATTCTGAAGAATTTAGATTTGGAGAAAAAGTGGTAAATTCTTTGGACGTGATTGAACTTACCAACTAACTACCTATCTTTCCATTATCATCATGTGCTACCATCATCATCAGTCTCCAATACACACCCGTATTTGTCTGTTAACCGATTCATTAAACCGATCAGAACTAATTCATTTGTTGAGCAATGGTTCTGCTAAATAATTTGGTATATACACAACCTGTTAAGTTCGGTTAATTAATTGAACATGGTATATAATCTCCTTTTTCTGAGCTATATAGATCGATTATGCAGCGAAGCAAGGCATGTGAATGCCTTTAAATCTGGTTTGTAAGATAGCAAGCAATGTTTAGGTTTTTGGACCCTTCTTTGATTTCTTCCCTTTGGCTATATATGTTATTTTCCATTCCTAGCAGGTGTAATCATCTCTTGGTTTGTTTTTTCTTCAATTTTAGCATCACAAGTATCTCCACAAAATAGTGAGCTAGCTACCTGTGTCAAATCTTCCATGTAGTGATAGCCCAAATTCACAATCTGGTAGTTGTTGTAATATGGTATTGACATCAATATCACCACCCAAATCTCAGGCACCAAACAGGAGTCACGCACTATGGTCCAGTGCTATGTTGCAATTATGGTGAACCATAGGTGGTTTCAATTGTGGACTTCTTGGCACGTGCAGATACGTGAACAGCCATTTATTTCTAACAAATCGACTAACCCCAGACATGATATATAGCGACACTGCTGAGTTCAATTTTTCGAATGGACCCTTTCCCTATTATTAAGAATTGACACTTTACAAATCTATGTAAACTATGGTGCCAATTAATGAATGATGATTCAATTGGTGATTGCGAAGAAAATTAAGAAACTGAATTGAAGTGACATGGCCTTAATAACGACATGGAAATTAAATTTTGTCCTCATGGTGGTTGTTTTCCATGTACGTTCTCCAAAGTATGCCTACTTGTGAGTAGAAGTTGACATTGTACCTATGAAATGAGCTGGTGTCTGTTGATGGATACCTATATATTTGGATCCATAAAATTAAACTTTTCAGTCTACAGTGTACAGGTCTTAATAAGGCTCATGGTTCTTCTCTCACAATGTGCAGAAGAAACGTCTTGAAACCAAACCATTGCCACACATTTTCAATACGAAAACGATTAAACAACCTTAATGCTGACACATATGGGCCATGTTCGAGCATGGATCATCATCTCAAGGCCCGACATGGCCACTCCCACTTAAAATCGATTTTGGTGAATCAATGAATCGGGATTCCTTGTTCTAATAAAGGCAAGAGAAGAAAGCATTTAATTCCATTTTCAGGACTCGTTAATCATTGCCTTCTCATCAAATTCCGTGCACTAGTCATTGATTAATTACTTAACCACAGGGGTACGAAACTTGAATGTTACATCTTTCGCAAATGGCACTATATGGTGAAACTGAAGGGGTAGTAATTAACAAACTTTTAGTAGTTCTTTCCTAGTCCTATTCTCAATGAAAACATCAAATATTAAGACTCAAATGCAAGGAAAACATTCTGTCCATCAAACTATCTCATAAAATGAGAAAGTCTTTACACTTTATATTTATCACCTAAAGTAACTCGTCTTACTCAATTTAGAAGTTCTAACATTCTGTTTGACTCAAATGTATATATACCTATAAGCCTTCATTGTATATGCAACGTGCATGCTATCATTCAGGCCTGTTTGTGCAGTAGTAAAGGATTTGGCACCTTTTAGTCAAAGGAAATAAAATGATCTAACCGTCATAAAGGGAAGCTTAGGGCACATCCCATATTTCTACATTTGTAGACTACTGCATTTATGTACCGTAAACCACAATGCAGTTCATATCTCGGGTGTTACATGGATATTATAACTATGCATGACAAATAAAAATAAGTAGCTGCAGTGTGTATGACACTTTTGTCTCACTGGGTGGTGTGGTTCTCTGAATTTAATTATTCATGGGTCAAAGTAGAGGCAAGGGGAGTGAGTGAGTCCTCATTGAAACATGCAGCTTCACCGCTTTGTGTCACATGCATTGCCCATACATGGAGGATGTGTAGCACACTTCTACCACATTAATTACATATGTTGTAAGTGGGGCCTCTCATTACCAAATTAAAGATACAATAATAAATATATCCCATGCATAATATGGCCTCTCGATGATTCTGATGTTATCTCATGTTCTATTCACATGGAGTTCAGGTGACATCTACAGGGTCTTGCATTAACTTTTATGCAGGTTTCACTCCTCTGTAACTTTACACTATCTTATTATATGCATTCACTATCATTGGACATTATTTCATTACATACTTATTTTCTCCTTATAAGAAAAAAAGAAACACTTTTTTACTTCATTTAATAATATTTTTCTTCAAATATTTTAGTTAGTGTTTATATTTGGTTATAGTACTTTTTATTTTATGAAAAAGACATTTTGAGAAGAGTATTAAAAGATTCATAAAATTTAATGTTCTAAACTGATTTTTTCTTTAATGTGTGTGAATTCAGTCTTTTGTTGCTTATAAATGAGACTCGGGTAATCAGAATATATATATTTTAGTTTAGTGTCCAAATCAAATGATTAATTGCTTGCCGTGCCTCCAAAGTTGCATTCAGAATCTCATGCTTGTCTAATTTTCTTCTGTTGCAGTGTGACATTCTAATAAGACAGAATGCAAGTTCCTTTCAAATTCTTTGAAATTTCTACTTTTGTCTGACTGAATTAAGAAAAGATGAATCCTTCATTAATAAACACGTTCTCAAATACTGTTTTTGGTGGATAAATATCTACAACTACCAGTCCTCTCAGCCACTTGAAAGTCAAATCTAGTCCCACTTTTTCAGAGGGACAAACATATCTAAGAACTAGATTGTGTTGTAAGAAACGAATTATTCTCATCTGTTTGTCATTTGTAAAGATGTTTTTGTCAGGAGTGAAAAATGGAGATGAGTTAAAAAAGATATACTGAAATCAAGAAACACGACCATATGTGCTAGTTTTAAAATGGATATATGCCTTAATCACTTTTCTTAGTAATCTTGAAAAGTGACAGAAGATGGGAAAAAGCTACACAAAAGTGAAATCCCTGAAGTGAACAAGGTGAATGCACCGTCCATTATGAAGTGCGCTGTCCATTTTACTATCCTTATATCTCCATATAACATATATTCAAGTATTGTTAATATTTTTTAAAAAAATTGAAAAACTGAATACATATCAAATTAAGCTTAATTGGGACCATGGATATGTTATTATCCTAAACCACCTTATAATTTCTCGCTCTCTAGAGGCGTCTTATCCAAAAAGCAATTTACAATCTAAATCAAGTTCAACCTGATTACCAAATACAAGAGGGAGAAAATAAACAAGATAATAAGTAAAGAGGCCACAGATCTTAACTTCATAGAAAAATATATAAGAAAGGTAGTGTTGTTAGTTTTCAATCTCACGGCAGTGAAATGTGAAATAATAAGGGAAAAAATAGCTTCAATGGTCTTTATGTAGATTGCCAAAGTCACATAAATTTTTTGTTACTTTTTTAGTCAGTTAGATACACAAAGAATGTCTTGATCTAACAATTGTTAGGTTTACTGGGAAATTTCTTCTCCTTATTTTGTCTTTTCCATCTTTATTTTTATTCCTCAAGTAAAATGAAAATTTTTATGAATCAATGTTGAACCTTGCTATAGCCAATTATAGGTTTTTCTTCTTACTACCCTTTTCTTCTTTTATGAGTTAGAACGAAATCTTCTTCGTCGTCATCGTTATCATTACTATCATTGTTATTATCATTATAACTATCGTCGTCATCATCACTCTCAACAATTCTTTTCTTAGCTTTTATGTCACCATTTTTGGATGCCTGTTGTTGCTTCTGGGCAGTTTCAGTTTTAGTAGCCAGCTTTGATGGCTTAACCGGAGTTGCTGTCCGTAGCTCCTTCTGTTTCCTTTGCTTCTTCTCATATGCTCTCTTAGCTCTTTCTGGAGACAGCATCCCATGTTCCATTAACCTGCACATCGAAGGATATATGCCTTAGTTTGTAATTTCTAAGCAAGTTTTAATCTACACATTGAAGTGAATTATATTGAATAATTAATTAATTCTACGTGACGCTTTAATTGAAGAAAAAAATATTTTTGGGAATATTAATCAAGGTTGAAACAGAACATTTCTTGTGGATGTTTCCGGGAAGAGTGATATTATTGAAGTCAGCATGAGATGAAGTGCAGTTCTGTCATACATTATAGTCCGATATTCTGTACTGTATTAGAGGAAAGGCTAAACTTTTTCGCATGTAAATCCAAATACCATCAACACTTCGTATATTCGGTTATTTATCCCATCAAATCAGGCCATGAAGGTGAATAGTATGAGTATCCATTGTGTAACTAGTCTCTATACGGAATGCTAAACATTTGCCTCTAAGTGTTTGAAGGGAAAGGCTTAACCAAGTTGCATTGATTTTCATTGTTGAAGAATATTCCACTCTAGATTAATTGTAGTTGAATTCCAAAAATACTATATGAATAAGAGAAAAAGAAAACAGAAAGAGAGGATTTAAGCACGGGAAAATGTATATAACATACGTGACTGTTAGGACAAAAAGACATGTGATATGATAAGTACTATAAACAGATATGCTTGTGTTGTACTAACTAAATAAGGTTGTCAAACTCCAATGTAAACTTGGAACTCTCATGGAACTCCCCTAGAGCTTAGCTAGAATCAACTAGTAAACTGGTAAAATTGTAAAAGTTTATTAGTTAACTTGAAAGTTTGACAACCTTGATCCTGTGAGACGAGCAAATCCAATTGTTAATCCTAAATTACAAATACCTTCCTTTTCCTCTTGATTAATTCAGTAAAGAGTGGCCTTAGTGTATAGGGCATGGAAATATTCTCCCAACAGAATGCTTTACAGTAACCAACAACAGAAGCTGCAAGTTCTAAAGTACAAAAGATCTAGCCATGGTCTACATGAAGAGTGACCCTCTGGTTTGACACATTAAATTCCTATAATACCGTATCACGTTCGATTCTGATTAGTCAATTGGATTGTGAGTCAAAGGTTAGTGTAATCCTGCATGTGTTTGTCTGTCACTGTTGAGCAAACACACATCTAACATGCAAATACTCCGTTAATAATGTCATCAACGACATAAAAACAAGGAGATTATTTCCTTTTGTTTCAAAACTACACTATCAAAGGAGCCCATATATAATTAATTAACTCATGAAAATGCACCAGTGAAAGTGACAAGAATAAATTACTGTAATAAACTAAAAATACTGCAAAATTTGCTGAAGTAACTCGGTGAAATAATGGGATGGGATAGCTCCGAGAAACTCATAATTTTCAGCAGCTCTAATTTTCAAAAAATTGTGAGTGCCAAATTTTATATTTTGTTTATGTGAGCAACACTTATTTTCAAATTGTAATGGAAAATATACTTTAAAGAAAAAAGGAAGCAATATCTCTAACAAATAAGGTCAAACATACAAATGCTTTTATCTTTTTTTTCGGCAAAAACAATTTTATTTTAACACAAGCAGGAAAAGATACTGGGCAGAAGAAGTTCTAATTCAGGAAGATAGGAAGAAAGCAGATGTGAAGGATATCGAAGTTCAATCACTCTCATGTAGTAAGGATTTTACTGAGTTCCAGGCATAGGATTCAGAAAGACAACCAGGTTCAATAATGAAACCACTTACAAATGTTGACAATGATCAATTATTTATTCTAACTTGTGAGAGTCAATGAGCTAAAACTGCAAACTTGGAAGCTATAACAAAATAGCAGGTAGGGGTAACAAAATGAGTTGAGCTCACCAAAAAGGTAAACCAGGTAGTGTGGTTCAGCCCAACAGCCCTCTGTGATCAGTCGTGCCACCCTGGTAGGCCATTGGCAAGGGAGGCAGGTTGGCCTGCTAGCCTATATTTCCTGTTAACTTATTTTTATAAACTCAATTCCTTTAATATTAACATGAAAAAATTATATTAAAATTAAATTTATACTAATTTATTAATATACTTTAGATATTTTGACCAAATTAATTTTATGAAATAAGAAATTTTCTTTTCTGTTTTTCTTTCCCATTTTTTGGCAAGCATTTGCAATCTAACATTAATTGGTGGCTGGGGCTCACCATTTTGTCACCCTAATAGTAGACAACGATGCTTTTAGTTGACACATTCCTCCTTAATTGAAGGGGTATGTAATCCATGCTATTTACAGTAACTGATAATAGCTGATTTAACACATCATGAGAGGAAATAAGTTGTTGAAACTCCAACTAACTCTTTATATGTGTAAGTAAGAATTGAATTGGTTTCATCCTTAGATATATGAATATTAGATAACAACATTAGGAGAGTTATTGAGTTTAAGAAGGGGCAGGGGTGTGAATTGAATTTTGAAAATATTTTCTCCAATAGATTCTTTAGAATCTAACATCAACTTTCCAAGAAACTTGTTGAAACATCAAGAAATGTCAAGTTCTTTACACTCCCATTATATCAAAAATTGATTTTAAACCAAAAATTGATCTCCAAGATTTAATGCAGTAATATGGAATCAAGAATCTTTTTTCTGAAAACTTTAGAGCTCATATAAAGTATTTTTGAAAAACATAGAACTTTCTCTCTTGATTGTATGTTAAAAGTGACTTGAGAGACTCGATCTATAACAACTTCTTTAATCCGTTAAAAACTTTTTAATTTGTTAATGTTCTTTGTACCAAGAACAGAAGATTATAACAAATTAATTCAAATTTTAACTAATTTAAACAACTCAGGTTTTTGGTCTTAAATGATTTTAATTGATAAAAATGTCTTAATCAATTAAATTAATGAGACTTTGAAAAACAAAAGGCATTAAGTGATTTTAATCTATTGAAATTATTCTTTCTCAGTTTTCTAAAACTAAAAAACAATTCAACATATTAAAAAACTTTTTAATCTATTAAACAAAATATATTCACTTAGAAATTCTTTAAAGTTTTAAAAATGATTCCATAAACCAAGCTTATGAAAATCAAATATAATGTAAATCATTAACAAACATTCAAAACAAAAATTACAACTAAGACAAGATCAAACAAAACTAAAACTCTTGAGCTCATGGTGGTTGGAGACATCAAATCTTCCATCATCAAGGCCTTTGAATTGACAAGAGCCACACCACAAAAGCAGTGTAGTTGGAGACCCTAAAGCCTCAAGTGGGACTCAGGTCTCATACCGTGCAATGGAATCCTAACAACCCACCATGCTCCCCAGCCTCAATGCCCATACAGGCTTGCTGTGCACTAGACCTTTGACTAAACGAACATGCAATGCCTAGTATAAACACCTATTTTGTTTGTTTATAGGTGAGAGACATGGTGGAAGGTTCTAAAACCAATTGATAAGAATCTTGGGAGAACCACATCATTTATGCTAGTTGTTGTAGTTGGAAAACCAAAGGCCTTATAAACCCCAAACTAGAATCTTTGGACTGATGTCCTACACTTTGCAATTTAATTCTAAGAATAAAAATTCCGGTGCTCCAGGATATGCAATAAGAAGTCGAGAACCAATTGGATAACAGTTGAGCAAGAACGCCCATCGGTTAGATCATAAAAGACAGTCAAGTAATAGTCTCATGCAATAATTTTAGAACAATAGAAACAAACATTTTTCTGGCAGTGAAATAGGAGTGGGAGTATCCGAAGTTGCTCTAGGATGTTCTTTTTTTATCATACACTAGTAGCTAATGTTAAACGGGACAACATGGGTAAGGAAAGAACATTCTCTAAGGATGCAAAATGAAGACAAAAAACGGATTTATTATCAGTAGCAGTAGAATTTTGTCAGTAAAATTTAGGGACTTAATATCAATGATTTTAAACACTAATTTGTTTCAGGGTGGTGCTAAAGAAAGTATGAACTAAGAAGTAGAGGCGTCTAATGCCTTAAAAAGTCAAAAAAGTATTTACTTAATTCTTCTTGAAGTAATTCTGAGGAATGTAGCTGAGGCAATACAATCCTCTGACAAACCAGAAAACAAGATAATATTCAGCTATAAGGAATGTAGCTGAATGAATTTAAAACATATTTCAGGATGTAATGGTAAGATCTGAAACAGGATGAATGATTTAAAGCATATTTCAGGTTTTAAATAGGCAATATGATGCAACCGATGCTCTTTCATGGGAATGAAAATTACAGGTAACAACTGTAAGAATGAAAGGATGCTCACCAACATTCTGCCATTTCACTTGTTGGAATCTGTTTTGACAAAGATTCATAGAAAACCCTCAGAGGTTCTTTCTGTCAACAAAGGTAATTATAAATCACAAAGATGAGCTTAAGTTGATTACTATATTGAATATTAGTTTTGTAATTCCTGGAATTCAATCCTGGGTTCAAACCTGTTCGGGAGGATCATGTTTCTGCCCGGGCAGACTGAAGACCTTCTTCTCTCTCACTTTTGTAGTTGTCTTAGTTTCTGTCTTTGAAGACGACGATGTCGATTTGGATTTAACCTTCAAATATTTTTACAGGAAAAAAAAATGCATTTTAGACACACAATCATCCTAATAAGAATGAATGCAATTGAGACATTAAAACATATGGTAGAAAAAATTCTGTTCAAATTGGGAAAAGCAAAAACCAGATTCATATTACAAATTCTTGTAATAAATCACGATTTGATTATTTGAAAAATTCACAAAATTCTGAACCCACTTTCTCAGTTGAGCACAGCACCTTAATTTCAAGCAGTCAGTGATGAAAACCCACCTAGCAAATTCAGAATTCCACACAAATTGAAAGTTTCCATTTATCAATCAACATGACACATGTGCCCAAAATCGTTCTCAAACAATAAAATAATTTAAAAGTTCCATCATTCAAACTATCAATGTTGAAGAGTGATTGGTACCTCAGATTTGGTCGCAGTTGAGACAGATTTCATCTTTGAATCAGCCGGGAGCTTGCTTGAGTTTTCCACCTTCTTCTTGACAGCTGAAGAACCACTCTTTCCCTTGGAAGAACCATCTGGACAACTAGATTTTAGCTTCACAGTGCTGCTTTTTGTCTCTGTGGCCATACACGAATCGTACGCAAATTATCAGAATTTAGATTAGATCTGATTGACGCTTCTTTTGTCTTGGTTACCCTTCTCAATTTCATTCACATTTACATTATTTCATCGCCATTTCATACGAGGCAGAGAAACAAACCGTTTCGATTTGCCGGTTAATGTTTGTTCAACTCTCAAGTTCGTACTGAGGGACTAGACCCTGGTTTTGGTTTTGCTATTGTGAACCTAAAAGTAAGTAATTTTACCCCTCGCTGAAAAGACTTTTATACCCTTTCAATCAGGGTTTGGAACTTATGTTGGTGAGGATTGGGGCGGGGGGGTTGGGGTTGTTGTGGAACCTGGGTCAGGAGATAGGTATTGATTGTGACTATAATTCTTCCAATTTCTTTGTTTAGAATTAAACTTAATTAATTTAATTTGACTTTTTTTTAGTTGAAAAATGAATTTTATATATTAATAGAATTGAAATTATTAGACAATATAATTATTATTTAATTTATTCAATTATTTTATTAATAAAATATATATTTTTAAATATTCAATTATTCAAATATTAGTAAATACAATCTATCTTTTAAAAGATAGTCTACAATATTAAAAAATATTTTTTAAAAATTTGTTACTCAATTATCTAATTAAATCCAATCCAATCAATCGTACTTTGAGTTTAATCTAAAAAAAAGAATACAAAAACTTAATTCAATCCAAAAAATAATAATCGAGTTGATAATAGCTTTCACCAAACCTTAGTTATTATTCTACCTTAGTCTATGTTGAAGATTGTGAAGGAATGGGACAATTTGATTCTAGCATGGGGACATATTCTATTATGATAAAGGAACATTATATTAATAACCGTTTCATTAATTTTTTTATTCATCTCATTTGTTTTAAAAAAATTATTAAGTTTTCTTTTTCTTTTTTCCTCTTAGTGTTGATATAGAACTTTTAAATTATGGTGACGATATTTTTTTAGCAAATTTTAATACATTGATATTTTATTGTTTTTATTTTAAACGGTTTAATATTTCATATATTTTTTATAAGATAATGCAAATTTAATAAACTTTTATTATTTAAATAGAATATTTCAATTATCATAAATATACAAAAATCCTAAATAAAAAATTACCATCAAATAATTTAAAAATAAAGTTTTAAAAATATAATTTTTTTTATCAAAGATAAATAGAGAGGTGCATATTACATTATTTACTTACTTAAGAAATAACAATGTTTGGAATTGTTATTATATAGCTTTCTGGGAATATAATATGTCAAACAGAGTTTATATATATATATATATATATATATATATATATATATATATATATATATATAAACTATTAATTTTATTAATATAATTTTAATTATAAAAATATGTATTTAATTATTTTTTACAGGGATAAAATGATCATTAAAACAATACTAAATTAAGCAAAAATATTGACTTATTTAAAAATATGTGTCAAATTTTCAGATAAAATTTTGAGGATGTTTCTCCCCGCACTACCAAATTTTCTTTTTATACCGTATATTATATATTTTTTTTATATTCTATATTTGTACATGATGTAAATTGGTTCCTACAAGTTTATTTTAGATTTTTTTTTAATTTACTTTTTAAAAGTTTTCAAAAATTTCTAAAATCAAATTTTTAGAAATATTTTAGAATGCTTCTGTTAGAAACCTTTTAAATTGAATTACTTTTCCAGAATATATTAATTTACTTAAATCTTTACCTATTCAGAATATAATAATCTTATTTTAAATTACTAGTAACAACATCTTGGTGCTATATAACATCATTGCAAGTTAAAACAAAAAAAAAACTTGTATTTCTACAAGTAGCCAAAACAAATAATTATTATAAATCCTAGAATGATTAACCACAAAAATTTATATAAACAATTTTGAGTACATAATTAAAATTTGACAGCGGCAAAATGAAACTTCTATATTTAAAAATATACAGACACAAATTTACTAATAACTTACTATTACTATTATAGTACTGAAAATACTAAGTACACTGTTAACGGAAAAACATTATTCAAATAATTTATCTTTACTAAATAAATCAAATTATTTAACCTTTTAGTTAAAAAAAAAAACCCTTATTTCTCAATCAATTTTACTTTACTAATCAATTAGTATTCAAAATTTAATTTTTAATTACATTTTCTCAAGTTATTTCTTTTATATTATATTCTTTATTTCATATTTCTAGCATTATTAATACAAGAAAAAAATATGTAAATATTTTTAAAAGTATTTTAATAAAATGAATAAATAAATAAAAAAGATAGCAATAATATAATAAACAAATTACTAATCCATTTGAGAGCTGAAATTAGTTTAGAAGTAAACTGTGTCTAAGTCTAAGTATTGAGAGGAGGACAAAGTAAAGTTTGAATCAGCAGTTGAAAAATATACATTTTAATTTTTATTATTTACGAACAAACACCCAAACTGTACACATAAAATGGCCTTATCAATATTTGATTTGATGACCAAAATTTCTCAACTTAGCAACCAAGAAAAGAAAATCTACAATCCACAGTTACCTAGTTGGTGCGGAGAAGATTCTGTTGTACCAAATAGAATGAAGTATCATATGAAATATATCATACTTGACAGGGTTCTTGTGCCAAAGGAAATGATGCTGCACCTTTTTGACCCTCATCTGCAACCGAAGATACTCCTTTTCTGGGATAGAAAGGAGTATGTTCTTCAAATTAGGAATATCCTTCTCCAAAACAATAACTGCAAAGGATTCCCAATTCAAAACCTCATAAAAGGGTGGCACAAAATTGTCAGATATTATAACAGGCACACATTCATGGAAAATGGCTTCCACTACTCTTGGACTATTCACTTCATAGCCTTTGGCACAAATGCAGTACTTGCTGCTCTTCATGTACTGAATGTAATTTCTGTTGCCCTTTGACTTTGGCAATTTCCCAAAGATTTTCATGTCAGGGTCTTTGTTTTCCCAGTGCTGCAACAAAATTGGCCTCACATATCCATGCATGCTCCCTGCAAAAAATGCCAGAGTTTTCCTCTTTGAAGCTGAGTTACCTCCAAGATCCTTGGTGGGGATTTGAGCATTCCGGACATACGTTTCCGGGAGAGACGTATCCTTCCCGAAAACAAATCCTTCTTTTACATCAGCATTACAGAGGGCCCTTATGCAATTTGCCATTTCAACCTTAGTTTCTCCCGGGGCCTGCATGGTGGAGAAGTATCTTGTATCATAACATAATCATGAGACTATGTCAGAAAATATCCAAGTTTTTATGTGTATACTACAAAGGAGATCGAGCTATTTGTTCAAACTTGGAAGTAAGAAATTGATGATAATATTTAAAAAAGTATGTTAAATGTCAAGCAAACATAATAAATAGAAAAGATAGCAGTTGAATTCAAAAAAGCATACCCAGTCATGGCAACCAACAAGAAAATGATCAGCACCTCCAGTTCTGTTCCAGAAAGTATATTTCCCTGCAATCATTTCTACATAGTTATGCAGATATTGAATAAGGTTCTTATGATTATGAGAACCCTGCACATACAATGTTTCCTCTAGCATTCGAGAACTGAAAGGTAAGTAAAACAAGTGGGCCTTCTTTGGGTCTCTAGTTACAAATCTGTCATTGGCTTCCATTTGCTTCATAAACCATCCCTCAGAAGCATAAAGTCCTGTGAAAAATGGCGAGTGCATTATTGGTCTAGCTCCTTCCATGTATACATACACTTTTAGAGTCTTTTCCATTAATTCATAGCTCCTGAAAATTTGACAGTCACAGAACTATTAAAAGGTGAAATATTGAATAAAAAACAAGCATCCTGCTTTACTGATCATTGTTGCCACACCGTTGGACAATTCTTTTACAGAATCACTAGTAAAATCTTCTGTTGTGAAGAACATAGAGTATGACTAAGTCATTGTCCATGCATATGTGAGACATTGAGGACAAATAAATTAACAGGGACCTCCATAGCCTAATATTTTTATATCTAGATAAATGAACAAATCTTCCAAACATAATATTTCTGGTGAAAAGGAGATTATTCTGTGTTGCAATGTTGATTTAGTATGCTGAATTTTGTTTGATATAGACTGAACTTGTTTCATCTGAATGTGAAGATAAATGTTCTCTGCTGGAATAATCTGTCAGTTGCAATTTTTGTTCACATTGTCAATAAATATTCATATTTTGGAAAGTTCGGAATACTAGAGAATATTTTTAAGCATGATTTTATTGGGGAGGGGGGGAAGAGATTAATCAAATAATACCTCTTGAACATGGAAACATTATGATAAATGGGACCATAAAAATTTGGATCCTTCTTTACAATTGGTGCATTTTCAATCTCTGATCTGACCTGCAGTAGCTCTTGATCAACAGCTGAAAACCACCTTGGTCTCTAAAATAAAATTGAAAACATAAAAGAACACTGTAATATCAGAAAGGCAAAATTTTCTAGTCATTATAATAAAGCTGAAATTTCACAATTTAGTAGCATACCATTGAACGATACCAATCATGGCTTTGACGTAATAACTTGTTCATTTCAAATACTGTTGTAACTTCTGGAATTGGTGTATGATAATCTTTATTCTCACTAGGCACACTGACCTTAGCATCATTTAGTGATGACCTAACGCTCTCTTCCTTTATGGAGTTAGTTATGTTGTCTTTCTGAAATAAAGATATGGTGGAATCATTTGATAACACTGCAGTTATAATATCTGTGCTCATATTAGTAGAAGAAGCACATGGACTTCCAGATTTTTGGTCAGTTGATGAGAGGTTGTCTTCTTGGAGTTGGTTTGCAGAGAAACTCAAGCCAATAGTTTTGTTAAAACTGCAAGGTCCAGGATCTTCTGCCTTCTGTGTTTCAGATTCTTTGTCTGGTCTCTCAATACTTTCGACAGTGGAAGTTGGGTCAGAGCCATCAAATCCTAATGATATGTTTGATGTGCTTCCTGGTTCCAAGACAAAACCGGTTCTTGGAATGGTCTCATTTTCCCCAAAGATCAAAGATTTATTAGTAATCTCAAAGGCATGGTCAACGGTAGCGTTTGCTGGTTTGAAAAGTGTCACATTGCTAACTAATTTGGATTTAGAGGGCTCATCTGAAGCCTTTAGAGTACTAATTCCTGGTGTTGGTATCTTGTCTGTAGAGAATAGAGAGATTCCATATGGAAACTCAAGGTACTGAAAAGTTAAGATCACCGCAAAGGTGATGCCAATAAGCCATAGCAATTTCTTTGTTTCCAGCTGAAACAAGGATAAAAATTCTTGACCCATTTAGCTGAAATTCTTCAACTATTTCAGTTGAAGAGAATGTTCATAGCACCTCTGCAGATAATACCATGAAAAAAGGAATGTCACTGTTAAACAAAAACTAAGAAATTTTTTTCTTCTGTACTCCTCAAACAAATGCAACTTAAATACAGAGAGACATAGAAAGATCGACAATAGCAAATTGGCTAACCAAATCAAGGACTAAAGTAGAATTCACTTTTAGGAACAGATTTATCAATGTCCAAACAAAAATGAATATACTTTTTCCCAGTTAACTCTATTCAAATATAAGTTTAGTTGTTTATGATGAAATAAAAGTTGTAGCTGAAACTCATACAGATGGCCTAAGAAAACAGAAAATAAAAAAGGAAGGTAATTGCTAACAGAACACCAAGCAGGGTGGCGCACAGGAACCAACTGATTTCCTAATTTTGAAGCAAGAGTTTTTAACAACAACATATGCAGTATCTTCCTAACTCAAAACCCACCAAGATTTTATCTTACCACTTACCAGACACCAAACTAATAGTTTACAGCAACATGCAAACAAGAAAAGTTCAATTCTCATGACACCTACAGCATGCAAATCCCAATTCAACCCAAAAAAGTCTAGCTCCAAACCACAGGCTACATTACCATTTCTTTTTATATCTCCCAAGGCATAAAAAATCAAGAAGAGAAAACACCAACAGAAAAAAAAAAAAATAAATAAATAAAAAAATCACTTGCTGGAACGTGCTTAAAAAATTGAGAACCTCTTTGGATACACACAAGAAAGAAAGAACCCTGTGCTTACTCGATATTAGTTAATGAAGTAAGGTTTCAAGATTTGTTCTTTTTCCCTCATTCTTTATGCAGCTTAGCAAACATTAAGGTGGGGTGCGTGAAGAATGATTTAACTTGATATTAATAAAAAACAAAACAAGAGTTAAATAATGGCTTGGAACCTTACGTGACCCAGACACTGATGTTGGACGTTACTTCAACGCTCTTCTGTTCACAGGTTTTGAGTTTTCCAAGCTGTGAACCACAAGAACGTGATTGAATTTATATCCATCAAGTTTCAAAGTGAATATGATAGACGTTGTCATGTTCTGACATACAACACCCGTCAGCCACCGCACCAAGAAAGCCACCAGACTTTTCAATTTCACATTTCCAAACTAAGAAAAAAATAATGTTCTGGTATAAACTTTAATATACAACTTCAAACATATTGTTCATATTACATTAATTATTACTAATTAAAGTTTATTAAAAATTATAAAGATTTATAACTCTTACATGTTATTTATTTTATTTTATGATTCTCTATAAATTTTAATCAATAATAAAAATATGTTAAATTTATCAGAAAAAGTGTCCTTTAACTTAACCTCAAATTTACAAGTCAATGGATATTGGAAGAGAATTTACAATTATTCAGCTGTTATTACTTTATTGAAAATCTTCTAACTTTTATTTTTGACAACAAAAATAAACTAACTAAATATAGTATCAAAGAATTGAAGTTTGACTTTGTTGTGACCTGAGATATAAAATAAATAATATTTGTTTATCTATCTGCATAATAATATTTATAACAAGGAGAAACACAAAGAAAGAAGAAACTTAGAGTGAGAATCTAATGATCCTGAGTTATATACAACCTTGACTTAACTAGTGCAAATAATTTTGCTTTTATCATCTTAACTTAAAACATAATTTGTAGGTGCTTCATTCATATCAAACATATCTTATCTTCCTAGTATTTTATATTGTTTATCTAAATTTTGTGTAACATATTGCGTTAGATAAGTCTTGTAACTTACCATAACCATATAATCTATTGGATGATTAATTAATGCGTTTGAGTTTGTATTAATGAAATGATAATAATTTACTTGATTTATTTATTCATTTTGTAGAGAGAGAATAATTCATGAAGTTCAAAACCTTATCAAAGTGAAAAAAGGCATCCAAAAGTGAGTTCTTTAGCAGAAAACATATTAAGACTCAGAACCACCCATTATATGAATATCAATTACTCATATTATATGTATATATATAATTTTATTTTTAGGTTTATTGCATCATTGGTCATATTTATTATATTTTTCTCAACCTCTCTTCTTATCTTACTAATCAAAATCAAAATCAAAATTAGGTGGGTGGAGAATATTATCTTTTCATTAAATACAATTAATACTATCTATGAAAAGTCATACTCCAAATTTAATTGGTGTGTGTGCTCTGAGGTCATTCAGTTGACACTTTCGATGTTCATTGATCAAGTTTGCATCTTGAGGTCCCAATTCAAATTCCTAATTTAATTAGTTAAATTATCATGATTTAACCAGAATTTAATTATCTATATAATATTTAACTATTCATATAATATTTAATGAATTTTTAATAGTTTGGACATTCATAATTTAATCGCATATTTTTCTCCTCTCATCACATCTTCCCCTTTATTTCATTATATATTTTATTATAATAAATTTCAATACGAGTTATTCTCCTGTTAAATTAACTTAAATTTATTTTTGGTTTTTAAAAGTGTCTGTGATATTGTGATTTTGATCTCTTACATTTTTTATAAAAAATTAAATTGACCCATTTTTACTTTGTCCAATATTTAACTCATTAATGAATTCAGACGACTTTTGTTATTGATATAAACAATAAATTATATACAATTATTTTTAATATAATATTAAGATTAATATATTTTTATGTCATTGTTATTGAAAGTTTGGGAAGATCAGAACACAGCATAAATGTGCTCAAAGTAATGAAAAGGGCTGCCCGACCCATTTGTTCTTGTTTCTATTACAGGTTAAGTCTGACGGCCCATTTCCAGGTTGATCCTAGTTTATTTTCGTCTGCATCACCTCAAGAATAAGAAGGGTCAGTGGGTTGATTCTGACCCATTTTAAAAAATATTTATACATTAAAATTATAATTAAAAATATTATATCTTTTTTATTATATTGTTAAATATGTAAATATATTATAATTTAATTTATAAAAATTAATTAATTAAATTGAAATAATTAATTATAATTAGTAATTTTAACATATAAATATAATTTTTTTCAAATTTTCTAATAATAATATTAATAAATAAATAAAATCTAAAAAATTATTTATATAATTAAAAATATATTTTAAAAGAATTATTGATGGGCTGACTTGCTTGGTTCATCAACCTTTCCTTTTGGCGAAATGGGTTGAAATCTATAATCTGTCTTGACTATGATGGGTTAGCCCACTCCACCTTATTTTTGACGGATTAGAAGCGGGATGAGCTAAAACGAGACGGACTAACCCATTTCGTCATTTTAGTTTTTATGTATGGTTTGTTTGTAAAACAATTTCTCTACAACATTTTAAACCGATTCATTACCTCATTAATTTGTATGTCAAAGTGTCCAAATCACTCCACTCTAGAACAAATCCTACTAGAAAATCATAAAGTTTAGCTCCATAATTGTACCTACTTGACCCAAATTCAATAAAACTACTTTGTTTATTTAATTATCTTGTTACATATTATTAATTATCTTTTATTTGTTATAATATCTTATATAAGTTATTATCTTTTGGGCTATCAATTATTATCTATTGGGTTATTAGTTATTATATTTTTTTCTATTTTTGTCTTCTAAGTCCTATATAAGGAGACTCAATTAGGAAGTAAATCTCACCTCATAACTCATTCTCAAATACATTACTTTTTTTTTTTTTATCTAAAAGCTTATTTAAGCATTAAAGTGTATTTTGTAGGCGAGTCTTTGTGCTTTCTTAAGCAAAGACACTTCAATTGGAGACTCGGAGCTCGACCGACAGACTTCATCTTCTTGCCTTGTCAATCACTCTTCAGCTCAGTAAGAACATTTGGTGCTCATCGTGAGGTGTGGTAAAATGATCCCCACAATCTCTTCTACTTTATGGTTTTAACCTATAGGCAAAGGGTGTCCAACGCGACATGGACCCTGCAACCATCATCCATAACCTCAAGACATATATGGACGAGTGTCAACAAAGGAATCACGATGAGATAAAAAATATGCAAGAACAGAATAATGCTAGGCTATCACAACTCCAATAAAAAGGAGCTGAAGAATTACAATTAATTTGAAGCCAACATCAAGCCAAACTTCTAACCGTATGAAACGAATTAAAGGCTTTAATTCAAAAACACCGGACGAGTAGGTCACACATAAACCAAGAAGAAACCACCACATCTGATCAAACGTGAACTCAGTAGTCGCTAGCACCGACCCACGGAAACCCAAACCAAACTAGAAGTCAACCTGCACATAGACCAGAAAATCCACCTAACCCAAGTGACAAAATGCCAAGTCGAAGGAGGCAGAGCCACTCAAGAGAGAATGTCAGACACGAACACACTAACGAAGCAATAATCCAACTTCCTCCTTAAAGAGAATCTACAATAGAAGTCCCACTCTGATTTTGAACCACATGTTCCCAATGTAAACAAAGGATCAAAATTTACGAAGAAGTCAGTGATCACCCATTCGTCTCTAGAATCATGAAGATAACTCTCCCACCTAACTGGGAGCCACTCGACATAGAGAAATATGATGGCTTGACAGATCTAGAAGAGCACTTAGTAATATACAAGGTATAGGTAAAATTGTATATTAACAGTGGAGTCGTACTTTGTCGAGTCTTCCCCACCACGTTAAAAGAACCAATCTTATGATGATACAACTCTTTACCCTATAACTTTATTGATTCATATTATACACTAGAAGAATGATTCCAAATTAGATTTGCAACGAGTAATAGGTACGAAGCCACATCGATGGCTTTAGAAAGACTGAAGCAGGGTGAGAGTGAGTCCCTTTGTTCATGGCTTGGTTTGCTCGAGTATCAAACATAATACCAAATCTACACCTCGAGGTGGCCTTACACGTGATACTAGTTGCTCTACAATTGAACCTTTGATGAACAATTGTTTCGCTTATCCACCGAGGACCCTTTATGAACGATGAGCTCGAGCAGCCAACTACATTCGTATGAATAATAACAATGTTAGATATAAGAGAAAACACATCAATCCTCAAACACACTCGACTCAACCCTTCAAAAAACCTAGGATAGCTAAATACGAATATTATACACCCCTCAATACTAACTGAGAGGTGATTCTCCAATAGGCTTTCAATCTAAAACTCATACACGCACTTCCACCACTACTGACCCCAACCCATGCAAATACAATCAAGTATTGTTGATTTCATCAGAACCATAGACATACTATCGATGAATGCCAAAAAGTTAAATATATAATTGAGAAACTCATCCGATCTGGTTTTCTTACACACTTTATTCACAACGACTCAAATTTGTAAAACTTATTTAAAAAATTATACCATGAGTATAAAAATTGTACCCTACTCGGGGTCGCACGAGTATAAAACTATTACCCTACTCGGGGTCAAACGAGTATAAATCTATTATCCTACTTGGGGTCACACGAGTATATAACTATTATCCTACTCGGATCGCACGAGTATAACTATTACCATACTCGAGGTCGCACGGGTATAAAACAATTACCGTACTCAGGGTCGCACAAGTATAACCCTACTCAAGATCACACGAGCATTAAACTTACCCTATTGAGGGTCACACGAGTATAAATCTTATCTTACTCAGGGTCACATGAGTTATACATACCTTACTCAAGTATATGAGTTATAAAAACCTGCATCTACCTTACTCGGGGTCACACGGGTTATCAAAACCTACATTTACCCAGGTCACATGAGTTATACAAATTATCAAATATATTTGTATGACAAATAAATAAGCTTTACTGAGTAAATCTCACAAATATATCTTGATCTAACCGAAAAATGGTTGATAGAATAAGTACGTTCAAACCGAACAGTACTCAATAAATGATCAACTTAACCTTAAACTCGTTTGACCTCTATTCCTAAAGGAATTCGCCCTTGGGGGGCTTGTGTACCTACCATACCTTTCCATTAAAAATACTTTGTGTTATTTAATTATCTTGTTATATATTATTAATTATTTTTTATTTGTTATAATATCTTATATAAATTATTATCTTTTGAGTTATCAGTTATTATCTATTGGACTATCAATTACTATATTTTTTACTATTGTTGTCTTTTGAGTCCTATATAAGGAGACTCACCTAGAGAGTAAATCTCACCTCATAACTCATAATTTATTCTCAAATACATCACTCTCTTGTCTAAAAACTTACTTGAGCTTCGGAGTGTCTTTTGCAGGTGAGCCTCTGTGCTTTGTCGAGTGAGGAAACTTCAATTGGAAACTCGGAGCTCGACCGACCGACTTCATCTTCTTGCCTTGTCAATCACTCTTCAGCTCGGTAAGAAAAATAACCAATGAAATAGAATAGAGAAAAAAAAAACTTACAGAAACAACAAATACCTAAGAATAAAACCAAAACAACCTTTGTGGCCTTAATTGGTTGAAGACAATTGGAGGAAAGGTTGAGATTGAGCAACTACAAAGTGTGTTTGGATTGTGGTTTTGAATCCACATTTTTTAATACAAAATCACATGCAAAAACCTCGACTGTTGTGACTATTGAGCAACTAATAAATCCTTATATGTCTACCCTTTTCAATTAAATCATAAAATAAAGATGAGAAGAGATATAAACCTCATGTAACTTTTTTAAGGATTAAGGTAGACATATGTTTTTATCATAATATATTTAGTGATATTGTGACTATTGTATTATCCGTTAATGTTTGTTAGAATATATAATTTGTTATTAAATATATGAGAGGAGAAATCTCACATCAAATAAATTATATATTGCTATTTACTTATCTTATTATAAAAAGAATACAATGTTTATCTTGTAAATCACTTCAAATCTCTTCTTTCTCCTTTTTACTAATGTATTACATAGAAGTTGAGTTCTCTTATTTCTCAAAGAGGATATTATTATTATTTTCTCCTTAGGTTTAAAGAGGGCATTCTAATTTCTTCCGGTAGTAAAATTCTATTATTTCTTATTGTCCATTTTGTTTCTTTATTTTTCATCTTTTATTTTAGATGTGAGATTTTATGTTGTTTCTCTTATTCCTAATAGTGATATCAAAACTTAGTTGATTTTTTGGTTGTGATATTCTTTCGTTGCTATAGTTGTTAAAATAATATTGGAGAAAATTCTTAATATGCTCTATGGTTGCAGTTAATCTGATCTTTCACACCAGAAAAAAGTTATTTTAATTATTGAATATAAAGTGTAGTAGTGTGACAATGTATGTTTAGGAAAAGTTTTGGTAAGGAAAGACTTGATATATAAATATGTCCATTTGTGACTCATCTTTCTTTTATGGGAGCTTACTTGGTGTACTAGTTACGACTACGCCATTTTTTCAGTAGACAGTATTATTCATAGTGGAAGATGTATAAATCGGTTAAAATCATGACAACAAAATATGAGATAAATAAGTTTAATGGAAATAATTTCTCATTATGAGAACTGAAGATGAAGACAATTTTGAGAAAAAACGATTGGAGAAAGACTCGTGAAAATCACGGATAAAAAATGAGAAGAAATCAACGACAATGTTATAGCGAATTTCCATTTAGCATCGACAAATGCAATTTTGTCTAGCATTAAAAAGAAAGGTACAGTGAAGGAGATTTGAGAATCTCTCATTAAATTGCATGAGATTAAGTCACTTCACATAATAATATTCTTAAAGAGAAAACTCTATACTGTTTGAATGAGTAAGTCCACATCAGTAACAAATCATATCAACATTCTGAATACATTATTTTCCAACTTTCAGTGCTAAATTTTGACATAGTTAAAAGTGAGTGTGTAGAACTTATACTACAAACTTTATCAAATTCGTATGATTAACTCGTCATCAATATAACGAATAATAATATTGATAAATATTTACACTTTGAGATGTTGTTGAAGCTATTCTTGAAGAATAATCTAGGCAAGAAAGTAAGGTGAAAGTTTGAACCAAGAAGAATCATTGACGATAATAAAAGTTAAATCAATGAAATATGACTCTAATGGGAGTCAAAATCATATTGGATCAAATTTTCGAGGAAGAAAGAATATCATTTGTTACCATTGTGAGGGTATGTCAAAAAAGATCGTTGGCTTAAAATAACATAGATTGAAGTTTGCTAGAGTGATTATCAGGATGAAACACATATTGAACTTAGTTTATTTTAATTGTTGGAATTGTTGATATTATTCTTAGGAGGGACCAAATATTTTATATCAGTGATGATGACTACTCTAGGAGATTATGGGTGTACTACATCAAGAGAAAGTCTAAAGTTTTCAAAGTTATGGAATAACAAATACTTGAATTATGCTAACAATATGAAGGGGGTATTTTTTGAGAGATCCCACTACCCCCAAGGTTATTGTTAGTGACTTCAAGGTGAAATTGGAGAGATGATTGATATGCTGCAACCAGAAGACATAAAGAAAAAGAAATTTGGTTTGCAGGTTAATAAAATCTCTATATAGTTTAAACCGGTTGTCCAGATGTTAGTACAAAAGATTTGATTCTTCATTACTAGTCTTTATTACAATAGGTTTGATGATAATGGTTTTATCATTTTGTCATTGTATGTGGATGACATGTTAGCGGTAGGTCCCAACAAATTTCAACTCTAGGGTTTGAAGACACAATTAGTTAGGAAGCTTGATATGAAGGACTAAGGACCAATAAACAAGATTTTAAGGATACAAATTCACGGGACATAAAAGATAGAAATATTTGACTTTATCAAAAGATTACTTACTAAAGGTCTAACGGTGCTTCTACATACAAGGGTATAAGCTAGTTTATACCCTACTTTCTTTCAAGTTATCCTCAAATATGTTTGCTAACAATGAAGCAGAGATGAATGAAAATGTCTCGATTACTATATAAATCAACGATGGAAAATTTTATAAATACCATAATCGATACAAAATCAAACATTGTTCAAGTAGAAAAAGCGGTTAGTAGATTACTAACAAATTGTAATGAAGAATATGAGTATTATTAAAGTCATTCTTATCAAAAGAATATTAAATATTGTATTATGATTCGAAAGATCAAAACTTATATTATATGAATATGGTAAAATCTTACATTAACTAAAAATATAATTAAATATAATATCTCACATTACAAGTTGATTTTATAAGATTTAATTAAACATGTAATACATGTGCCACGGAAACGCCCACCATGTATTAGGATTTTATTTTCCAAATCTATTATATGAAAAAATCTATAACTATATACAAATCCAGGTAACACAAATAACAACTTTTTACAAGTGTCACCACCACAATTTTTTTCAAAAAAAAATCAAAAACAAAATTTTTACAAAACATACCTATTTGTAGAAAAAGACAAACTACTTATTTGGGCCACAACAATGCTGCAAGCCCAAATACTCCTCCTCAACCCAAATACTCTCCCATATGCTCCCATATGCTCCCATATGCTCCTTCGCTCAGTCTACTGCAAGCCTTCTTCGCTCTGCCCGTCTTCTTCGCACTGTAATATTTCCTCTTTTATGCAAGATCAGTGTCTCAAAAGAAGCATCAAATCTCTTTTGTTGCACGTCTTCCCTCAAGTAGTATTTTCATATGCACGTTCAGATAGGTTATGTTATCTTTCAACTGATTTACTTTTGAATCTTAACTTTTTTTATTCAATGGTTACCGATTTCCTAAAAAAGATTACTGATTTGCTTTGATCTAAGGTTTTTGAATTTAAAAGTTACCGATTTCGGAAAAAATGTTACTAATTAGCTTTGATATAAGGTTTTTTAATTTAAAAGTTAACGATTTTCAATCTTTATGTTATTTACCTTCAAGAGCGAAGTTGAAATTTTTTTCACTAAAAAAATTTGCTTTTTTATCATGATTAAGGTTCAATATTGTCTTCTTTAACCGTCATTAGGATTGTACATCTGTTTATACCTGTTTTAGTATAGTTTTATGTAATTTTGCTTACTGATTTGCATTTAATTATGGGTTAGCCAAACCTGGAGGTATAAAAATTGCAGGTTTTTAGATCATGACGAAAATATAGGAAGCCATATACATGAAAATGGTAATATCTTCACTTTACAAAAGTTTGAATTCAGGTTAATTTAATATTGTCAACATTTCAAATTGTAGAATACAGACAACATTTCCTTCTTTTCATCATGCTTATAAATATACATTTGTGATGACAATATTTCTACGTTGAGTGGGTTATTCTCTATCTGTTTTTTACATTCAGTTTGCAACATGTCCAATTTGCAAAAAAAGTATCACTTTGTTTCAGAACTCAATGCTGAAAAAGAAAATTGGAATATATTGGCAAAGGTCATACGCCTGTGGTTTGTTTCAGATTTCATTAAACAAAAATTGTCATATTCCATGGACTTTGTCATGCAAGATATGAAGGTCAGTTGCACTATCGTGCTTTCAATACATTTTCAATAACACTCATTTGTGATTTCATTTTCTTAATGCAGGGTGACATAATTCAGGGTTTTGTTAGGAGGTCTACCTATTGGCAAATTTTGGGTCATGTATATATATGATACATAATTTTAATGTGTTAGGGCCATTATTTATTAAGTCAAATAATAAAGTGATCTGACTAAATTAAAGTTTTGGCTAAAGGCATATGTCATGCAAATAAAATTGTGTAGAGACCATTGAGCAATTTCTAATTTGATGAGGGGCTAAATTGGAAATACTTAAACTTAAGTAATTAACCTAATTCTGGTTATTTAAAGGGTCATGGTCCCCTTCTGGGAGAACATACACAGAACATAAGTCTCAGTTCCCGTTCCTTTCTTTCTATCCCTATCAAGAGAGAAAATCAAGAGGGAAATACAGGTGTCTTCAAGTGGAAGACCATAAGATCAATATTGTTTTACAATGATATCATCATTATGGCTTATTCAGGTACGCTTTCGCATTCAGTTTACAACATGTTTATCAGTGTGGGATTACGTTTATGTTTGATAGTTAGAATCAAAATCAGGATTATAATTATTATTAATTTTCCAACAATTGGTATCAGAGCAACCCATACTTGATTCATATCTGTCTTAGGAAATATTTAAAAATTCAGATTCTGTTTAATTTATAAAATCCCAATTATTGTGAACCCTAAAATTTAAATTTGCGGGTAACATCCCCAATCTGATTCTGCTTGCTAATGGAACCATGAAGGAAGCTATGGATTCTTCTTCTTCTTCTTCGTTTTTCCCTTTTGTTTCAGTTTAAGTTTCAAGTTTTACTGAGAAAGAAATAGTGTTTCAATTTTCAATCTTTCTTGTATTGAGTTCTCTGTTCTCTTTGAATCTTTTGTTTTTATTTAATTTTCTGGGTTTTGTTTTCATTTTCTTTTCATGGTGGATATGGATGGGTTTGGAATTGGGGGTGGTGTTTGGGGAGTTCCCAACACAGAGGATCTTAGGCAACTAGTGAATGTTTCCACAGGTTTGGCTGTTATTATTTTAATGCCTTTATCCTCTGGGGATTTAAGGGATGTTGATGTTAAATTCCCTATTTAGGGTTTGAGTGATTACTGTTTAATCCCCTTTTAGGGTTTAGAGTATTGTGTTAAAGAGACTCAGAACTATCTCTGTTTCATCCCTAGTGTGATTTAGGGAGACGCTCATCCTTTATGTGGTTGTGAAAAAGGAGGTAATTTTCATCCTTTGATTTGTTCAAAGGAGATGTTCATCCCTAGTGGGATTCTAGGGAGGTGTTCATCCTTAGTGGAATTCTAATAAGGTGATTGTCTTTTGAATTAGTTTACAAATATTAAATATTTGGTTTTGTTATATAAATAAAATATTTAATTTTTTGGTAGTTTAATATTTTTTGTGAGCAAATTGAGTTAAGAAGTCACCAAAGTAACCTCTCTTGAATTGGACGAGTTCATGAAAAATATTGAATGTTAGTGTTTGTGTATATTCATGCGAGTATTAGTCGGCCCAAAGGAAGATTAATATTTGGCTGAATTGCATACACACTTGTAATGATAAACATGTGATAATTATAAGAATTTGCTTTGTCGATGATAAATCAATCTAAAGACTGGTTTGTTGTTGGACGTGTTTTATTGTCAATGTTTGATTATTACAACAAGATACCTCTAGCAGTTAATATTACTGTCCAAAGACTTGATATTGATGGTGCATTGGGTGTCTTGAGATGGGTTAAACCATTATTTGAATATATATTTATAATTATTTATTTTTTATATAATGTGAGCATAATTAGTTTATTTCTCGTGTTCTAAATTCAGCTATAATTGCTTCTGTATCTACAAATTTAAATTTTGTTCCAATCCTCAAAAGTATGTTTCCTACTTTGGTCTGTTTTGAAGTCAATTTAGCATCAGTACCTAGTAACACTTGGTGGTTAGACTCAGGTGCAACTACTAACATCAATGTTTCTATGAAGGGTTGACTAAGCTACCGGAAGCCAATTGATTCTTAAAAAAATGGATATATGTTGGAGATGACAAATCAGTAGAGGTGGAAGCTATAGAGCATTTTAAATTATTATTGAGTACTGGTTTATATTTGGATTTGAAAGACACTTTTGATGTGCCGTCATTTAGACGGAATTTGGTTTCGGTTTCTTATTTAGACAAATTAGGTTATTTGTGTTCATTTGGAAACAATAAGTTCAGTTTGTGTTTTAATTCAGATATTGTTGGAACTGATTCACTTTTGACTTATGATAATCAGTATTTACTTGATATTGTGGCCACCTATAATGAAACCCTTAATACAGAATCACGTGGTACTAAACGTAAAATTGAAAATACTCACTCAGGTGCATTATGGCACAAGTGCTCAGGTTACAATCTAATCGTGACGTTTGGGCTTGTGTTACACTCTTAAAGATATGGTAAAGAGTATGATTTGTTATTCCACCTTACCGGAATCACTTTGGGGAGAGACACTAAATACGACAACTTATATTCTAAACAGAGTATCAACTAAAGCAACTACCAAAACACCTTATGAGCTTTGGACTGGGCAATAACCTAGTCTGAAGCATTTCCATGTGTGGGGTTGTCCAGCTGAGGCAAGGCCTTATAAGCCAAATGAAAAGAAATTGGACTCTCAAACAATAAGTAGTTATTTTATTAGTTATGCTGAAAGATCCAAGAGATATAAATTTTATGATCCCACATTAAAGATAATTTTTGAGACGGGAACTGCTACGTTCTTTGAGGATATTGAGTTTGGGGGGGAAGAATAAAATTATGAACTTTGTCTTGGAGGAAGAATCGGTAACAATTCCATAATCGATTCAAACAATTACTTTTGATAAAGTAAGTTTGGAACCTCCACAAGACATTGTTAATGAACCCCTTACTCAAGATGATTTGGTTGTTCATGAAGAACAAACTCAAGATCCTCAAGAACCTGTGCATCATGAGCTAATAACTTTGCGGAGATCCACTAGAGAAAGAAGTGTTATTTTGGATGATTACATGGTATTTCTTCAGGAACATGAGGAAAACAATGGTATGATGGAAGATGACTCAGTTAACTTCCGTCAAGCTATGCAAGGTTCTAACTTTAAAAAGTGGATTGAAGCAATAAAGGAGGAGTATAAGTCCATGCAAGACAACAAGTTTTGGGAACTTGTCCCATTACCAGAAGGTATGAAACTCATTGGTTGCAAGTGGATATTTAAGACCAAACAAGATTCTAAAGGTAATGTGGAAAGGTATAAGGCTCGTCTGGTAACTAAGGGCTATACCCAAAAGTAAGGGATTGAATTTAAAGAGACTTTCTCTCCAGTTTCATCGAAAGACTCTTTTAGGACAATCATGGCTCTTGTAGCACATTATGATTTGGAGCTTCATCAAATGGATGTCAAGACGGTGTTTCTCAATGACAACATTGATGAGACGATTTATATGCTACAACTAAAAAATTTTGTGCAGAGAGATTCAAAGAATATGGTTTGTAAACTGACAAAATCCATTTATGGACTAAAACAAGTATCTCGTTAATGGTACTACAAATTTCATCAAGTAATTCTCTCATTTGGCTTCGAGATGAATATTGTTAATGATTGTGTATATCACAAGTTTAAAGGGAGTAAGTATATTTTCCTGATCTTATATGTTGATGACATTCTACTTGCCACTAATGATATAGGCATATTGCACGAAACCAAGAAATTGTTATCAAAGAATTTCGAAATGAAAGATCTTGGTGATGCATCTTTTGTATTAGGAATTCAGATACACCGAGATCGATGTCTGGGTATTTTAGGATTATCACAAAGGAGCTATATCAAAAAAATTCTTAAAAGGTTTGGCATGCATGAATGTAAATCTAGGGATACTCCAGTTGCTAAGAGAGCAAGTTTAGTCTCAATCAGTGCCCAAAGGGGAATTTGAAAATTGAAGAAATGCAAAAGATTCCCTATGCATCAGCTGTAGGGAGTTTGATGTATGCCCAAGTATGTACGCGTCCAGACATAACATACATAGTTGGGGTTCTAGGCAAATATTTAAGCAATCCAGGAATGGACCATTGGAAAGCAGCAAAAAGGGTCATGAGATATTTAAAGAGAACAAAGATTATATGCTCACATACAGGAGGTCAGACTAGTTTGAGATCGCTGGGTTTTCTGACTTGGACTTTGCAGGATGTCAAGATAGTTTGAAATCCACTTCAGGTTACATTTTCATGTTGGCAGGTGGTGCGGTTTCTTGGTGCAGTGTCAAACAAACCCTTACAGCTTCATCCACTATGGCAGCAGAATTTGTAACATGCTATGAGACATCAAATAATGGAATATGACTGAGAAATTTTGTCACAAGGCTGCAAATTGTGAAAGGAATTGAAAGACCACTTAAGTTATATTGTGACAACAAAACAACTGTATTGTTATGGAAAGAGTACATAATGGACAGATTTCCATAGAACACTTAAGAACAAACTCCATGATAGCAGATCCTCTAACTAAAGGACTTCCGCCCAAGGTCTTTCATGAGCATGTTGCTCACATGGGTGGTTCACAATTTGAGGAATTTGTGGTTTAGTGGGAGTTAGCCATTTTCATATATTTTATGTTCTATGTTTAATTTCATGTATGTATACATTGATTTTTTGGACATATTTGGTTATCTATAGATATGCATTTTTTCGTTCATTCATGACACTTTGTATATTAAGGTTATTATATCGATCTCGATAAGTCAAAGTTTGGACTAGTTGAAAATAGACGTGTACAGATCACCTTCACGTAATTTTCATGCTACACATTTCATGATGAATCCATGTCATTTGGTTATGTCAGGATTAGTAATCATTGTTGGTTTTAGTTGCGATGATGCAATGAAAAACTAGTTTGGTTCTATATCCTGATATGATCAATGGACGAGACTTTTGGAGTATGATAAAGGAATATAATGACAATTTTGAGCTCATAAAGTCTAACACATTTATAAGGTTGTAAGGACATATATATTTGTGACCAGTGGGAGATTGTTAGCAAATTTTGGGTCATGTATATATATGATACATAATTTAAATGTGTTAGGGTCATTATTTATTAAGCCAAATAATAAAGTGATCTGACTAAATTAAAGTTTTGACTAAAGGCATATGTCATGAAAATAAAATTGTGTAGAGACCGTTGAACAATTTCTAATTTGATGAGGGACCAAATTAGAAATACTAAAACTTAAGTAATTAACCTAATTCTTGTTATTTAAAGGGTCATGGTTCCCTTCTGGGAGCACACACACAGAACGTAAGTCTCAGTTCTCATTCCTTTCTTTCTATCCCCATCAAGAGAGAAAATCAAGAGGGAAATACAGGTGCTCTTCAGGTGGAAGACCATAAGATCAGTAGTGCTTTACAAGGATATCATCATTATGGTTGATTTAGGTACGCTTTCGCATTCAGTTTACAACATGTTTATCAGTGTGATATTACGTTTATGTTTGATAGTTAGAATCAAAATCAGGATTATAATTATTATTAATTTTCCAACACTCTCATCTATAAATTTCAAAATGAAATTACTGAGGGGCGTGTATACTCTATTAAAAATTTTGGTCTTGGATCAAATGGTGGTTCTTATAGAACCACCTACCACCCATACAAAATAACTTCCAGTTTGGAACCAAAGTGAACTTAGTTGATTGTCATGTTATAACTGAAAATAATGGTCAATATATACCGCTCTCAGTTATTACGACTCCTGAATTTGACACAAGTTACTTGGTTGGTAAGTACATATAACATGATGTTAAATACTCTCTTTTATCATATACTATTTATTTATTATTTAATATATGACGTTACTCACATGAAACATCATTTCACAAACAGATGTCATGGGAATACTTATCGGAGTTGGGACAGAAAGAGAGCTAGGAATGGTAAAAAAACAAAACTAAACATGATATGCTTACAGGCTGATGGGTAAAGTTCTTTAACCCATTTATTGATGCTTAAGGATGAATTCCTTATTAGTCTATTCATTATTAGAAGCTAGTTTTCCGACTCTTCTAAACAAACCAGTAAAGATGAATTCCTTCAATATACTCTTAGAAATACAATAGAGGATTTAAAAGATTGTAAACAGGTGTCATAGTCATTATTAGTCTATTCATTACTCCATTCCTATTAATTAGTGATGTTCATTGTGGTTATTGTCTATTCATTTTAGTTTTAATTACTATTGTTCATATTTGTTTTTACAGGAAACACTTTTTGTAATTCTAGGCACTATAAAACATATTGTTCATGATGATGATTGGTGGTATACAACTTGTGTGTGCAACAAAGCAATATATCCAGATTCCAAAATGTTTTTCTGTGAAAAATGTAATAAACATGTCATGAAAGTCATGCCTAAGTACTAATCAATGCTATTTTTTTGACATCATATTTCAACTTTTTTATGAAATTCTTACAAATAATATTTTATTGCTTATGAATTTCAGGTACAAGCTTAAGGTGAGGGTCATTGACGAAACAGACTCAGCAAAGTAATTTTTGATAGGGATACTGTTACATTGTTAAAAAAATCATGCGCAGAGATGGTTGATTCGCATGATAAGTTTTTTTTTCTATATTTAGTATTTATTAAATGTATTATGTATTATTTATCTATTTATTACATTGCATTGAATGTTTAATATGTTTTTTTATAGAATGTTGTTAATGAGAATTTCCCGAATGAGATTGAAGAACTGGTAAATAAGACGTTTCTCTTCAAAGTTGAGTATACATGTGGTCAGAGTTTCAGGTTTGAACAAACATTCAGAGTCAAGAAAATTTGTGCAGATGATGTTATTATAAAAAACTTCATCGATGGTTGCATGAAATCAATGGTAAATATTTGTTATTCATGATATTCTACTTCTGTACTGACCAAATGAAGTTTATTAGGATGTCAATTCAAAAAATGCAATATTCAATAGCAAATAATCAAATTTTGGAAATACTTCTATTATTGTTGCCGAGGTATTTAATGGATTTCTCTTCATTATTACAAATATAACATCAAAACAAATTAGTTTAAAGTATGTCCACTTATTTTTACAGGATTTGTTAACAAAGTTCTCTAATGCATCTAATGATGTTGACTCTGAACCAGCTGATTTAGCATCTGATAGTGGTCTCAGTAATGACTTGGTCATGACAAATCTTAAACGACACAATATAACAAACTTGGACACACAAGATGAAGATATACCTTTAAAAATATTGAAGAAAAATATCAAGAAGGAGAAAAATAACTTAATAGATATGATGAACTTCATTATGATGTGTTGTATTATCAATATGAATATTTTGAATATTTTGTTATGGTACTTTTGATGAACTGCATTATGATCTAAGAAATTTTTTGAATATTTTGTTGTTATAGTTTTGATGAACTGCATTATAATATGTTGTATTATCAATATAATGAACTCTTTTATAATATTTATGTTAGTTTGGTGAGATCGGATAAGTTATATGTCATTCCTCAAACATCCTTTGCATTTATTTACACATTTTTTCTACAACATGGTTTTATATTTTTTGAAGCCTAATGATTTTATGGAGTAATGGAATGTCCACTTACTTTAAGTATTGGGAAGTATTCTTATTATATCTTTTTATACAAGCCTTTTTTACATTTTCTAAGGCCCAATCATTTGATGGAGCAATGGAAGTCCACTTAATGTAAATATTTGTAAGTATTTTTATCTTTTAAATCTTCGAATTGTATTCAAGCATTTACCTGCATTTATTTATTATTACTATCTCGGTTCTTTTGATAAGCAGGTGAAAATATAAATCATTACTCTATTTCTAATACATGCCGGAAGCATACATCGAAGGAAGAGAAACCATCATACTATTTTTTTCCCATCTCGTCCCATCATTCAACTTTAATATGTGACAAATCTACTCATCTAATCCTATCCCATCATTTTTTTATTTCTTTTATTATTTTATTCATTATTTATAATTATGATTTACATTGGAAACATACCACTCTAATGGTAGCATTCATTACCATTGATAATTTCAAAGATTCATCATTTGCATTTATTTACTCATATTTACACATATTTTTTTTACAACACGGTTCTATATTTTTTGAGACCCAATGATTTCATGGAGAAATGGAATGCCCACTTAGTTTAAGTATTGACAAGTATCCTTATTATTTCTTTTTATACAAGTCTCTTTTACATTTGTTGAGCTCAATCATTTGATGGAGCAATGGAAGTCCATTTAATATAACTATTTTTAAGTATTTTTATCTTTTCAATCTTCGAATTGTATTTAGACATTTTACCTGTATTTATTTCTTTTTTTTATTAATACAAATTATTAATAGTAAAATATTATTTATTATTAATATAAAAATTTCAAAAATCCCGTGGGTTGCACGGGTTATGATACTAGTTCATTTACATTCACGGTATAGTTTCTATGGAAGACTAAATTGAAAATTTAATAAGTTCAAAATTACATGTATCCTGTCGTTAATCATAGCTATTAAATTTTTCTTAATACATCTAATAGTTAAAAACAACATTGGTCAAGTGGTGGACCACTTAAATGTATGCTCGTTTGGTAGAATGCACTATATGAAACGGACAAATTGTAGTTTCGGTAGTTACTTGAATTTCTTAGCTATTCCATTAACTAAGTTATGAAGTTTAATTAGAAGATTTTGATCAAATTAACATACAAAATTTTCTATAATAAAAGTTGAGACATTTTCAAGTTTCTGTACTTCCGTTTGTAGTTTATGGAGGCGTCCAATCCCTCGAAAATTAAAATTAGCTTGAGTTGGTACAAAGCATTTTTAAGTGGTGTCAAACCTTAAAACTTGACCTAAAGAGTAGATAATTTTAAAAAAGTTGAATCTCATGCAAATGGATCTTTCAAATAGAAAAGTAAACGATGTATCAGTGGGAGTGACAGAGAAAATCTACCTAATACATTTTATTGGATAATTATCAATGTACACTCTATTTCTAGGAACACAGAAAGAAAAAAGAGAAAATTATGTTATGTCCCTTATATTTTTATGTCTTCAAAATTCTAGTTTTTGGGTCAGTCAGAGTTGCAGGATGATGCACCCTTTTGTCGTCATTGATTTCAAGATATTCTTAATTAATTGTGGGATGCATTCATTTTATAAACCAACAAACAGATGAAGCTTCCTAGTTGAGGACTGTAAATACTAATTAAAAGCCAAGATTGGAAACTTTACTCATTGTCTGCATTCATCAGAAAGGTACGGCTCTAAAATATGCTTGTCAAATATCCATTTCTTCAACCCAAACATGTTAATATTAGGGGAGTAATCATAAAAGAACCAGAGAATCAGCAGTGGCAAGATCTCAATTCTCATGAACATGCCCTTCAAGAACCATTTTCTAGTGTTAATCATGATGGTTCTTTCCTTCAATTCTGATGTTCAAGCACAATACAATGAGACAGATACCACTCCAGATTTCCCTCAACCTGTTCATGCAAGCAAGCTGGTTGTAATAGTGACCCTCTCAATATTGTTCACTGCATCATTTCTCTTACTTGTCTATATAAGGTTCCGGAGAACCATCCCTCTTGAGCTCACCCACAGAAGTAGCCACCATTCACCCAATTTTCAAGCACTAACTCGGTCAAGATCAAGGCATTTAGGAATAGACAGACAAGTGATTGAAGCACTCCCATTTTTCAGATTCTCTTTCCTTAAGGGGTCCAAACAAGGCCTAGAGTGCACGGTTTGTTTGTCACAGTTTGAGGACGCCGAGATTCTTAGACTCTTGCCAAAGTGCAAACATGCTTTCCACTTGAATTGCATTGACAAGTGGTTTGAAAGTCACTCTACTTGCCCTCTTTGCAGGAATAATATTGACCCTTTAGACATCAAGAACTTCACCAACTCAATCAGTTCAAGGTCCATAAGAGTTCCTTCAAATTTAACCCAGGACAATAACCTTGAAATCTTCGTTCACAGGGAAACTTCCCATCAAGGGTCGTCGTCGTCGTCATCATCATCATCATCATCAAGGTTTAACCTCGGAAGCAGGTTTTGGAATTTGGGCAGGAGCAACAAAAAAGAACTTCTCGTTGACCAAGAGGTTCATGGAGCAAATGGGACTCACGTGCACAAGTTCAATCACAAAATTGTTGTCTCCGAAGTTGTCAGAAGGAGCAGGTGGAATTATCTTAACTCTTCGGACATGTTATCATTGAACGGTGAGATGATTCATCACATTTCAAGCAGAAGATTCTCTCCATCTGATGAAATGTTTCGTGCAAATTCAAGCATTTCCTCTATTTTCAACGAGGATGAGAGTGCATTTACGTTATTGAATACTGCTGAGAAGAGATCTCTGTCTGATATTGCTCATGTTCCAAGGTTCATAGAAACATGCAAGCAGAATAGAATTGAACCGGGTGTGGCATCAAGTGGGAATAACGACAGGGAAGGGAGCCTGAGAAGGATATGGTTGGCAATTGCTCAACGAACAGTACAATGGTTTGCAGGACAAGAAAGAAACTCAACAGAGTTAGAGCCACAACATTTAGCTTCGAATGTTGGGACAACTTCGTAACCAACCACTAAGAACCAAACGGTACATTTTTCTCACTGTATAATTTTGGCTAATTTTTTTCTTTACAAATATTTATTAATAGATATTATTTACATTGTGAATTGAAATACATTCAATTATTTACATATTCGATTAAATTAATTATAATTATGTTAAATATCGAGTAAATTAATAGCATTTGCATTACACACGTTCGTTTAGACTGAGAAACAAGCTTGTTTTCAGGTTTGTGATTCTTTAATTCACTGTCATATAATGATTTGCGAATCAATTTGATTTAATTTGTTATTAAATAATTATGTAAATTAAACATACAAATCAAATACGATTGATTTTAATTCGGTTTTAATTTAATATAATATTGAAACCAAATGAAACTAATAGTTTCCTAAATTCCAAGTTCCTCAAAATAAATAAATAAAATGTGAATAAGATAAAAAGTTAACAACAAATTAAGTCTATAATTTACATAAAAAACAAAACAGAAAAAACATGGAACCCTAAATCTCGTGTAGTTGGGTATTGGCTGATTCAGAAAATCTCATCAATGAAGTAAAAAATAAATTAAAGAAATTATAAATAAGTTAACATATCAATTTTTATTTTGAATCCTCATTATTTTTTTTTTCAAATATTTATAATCCTTTAAAATTGAAAAAAAAATCTTAAATAATAAATTTGAAGGATTAAAATGTTTATTTAAAAAAAATTGTCTTTCAAATTTAGTATTTAAACATTAAAATAATATTTTGCTAACTTTTAAAGATTATTTTTAAAATTTAAGAGACTAGAAAATCATTTACTAGTAAAAACATAATTAAATCAATATTTATTTATATTTAATCTTTATTATTATATTTCTTTGGATAATCTCTAAATAATTTTAAAGTTTCTCTACTTCCTCAACTTACTTTGTATCGTAACAATAATATTTGTTTTTTTTTACCATAATGACTTATCCTACTATAGTATAAATAATAAGAGTAACTCAATGCATATCACCTTTTAACATTTTAAATTATGTACATATGTTTTAATTTAACCAACAACGTTGGCGATATAAATCACAGAAAAAAAAATAATCATACATTTAAATAAACCAAATTTGTTTGTAGCAAATGCTTGATTCGTCACAAATACAGAGCAAAGGCCAACCCCTCAAATAAATTATGGTTAACTGTTAGTTTGTTTAAATAGTTTTTTTTTTTTTTTGTCAATTTTAACATAAGATTATTTTTCAATATGAAGGAAAAAGTTGAGTTTCATCCCTTCCATAATGACCATATTTCTTCTGTGCAAGTGCAACTTTTTGTGGCATTACACCAGTCAACAGCTACCATAATACTATGCTCTTCAGTTTTCTCCATACCCTACTTTCCTCTTCCCAAGATATTGAATTGGTGCATTAACTCACTGAGCATGTTATGTTCACCAATGCATTTCACAGGCTTGTGTCATGCTCAGAAAAACTGATATGCTATGTGACACTTCCAAATCCATGTCTGAGAAATAAACAGAGTGTGACTCAGAAAGTACTCTACACTTAGTAGTGTGTAGCGTTTGTGATAGAATAAGAATAAAAGCAACATCCAAGGAAAGCATAGGTTCAAATTCTAGTTTAGCTGTTCCCTTACCTATTGTTTTGTTGATGAAACTCGGCGTAGTGAAGGAACAATGTTTCCTGAACGACCAGTCTTACTCCCAATTCCATGATGACCCACGTTTGATGTTCCTACTTGCCTTACTGGTTTTGACACATTTTCTGTGGATACTCTTGGCATAGCAGTAGACATAGATGAACCATTGTTCACAGTCTGCAGAGTTTTATTGCTATCAAATATTTTACTTCAGAAAAATATATGGATCAATATAATTTAATGAACAACTATAAGCAGATAGGAGCATCACGTGTAGAAAAGTAAAATGGTTATTTTTTCTTCTGGTATCCCATCTTACCAAATAATCAGAGAATGATCTTATTTGCTGTATTGCAATTATCACTGATACGAAAAGTTAATGTACTCACTACATAAATCAGAAGATATCATGTTTAAATCCTTACCAGGAGACCAAACCAACTCCATCAAGTTTGTAAGATAGTAATATAGCTCCTTGAAAATGTATGTCACTCACAATTTACTCCTAAAATAAATTATTTGCATGACAGTTCTTAAATAATTCAAATTTCTTCCATGTTACTCCCTCTGTGAGGTAACAAAATGAGTTTAATAATTGCAAGAAATAAAAGGTAGCATTGGTTTGAATCAGGGACTAAGTTGTGAGAGAAATAATAAGTTGAGTCATTATTTATGAAAAATAATAGAGGCAAGAAAACAATGGTGATATTTTCATCAGGCGCCTACATGTTTCTCTGTTGGAATCTTGGCATTATGATTCTGAACATTAGATGCCGTTGTTTTGAAAACACGTTGATGGTCAACTTTGATTGATGGTGTTTCTGCAGCAATTTGAGTGGAGCCATTGACAACTGAAAAAGGAAAAGAGTTATCTTTACAATACAGCAGCATTCTTCTGCGTAAGAGTTATCTTTACAATGCTATCTCAGATATGTTATATGAAACAGATAACCATATTGACCAAAAGCTTAGTATATTAAACGCTGCTATAACTTCCTGATTTCAACAGAAAATATCCTTGCAATCTCACCTCAAATTTCTAACTGATTCTGCCATGAACTACTAACCCCACAAAGTAAATCACATAACTTGGTACAACACAAATTTTTCTTGTGAAAACATCAAAATGTAAACAACTGATTCTTCAAATACCTCTTGATACAAGACTGGAGTTACCTTTATGATTATCCTCATCCACTGGTTCAATACTGGTAGGCACAGCCAGTGGAGCCTGCAATTCCAAATGGTTAAGTGAAATATTCAATAAAATTAGTACATATTTAATACAAAAAACCACAGAGCGTTTCATGATCCTCTATATGAAAAGAGCTTTCTCAGAATCTTAAATAAGTTCATACATATAGAAACTTGTTTATTTATTTATTTTCATTGTGAGTGTTTCCGATAAACATTATGGAGAAAAGTTCTATGTCATCAACAAAAAGGTGGAAGAGGGGAGGGGGATTGGTGCTTATAGCAGCAATTCTTTCGAAGGCTATTGAAATTACTGAACTAGGACAAGGAATTACTGACAATTTGTTGACTTTGTGTCTTTTGCTGTTGCATCTGTTGACATTTTAGAATGGTCCAGTCAAATAAATAGTCAGAATCATATCCTGCTAAACAAGAATTTATAAAATTAGCAGAAAAGACAAATATTACACCACATTAGTCATGTTACCATGCAATGCCACCCTGTTGAGAATAAAATATCAGATACTATTATAGTTAATGGTAGTGAGATAATCAACTAACAAACAAATTGAATTCTGCAACAAGACATGGCATGCACATGATAAGTCAAAAAGTCAATACCTGCACGAGTGAACAAATTACGAAATAGACGTTTCAAAAGCCCATAATCTGGTAGTTGATCAAATGTCAAAGAGCGACAATAGTGAAAGTAAGAAGCAAACTCCACAGGATATGACTTGCAAAGTGTCTAAGACCATAAAATGTAGTCAATCAAATTATATGTATAACGAAAAAATCAATAAGAAAATATCCTCCACTACCAAACAAAACCCACTGTAAATTTGTTTATACACAACTTAGCAAAATAATCAATGCTGGTAAAAGTGAAATTTATTGATGAACACACCTCAATGGGTGTTGATAACTTCTTTCTACATATTTTATCATATTTTTGTTTTTTGGTAGGAGCTTGCAAACCCTGCCAAGGAAGACTAAAATATGCAAGAAATATAAGTAGTCAAGTCATACATAGCTGAAAAACCTGGCCAACTAATACTCAATCAAGATTCCTTTTACAATTTTAGTCAATAGGATAACACATACCTTCCTCTTAAAAAGTACATTAAAACATAGCCAAGAGACTCCAAATCATCTCGACGACTTTGCTCTGAAAAAGTATAATTAAAACTGAGGAAAATTGAAGGTTATAATCTATAAACTGAGGCAAATTGTTTTGTACTTACCAATTCCTGAGTGAGTATTGTAACTTGCGTAACGTGCAGTCCCTGTTAAGCCTTTGTTCTCTCTGGGTAAGTTTATCAATATCAAAACAAACTTTCACCAACAATACCCTAACTTGTTTCAATCATTGTCGTATGTGAAAGGGTATTTTAATCATCGTTAAAATCTCTTTTTGCAATGGTGCTTCAATCAACAAAGACAATGGTTACAAAATTGGAAGTCAACAAGGACAAGGTTGTGGTGAATTTTGATGACAAGGAAGAGGTTCTTGTGAAGATCATGGACAAGATAAATTTTGAGAAGAGGACCAAGCTCAACTCATGGGCAAAACAACTCAAGGTATGAGAAGTTTTCATTAAGTTTCTATAAATGCACCTAAAAGCAACAGAGTTAAAAGAGAAGATTTATATTGAAGAAACATGTAACTTAGGAAACCCTTATTAGACTTGAAGTAGTTGATACCTAATTGAAGCAGACATTCATATGTGTTAGATGATAATTCAACAATAATATTGTAACGATTCTTTTAGTTAGGTTGATTAGCCTAACAAACCTTAGTTACTGCTTTAAATTACTGTGTTTTTACAATATTTCCGGGGGCAATTATATGATTCAATTTTTACATTTAATACAATTTTCATTTAGTGTATCTCTTTCTCTCACTAATAATGGTATCAAGAGCTTCAAGATCTAGGTTGCATGGTAACATGTCAGTGTTCGATAGCAAAAATTTGAATAGTTATGATAAATAGTGCATGAAGATGAAGACTATTTTTGTGTTTCAAGAAGTCTTGGATATAGTCTTGAATGAATATGATGGTTTATCGGAGAATCCCAACAAGGCACAACGTGCTATGTTTCGTGATGCGAAGAAACGTGATTGTAAAGTTTTGTTTTACATTCATCAATGTGTCGATGAAAATAATTTTGAGAAGATCTCGTTGGCAAACATGACAAAAGAAGCTTGGGACATACTGACGCAGAGTTACACAGGAATAGAGAGATTGAAGATGGTGTGACTTTAAACCTTGCATCGTCAATACGAGTTGTAGATGTGGACGCAAGAAACTATCTAAAAATATTTTTCAAGATTGTTGTCGATTACAAACTCGATGAAGTCATGTTGTAAAAGCTTGAAAGAACAAACGGTAGTAGATAAGGTGTTGAGGACCCTTGATGCAAGATTTGATATAATTTTTAATTATTATCAAAGAGTCAAAAGATCTCAATTTGTTGAAGATGGATGAGTTATAGGGTCATTGGAGGCTCACAAACAACAGGTATGTGAGAGAGCATAAGAGAAGTCCAACGTAGAACATGCGTTGTTAACGAAACAAAAGAATGAAAGTAATAGAGAAAAATCAAACAAGAGAGGTGGAGGAAGAGGTAGAAATAATGGTGGACAGAATTCAGAAGGGTAACATGAGAACTCTTTACAATTAAGAGGTGACAGACACAGAAACTCAAAATGGAGAGTGGTCATTCTAACTCTAGTGCAAGCAAGAAGAATGTATAGTGTTACAACTGTAACAAGTATTGTCATTATGCTACTAAATGTTGGAGCAGAGAAAAAGAAGCAAATGTTGCACAAAAGGAAGATTTGGAGGATGAAGTGTTGTTAATGGTGACCATGACGAAACTAATAGAGAAATTTGGTGAATCTTGGTATTTAGATATTAGTTATTTGAATCACATGTCATTTCAAAGGAGTTGGTTCATTTATCTCAATGAGAGTGTTAGATCGAAGGTAAAATTTGCATATAATTCAATAGTGAACTGTGAGGGGAAAGGTAGAATCATGATCAGAAGAAAAGATGACAAATTTGCAATAATTTCGAATGTGCTTTATGTGTCAGCCATAAAACACAATTTGCTGAGTATCGGACAACTACTTCATAAAGGGTATTTGATCGATTGGAGATCGAGGGAGCAAGTGTTGAGAATCTCCGATAAGAATGAGACACTAATTTTGAAGGCACCTCTGAGTAAGAATAGAGCTTTTTGAAACAATATTTCAGTATCGAATAACTTGTGTTTTGTAACAGCAGTCTCAGATGACAATTGGTTGTGGCATTTGCAATTTAGTAATCTTGACTTCGATAATTTGAACCAAATTGTAGAGAAGGAGATGGTGATTGGATTGCCTTGAGTCCAAAAGTGTAAAAACATATGTGAAAGTTGCATGACAGTTAAACAAGCTAGAAATCCCTTTAATATGTGCATCGAGATCAGAAATAAGGATGTGTTAGAAGTTATCTACACCGATGTATGTGGACCCCTCATGTTCCTTCACTAGGTGGTAACAAGTATTTTGTGACATTCATTAATGACTATAGCAAGAAGATGCGAGTGTACTTGCTCGAGAAGAAGTTAGAGGTATTTATTCGTTTCATCGATTTTAAATTGATGGTCAAGAAACAATGTGGTTGAGCTATAAAAGTGTTGATATCGGATGGTGGTAGAGAGTACAACAATGGTGAGTTTGCATCATTTGGCAAGAGAATGATAATTTGCATGAGATTGTACCCCCATACACACCACAATACAATTGTATTGTTGAAAGAAGAAATTGAATGATTTTAAATATAGTCAGAAGTATGTTGAAGACCAAAGGTTTGTCACATTCGTTTTGAGGTGAAGCAATAGCAACAACTGCATACATTTTGAATCAATGTCCAAAAAGAGAATAAAAGAGAAAACTCCAGAAGAAATGGTCTGGGAGAAAGCCAAATATAAAACACTTGAAAGTATTTGGTTCGATTACTTGGAGATTGTTCCAAATGGGAAGAGGAAGAAGCTCGATGATAGAAGCCAAGAGTTTATTTTTGTAGGATATCATGTAACTAGTGCATATAAGTTGTATGATCCTATCAAGCAGAAGATCATCATCAGTAGAGATGTTGTTGTAGATAAGAAAGATGGTTGGAAATGGTGTTCGATGGTGAAAAATCAAAAGTGTTAGCTTTGATGACTTACGTGATACAAAAATCGAAGGTAAAGATTGATCAATTTCTAGTATAGAAGGAGAAGAAAATCATCGATCGATTCTCAAAATCAAAAGAGGAGGAAGAAATCGATTGATTATTGAAATCGAAAAAAGGAGCAATCGACCAATTAGATTGATTAAGACACCAACTAGATTTTATGATTATGTAATTAATAATGATGATTATGTAAATAATTGGAGAAATGGAGGGCGAGAATGATCTTGTGCATTTAGCCTTGTATGCTGACATGGAGACTGAACTAGTTTTCTTTGAAGAAGCAATTAAGGATCCCAAGTGGATCGAAGTCATGAAAGAGGAGTTGTTGGCAATCAAGAAGAATAAAACATGAGAATTAACTGACCTCCTAGAGAATCAAAAACCAATTGGAGTAAAATGGGTGTACAAGACGAAGCTAAAACCTGATGGAATAGTTGCAAGATATAAAACCAGACTTATTGTGAAAGACATTTTATATAGAGAAGGATTAGACTATAAAGAAGTGTATGCACCTTATGCCAAGATGGAAACAATAAGAACAATGGTAGCTCTCGCTAGCTATAAAGAGTGACAAATGCATCAAATGGATGCAAAATCTGTATTTTTAAATTGCAAACTGGAGGAAGAAGTTTATGTTACACAACCACCAAGGTTTGTGATCACTGAAGAAGAGCAAAAGGTTCTCATGTTAAAGAAAACATTGTATGGTCTGAAACAAGCTTTGAGAGCCTGGAATACTAAAATCGATTATTGTCTTCAACAACAAGGTTTTTTGAAGTGTGAGATTGAGTATGATATTTACTTGAATATTGAATGTGATGATGTGTTGATTATTTGTCTGTGTTGATGATTTGTTGATTACTAATATAATTATATTGATCGAGAATTTTAAAAGGAGGATGAAAGATCAGCTTGAGATGACCGATCTAGGGAAGTTGTCATATTTTTTGGGAATGGAGTTTATCAAAGACAGGGAAGATATTCTGATTCATCAAAGTAAATATGCTAAAGATGTGCTTAAGAAATTTAGAATGGATGAGTGTAATGTTACAATTACACCAGCTAAGTCATATTTGAAGCTTGACAAAGATGAAGATGAGAAACCTGTAAATGCTACTGTTTACAAACATATGGTTGGTTGCCTAAGGTCCTTGTGTTGTAATAGGCTGGATATTTGTTTTGATGTTGCGTTACAAAGCAGATTTATAGAGAAACCCAAAGTTTCTCATCTGGCTATAACTAAGAGAGTTCTGAGGTATATTAAAGGGACGATCGATTTCGGCATTCTATTACTAAATGTTATATATCAAAGTGGAAGAGAATTTATCGGATATTTCGAATCTGACTGAGCTAATAATAAAGTTGGGTTCAAAAGCACATCAAACTATGTATTCCTATTGGGAAAATCATTTATTTCATGGTGCACAAAGTTACAACTTGTTGTGACACTCTCTTATGAAGTTAAGTACATAGTTGCTACTTACATAGTTTGTCAAGCACTTTGGATCGAGAGTTTGGTGAATCGAGTCATAGGAAGACTAGAGAAGACAATGACTAAAAAAATCAATAACAAGTCAGCCATCAATTTAGCTAAAAATCCTATTCATCATGTAAGAAGTAACTATATCGGACTGAGGTTTCATTTTATCAAAGATGAAGTTAGAAAAAAGAAATTGAAGCTTGAGCATTATGGTACGAAGGTTTGTATAATTAAGAGAAAGCCTGGATATTAAATCGATTGCTGAATTAAGGGGTTGTGTTAGATGATAATTCAATAATAATGTTGTAATGATTGTTTCAGTTGGACTGGTTAGCCTAATAAACTTTAGTTACTACTTTAAATACTATGTCTCTATAATATTTTTGGGGTGAACACATTTTTCATTTGGTGTACCTCTTTTTCTTAATACTCTTTGTAATTGTTTTGACCCCCCCCCCCATTTTTGCTAACAATATGCACGAGAAAAGAAACATGTCCATGATGCTTGATGAATCAATGACAACAATGTGACCTTTGGAGATAAATCTAAGATAAAAGTGAAAAGAAATATGAATTCTTCTAAAAAATAATATGTATAAATTTTCTTAAAAGATAATAATAACCTTTCTATTAAAGACAATTCAAGTAACTTTTTTAAGAAGTTAAATGTTTATTATCAACATTAATTGATGTACAAAATGTTTTAAGATATGATACAAGGATTTTTTTTTTCTTTAACCATTCTCGATTTGGGCATCTCAATTCAAAGGATTAATGTTGTTAAGTGGTGAGAGCATTACCTTGTAATGACCTAATAAAGTGCACAAAGAATTTTTACGTGAAAATTAATTCAAAAAGACCTTTCAAACGAGTCTAACTCGAGCTACCAGACCACTAGAACTTGTATATTGGCTCGATTGAGCTCACTTAGTAAGAATAATTATCTTCTCTTTTATTACTTATTTTTCAAGAAGTTGTCATTAAGAAGGAAACTAGTCTTGATTTAAAAGTCATAATATTCAATCATGTTTATATTAAAATAATTTATCATGTTCATATTAAAATAATTTTAAAAATATTGTGAAAATCAAGAAACTTTATAACCTTTAATGATATTGAAATCCCCGCAATAAAATGAAATAGAAGAGATAGAGTAAGCTTGGACATAAAAGCAAGCATGCTCAATCAAACACTTTTTAAAAGCTTAATTGAAAGTTATATTTAACTTGCACAATACATCATATTTGTTAGATAAAATTAAATAAAAAAAACTAACTAGTTTAAATTTTGTTGGGGCATTTTGATTTTTGATATTGTTGATATCTTGAATGGTTATTATTTAATTCGAAGAGTTTTTATTTCCTAAGATAATATTAAGATTTTTGTGGTAATGTTTAAATACACAATTGTAATCCTTATTTATGTATGACAATAAAAAAAATTTAGTTTTCAGAAATTCTTTGTTATCAAATTAGTATCAAGAGCTAGGTTTTTCATAATATTAGGATTTCTCAAATTTTAGTTTGAACATGAGAATGGTTGATCTAACGAATGTTACAATTGTGCTTGACTAGCGAAGGACATCAGTTATGATAGATGGAAGCCCAAGATAACTGGAAGTAGTAGAGGAAGGTTTTGAAGAACCAAAAACCACTGAAGGGCTGGCAGCATCCGTGCACTCAAGGCGTTGAAGGAGAAAGGTTCAAAGGATAGTGCAACTCTGATCATTTTGTTTCGAGTTATAAAATATTCCAATTTCAAGAAAATTGCAGAAGTTGCATATCCAAATGAAGCACAGATAACATTGGAGACAACACACAAGAGAGCGATGATTGGATTAAATATATTCAATTACAAACACTATGAAGGCATGAGAATGAAAGAGTTAGAAGAAGTTTTCAAGTACATCACGCGTGTTAAAACCATGGTGAATTAGCTCAATCGGGATGGAGAGGCAATTTCCAAAAACTATGATGCACGAAGAATATTGAGGTTGTTGACCAATGACTTTGAGAACAAAGTGTGCATGATAGAATAATCAAGAGACATGTTCGAGCTCACAATTCAAGAGTTGGTTGTTTCTCTTGGAGCCCATGATTATTGAAGGAAGAAGATGAAGGAGGAGACAATTGTGTAAGTTCTCCAAAGCGAGGCAAAAGAGGAGAAGACTCTCTAATCTCAGAACAATAAAGAAAGAGGGAGATGAAGTAGTGGTCGAGGTCAAGGTGGCCAAGGTGACAAGAAGGAAGAAGGAGTTCAACAAAATTGACGAGGTAGAGGACATGGTTGGAGAGGAGGTCGGTCAACGAACCACTTAAATATTGAGTGTTTCAAGTGTGGCAAGTATGGTCACTATGCAAAGGATTGCTATTTAGACAAATGTTTCAATTATGGAAAGGTGAGGCATTTTGCTAAAGAATGTCAAAAGGTGGGAGAGACTTATCTCACATAAGAAATGGAAGAACCAACATTGATGATTGTCAACTACAACTCGACAATTCACATAATTGTCAACCACAACTCGAACCACAACTCAGCTAATTGCATGAATGTCAAGCATACCTCATCAATTCACTTGTGAGCAAATTATATCTCAAACAACTTGGTTTGGTACCTAGATACGGTGGCGATTAATCATATGTATGACAACGAGCATCTCTTTAAAGAGTTAAAAAGGGTAGATGTTGATAGTGTGTCGTTCGGAGATGCCTTAAGAGTTTTGATAAAATGTCTAGGAACAATATTTTTTGTAGAAGGATAAACTAGTTGGAACAATTCAATATGTGTATTTTGTTCCTAATTTCAAAAGCAATATTTTGAAGTATGGAACAATTAATGGATAGAGATACTCAGTCTTCATGAAAAACCAAGTACTATTGTTGAAGGACAAGCTTGAAAGGTTGATTACTTGGGTTGAGATGGAGAGGAACATAATGTATAAGCTACAATTGAAGAATATTCAGAAAAGCTTATGAAACTTAACGTAGAGGACACAATGTTTATTTGACATCATCAGTTTGGTCACTTGAGTTTTAGAGGACTAGCCGAGTTATCAAAGAAGAGCATGGTTCTTGGACTGCCGAGCTTGGAGACTGAAGGAAGACTTTGTAAAGAGTGTGTCATTGGTAAGCTATCAAGGACCCTTTTTCTGAGGAGTGTCGAGTACTGAGTGGATGAACAACTCGAGTTTATTCATGTCGGTTACCCCTGAATCATTTAACGGTAAGAAATATTTCATGATGTTTGTTAATGTCTTCTCTAAAAAAACATGGGTGTAACTACTGAAAGGGAAATCTAAGGTATTTGAGGTGTTCTAGAAGTTCAAGGTGATGATTGAAAATGTGACTAGGTGGCATATTAGGTCATTCCTATCTGATAGATGAGGAGAATTTACGTCGATAACTCTCATAAAATATTGTGAGGATGAAGGTATAATGAGGTATCTAACAACCCCATACTCACCATAGTAAATGATGTGGCTGAGAGGAAGAATACAATTGTTCTTAACATGGTCTGAGCTATGTTAAAAGCTAAAAATATGCCAAAAGAGTTCTGGACAAAAGTTGTGCAGTGTGTTATCTATATACAAAATAGTTGCCCACATGCAAAATTGGAATATGTAACACCACAAGAGGTATGAAGTGGGCAAAAATCAACTATGTCTCATCTCAGAGTGTTCGGGAGCATAACATATGAAATGGTTCCATCTTAACAACGAACGAATCTTGAAGACAGGAGTAAGAAACATGTGTTCATTGATTATGATGAAACATCGAAAGCCTATAAGCTATTAGATACGATCAATAAGAGGGTGGTTATAAATCGTGATCAATTTGATGAAGCAAGTGAGTGGAACTGGGGAGAATTGGAAGAAGATAGAGGATGTCGAGTTGTTACATCACTAGCTATTGTCAGCTCAGAAGGCGATGAGGAGGATGAACCACAACCAAAAATGCATAGTTTGCAAGACTTATATGATTTAACTGATAAGGATCATGTTATTTGTGTTTTGACAGCTTCCGAGGACATCACATTTGAGGAGGTCATGCATGATGAGAAATAGCGAGTTGTTATGGATGATGAGATCTAAGCTATATATTAGAATGACACTTGGGTGATGAAGTAGGTGTTCAAGAAGAAATTGAACACAGAAGGAGTGGTAGAGAGATGTAAAGCTTGATTGGCTGCAAAGGGCTATAAGCAAAAAGAAGAGATTGACTATGATGAGGTGTTTGTCCCAGTGACGAGGATGGAGACTATTCGACTACTAATATCTTTAGTGGCATAGTACAAATTATCGATCATGCAGATAGATGTCAAGTTGACATTTTTTAAGGAAGAGGTGTATGTTGAGTAACCACTTGGATATGTGAAGAAGGGGAGGAGGAGAAAGTGTTGCAACTGAAGAAGGCTCTTTATGGACTAAAACAAGCTCCTCAAACATGGAATAGTCGGATAGATACCTACTTCAAGGAGAACAAATTTATACAATGTCCTTATGAACATGGTCTGTATGTGAAGAAGAATGGAGGTAATGTGATGTTTGTTGCATTATATATCGATGATCTTATTTTCATGGGAAATAATCCTGGAATGATTCAAGAATTCAAGCGTAAAATAACAATTGAATTTGAGATGACCGATCATGACATGATGAAGTTTTTTCTTGGCCTAGAAATAAGATAAGAGGAATCAAGGATATTTGTGTCCCAAGAGGCGTATCCAAGGAGGTTCTGAAAAAGTTTAAGATGGTCGTTTGTATTTCGGTCTCAACCCTTACAGAACCAAGGACGAAGCTTTCAAAATTTGACGGAGGAGACCGAGTTGATCCGAGCATATTTATGATCCTAGTTGGAAGTCTTTTTTGCCTCATAAGTATCAGACCCAATTTGTTGCTGAGTGTTGGGGTTGTCATTTGATTTATGGAGAATCCAAACTACTCTCACTGGAAGGTATTTAAGTGAATATTGAGGTATATCTAAGGTACATTGTCACTCAAACTATTGTACACGAGGTCGGACAATTACCAACTCAATTGGTACTCGGACAGTGACTGGTATGGATATGTGGATGATCAGAAAAGTACATCGAGGTATGTATTCTTCATGGGTAACATGACATTTACCTTGCTTTTAAAGAAACAACCCATAGTGACATTGTCAACCTATGAAGTTGAGTACATAGCAGCATTGTGGAGTGTGTCATGCAATGTGACTTAGGAATTTGTTAAGTTCAATGGAGGAGAAACAACTCGATGTAACGGTGATCCGAGTTGATAACAAGTCAATCATTAAACTACAAAGAATTCGATCAATCATGAGAGGAGTAAATACATTGATGTGCATTTTTACTTTATCTGAGAACATATGAAGAAAGGAAATGTGGAGCTCGTGCATGTGGCAAGCCGAGATTTTTTTCACGAAGTCACTGCCTACTATATTGTTCAAGAACTATAAGAAGTTGATCAGGATGAAGGATGAAAGGAGTTCAGGTGCTCAGGAGCTTGGGTACTCGGCAAGGCAACAAGACGACTAGTTAGGAGCTCGGAAAGTTTTGAAATTTGGCAAATCAAAGATCGATTATGCTGATCTCAATTTTTTGTTGCACAAAAAATTAGTAAGAGTTTGTTAGGACATTTTAATATTGTTGATATCTTAGATGATTATTATTTAATTCTATGAGTTTTTATTTCCTAAGATAATATTAGGATTTTTGTGACCGTGTTTAAATATATAAGTGTAGTCCTAATTTACGAATGATAAAAAAAACAATAAAATTCAGTTTTTAAAAATTATTTGTTATCAATATTGTGAACGGAGTTAGAGTTGTGAATCCACGCAACCACTCATTAAAAGACAATAACGATAATTTTTTGGTACATCAATGTTGTAACAGATTTTGATTTATACTATTGTATCTTTGATGATTACAAGCTTCTTGTATGTAATGACAGATGTAAAACATGAATGCAGTTGTGCTCTTGCCATCATCCACATGGTAAAATATGATCTATAACAAGAAGAGATTAGATAAAATAATAAAACCAGACTGAAAAATAACTCAACCTGTAAGGGATGTGCTTATTTGTGATAGGATCCCTATATACTTTTGCTAGTCCAAAATCAATCATGTAAACCTGAAAACATAACATATTGCAGCAATTATATATGAAAAGTTGGAAGCTAAAGGCAATAATAAGTACAAAACTATCCACAGATATTAATTAGCAATTGAAGAGAACAAAATACTAATGTTAATGGAGCAACCTGATTTGCTTTCTTCCCAAGACCCATAAGGAAGTTATCCGGTTTGATGTCTCTATGCAAAAATCCTTTAGAGTGCAAATACTCTATCCGAGCAAGCTGTAAACAAAAACAAACATTTGATTTCTTTTTAAAAATAAATGTACTTAGTATTGAAAACATGGTGTGGAATGCAAGCTATAACAGAGTGGAATTCAGAAAGGTTGAGAAAGATGAAAACAGAAGAAAATGAGAAAATATATTAAAATTTATGCAGAAAGAGCGAAGGTTTAAGAGGTAAAACTGTTATAATATTATAGCATACACAAATTAGGATAACATCCAGAACTATATAAATGGCCATGCTGTCTTCAATCTGCATGGAAACCAAATAAATCAATCCTGAAAATGAATCAGTGCTTACCATCTGATCAGCCAACATCAAAACTGTTTTGAGTGATAATTTACTCCCACAGAAGAAAAAGAAATCTTCAAGACTCGGTCCCAGAAGTTCAATAACAAGAACATTATTGTCTCCATCAGTACCACACCATTTCATTCTTGGAAAACCACCTTCAATTTCATAATTATGTGGAATCAGAATCTATTCACACAATACATCGAAACTTCTGCAACAGCATTTGGATTCAACACACATTTGAGTTGTTAACTTACTTCCTCCCTGAAGAATATTATATAACTTGGACTCATACAATAGCTGCGGTTGATTGGTTTTCCTGTTCTCCTATAAAACAAGAAGGTTTGCTTTTAGAAGTACTGGACAATAGTTTTCAAATATCACAATTCACAGGTACAATAAAACGATAATAGAAGAAGTGAAACTCTCTTTAAGAAATGAGGAGTGTAAGTGTACAAAAGAGTTTAATTATGTTTAATAAAATTAGCTGAAAATTGAAAAATTAACTAATAATTAATAGTTAAAAGTTATTAATCTAGTTTCACTTGACAAAATTTTCTGTTGAGATAGTGGATAACTGCAAAAATGACAAAAGATATATATTTAAATATATATATATATATATATATATATATATATATATATATAGTGTGTGTGTGTGTGTGTGTGTGTGTGTGTGTGAAATTTAATTTAATTGATAAAAATATATTCACATATTTATTTAGCTTTGTATTAATTGTAAGCACTTATAGTTTTTATGTATAATTTTTGTAATAGTATTATTTAGTTCTAATTATTCTATTTTTGTATTATCTTATTTTATTATTAAATATTATACAACAGCTTAAAATATTTAATAACTATCATGCATACTTAAGGACATAAAAAGTTTAAAAATAACATTATTTTGAAAAAATAAAATGACAAAAACAGCTACAAATTACTAAAAGTCAAACTAGTGTATAAAACAAGCTATTATAAAAAAAAATTACTAAATAAACTATTAAAGAAATTTGATTACAAACACTTATGATGTCAAAAGAGTTTTTTTTTTGCAAATAAAAATATATAGAAACAAGCTGAAAGGATAGCCTCAGTCTCAATGAATATTTTTTATGTTTTAGTTAATATTAATTTTTTAGCAGTGTAAAATTGTAACAAAATCGAAACATAAAGATTAAAATGAAAAAAAATATATTATGGATTAAAATTGAAATATTTTAAAGGAAAACTATTTAATATTATTTTTATGATTCACGTGTCATTTTAGTTAACTTTTAGATTTTTTTACTAGTTGAAGAACTTGTTTAAATAACTTTATTAGTATTGTGTTTGAAAAACAGCTTTTTTTTTCGGTTTTTCTTTTTATTAATTTGTAGCATTTTTTTATTTTAAAAGCTAGTAGCTAAAACTAGTAAGTATATTTGGAAAAATTGACTCTGAAGCTAGTTAAAAAAAAAACTAGCAGAAAGCTGAAATTTTATTCAGCTAGTAATGAAACACTAAGAAGTTAGTTTATTATAAATGTTGGGAAAAATTTATATAGTAAAATAGTTGATAAATATAAAATGAAAAAAATAAATATGTTAATTTTATACTTTTTATTTTTATTTACAAACTACCTTTGTAATTCGATGTTGTAAGTTTAATGAAAAAAAAAATAGTAAAAGAAAAAGAGAGAGATAGATAAAAAATAAATTTAAATTTAAATAAAACCACTCCTGTTTTACGAAATTTTTTTTTTGTATATTAAACTCTAAATACTTTTACCCAACAAAATTAACTCACCATTTTGATGGCTACCATTTCACAAGTCTCGATATGTGCCCCTGGAAATGGCAATAAAACATATTCATTTTAAACAGACAGCAAATAATAATAATAATAATAATAATAATAATAATAATAATAAACCATAATTTAGTCCACAAGAACTATATATATTCTCTAAGAAATTTATTTACTAAATTAGTTCTTTGAAAACAATTTATAGAAATATTTGAATGTATTAAAAAAATTATTTAAAAAATAAATTAATAAGAGGTAAAAGTTTCTGACCAATGTGAATTTCACCGAACGATCCGCTCCCAATTTTTTTACCGATTTTGTACTTTCCTCCGATGACCCTCTCCATCAAAACAGAAGGAGGGAGAACAAATGAAACGACAGCGTTTTACTGATACGCAGAAAGAGGGAAAGCAAAAAGCGAGTTTTGCTGTCAGAAGCTGGTGTGCATCGGTTTGGAATATATGAAGCAGAGAAAACGGGGGGAGTGAGAGGAGAATAGAATACATGGTGGGGTTAGTTTCGGAATTATCGTTTTTGTATTTAAAAGTTTTTGGACACGTGGACATGACATGACGTATATCGAACAAGGTAGCGTAGCGTGCATGAGTGGCATTACTTTTCAATTTCCATGTCCCTAAAATCAGCCGCAAGTCACTTCATGGTTTTATGTTTTTTTTTTTTTTACTTTTAGTTAATTGCACCTTTTCATTCTCTCCATTGAATATTTAGGTCATAAATGTTATATTTAGATTTTTTTTTATCCTACAAAAAAATTCTTTGAAATGTTTTTTTTTCTTTTTCATTATGGTTAAATTAAACCAAGTAACTATGTATAAATATTTTTTGATATGAAAATATATTAAATTAAAAAGACTTGCGGTTCACATTAGAAGTTTATGTCAACCCATTAGATAAAAGTCTAATCCTATTGAATAGTGTGAGTTGATAGAAGGAGTTTTCCAACATTGTGTGAATTAAACACGAGATTTTTCTCTAAATAGATTATGAGATTTGAAGGAAAAGCAGGGTGGAAGAAAGCAACAAGAAAAGGAGGGAGGAGATGGAGAGAATGTTGCGGTGTGGCGCAGAGAAGAGAAGAGAAGAGAAGAAAGAGATGAAAAAACACTTAAGGGTGTTGATGGATAAAAATTGTCAAATATAAAAGCTTTTTTGGTTAAATTACGTTTAATTTTTACCTTTTGTTTGTAAGATTCAAACAAATATATCCTGTTTTAATTGGATTAACTTAGATTAGGTAGATTCAATTGTAATTTTTAAAAATATTTTTTTATTAAAATGTGTAATTTTAAAATATATCTCTTTATATTTTTTAAATATTTTCAAAACCATAAATTATATTCATTAATATTTGAATAATTTCATATCTGGAAATACACATTTAATTAATAAAATAATTGAATAAATTAAATAATAATATATTATTATTTGAATTCTATATAAAAATCATTATTTAATTAATAGGATGTTAAATTTTATGATCAATTAAAAAAATAATTCAATCTAGTTTGTTTTAGTCGAATTAGATTGAATTGAATAATCAAATTACTTATCTAATAAATATCTCTTAAAAATAAAGAAATAATATATATATATATATATATATATATATATATATATATATATTTAGTAGCAATCATGATGTAATAATACTTATAATTGAAAATTTTGGATGAAACAAAATCGTTTTTTTTTGTAAAGGGTAATTTATAAAAATAATTTACTAAAATAAATAAATTTTTAAAAATTGAAAATATAAGTAAGTTATGCTTAAATGATATCACGACTTCTCTTTTAATTTTTATTTTTTAAGTTGAAGTAGGAAAAAAAAATTAATATTGAAGTTGGACTACTTCTATTTTTTATTATTTTAATATTTTTTAATATAATAATAAATATTATTATTCTATTTATTATTTATTAATATTAGAATTCATTATTATATAATAATAAAATAACAATATTAATTATTATTATTATTTATTAGTACTCATAATAATTATCATTACTAATAAAAAATTTATAAATAGTAATACTAATAATATTTTTACTATAATTATTATTTTTATTATAATAAATAATTATTATTAAGAATAAATAATAAAATTAATTTTTATTATAACATTAATAATAAATAGAATAATAATAAATCATAATATTAATATAATAATTAATAATTATTGTTTTATTAAAAATAAATAGCATTATAATTTTGTTATTATTGTATTTTTATATTAAAAAAGTTAATAAAATGATAAAAAAAGTTAATATTGAAGTCCTATTTCTTGTACCACTTTACTTTAACTTTTTTTTTTAACACAGAAATCGTTTTTTGAATCAAAATATGTTTAAAATTTACTTATTTTGGTAAATTTTAAGAAAATTAACACTTTTAATAAAAAAAAACCAACCAAAATAAAATTTGTGAAAAAAAAAAACATTTTTGTTAATATTTCGGAGTCCTTCAGGAGACGTGTTAGGTTAATGAATTGTATGACTAATTTCTTGTAACTTGTAAGATATATTCGCGAGATTATTCTTTTTATCTTAACGATTAAAATGTTATTACTGAATTGATTTCGTAATTGAAAGTAGCGTTCAATTTTTGTCAATTTAATTTCTTTAAAATTAACATACTTTTTACAAGGTTTATATTAGTTCAGTTTAGTAACTCTATTTAGTACTTATACCATTAATGATATTATAATTTATTGTTAATGGTTAGTCTATTTTAAAGTGGGTTGATTTATTGTATTTAAATTACTTTTAAGGATAAACTTAATGTTAATATCTATTAAGTAAGCTCAACGGGAACATTAGTCTTTAATTAATTCCTAGAATTAAAATGACATAAGAAAAATGTTTATATAAAAATTTTAATTTTTTTAAAAAAGAATTATTCAATGAAAATAACTCTTTAAGAAGTTACATTTATCTTTGTGTTAGTTAATTTTGAACTCTTATTTTTTTTATTTAAAGGATAACCATTATCATATATATAAAAAAAATGAACAGCATGATAATTAAAATAAATAGCATAATATTAATAAGAATAATAATTGAGAAATTTTATTGAAGTATCTCCATAGCTTTAAGTCCAGAAAAAGAAATTGATCTCTTAGATATCTCCAAGCCCTACCCTCCAGAAACAGCAGAAATAGCTTTAAGTTCCCAATTTGAGTGTCATTATTTACTGAACCCAAAGCCTCAATATTTACAATATAAAAAAATAAAATTAATTTATGCACAAACAAAATGTAATAGAATTTTTACAAATGAATCTGTGCATAGACTAGTAAAAATCATTTTTTTATATATTTTGTTGTACCTTGAAAGAAGAAACTGGTTCGGAGTCTGATACATGGTATAAAATTTGTATCTTTGAGAATTGACAACGATGGTGGTGCGTTGTTGTTGTTTGTTGATCTTATTGAACATTGTTGAAGCCATGAATGTAATGTCTTTTGGAATATTGCTGTGCCTTCACTCCGAATTCACGAAGCCTGCTGCGTTTTTGCCAGGGTTTTGAAACCGTGACAAAATCCAGGGCTTGATGGGTGAGGGAAATGAGAAGAAGAACCACACCCAGTTCAAGATCACCCTTTAGCATTTCAAAATATTGGGAAAGGAGTGAGGAAAAATGGTGCAAATCAAATAGGAAAAGTAGAAAAAGTCCGAGAAAGAAAGCAATTGAGAGAAGCAAAAGGGTGATGAGGATACCGAGGAGTAGCAGAGAGATAACGAATGAGGCATGGAGAAGGGTGAGGAGAATAAGGTCCGAGTTTGGGAACATAATTGAATGTGATTTTGATAAAACCAATGCATGCTTTGTTGGTTGTTAAAGGAAGAAGATGATGAAGTAAATTAAGTGACACATATTCTTTTTCCCTTCTATTTTGAATGTACATGCACACAAAAACAAGCAAGGAATTTAATCTATTCTTTTTCCACTTTATTTTGTGTATACCACATTTTAGTATATTATAATAGAGAACGAATTGCAGGAAAGGATTTCTCTTATAGGAGTATTGAAAAAGTTGATACTACTTGTATTCAGTTTTTGTTACATGAACAACTTTATAATATATATATATATATAAGGCTCAAAGTTCATGAATTATTCCTTACTTGTCAATGCCTATACTTTATCATAGCAGTGTCATTAATCATTCCATTCTTTAGAATTGAGATGCAGGTCTTTCTTGAGATAGACAGAGGCTATGTGTGTTGGTAACTGGAGTTTATCTTATTGCAGAAATCAAGGATTTGCTCTGCTCTTAGCCAGGAGCACCATAAAATTAGTTGATATATAGTTTGATGATACTGTAAGAAATATTGATGATTGGGATCTGTGTGGCTATCATTGTAATTGAATTGTGGTTGTGAACCCTTCAAGGATGAAGATTTCTCTTCAACTTTTCGATTACTATATGAAATAGGACACTTTTCAATCACGATGTTTTTTTTTTTAATAAAAAAAAAAAAAGCTTTTTTATTATCATAGTTTCACCATTCACGTTATATGCATGTATTACTAAGTTAAATTCATTAAAATTATTTTATTTATTTAATTATTTTATATATATTTATTTGTTATAATTTTAAATTATTAAATATTATTTTTTAGGTTATTATTATCTTCTAGATCTTATATAAAAAGATTTAGTCAAGAATTAAATATCACTTTATCACTTATTTTCAAATATACAATTTTATTGTTTTAAAAAAAATTTCAGAGTCGGAGTTCCAATTTTCAAAGTTGCAACTTAACATATGATTCACCAATTTTCTCATATTCCAGTTGATGAATCTTAACTATTAATTTTGAGGGGATCAAATAATATATCATTAATAAATAATAAATGAATATAAAAAGATAAAAAAATATAAAAGGGTAAGAGATTTTGTGAATATACAAATATGTATATTTAATAATCATTAAGTTTGAGGAGGGTAAAATCATAAATGTTAATGTAGGATAGAAAACTTTAAGAATAATAATTAAGTTTAAGAGAGACAAAATCATAAATACTAATGTAAATTATAAAACTTTGGGGGGACTATAACCCTCTTCACTTATTAAGAAGTTTCACTACTGTCACATCCTCTTGTCGATCTCCATTAAGTAGATAAGAATATTTAGTTTTCACCGTGGGACCTAGGTAAAACGATCCCCACGATTTCTTTCATTCTATGGTCATAACTCGAAGCCAAACAATACCAAATTCAAATGATAATATGGAAGAATGTCAACAAAGAAATTATGAGGAGATAAAGAATATGTGAAAATAGAATGACGCTAAACTCTTGCAAATCCAATAAAAAGTAGTAGAAGACTAAGTTAGTCTAAAAACAATATTAGACTGAGCTCCAAACTTTATGAAATGAGTTAAAGGTCATCATCAAACGATCTCGGACGAGTAGGCCGAACATGCATTAACATCAACTATCAAAACAAACTCAATGTTCCGACTCAGAGAAAACCAAAAGTCAACCCAAACATAGGTTAGAAAAACCTTATGAACAAAAGGCCAAGCTACCAAGTCAAGTAAGAAGGAGTCACTCAAGGGAGAATGTCATATGCGAGCACACTAACAAAACAACGGTTCAACTCCCCTTTCCGAGAGAACCTACAGTTGAAACTCCACCTCGACTTGAACCTACACATTCCTAGCATACACGAAGAATCAAAATTTACAAGGAGGATAACAATCATCCATTCGTTTCAGGAATCATGGAAACCCCTCTCCTAACTAATTAGGAACCGCTCAAGTTAGAGAAGTACAATAACTTGGAAAATCTAGATGAACATTTATCAATGTATTAAATTTATACCCGTGGACAATAACACCAGATTTAAAAGAAAGGACACCTCTCCTCGGTCGTACTTTGCCCAAATCCCCAAAAATCTATGATAGTTAAGTATGAACATTAGACACCTTTGGATGCTAATGGAGAACACATGTTGCAAGAAGCTTTCAAACTTGAATTGGTATGTGCACCACCACCTTTACCATCTTCGGCTCATGATGATACCATAAAATATTATCATTTTCATCAGAATTACGGACATACTACCGATCAGTGTGAGTCAAAGATATAATTTAGGAACTCATCCGATCTGGTTCTCCTACACACTTCTTTTACAATGAGTCAAAGTTATAAAACTTACATAAATATTATACCTTACTTAAGATAACATGAATATAAAAATTTTACCTAACTCGGGGTCACACACGAGCATAAAAATTATACTTTACTTTGAGTAACATGAGTATAACCAGTGGTAGAGCTTCTTGGAAGGTGAGGGGACCATGATTATTCCCATTTTGGCCCCAAACTTAATGATTATTAAATATAATTGCTTATATATTTACAAATTTGACCTTTCAACCTTTCATATTTATATTATATTTTCATATTTATTTATTATTTATTAATAATATATTATTTGAGATCCTCAAGATCAATGATCAAAATTTGTCATTGAGTATAACTAAGGGTCACAAGTATAAAAATGTAATATAACCTTCAAAGGGTCACATGAGTATAAAAATGTAATATAACATTACTTGAGATCATACGAGTATAGAAATGTACCTTACTCGGTCGGGTCAGTGGCGGATCTTCTTGGGAGTTGAGGGGGGTCGTGACCCCCCAAAGTTTTATAACTCCCATGTAATTTATGATTTTGGCCCCCCTCCGAAACTTAATGATCATTTAATATCTTTACTTGTATATTTACAATTTTATCCTCTCATCACTCCTAACTCTTATATAATTTATGATTTTGTCCCCTCAAACTTAATGATTATTTAATATATTTATTTATACATTTACAATTTTATCCTCTCACCTTTTTATCTTCTTTCACCCTTTTATATGTATTTATTATTTATTAATATAATATATTATTTTGTCCTCCCAAAATCAATGGTCAAGATCCGTCATTGGTCGGGATCACACGAAAATAAAAATATAATATAACCTTATTCCGGATCATAAGAGTATAAAAATGTATCTTACTCAGGGTCACATGAGTATAAACATGTACATTATTCAAGATCAAATGAGTATAAAAATGTATTCCACTTGGAGTAACAAGTATAAAATTACACTTGACTAAAAAAAATGAGTCATAAGATACACTCCACTTAGAAAATGACTTATATAAACTCAGCACATCATATAAACCCAAGTTACACAAAACTTGCATCTACCTTACTCAAAACATACATGTCTTACTTAAGTATATGAGTTATCAAAATATATCTCTACCTTACTTGAGATCATAAAAGTATACATACCTTATTTAGGTGTATAAGTTATCAAAATGTGCGTCTTAAAAACTCTAATCGAAGTCATTAGTCTAACATTTATATAATTTACTAACAACTGCACAGTCTATGAAAGAGACCATTTGCAACTTCATAATCATAATACATGTCCATGATAAATGTAAATAATTTTCTAGATCGATGAAGTTCTGGTCTTCACTGGACGATCTTCTTGAACTTGGGGGCTAATGGGAGCCTTATTGAACTCCTTTCTCCTTTTCATAAAGTTCAATCCATTATATTTGCACGATAAATAAATAGGTTCTATTTAGTAAATCTCACGAATATATCTTGGTCTAATTGATTAATGGTTGATAAGATAAACATGTTCAATTTGAACACTACTCATCTACATGATGAAATCATCAACTCAATCTTAAACTCGTTTGACTTCTATTCCTAAAGGAACTTGACCTCTAAGTTTAGAGGATTTATGTACGTATCCCGTCCAAATCTATTAAAATCACTCGAATTATTCAATTATCTTGTTATACATTATCTTATTAATTATTTTTTATTATTTATCTTATATCGATTATTATCTTTTGAGCTATAGTTATTATCTTTTTTGTTATTATTATCTCCTAACTTAAGACTTAGTTAGAGAGTAAATCTCACTTTATCACTCATTATCAAATATACTACTCTCTTTTATATGTTGAAGTGTCTTTTATAGGTTGAAGCGTCTTTTATAGGTGAGTTATTCTTTTTAGTTCTTTTCTTAAAATAAATAAGAATATTTTATTTTACAAGAAAAAAGAAAATAATTTTTTCTAGTTACATATAGAAATTTATATTTACAATTCCATTTTTTTAATAAATTATCACTACAAAAAAACGCTTATTATCTACTGGTAAAATCTGTAGGTAATGACAAAAATCCATAGGTAATGCACTCGTTGGAATTACCTACGGATTATAATCCGTAGGTAATGCACTCACCTTAACAAAACAAAATATTTTTATTTATTACAACCCCCTCCCCTTTATATTATTTATTATATTTTCGAAACTTTGAATTATTATTAGATTAAGGGAATTGTCATTGGCATGATTCGAACCCGATGCACTCGAGTTGGAGATCGATACTCCAACCACTAAGCTATTAGGATATTTTAAAAATAATTTACAAATAAATTATATTTATATTTATCCGTCTAAATATATAAATATAAAATATATAAATATAAAATATATAAATATTAAATATATAAATATAAAAAATATATATAAATATAAAATATATATAAATATAAAAAATATATATAAATATAAAATATATAAATATAAAATATATAAATATAAAATATATAAATATAAAATATATAAATATAAAATATATAAATATAAAATATATATAAATATAAAATATATATAAATATAAAATATATATAAATATAAAATATATATAAATATAAAATATATATAAATATAAAATATATATAAATATAAAATATATAAATATAAAATATATATAAATATAAAATATATAAATATAAAATATATATAAATATAAAATATATAAATATAAAATATATTTATATTTTGATATATTTATATGTTTATATATTTATACATTTATACATTTGTATTTATATATTTATATTTATATATTTATATATTTATATTTATATATTTATGTATTTATATATTTATGTATTTATATATTTATATATTTATCTATTTATATATTTATGTATTTATGTATTCATATATTTATGTATTCATATATTTATGTATTTATGTATTTATGTATTTATATATTTATGTATTTATATATTTATGTATTTATATATTTATGTATTTATGTATTTATATATTTATATATTTATATATTTATATATTTATATATTTAAATATTTATATATTTAAATATTTATATATTTATATATTTATATATTTAAATATTTATATATTTAAATATTTATATATTTAAATATTTATATATTTAAATATTTATATATTTAAATATTTATGTATTTATGTATTTATGTATTTATGTATTTATGTATTTATGTATTTATATATTTATATATAAATATATTTATATATTTGTATATTTATATATTTGTATATTTATATATTTGTATATTTATATATTTATATATTTATATATTTATATATTTTATATTTATATATTTTATATTTATATATTTTATATTTATATATTTATATATTTACACGAATTAATATAAGTATAATTTAGTTGTAAATTATTATTAGAATATCCTAATAGTTTAGTGATTGAAGTATCAGTTTTCAACTTTAAAGTACTTGGGTTCGATTCTTGCTAGTGACAATTCTTTTAGTTTAATATAATTTACCTACGGATAATAATTCCGTAGGTAATTACCCACGGATGATATTACCGACGGATAATATCCGTAGGTAATGGATAATTACTCACGGATAGAATTCCATAGGTAATATCCGTAGGTAATGTACACTTTACCTACGGATAGTAATTATGTAGGTAATGGATAATTACCTACGGATAATATCCGTAGGTAATGGATAATTACCTACGGATAGAATTCCGTAGGTAATGTACAATTTACCTACGGATTTTCATCCGTGGGCAATATTCGTAGGTAATGTAAAATTTACCTACGGATTTTTATCCGTGGGTAATATCCATAGGTAATGTAAAATTTACCTACGGATTTGTATCCGTAGGTAATATTCCGTAGGTAATAGGGTTTTTTTTTGTAGTGTATTCCTAAATCAATTTTCTTTTTACTAAAGAATATTCATATATTCATAATTATGAAATTAATGTTACTTAGTAGAAAAGAGATAAGGACATCCTGATCATTTCTCATTTTAAACCTGTATAATAATTTTTTTTATAAAATCACACATCTACTTTAAAAAATATTGTGAGAAAATAAAAACTGTTTTTTCCCTTTTCTCAATAACATGTAATTCCCACATATATAACTAAACAAAATTATAAATAGTATTTGTCTCATCTATTTTATTGTGTGGTGATGGCTAAAAATGAAAGAAAGATTTTGTTTTTTCCTCAGTATCAAATTTCCTTACAAGAGTAGTTGCCTAACTTTTTTAAGGTTCAATATTGATTTAATCTTTTTTTTTTTACTTGTTCTTTTTTTCTTTCATCATGTAACATCTTATAATAAATGTAAATTTTTTTAAATATAATATATTAGATTATAATTTTTTAAAATATAATATATTATATTATATTTTTTTAAAATATAATTTATATAATAAAAGACTTATTTATTTATTAAAAATATTATTCTTATTTAAATTATTATTATTAAAAAATTATATATGTTTTTCAAAGAATATTTACAAAATTAATTATAAAAGTTTAATTATATTTTAAAATAAAATAATTTAAAAATGAAGATAAAATGTTTATCTCAGAAAAAGGGATAAGCATTACATTTAACGTGCAGATAAAAAAAAAACAGAAAATAAGTAAAATTTTAGGTATAAAAGGGGTTTGAGGTAAAAAAAAAATGAAGAAGGAGAAGAAGGGAAAGGAAAAGATAAAAAGAAAAAAAAGAAAAAAAAAATATATATATATATATATAAAATTATCTTAATAAAATTTTAATGTATTATTAATAATTATTAAAATAAGTGAATAAGACATTTTATTCTATTTATTTATTTTATATTTATGATTATTTAATAGGTATTTTTAATCTTATTTTATTTATTTTTTAATTATATTATTTAGTAAATCTTATCTTATTTTATTTAATTTTTTATATTTAATTTATTTATTTCTAATTATGTACCATTTATTTATTTATTTTTTACTAATTCATATTTACTATCTAATTTATTTTTAATATGTATTATTTTTATGTTATATTTATTTATTTCTATTTATATTAGTTATTTTTTATATTTATTTATTTTTAATTAAATATTGATTTTTTTATATTTATTTATTTAATTTATTTTAAGTTATGTATTGGTATTTATTTATTTATTTTTAAGTACGTACTTATTAATTTATATTTATATATATATATATATATATATATATTTTTAAATATATTATTTTATTTATAAATATTTAATAATATTATTGTTGGAGATAGTAAAAAAATATTATTAAAAAATGATTAATTTTAAATTCATTTATTATAATTAATCAATACAAATTTAATTTAATTTTTTTAATATAAAATAAAATATATAGATAAAATTAAAAAAAATATTTTATATTATTTTGAGATAATACTATTTTATGTTATTTTTTTTTCACATTCTTACTTTTAAGATACTATTAAAATTATGAATTTAGAGTTGTCAAATTATCCAAACTTTTTTCTTATGTTACCTAAAATTTAACTTTAAAAATACATACATTAATAAATCAACTATTTAAAAAAATTATTAACTTTAATATTTTATTTTATATAAAATCAATGTAAAGTTATATATATTATCATATGTTAATCTTATCAAAATTTAGTAAAAGATAATAATCTTTTAAAATTTAATTTAATTAATAACTATAAAAAGTGACTGCACGCCGTGGGTCAATCAATGACTTTGTTTAAGGAACTAACAGCGTGAAGGCAACAAAATATTGTTTGCAAGCAAAGACAAGAAATAGATAATTCCAAATGAAATTAAATGCATACAAATTACACGTTTCTAATTACGGTGTAATTAGATATTTTTAATGATAATATTGCTTCACTTAATTTCAAACACATAATAAAAAAATGTTTTACTCTTCTTTTCAAACACTTAATAAAAAAATGTTATATTCTTGTAATTCTGAGTTAGTTTATTACCTCTTATAGTATCGTCATTAAGTAATTATTCGGTGTTAAATTTAATAATATTTTATCATGTTTGCGACAATTAACTTTTTTACTGCTTTCATCTTACAAATATTTATTAATAAAACCCTAAAAAATATTAATTGTAAATAAAATTTCGATAAATTCATTTATTTTCATTACTATTTTTATTTAAGTTTTAAGAATAATATGAGATGAAGGTTAGTTTTCATGGATCATATTCAAATTTCCATCTACTTTTAATAGGTATACAAATTGAAAATATAAAGTGAAATATGAAGTACAATAGTTTCTAACAATTTTTTGTAGCCATAAATAAATTTAATTTTAATAAAAAACTTTACCAGATAATTTCTATGATAAAAACTATAAAAAAAGTAAACATCACTGAATATAATAAAATATTATTAAATTTTAACATTATATCATTATTTAATGATGATAATTGAAATTTTATCAAAATAATTGACACATCAAAATGTCATGTACTAAAAAGTAAAAGTGGTCAACACTTGTCTCAAAATGGTGAAAACTTGTATAAAAAAATGTGTGAAATAAATAATTATCACGTCCATTTTTAACTACTACCTCAATTGCATAATGATAATTTAAAATTAGAATAAAAAATATGCATTTTTTAAAATTTCGGTAAGTATATTGAAATAATTTTTACAAAATTTGTGTTTAGTTGTGTTCATGTAAAACTCCAATTTTTAAATTCGGTAAGAATATTGAAAGAAAAGAGTTGAAAATCTTCGTGGTTATATAGAGGGAGGAAGAAGAAAGTTCATGGTAAAGATACATAGACAATAAAAGAAAAAAATTTATTATTATTATTATTATTATTATTATTATTATTATATTAACATATTCTATTGTGGAATGAATGTTTTGGATGTAAATATAATATTTTGGTTTAAAAAATAAAATAAAACAAAAGATGTTATCGTTATTTGTACTTCAAGAAACTTTTTAATTTCTCCGGGGTTTCTATCTCTGCATATAATAATGACGATGGTACCAAGAAAGCAAGCCCAAATAAAACACAAAAGAAACGTCATCATAACCATTACTCTTCCACATGGGTGGTTGGCACTGGCATTGTTTTCCGATTTTGAGTTTCATTCAGGCACTTCAATTTTTGTGTTCAATCACAACCGTCGATGGCATGATCCCACAGTCCCCTGTTCAATGCAGCAGTGCCGGGTGCATTCTCCGCAACTCCTACGGTGCGTGGGGTGACCGCAGGGACTGTTCTGCGCTCAACGTGACATACCCGACAACAGAAGAAGAGCTCCGTTCGGCAGTGTCCTACGCTGTCCGCAACAACCTCAAAGCCAAGGTGGTCACGAGATTCTCCCACACCATTCCCAAGTTAGCATGTCCCCAAGGGAGCGGAAGAGCAAGCACAGGTGCCACTCTGCTCATCAGCACAGAGAAGTACGACTCTGGGATCGAAATCGATGCTGCGAGTATGACTGTGACTGCTGATGCGGGTGTGGGCCTCCGGCAATTGATCGACGCGGTTGAGAGTGGAGGGTTCAGCTTGGTGGCTGCGCCTTATTGGGAGGGTGTGACGGTTGCAGGGGTTATCAGCACGGGGGCGCATGGTAGCTCGTGGTGGGGGAAAGGTGGTTCTGTTCACGATCATGTTGTGGGGATTAATGTTGTTGTCCCTGCTTCCAAATCTGAAGGGTATGCGAAGGTTTTGAGATTGCGGGCACATGACCCAATGCTTGATGCGGCCAAACTCTCTCTCGGAGTCCTCGGTGCCATCTCCAAGGTCAGGTTTTTTTCGTCTTTTTCACCTTTTCGTTTAATGTTTTTGTCTTCTTTTTTTATTGTTACTTTTTTTAATAAGTTAATAATATAAAATCATATTTTATCATAATTATTAAATTGAAAATTAAATAATAAGAATTAAAAATTAGCTTCCTAGGTAATCTCTTCTCTATTATTCGTTAGATTCAGCTTTTCTTCCATTTCATAGATAAAAGTGCATACCTTTTCCTTTGATGTATTGATGACTTCCCTTTCTTTTTATATTTTGAAACTTAATTTTTGTTTGTTAGAATAATGAAAAAAAGCGAATAAAAAGAAGAAGAAGAAAAGAATATGATATATAAATAAACAAAAAGTAAATTATTTAAATTAATTGAAAATTAATGAAAATAAAAGAAAATATATTTATCACTTAAATATTTTCAAAATAAATAATTATATCTAAACTAAATGTCTCAATGAGAACATAGTAGTTTGTTGACAAATCACAGCCACTTTGCTTATAAATGATACAAATTAAGATTTATTAGTTGAACCAATAGAAATAAAGTAATATTAATAATTAAATAATATGAAATATTATAGTATAACTTAATAATGCTAACAAAAATATTTTATAAAAATTAAATATATAATATATTAAGTGTGAGATTTAACAACGTATAATAATATTTAAAATTAACAAATTTTATAAAAAGAAGAGGTCAATTTGGTTTTAGGAAAAATTTTAAAAATAATATTTAAAAACTACTTTTGAAATAGTTTCTGATTAAATTTTAATCGACTCACCGATTTTCGAATTGGTTAATTGGAGGCCGAGTTTGTGATAGTAATAATATATTTAATAATTATAATAAAAATATATTTTCAAATACTAAATTTTTAATTAAATGACAAAAATACTTGGATCCCCATTATTATAAAAAAGAAAAAACAAATTATTTTATTTTCCTATTTCAAAATATATTGAAGCATATATATAAATTTTTTTCTAAACATCACTGTGGTTAAACTACTTAAAATTTATTGCCAACATGTCTTGTCTATAATAAAATATAAAAAAAGAATAATGGATGGAAAATAATTACTTGACAATTCCATATAATAATATATTAATAATTATTATATTATTATTTGAATTGTTAATTATATTTCACATCGTTTGTCAATTAATCACAGTTCATAATAAGACCCCTTTGAGGACTTTACTTGAGGAAAAACTTTTATAAACTCTACAATACATCAAATAACCATTACAGTTATAATATAAACAAATTATATATTATTATTATTATTATTATTATTATTATTATTTATATTTTAAATTTATATCAATTCATACGTTTAATTTATGAAAATATGGCCCCACCCTTTCATGATTTTAGAACAAACATAGCCGTTAAATTTTAATATGGTCACGGTCATTATTACTTGAAAATATTAATTATTAAAATTTATTTGACTAACCCGCTAAGAGTTACGGTCCGCTAATGATCTTGGTCAGTCATGTTAAAAGGAGAATTGGCCCACTGTTATATTTTTTATTTTATTTTATTATTTTTAAATTAAATCTTTTAATAAATTTAATAATAAAATTATCATTATCAATAATTCAATATATATATATATATATATATTTCAAATTAATAATATAAATTAATATGATATTTTAATAAATTATATTTTAGAATAATTAAATTAAGATAAAATTTATATAATAATAAATACATGAATATAATAATAAAAATTTATTAAATCTTTATTTTTTTATATTGAAAAGTTTAAACATTTAAATAAAAATTACATTATATTTATTTATTTGATAAAACTTCACGTTATTCTCCAATTGAATAATTCTCACATCTTTATATTGTTCTTTAACTATATTCTTTTTTTCATAAATATTTTCAATACATCGCTCTTAGCAGTATTCCTAGAAACTAATATTGTATCAGGATTGAAATAATTTATCCAAGTTCTAAGCTTCGGATACTCAACAAATTTAAAAGATAAACCATGTCGAATAATTAAATTAGCATATAATTCACGGGACATCATCTTATATATATTTTTTTACTTCAACTTCTCTTGCATATCTAAAATAATTTGACCCACATCTTCAGTTTTGATCTTGTCACATTTTTTAATATGATGCTTTAAGTGAGAAGTTCCATATTTTTTTTCCACCAATTATGTACTTTGTGTTACAACCATTATATATAACTCTTTCTTTTCCATCCTTACACACACCAATCCTAGTAAAAAACTTCCAACAATCATATGTATTAGATTTATCCTTCTTGATATCTGACTTAACATTTTCAGTATTCATTTTTATTTTCAATATGTTGAAACTTAACCTCATTCCCAATTTCATTTTCATTGACGACATCATCAAGACCACAAGTAGGTTTACTAATTGAACGATCCATTTTCTGTTTAAAATTAAAAAAAAAAAACTTCATAATTTTTTCTTACTCAGATATTTCAACAAAAGCACAAATAGAAAAACATAATAAATTAGTCGTGAGAGAGAAAAATACTAAGAAAAAAATGAAACCTTAAGAAAGTAACAAATATAAAAGAGAGTAAAAAAGTATGAAATATATATGATTTTTACTTAATGAAAAAAGATGAATAAGAAAGAGATGATAAATAAGAGGAGAAAGAGATGTTTATGAGATAGTAAGACTTTTAAAATTCTCTTTTCATAAATCTTTATATTATATATTATCTTTCCGACTCTTTGTATTATATTATGATAATAAAAAAATATTAGTAAAGTGGGCTACTGACTGGCTCGTCCCACCCGACGGGTTGGCCCGACGGGTTAGCAAGTTTGGAGGGACGAGCCAAAACGGATTGACAGACTAAAAGTATTAACTCGCTCCACCATATTATGGCAAGCCACCCACCGGCCTGACCCATTTTGTCATCTCTATGTACTTGGAGAGAAACAATTATCATAAAAAGTGAGAATACTTGTATAATTATTAAAGTAAAATTAATGGTTTATAATTTAAATATAAATTATTTTATGTGATTTTGTTTATTATAATTAGAGATTAGGAGATATATGTAATTAAAATATCAATTTGAATTAATGGGTATTTTGAATGTAAATTATTTCATGTGAATATTTTTTTCACAGTAATTAGGAGTTCTTTAATGATAAGTGTTAGAATGTAGCGGAATGCTCGCGTGGTCGGACAAAAACCAAGAGGGGGTGAATTGGTTTCTTAATAAAAATTAGGTTTTCAAAATTTTCCCCAAATTTTACCGATTAAAAACTGTGTAAATGTAAATAGAGAAGAGAAGAGAATCTTACACAGGAAATTTATACTGGTTCAGATCAAAAGACCCTACGTCCAGTTGCTAATCACTCAAACAGAGGATTAACGCTGTCACTATAATCAAGTTGTTACAAGCAAATTACAATTGAAAAGATAAAGATAAGAAAACACCTCTCTTGAAATCCACAAGAGATGATGAACAACTTTCTCTAGAGACGGCACAACACACAATCCACTAAGAACTCCACTTAGTGATTTTTATCGCTTCTAGCCCACACCCGGTTCCAAAAGCCTCTTTTTCTTGCAACAAACAATTCTCTGACACTACAACACTTAACTTTTGTATGAAAAAGGTTGTTCTACTTTTCTGAGTGCCATAGAGAAGCTTAAGTAGAGAAATTAGGGTTTGGGAATTGAGAATTTCGGAATTAGGGTTATTGGGAAAAGGGTTTTCGAAAATAGGGTTGATTTGAAGTTAAAATTCGAAATCTGACTGAAATAATCGATTAAATCAAGAGTTAATCGATTATTACAGAGCCAAAATCAACAGAACCCTGAAACTCACTGTTTTAATCGATTAAAAGGGGTTTTAATCGATTAAACCGCCTGATAATCGATTAACAGGAGTTTTAATCGATTAAACCAGTGAGCAGATACAGAAAATGGTTTTTCTCACTGTTTTAATCGATTATTTCCTTATTTAATCGATTAAAGCCGAGCCTAGATGATAAATTTGAGCTTTTTGAAGCTTCTAAGGTGCAGATTATGTACCGGCTATCTTAAACACTAATATTACAGACTCAATCTAATTGAAACAAAGTTATTACAATACAAAACAAGTCTTCAACACTCTAAGTCTTTGAGTTCTTGAATCATCATCAAAATCAACAATCTTCATGTCCATCAAGTGCAACATCAAGTCCTTGAATGTTCAACAATAAGTTGACATATAAGTAGCGTATCAAGTAAAAATTCTTAACTAGAAGATAATATGAGTAGATAAAATTTGGATTGTCAACAATGAAAAGGTAAATTTACATATTTTTAAATAGCTATATGATTTCAATTACTTTTAATATACAGGTAAAATTATCAGTGGAGTATAGGTTCAAAAGAAGCATAACTTACAATTTTACAGAAGAAGATGATGGTATCGAAGATGTATACGTAGAGCATGCAGAAAAGTACGAATTTGCAGATATAACTTGGTATCCATCAAGACACACAGTGGTGTACAGATACGATTCCAGGGTTCCCTTAAATGCCTCAGGTGATGGAGTTAATGACTTCATTGGATTTCAACCCAATTCCATCTTCATATCTGAATCGGTTAGAGCAGCAGGTACTTGTTCTCTTCTCCCCAATACTTCTAATCTGTTCCTAGATTGTTAAATGTAGGGTTTATCTTTGGTTATTTTTACCAGAAAAAACTATACTAACGAATAATAGCGTTTACATGCAGAAAAATTGCTAGAAAGTACGAGAAACCCTAGTGGAAAATGCTTAACAGCAGCTACTACATTAGGCTTCAAGAAATTAGTAGGCAATGGGTTGAAGAACAATGGCAAAATCTTCAGTGGCTACCCAGTAGTGGGTTACCAAGGCAAAATGCAAACTTCAGGTTCATGCTTATACTCAACAAGATTAGACACATCATGTGCTTGGGATCCACGAATCAAAGGGCTATTCTTCTATGAGAGCACTGCTATCTTCCCTGCATCAACATTTGGTGACTTCCTTCGTGATGTGAGGAAACTGAGAGACCTAAATCTAGAAAATTTCTGTGGGGTGGACAACTACAACGGGTTGCTATTTCGCTTCATCAAAGCCTCAAGTGCATATCTAGGGCAACCTGAGGACTCTGTAGTGGTTGATTTCAACTATTATCGTGCAAACGACCCATCAATTCCTAGACTGAACCAAGATGTGTGGGAGGAAGTGGAGCAATTGGCATTCTTCAAGTATGGTGCTAAGCCACATTGGGCTAAGAATAGGAACATAGCATTCTTTGGGGTGCAACACAAGTATCCCAAGTTTAACATGTTCATTGCAGCAAAACAAAAAATGGATCCACAAAATGTGTTCTCTAGTGAATGGTCAGATGATATACTTTATGGGAAGGAATCAGAAAAGGTTGATGGCTGTGCCTTGGAGGGACTCTGCATATGTAGCGAAGACAGACATTGCAGCCCTCAAAAAGGGTTTTACTGCAGCCATGGCCTTGTCTACAAGGAAGCTAGAGTATGTAGATATTTACAACCATCCATGTAAATGTCATCAACCATGACATGATGTTCTTTTTTATGCATCCATTGACAACTTGTGACCATAATTACACTAAAAAGTTAGTTATTTCTTCAATTTTTTTCATGTAAAAAACTATTTAAATTTGTAGGAAATTTTTTTCTTACAAAAAAAATTTGCAAAATTATTCTCATAAGAATTTTTGGTAGTGTTACTTATTATTTTCCAAATGACATCCATGTCCTCATCCAACCTCATAATCTCAAACATTTCCTACTTTACTTCTAATGATTTTTTTCTTCTCCTTGTTATCAAATGAAGAAGGAAACTAGGAAAGAGGATCGGTCAATGAGGATGGAACAAAATATATTTTAATTTCTATTTTTCAATTTCAATTTGTAGTTAAAAACCACCATTATGTACATTGAAAAGAGAAAAGTATTATTTTGAACATGTTGTTACCTGAATCTGAAGAGGGCGTTCAAACTTCTTTTCGATGCTTAACCTATCGATGGGTTAAGCAGGTATAGATAAAATGGGGAGGTACCTACAAAAGATTTTTTGATGCTTAAGTAAGTATGTGAATGAGAATAGAGAAGCCGAATGTGAACAAGTGAAATGAATAAAATACTACACATGTTTATATAAGAGTGAAATATTATAGCTACTCGAGAAATATGAAATATTTTATCCTAATTTGTTAGTGAGTATTTTGAGTGGTTTCTGAGTATTTGTGGATGAGTTGGTATTTGAATATCTTGAGTATTATCGAGATGCTCGAATACTATCAAAATATTTGGTTTGAGAATCTTGATGATTATGATATTTAATTGTTTTGGATATGATTAGGTATACAAACCCCCAAGCTTAGAGTCTTTTGGTATAGGTATATTAAAGACTAATAAGCTTATAATATTCTTGTCGTTTTGTCTTTTCCTTATTAGGGTTTAGGGTCTTGACTTATTGTTTTTTCTCCTTCTGACAATGCATTAATTAGGGGATGTAGACCCCAAATCTTGTCCGACCTTGCAATAAGTTTAGAAATCCTCCGTTTCGAAGATTGGTCAAGACTTTAATAGGTCCATAGTAACATTTTCTAGGTTCCATTTAGGATAAGGAGGGTTTTATGAGAAAATAAAAATCAGAAATTTTGTCAGAAGGCCTCCGATGGCCGTCCAGGTTAACTAGACGGTCGTCCATGCTTATTACTAAGCCATGATAAATAGATGGCTGTCCATGCTCATTTTAGACCATGGATGACCATCCACTTAAGCTAGACGGCCGTCCGGATTTCTTGGCACGTTTCTCTATATATAGGGCCTCATTTCTCACATTTTCACACATTCACACACCTTTCTCTTTACCTAGAAGACATTCTTAAACCTTTAGGTGACTCTGAACATTATTCTGGAGTCTGAGTGATCTTTTAGACGCTCAAGAGAGTTACAAGTTTTCTTTTCCTTTGGAGAGAGGAGCATCATTGTAGAGCGAAGGAATATCCAAAAAGCATCCTCAAGTTTCAAGTTTTTATAAGAGCTCGCTTCGAAGATTCTTTTCTCTATTATCTCTTTTATAGTTTTCATTTACTGCTTTCTTTTGTGTGCATTAGATATTATAGTCATGTAAATAGCTATTTAAATATCACAATGAATAAATAAGGTAGAAGCATAATTTTTAAGTCTTTGTTTTAAGATTATTCCATCATAGGGAACCCGAAAGGGGCGTTATGGGGTGCTAACACCTTCCCCACACGTAACTAACTCCCTTACCCAACTCTGGTTATAATGGTCAAAGTTGGTTTTTCTTAAACCAACACCTTCTTTTTTTCCTTTTTCGATGTTTATGGTAAAAATATCAGTGGCGACTCCTGAACCTATTTACAAAAATCTCGCTCTTAAGGGTATTTCGGTTATCGAACATCCTAAGAGCGATGACCACTCTTTTTACAAAACAAATGCGAGTCACAAAACTATCGCGCCATTCCGACCACTTTTTACGACGTCAACAGGGGAAAATCTCGTAATCATTAGTGCTTTACTCAAAATACAAAGCATTTCGTTCGCTTCTTTTATTGCATCACTCCCATTTACCCTACTTTTTTCTTTGCAACTTTTGTCCTCCAATTTTTTCCTTTATTTCAAGCTCTCTTCGCTCGTGTTTCCCATTCACAAGGCTTTTAAGGTATTTTGTTTATCCTCATCTCTTGTTACCAATGTCTGGTTCTGTTTCTATGGATTTTTTGGAGCGAGCGTCTCCTTTGGTGTCCAAAGAGGTGCACTCTATTGGAGCCACCTCTTCTAATAATGTTAGAGGTGTTAGTCTTTTTGAAGAGGTGGAAGTGACCTTTGAGGCTATTCCAATGGTGGTTTCCATCATGGTTGTGTCTCAAAGACGTAAGGGGAAGTTGCTGATGGTTCAAGATCACTAAAACCCACTAATGAGGGTCTTAGTGAGGCCAAGCGTAAGGATAGATTTGTTAGAATCGCGCAGCGGAATGTTCGCGTGGTCGGATAAAAACCAAGAGGGGGGGTGAATTGGTTTCTTAATAAAAATTAGGTTTTCAAAATTTTTCCCAACTTTTACCGATTAAAAAACTGCGTAAATGTAAATAGAGAAGAGTAGAGAAGATTACACAGTAGGTTTATACTGGTTCGGATCAAAAGACCCTACGTCCAGTTGCTAATCACTCAAAAGAGGATTAACGCTGTCACTAAGAACAAATTGTTACAAACAGTTTACAAATCAAAGAGATAAAGTAAAGACAACACCTCTCTTGAAATCCACAAGAGATGAAGAACAACTTTCCCCAGAGACGACACAACACACAATCCACTAAGAACTCCACTTAGTGATTCTTATCGCTTCTAGCCCACACCAGGTTCCAAAAGCCCCCTTTCCTTGCAACAAACAGTTCTCTGGCACTCACAACACTTAACTTTTGTATGGAAAGAGTTGTTCTTCTTTTTCTGAGTGCCAAAGGAGAGTTTAAGTAGGGAAATTAGGGTTTAGGAATTGGGGATTTCGAAACTAGGGTTCTTGGTAATTGGGTTTTCGAAAATAGGGTTAATTTGAAATTTAAAATGAAAAACAGACTGAAATAATCGATTATTTGGAGTGATAATCGATTAAAACAGAAGCCAAATACTTCGAACCCAAACCTCTCTGGATTAATCGATTATTTGGTGAAATAATCGATTATCTCATACTGAATCAGTACAAAATAATCGATTATTTTGCTCGATTAATCGATTAAAACAGTGACTTTGTATAGAAAGTGATTTTCTCACTCGTTTTAATCGATTATTTACCTATATAATCGATTAAAGCCGAGCCTCGCATGATAATTTTGAGCATTTTGAAGCTTCTAAGTTACGTGACTATGTACCGGCTATCTTAGATTCTATAATTACGAGACTCAATTAAACTAAAACAGAGTTATTACAATACAGAAATCATCAATCTTCAATCTTCAATACTCTAAGTCTTTAAGCTCTTGGATCATCATCAAAATCAACATTCTTCATGATCATTATTTGCAACATCAAGTCCTTGAATGTTCAACAATCTCCCCCTTTTTGATGATGATCAAAATTATCTTTTTAAAGCCCTTGTAATAACCTGTTTTATCTGTCATACTAACAAACACATTAAACATACCAGATAAAATTTAAAATTGAATCATAGACTTTAAATTTTTCTCCCCCTATTTTGATTATAATAAAAAAGAACTCTGTAACATCAATCATAAGAGCTCCCCCTCAAGATATGCATAAGTTAGAGAAAGCTCCCCCTCAATTATAGCATGAAAGAAACATCAAATTTTATTTCACAATCATTCATCCATTACAACATCAAGACAATAAGAAAATACATCGATTATCTCTATATCAGACAGCTTGAATCGATTATTTTTAGCAAATAATTGATTATCTGAGGCATTTAATCGATTATTTCACGAAATAATCGATTATTCCAGAGGAGAATACCCTGTTTTGGACGTTTTGAGGGAAAATAATCGATTATCACTTCCAGTAATCGATTATTCCAGAGGCTATATCAAGTTTTTGAGATTTATATGCATAATAACCTATGAACATGCTACACCACGAATTTTAACATAACAATCATCCAGAAACAGTCAAATTAAGCAGATTTTAAGCTATTTCTAATATCCCTAAGTCTCTTCTAAGATCATAGAATCTATCCTTGGGTAGAGGCTTAGTAAATATATCTGCTAATTGACGTTTAGTGTCTACATACTCTATTTTGCGTTTCCTTTGCTCGATATGATCTCTTAAAAAGTGATGTCTAATCTCAATATGTTTAGTCCTAGAGTGCATTACTGGATTCTTAGTTAGATTAATTGCACTCATATTATCACACATTAATGGAATGTCATTTAAATATATGCTATAATCCTCTAATTGTTGTTTCATCCACGTAATTTGAGCACAACAACTACCAACTGCAATATATTCAGCTTCAAGTGGTAGATAAAACTACACATGCTTGTTTCTTAGAATGCCATGATATTAAGGATGAACCTAACAAATGACATGTCCCGCTAGTGCTTTTCCTATCAATTTTACATCCACCATAATCAAGCATCGAATATCCTAATAAACTAATACAAGCATCGACTGATACCACAAGCCAAATCCAAGTAGTTCCTTTTAAGTATTTTAAAATATGTTTTACTCGCAATTAGATGAGATTCTTTAGGACAAGCCTGAAATCTAGCACACACACGCATGTAATGCATAATATCGGGTCTACTAGCAGTTAAGTATAATAGTGATCCTATCATACCTCTATACATAGTTTGATTAACTTCCAAACCTGATTCATCCTTGTCTAGATAGCATGAAGTTCCCATGGGTGTGTTGGCTTCCTTTGAGGTGTCCATTCCAAACTTTTTGAGAATCTCTTTGCAGTATTTAGTTTGAGAGATGAAAATGCCATCTTTAAGTTGCTTGATTTGAAGTCCAAGGAAGAATGTTAATTCTCCCATCATAGACATTTCAAACTCTCCCTGCATAATCTTAGCAAATTCTACACACAAAGAATTATCAGTTGATCCAAAAATAATATCATCAACATATACCTGGACCAATAAGATATGTTCTTTAACTTTCTTAATAAATAGTGTAGAATCAATTCTTCCTCTTGAAAAATTATTTGCAGTTAGAAAACTACTTAGCCTTTCATACAAAGATCTAGGAGCTTGTTTTAACCCATATAATGCTTTCTTTAATTTGTAAATATGATTAGGATTATTAAAATCTTCAAATCCAGGGGGTTGCTCTACATATACTTCTTCTTTGATAAAACCATTTAAAAATGCACTCTTAACATCCATTTGATATAATTTAAATTTCATCATAGATGCATAAGCAAGAAGTAGGCGTATAGCCTCTAACCTGACAACAGGAGCATAAGTTTCATCATAATCTATACCTTCCTCCTGACAATAGCCTTTTGCAACAAGTCTGGCTTTATTCTTTGTTATATTACCATCTTCATCAAGCTTATTTCTAAATACCCTTTTAGTTCCAATGACTTGATGTGACTCTTCTCTTGGGATTAATTCCCAGACTTGATTCCTTTCAAATTGGTTAAGTTCTTCTTGCATGGCTATGCACCATTGATCATCTTTAAGTGCTTCCTCAACGTTTTTAGGTTCAATCTGTGACACAAAAGCAACAGACATACAGAAATTTGTCATATTTCTAGTTCTTACCCCTTTTGAGATGTCACCTATGATGTTGTCCATTGAGAGTCCTCTAGGTGATTGCCATTCTTTTGCTAATTGAGGAGCTTGAGAAGACTCATTATCTTCTAAATACAGTTCATCAAGAGCCTCCCTTATATATTCATCATCACCTGCAAGTCTTTTATTTGACTCAAGAGGATTTCCCCCAAGGTCTACAATCTCATCAAAGGTAACATGAATAGATTCTTCTATATTTAAAGTTCTCCTATTAAACACTCTATATGCCTTGCTAGTTAGAGAATAACCTAGAAAAATGCCCTCATAAGCTTTTGAATCAAATTTTCTTAGATTGTCCTTTCCATTATTTAGCACAAAACATTTACATCCAAAAATCTTTAAATGTGCAACATTAGGTTTTCTACCATTAAACAATTCATATGGAGTAGATTTAATAATTGACCTAATGAGCATTCTATTTAAAACATAACATGCAGTACTAACCGCATCAACCCAAAAATATTTAGGAACATTAGATTCATTTAACATAGTTCTTGCAAGTTCCTCTAATGACCTATTTTTCCTCTCAACTACACCATTTTGTTGGGGAGTCCTAGGAGCAGAAAAGTTATGTAATATACCATTTTCCTCACAATAATTCTCAAACTTTTCATTTTGAAACTCACCACCATGGTCACTTCTTAAAACTTTAATTCTTAGGTCTTTCTCATTTTGAATTTGTTTAGCAAACTTTCTAAAGACCTTAAAGGCTTCACTTTTCGTAGTTAAGAAAAATGTCCAAGTGTATCTAGAGTAATCATCAACAATTACAAGTCCATAATAATTTCCACCAAAGCTTTTTATCCTAGAAGGTCCAAATAAATCTAAGTGTAATAATTCTAGGGGTTTTGAAGTGGAAATCACATTCTTTGATTTAAAAGATGATTTTACTTGTTTACCTTTTTGGCATGCATCACACAATCTATCTTTTTCAAATTTTAACTTAGGCAATCCAATAACTAAGTCTTTTGATATCAATTTATTCAAGTGATGCATGTTTATATGAGCCGCTCTTTTATGCCATAACCAAGGGTTTTCTTCCTTAGCAACTAAACATGTTATACTAGACTCATGTAAACAATCCAAATCAATCAAATATATATTATTATGCCTAATGCCTTTTAATTCAACTTTTTCGGAATCTATTAAATGTATGGTGCAAAATTTGCTTTCAAAAGTTACCTTGAATCCTTTGTCACACAATTGGCTTATGCTAAGAAGGTTATGCTTTAGTCCATCAACAAGAAGCACATCCTTAATCTCCAATGTGTTTGCACCACCTATGTTTCCTATTCCGAGAATCTTTCCTTTGTTGTTATCCCCATAAGTCACATATCCTTGTTCTTTGGCTTTGAAACTTACAAATTTCGTTTTATCTCCAGTCATATGTTTTGAGCATCCACTATCAAGATACCACATAGACTTCTTTGATTTGGAAGTTTCCTACAAAACAAGAACATAGTAAACTTAGGTCCCCATAACTTTTGGGTCCTTGGGGTTAGAGACATAACAATCTATTTAAATACTGCAAAACTTTCTCATAAAACTTTTCAAGTTATTTTAACTGATAAAAATAAGTTTTAATCGATTAAAATGTTGTGTAGAAAATTTCTAAGTTGTTTTAATCGATTGAAACGAGATTTAATCGATTAAAAGAGTTCTGATCGGTCATAACTAAATTCTGATCGATTATAACTGATTCTGATCGGTCATAATTGCATTCTGATCGATCATCCTGACCCTTTAAGTGATTTTAATCGATTGAAACGTGTTTTAATCGATTGAAAAAAATTCTGATCGCTTATAATTAAAATCTGATCGATCACATTTGATTCTGATCGGTCATAATTGGATTCTGATCGATCATCCTGACCCTTTAAGTGATTTTAATCGATTGAAACATGTTTTTAATCGATTTAAAGGATTCTGACCGCTCATAATAAAAATCTTATCGATCATAATGAGTTCTAAATGGTTTTAATCGATTAAAAACAAGTTGTATCGATTAAAATGCTGTAAAAACTCTTCTTTGAACATTCTAAGTGATTTTATTTGGTTCTTTCAAAACTGTATCAATTAAAAACATATGTTAAGAAAGCTTTTGTAAAAATACTTTGTTTTTAGTTGTTTAAAACGATTTAAGAGGCATTTCGCAAAAATCTTTAAGTGAAGAACCTTCATGCAATAGAAAAGATAAAATGTTTTTTTTTTTTTACCTAATTATTCTGTTTAAAAACATACTAAATGATCCATTTTCTTTGAATAAATACAAGATACAAATAGATTTACTTAACAATTGGAACCCAAATATATTTACCTTTAGGAACACCAAAATGTTTAATTTTACACTTATTTGAAGTGTGACCTTGTTTCATACAATAGAAGCATGCATTTGGAGTAGCTTTAGAACAAGATACATTATTAACATGACATGCTCTAGTTCCTTTTACTACCCATATTCTTTTCTTTTTAGGTTTACTCTTTTTCAAAGGAACTCTTTGATTTACATTATTTTGAGCAATTACCATTTCATGCTTCCTAAGATCATCAATTTCTTTTTCGGCTTTGTCAAGCAAATGGTTAAGAATATCTATGTCATATTCATGCTCTTTACAATTTGCACAAGCTAAGTCCTTATTCTCATCTAAGCATACAATTTTCGTATTAGCTACCTCCTTTTCTTCTAAACATGCAATTTTCAATTTTAAGGACTCATTTTCCTTTTCGGATCTTCTTAGATTTTTCTTTACAACTTTAAATTCGTTTTTCATATCCATAAATGCAGTAAATAACTCATTATAAGCATTTTGCAATTCATCATGGTCATTTTCTTCACTAGAGGATGAATCGGAATCACTAACCTCAAAATCCGAAGAAATTTTGTCATTTGCCATTAAGCAATTGTTTGCTTCTATTTCTGAGTCGCTTGATTCTGAATTTGAATCACTGTCATCCCAAGCAATATATGCTTTCTTCTTGAATTGCTTTTTGCCCTTGTGTTCATCATTTTTCTTGTTTGGGCATTCGGTCTTTATATGCCCTGCTTCACCACAACCAAAGCATTTTATATTAACGGAATAATTTTCTTTTACCTTTCCCTTACCTTTGAAAGGATGTCTTCCTTTTGCTTTCATCATCTTGGTGAACTTCTTTATAAAAAGACTCATTTCTTCTTCATCAATTTCGGAGTCTTCTTCTTCTTTCTTATTTTTGCTTTTTGAAATTTCGGTCTTGAAAGCTAGGTTCTTCTTTTGATATTGACCCTCTTCCTCATTTAGTCTTCCAAGGTCAAGCTCATGCTCCCTAAGCTTTCCAAATAACGCCGCCATGGACATAGTGGCAAGATTTTGTGACTCCGAGATGGCCGTCACCTTTGGTTGCCATTTCCTATCCAAAGATTTCAAAATTTTAACATTTAATTCATCAACGTCAAAAAGTTTACCTAGTCCGGTGAGATGGTTCACGATATGAGTGAAACGTTTCTGAACGTCGAAAATCGTTTCACCGGGTTGCATCCGAACATCTCGTATTCTTGGATTAAAGAATTTTTACGTGCTCTTTTGACGTCGTCAGCTTCCTTCGTGGGTCACCCTTAGCATTTCCCACATTTCCGTGCACTTTTACAAACCGAAATTCTATAAAACTCATCAAGGGTTAGAGCAGATGCAATAATGTTTCTAGCCCTAACATCAAATTGTGCTTTTCGACTTTCTTCTCGAGTCCATCTAGAAAAGGTTTAAGAACGTCAACACCGTTCTCTGTAATTTTAGGAATAAATGGACCGTTTAAAATTGCGTCCCAAATGCCTCTATCAACAGACTCTAAAAATATTTGCATACGTACTTTCCAAAAAGGATAATTTTGACCCGCAAAAAGTGGGGGTCTCGTTGATAGACGCACCTTCGGCAAAAGTTTGATTTTGTCCGGCCATTTTCGAAAAGTTTGAATGACTATCAAAGCAAGCTCGATACCACTTGTTAGAATCGCGCAGCTGAATGTTCGCGTGGTCGGACAAAAACCAAGAGGGGGGTGAATTGGTTTCTTAATAAAAATTAGGTTTTCAAAATTTTTCCCAACTTTTACCGATTAAAAACTGCGTAAATGTAAATAGAGAAGAGTAGAGAAGATTACACAGGAGGTTTATACTGGTTCGGATCAAAAGACCCTACGTCCAGCTTGCTAATCACTCAAAAGAGGATTAACGCTGTCACTAAGAACAAATTGTTACAAACAGTTTACAAATCAAAGAGATAAAGTAAAGACAACACCTCTCTTGAAATCCACAAGAGATGAAGAACAACTTTCCCCGAGACGACACAACACACAATCCACTAAGAACTCCACTTAGTGATTCTTATCGCTTCTAGCCCACACCAGGTTCCAAAAGCCCCCTTTCCTTGCAACAAACAGCTTCTCTGGCACTCACAAGCACTTAACTTTTGTATGGAAAGAGTTGTTCTTCTTTTTCGAGTGCCAAAGGAGAGTTTAAGTAGGGAAATTAGGGTTTAGGAATTGGGGATTTCGAAACTAGGGTTCTTGGTAATTGGGTTTTCGAAAATAGGGTTAATTTGAAATTTAAAATGAAAAACAGACTGAAATAATCGATTATTTGGAGTGATAATCGATTAAAACAGAGCCAAATACTTCAGAACCCAAACCTCTCTGGATTAATCGATTATTTGGTGAAATAATCGATTATCTCAGATCTGAATCGTACAAAATAATCGAATATTTTGTCGATTAATCGATTAAAACAGTGACTTTGTATAGAAAGTGGTTTTCTCACTCGTTTTAATCGATTATTTACCTATATAATCGATTAAAGCCGAGCCTGCATGATAATTTTGAGCATTTTGAAGCTTCTAAGTTACAGACTATGTACCGGCTATCTTAGATTCTATAATTACAGACTCAATTAAACTAAAACAGAGTTATTACAATACAGAAATCATCAATCTTCAATCTTCAATACTCTAAGTCTTTAAGCTCTTGGATCATCATCAAAATCAACATTCTTCATGATCATTATTTGCAACATCAAGTCCTTGAATGTTCAACAAGATTTTCCCCTGATCCTGAGTACTAGTGGGTCTTGAATGAGATTCATCACTATAGGTCCGCATACATGTCTATCCATGCCTTATGGGAGTTTTATAAATCTTTTGATATATGTGAGCCATCTTATGCTCACTTGCTAACGGTTGAGTCGTGTTCTTCATCTGATCCGAGTGTATATGAGGTCGAGGATAAATGGTGAGGATTGTATTTTTGTATATGAAGACTTGTTTAAGGATTTGGAAATTTTATCGCCTTTCACTAACTTCAAGTGCGAAATGTTGTCCATTTGAGGTGGCCCCGAGTCAGTTTCATCCTAATACTTAGGCCTTTGAAAGAGTTTTCAGATTTTGTGCTTCTTTCTTCGATTGACATTTGTGAACATCTTCATGTATTTTTACCAATTGAAGTAACGTGGTTTATTTATAGTGTGTACTCAATCATTTAAGAACTTCAACAATCGATTTTTTCGAGTAAAGTGTAGCTCTTCTGACCTTTCTTGTTCTTTGTTTTTCTATTTGAACAAATTGCTATGTTTCCCTTTGTATTGGACAACTCCAGTCAAATTTAAGTCTCATTCTGAGCACTTACTTTTTGTTAAGGACTGAGTATTCATAACAATTTTAAAGGAGTTGTCTAGACCCATAAGTTGTAAGGATATTTTGGTCATTACTTATGTCAAAGATCCAATTTCTCGGTTTAATAGTGAGATGTTTCTAACTGCATCAAATGAGCTCAGTGGATTGAGGGCAATACTCCTTCTTTCTCTCCTCTGAAAATCGCTTAGTGGATGACAAACTGTTATGCACTTTGACTCTTCATGAAATGTGATAATCTCTTGAATTTTTCCTATAATTAACAAGTACTTGCATTAATTTACCTATCAACTCTTTGCAACTCAAAATACACATTGTCAAAAGGTAAATGAGAGTTTTACAACTAAAATCTAAATAATTACATAGAATAAGTGTCATAATTAAAGGTAAAGACATGAAAATCTGACAGTTATCAACTTAGTATCAGAGCTTCATTTAAGACTTTACTTTTATAGTCAATGACGTGAAAAATTTTAGCCTTTCTTTTTCCAGCATAGTTCCTACAGTATAATCACTTGTATCACACATCAATTCAAAATCAACATTGCAACCAGATGATATGGTTGTGGGAGCTAAACTTAGTTTTAGCTTAATTAATGAAAAAACTTGTAAACAATCATTATCAAATTTTAATTTTGCATTCTTATTGAGTAAATTTTAAGTTGTTTGGTAATCTTTGAAAAGTGTTGTATGAACCGCTTGTAGAAGTCAGCATGTCTCAAGAAGCTATGAATTCCTTTGACATTGATGGGAGGCGAAGCTTTAAGATGATCTCCACCTTGGTTTGATCCACCTCAATGACTTTGATAGAGATTCTATAGTAAAGAACAATGCCTTTTGTGACCATAAAGTGACACTTCTCCTGATTCAATACCAAGTTAGCTTCTCTTTAGTACTGCATTAAGATTCTCTAAACATAACTTAAATGATGTACCAAACATTGAAAATTAGTCCATGAAGTTTTCAATGCAGTTCTCAACAAGATCATCGAATATTGCAAGCATGCATCTTTGAAAGGTAGTTGGAGCATTATACAACCCAAATAACATTTCTTACAAGCAAAAACACCAAAAGGGCATGTAAATGTTGTCTTCTCTTGGTCTTTAAGGTCTACTGCAATCTGATTATAGTCAGAATAACCATCTAGAAAACAATAGAATGTTTGTCCAACTAATCTCTCCAACATCTGACCCATAAAAGGGTAATGGAAAATGATCCTTCCTTGTGACTTGATTTAGCTTCCTGTAGTCTATGCACAATCTCCATCCAGTGACAATTCTAGTCGGAGTCATTCTTGTCATTAAAGACCACTATCATACCACCCTTTTTGGGAACCACTTGGACAAGATTAACCCAAGCATTGTCGAAAATTAGATAAATAATCCCAGCTTCCAGCAGCTTTAATACCTTCTTCTTCATAACCTCCTTCATTGTAGGATTTAACCTTATATGAGGTTGAGCCAATGGTCTATAATCTTGTTCCTTGTGCATTTTGTGCATGTAGTAGGATGGACTTATACCTTTCAAATATGATAAGGTCCATCCTATGGCTCCTATATTGCTTTTCAATACTGAGACAAGCCTTTCCTTTTTTATGGGTGACAACTTGTTGTTGATGATAACTAGTTTGCTGCCTCCTTGATCAGGGAATACATATTTCAAATGTGGAGGTAAGAGCTTCATCTCCACCTTTTGATTTTTAAGTTTCAGTTCCTTGGGAAATTCTTCAACGTTTGCTTTATTAGGAGTAATGTCTTTATGACAGCTAAGATTAGTCAAATTTTCACTGATCTCTAATTCCTCCTCATCCTTCTTTACATCCCACTTTGCCATTAATGTGTTTTACATGGGACTTGACCTGTGCATCTGTTTCCTAGTTGACATAAGCAACTCATCCAATGTATCAATCTTGTAACAAGAATGTTTATCTTTTGGATGTTGCATAACTTCAAAAATATTGAAATTCACTTCATCATCATGGACTCTAACTTTCATTTTTCCAGTATCCACATTAATAATCACCTTTTTTGTCTTCATGAAAGATCTGCCTAAAATGAATGGCACCTCTGCATCCTCCTCTATTCCATGATGACAAAGTCCACAAGGAATATGAACTTATCCACTTTAAATAGCACATCGCCAGTTACTCCATAAGAAAACTTCATTGATTAATCAACCAGTTGAAGAGTCATCCTTGTTAATCTAACTTCCAAATCTCCAATCCTTTTAAGCATGGACAAGGCCAAGGGATTGATGTTGGCTCATAGATAAAGAATGCTTTCCTGAATGGTAAAGTTCCAATCGATATTGGAATTGCAAAACTGTCAGGGTCTTTAGAATTCTGAGGTAAAGATTTATGAATTATGGCACTGCACCCTAATTCCAATTCCACTATTTCTTCTTCAACAAATCTTCTTTTCTTTGTTAGGAGCTCCTTCATGAATTTTGCATATATTGACATTTGCTCCATTGCTTCTACAAAAGGGATATCAATCTGCAATCTTTTCAAGATATCCATAAACTTGATAAACTACATTTCATTATCTTTTTCAGAAGGAGCATGAGAATAAGGCATGCTTCTTACTAGTACATCATATTTGCTTTTCTTCAACTCTCTTCTTCTTTTCTTTCATTTCTTTTTCTATATGTTCATTTTTTTTTCTTCCTCCTTAATCACCTTTTCTCCTTCCTCACTCTCAACTTTAACATTCTCATATTTTATCGTGGCATCTTTAACATCTTTTTCTCCAAGCTTTTCACCTACCCCTCTGCCAGCTATAGTGCCTATCCTTGTAGTGATTAATTTACAATGTTTCTTTAAAAATGGTGTGAGTGTTCGCTCGAAAACCTCTAGATTGTTGATCAACTAGTTATTTTGCTAGCTGTCATACTTAAACCTCCAAATTTTTTATAGATGTCTCTATGTTTTTCTTATTAGTCATTGACATCTACATAAATTGTTTGAAGGTTTCCTCCATTTTAGACAATCTATCATATTGGTAAGGTGGTTGATTCTGAAGAGGTGGTTGATTGTTGTGGTAATACTGCTAGTTATGATAAGGTGGTGAATTGATTTGGTAGGGTTGTTGAGGTGATTGCCTTTGGGATGACCCTTAATCTTGTTTCCAGCCAAACTACTGAGGTTGCTTCTGTTGTTTGGATCTCAAACCTTAAATGTAAGTATTAGAGTAATTTCCATGTCTTCCCTGATTATTCAAGTAGTGAGCTTCCTCAGTTGGTTCAGGTTCAGTTGTGTTGTAATGATCATTCAAATGGTTACTTGCACAAAAATCACACCTCATTACCTGTTGAGTCTCCTGATATGAGGGTGATGAAACTTGCATTTTCACTAATTGCTTCTTAAGTTCCTTCGTTTTCTGTGAGAGAAGCTTGTTCTGCACCAACATTGCATTCTATGTATCTAGCTCAAGAATACCTTTAGGTACAATTTTGTCATGGTGAGCTTGATAATCACTGGCTGCTAATGGATAAATAATGATTATAACTTCTTTTGGACTCTTCATCATCATCGATCCACCTATAGAAGCATTTAAGAACATGGTTTGAGGCCTTAGTCCATTGTAAAAAATATTGAATTGAGCAACATCATCAAAGCTATGGTTGGGACACTTTCTCAATAATTACTTATATCTTTGGGAGAAAGATACTAAAGCATATTCGACACTGATGTATCTAGATGGTGGAAAAAATCTTGCTAAGAATTTCTCCTCCATATCCTCCCATCTAGTTAAACTTTGATTGGGATGTGACTACAACCATGTTTTAGCTTTTCTTGTCAATGAAAAGGGAATTAACCTCAAATATAATGCCTCCTCACCATCACCAGCTACTCTCATAGTTCCACACAATTCATAGAAGGTTGACAAATGAGTGTAAGGATCTTCATGATCCATTCCTGCAAATTGATTAGAAGTAATAATTGATAGCAGGGTTGCTATTCATTTCAACTCTTTTTGTAGGTCTAGCAATGCTTGAAAAATGCCTAGGCCCCTACTGATGTGCATAGTTTCCCAGTAGCCTTCTTTGGTTATTGGTATTCTGATGCTCTTCATCTCCATGACCTACCATCTATTTTGATTCAAAATTTTAAATTAAGATTGGAAAAGATGTAAACTCCTGTAGCTATTGTTCTAGCCTCTTGTTCCTTCTTGTTTTGCTATTATTTCTCCTAGTTGTCCACTCAATTTCATAATTGAATAATAGTTTATCTACTGGAGTTTTAGCACAAGAGTAAATTCAATAAAATATAACTGTGAAATCAAGATATTTACAAGAACTTTCTATTTCAAAAGAAGAAAACTTTAAAATAAATAGATATTTGGGCCAAAGTCCCAAGCAACAACACCAAAAACTTGTTAGTGATTTTTCTTAGCAAGTGAACCGAGTCAATTGTAGTACAACTGTAAAAAGGGATTTTCTTGGTAGATATTGCACAATCTCAGTTTTAATTTAGTTAAAACCTTGTATAATGAGATAGTTGTATAAAAATGGATTGGTTAATACAAAAAGTTATTGTATAAGAAAAAATACAAGGGAATAAACTGTTGAATTAGATTTCACCAAAACTCTGTGCAACCTATTATCTATATATGCATGAAATAAATTTCAGTTTAAAGTTCAACAAATTACTCTAGATTAATCCCTTAACACTAGAGTTCTAAGAGTCCTGAATAATAAATCAATTCCTTGAAAAACTGGCTAAGAACCTTGCATTAAACACATATCCTTTTTCACACAATAGTCTTGACTTTATTCCCAAACATTTAAGCTTAAAGTTAGATTTGGTTTAAGTCAGAAGAAAAAATCATTTTCCAATATAGATCTATTTGTAAAATCATGAAATTAGATTCCTCTAAATCCAAGCATTAAAAACATAATCAATCAATAACTAGAGAAAGAAATTAACACACACTCACACACACACACACACATATGACCCATTGTGTATATTTTTAAATTATATTTGAGTGAAATCCAAGCTTAGTGTAACATCCTAAGTATCCTGATCTGTTAAATTTTAACAAAATTTTTGTCAAACTTTTAATAATTAAATTATTAGGAATTTATCTGTTAAATTTTAACAAAATTTTTGTCAAACTTTTAATAATTAAATTATTAGGAATTGGAGAAAATGACTATAGAGTTTTATGTTTGTTAGATTATTTCTTATTTTCTGGAATTAAAAATAAATAAATAATAAAATAATAATAATAAAATAATAATAATAAAATAATAATATATCTAAAAAAATTAGATTTTGACTTTTAAAAAGACATTCTCTCTACAATTCTCGTAGGTTCTCCCTTTCTCTCATTTCTCACTTTCTCTCAAACGCTCCTCACTTTGAAGCTTAATTTTGAGGGAGAAATATTGATTTTCTTAAGAAGCTCCAAGAGGTAAGTTTGTTTCTCTCAGTCTACTCTACATTTCTACGGTTTTATTTTTCAAAACAGTGCATTTTCAAAAATTTTCCTCACTTGGTTAAGCTTGAATGAGAGTAGAAAGAGTGTTATTGTAGGTTTTACACCTAGGACACTAGAATAATACTTAGAATTGTGGATTAGAAGTGATTAAGCTAAAAACCTTAAGAAACCTAATTCGTAGGTCATTGTTCATTGAATTCTGGGACTTGTGTGAACAGATTTAGGAATTGGTGTCTGCATAAAAGTTGTAACCCTTTAAGTTATCAAAATTTAAAAACTTGTTTCACATCAAACGGATATTTGTAGCTCAAGTTATGCACATTTTACTGTCAAGTGTTATAGCTGTGAAGTTAAGAGGTTGCCCTGTTTCAGCAGCCTCGGTTTTTGAATTACTGGGATTTATACCTGTGCAATTAGGACTTTATTCCTTCATAAAAGTTGTAGGAAATTATATTTCCGAAATTTAGAAATTTGTTTCATGCCAATAGCTTATGTGTAGCATGAGTTATAGTCAAATTACCAAGGCATGTTCAGAGTGTTACTGAAAAACTGCATTTATTTTACAGGGTATTTGAATTTATTTCCTTCATCAATATTGTAGGTAATTAAGTTATTGAAATTTTGTCTCAGACCTCATACCAAAACAACTTATATAACTCTAGAAAATTCTGAAATACTGAACCTTGTCCATATTTGTTATTAAGATTCTTCCTACTCTAAGTGTATTACTTCCATTACTATCTTCCACTTGTATTACTTCCATTAGCAATAATTTAGGCCCTAGAAATGATTTTATAACTCAAAGAACCATAGTCTTGAATTTTAGAATTTTAGGCTATGAAGGAGGTGAGATTTTAGAGGTCTAATATGGTTGGAATTAAGGATTTAATTGGGGTATTTAATTGACATGTAGGAGGCTACTTAGAGGTGCAAAGAAGAGACCCAAAGACTTGATAGATTATTTGATCAAGAGTTGCTCTTCACCAAGTTACAACATAAGGTAAGGGGTAGGATAACTTTTATAATTCACTTTTGCTTGAAATAGCATTGAGAAGAAGTCCATTTACTTCTAAGCTAATTAGAAATTTATTTGGAATTATTTGAATGCTATTTCTATTTTTGATGAATTTTTAAAGTTTTAAGATTATGTGAATTTTATGGCTTCTAAATGGAGCAACTTGAGTGTATGGAACCTTGTATGATTATAAGACATCCATGAATGTTGTTTGAATCGATTGCTTAATCATTAGTAATTTTATATAATTTATTGATGAATTTAGATTGAGAATTATCCTATTTCTATGTTTAGTATTATGATAATTGTTTTAAATTGATTATTGAGATATATTGTATGTTATGAAGCATGATAAGTAGAAAATTATTGTGGAATGTTTTTGTTAAGATGGATTAACATGTAGAATTGCATGGTATAATTTGGTGGAATGGAGGAAAGGTGTGAGAAATGAACTATGTGAGACTCTCACTACCAAGCTTGATTATCCTGACTAAAGCCCCAGGTTTCTCATGATCAGTTGAGCTGGACAAGTAATTATGAGTATACTACCGCGAGGCGGTGAGAGGTTTTAGTGAAACTCCTGATCCTTCTCGAAAAAATAAAAATAAAAAGAGAAAAGAGAAAGTAGTTTTGGGATCCCCATGGTCTTGTATACTAGGATGTGTCCTAGAAAAGATTAGTGGATACATTGCATTCATAATATCATATCATTTGTGTGTTGATTGCTAGTATGTTTGTATGTGTAATTTCTAATTAACTCAATGTATTTGCACGCTCTACGTGAATATAAAGTTGTCTTACCCTTTCTGTGCATGTATTGTTGTTATGAAATGTTTGCATAGGTGACGTTGAACACAACTCATCCCCAATATCATCTCCAAGTAAAGTTTAAATATGATCGCTGCAAGTACTAAGTAAAGGACTTGATCGGACACCACTACAGTGCTACAAGAGATACTTCATTTTAGTGGACGTACGAAATATATCTCATCTTTAGTTAGGTTGTATAGTTAGTTTGTCTGCTCTGGTCTTGTGAACCCTTGTTAGGTGTATTTTGGGATGACTTTGTGTATATTTACTATCTGGTTATACTTGATACTTATGAATGATATGTATATTAATCACTAAGTGTATGTTCTATTTATTGTGTACCTTACTTATACAATAGTGTATTGGTAATCAAATACTAAGAGGAACCAATAATAAGTAATAAATCATAATAAAGTGAATGTTGGTATTAAAGGTGTCACAATTAGTGATATTAGAGCAGTTCTTTCCTACAGGCCTGGGTAAAGGCCTAATATGCTTGTCTGTCTGCTCTTGTATTGTTGTTTTCGACAGAAAGTAGTGATGTGAGATTTGTAATGTGGAGTAATTCTTAGTTTATCTAGTTTTACTTCACATATATAGAAGGGGATTGATTGAATTTTTTATTGCAGGAAGTGATGGCAGGAAGAAGCAGAGGACGTGGTAATGCTCTTTTGAATGAATTGCTAGAAAGAATGGTTGGAGTGTTAGAGAGACAACCGGCAGGACAAGTTGGTACTCATAGTCTAGAAAGTTTTATGAAGAACAACCCTCCAAAGTTCAAAGGTGGATTTGATCCAAATGGAGCCCAGTTATGGATTGAGGAGTTAGAGAAGATCTTCATAGCAATGAATTGTCCAGATGCCAGTAAGGTTACATTTACAGTTTATTTATTTCAAGGGGAAGTTGAACAGTGGTGGAGGTACACTAGACAACAATTGGAGGAGGCAGGAGGAGCAATCAATTGGGAAGTATTTAAGCAGAGATTTTTAGAAAAGTATTTTCATGAAGATTTGAGAAGGAGGAAGGAAGTGGAATTCCTGAATTTGAAGCAAGGAGGTATGTCTGTGGGGGAATACGCGACAAGGTTTGATGAATTATCCAAGTACTGTCCGTATTTCAACAATAATGGTGATGATCGCTCACGATGCACTAAGTTTGAAAGTGGGTTGCGTCCTGACATCAAGCTGGCAATAGGATACCAGGAGATTACTCATTTCCCAACGCTTGTAAATATATGTTGTATTTATGAGGATGATGCTAAGGCCAAACAGGCACATTGGAAAAATTCAGGACCTCGGCAAAATTTTCTACAGAGAAAATGACAATCTTATGATAGAGAAAAACCTTACCAACCTTCTCAAAGGCAGCAAAGATTCTCATATGGAGGAAGTGGGTATCAACCACCAGTGGGAAGTTCAAGTAGATCAAGTGGATTCAGTGGAAAATGTTTTATTTGTGAAGGACCACATCTTGCACGAGATTGCCCGAAAAAGAACTATAATTGTTTTAAGTGTGGAAAGCAAGGTCACATTATTCGTGATTGCTCTGAGTGGAAGAAGGAGAACAACAATTTTAAGAGTCATACTAGTAGTAGCAGTGGCAGCAGGGTTAACAGTAACCAACCTGGGAGGCCAAGTACACAATGAAAAGTTTTTGCAATGAGTGGCGAAAAGACATCTCAATCTGACTCTATGATACATGGTAAATGTCTCATAAATGGGAATATCCTAAATGTATTGTATGATTCTGGAGCGTCTCATTCTTTTATTGTTGAAGCTTGTGTGAGACGATTGCAATTGCCTGTTATTGCTTTGCCATATGACTTGTTTGTTTCTACTCCTGGCAGTACTCCTATAGTTATTGCCAAGGCTTGTTTGAATTGTCTTATTGTTGTAGAAAGTAGAAATCTTTCTGTAAATTTGTTTTGTTTGTCTCTCCCTGATTTAGAAATCATCCTAGGACTAGATTGACTATCTGCCAACCATGTTCTGTTAGACTGCCATACTAAAACCATAGCTTTTGGTGAATCATTGAACCCATCATCAGAGAATTTGAGATTTCTAACTGCGAGCCAAGTTAATGCTTCTTTGAAAGAGGGAGCGCAATTATGTATGGTGTTACTCTCTCTAAAAGGAGAAAAGGAATTTAGAATAGAGAATCTGCCTATTATGTGTGACTACCCTGAAGTATTTCCGGATGATATTTCTGGATTACCACTAGAACGAGAAGTTTAATTTGCAATAGATTTGATCCCTGGAGCTGGACCTATTTCAATAGCTTCATATAGAATGTCACCATTGGAATTGTCAGAATTGAAGAAGCAGTTAAAAGAGATGTTGGAAAAGCAGTTTGTGAGACCAAACGTTTTTCCTTGGGGTGCTCTAGTGCTGTTGGTGAAGAAGAAAGATGGAACAATGAGATTGTGTGTGGATTATCGTCAACTAAACAAGGTTACAATCAAGAATAAGTATCCTTTACCAAGAATTGATGATTTGATGGATCAACTGAGAGGTGCAACTATATTTTCCAAGATTGATTTGAAGTCAGGATATCATCAGATTAGGGTTAAGCCAGAGGACATACTGAAGACTGCTTTCAGGACCCGATATGGACAGTATGAATATTTGGTTATGCCATTTGGTGTGACTAACGCTCCTGCGATATTCATGGATTACATGAATAGGATCTTTCATCCATATTTGGATAAGTTTGTGGTAGTATTCATTGATGACATTTTGATTTATTCCAAGACCAAGGAAGAACATGCAGAACATCTCCAAGCAGTGTTGGAAGTTTTGAAGGAGAATTAGTTGTATGCTAAGTTGGAAAAGTGTGAGTTTTGGTTGGAGAAGGTGAGTTATTTAGGTCATGTGATTAATAAAGATGACATTCCTGTAAATCCGATGAAAGTGGAAACTGTATTACAATGGGAAAGACCAAAGAATATTACTGAGATTCATAGCTTTTTGGGTCTAGCTGGCTATTATAGGAGATTCATTGAGGGATTCTCAAAGATAGCCTTACCTTTGACCAAGTTGACTCATAAAGGACAACCCTTTGTATGGACGAGTCAGTGTGAGGAGAATTTTCAAAAGTTGAAAGATAAATTGACTTCTGCTCCAGTATTGATACTTCTAAACCCTCATGAGAATTTTGAAGTGTATTGTGATGCATCGAAACAAGGGTTAGGTTGTGTATTAATGCAAAATAGAAATGTAGTGGCATATGCTTCAAGGCAGTTGAGACTGCATGAAGTAAATTACCCTACACACAATCTCGAGTTGGCAGCTGTGGTGTTTGCATTGAAGATTTGGAGACACTATCTATACGGTGCAATATTTGAAGTTTTCAGTGACCATAAGAGTCTTAAGTATTTGTTTGATCAAAAAGATTTGAATATGAGGCAACGTCGGTGGACAAAATTTTTGAAGGACTATGACTTTGAACTTCATTATCACCCCAGGAAAGCCAATGTAGTGGCAGATGCTTTAAGCTGAAAGTCTTTGTATATGTCAGCAATGATGGTCAGAGAATTGGACTTGGTGGAAAAATTGAGAGATTTGAATTTAGCTATGGAGATAACTCCCAAAAGTTTTAAGTTTGGAACTTTGAAGATAACTAGCAATTTTCTTGAACAAGTTAAGGCAACACAATTAACAGATGAATTTTTGCAAGGCAAGAAGACTTTGGTATCTCAAGGAAAAGAAAATGATTTTCAGGAAGACATAGATGGAATTTTGAGATTCAGAGATCGAATTTGTATTCCGCAAGATGATGAAATCAAGAAGATGATTTTAGAGGAAGCCCACAAGAGTAAGTTGAGTATTCACCCAGGAACTACCAAGATGTACCAATATTTGAAGAGGTTATTTTGGTGGTCAAGAATGAAAAGATCAGTGGCAGAGCACGTAACATCTTGTTTGGTATGTCAGAAAGTAAAGGTTGAACATCAAAGGCTCAGGGAATGTTACAATCTTTGGATATCCCAGAATGGAAATGGGACAACATAACAATGGATTTCGTAACTAGATTGCCAAGAACTCCTACAAGATGTGATGTAATTTGGGTAATTATTGACAGATTGACCAAGTCAGCGCATTTTCTACCTATCAAAATTCGTTATTCATTGGAAAAACTGACACGAGTATATCTTAAGGAGATAGTGAGGTTACACGGTGTACCTTTAAGTATTGTATCTGACAGAGATTCACGTTTTACTTCCAAGTTCTGGGGAAGTTTGCAACAAGCATTAGGGACAAAGCTTCGATTGAGTTCAACTTATCATCCGCAGATGGATGGACAGTCAGAAAGAACAATTCAATATCTTGAAGACCTTATACGAGCTTGCATTATGGAATTCAAGGATACTTGGGACAAGTCTCTGCATTTGATTGAATTCACCTACAATAACAGTTTTCATACAAGTATTGGGATGACACCATATGAAGCTCTTTATGGAAAGAAGTGTATGACACCTTTATGCTGGTATGACACAGGAGAGAATCTTATTTTGGGACCAGAAATTGTGCAACAAACTACTGATAAAGTGAAGATCATTCAAGAAAAGATGAAGACAACACAGAGTAGACAAAAGAAGTATTATGACAAGAGGAGAAAGTCGTTGGAATTTGAAGAGGGTGACCATGTATTCCTGAGAGTTACGCCTACTACTGGAGTTGGAAGAGCTTTGAAATCTCGAAAACTCACCCCAAAATTTATTGGTCCTTACCAAATTCTGAAAAACATTGGCCTTGTGGCTTATCAAATAGCCTTACCTCCAATTCTTTTAAACCTCCATAATATTTTTCATGTCTCACAACTCAGGAATTATATTTCTGATCCTTCTCACATTATTGAACTTGATACAGTACAATTGAAGGATAATCTAACTTATGAAGCACCACCTGCGTGTATTGTGGATCAAAGGATGAAACACTTACGTGGAAAAGATATACCTCTAGTTAAGGTCGTATGGAGTGGAATAGGTGATGAAGATGCAACGTGGAAGTTAGAGAGCAAAATGAGGGAATCTCACCCTCATCTTTTTCCATAAGGTAAGCAAATTTCGAAGACGAAATTTATTTAAGGGGGAAAGAGTTGTAACATTCTAAGTATCCCTGATTTGTTAAATTTTAACAAAATTTTTGTCAAAATTTTAATAATTAAATTATTAAGAAATGGAGAAAGTGACTATAGAGTTTTATGCTTGTTAGATTATTTGTGATTTTTTGGAAATTTTTTAGAATTAAAAAAATAAAAAATAAAATAATAATAATAATAATAAAATAATAATATATCTAAAAAATTAGATTTTGACTTTTAAAAAGACATTCTCTCTACAATTCTCGTAGGTTTTCCCTTTCTCTTATTTCTCTCTTTCTCTCAAACCCTCCTCACTTTGAAACTTAATTTTGAGGGAGAAATATTGATTTTCTTGAGAAGCTCCAAGAGGTAAGTTTGTTTCTCTCAATCTCCTCTATATTTCTACGGTTTTATTTTTAAAAACAGTGCATTTTCAAAAAATTTCCTCACTTGGTTAAGCTTGAATGGGAGTAGAAAGAGTGTTATTATAGGTTTTACACCTAGGACACTAGAATAATACTTAGAATTGTGGATTAGAAGTGATTAAGCTAAAAACCTTAAGAAACCTAATTCGTAGGTCATTGTTCATTGAATTCTGGGACTTGTGTGAACAGAATTAGGAATTGGTTTCTGCATAAAAGTTGTAGCCCTTTAAGTTATCAAAATTTAAAAACTTGTTTCACATCAAACGGATATTTGTAGCTCAAGTTATGTCCATTTTACTGTCAAGTGTTATAGCTGTGAAGTTAAGAGGTTGCCCTGTTTCAACAGCCTCGGTTTTTGAATTACTGGGATTTATACCTGTGAAATTAGGATTTGATTCCTTCATAAAAGTTGTAGGAAATTATATTCCCGAAATTTAGAAATTTGTTTCATGCCAATAGCTTATGTGTAGCATGAGTTATAGTCAAATTACCAAGGCATGTTCAGAGTGTTATTGTAGTTGAGCCATGTTGGAAACAACCACTGTAAAATGAAAAACTGCATTTATTCTACAGGGTATTTGAATTTATTTCCTTCATCAATATTGTAGGTAATTAAGTTATTGAAATTTTGGCTCAGACCTCATACCAAAACAACTTATATAACTCTAGAAAATTCTGAAATACTGAACCTTGTCCATATTTGTTATTAAGATTCTTCCTACTCTAAGTGTATTACTTCCATTACTCTCTTCCACTTGTATTACTTCCATTAGCATCAATTTAGGCCCTAGAAATGATTTTATAACTCAAAGAATCATAGTCTTGAATTTTAGAATTTTAGGCTATGAAGGAGGTGAGATTTTAGAGGTCTAATATGGTTGGAATTAAGGATTTAATTGGGATATTTAATTGGCATGTAGGAGGCTACTTAGAGGTGCAAAGAGGAGACCCAAAAACTTGATAAATTATTTGATCAAGAGTTGCTCTTCACCAAGTTATAACATAAGGTAAGGGGTAGGATAACTTTTATAATTCACTTTTACTTGAAATAACATTGAGAAGAAGTCCCTTTATTTCTAAGCTAATTAGAAATTTATTTGGAATTATTTGAATGCTATTTCTATTTTTGATGAATTTTTAAAGTTTTAAGATTATGTGAATTTTATGGCTTCTAAATGGAGCAACTTGAGTGTATGGAACCTTGTATGATTATAAGGCATCCATGAATGTTATTTGAATCGATTGCTTAATCATTAGTAATTTTATATGATTTATTGATGAATTTAGATTGAGAATTATCCTATTTCTATGTTTAGTATTATGATAATTGTTTTAAATTAATTATTGAGATATATTGTATGTATGTTATGAAGCATGATAAGTAGAAAATTATTGTGGAATGTTTTTGTTAAGATGGATTAACATGTAGAATTGCATGGTATAATTTGGTGGAATGGAGGAAAGGTGTGAGAAATGAACTATGTGAGACTCTCACTACCAAGCTTGATTATCCTGACTAAAGCCTCAGGGTTTCTCATGATCAGTTGAGCTGGACAAATAATTATGAGTATACTACCACGAGGCGGTGAGAGGTTCTAATGAAACTCCTGATCCTTCTCGAATAAAAAAACAAAAAGAGAAAAGAGAAAGTGGTTTTGGGATCCCCATGGTCTTGCATACTAGGATGTGTCCTAGAAAAGATTAGTGGATACATTGCATTCATAATATCATATCATTTGTGTGCTGATTGCTAGTATGTTTGTATGTGTAATTTCTAATTAACTCAATGTATTTGCATGCTCTAAGTGAATATAAAGTTGTCTTACCCTTTCTGTGCATGTATTGTTGTTATGAAATGTTTGCATAGGTGACGTTGAACACAACTCATCCCCAGTATCATCTCCAAGTAAAGTTTAAATATGATCGCTGCAAGTACTAAGTAGAGGACTTGATCGGACACCACTACAGTGCTATAAGAGATACTTCATTTTAGTGGACGTACGAAATATATCTCATCTTTAGTTAGGTTGTATAGTTAGTTTGTCTGCTCTGGTCTTGTGAACCCTTGTTAGGTGTATTTTGGGATGACTTTGTGTATATTTACTATCTGGTTATACTTGATACTTATGAATGATATGTATATTAACCACTAAGTGTATGTTCTTTTTATTGTGTACCTTACTTCTACAATAGTGTATTGGTAATCAAATACTAAGAGGAACCAATAATAAGTAATAAATCACAATAAAGTGAATGTTGGTATTAAAGGTGTCAGACTTAGCATGTGGAATTTGCAATTTTGCTTGTACCGTCCTTTGGAGATTTTCTTCTCCTTATCTCCTAAACAAGGAACCTTCCTTGGAGGAGCTAGTGCCAAGTTTTATTTTGAGTCTTGGGGAACAATTTTTGGTCACTTGAGAGCTTGAGGTACAGACTTGGGCGTCTCTTTGGTGGGAGAAGGAGATTATTTCCATCAATTTGGTATCATGAGCTAGGCATGGAGGTCTTCAAGAGATAAGTACCTTCATTTTTTCATTTTTCTTGTCTTTGAATTTTCGTCTTGTATGTACTTGCTTGAGTCTTTTGAGTTATATGTAGTTGATTTTTTGCTTCTTTAATATTTCTCTTGTAATTGATTCATTGCTTAGTTCATTTCATGAATCAATTGTATGTTTAGGAAGTTCTTCATATGTTGTATAAGTAACCATAGAATTTTTTTTTACTTAGCTTTCAATTTTATAATCTTCCATGTTGTATTAGATAGTCATGTTTAGTCCTTATATATTCATAATTCCATAGAAGTTGTCCCACATATGTTAGAAAAAAAAATTGTTGAAAAAATTTGAAACCATGTTTATCTAGGAACCAAACCAATTATGTGTATGTGTGGTTTGTCCATTTGAGTATTCTTTTGCTATTAGATCATTGACAAAATTCTAAACATAAAAATGCTTGTACAAACTGAGACTAGTCTAGACTTATTTTGAATTTTGCAAGTTGAATCAATTGTTGATAATATGCCATGACAATGTTCAGACTTATGTGAAAATAATACCATGCAATTTGAATTGAAAATGAATTAGTGAAAAAAAATTTAAGTCTCATAAGAACAAAAACAATTGAAATTGTGAAGTTGAAAAGAAAATAAATTAAAAGAGAAAAGCCGAGACTTAATCAAAATAAAGTTTGAAAGATATGTTTGTAACTCTTGATTAAGTCTCACACCCCTTAAGAGAATAGTGAAATTGAAAATTGCATGTATTAAAAGAGGCTTAGGATTCGATCAAGCTTAAATTGGGTCTTATAAGTGACTCAACTTGAGTGTTTTATTTTTGTAATCCATTATAGATCTATTCTTAGGCTTCTTGTGAGTGCCTTCTTTTAAAATTTGCCCAATTTTCTTCTTGTCTTTTTTTGAATTTCTTAAGTTTGTCAAATAATAATTCTAATCACTTGATTGTGTCCAATTCTTATTTGACCTTTTCTTATATTTTTTATTCTTGCATCTTGAGCACTCAAAGAAACAATATAACCATTTTACTTTTCTTTGTTTCTTGGAAACTCACTTCTTCTTCAAGGTAGCATCTTAGGTGTTGTTAAGAAGAAAGGAGAAGGTGTTCTTCAAGAAAGCTTGGGAAGCAAGAATTGGGGTACAAGAAGAGTGAAACATTTGACCAAGTGAGGAATCCTAAAGTAGTGGTGGAAAAATTCATCAATTTCCGTCACAAAATAAGTCTTGCAGCGAAATTTTTGTCAGAAAAAGCATTACTACAAAAATTTCCATTGCTAAAATATTTCTTGTAATTTTGTGAGAGATTTTGTTGTTTTTATATTTCTTATTGTAAATTTTGCTTTTGTGGGTGTCTTGGGAAAATGTCTTCGGTACAATCCTATCTCTCATCTTAAACATTATAATAGTACACATTTTAGTCTTATGAAAGTGTCCCAAGAGGCTCTTTAAGTGTCAGTTGGACTTTCACCCTAGGGTTCGTCTAGTTTACTTGAAAAACTTCTTTTGTGAAAGCCTTTGTTACTTCACTTTTGTTAAAAACAATTTTTCAAATTATTGTGAAAATCTTTCTTAAATAAAAATGACTGACTATTCCCATGCACCTTCAAGTCATTCTAGTGTGGGTTGGAGCTACCGTAGATCTAGGGAACACTCTTTCGTTAAGGACAAACTTAAAACTTTAGAAGAGAAAATTGAAAAAAGAGATAAGGAAATAAGGGTTATGTTTGCCCAACTTTTAAATGATAAAAACAAAAATAGAAATAGAAGTGAGGATTATAGGAGAAGACAAGAACACCATGAGGAACTCCACTCACATGTGGAGGATTATAGTAATCACAATGATGATTACTATCAATCCTCACCACCTAGGCGACATAGACCTTGAGTGGATCATCATAAGGAACCTAAGGTAGACCTTCCTCCCTTCCATGGCAAGGATAATTTGAAAAATATTTAGATTGAGAGATGAAGGTAGAACAACTATTTGAGTGCCATAAAATTAATGAAGAAAGAAGGGTGCCCATGACAACCTTTAGCTTTTAAGGTCATGCTTTACATTGGTGGACTTCCCTAGTGAGAGAGAGAAGAATACATCATGAACCCCAAGTCCGATATTGGAATGAATTAAGGAGTGCCCTTAGCAAAAGGCATGTACCCTCATACTATGATAAGGAGTTAATGGACAAGCTCTAAAGACTCTAACAAAAAAAAATGTCAGTAAAGGAGTATAGGCAAAAAATGGAACTCCTAATGATGAGGGCGAGGACTAGGGAAGAGTCAAGAGTCACAGTTGCTAGGTTCCAGAGTAACCTTAACCTAGACATTAGGGATAAAGTTGAACTACTACCTTATAATGATTTAAATGAATTAGTTCAACTATGTGTAAAAGTAGAACAACAAATGAAGAGAAAATATTCCAATAGGAGAGACTATTCTACCACCTGTACCCTTAATGAGGAATACAAAAGGGAGGGTACCCCTCCAAATCTAAGGTTGAAGAGTCACAAAAAGAAAAATATAAAAATAAAGAACCTTCCGAAGGGCTTAGGACTAGAGACATTCAATGCTTTCGATGTCTTGGTAGGGTACTATACTTCTGAGTGTCCCAATAAAAAAATTATATTTTTAAAAGACCAAAAGATCGTAAGTGAGGATGAAACTCACTCTTCACCAAGTGAAGAAGAAGTTTTAAACTCCGAGGAAGAAATTCTCTCTTGTGAAGGAGAATTACTTGTGGTGAGGAGGCTTCTTGAAAGCAACATTATGAGCTAGAAGAATCACAATGAGAAAACTTATTGCACACAAGATGTGAAGTTTTCAAAAACACTTGTTCTTTAATTGTGGATAGTGATTCTTGTTGTAATTGTTGTAGTTCTAGGTTGGTGGACAAGTTAGCCCTAACTACTACATCCCATCCAAAACCTTACAAACTCCAATAACTCAATGAAAATGTTGGTATAGTAGTTAATAAACAAGTAGATATACCAATATCTATAGGAACTTACAAAGAAAATATTTTGTGCGATGTAGTTTCTATGGATGCAGGGCATATCCTACTTGGTAGGCCATGGCAACATGATAGACAAACTATCCATGATGGGCACACCAACAAGATAAGTTTCCTTCACAACGACAGAAAAATAATTTTGTGTCCTCTCACACCTCAACAAGTGAGGGAGGATCAAATAAAAATTAAAAATAAAATTGTAAGGGAGAAAAAAAGTGAAGACAAAAACATTATATTTTAAATAAAAATTGAATTGAGAATAAATAGGGTTTAGGAGTTTTTTGTCCCCTCCGAAAGAGTTGTTCAACAAAAAAAACTTTTCAAGAATAAATTTCTCCTCTAAAGTTTGAACAACCTCTTTTCCTTCTCTCATAAAAAGGATACTTGCTGCCACAAGTCACAAACTAAATTTTCTACCGCACGGGGTATAACATAATTTTGAGAATAATGATCTATTTCCTAAAGAAGTACCTTATGAACTTCCACTTTTAAGGAATAGAACACTGAATGAACCCCTTGAGATAGAAAATTAAGTAAGTGACTTGCTGAAGAAGGGTTGGGATCAAGGAGAGTCTCAGTCCTTGTATTATACCTAGATTATATCTCTCACTTTTAATAAATAACTAGATTAGATCTCCCACTTTTAAATAAATTGTTTTCTTTTACAGGGAAGATTTGGATCTGAGGTCAGATCCTTCTCAAGAGGAAGGGTCTGATGGAGGATCATCTGGGCTATAACACATTGGGTATCACCACACTGGACTTCAACACACTAGGCTTTAAATAAGGCCAAAAACTTGAATGGGTTGCACTTAAGGTTCAAGTCTTAGCTGCAACAAAAAGGGAATACTTCATTTTAGCTTCTCAAATTCGGCCAAAGCACTCCAAACACTCAAGGAGGTCCAAGTTGCAACTCATGGTTGCAACATTTGAGAGTTTTTTGGCATATAAACTCATAAATGTAATTAAAAGTGGTCTAGGTGGAACTTGAAGCTAGGAACTTCGGTCATCACTTGTATAAGGCAAAATTAGCCCCACATTCCTTAGGTGAGTGAGTGAATGAGAAGGGAACAACTATATATATGACCCCTTGTGTAACTTTTTGAATCACATTTGAGTGAAATTCAAGCTTAGTGTGTGGAACTTGCAATTTTTCTTGTACCCCATTTTGGATTGACTTCAAGTGTCCTTTGGAGATTTTCTTTTCCTTATCTCCTAAACAAGGAACCTTCCTTGGAGGAGCTAGTGCTAAGTCTTCTTTTGAAACTTGGGAAATAATTTTCAGTCACTTAAGAGCTTGAGGTGCAAACTTGGGCGTCTCTTTGGTGGAAGGAGGATATTATTTCCATCAAGAAGGATCCTATTATACAAGAAAGTCAGCTCTAAGTTTTCCAACTTTTGTTCCTAGAGTCTGGCTCTCAAGATTTCGCCTTTTTTTCCCTTTATCTATTCTCCTCTCTTTTTCTTCAAACTTTCTATTTATACCGAAGGGAGCTCACAACATTTTTATTCATCTTCTTGGTGATGTGAAATTCGCTTAGCGAATTGAGGTTTCTTTACCACGAAGTACTTTGATTCGTTTAACACTTTCACATTCGCTTAGCCTTTTACCCTTCTAAGAAGTAGTCTCTTTATCCTGAATCCACTCAGCGATTCCACTGTTCGCTCAACACTTTTGCTCACCCTGGAATGTTCCTACCTACCTCAAATCCACTTAGCGGATTGAGGGGAGTACTCCTTCTCAGTCTCCTTTGAAAATCGCTGAGTGCTTTGACTTATGAAATATTGTAATCTCTTGAATTCTTCCGCAACTAACAAATACTTGCATTAATTTATCTATCAACTCTTGCAACTCAAAATATACATAGTTTAAGGTAAATGAGAGTTTTATAGCTAAAATCTAAATAATTGCATAGAATAAGTGTCATAATTAAAGGTAAAGACATGAAAATCTAACACTTATCATGTTTGTCTTTCGATTATTAAGTTGTACAGGGTGTTCGCCTCCACCAATATGAATCACACCGAGAGGATACGTTGAATTGTGGTTCCATGGTTTCAAAGGTGATTAATAGATCTAGGTAGCCTCAGGTGTGGACTCGCTCCCCTGCAAAACTAAGCAAAGTGTCAGAGTATGGACGTATCAGGTCATGTGATATTCCTAGTTTAAGAAATGTTGACCAGTATAACATTTATTATTAAATACCCTTTGTAAGTGAGTGGGGTGGTCGACTTGATGTTTTGACTTGACCACCATGTTGTCTACATAAACTTCTACAACCTCCCCAATGAGTTTTTGAATATTCGATCCATTAACCATTGTGGGTTAACTACCTTCTTATTGGTAATATCCTCGTCCACAACCATGGTATCCATGTCCCCAGCCTCGATAGCCCCCACGTCCTCTTCTATTAGTGATCAAGACATACTAGGCTAATTTCCTAGATTGTATTAGATCCTTAATTATGTCTTGTAAATTTGAGCAGTCTTTCATGTTGTGGCCATAGTTTTGTTGATAAGCGCATCTTTTTGTCCGATATGCATTTGGTGTTGTAAAGACTTGTTAAGGTAGGGACATTAGCTCAAAGTTGCATGCTTCTAGTAAGATGACCTCACAAAATATATTTAGTGGTGTGTAGTTGCCATAACAAACTTGTCTTCTTCGTTAGAACTTGGTGCTTTCTTCTAATTGGATGTAGTTTGAGGCTCGTGTTCTTGACTCGTCAATGTCTTTTAGTTTGTCAAGGTATAAGTTGTCTAAAGATGGCCCGGTTCGAAGTCCAATCATCATGGTGTGTATTGCGATGGCCAATTCTAAGCCAGATATGGTGAAACTGGTTACTACAAACCTCTCTAAAAACTTTGGTAGCGAGTCCTTCTTTCCTTGCCTAATATTTTTTTAAGGTTGTTGAGTCAACCATATGAGGTCGGCTTGTGGCGAATTAAGCTCTCAATTTGTTTGCTAAGTCTTCAAAACAAGTGATGGATCATTTTGGCAACTCATAATACCATTGGAGCGTAATGCCCTTGAGTGTGGTTGGAAAAATATGACATTTGAAGGAGTCTTTGGATAATTATATTTCTATGTGTGAGGTAAGATCATATATGCTCCTCGAGGTTCGAGGTTCTACTATAGGAGTTGATTGGTGATATACGTCAGTTTTGAGGAAGAGGTTCGTCGAGCACTCTCAGTGCAAATAGGTGCTCATATTTTGCCTGAGTTTGTATCAGAATTCGAGTTAACTTAACCGACTCACCTTCCTTTTCAATTTTGTTTTACTTGGCTTCCTTTTTAGCATTTGTCTTTTGCGGCTCAGTTTTGGACTTTTGTTGATCGTTGAGCTTCTTTGGCTTAAGGTTTTTGGAATGAGAGCAAGATTCTGTCGTGGCTACCACATCGACTTGTTCTTTTGTACCATCCTCGTTAATTCTGTCATGCAAGGTTGTTAGCTCTTCTTGTTGTTGCTTCCAATCTTGATCAACTTTTTTCTCTTGGAGCTCTAATTTCTTCATTAGTTTGTTGTTGTAGCTCGGCCATGTGGACTTTGAGACTTTCGAGAAGTGTTGTTGGGTCCATGATGTGTGAGAAAGGATGGATGCTTTGCCATCTAACCTTTAGGTAAGCATGGAAGGAGTTTTACTTTGTCCCACGGTAGACGTCAAATGTTGTTTATCTGAATTTGAAGAGGGCGTCTATGCTTCTCTCTAGTGGGTTGTGCAAGTATAGACAGAATGGGAGAGGTGCGTATAAAAGACTCTCCAGTGCTTAAGTAAATATGTGAATGAGAATAGAAAAGTGGAATGTGAATCAGTAAAATGAATGTGATACTAAACCTATTTATATAGGAGTGAGATATTATAACTACCCGAAAAATATGAAATATTTTATCCCAGTTTGTTAGCGAGCATTTCGGATGGTTTTCGAGTATATCGGGATGAGTTGGTATTTGAATATCTGGGGATTGTCGAGATGCTCAAATATTGTTGAGATATTTGGACCGAGAATCTCAACAATTATGATATTAAGTTGTTTTGGGACCGGTTAGGTACACAAACAATGTTCCATCTAGGAATGAGAGTGTCCCGACTTCATATTCGCTATGATAACATTATAACTAATTTTTATATTCGATGTATTATCTACTTTGAAGTTTTAGTCCGTCATGATTTTGCTTTTAAAAAGGCACCTCGGTGGGTTAAAAGAGAATACTACCCTTAGCATTGATTCCTAAACAATGTGAGACTCATGAGCGTACCAGAACATAGTCCTCTAGTTGAGGACTAAGGGATATATATGAGTAGAGCGAGATTCTGCTCTTGGCCTCATGGTGAACGTTAATGTTCTGTCTAAGAACGAGATGTCTTAACCTAATATGCTATGATAACATCACTAGGGTTAATTCACATTTTTGAGGTATTGTTCGTTTTAGAATTCTAGTCCGTTACAGTTTTATCCTTATAAAATGTTTCGGTAGGTTAAGAAGAAAATATATATATATATATATATATATATATATAAACTATTATTGATCTTAATTTCTAAATAATGTAGAACTCATGAGGATACCATAATAAAATATATTTAGATTATTAATTGAGTTATTTTGTTTTTAAAAGATGAAAGCAATTGATAATTGATAATTTAGTCAAACTTATAACAAAGTTGTTATTTATATTAACAGATTAATTTATTAACAGATTAATAAAATATATTCAATCACATGTTTTATTTATTAACAGATTAATTTTCTTTCAGAAGAATTTCAAATATAAATTTTGACTCGAATTAGAAAAAAATGTTGTTAAAGTTTTACGAAATGCGTTAAAATAATGTTTATTCACATATAGAAAACGAGCTTTTATTTCTAATTCATGAACTATTGAAAATAATATTTCATGCTCGTGTTTATTAAATAAATAAAATATTTTAAAGCTATTATATCCATGAAGAGAATAAAACCAATTAGGAATATGTTTTCACCTTCTGAGAATATTTATTAAATAAATAAAAAAATTTGTATGAACTTTTTATCATGTAATATTAAATATGCTTTATTTTATGATAATATGTTTGTGTAGGTATAGTTAAAAAAAAAAAATTAAAGTAGAAAGACAAAGATATCAGATAATCAATTAAATCCATAACCTTAAAATTAATATTCAAAATTTAACCAACAGTTATTCATAATAATTGATCAACATTGTAAAATCAAAAGTATCAATAGGTCAAGATCTTTTTTAGCTTTAATATGTTTTGTTAGAGCATCAAGTAAAAGAGTTTTCAGATTTTACCCAAAGTAATTTATGTCCATTTAAGTCATTTGTGTATATATATATATATATATATATATATATATATATATATATATATATATATATATATATATATAATTTTCTTCATTTTCTTTTAAGTGATCATGTTACGTATACATTTGTGTGTGGGGTGACAGATCCACATGCATATTTCTGGGTCAATTACCCTTACAATAATTTAATTTTTACATTACCAGATTTTATAAATTTTATTATTGCCCCATAAAAAATTATTATTACCCATTGTGACGATTTTCTAAAATTTGTGTAAACTTTTTTTTTTTATAAGAGATTAAGAAAAAAAATTGTTATTAATTATTTTCACACACACACACACACAAACTTAAAACTGTTTCAAATATATTTTTAATTTTATAGATTTAATTTTCTTTAACCGTTCATTTTTCATTTCAAAAACTAAAACAACTTGTTTTATTTATTTGTTTAAAGTTAATTAAAAATTAATAAACATACATAAAATGTGATTCTGGATATTATTTTGTTATATTGTACTTAATATATTTATATTTATCGATCGAAACATAATATTAAATTTATATTGTATTTAAACTATAAGATAATTAGTTTATTCATGAATATATAAAACGTTGTTATAAATATGATACAAATTATACACAAATAATTTCAGAACATTTATTTGACAACTTTTGCTTCATAATTTTTTTATCTAAGAATATATTTAATAATTATTTTATAAAAAACTACTTAACAATTTTATAATAAAAAATTCCAAATCTAACACAAATTATTAATTTGGTGTATTTTAATTCAAATTTAAAAGTCAAATTAAACGAAACAAAACCGAACCTATTTGACTTTAGTGTTTTATTTGAGTAATTTTTTAATTAAAAAAATTCACGAAAATTATGTATTTGTGTGTTATTTAGGAAAGGAAAGAAAGTAAGTTGAATAATAGAAAGTAATCGAAGAATAAAGCGAATGAAAAAGTTGTATATCTTTTCAAAATTGATTAAAACTATGGTATTTATTAATATAATAAAATATATTATTTTTAAAAGAAAGTACTTATTTATATTTTTGTTTAAAAATATTTATGCATACAAGAAATTATTTATTTTTCCATCTTAAAATCTCATAAAATACCACAACCATCTTCCTAATTTCTTTACAATTAAATCTCATACTTTTCAACTCATTAGAGAAAACTTTGCCATCATCCCAGCAACAAATTATATATTTCATCGGAAAACTTACGAATTCTAACCAAACCACACACATGACAAATAATTGACTGACATATTCTATCTTCCATGATAAAGAAACTTTATCATCTCTTGATGCTAATTGCATGCAAACGGGCATCAAAATTTAAAAGAAACTTTCATGTCAAGCAAAGGAAATATTTTGAGAAGTTATGAATTATGCAGACACTGTTTAGAACATGTCATGCTGCCTACTCCTCAGAGAGTCTCAGTCATCAATCCAGACGATGAAAAACTTTAAGTTTCCAAGAGAAATTATAAGGTTCTATGCGGAAAGTAAAAAGTCATAAGCGATTCTAAATTAAGTTCAACATGCAAATCTGATGGAAAAGGTCTAGGAAATAAAGCAACGAGAATGAGGAATAATGGTTCCACTTCAGCTAGGGCTTCTTTGGCTTCTTGTTCTGCTTGGAGGATGAGCCGCAGCGTTTTTCCTCAGTAACCCTCTTTCGCACTTCATCTTTTTTCTTCCTCATGTATGGATTCCCTGGTTCTATTGGAGTGAAATCAGCTGGGTTTCTGTTCGTCCCACAAAACCTTTCAGAGATATTATTGTTCAGGGACACTGGACTTGCACGAGTACCATCACAGCCCTGTGTTGGAGTTTCTTCTTCTTCCTCTGGATCAAGCCAGCCACCTGCAGAAGGGCCATTTGTGTTTCTACCATAGATTGCAAGGGCATGTGATTTTTCAGACAACTTACCTTTCAGGGAACCATTGGTCTTAGATGATGAACCAATTATGTCCATCTTGGTCTTTGAACATCCACCTGGATTAAGCATCTTGGAAGTTGGATCACTGCTTCCTGCTGTGGCATCAGCATTCAAGTCAATTGATACTCCACGACCAGTCTTTCCCTTTATCATCACTCGGTCAGTACGATGATCGTTATATGGGACGTTCAGATCAAAATCCATTCCCTTCAACTGCTTAATCTGTGGCTCAGGCTCTACATTTGCCACGTGGTTTTGACATATCTGCAGCAACGCCTCTAAAGCAACCAGTTCATTTTGTTTCCTCGTGGCCTCATCAATTTCCTGCAAGAAGATGGTAACAGCTTTAATTTCATCGGCACTGATGTGCTTCGTAATGGAAATTTCACAGGTAACAATAACAGCTTCATTTTCATAATAGCTACCAAGTCTGCATGTATATATATTAAAACATTTTCTTCTCTATCCGGCAAAGTTGATTAGTTATTAACAAACATCTAAACTTGACTAGGTTTTCGGTGTCTCCTTATAACTTTCATCCTCAACCTATATGACTATCTCATTGTCGATTACATTCAAAAAAGCAAAAAGTGCACCTATTAACCTCCTAAGTGTCCTCTTCAACTATTCAACTAATCTTCCTTTCTATTCCTCTAAGTATTAATAGTGGTGATAGAACTGTTGAGTTATCTACGGCATATATATATATATATATATATATATATATATATATATATATATATATATATATATATATATATATATATTAAACTATGTCTACAAAAATTCAACTCTATTCTATATTAAAGTCAATTTTCATCTGAACTGTGTCCTGAGGAAAAAATTATGACTTTTCAGTATTAAAATAATATTTTTTTCCTAAAATTTATATAAGTTATGGAAGAAAAGTTGGCTATTCCTCGAGGCACTTAAGGGCTCTAGTTTTTCAATTACAAACCATAATCGATGTGAGTGTTTCATGAATAATAAAGATCACAACATAGAGGCTATTATAAGAGAAATTTTAAGGAAGAGTAGTATACTCTTTTAAATTTCAAACTCTAAAAGATGAGTTTAAATTAATATATGAAGAAATTTTAGTCAAATACTTTTCTTTTAGGATAATAGAAATAGTTAATTAAAGGAGACAAGGAAAAATATTTTTGATAAGAAAAATGTGAAAATATTTTAGTTTCTATTTTGTATAAATATGTAATAATCATGATTACTATTTACCAAACATTGGATATATACATTTTATAGGTGATAAACCTAATAAGTTCTCTTGAAATATATAATTAAAGATTTAAAAAATTGTGAGAAGACTATGTTCAAAATACATTTCAATAAAAAATAAAATTCTCTTGAATATTGGCTAAACAATGGAGAAAAGTTATGGTGTACACTTTGAAAGAAAACAAATATAATCTATGTTAACATAAAGTAAGAGAATGCCCAAATGGGGAAAGGAAATAATAATTTTTTTGATAAGATTTGAGTATACTATTAAATGGAAGTGAAAGTTGATGATTCGCAACTATGGCATCCCAAGATCTCTATGCATATAATCTGCTATATAATAATAATAATAATAATAATAATAATAATAATAATAATAATAATAATAATAATAATAATAATAATAATAATAATGTAAAAATGATTAAGTATGTGAAAAATTATTAAAAAATTCAAAACTCTTCTCGAAAAATAAAGTGAGAAAAGGTATAATAGTCTTTAAAGTGATCGAGACATATAATATAACTCAATTTTTTTTTAAGTTTAACAAAAATGAAGAAATTTAGTAACAACTTACAATCTTGTATTCTCCTATGCATAGTGAAAAAAATACACACTCATAGACATCATTATAATGCTAAAGAAAAAGGATTTCCCTAAAACTTTTTAGACAAAAACAAATTATTAGAACGTTGTCTATATACTTAACAATTGTCTAAATATCTAACTAAGACATATTAAGATCAAATTTTTAATGAACAAAAGTCATACTTTTGAATCTATCTACTGCCTAATGTTGTAGATAAAAAAAGACAAACTAGACCACAAAGATTATACAAGAATCTTCTTTATATATATATATATATATACAACTTGCAACGTCACTATGCTTACCTTTAAATGCTATACGGAATCCTCAAACATAAAGAGTCAGCTAAAGAAATTCTTGTTCAAAATAAGAAAGTCTAGATTTAAGGTTTCACCTACATTAACCGCGTGTAAACCTCAACCTTTTTTACTATCTTGTTTCAATCTAAAAAAAACTATGTATCTATAAAACTTCTCCATGTCTTCTTGAACTATTTATCTACCCCTCTTTTCTACTCCTCTAGATACAAACAGTTTGCATGAAAAATCAGTTCAATCTACAAATAAATTAGTTTAATATGCAAATAACATCCAGTTGATTCTTGCTGAAAATATTCATCAGGTGAACATTGTAGGTAGGGTTACTAGAATCAAATGAAAATGATATACTCTAAATATTAAAAAACAAATTTTAAAACAAGAAAGATAAGCTATTTTCTGGTCATGGAAGACTAAAATATTTGAGAAAAAGGATTTGTACTGTTACTTACTTCAATACGAACTCCTTTTCCTTGCCGAGAAATAGCACTTCTTCGTTCTCCATCAGAATCAGTTTCACCTCCTTGGCCTTTTTGAATAGGCATAGGCAAAGTGTGCTCATTTTCAGTTTGAGGGGAATTATTTGAAGACTGATGCAGTCCCTCTCCCAATCCTTCTTCATTTGGTGCAACTTGTGCTAAAGGACTTGTAGGCATATTTGGAGCGTCATTCTCTGCCCTTGGGAAGATCATACTTAATGGTATATCATCTTCATCCAGAATTAACTTCCTTTTCCTTCCTCGTTGACCCTTTTTTTCCAACTTCTTTGCGTCTCCTTCACCAACCTCCTCATTCATGATAGTCTTTTCTGGCTCTGAGTGTACAGAAGGATTTTGGGGTGCTGTTCTTTCTATTCTGATTTGCTCAGTTTTCGGTTCATCATCTTCTCCAAGTATCTCCCTAAGCAAGCGCATCCTTTTAAATTTCTTGGAAGAATTACCAGTATTCTTCTGCTGATGATGATCCAGAACAACAACTCCACTTTCACCATTTTTGTCACTATGTTCAGCATGAACATTATCTTCAGTGACTGGCACTTGAGGAAACTGTTCAGCTTCAGGCTCAACATCTTCTTCATCAGCAATCACGATGACATTCCCTTGAAGTGTACATGATTTTCTTAATTCTTGCAGGCTTTGGTTATCTTCATAAATTTGCTTCCCTTTGTTAGCAACCTCTGAAAAACTCTTACCTTTACCTTTAGGATTGCTAATAACAAGCTCCACCTCAGACTCACAAGCTACATTACCTTCAAAACCTGTCTCAAAATATAGAGGAACCTTTTATTCTAAGTTGGGAGTTTAACATTACCAAAATCAAAATGTTATTATTATTATACATAAAATTTACTACAATATAAGATGCTACCTCAGACTATGGTACATTTTATTCAGTTGAATACATTAACGTACCGCTTTCGTTTCTGTGCATGTCTTGGGTGACGCTTGGACGCACTTCTGAAGATCCAGCATTTGTTTTTGGGAAGAAAAAAGATTCAGCATCTTTTATTCTTGGGCAAGGTCTTACTTTGGGGTAACGAAAAGATCTAGCAGTTCTTTTTGGGTGGAAAAAAGATACAGGATTTGATAGTTGATGATTGAGATGGCCTGGAGGAACTAATAGCGAAGACAAAGCCACAGATTTTAAAACATTAAACAAAACACTCATATACAAATGATGTTTTTGAAATTACCTGTAATTCGAGTGGTTTCAACCTCAGCAGTTTCATCATCACTTTCACTGTCATCACTATCACCAGTCAAGTCAATGAAATTGTTGATATCAATTCCCTCGGAGCATGCCCTTTGGTTAATTATATCAGATACACTTTCTCCTCGACATACATTGCAACTCCACGATTGGAATCTTGGCACAGCTAGTGGAGGAAGTGAGGGTTGTGTCTCAGACCCATCTATAGCAAATGGTGAACATATTCTCAAGTCTTTTTGGCGCATTTGAGCCACATAACCCCTGCATTAATAATAAAGAAGTGTTAAAAATCTGAGCTCACTACATTTCTCCCATTAAAGTAAACTTAATTTAAACCACGGTTGTTGTTAATTCTTAATTCATTAATAAGAATTTTCACCAATAACTAAGATATATATGCATAATTTCTATCCTTTGATAATTTGATTTTCTATATGATAATTCTTTAACATATAAGTTGGAACAATATTTTGGTAGTGATCAATTCTAGTATTTTTGGCTTATACAAACTATAGGACAACTTGGTTTCTCATAAAACTATATGGTTAGGATTATACTAACACATACATTACATTATGGTTATAAATACCCTTCACCACATATACTTACACAATTTTTCTACAGAACAACTATCCAAAATGAAGTTTATAGCAACATCTACTTATCAATTCATTCCTTGTGAGCTTCAAATTGCTAAAATTTCCAAGTCGTCAAATTTTCCAATAATATATATATTACTCCTAAAATAATTTTAAAAAAATGTTTCTCATCTTATCTTTATATTTTTTTTAAAGTTCAATTATTATAATTAGTTATTTATTAAATTAAAAAAATGACTGTATTCTTCTGGAAATATTTTAAAAGTAATTTGATGCCCTGGCAACAAAATGTTATCACAAGAAAAAATAAAAATAAAACATTTACATCTGTATAGTGAAAGAAACTGCAATTTGATATTACACGAATTAAACTATAAATGTACAGAGAAAAGACATACCGTAAAGAGAAATGTTTGCATGGTGGGCTGTCTTCTCTATTCATTCGATCAGTGTAGGCATAATCTGTTTTGAGTTTTTTAATCTCCATGGCTCGGATGAGTTTGATGACAATTATGTGTTCCTGCTGAAGAGTACAAGCAAGTCGAGCTATAAAACAAATTGGGTTTTAAAAAAAGTCTAATAGAAAAATAAAAAAGAAATAAAGGGGTTTAAGAACAAGTTAAACTACACTAACCACTCAATTGTGACAAGTTCATGTAGATCTAAGAAAAACACAAAAAAAAAAAAAAAAACATGAACTTTAGGGTATATGTGAACCTAAATCTGGCTAAAGTAGATATTTTTGTCAAAATTGAGTCAAGTTGAACCATTGGAAGTTAAATCTATTAAGTAAATATATCTATCAAATTTGAGTTAAGTTCCAATATATATATATATATATATATATATATATATATATACTTATAAATTGACCTATTCATTATTGAGTTGAAGATATTCGATATTTAAATTGAGGATGAAATTCCTAGATTTGATCCAAAATAATGATGGATCCGTCACAAATTTGTAGAAAAATCAATTTAGAGTACAAAATTCAAAATTTCAAAATGCACAAATTGTTTTTAGTCTTTTCAAGTAATCCAAGTAATGTTTGTGAAAATAAATAATAAACTTTCTTTATGTTTATATGTAATAAAATTGGGCAAGATTTTGAATCAAAAGTAATAAAAGAATTAAGATTACATACCTCTTCAACCTCTTCAGAATATCGATTGCTTAAACTCTATTCAGACTTAGGTTTTTATTTGTTCTTTCATACAAAGACATTGTAATCTATAGTATAAAAACCATTTGGAGATTTTGAATAAAGAGGAGACGAACCATGTTTATATAACTCTATTCCTTATCATCTATCTATCTATCTTTTTATCTATATATAAAGGAGACTTAAACATGTCTCGATCTTTCCTCGAATGTTCAACTTAATAAAAATACTTTTAATTAAATGTAATTGAATTAAATACTTCTAATTATATTTAATGAGAATTTAATTATTAAAATTAATACTTTTATTTATATAATCAAAATAATTAACTTTTTGTAATTTTAATATTAAATAATTGCATCAAAATAAATGTTAAATAATAAATATATGTGAATATATTAATATATTTAATTTTTCAATTTTATTTATTCAAATATTTAATATTAAAGTATCAAAAGAAACCATAAATATTAATTAAGATTTAAAAACGCCTCGTCAAGGGTTGGTGAGATTCGCAAACTAGGCCAACAAAGGCGCAACTCGGATGAACGATTGAAATACCTAACCCGACCCATCAGTTTTGGGTAAGTTCATGGGTTTAGGGACGAAGTTCAGACCCACTTTATCCTTCTCCATACCAATGTATCAAATGAAGCCATAAATATTAATTAATATTTAAAAATGTCTTATTAAGATTGGTCGGGTTGACAAACTAGACGAGAAGAGTTGCAACAGGATGAACGATTGAAATACCTAACCCGACCCATTAATTTTGGACAGGTTGATGTGTCCACTTATTTGTTGGTGTCTATACCAATGTATCAAATGAAACCATAAATATTATTTAATATTTAAAAATGCCTCACGGATTAAACCGGCAAACTAGGCGAGAAGAGGCGCAAGATGATGAATGGTTAAAATACCTAACCCGACCCATCAATTTTTGGTAAGTTGATGGGTCCACTTATCAAGTACAAGTCCACTCTGTCACTCTTCGTATTAATGTATCAAATGAAACCATAAATTTTAATTAATATTAAAAAATGCTTCATCAAGGGTTAGTCAGGTTGGCAAACTAGGTGAAAAGAGGCGCAACAAGATGAATGATTGAAATACTTAACCCGACCCATCAATTTTAGACAAGGTGACGAGTCCACTAATCAAGTCCAGGCCCACTTTGTCACTCTCCATACCAATATATCAAATGAAACCATAAATATTAATTAATATTTAAAAATGTTCCATTAGGAGTTTGTCAAGTTGGCAAACTAGGCTAGAAGAGGTGCAAAATAATGAATGATTGAAATACCTAACCTAGCTCATCAATTTTGGGCAAGTTAATGGGTTCTTTCATCAAGTCTAGGTCTATTTTGTAACTTTTCATACCAATGTATCAAATGAAATTATAAAATATTAATTAATATTTAAAAATGCCTGGTCAAAGGTAGGTCAAGTTGGCAAACTAGGTGGAAAGAGACCTAACAAGTTGAATGATTGAAATACCTAATCCGATTCATCAATTTTGAGCATGTTGATGGGTTCACTCATCAAGACCAAACCCACTTTGTTACTTTCCATACCAATGTATCAAATGAAACCATAAACATTAAGTAATATTTAAAAATACCTCATTAAATATTGGTCAGAATGATAGACAAGGTGAGAAGAGGCAACTAAGATGAATGATTGAAATTCCTAATCTGACCCATCAAGTCCAAGCCTAGTTTATCACTATGCATACCAATATATCAGATGAAACCATAAATATTAATATTTAAAAATGCCTCATTAGGGATTAGTCAGGTTGGTAAACTTGGAGAGAAGAGGTACAATAGGATGAACGATTAAAATACCTAACCTAACACCAATTTTAGGAAGGTTGATAGGTTTACTCATCAAGTCCAAACCCACTTGTCACTTTTCATACAACATTTTTTAGTTACAAGTCTACTTCATATCTAAAATTAAATTTATAATTTAATAATTTTTTATAAAATAAGTTTAGTTCTTAATTAGTTCTTATCTTAATCAACATACATTATACAAGTGTGAGAATATTTAGCACTTACATGTGACACATTATTAAAAAAATTAAAATTAAATAAGAATGTTTGTGATGAAAAATAATTTGTCTCAATTTATGAAGAATTTTGCGACAGGCATATATATAATTTGTGACGAATATTCATCAAAACTAATTTGTAACAATTTTTATGACAAAATGTTTATAACTCTAGCATTCTATGATAAAATTTATAAACTTACATTAGTGATAACATTTGTGTAAAAAAACTTGTCATTAATTATTCATTGCAAATGTCGTCACAAAATATGTTTAGAATAATTACCAACACTTTACAAACTACTTACTACAAAATTTGTTGTAAACTAGAATAAAGTATTTACGTAACTTTTGTGAAGAAATTTTACTAGAGACAAAATATTGTAATAGTTTTGATAGGAAAACAACAATTTTTTTTATATATATTGAACAGCTAGCAATATTTAAGTTATTGATCATTAATCTAATCATTGCATGTGAGTTATTCATGTCCCATGTTTTGTGCATGTTTCTCTATTTACTTCTTTCATTGTCGTTTGTATGTTCACTTCTCCATTATTACACCACAAATTGGAATTATATCTTGGTTTTTCTATTTGTTATCTATTTTTTCATGTTTGAATATATTTAAGATTAAGTTGGAAGAAGATGACCATGAGAAGTTGAATGTGAATAGTTTGAATCTTTAAAGGAATAAGATGAAAACATTTATGTAGGAGAGGGAGTGTGAACCCCTTTTCCTAAGAGGATGTGGCATAGGAATGTGTTATAAATATACAAGAAGAAAAGGTACATAACTACAAGAAAAAATACTTTTAACGACCAAAATTAGTAATAGAATTTTTCCAGTCGCAATTAGCGATCAATTTAGAGACCGATTTTGCCACTGAAATATGATTTGATTTCAATTTTTTATTTAGCGACCAATAGTTTGCGTTGCAAAATTTCGGTTGTTAAATCAGTTGCTATTCTATACTAAAATTAAAAAAATCATTTAGCGATTGAATTACAAATTGAAATAACGACTACGTTACAAATTGAAATAGTGACCGAATTGAAATCGGTCGCTAATGGAAAAGTAGCGACCGAATTGAAGTCGATAGCTAATAAACATTATTTTTATATTATATTTAAATATTTTTTTATAAATATACTTTAATTGTTTTAGTATATTTTTTACAATTTATTTTTTAAAAATAATTTGTTTTTTAAAATATACTTTAAAAATAAACTTTGGTCTCAATGTTAACAAAATAAAGATTAATTTTAATTTTAAATTACTAAAATAAAAATATTATTAAAAATTTAAATTGTAATAAATTAAGATTGGAGTGATACTAACTATTCAATACAATGTTTAAAAAAAGTTTAATAACAAATATTCTTTAATATATTTTTCAATTGAAATTAAATTATATTTTAAAAATTTATATTAAAAAAATTGAACACATCAAATTATCACATTTTAATTCCTCATTAACTTAATTAATAAAAAAATACAATTTCAATCAAATTATTACAATTTTATTTTATAATAATTTATTTTTAATCTAGTTTTTAAATTTATTGTTTTATTATTATTAATTGCTTAACCATTGTTGTTTTCATATAATTGATATACCAAAAAAAATTATATCAAAATATAATTGATACACATTAGATAATAAATATATTATTTAATTAAATTATTTATAAAAATATAATTATCTTTAGTTGAAATATTTTTTACTTTAAGTATACTAATTAATATTTTTTATTTTTAAAATAATTAATAACAAAGATTAAAAATAGATGCTAGAAAAGTTAAAAATTTAAAACTAATCCATTTTATAAATACTAAAAATAAACCATATTTAAATAAATTAAAAATATATTTAAATCTATATTCAACACAACTTCAATTTTGCTCAATAAATCATAGATCACGTTTGAAAACTTCATCACTAAAATAACTTCAAAATGATTAACTTTTTTTTCAAAGTCCAGTTTTTCTTGTCAGCTTTAAAAAATAAAAAATAGTTAATGTAAGTTAAGATTGTGCCTTTTTAAAATTTCAACTTTTTATATATTGAATTTTTTTTATAAATTTAAACTTACTTTTTTTTTAGTTTAGTTTTTAAATTTTATGTATTATTATTGTTAATTGATATACTAGAATAAATTTATAAAAAAATAGTCTTTATCTTCAAAATTCACTTCTTCAAATTCTATCTTTATATTGTTCTACTGTTTTTTTATAATTAAGAAGGTTAACATTCGTGCACATACTAAAATATAATATAAAGTAAAGAACATTTGTTTATTCTATTTTCTTTTCAATCTATAATTTTAGTATTTTTATTTTAAAATATATTTTATAATTTTAATGTAGTTATCTAAGCTTTTGATGTGATGATTTTAATTAATTGATATTATAGAACCATTTTATTTAATTTATTATAGTAAAAAATCATAAAAATAAATTTTAAAATAATATTAATTATTTTAAATTATAAGAAAATAAATAATAAAAATAGAAAATAAAGTATCTTATAAAAGAAGACTAATTATTATAAAGATAAAATAGAATATGGGAGAAGATGAGGATGATAATGTAGTAGAAATGATAGTTTTTAAAAAAATGTAGAAAGTGAGAAGTTAAAAAAAAAGTTAAAAAAGCATATATACACAAGTAATTGGATTAAATTTATTATCCTCTCGTATATTATTATACATTATTAGCGTAATTTTAGTTTAATTAACAATTAGAATACAAATATACTATATTATACTAATATACCAATATATTATAATATTTGTAATTTATTCTCATTGTGTATAAATTAGAAAACTAATAATTTTTAAAAATTTTAATGATAATTTTTTTAACTTATATATTACAAAATATTTTTTAATACTTTAATAAATATAACTTTTTTTAAAATATATTTCATCAATTTAAAGTATAATTTTTTGGTATTTTGTTAAATATTAATATTTTGTACATGTAAATATAATTTATATATGTTTTTAAACCTTTTTCTATAATTTGTTTTTAAAAATATAATATTATTTTTAATATTTAATTTTTATATTTTAAATTTTTTCTTAAATGATGAATGAATAATATTAATATTTTTTAATTAATTAAATTTATAAATAATGAATTAAAAATATTTATTATCTTTTGGAAAAATATAATATTATCTTTAATATTTTAATATTTATATTATAAATTATTTATTAAATATTAATATATAACAATAATATTTTTAATTAATTAAAAAAAATTATTATACTTAGTGTTGAGGGTTCACTTCCCTCTCTTTTTCCCTCTCTTTCCCTCTACCGTTGTTCCCTTTCTTTAATATTTCTGGTCTATTTTCTTTTCGAAAGGAATGAAGAAAACTATATAATAATACTTAGGGGAATGTGATTGTTCTATCGTGTCGACACTCAATTTCGTCTAGGTAACCGAGAATTCGAAAATAAATAGTAGAGTTTATTTTAAAATTCAAATAATAAAAAAAAGGGGAGAAAAAGAAAATTAAATTTAAAAGTATGATTTTCTTCATAAACAAAACAAAAAAAAAGAGGAAAAAAAGGACCATTTTTTGGCCCAATTCGTTTTTTTACCCTAGGTCTCCAATTTTGACCTAATTTTGGCTTTAAAGGAGAATAGTAATTGTTAGCACTCAATTTCCATGTACATATGAAAAATATTAAAAAGAATAATAATAATAATAATAATAATAATAATAATAATAAATGACAACATTTTCTTTAGAAAAATAACAAAATTGAAAATAAAAAATATATTTAAAATGCAATTTTATTTTTGGGCCTAGCCCATCCATCATATTTACCCTAATTTTAACCTAAGTTTCTCTTAAAAAAAATGAATAGTAAAAGAGGAGGGCATCCATGCTCACGGACTCACACGACCCCTCACAGCTTTCTATTCTCCTCCATCCACCTGGAACTATTCACTAACCCTGCCTTCACTCCCCTATTCCCTTAGCCCCTCCTCCCCGTCTTCATCCTCTCCCCCATTCTTACCACCATTACAACTGTCCCTCCACATGTTTCCCCGTTTTCTTATATTAGAAAAGAAGGCTGAGATTAAGAGGGGGGTGAATTGATCTTTGAAAGATTTTCGCAATTTACAGATTATCTATTTCAAAGATTAAGAGTTCTGACAAATTCTTAAATCAAGCAAAACAAGCAATTAAAATAAAGACAACAACAAAATTAAAGAGAGTAAGGTTTAGAAAGATACAAACAATATTTATATTGGTTCACCCAATCTCAAGGCTACGTCCAGTTCTCAGCCAAATTTCAGCTGAGTTCCACTAGATTGAATGTTTTACAGATTACAGATTTCAATCACACACTCAATCTACCACAAGAACCAAAATTTCAATCCTTGCACCTAAACCTTCATGAAGAACCAACTTCCAGTTCTTGAACCAACCTGCAACCAAATTCCAGCCATAGAAAACGTGCCTAACAATTCCAGGCACTCATAAAACAACAAAGAATGAAAGAAAATGAAAGAGAAGAAACCAAAACAATCTAACCCAGATTATGCAGTCCCTGTAGTATGAGTTTCTTCACAAAAAATTACAAAAATGCTTCAAGAAAGAACTTTCAAAAACACCACAAAACTTGTGCGATTCTTTCTTGAAAAACTACACTTATGATTGCTTGATTGATTGCTCAAAGGTATATTTTAAAAGACTAAAACAATCCTGTTTATATAGAGATTTGTTCTAGCAGCTGGTTTAATTAATCTGTTAAAACAATCTTTTAATCTGTTAAAAGTATTGAATTAATCTGTTAAAACTTCTTTTAATTTGTTAAAATGTTCTTGATTATTTTACAGATTTGTTTTAACTGATACGACAACGTTCCAATCGATTAAAACACTTTGTAAAAAATCCCTTAAGTTGTTTCAATCGATTAATTCACAATTTAATCGATTAAATTTTTGCCAAATATTTTCATAAAACTTTTTAAGTGGTTTTAACTGATAACAACCAGTTTTAATCGATTAAAACAGTTAGCAAAAAATTCCTTAAGTTGTTTTAATCGATTAAATCATAGTTTAATCGATTAAAATTATTCTGATCAATCATATATGAAATTACATCGATTAAAAAGAACTTCACTATTAGAATAGTTCGGTTATCGGACATCCTAATGGTGATGACCACACTTTTTAAAAACGCGAGTCGAACTAAAAGACCATCGCATCGCGCCGATCACCTCTTTTGACGACGACGACAGATGGTGACTCCGCTGAGGAATTCTAGAGAGTTGATCCCATTTAGTGAAGAACTAGTTTTAGAAATAAAAGCTTGAAATTACACTTTTACCCTTTCTTGCTTTTATAACATGATTTATTGCTTGACTTTAATAATTGTTGTATGCTTACTTTATGCAATTGTTTGAAATAACAATTGTACACAAACTCTTGCACACAATAGTTCCCCCTATACCCGGGGGCAAGTGGGATAACCTTAGGGAGTGGGTGGCATTGTACAATTTGCCGTAGTGAGGGCCGTGAGCCCACCGGTATGGTCAGAAACCACTACTCAAGGTGATAACCTTCCTCTTTTGGCCTAAAGACCGACAAGGCCTAGTGCCATGCATGGTCTAAAGGCTGGGAGAGTGGGGACCCTATAATGGGGGCACCTTGGGGGCCTGACCTTGGTGAGGATATTTAGAACTACCTTGAATACGCACCTTTCTGCAGGATACCCCTACCTCGTGATAAAAACGTCATCTCACTGTTCGCGGATGAGTGAATTGTTTGTGCATTTGTTTGTTGCATAGCATAATCATACAACAGCAAAAAAAAAATCTCTCAAAAACATTTTCATAATAAACACCCTTATCTTGGACAATTCACATTTTAACTAGCCTGGTTTCAGGTTCTTTGTAAGCTAAGTAGTCACGTGGACCGACAGAAGAGATAAGGGATTCTAAAATCATTCTTTTATAATAAACCACTTTTATCTTGGACAGTCTGCATTTTAGCTAGCCTAGTTTCAGGTTCTTTGTAAGTTAAGTAGTCACGCAATCCGACAGAAGAGATAAAAGGTTATAAAAACCAAATAAATCAAATAATCATAATAAGGGAAAATGGGACCCTGTTCATAAGCATCAAACTCATGAACATCCATATAGGTAGTTTCTCTTTCTTTTGAAAAAATAAAAACCTAAACACTATCATGCATCACGTAGAAAATAAAACATGATAATGTTTAGGAAAAACAAACACTTACATGCATGCTCGCATCAACATCATACTCATAGCATGCATTTTTGTTTCTAGAAAAATGGAGGGCTCCAGTAGACAGTTAAAGAAAGTGGACATTGTTAGAATCGCGTAGCGGAATGTTCGCGTGGTCGGACAAAAACCAAGAGGGGGTGAATTGGTTTCTTAACAAAAATTAGGTTTTCAAAATTTTCCCCAAATTTTACCGATTAAAAACTGTGTAAATGTAAATAGAGTAGAGAAAGAATCTTACACAGGAGATTTATACTGGTTCGGATCAAAAGACCCTACGTCCAGTTGCTAATCACTCAAACAGAGGATTAACGTTGTCACTATAACCACAGTTGTTACAAACAAATTACAATGGAAAAGATAAAGTAAAGAAAACACCTCTCTTGAAATCCACAAGAGATGAAGAATAACTTTCCCCAGAGACGGCACAACACACAATCCACTAAGAACTCCACTTAGTGATTCTTATCGCTTCTAGCCCACACCAGGTTCCAAAAGCCATTTTTTCTTGTAACAAACAGTTCTCTAGCACTCACAGCACTTAACTTTTGTATGAAAAAGGTTGTTCTTTTTTTCTGAGTGCCATAGAGAAGCTTAAGTAGAGAAATTAGGGTTTGGGAATTGGGAATTTCGAAACTAGGGTTCTTGGAAATAGGATTTTCGAAAATAGGGGTGATTTGGAGTTAAAAATCAAAATCTGACTGAAATAATCGATTAAATGAAGTGTTAATCGATTATTACAGAGCCAAAATCAACAGAACCCCAAAACTGTCTGTTTTAATCGATTAAAAGACCTGTTAATCGATTAACAGGCATGTTAATCGATTAACAGGCATGTTAATCGATTAACAGGCATGTTAATCGATTAACAGGGGTGTTAATCGATTAAACCAGTGAGCAGATACAGAAAATGGTTTTTCTTACTATTTTAATCGATTATTTCACCAATTAATCGATTAAAGCCGAGCCACTTTGATAAATTGGAGCTTTTTGAAGCTTCTAAGGTGCAGACTATGTACCGGCTATCTCAAACTCAAATATTACAGACTCAATCTAATCAAAACAGAGTTATTACACTATAAAACAAGTCTTCAACTCTCTAAGTTCTTGAGTTCTTGAATCATCATCAAAATCAACAAGCTTCATGTCCATCAAGTCTAACATCAAGTCCTTGAATGTTCAACAATCTCCCCCTTTTTGATGATGATCAAAATTTTCTTTTAAAGCCTTGTAATAACCTGTTTTATCTGTCATACTAACAAACACATTAAACATACCAGATAATATTTAAAAACAATCATAGTAGGCTTTAATTATTTCTCCCCCTATTTTGATTATAATCAAAACGAATTTTTCTATAACAATCATAAGAGCTCCCCCTCAATCAAAGCAATAAAAGAACACCACATTTTATTTCAAAAATAAGCATGCATTACAATATATAAAAAAAAATAACAACAAATTTAAAAATCTTCACTATCATCACTATGAAAGTGTGCATCAAATATATTTTCAAAATGGCACACTTTATCATCTACATCAGATATACGACGAATTATTTCCTCATGTCGTACTCTAGAAAGAGTGAAGAATGACTGCATCCTCTAATTCATGTCAGATAACATGTCTTCCATGGATTGTCGAGTTTCATGATAAGTAGAGGAAGTTCCAACACTTTGGATTTGATCAGAGGGAAACTCAGCAGCAGCAGGCATATCTTCATCAGAATCTTCATTATCGTCACCTTGGTTTGGAACGTCATCCTTATGAACATAAATATCGTTGACACGCACCATTTGGAGTTGGATTAATGTGTTGTCCAGCATGCGATTCAAGTTATTCGTTCGTACTGTTTGTTCACCTTCGATATTTACTCCCTTGTATTCAAGAATGCGAGAGACAAGGAGGGCATATGGAATTTTGAAGGTGGGATGGCGTTTGGTTTTTAACATAGTCATGGTGACAAGAACGCCCCAATCTAAAGGCTCATTATTCATTATGGCATGAATAATACGAAGATCAATTGAAGAACATTGAGCATGATTCGTAGCCCGGGGACATAGGATCCAGACAAGTAGATGTAAAATCATGCGTTCCTCCTTCTTCAAAGGTCCAACAAGAAGGAGACGCCCAATCTCCATGGAGGGATTTTGCAGAAAAGAACGGTAAGCTAAGAACCTGTCAAAATCATCTAACTCACCATACACGTTAATAACATCTTCTCTAATAGGAAAGTGGGCAACGTTCTCCCAAATATCATCATCAAGAATAATTGTGACCCCCTTTACACGAGAGCTAGCAATTTGATCTCTAAATTTGAACCTAGAGTAAAATACCCTAACTAAGTCAGGATAATACGTACCTTGCATTTGGATGAAAGGGAGAACTCCTTGAATTTCAAGGAGATTAGGAAAGTTGAATTCCCTATTGATGAACTGCTCACCAATAAGGAACTTTGGAGAAATAATACCACGTTCCTTCCAATAGGACAACAATTCTTGTCGGCCTTCTGCATCAGAGATCCATCCTTCTACAGAATTAGGACGGGGATGAGATGAGGGTGCAAATCTTCTTCTAGTGGGAATTTTTGCACGAGAAGATGAGGCCATTGAAGGATTAGAAGAATAAAAAGAAGATTTAAGAGGACAAGTTAAGTGAGAAGAAGGCAAGATTGATAGAATGAGGCAAGAAAGCTTGATTTCAAGAGATAGAAGTGAGTAGAAGTGAAATGGAGGTCCCTATTTATAACCAAGCATGTCTAACGATTGAAAGAATTAATGGTTGAGTTCAAGAGGGGGGGGGGTGAATTGAACTTTAAAACTTTTTTGCAAAACTTACTTTCTTTTGGAAGAATGAGTTATCTTTATTCAATCTTTGCAAAGGTAATTTGGTTTAAACACAGCAAGTTTATAGACAGAAAATAAAAGAGATGAAAGAAGAAATTTAACACACAAATTTATACTGGTTCACTCTAATCCAGAGCTACATCCAGCTTCTTGACAAACCTCGTCAAGTTCCACTAATACCAAGTGAAAATTACAACCAAGTAGATACTCACCAATCTACCCCAAGAACTATCTTGCAAACCCACAAGATAGAATCTTGAAAACCACCCAAGTAACCAAATCCAATTCATCGTACCAAGTGCAGATCACAATCCAACCTGCACAATCACACTTTTACAAAAGAGTATGGAAAGAAAAAACCTGGACTTGAAGTTCTAATTGTCCGAACAAATTCTAACAAGCACTTTCTCTCTTTGATTGACCACAATTCTGATCACAGCACCTTATGATATGAAAAGATTCTTGAATGCAGAGAAAGTCACGTATATGAAAGTTTCACAGATTGATTTCACAAGTTTTCTCAAGTAGTGTGTTGTGTTCTTTTTCAAAAGATAGATCAATTCTGTATATATAGAGTAAAACATAGAATCAGAATGTTTCATCTGTCAAAAACTGTTTCAGAGAGTCAAAAGATCGATTAGTTTAAGAGTATAACAGTTTAGAAGAGACTCTGATCGATTAGAACTGAAGTATGATCGATCAGACCGAGTTATGATCGATCAGAATGAAACTATGATCGATCAGAATACATTTCAATCGATTAAAACATCGATTCAATCGATTGATTTCATTTAAAGCTCCATTCAATCGATTGATTCGAGTTTTTAATGGATTGAAACAGCTTTATGAAAAATGACAGCTCTCTGTTTCAATCGATTGAAAATTATTTCAACAGATTGAAATCCTGCAAACACTTAGTTAATAAAATAGCCTCTCTGTTTTAACAGATTAAAAATTATTTCAACAGATTGATTTTCTGAAAAACTCTTAGACTGAAAAAATAGTCTTTCTGTTTCAACAGATTAAAATTCATTTCAACAGATTGATTTTCTGAAAAACTCTTAGACTGAAAAAATAGTCTTTCTGTTTCAACAGATTAAAAATCATTTCAACAGATTGAAAATGCGAAACTTTGATATTGAAAAATTCATTGAGTTATTTTAACTTGTTGATTCCGCGAATCAATCAATTGAAAATACGACTATGTATGACCACTTATTATGTTGAGTGATTTTAACAGATTGAAAATCCTTTTCAACAGATTGAAAAACTTAGTTTGTTCTTTTAATACTTAGATGTTAGTTTTTCATGCAGAAAAATGATTTTCAATGGGATGCAACATTATAAGGCGCTTATCACAAAATATAATGGACTATCAAGAGATTAAGTGCTTAAACTAAAAACCCAATCATCTATACACCCACAACCTAAGCTATATCTATGTCTTCATCAAATCCACCAAGTGCTTCAA